>OU342746.1:128070248-129568361 GCA_910589775.1 Avena eriantha
TGACCGACTGCGGAAGCGCTGCCGAAACGCGGCGCCGGAAGGATCGTCCACTTGACCGACTGCGGAAGCGCTGCCGGAACGCGACGCCGGAAGGATCGTCCACACGATCTTGAGATCGGCAAGTGATCGACTACATCAACCACGAGATCTAATCTCGTTAACGCTTTCGGATCTACGAGGGTTAGTTCCTATCTATCTTGTTGCACATGTCTAATAGATTAGATCTTGGCTTTTATCTAGATTAGATCTGGGTTTTGTTCATTCTTGCGGTAGAAATTTTTTGTTTTCCATGCTACGAACCCATCAGTGGTATCAGAGCCGTATCTATGCGTAGATATGTTACACGAGTAGAACACAATGTTTTTGTGGGCGTTGATTCTTTGTTGTCGGTGTCTTAGCATGTACTTTGCATCTTGCGGCATGGTGGGATGAAGCGGCTCGGGCTAACATTACATGTCATCGTACATGAGACTTGCTCCACGCTTGACGTGCAACTTGCTTTGCAAAAGTGGCTTTGCGGGTGTCTGTCTCTCCCACCATAGTTAAGATTCAATTTACAATGAGCATCTGACAACACTTGTATCAACGTTGTGGTTCTTGTTCGTAGGTAAGATCGGTCTCATGCGAAAGCCCCAAACCACGTAAAACATGCAAAGAAAATTAGAGGCGTCTAACTTGTTTTTGCAGGGGTTTTGTGATGTGATATGGCCATCATGTGATTGTGATTGTATTTGATGTATGCAATGATCCTTGTTGTAATATGGCAACCGGCAGGAGCCTAATGGTTGTCTTTAATTCTGTTAAGACCTGTGTGTCTATTCATCTTGTAATAGCTTTATTCCAAGTAGTTGTAATAGTTGCTAGCGATGATGGACAACCATGAAGCGGCGCCACTGACCTTGACGCAATGCTGGTGATGATGGAGATCATGTTCGTGCTTTGGAGATGGAGATCAAAGGCGCAAGAAGAAAGGGCCATATCATATCACACTAATTATGAATTGCCTGTGATGTTAATCCTTTATGCATCTTGTATTGCTTAGATCGCGACGGTAGCATTATAAGATGATCCCTCTCACTAAATATCAAGTAATAAAGTGTTCACCCTTAGTTGGCACCATTGCTAAGACTCGTCGTTTCGAAGCATCTCGTGATGATCGGATGTGATAGATTCTACGTGTGCATACAACGGGTGCAAGCCAGATTTGCACATGCGGAAACTAAGGTTATCTTGACGAGCCTAGCATGTACAGACATGGTCTCGGAACACGGAATACCGAAAGGTAGAGCATGAATCATATCTAGATGGCCATCATGTCTGTTCTTTTCATGAACCATATCTAGATTCATTGCATGTCTGTTCCTCTAAACAAACCACATAAGGATCCACCAGTGTCATTGCATGTCTGTTCTTTTCATTAACCACACCTAGTGTCATTGCGTGCGTGTTCTTTTCATTAACCATAGCTAGAGTCATTGCATGTCTATTACTTCCATAAACCACACAAGGATCCACTGATGTCATTGCATGTATGTTCTTTTCATGTACCACACCCAGTGTCACTCCATGTGTGTTCTCCTGAAAAAACCACATATGGATCCACTAGTGTTATTGCATGTCTGTTCTTTTCATGAATCACATCTAGAGTCCACCGGTGTCATTGGATGTCTGTTCTTCCCATGAACCACACATGGATCCACCAATGTCATTGCATGTCTGATCTTTTCATGAATCACAGCTAGAGTCATTGCATGTATGTTACTTCCATAAACCACATATGGATCCACCTAGTGTGATTGCATGTTTGTTCCTTTAAACAAACCACATAAGGATCCACCAGTGTCACTGGATGTGTGTTCTTCTCATGAACCACACCCAGTGTCATTGCATGTGTGTTCTTCTAAACAAACCACATAAGGATCCACCAGTGTCATTGCATGTCTGTTCTTTTCATGAATCACAGCCAGTGTCATTGGATGTGTGTTCTTCTCATGAACCACACCCAGTGTCATTGCATGTGTGTTCTTCTAAACAAACCACATAAGGATCCACCAGTGTCATTGCATGCGTGTTCTTTTCATTAACCATAGCTAGAGTCATTGCATGTCTGTTACTTCCATAAACCACACAAGGATCCACCGATGTCATTGCATGTATGTTCTTTTCATGATCCACACCCAGTGTCACTGCATGTGTGTTCTCCGGACAAACCACATATGGATCCACTAGTGTCATTCCATGTCTGTTCTTTTCATGAACCACAGCTAGAGTCCACTAGTGTCATTGCATGTCTGTTCTTTTCATGAACCACATAAGGATCCACCAGTGTCATTGCATGTCTGTTCTTTTCTTGAATCATAGCTAGAGTCATTGCATATGTGTTACTTCCATAAACCACATATGTATCCACCTAGTGTGATTGCATGTCTGTTCCTCTAAACAAACCACATAAGTATCCACTAGTGTCATTGCCTGTCTATTTTTTTCATGAACCACATAAGGATCCACAAGTGTCATTGCATGTCTGTTCTTTTCATGAATCACAGCTAGAGTCATTGCATGTCATTTAATTCCATAAACCACATATGGATCCACCTAGTGTGATTGCATGTAGGTTCCTCTAAACAAACGACATAAGGATCCACCAGTGTCATTGTGTGTCTGTTCTTTTAATGAACCACACCCAGTGTCATTGCATGTGTGTTCTTCTAAACAAACCACATAAGTCATTGCCTATCTGTTCTTTTCATGAACCACACCCGGTGTCATTGCATGTCTATTCTTTTCATGAACCATATCTAGAGTCATTGCAAGTCTGTTCCTCTAAACAAACCACATAAGGATCCACTAGTGTCATTGCATGTCTGTTCTTTTCATGAATCACAGCTAGAGTCATTGCATATCCTTTAATTCCATAAACCACATATGGATCCACCTAGTGTGATTGCATGTATGTTCCTCTAAACAAAGCACATAAGGATCCACCAGTGTCATTGCGTGTCTGTTCTTTTCATGAACCACACCCGGTGTCATTGCATGTGTGTTCTTCTAAACAAACCACATAAGGATCCACCAGTATCATTGCCTATCTATTCTTTTCATGAACCACACCCAGTGTCATTGCATGTGTGTTCTTCTAAACAAACCACATAATTCATTGCATGTTTATTCTTTTCATGAACCACACTCGATGTCATTGCATGTCTGTTCTTTTCAGGAACCATATCTAGAGTCATTGCATGTATGTTCCTCTAAACAAACCACATAAGGATCCACCAGTGTCATTGCATGTCTGTTCTTTTCATGAACCACACCTAGTGTCATTGCATGTGTGTTCTTTTCATTAACCATAGCTAGAGTCATTGCATGTCTGTTACTTCCATAAACCATACAAGGATCCACCGATGTCATTGCATGTATATTCTTTTCATGAACCACACCCAGTGTCACTGCATGTGTGTTCTCCTGACAAACCACATATGGATCCACCAGTGTCATTGCATGTCTGTTCTTTTCATGAACCACAGCTAGAGTCCACCAGTGTCATTGCATGTCTTTTCTTTTCAGGAACCACATAAGGATCCACTAGTGTCATTGCATGTCTGTCCTTTTCATGAATCATAGCTAGAGTCATTGCATGTGTGTTACTTCCATAAACCACATATGGATCCACCTAGTGTGATTCCATGTCTGTTCCTCTAAACAAACCACATAAGTATCCACTAGTGTCATTGCCTGTCTATAATTTTCATGAACCACATAAGGATCCACCAGTGTCATTGCATATCTGTTCTTTTCATGAATCACAGCTAGAGTCATTGCATGTCTTTTAATTCCATAAACCACATATGGATCCACCTAATGTGATTGCATGTAGGTTCCTCTAAACAAACGACATAAGGATCCACCAGTGTCATTGTGTGTATGTTCTTTTCATGAACCACACCTAGTATCATTGCATGTGTGTTCTTCTAAACAAACCACATAAGGATAGACCAGCGTCATTGCCTATATGTTCTTTTCATGAACCACACCCAGTGTCATTGCATGTATGTTCTTCTAAACAAACCACATAAGTCATTGCCTATCTGTTCCACACCCGGTGTCATTGCATGTCAATTCTTTTCATGAACCATATCTAGAGTCATTGCAAGTCTGTTCCTCTAAACAAACCACACAAGGATCCACTAGTGTCATTGCATGTCTATTCTTTTCATGAACCACACCCAGTGTCATTGCATGTCTTTTAATTCCATAAACCACATATGGATCCACCTTCTGTGATTGCATGTTTGTTCCTCTAAACAGACCACATAAGGATGCACCAGTGTCATTGCGTGTATGTTCTTTTCATGAACCACACTCGGTGTAATTGCATGTGTGTTCTTCTAAATAAACCACATAAGGATCCACCAGTGTCATTGCCTATCTGTTCTTTTCATGAACCACACCCAGTGTCATTGCATGTGTGTTCTTCTAAACAAACCACATAATTCATTGCATGTTTATTCTTTTCATGAACCACACTCGATGTCATTGCATGTTTGTTCTTTTCATGAACCATATCTAGAGTCATTGCATGTCTGTTCCTCTAAAAAAACCACATAAGGATCCACCAGTGTCATTGCATGTCTGTTCTTTTCATGAACCACACCTAGTGTCATTGCGTGCGTGTTCTTTTCATTAACAATAGCTAGAGTCATTGCATGTCTGTTACTTCCATAAACGACACAAGGATCCACCGATGTCATTGCATGTATGTTCTTTTCATGAACCACACCTAGTGTCACAGCATGTGTGTTCTCCTGACCAACCACATATGGATCCACAAGTGTCATTGCATGTCTGTTCTTTTCATGAACCACGGCTAGAGTACACCAGTGTCATTGCATGTCTTTTCTTTTCATGAACCACATAAGGATCCACCAGTGTCATTGCATGTGTGTTCTTTTCATGAATCATAGCGAGAGTCATTGCATGTGTGTTACTTCCAGAAACCACATATGGATCCACCTAGTGTTATTGCATGTTTGTTCCTCTAAACAAACCACATAAGTATCCACTAGTGTCATTGCCTGTCTATTCTTTTCATGAACCACATAAGGATCCACCAGTGTCATTGCATGTCTGTTCTTTTCATGAATCACAGCTAGAGTCATTGCATGTCTTTTAATTTCATAAACCACATATGGATCCACCTAGTGTGATTGCATATAGGTTCCTCTAGACAAACGACATAAGGATCCACCAGTGTCATTGTGTGTCGGTTCTTTTCATGAACCACACCTAGTGTCATTGCATGTGTGTTCTTCTAAACAAACCACATAAGGATCCACCAGCGTCATTGCTTATATGTTCTTTTGATTAACCACACCCAGTGTCATTGCATGTGTGTTCTTCTAAACAAACCACATAAGTCATTGCCTATCTGTTCTTTTCATGAACCACACCCGGTGTCATTGCATGTATATTCTTTTCATGAACCATATCTAGAGTCATTGCATGTCTGTTCCTCTAAACAAACCACATAAGGATCCACAAGTGTCATTGCATGTCTGTTCTTTTCATGAACCACACCCAGTGTCATTGCATGTCTTTTAATTCCATAAACCACATATGGATCCACCTTCTGTGATTGCATGTTTGTTCCTCTAAACAAACCACATAAGGATCCACCAGTGTCATTGCGTGTCTGTTCTTTTCATGAACCACACCCGGTGTCATTGCATGTGTGTTCTTCTAAACAAACCACATAAGGATCCACCAGTGTCATTGCCTATCTATTCTTTTCATGAACCACACCTAGTGTCATTGCATGTGTGTTCTTTTAAACAAACCACATAAGTCATTGCATATCTCTTCTTTACATGAACCACACCCGGTGACGTTGCATGTCTGTTCTTTTCATGAACCATATCTAGAGTCATTGCATGTCTGTTCCTCTAAACAAACCACATAAGGATCCACCAGTGTCATTGCATGTCTGTTCTTTTCATGAACCACACCTAGTGTCATTGCGTGCGTGTTCTTTTCATTAACCATAGCTAGAGTCATTGCATGTCTATTACTTCCATAAACCACACAAGGATCCACCGATGTCATTGCATGTTTGTTCTTTTCATGAACCACACCCAGTGTCACTGCATGTGTGTTCTCCTGACAAACCACATATGGAGCCACCAGTGTCATTGCATGTCTGTTCTTTTCATGAACCACATCTAGAGTCCACCAGTGTCATTGGATATCTGTTCTTCCCATGAACCACACATTGATCCACTAGTGTCATTGCATGTCTGATCTTTTCATGAATCACAGCTAGAGTCATTGCATGTCTGTTACTTCCGTAAACCACATATGGATCCACCTAGTGTGATTGCATGTATATTCCTCTAAACAAACCACATAAGGATCCACCAGTGCCATTGGATGTGTGTTTTCTCATAAACCACACCCAGTGTCATTGCATGTGTGTTCTTCTAAACAAACCACATAAGGATCCACCAGTGTCTTTGCCTCTCTGTTCTTTTCATGAACCACATAAGGATCCACCAGTGTCATTGCATGTCTTCTTTTCATAAATCACACCCAGTGTTATTGCATGTGTTTTAATTCCATAAACCACATATGGATCCACCTAGTGTGATTGCATGTCTCTTCCTCTAAACAAACCACATAAGGATCCACTAGTGTCACTGCGTGTCTGTTCTTTTCATGAACCACACCCAGTGTAATTGCATGTGTGTTCCTCTAAACAAACCACATAAGGATCCACCAGTGTCATTTCATGTCTGTTATTTTCATGAACCACACCTAGTGGCATTGCATGTGTGTTCTTCTAAACAAACCACATAAGTCATTGCATGTATGTTCTTTTCATGAACAACACTCGTTGTCATTGCATGTCTGTTCTTTTCATAAAACATATCTAGAGTCATTGCACGGATCTTCCTCTAAACAAACCACATAAGGATCCACCAAAGTCATTGCATGTAGGTTCTTTTCATGAACCACACCCACTATAATTGCATGTGTATTCTTTTCATTAACCATACCTAGAGTCATTGCATGTCTGTTACTTCCATAAACCACACAAGGATCCACCGATGTCATTGCATGTATGTTCTTTTCATGAACCACACCCAATGTCACTCCATGTGTGTTCTCCTGACAAACCACATATGGATCCACCAGTGTCATTGCATGTCTGTTCTTTTCATGAACCACAGCTAGAGTCCACGAGTGTCATTGCCTGTCTATTCTTTCCATGAACCACATAAGGATCCACCAGTGTCATTGCATGTTTGTTCTTTTCATGAATCAGAGCTAGAGTCATTGCATGTGTGTTACTTCCATAAACCACATATGGATCCACCTAGTGTGATTGCATGTATGTTCCTCTAAACAAACAACATAAGGATCCACCAGTGTCATTGCATGTCTGTTCTTTTCATGAACCACATAAGGATCTACCAGTGTCATTACATGTCTGTTCTTTTCATGAATCATAGTCAGAGTTATTGCATGTCTTTTAATTCCATAAACCACATATGGATCCACCTAGTGTGATTGCATGTATGTTCCTCTAAATAAACCACATAAGGATCCACTAGTGTCATTGCGTGTCTGTTCTTTTCATGAACCACACCTAGTGTCATTGCATGTGTGTTCTTCTAAGCAAACCATATAAGGATCCACCAGTGTCATTGCCTATCTGTTCTTTTCATGAACCACACCCAGTGTCATTGCATGTGTGTTCTTCTAAACAAACCACATAAGTCATTGCATGTCTGTTCTTTTCATGAACCATATCTAGAGTCATTGCATGTTTGTTCCTCTAAACAAACCACATAAGGATCCACCAGTGGCATTGCATGTCTGTTCTTTTCATGAACCGCACCCAGTGTCATTGCATGTGTGTTCTTCTAAACAAACCACATAAGGATCCACCAGTGTCATTGCCTATCTATTCTTTTCATGAACCACAACCAGTGTCTTTGCATGTGTGTTCTTCTATACAAACCACATAAGTCATTGCATGTATGTTCTTTTCATGAACCACACCAGGTTTGATTGCATGTCTGTTCTTTTCATGAACCATATCTAGAGTCATTGGATGTCTGGTCCTCTAAACAAACCACATCAGGATCCACCAGTGTCATTGCATGTCTGTTCTTTTCATGAACCACACCAAGTGTTATTGCATGCGTGTTCTTTTCATTAACCATTGCTAGAGTCATTGCATGTCTGTTACTTCCATAAACCACACAAGGATCCACCGATGTCATTGCATGTCTGTTCTTTTCATGAACCACACCTAGTGTCACTGCATGTGTATTCTTCTGACAAACCACATATGGATCCACTAGTGTCATTGCACGTCTGTTCTTTTCATGAATCACAACTAGAGTCCACTAGTGTCATTGCCTGTCTATTCTTTTCATGAACCACATATGGATCCACGAGTGTCATTGCATGTCTGTTCTTTTCATGAATCACAGCTAGATTCATTGCATGTCTATTACTTCCATAAACCACATATGGATCCACTTAGTGTGATTGCATGTATGTTCCTCTAAACAAACCACATAAGGATCCACCAGTGTCATTGCGTGTCTGTTCTTTTCATGAACCACACCCAGTGTCATTGCATGTGTGTTCTTCTAAACAAACCACATAAGGATCCACCAGTGTCATTGCCTATCTGTTCTTTTCATGAACCACACCCAGTGTCATTGCATGTGTGTTCTTCTAAACAAACCACATAAGTCATTGCATGTCTGTTCTTTTCATGAAACACACCCTATGTCATTGCATGTCTGTTCTTTTCATGAACCATATCTAGAGTCATTGCATGTCTGTTCCTCTAAACAAACCACATAAGGATCCACCAGTGTCATTGCATGTTTGTTATTTTCATGAACCACACCTAGTGGCATTGCATGTATTTTAATTCCATAAACCACATATGGATCCACCTAGTGTGATTGCATGTCTGTTCCTCTAAACAAACCACATAAGGATCCACCAGTGTAGTTGCATGTCTATTCTTTTCATGAACCACACCCAGTGTCATTGCATGTGTGTTCTTTTCATTAACGACGGCTAGAGTCATTGCATGTCTGTTACTTCCACAAAGCACACATGGATCCACCGATGTCATTGCATGTCTGTTTTTTTCATGAACCACACCCAGTGTCACTGCATGTCAGTTCTTTTCATGAATCACAGCTAGAGTCATTGCATGTGTGTTACTTCCATAAACCACATATGGATCCACCTAGTGTGATTGCATGTCTGTTCTTTTCACAAACCACACATGGATACACCAGTGTCATTGCATGGGTAGCCGTTAGACCGAGTCTTCTAGAAGGCATGCCCTAACATAGTTGTTCTGCTTGATGATTGTTACATACCGTTCGATTGGGGCGCTTAGACGATTGGGATGGTCTTCGTGAGAGCGATCCACGAGTAGGCTGTTCTGCGGCATGATTGGCCACGCTTGCTCTGGACAAACTGGCAACACCAGGCGCTCCCCTGTTGCGAGTGTCATGTCATACGAGTTCAGTGGGCCACATCCCAGTGTCACGTCCCCATTACTTCTCTTCCTCCCCGTACTTCTCTTCCTCCCCGTACTTCTCTTCCTTACCCTCGAAGCCACTTTCCCCACTTCACTCCCATCCTGTCGTAGCCGCAAGCCGATGGTGCCTCCATCCCAATCCCCTCTCCGGCAGCCACCCCCCCCCCCACCACCACCCCTCTCGCCATGGGTTCAAGAGGAGACGGCGAGGAAACGCGTCGTGACGACAGGGACGGTGATTTCGATGTGAGTCGTCTCATCTCTATTTCTATCATCTGTGGCCAGTTATCTATTTTTTGAGCTAGATCTAATCTGTTTACTCATGCGCGTATGATGTGTTAGGCCAACTAGACAATGTATGACTCCGACTATCACGGTTTAGAGGATGAAGACAGTCCTCTGGTATGTAAACATGGATACGTGCCCGCTAAATTTGTAGCCTTCGAAGGACGAAACGCAGGCATGAGGTTTCTACGGTGTCAAGGACATCGTGCAATGATGCAAGGCGGAAGTTGTGGATTGTTGTCAAATGGGTAGATCCAGAGTGGCCCAAATCGATGCAGAAAACGCTGGAGAAACTATGGGAAATGACTGTCGAGTTGAAAGAATCCGTATTCAGCTCACTTCTTAACAGTGTTGAGATGAAGCTATGGGAACCAGTTGACACGACCAAGCATAAGCGAGATCTCAGGTGGGTGCAAGACAAGGTTATCAAAGTCAAGAAGGAGAGGGACGCGGCGTTGGCCCTGAAGGCTAAAGCAGAGCAAGAACTGACTCAAGCAAGGAATGATCTCCACCAGGCCAAAGTCATGCAGTACACAACTACGAGTATTGACAAGTGCATGAGGAAAAATGCAGAGAAACAATTGAAGCTGTGCAAGGAAGATGCTAAAAGGAAGGAGCAGACAATTCGATCCTTGCTCTCGCAGGAAGATGCGCATCGGGCCAAGATTAGGAAGATCAAGGAGATGTGTGATAACTAGTTCTATTTAGCTTAAGCTCTGTGCCTTTTTAAGTTGTAATATTTGTACTTGTTGACCTAGCGGTCTGAACTATTGGTCCCGGATTCCATGGAGGAAAAAAATTGCTCTGACCCTGCATTAATTTGTGGAAGAATTTGTGATTTAGATCAATTTCTGCCTCGATTTATATCTCTGTCCCAGATTGGGAACATAACCGTGGACCAAAGACACCTTTTCTACTAGTGTATTCTGACATTGGTGGTTTGTTTAAACGTAATCTACATGGATTGTGCCGCATGCAAATGGCACAACCACAATTTATAAAGTGGAAGCACGTACACCCGGTTACTGGAGATCTGGGAGCTTCGCCAGATGCAGGGGATGCAGGAGCAGAGAGGCGGTGAGATAGACGGGCTCAAGATTAGGCCAGAAAGTGGTACCCATTTCCTCCTCATCTGGGCATTATCGGTGAGAACATTGTTGTTTATATTGCCACGTCGTTGTGCAGCGTCTAAAATAAGTTGTTGCTTCGTGGAGTGTGGCAGCTTAAATAATTTATTTATGTGCCACTTACATTCCGTCATATTTGGAGACCTCCTGCCCCTCAGCAATCGTGGAACCGGTGGATCCTTGTTTTCAGATAGCAGTGGCACAATCACAATTTCGGATTCAACTACTGACTCGGGCGTTTCCAAACCCTAAGTCACAGTACATTTTACTCAGAGAACGTGGGTAGATTGTTTCGCCCAGCAACATGCCACACACAGAGCAATCAGAATTTAACAGAATTACATATATAGGTTCAAGTTCAACACATTACTATGCATCTTCATTGCCAGCAGCCTTCTTCCGCAGCCTGGGTGCCAAGCCTTCACGTCCAATGGCTTCTTCATTTCCTGCCTTCTTCCTCTTCCTCGGTGCCAATTTTCTTAGCTCCACGTACTCTGCATCACCGGGACAATGGGCACTAGAATCGTGTCCAACATCATCTTTCCACTCGTTTTTAATTTCTTCGGGCAGCAAAATGACATCTTTCCACTCGTTTTTAATTTCTTCGGGCAGCAAAATGACTGACCCGGCTGTCATGTTTCTAACCTTGCGGCGCTTCCTGTCAAAGAAACAAGATTGTTGCATAACTGCCCAATATCTACAGAGTAAATACAACAAAAATTACAATTCAGCACAAACATGCGAACCCCAAGAGACCTTTGCTTACCAGGAGCTAATTGGGTTCAAGCAACCACCCTGTCCAAGAATAGAAGGGCGACTCCTAGTTGCAGCAGCTTCCACATCCAGTACATCACATTTCAGCTCAAACATGGTAGCCGAAGCATACCTTTTCATCAACCCAATTAGCTGACCGTCACACGTTATAGGAACCATGATGCCACGTTCATCCATGAAGCTAAACTTTGTAGTCTGCTTCGGCCATAATTCAACATGATTACGCAGAGCAGCAACCATACCAGATATAGTGCAGATCTGCGTAGGCGCTTCTTCCATCATGAAACAATGGTGTCCATACCTCTTGCCCTTAGAGTCGTACCTATAGAGGACTACCGTAACCAGGTAAGGGGGTCCGCGCAGATCCCACTTGACAGAAAACTATGGACAAAATATGTTTGTCAGCGATGGGCTAACAAACAATTTGAGGTTCAGTAGCCAGCTAGCAGTTGTAACTAGTGCGAATAGCAAAGAGAAGGGTAGATCACCCGCTTGTAGACATAACTTCTTCTTTCTTGATAGTAGGATCTGCCATCCTCCGAGCTGCTCAGCTCGTCGGCGGCGGAGGCGGGCTAGAGCCTCGCAACGGCAGCTACGGCATGCGCCATTGGAGCTCGATATCAGCGACTAGGCGCAACAACTGGGCGCAGCAACTTGGTCGCGGAAGTCAAATGTCCGAAGGGGTCAGCCTGCCTAGAGGGTGGATTCCGACGCTGCCGGTGCTAGGGGAAAGCTGGGAATGGATTTGTGAAATTGGTAAACGCATCCAATCCACTTAGCTGCTCGATTTGCCTAAGAGGTTGTCGCGTTGGCGCCCGCGTCATGGACAGATAACCGACATGTGGGTCCCGACCGTCTACTTCACGGGGCGGTTTAACGGAATGTTTGTATTTGGCAGGGGTGAGATGAGTTTGCCTCAAAATGGCCCCTCTCAGTAGTTGGCGGCCCAACTTTTCGAAACGCGGTAATTTCAGGCAACTTAGGTACCGCCATGCGCTGGCCTGCCAACTTTGGTACCGCAGACGAACAACCCCCACATGGCCATCCAGGTCCCTCTGTTGATCACTGATATGAGAGTGGTCTCTATCATGTCCGGAGTGTTTCCGAACCGAAGGATGTCACGTTTAAGGGTAGGGACGCTTAGGGTAGATGAGGCATCATATGAGAAATAGAGAGAGAGACCGGAATAGTTTCGGTAACATTTGATGGAGATCGGAAAGGGGTCTGGAAGTTGTTCCGGAGTGAAAAGATAATATAATATGTATATTTGAATGTTAATTGGAGAATTAATATTAAATATATATTTTATTTTATTTTTGAAGGCACTATATTGCTAATGGGCCTCACCCGAAGGGAGGCCCAAGTGGGCAAGGCGCTTAGGGAGTGGGGGCCAGCCGGCCTAGGGTTGGTGGGCCGCCCCAGTGGGGCCCACCTAGGGCCGGCGGCTGCCCCAAGGTGGCCAGCGGGTGTGGGAATTAGTCCCACCCCGCCTGGCCCCTGGGTGGTGCACCTCCCCTCCCACTATATAAAGGGGTCCCCCTCCCCCTTGGAACACACCCATTCCTCTCATTCTCTCTCTCTCATCTGCTGAGGACTTCCCCGTAATATTGGGGAGGACCTCGTAGTTGAGTTCTCCACCTTCACACTACCAGCGTGTGATCGGCGATCTAGCATCTAGTTCTTCCGCTGCTCGGCTGGATCGGAGCCCGGTTGACGTCCCCTACACCGGACGTGTGACGAACTTTGGAGGCACCACACTTGGGGTGCTGCTTGTCTTCATCAATATATGCCTTCCTGCGTAAGGCGTGCCTCTCTCTGCAAAGGTATGAATGTTGTATTCCTTCTCCGTTACTTATGTCTACATAGTATAGATCCTGGTATTAGTGTTCGAGTAGATAGAAATTTTTTGTTTTCTGCTACGGAACCCTTTAGTTACAAAGCGGGTTGAAGAAATTCCAACAAAAAGTGCAGATCACGATACAACAATGAAGATGCTTAAGGACATCATCTTTCCCAGGTTCTGAGTAGCTAGATTTTTAATTACTGATGGTGGTTCTCACTTTATACATGGAGTCTTTAGAAAAACCTTAGCTAAGTATGGTGTCAATCATAGGGTAGCATCCCCATATCACCCTCAAACTAGTGGTCAAGTTGAACTAAGTAATAGGGAAATCAAACTCATTTTAGAAAAGACAGTCAATAGAGCTAGGTCTGACTTGCCAACCAAAATCAATGGTGCTTTGTGGGCTTATAGAACTTCTTTTAAAAATCATATGGGTATGTCTCCTTATAAAATGGTTTATGCTAAAGCATGTCACCTTCCCGTAGAATTAGAACATGAAGCTAGATGAGTTGTTAAACAACTCAACTTTGACTTCAAAACTGCTGGAGAGAAAACAATTCTACAGCTAAACTTGTTAGATGAATGGAGGAATGAAGCTTATGAAAGTGCTAGGTTATTTAAAGAAAAATTGAAGATTTGGCATGATACAAAAATAAAGAGAAAGGAATTTAAAGTAGGAGATCAAGTATTATTATTCAACTCTCGTTTCAAGTTCTCTGTAGGGAAGTTAGCATCAAAGTAGCAAAGTCCATTAGTTGTGTAGGAGGTGTATTGCTCTGGAGCCATCCGTCTTCATGGAGACTACAAAGGTAAACCTCATTTTTTAATAGGCAACGTCTTAAACATTATATTGCAGGCCAGAAAATTGTTGGAAACATGGAAGGGTTAAATCTCCAGGGCCCGTGGCCATAATTGCAAAGAAATATCCCCTGTCGGATATCAGAAATCAATAAACGGAGGTTTTTGGGTGCGTAACTATCTCGGAATATCTCCATATTTTAGGTAAGTCATTATTTTTGGAAAATTAAAGCGTGCAGCGAAAGAATTGGACGAAACCAAGTCCCGAAGAGGGAAAGAGGACAGGTGGCGCGCCCATAGGCGTGCCACCCAGACTCTTTCGCTCCTCCGACGTCCGTTTCACCCTGGTTTCGTCTCAAACGCTTCGCCTTACCCTAAAACCTTTCAATATATGCCCCTCTCTACCGATCTAATCTCGCATCGAGTATCTTTGAGCGAACATTGTTTTCTGTCCCTATTTTCAGGTCTCTCTCCACCGAAAACATCTATGATGTCTTCGAGAGACTCCTACCAATGCTCCTCCATGTATGATGATGATGATTAGCTTGGAAGAAGTGAAGATCTACATCAATACTCAATCTTAGGGGAGTTTCACCTAGTCTTTTATGCTTTATAGTCTATTGTATTGCTTCTAGCCATCATCTTTAGGTTGTTTTTTTTGATTTATCTATTAGGTATCGACTTTATCATGGCTTGAAAAGCTCTTAGAGCATTGTCATGTATCTTTGGTCAAGTGGTTTTTAAATAAAATATAAA
Source organism: Avena eriantha (assembly GCA_910589775.1). Classification (NCBI taxonomy): domain Eukaryota; kingdom Viridiplantae; phylum Streptophyta; class Magnoliopsida; order Poales; family Poaceae; genus Avena; species Avena eriantha. The sequence continues at coordinate 128,085,409 of OU342746.1, forward strand.
GTATGGTGTCATCCATGATTCTCTTGTCTGGAGATTTATGGGTAACACTCATGCGGATGTGCGCCTCATATCTAGAAGTTTCAATTACATCTTGTCTTGAATTAGATTAACTTGAGTATGTTGGACAGGTATAGAACTTCTCAAACAAATAAAAACTTGCAACAAAGGAAAGATCCATGCAAGTGATGTTTACAAATATATATATAAGGAATACCTTGAATTTGGAGTAGAGATATGGTTTTGTAGAACAAATAGTTAGGAAGAGATGATGACAATGGGACATGAGATATTCTTGTTCTATTTAGTAATAAATGAGTAAACTGACGGTCATGGATATTTCAATACATATGCTATATGTTAAAGTGTATGAAAGGCAGGCACCCGAGGATTCAGTTAGCCATGGAAAGTGAATGGCAAAGGTTGAGTAGAGCATATGACATGATTGAAAGATCCATGAATAAGGTTTATATTGGTTACTAAGAGGCAAGACTGTTAACTGATGCCATTTAAAAAGTGATGAAAGTTTTTGACGAAGTCAAAGTTCATTTCTATCTTGTTGTTTAAAAACTCTCTTATTTTAACTAGTTGCTCTATGAGAGTTTGTCTTCATTGAAAAGGCAAGAGTGAAATCAAATATAGCAAGGTAAAAAACCATGCAAGCTAATATTAGCAAAGAGAAAATAAAAATGTGAGACTTGTTCAATTGTCCAACATATAATGGTTAGTTTTGTTCAATTGTCTATCTATGTAGCCCACATTTGTATGATTGTTAGTCTATAGATTTTTTAAGACAAGTGAATATGCATAAGTAGATGATGTCATGCTCGTATTTTATTATCAACCATAAGCTCATTGCCACATGGTATGATCTATTTGCTTATTTTCTCGAGGATGAGCAAAGGTGTAAGCTTGAGGGAGTTGATATGTGCATTTTACATCATCAATATAGTGACTTATATGATCTATTTTGAATGATATTTGTCATGTCCTATCATTATTTATACCTTTTTAGTCGATGTATGGGACTTTCCTACAAAGTCGCTTTCATTGGTATTTAATTTCTGGGAGGCAGAAAACCTCCTTTTTCGTATTTTGCTGTTTTAGGGACCTTCTGGATGCCTAAAAACCAAAGGAAAAAAAATACCTGATCAGTTTTTCACCTGGAGAAAGACCATGAGCGAAAGAATCAAGCGAGAGGAGCTGATGGGATCAAAAGATACCAGGTAGCGTGCCCTCCCTTGCTAGGAGCGCCACCCAGGCCCGTTTGGCCCACGAGCATCACCTAGGCTCCTCCTTTTTACATATGCCTCCGCTTCACAAGAAAACCTACGCATATTTTTCCCACGATTTACAGATACAGCGGTGGAGGCGAAAGTCCTCTCCTACTCCAGGGGAGGGCAGATCCTGTAGCACCGGAGCCTCCGGTGAGGGGGAAATCGACGCCATCATCACCACTACTCCTCCTTGGCATAGGGGGAGGTCTCTGCATCAACATCTCCATCAGCACCATCACCATCACCATCTCCATCTCCAAGATCCACCTCGCCCCCTCATAGTATGTGATTGATTGAACCCTAGATATTGTTTAAGTGCTATTTTCATGCTTGTGATTGGCAACTTGTCTTTATTTGGTGGATATATTATATTTTCAGATTGTGTTGTAATCCATATGCCACTGATCCATATCATGTTTGTCACTTGTGAGTATATGCCCATGTTCCTGAGGGATAGGATGAATTGGCTATGATTTTCATATAATATGCAATGAGTATTTGGTGATTTTTTATATTTTATATGGTTCTATGATGGTTATGTGAACATCGAATGTATATTACTTCACCTATATGGGCTCATGGGGCTACACTTTAATGCAGTGATGAGGGTTGGAAGGGATGGAATGACAGAAACCGTTTTCCAATACTTTGAGTTGCATTAGAGGGATTTCTGTCGGGCACCAATGAACTAACTGCTATGGTGGGACATTTATGTCTTAAGGATTCCTATACTTTCTCATGAAAATGGCTCTAGGACCCATCATAAGGGGTGTATTTGCTCATATTTATGGCTCCACCTGATTTAGGCTCCACCCTAAAGGAATGAAACTTGGCAAGATATTCACCATGTTGTGTAGAAATCTAAATGCTAAGTAAATCCATGCTGCCCTCGGGGACGCTTGTCACATATAAGTTCACACATACTTGAGCTTGTCCTCTTGCTGCATAGAGGATTGGTATTTCTCTCATTGACAGCATTTACCCGTTGCTATCTACTTTCAGTACATTATTTTACTGCAAACTACAAGCCCAAAAAGCCAAAACTACTGCACCCTTTTATTGTTTTACTTGTCAAACTTACTAACCAATACCTTCAGCTCCTCGTGGGTTCGACAGCCTTTCTTATTCAAAAGTACTACAATTGATCTCCTACACTTGCGAGCCCTCAAGGAGGCGGTCTAGTGTTAACGAGTGGTGTTTGGGGTGGCCCTGGTTGTGTTGGTGTTTGTGTAGGCTCGGTCCTGGCCGTATCTATTTCATCCGGCTTTCCATTGATTAACTTGAAAATTCTCTTCTTGATCAATGGAATAGGCAAAGCTTTTGCCTTGTTTTAACAACAACATTGTTTCCCAAACATCATTCAAAATGCTAAGAGCATCTCCACTCGCCCCCCATGGACGCCCCTCAGGCCCATTTTCGGCTCCATCTGGTGAAAATTCCCCCAGCCATGCCCCTAGGAGCCTGAAATTCGCCAGATTGGGCCAAAAATCCATCCGACGAACTCAGGCCAAACTCAGCGCCCCGGGGTTCGCCTGGGAGCGTCGGATGGAGTGAAAAGGTGAGCGGGTACTGGTTACCAGCGAGGGAAGCAGATTTCCATGCAAAACTGTCGCCCAGTTCCCTCTCACCCACCACCATTCTCATCGATAGAGCCACCCCCTCTACTCCTCCGCCTTGTCGCCTCCACGAAACCAACCAAACTCCACGTAGACACCCTCCCTCCTTGCTGAGCTACTCGTCGGGGTTCAGTTCCCTTTGGTTGTTCTGTCGACCACTGCACGCCAACCACGCCCAGTAGATGTTCAGCGATTTGCCTACATGGACCTCGACGACGACCAGCAGATGTTCGTCGCGCTGATAGAGGCCACCGCCGCCGATGATGGAGAGCACATGATGATCCTCGCTTCTCTGGTCGGACTGTACGCTCAGTATGTGAAGCCATGGTGTGGCGGTTCGGCGCCGGGACATCAGAAGTTAAAGCCGAGGCAGTGGATGGAGGGTTATTGCATGTTGTACGCCAACTACTTCGTCGATGATCCATTGCACGGCGAGGCAGTGTTTCGGCACCGATTCAGGATAAGCCGGGACCTCTTCCGGAAGATTCTGTATGCCCTTCGAGACTTCGACAGCTATTTCATATGCAAGAAGGACTACAGCAGCATGGTGGGATTTTCCTCGCTATAGAAGTGCACGGTGGCCATGAGAATTTTGGCATACGGAGCTCCCGGTGACACAAGATAATTATCTATGCATGGCCGAATCCACTGCCATCGATTGTTTGTACAAGTTCGGCAAGGCAGTGATTGCAGTGTTTGGACCAACATATCTGAGATCATCCAATGCCGAAGACACTGCTCAGATCCTTGAAATCGATGAAGCTAGAGGATTCCCTAGGATGCTTGGAAGTATCGACTGCATGCATTGGAAATGGAAGAATTGTCCGTTTGCTTGGTAAGGAATGTACAAAGGCCACAAAGGAGGTTGTAGTGTGGTACTTGAGGCAGTGACTACACAGGATCTCTAGATTTGGCACTCCTTCTTTGGCATGGCAGGATCCAATAATGACATTAATGTCCTGCAATGCTCGCCTATCTTCTCCAAACTTGTTGAGGGTCATGCCCCCCGGTGGACTATGTGATCAACGGCCACCACTACGACAAGGGATACTACCTGGCAGATGGCATCTATCCAAGATGATCAACATTTGTGAAGACTCTCTCAAGCCCTCTGACCGGCAAGCCAGCCAACTTTGCCAAGGAACAAGAAGCTTGTAGGAAGGATGTCGAGCGGGCATTTGGTGTGCTCCAAGCTCGATTTGTAGTTGGGTTCCCCACTCTGACGTGGTCGCAAGAGCAAATGTGGGATGAATGCCCGTGTGATATTGCACAACATGATCATTGAGAACGAGAGAGAGGATCATGTGCTTGATGATGATAGCGAACCATATTTCAGACAGGGTCCTCTTGCAGAGCCTGATCACCAGGTGCCAACATTGTGGGCTGACTTTGTTGCTATGCTCCAAGAGATCCGAGACCAACATGTGCATCAACAACTGTAAGATGATCTAGTGGAGCACATGTGGGTGATCAAAGGCAACACCTAGTTTGAGGTGTTCTTGTGTTTGAAAACTTGTTAAATCATTTGCTATGTGTGCCGAATTTTTTTGTGCGCCTAACTATGTGATAAATTGGCCGAACTGTTATTGTGTGTGGAAATTTGGCCGAACTGTGTGAAAATTTGCGTCGAATTTGGCCGAATTTAGCCAAAATCACCGATCCCAGGGGTGTCAAGCCGGGGTTGTGGCTGGGAGTTGGCGGACCCCAGGCCAAATGCTAGAATAAAAACGCCGGATTTCGTCCTGGGGGCCTCCAACGAGTGGAGATGCTCTAATGAACAGCGAATCAACAATGCTGTCCGGTTTTTCTTGCTCCTGGAATTTGGTTAATTCACCACTGCACAGAGAATTGGTTGCCCTTCCCACTCCTTCTTTGGACTAATCTACCTTGGGGACAGGATCACTAACAATTAGTCAACAACTTAGGATAAAGCAATTCGGCCAAGGTAAGATGATATTGGAGGAAAACAAACTAGGCCATAAGACAGTTTATTGAGTAAATCTCTCAAAACCACACCCTCTTTATCAAAATCATCGAGAACCTCACACTTGAGTAATGTATTTGCAAAACCACACTTATGCTGACAAAGCATTTCACAAGGCCACACTTCTGCTCAACTTACAAAGTGTGGTTTGGAGAAATATTCTGTCACATAAAGTGTGGTTTTTGAAATGCACTATAGAAGTGTCGTTTCTTGGTGCTTCATGACAAAAGAGGTCGCGTGTTTGAGAAACTTACTCGAGTTCATAATAGCTCGACCAGAATCTTACTATTGTTTTACTAACTGCTACTAGAATGAACACGCTGAGAAACTGAATATTATACAGGAGTCATTGACTTCGCAGAACATCATTCAAACTCTTAAGGTCTTGTTTGGTAGCAGTGTTTTGTGGTGTTTGTCCATGCATTATCCCGAGAGTATTTGGTGAAGACAATCCCCTCAGCCGATCCACTTCCTCCATCCAATCCCCCTACCCAGAAATTCCCTACTACAATACTAAATCACCTCGTTTGGGACACCGGGCTAGCACATAGGTGTATCATCAATAAAAGCCTGAACTTTTTCACAGCACGGGTGAGCACACAGTTTGAGCAATACTTATGATTCAAGGTATATCATCAATTAAAATATATTTTTTATAGCACGTGAGTACTCTACAAGAACATCTCACGCATTGATAATTTTGACAACAAGAATATCTCACGCGTCAATACATGAAACATATCATCTGTTTAATACAAAATGGATTTCATCATCTGTTTAGAAGCTTGTTTCATCAGAACAGAACTTGAACACTTGAAAGCATGTTTCGTCACAATGGAACTTGAAAGCTTGTTACAAAATCATAACCTCCATAACTTGTATAGCTTCTACAAGCTGGGCACCTGATCAGGGAAGATGGACATTTTAGTCAATGACAACTGCACAAGACAAGGAGAAAATATGGTAAGAAAAGGACTACAACAACTGTTCAAAGGTTGTTATAGTACTACACATTGTACTATAACAGATTAACAGCAATGTGGATTTTTAAATTGCATCTACTGTCTGAGACACAATCGAGGTTGGAGAGATCAGCGAAAGCATCCAAAAACATCATTCCGAAAGACAGAACTGTAAAATAGCCATAGGAAGCAGCTTCCATTGTACTGGAAATAAACACCATCACAGGGCGTGCCATGTATAAAGTTTTATTACGTTTAACAGATGACTACACAACCAGTATTAAACACAATCCAGCTGCCAATATAATCCATTTTCATGCTCAATTCTGCAATTCCATATGAAGATGAAACGCCCTGTTTTCAGTACGAGCTGTCCAACTATGAAATTCTTCAAGATGGCAATAACATCATGCATTCATACGGAGCAACTTACATAATTGTTACTCCACATTTTTTTACCTAGGATAATTCAGGTGCCGTACAGAAAGATGATCTACGTTCAGAAATAAATGAACAACAAGAAGCGAACAATGGGAAGCAGATAATCCAGTGGACTAGAAAATCCACAACAGCAGCACGAGCAAAATCAATGAATGATACCGATTCACTGATAGCTCTGTGCGTTTTTTTTTTAAATTCAGAAAACAAACAAGAGGAGCAAGCTATTAAGATCTAACTAAAGCAGTTAATTTACAGGAGCAAGCAAACTGTCACGGCCTAGGCTTCGGAGAGCGTAGCCGTGCACATCCTGGTGCGCCGTGGGCGCAGAGAGAGACAGAGAGAGATTAGGGTTTGGGGATAACTAGAGGCGAGCCTCCTCTTTTCTTCTTTATTAATTCTCTATCTCACGTATAGGCCCAGGTCCCTTTATATATAGGGCTGGTAAGTAGATCCGATCTGAACTAAGGAAACTAGCAAAGTGCCCGTGCGTTGCAACGGGTCTAAACTTAGAAGTTCGCAGATCTTGTATGCTCGATATCTAAATGTATTGGAATCATCACACGGACTTACAAATCGATAACAAAATCTCCATATTCTTTTTGCTAAATTCTATGGAAGGCCACTAACAAAACAAATCTTAAATCACCAAGTGATGCGTTGTCTCTGACGTTGCCATCTCCGCGGTTGGCACCACCATCACCATCGATTTTTTTACGAAGCCCAGTATAAACACAGATACTCGTAAATATGTACATACACTCACCACTATGAACGCACGCATATCCTATGACTATGATCACCTCCGAAAGATTCAGTCTGAGAGACTGATCCGGCGGGTCTCGAGATTGAGAAAGTGACCGTATAAGACTCGCTATCGACCGTCTCCACAACCCACCATATGACCTCATAAAGATGTAAAGATCGTAAGGACTTGTGTTGCAACGAAAGAAAAAATAACTATTGGATGAAAAGTTTTAGCGTGGCCCAAAATTTACCACAAGGTCTATTCACCTGTGTAACCCTAGTGAAGCACATATATGCTTGTGTGTTGTAAGAGCAGAGAAACTTGACATCTATACAAATGTTCAAAGAACGTGAAAACGTCAAAGGTCCATCTAACATAATACTACTACTCATCATCTAAACGTCCAAAGTACACCGGCGACTGGCGAACGAGAGATGCATCTGCATGGTCAGCAAAACTCAGCGAGGAGCTTCACATACGCGTAAAATCGAGCAAAAGAAGTCCTTAAAATAACTAATTGCATGTACTGATTGGGTCCAACTAAGCAACACGAAGTGCAGACGTATGTCTCTATCCCTGCACAACACTACCCTGCGGCAAGCCGTCGCCAGTTCCTGCATCGGCGAACTCGCCCCGTGCATCGCCCCTACCACAAGGCTAGCCGCCTCCGGCGAATGCCCTAGTGCGTCTCCTGGCTAGCCTGCTCGCCGTCCTCTCCTCGTACCCGCCTGGCAGGACGCCGCCTTCCTCGACTTCTCCAACTCCCTGCCTCGGGCCTCCTGCTCCTATTGCTATGGCTGTCTGCCCCATCCGGCTCCCATGCCCCTAGCTTACAATGTCGGCGCGACCGCGGCTCATGGCTCGAGCCACGGCCTCAAAATCGCGCGCTATGACATGGACCCGCTCCGCCACCCAACCCGGTGTGCGAGGTTGGTTGAGAAGACCCTGCCCTTGGTCATGAACGAGACATCCACGTCGAACCCTAGCGGCATCTTCGGCAACCTGCCGCTCTCTCGTCCCCAGGGCCTGAGGCCACCGCATGTCCGCGAACGACGACGGCCATAGCACGTCCCGTTGCCGCTCGCCATGGTCTCGGCAAACGACGGCGGTCATAGCACGCCCCGCTGCCGCTCGCCGTGGTGTCTTTCCATGAAGACGATGGAGTAGCTTTTGCCTGTCTCCGCCATGGCACACCAGGAGAGACCACCTCGTGTAGAAGGCTGAACAGGACGGTAAAGGTGTCATGGTGTATGCTAGATATATGAAACGGGGTGTATTGATCAATATCTTTTTTTTCCTTTGGTTCTCGTACCTTATTTAATCACCGACGACCAGTTTCGTTTAGGAATAGAAAAAAGAAAACTTACCCGATCAGTTTTCTTTAGGAATAGCAAAAGCGAACGCGACCACTCAAAAAAAAAAGCAAAGGCGTACGCGTCGACCTGCACCTGGACGTACAGGACACGGAGAACCCCGCTGATCGATCCGTATGACGGCCGTAAGATTATACGGTGTAGATAGACATCTGGTTGGGTCGACTTTTCTATAACTATAACAAGACCAACCGGACCATCAAGACTGTAAGCCTTTTAATAGTATAGATAATTAACTAACTTAATATGCAAGCAAAACTAAATATAACGTTCATATCTCTAAGCAAAACTAAAGATGTTGGACCCGCCCTGGTCCTGCGCCTGAAGTGTTGGCCCCACATGACATCACTCCCCCCCCCCCCCCCCCCCTCCACAAGCACCTCGTCCTCGAGCTGGAATTCTAGGTAGCGAGCTTGAAAGTCAGTGACATCCACCCATGAGAGCTGCAGACCCTGTCCAATGTACCAGGAGCTGACGCACGCCACGACATAGACGAGCCTTCAAAACTTTATGGGGAGTGAATAACACGACCATGATGCATTGCTGGTAAGGTTGGAGGTGCAGTCGGTGGTTCACCATGGAAGATCTTCAACTAGCTGACATGGAAGACATCGTGGAGTGTGGCCTGTGCTGGTAGCTAAAGACGGTATACCACATCACCAATGCGCTCCAGGATCTTGTATGGTCCGTAGAAGCGAGGAGCCAGCTTACCACTGTAACGTCCAGGAGGGAAGCTGCAGGTCGATGATGAAGATGGAGCCAGACCCACTGGTTGACACCAAAATTGACCTCCCGATGCTTGGCATCATAAAAGCGTTTGTCACGCTGTTGAGCTTGCAACAGCCGGTCACGCACCTCTGCCAAAAACTCATCACGGGACTGGGCAAGAGCATCCACCGCCTAGACTTGGGCAGAGCCAGGATCATAGGAACGCAACGCAACGAAGGCGGGTCACGGCCATATACCACCCTGAATGGTGTTTCTTTTAGAGCTGTTTGGTAAGATGTGTTGTAGCAAAACTCAGCCCAGGGGAGCCACTGCAGCCAATTGCGTGGGCGGTCACCAGTGAGACACCGCAGGTACATGCCAAAAATGCGGTTGACTGACTCCGTCTGGCCCTCAGACTGCAGGTGGAATGCTGAGCTCATGTGAAGCTGGACACCCGCCAAACAGAAAAGCTCCGACCAGAAGTGGCTTGTAAACACGGCATCACGATCAGAAACGATACACTCAGGCATCCCGTGTAGGCGAACAATATCAGTGAAGAAAGCTTGTGCGACGGAGGCTAACGAATAGGGATGTGCATAAGCGATGAAGTGTGCCGCCTTTGAGAACCGGTCGATCACTGACAAGATTACATATTTTCCGTGAACCTTGGGCAGACCCTCAATGAAGTCCATGAAAATATCAGCCCACACCTGCGTCGAAACTTGAAGGGGTTGGAGAAGACCGCCCGGCTGAAGGTGTTCAGACTTGTTGCGCTGGCACATGACGCAGGCCCGGACGTACTCTTCCACCACTTGTCGCGCCCGAGGGACATGGAAATCACGGCGCAGCCGATGCAGTGTCTTCTGAACACCCTCGTGACCACTGTCATGTACAACAACAAGTATGCCAGGGAGAGACGGGGATGCAGGTGGAACATAGATGCGGCCGTTGTAAGTGAGGAGACTATCAACCAAGCCCCAAGCCTGGTCTAACGTCCCATCTCGATATTGTTGCTTTAGTTCCACCAAAGATGGGTCTCGATTCATGTCTGCCCGGAGCGTGTCAAAGAGATCAAAAGATGGTGCCGAAAGGGCACACACATATGCGTCCTCTTCTGAACGCCGTGAAAGCGCGTCAGCCACGGTGTGGAGTTTGCCTGGCCGGAACTCGACGGTGAAGTTGTAGCGAAGGAGCTTGCTGACCCAATGATGCTGCAGAATGGTGGATAGGCGTTGGTCCAGCAGGTACTTCAAACTATAGTGGTCTGTGCGAACACAGAAAGCACGACCCCATGGTTACGGGGTCGCCAGTGGCGTATGGCCTGAACAAGGCCAATCAACTCACGCTCGTAGGCAGCCAGCTTGGCGTGGGTGGGAGCAATAGTCCGGCTGTAGAAAGCCACCGCACCATCACCTTGGTGCATCACTGCCCCAAAACCGGAGCCTGACGCGTCGACATCGACAATGAAGTCACAGCTGAAGTCTGGCATGTGTAGCACCGGTGCCGTAGACAATGCCGTCTTGAGGGCTTGAAAGGCGGTATTCGCCTCCTCAGACCAGCGGTACCCCTCCTTCTTGAGGAGCTTTGTGAGGGGTGTTGCGATAGTACCGAAGTCCCGGATAAATTTTCGGTAGTACCCAGCTAGGGCGAGCAAGCCACGAAGTGCACGCACTGACTTTGGTGTTGGCCAGTCCACGACTGCTTTCACCTTGCTGCAGTCCATCGCAACGTCGCCAGCTGAGATGACGTGGCCCAAGTATGCCACTGATGTTACATCAAATGTGCACTTGGATTGCTTGAGAAATAGCTAGTGGTCCTAGAGAAGTTGCAAAACTGCACGAACATGTCGTAAATGATCAGCCCAAGATGGACTGTAGATCAAAATATCATCGAAAAAGACAAGCACAAAGTTGCGTAGGAAGGGCCGCAAAACATCATTCATGAGAGCATGGAATGTAGCTGGTGCGTTAGTCAAGCCAAAAGGCATGACCAGGAACTCGAACAAGCCTTCATGTGTGCGAAATGCCGTCTTGTGAACATCATCTGGGTGCATGCGGACCTGGTGGTAGCCCGAACGGAGATCGAGCTTGGTAAAGAACTCGGCACCACGGAGTTCATCCAGAAGCTCATCCACCACCGGAATAGGAAATTTATTCTTGACGGTGCATTCATTGAGGGCGCGGAAATCTATGCAGAAATGCCAACATTTTTCTGGCTTCCGTACCAGGAGCACCGGCGAGGAAAACTCTGAGTGGCTAGGACGGATTAGGCCGCGACTCAACATATCTATGCATTGACGCTCAATCTCGTCCTTCTGGATGGCTGGGTAGCGATATGGACGGACAACAACCGGGCCACTACCAGGCTGCAGGTGGATGCGGTGGTCGGGTCGAGCTGCGGCAGACCGCATGGTTCTGCAAAGATTGTTTCGTACTCAGCTAGTAGTGCTGCCAGAAGGTCTGAACCGTCACACGTAGCAAGACGAGCCCTAGGAGCATCCTCGCCATGCAAAGTGACGAGGTGGTCGTCCCGCCAGAACGACATGGCGAGCTTGGTGAAGTCCCAACAGATCGGTCCCAATGTCCGGAGCCATTGGACACTAAGTACCATGTCAAACCCACCTAAGGCGAGGGTGTAGCAGTCAATGATGAAGGGTTCTTCGCCTGCCACGAGGTGTAGACGGCGACACACGCCCCGGCTGATGATGCAATCCCCATTGGCTACAGCCACTGTCATATCTGTTCGACGAGTAACGGAGATGCCCCCGCGGGTAGCTGCCTCCTCCGAGATGAAACTGTGTGTGGAACCAAAATCGACAAGGGCGAGGAAGCGTGTTCCCTGGACCAGCACTGGGACTTGCATCATGGTGTTGGACTTGATTCCAGTGAGGGCATGGAGGGACACTTCCACAGGCTCGTCGGTCTCAGCTTCCTCCTCTGAGTCGTCAGACCTGTTAACGGCAAGTGAAAACAAATTTTTGCAACGGTGGCCTTGGAAGAACTTATCGTCACAATTGTAGCAAAGTCCTTTAGTGCACCGATCATCCATCTCAGCTGGTGTCAGCCGTTTAAACGGCCTTTTTCCTAGGGCTGGACCGCCAGCCTTGTTGGCCAGTGTAGGTGGTGGTCGAGGAGGTGCAGCGAGCGCCGGCATCGAGGGTCGACCTGTGAACCCCTTGTTTTTGGTCTGCTAGGAGGAAACATCCCCCTCTTCTGGGCTCTCCCGCTCCTCATAAGCGCGGGCATAGTCCATGGCATCCTCCAAGGTGGCTGGGTATTTCAGCCACACATCTGTCCTAAGTGGCTTGCGGAGACCAGCCACGAACAACTTCACTTGGTGCTTCTCAGCGAGTCCTTCACACCTACACACAAGGGTGAGAAACTGTTCTTCATACTCATCTACCGTGCCAGACTGCTGCAGGTTCTTGATTGTGCCGAGCTGGGTGTTCTGGATTTTTGGACCGAAACGACGGCTAATGCTTTCAGCAAACACCCGCCAGGAGGGGGCGCCGTGGGAAATTTTGCAGCGTCGGTACCACAACGCTGCGCGGCCAGCCAGGTGATAGGAGGCCAACCACACCTTGCCCCATTCAGGGGTACCCTGCCCTTCAAAAAATTGCTCCACACGAGTTAACCATGGCAGCGCATCTTCCAGCCCATCGAATGTCGGAAATTCTAGCTTCTGGAACTTGGGGACGCCTTACCAAGCATCGTCGTCAGCGGCTTCGTCCTGCTTGTTGTCGCGAGCCAGCAGTTCGCTCGCTTCCTTCACGCTCGTACCGCCTTGGGTTTCGCACAGCTTGTTCATCGCTTCCATCACCTTGCGGAGATCGGACTTGATCTCGAGGTTGGCGGTAGACATGGCAGCAACCTGGTCGACGAGGCCGGCGATCTTGCTGCTGACAATGACCTCGACGTCGTCCTCAGACAGCGGCGATCCCATCTTCTTGCGCGTGCGTGGTCTGGTAACCAGGAACGACTGCTCTGATACCAAGCTGTGACGGCCTAGGCTTTGGAGAGCGTAGTCGTGCAGATCCTGGTGCGCCGTGGGCGCAGAGAGAGACATAGAGAGATTAGGGTTTGGGGATAACTAGAGGCGAGCCTCCTCTTTTCTTCTTTATTGATTCTCTATCTCACGTACAGGCCCAGGTCCCTTTATATATAGGGCTGGTAAGTAGATTCGATCTGAACTAAGCAAATAATTAACTAACTTAATATGCAAGCAAACTAAATATAACGTTCATATCTCTAAGCTGGTGTTGGACCTGCCCTGGTCCTAAGTGTTGGCCCCACATGACACAAACATGGTACACTCAATTTATTATTGCCATAGAAAGATCCCCATGTCATGCATGCAGCTTGGCCAGAAGATATTTGAATGGATACAAACTACTACTAGCCGGTGCTTGTCTACCTGAACAAAGTACACTTCATTCAGAGAACAGAAGCGTTCAAGAAGCTAATTCATACATCAACTTGAAGGATACGAGCAGCAGGATGTGGCGGCGGGATCGACCGGTGGCAGGGGTGCTAAGCGCGAGAGTTCACTGTGCTGCCGCCGCGAGTGGAAAAAACGCAAGTTGCACAGCGATTCAACAATGCTGACCGGTATTTTCTAGCCCTGGATCACTAACAGTTGGTCAGTGACTCAAGGTCAAGCAGGTCGGCCAAGGTAAGATATTGGAGGAAACCAAACTAGGCCACAAGACATTTGATTCAGTAAATTTCTCGACAACAAAAAAACACGCCTTCTTTACCAAAATAACCAAAATCCCCACACTCGAGTAATGTATTTGCAAAAACACGCTTGTGCTGACAAAACATCTAAAAGATCACACTTGGGCTGAACTTACAAAGTGTGGTCTGGAGAAATATTCTGTCATACAAAGCGCGTTTTGCGAAATGCACTCTAGAAGTGTGGTTTCTTGATGCTTTGTGACCAAAGAGGTCTGGTGTTTGAGAAAACTTGCTCTAGTTCATGTCTGCCTCAGTTTGATTTCCTCCAATTCTCACATTGGGTGACTGCACTGCGTGTGTGGCTATGTTACTTACTTTTTGCATATTTCCCAGATGGACCAGTCAAGGTGAGATATTAGAAGAAACTGAACCATCATCATGTCTTTCCGACGGATGATTCAGTTCCCTCTAATCCTCCCTTTGAGCGGCCCATGCGCATCCGTAGCTAACCCAAGGCTGAAGAGACCAGGCAATCAACTGAAGGTGAGATATTGGAGGAGAACGAACTGGTCAGCGACAAACGACTGTTCATCTTTCAGGACCAGTTTGTTTTCCTCCAACTCTCACTTTCAGTGTCAGGCAAGCACCACAAAACTGACTACTACAACAGAACTATCTATCTATTGAGATGCTGCTACCCCGCATTGGAGCTGTGAAGCCGCTGTTCTACATCTCCGGGCAAATTTATAGGCATCTTGGGAAGAAGATAGTTCCTTCAGATTTAGGATAGGGGCAGCATATATTTCTGTTACACCTGCAGGCATGCCCATCGTGCTTTGTCCTGAGTTGTGTTCAGAAGGCTTCAGTTCACTCTTTGCCCTGTACCATGTACCACTGTAACTGCCACATGCAACTGAGCAGGCTTCAGTTCACTCTCCATTATATGCTTTTCCTCCTCTCTAAGAATAATGGACGTCAACGGTCAATCAGTAGCTTTTGTGTCGATTGTCAACTGACATTACAAAGAAGAAAAAACTACGTATTTCACTCTCACCATGTTTAATCATAACATTAACTTAAGAAGACGACTAAATATTTCTAAAAAAAACATTGACACCAGTTCACATTTTATTTCCGGTAGAGGTCTGAAGTTCCAGAATTTCCATACAACATGCACACTTTACAATTTACAGACAGAGAATAGGAAAGATCATTAACCTAGTAAAACTGCTGCAGACTCCCTTTTTGGTATCAACTCAGCATGCACAGAACGCACCCAAGACTTCAGACTATGCCGAAGGACTAAGTTGCAGACAACTAGCACTCAAGGCTTCGACGAGAAAAGGTTGGGGTAGGAGAAATACGGATCGTCCTCCAATGATGGCGATCTCTGAGGCACATGAGAAGGTGCATAACCCTGGATGTCATTGGAAAAGGAGTCCTGGTGATCAAATGCTGGCTTCTGCGTCACCTCAGTTTTATGATGACTTTCATTCTGGCTACCATCACCGTAGTTCTCATAAACCCTGCTGTTCTTCTTTAGATCAGCAATACGCAGCTGCGCAAGGTTTGCAGCAGCACGGGCTGCCGATGCAGCTCGCTCTGCTGAATCAGCAGCTGTTTGGGCAGCGGAAAGCACATCATCCAAATCAATATTTTCCCTGCTCTCCATAGGAGAGGTCGAGTGAACCCGCTCTGAATGCTTCGAGAACATGTTGAAATCATTACGTGTTTGGGGAGGGCTCGCCACTTCATCAATTGTCCTTGTGTAGAATTCTGGCTCCGTTGGCTTCTCTGAAGGAGTTGGAGAATTTAAGGGAATCGAGTCATTTCTCTCCAATAAAGAAGCAGAAGGAAATGGCACGGGAGAGGCGAAAGGAACAAATTGCTTCTTTTCATTTGGCAAAGCTGGCATACTTGGCTGAGTAAATGGTGCAGAAACTGGGGGTTCTGAACTTTTCATGTCATTGTAGAAGGCAGCATTGACTGTTGGATTCTCTTCCAAGTCAGATGGGTTTGAGAATTCATGAGCTGCCGACTGTGAGCTTTGCACATGTTGAACAGTATCTGTTGGGGTTGATGGAGCATCAGAAACCGGGCGAATTGCTGCTTTTGGGACTTCAGGAAGATCCAGTTCGTCAAAGCCACCATCAGATTCACAGTCTTCATTATGTTGGACCGCAGCACTTGTAGCTACAGCTTCCTCATGTTTCTCCTTTGGAAGAGGAAGTGTTGAACCACTGAAGTAGGTAGGACCATTCTAATGAAAGGAAACATGATACAAAGTGAGACTAAAAATAATGAAGTAAAACCTTAGTTTCTGTTGTGCAAACACTTACAAGTAGATCTTCATGGGGTTTAAGATATTCCGTCTCTGTTTCTGCAGGATCCCAATCGATCTCATGCTCCTCAGCAATCTCCTTCAGCAGTTTCATCTTCACTTCAACCGGGGGAGGACGGATAGAAAGCAGTTCAATTATCTGCAGAGGTATTGATTCAAATCGTTTCAGCATCCTGTTAATAATTAAGTATAGCATAATTAGATTACTTTTGATGGAAATTGGCACATGACCTGTCGGTTGACCCCACAATCTGGCATAAGCTCTGCAGCTGCAGCAACAAATTCTTTCCCATACTTAGTCGCAAACATCATTTGGACTTGGATCAGTTCAGGCAAATCTGAACACCTTGGAGCAGCAAAACAGATGCTGGATATCGCCTCTTTGAGATCTATAGGGCATTCCCTGAAACAGGCAAAAGAAAATAACAGGGAAGTACCATTAATTTAGCTGCAAGCACCATGTTCGAGAGGATACACTTCAACAAAGAATCGATTAAGGATGTTAGAAAGATAATTTAGCTCCACACTCTTCAGGAAAGGCCAAAAGAAGGCAGCAATTTGATGCTTACGGGCATAGATGCTACCAGATATACACAGTTCCAAATTACAAGTAGATGAGTTGTTCTATTACAGAACAAGGAAACAACGCAATCTATTAGAGCGGTGAACTAACATCATGCATTTCATTACATGTTTGGAAAAAATGAACACATAAACACATGAAAGGAAGCCATGTTTTAAGTTGAATAGCGATGCCAGATTCATTATACAACTACAAATGCAACTCTGGGACTAAAGAGATTAACCTAACCTATCAAGTGTCACAGGTCATTAGACGTAAGTTAGTACTAATCAGCTCAAGAAAGCCACTTGGATCATCAAACCCCAGGTGAGCACTGCAGCTCAAGCACACTTCAGAGGATTTTGGCATGCGGCATGCCTAGTTGAGGTTGTACATAAGGCGCAAAAACAATTGCACAAGATAAAAACAAAACACTGGCACACATGATTACTGAATAGTAAGAAATAACAGGACAGGTGACAAACTTTTGAGCCTCTATGATTGGTAGGCGGACGGAGACGAGCTCGCAGAAGAGCTCAAGGATCTCCTGCGCCGCCATCATGTTCTCCTCCCTGATGATGTGCTCCACCTGCGACAGCATTAACACAGAGAAGAAGCAATCAAACCCTCGCTCATTAATCCCCACCTACAAATCCAAGAGCCCAGTACCCTAAACTAAGAGTAACCCGGTCGAATCCGTACCCTGATTCTCGCGGTGGCCTCCTGTCCGGCCTCGAGGAGCTTGGCGATGTCCCGCCGCATCTGGCGCAGCTGCAGCTCCCGTCGGTTCCGCAGCAGCTTTATCCGCGGGATCGACAGCTTGAGCAGCGTCTTGCTGGTGCCGCGCGCGTCAAAAGACGAACCGAATCAATACAAATTCGCGAAATCGACCAATTCAGAAACCAAGAACTCTCATGTCCCAGACAAGGTTCCCAAGAAAAGCGTACCACTTGGCGCCGCGGAAGCCGCCGCCCCCGCCCTTGCCGAAGAACGCGTCCAGCATCGACATGGCCCCGATCGATCGGTAGCGAGCAGAGGGGAAGTGGTTGCTTAATCGAGTGGAGGACGAGATTCGCGCGTGGGGGTTTTTCGATCTGAATAGCGACGGCGAGATGGAGGAAGAGAGTCGATGGTGAGTTGGAGCCGTGTGCGCGGCCGCGGCGACGGCCGGTGAGTGTGCGCGTAGGCTACCCTATAGGCGACCACCTGCTCCGCTACCTGAAGGATCCGGACCGTTCGTAGGGACACGTGGATGGGAGTGATGTATTGCGGGGGTGACGCCGCGGTGGCTTTGCTGTCTTGGACTCAGCTTTGCTTCGCTCCAAAGAAAACTAGAATCCCACCTCGAGTGCTAGTTGTGGAGAAAAACAAAGATGCGGTGAACAGATGTGCTGTAGTTGTGAAGAAAATCCAAGATGCAAGTCAAAACAAAAAATCCAAGATGCGGTGAAAACTATAGCTGTGATGAAAATTGCTAGTGTTACCAAATGCACAAATGCTGGCTCATGTCTGCAATTTTTAGCAACTTTTAGAAACCAATGGTTTTTATTGAGGAATGTGGCAGAGAAAGGCATACAACATTTTTAGAAAAATAATAAGAACCAAAATCTAAATCCCTATGATTTTAGCCTAGGCGCCTCTACTTTCGAGTTAGGCTCGCTTCTAAGAAGGACACTACTAGGCGTCCCTAGAGGATCGGGGTTTTTCATCCTAGGGTCCCCAACTCCTCTTTCTTTTGCCCAAATTCTCGGCTTTGCTACAAATGTATCGATTTTGCTATCAAATGTTTCGCTTTTGCTTGTAGCAAAAAAGATTCGTCCCTAAAAAAGGTTGTCCTCGCCGAAGATCTAGCCGGAGACTTTGTAGCAAAAAAAATTATGCTAATATAGAAAAACCGACTTCACCGAAGACTCACAAGAGACTTTCGCCGCGAGACCTCGTGGCAAAAACTTTGCGCTATTGCAGCAAAACAAGAAAACATATGTAGCAAAAAAATCAACAACTGTAGTAAAAAAGCAGACTTCACCGGAGACACCGTAGCAAAAAACCTGCACCATTGTAGCAAAAACATAGAATAATTCTAGCAAAAAAAAATCTCGCGAACTGTTGTGGCAGCACCGCCCCTGCTGTTGTAGTAGCGTCGCCCTATCATTGTAGCAACAACGATCACCATTTGTAGCAGACCCGATCATCGTTCGTAGCAAAACTAGCAAGCACTTGCAGCACCTTCGCCCCGTCTTTGGCAACACCGCGGGGAGCGTGGCAGGACGATGAAGGGGAGCAATGCCGTTATTTCCAGCAACCGCCAGCTCGCCGCACCTAAGGAGCTAGCATCCTCGGCTTGTAGGACAGCCTTGCGGAGCGATACCTCACCGACGAGACCTCCTCGTGGGGCAGCACGGACATGCTTGCATGTGTGGAGGCTGGCGCCGGGCGTGCTTGCATGTGTGGAGGCCGACGCTGGGCGAGCTCGCGAGACCTCCTCGGGGACGAGGTCCATGGTGAGGCGGAGGGAACGGTCGGTGGCAAGGCGAGCTCGGCGCGGGTACGGAGGATGGCACGGGCCAGAGGAGGGCACTCTGGCTAGCGGTGGTGCTTGGTAGAGGAGGGAATTTATGTTAACGAATTTGTTATCAAACTAGGTGTAGTTTCAAACGTGCTAGTACTATGAAGATCTATTGTGTGACAATAGTGGCAACATAATTCTAGCCGAGGAGAGCAATCCCTCAACTAAAAACTTTCTTGACCTTCAAAAGAGAGAGCTCTAGATACTTTAAGAGAGCAATGCCCAGTCAAGAGCCAAATAGGCTGAGACCAAAGTGATGGCCGGGGATAATCGGATCATGATGATGGACTTAACCATCATGGACCCGCCTCAAAGGGCTTGGTTTGAGAAGAAGCAAATGGAGATTTGAGAACATGATGTGATGTGTGATCTCTTTGATTTATCTTATTTTACATATTTCGTGTAAAACTTGTGTCATTTTGCACTTTGATTTGGTACTATGGCATGTGAGCCCATGATGTCCTAATTAGCAATAATTTATTTGCTAGTAAAATTCAATTTTATTGTCATTTACATTCATAGAGGCTAATTGGTTAAAAAGAGAAAAAGAACAAAAATGGCTAGGATGGACCAAATAGATTATGGCCTCTGGCTTGTCCATAGATCGATTTAAGGAGACACATTTAGTGTTCAAGATGGGTCGACCCGCTGGAGATGTCCTAAGACAAATACAGACATCTTTTTTCACTATGTACGCCCGTGGGCATATATTACTTGTATTTATAACTGTAGCAGTACAAAGATGATACGCATACAAATAATAGAAAACAAACGGTTGGACAGCTGCAAACTTTCCTCGTCGTAACTATTAAGAATCCAAATCCTTCGTCGTTGCCGGAGAAGAAGAAGATCACTTGCCGGAGAAGAAGAAGATCACCAGCAGGTGGTCCACACTTTGACACTGAAGAAACCCCTAGCCATGAGGCGTTAATGAGTCGCAATAACCACCAGCCCCGTAAGACTGGATCTAGCCTGATGTTAAGGAACATAGGTTGGAGGAGTCATCCGAGTCCCTCCAACGTTGGATCCAGGGCCAACGCCACCTCGCCTATCAAGCAGTCGGATTCTCCACCATCCACCAAAAAACCAGCAGCAATCCACACAGCCGCACTCTAAGGCCGCCAAGACTAGATCGGCGATGAGATCAACACCACACAAAGCCGGACCACATGCCCGACGAAGACCATATCCCATAGGCTTCTCGACGCCATAAACGTCGCACTCCCATAGGCTTCTCTTTTTTCCTTAGGTCGTTGTAGTGCGTTGGATGACGCTTGGACGGCAGATGGAAGGGCGCATGTTACAGCGAGGCATGCCACCTAATCCTAGTCCGTTGACTCTAGGGCGGTTTACTAGACGACCAAATCCACATCTGTCATGGGCCATATTTTCCCTCGCGTGTCTGTCCCTCCGAGCTTCTCCCGTTCTCCTTGTTCGGATGGCTCTGGAACTTGTCTTGGGTTGTGATGTTGCTCTGTCCTCTCCCTACACCAGAATACAAGCTCCCCAGCGTGTTCTCATCCCCTGCCTCCCTCCATCCCAAATTCCTCTCCCCTTCCACTGACCTGGCCGAGATCCACGCTACACTCGCCGACATCCTATTCTATCTCAGTCAATAGTGTGTGCCACATCCAACATCCCTCTCATGTGTTCTCCCTCTCCGACATCCATGATCTCTGTTCCTGATTTGTGATCGCCGACATTGGCAATGTAGCACAGCATGTCGACCTCTCAGTCGACTGCGTCGCACGGCATGCCGACACCTCGCCTGCGACCCCATCAATCTAGCATGATCTCTCGCCTTTAGCACTACCTGTAGCTGAGTGTTCTTTCCCCTCTGATTTCTCCCTCTCCCTTCTTTGTTCATGCTCAGTTCTAGAGACGAAGGATTCTAGAAAAAACACAGGTTGATTGATTCATGAGACTTTACTCCTAGGCACTACAGGTTGATTAATTCTTTGACGCACTTCGTTGCTCCCAATCCTGGCTCTTTTCTTATCCATGGATTTCTCCCCTTCACTCTACTAACATTTACCTATTTGTTCGTCAGGTTAGAGTGTGGTATTTGTGTAGGTATCATCTGAAGTAATTAGTTATTGTAGGATGTTGGCATTGGATCAAATGTATGCACTCTTGAAATGTATGAAATCAAATGTTCACTTCTCTATTTATATGTTTTGTTTTCATTGTTGATTTTCCGGTTGACCGGAAGTTGGAAACAAGGTTGCAGTAGTATTTGCTCCACCAACTTAAGCTCTAAGTACCTGTTTTAAGTCTTTAAGAGCTCTAATTTTTTCGTATATATAAGTGGAGATGGAATTAACCCGACATCGGCAATTGACGAGGGGTTAACTCATCAATGCCCATGGTTGATGGACTTGGGTTTAAGGAAGAGGGAGTGTTGGAAGCTTTGATCGACTAGCACATAAACACATCGGGAACACGAGGGTTTACCTAGGTTCAGGTCCTCGAAATGGACCCTACTCCTACTTGTCTGCTCTTGATTAATGGGGGAATCGAAGGTTTATAGGGGTGCGCAGATGTAATCTGGTGGTGTATGAACTAGGGTTGCGATGATCCTTCTCGCTGCTCCCTCCTGGCCTTTATATGGGAGTCCAGGTCTTGGATTAGCAGGCCGATTCGGTTACAGATTAGGTGTCATGGTGTGGAACACGGTAGTGCCATCGGGGATGGCATGAGAGGGGACAATCAGGATGCTATCGGTGGCTACTCGCAACGGGTTGGGCATAGATACTGCAAACACAGCGATGTACCTAGGTCCGGAGCCCTCTTGTCGAGGTAACACTCTTACTCCTACAAGGATCTACTATATGGGGAGCAGATGCTCAATACAAGTGCTCCTTGAGCTGTTTCCCTAGCTGCTATTGAGAGCTAGAGGAAGATGAACTACTTGACTTGTCGATTCTGGCTAACTTCTAACTTGTTATGTCTTACCTAGAACCCTGGCACTACCCCTGCTTATATACTGGTGGAAGGGTAGATTACAATGTGGGCTCTAGGGTTTACTGTTTAGGCTTTGGGTTTACAAAGCAGGCCAGCTGTTGGGTCCAGCCGGTGGTCCAGGACCTGGTCAAGCTCCAGTACAGGTGGGGACGGTGCCACAGCGTCTTGGTGCCTCCGCTTTGGGCTTCACCCTGTGCTTTGTTCATCAGCTTGGTGCTTTATCCATCATCCAGAGCTTTATCCATCAGCCGAAACTTTACTCGTCATCTCCTAGCCTTGGTGCTTTGGCATCCTCGTCTGGTAGTGTCGGCAGGGGCTGCGTGCCAGCCTGTCCGGTCAAGGGTGCGCTCAGCAAGGAACATCACCCTCCCTCGTACCTTTGGCCAACGGATCCGAGGCGGCCGGATAGATATGGCTACCCAACCGGCTCTCCTAGCCACCCGGCTAGATGGGCCAACTAGGGAATCTTGAGGCGGACTGGGTGGAGCGTTCCACCTGGCTGTGGTTCTTTGTCTTGCGGCCATCCGGCCAGATCTCCCTGGAGCCGACTAGTAGAGCCTGGCTTGGCCTACCCAGGGGTCATCCCCCCGACACTAGTCCCTGAGCGCGTTGGGGCTTCGCTTTGCGGAGAAGTTCCTGCGTGCTCATTGGCTAATGTTGAAATGATTGCGTATGAAGAACGTATCATGAATTGTCTTGTAGTGCTTGTCGTTTTCCGGCTCGAGATGCCCGCTTTCTCGGCTAGAGTTTAGCAGCCGTGGGTCCGGTGGCCCACCCACAGGGTGTGAGCGACGACTGCATCTCTCGGCAGCCGCACCCGGCTGGGGAGATGAATCGCCTAGTCGATGGTGTCAATGCTGGCGTTAGCCACGCCTGCCTCCTCTGGTGCGCGTCGCATCAGTTTAACCTCTTGGCCTACTGCTGCAGTTTTGGTAACTGCGCACACGCCTTCATCATACCGGTTTCTCGGAGATCGTGCGCGTGCTTGGCCTTCGCGGTAATGCCTACGGGATATTTTGTGCGAGTTGCTCTGGCGCATGCGATCCAGAACTGAAACATTGTGGGGGAGTGGAGTAGTTCCGTGCCACGTGGTGGAGGGGAGTGCAGGAGGCGTGGTTGCTCTACCTCGATAAATAGGGGCGTCGGGGAGAGCTCCTTCCCCACTTCATCTTCTCCCTGCATCCACTGCCCTCTGTGCTTTTCCTCCTTGCTACTTCCTTGCGCCACCGCTCTTTGGTCACCGGCGCTGCCGCTCCTCCGTCACGACGACGGGACCCCATTTCTCAAACATGGCCGCAACTCCCATCAAGATGCTGCCTGATCAAGCAGGTGGCTGGTGCGGCTCCTATGTCACCGACAAGCTCGTGTAGAAGTACTGGCGAGGGAAACTCATCCCGTCAGAGCGCTTGGTGAAGCATCACTTGGTGCCGGAAGGGGATCGGGTTCCTAACCCCCGGCCCCAAGAAGTCGTCGTCTTCCTCGCCCACTTCACCCACGGGCTCGGCCTGCCTCTAAGCAGGTTCGTCCTGGAGCTGATGGTGTCGTTCGAGCTCCAGCTCCACCACCTCGGCGCCAACGCCATCACGCAGTTGTCGCATCATGCGTCCTGCTACGAGGCCTACCTGGGGTTCGCCCGGACACGACGAACTTCTTGAAGTTCTTCTACTTCAAGGTCCAGGTGGTGGGGAAGGGTGGCCCTCTGACGGAGACAGGATGCTGCGCCATCTACCCGAGGTCGTCATTGTTGATGTCGCGGTTGGAGATGCCCAACACCGTCAAGTTGTGGCAACGCTAGTACTTATATGTGCGCAACAACACTGAGATCGACTGGATCAAGGCACCGGTGTTTGCCAACATCCCCTCCACCCGGAAGGCCTGGTCCGTCCAGAACTTGGGTGCCTAGGCAGACATGGAGCGGATGGCCGCCCGTGTGACGGTGTTCGTAGAGAAGGAGCAGCTCACCGTCCGGGACATCCTACTGTCCTGGATGACGAATCACGTGCTTCCACTACAGCAGCGGTCGCACAAGATCTGCCATCTGTCCGACTCGCTGGACCCCACCCGGGTGTCCCGGCTGGACGTGCGTTTGTGGCCCTTCGGGAGTGGCTTGCCATCATCTCGAAGGAGACGCTGGCGGAGGATTAGGTCTTCTCCTACCGGCCGTTCCACCGCAGGCGGCTGCCCCCGAAGGTTAGGCCTTCTTCCTCTTCTCCGGGTGAACTTTTCTTGAGGAAAACTATCCTTGTCTCTTATCTTCCCCCTGTGGAGTAGATTTTTACGGCATAGCTAGCGGAGGACGGTATGGGGGACGCTGAGCTCCCAGTCTTCACCGCCGACCTCAAGCCTCCCAAGTTCCCGTAGACGGAGCCGGAGTGGTTTCCCACCTAGGCCGACGAGGGCTACGAGTTTCCACCTGGTGAGCAGCTTTTCTGCGTGTATTTTTCTTTGTTCTTCTTTGGTCATGCGCCTGACATTCTGCCCACCTCCTGACACAGTCGCCCATGGCAAGGACACGGACCTGGCCGAGGACGCTGCGTCGAGGGATCGAGGGAAGCGAGCTGCCTCGAACAGTGCCGCTCCGACCTGGGTGGGGAAAGAGGAGCCGTCTTCCGAGGGTTGTAGCCGTCGTGCCAAGTGTTGTCGGGTACTTGCCCTTGTGTATTCTTTCTCTACGCATTTGTTGGTCTGTGCCTTACTTATTGTGCTCTTCTCGCCCTTCTTTCAGTGAGGCGGTGTCCTTGACTGGCTATGCGACCATCTCCACCGTGTCCGACCCTCCCTCGGCTGGAGCGGAGGGGTCCGCTACGCCAGGTGCTACCTCTGACGTGAAGCCAGCTGAGGATGTAGCCTCTGCTGCCAAGCTAGTTGAGGCTGCAGCTTCTGCTACCAAGTCGTCCAAGGCTGCAGCAGAAATGGTGGTGTCGGTTGGGTCCTTGGTCCTGCACCGGGCCTCTGCCGCCTCCAGGATCGCCGATGTCTTCTTGGCTCCACACCTGGATCAGGCGGGCTCTACCACCTACCGGGTGGAGGAGCCTGTGGAGGTGGCGAGGGATGCTACTGTGCAGCCGGTGGTTGACGGTGGCGGGGCGGAGGCGGCCTCCGGCTCAGGTGCTGCGGCTCCAGAGGTGTCGCGCGCGGCCTATGGCGACAACGACGAGCTCCAGAGTCGGTGCTCGTTGCCCTTTGCCAGGTCTGCCACCTGGTGGAGGTGATGAAGCAAGGGCTTGGTGATGCCAAGGCGCTAGGGGCATAACTGGAGGTAAACATCTTCTGGCCATTCTTGTTGCCGCTCTTTGCTATTGTTCTCTTTTTCATTCTACCCTCTTTGCAGAAAGCTTTTGCTGAAGCCGCCAAGACCTCACAGAACCTGGGGCATAAGATTGTTTGCTATGCTTTGTCTTCCTGGCTGCGTGAGTTTTCGCATTTCTTGTTGACCATTGGGTACCCCCTGCAGCTCTGTTAGCAAACAGGGACCGGGAGATGGAGAGGCTGAAGGCGGAGGTCGCCCGATTGGAGGAGTCTAACCAGGCATGCCAGGCCCAGATTGGCCAGCTGCTGCAGCATCTACAGCAGATGGAGGTCAAGGCCGGCTAGGTGAAGATGACCTCCGACATCCGGGCTGGGGCATTGAAAAACCTCGAGAAGATCCAGGCCCACCAGGCAGAGGATCTGAAGACCGCCTAGGCCCGGGAGAAGGCGGCTCTAGGGGAGCTGTGCCAGATAGCCTAGATGGTCGTTAGTAAGTAATTCACTTGGTGAGCTTGTTCCTCATCCTAATTTAGCTGGAGCATAACAGTTTCCTTTTTGTCAGGTGCAGCTTAGTATCCTGAGGCGACTAACCAAGCCTTGGCGTGTGTTCCTGAGGCAGACGCCGGACGCAACCTGCATCCGGTGGAGTTGGTGACAGTCGTCAGCAAGGAGGCCAACTGGTTGTGCAGTGCTGCCCTCGAGGTCTTTGACTACGTTTGGCCCGACACCAACCGCCTAGCTACGATGGATGCCTTGCTCAGGAAGCTCTCTGACGCCCCGGAGCTCATGGATGTGGCGCGAGACTGGGCTGCTCATGGTGGTGCTGAGATGGTCTTGGTGCTGCTGAAGTCTTGGTACCCCGATGTGGATCTGCGGAGCCTCTCTAGAGGGTTTCGTTAGGGGACCAGCTACGACCAGCTTCGGGCTGAAGTTCCCGACATCCGCTCATGCGGTGTCAAGATTGGAAGCTTCGTCCAACTAGACCAGGACTTTAGCGATCCGGTCGGCTCGGAGGGGTACCACTACATCCCCCTGGTGGATTCATCTTAGGCCGATGCCCCGGCCACAACAAGCCCCGCCTCTACTGACTTTTCCTCCAGCAGCCACGCTCTAGCCGACGCATCTGGCCCCTCCAATGAGCCTCAAGACTGATCCCCAGAATGCTAGGAGTATTTGTATCTGGTTAGAAATTTGTTTTCTTGTGGTAATGATTTTTCTCTTGGGTGAACAATTTACTTTTGCTCTGTGATGAATTATGACGGGAGTTGTGTCTCCCGTTGTCGTGTTATCGTGTGCTCTGTTTGCATGCACTTTGCCTTGTGTTGCACTTGTTGTATGCTTTATTCTGTGTGGGGCGCACGATCGCACCCACAAGGTGTAGTCCCCAAGGTTCGAGCCGGCTGGAGAGTCCATTCAGGTCAACGCTCCTTTATGTTATTTCTTATTGTAAGTTTCCTGTGTGGGGGCACGCAAGCGCACCCATAGCGTGTAGTCCCTGAGGTTCAGGCCGGCTGGAGAATCCAGCTGGGTCGAAGCTCTTTTCTGCTCTTTTGCCATCTGGCGGATGGACTCCGGCTTTAACACTTTGGTTCATGCAATGATGAAAAATACAAACAAGGTTTGCACGTTAGACATGTGTAGGCTAAACATAGTCTTTGGTTCCTCGTTTAGTTGAAAATTTCTCCATTTCGCGCAAAACTAATAGCTTAGTCCTTTTCTTAGCGAGCATTGGTCATTGAAGTTGTGCCCTTGTCAGCTGTTAGTCGGAAACAAGGTGTTGCTTGTTTGGCGTACTACACAATACTTTGGACTTTGGCTATCCGCTTCGAGCGAGCAAGTGCAACCAGAACATCCAAACGTCTTGTTTTCCTTAGGACTTTTCCTATATGGGTCTTCGAGTTTGATGCTCTTGTCGTATATGTCATCTGGCTTGAGTTCTGCAGCCGGAATCAAAGAGGGATCTCTTGTAGCCGCATACAGTACTTCGTATTTTCATAAATTGCGGCCATCTAGGCCATCCAGCGAGTCCCCGAGAGAGACTGTTGGGTCCGGGGTTAAAAATAATGCAGCCGGAGAACATCAAGTGATGCAGCAGAAAATGCCAAATTATTACGGAGTCCCCGAGACTATGTCGAGGCTCCTCAACTTATTCATTACACAAAGGTAAGATACATTTGCCATTTACTCAGGTGTAGAATGGGCGAAGCAGGTTCGCATTCCATGGGTGTTCAGTTTCTTCACCGGAACGGTCCATCTTGTTCTTCACCGGCTAGCGGGCATCAATCAGGTAATATGAGTTGTTATGCAGCGCCCGCATGATGATGAATGGCCCTTCCCAGGGTGGAGCTAGCTTGTGCATCCCCTTGGTGTCTTGTACTAGCCGCAAGACGAGGTCGCCCTCGTGGAACAAGATGTTGCGGATCTGGCTAGTGTGGTAGCGGTGCAGGTCTGCTAGTAGATGGTGGATCAGGATAGGGCTAACTCTTGTGCCTCTTCAAGGGGATCGACGTTGTCTTCTCGTGCTTCTTTGGCTTGTTGCTCAGTGTATAGCAGTTTGCGTGGTGCGTCGAACTCGATGTCAGTTGGCAGGACTGCTTCAGCTCCGTAGACGAGGAAGAATGGCATGTAGCCAGTGGAGCAGTTGGGCGTTGTGCGCAGGCTCCACAGCACAGCCGATAGCTCCTCTATCTAGCATCCAGGAGTCCTCATCAGCGGCTCGATTAGCCTTGGCTTGATTCCGTCTAGGACCAGACCATTTGCTCGCTCGCACTGCCCATTGGATTGGGGGTGCGTGATGGAGGCCAGGTCCAGGCAAATGCCTTTGTCGCCGCAGAAGCGCGCGAATGCCTCCTTGGCGAAGTTTGTGCTGCTATCAGTGATGATGTTGTTGGGTAGCCAAAACATGATGATGTCGGTGAAGAACTTGACCACTGTCGGTCCATCCAGTTTCTTGATTGGCTTTGCCTCGATCCACTTGGTGAACTTGTCCACGGCCACCAGCAAGTGTGTCATGCCGGATCACGTTGTTTTGAATGGGCCTACCATGTCCAAGCCCCAGATGGCAAATAGCCATGTAATAGGGATTGTCTTGAGCGTTGATGATGGAGTGTGTTTCTACTGGGCGAAGCACTGGTATCCATTGCATGCCTTCACCAGCTGCTCAACGTCCTCTAGTGCCGTGGGCCAGTAAAACCCGTGGCGGAACGCCTTTGCCTCTATTGCTCTTGATGATGCGTGGTGACCGCATTCGCCTTGGTGAATGTCTACTAGCAGCCGGATTCCTTCCTCTTGGCTGACATAACGCTGGTATATTCCTCCCATGCTACATTTGTAGAGCTCATTGTTGATGATTGTGTATGCGCTTGCCCTTCTCTTCACTTGTCTTGCCTCAACCTCTCAATCCGGCAGCTCCCCTTTGGCTAGAAAGTCCATGAATGGCCTGCCCCATGGAGGTGTTTCACAGATGGCTCAGACAGTTTGCATGATCAGTTTGACTTCTTCGCTCCCGGCCGGCTCGGGCTCGTCAGGTGGTCTGCCGGGTGGGAGGCCAGAGCCGGCAGCCCCTGGGCTTCTGGAGCCGGCTGGGGGTCTCGCGACCTTTGGCCCGGTAGTCCCCGGGATGGAGCCGGCAGTCCCCGGGTGCGTCGTGGCATCCCCCGGGTGCGGCATGGCAGTCCCCCGGTGTGGCACGGCAGTCCACGGGTGCGGCATGGAAGTCCCTGGGTGCGGCGTGGTAGTCCCCGGGTGCGATGCGGCACCAGGTTGCTTGGAGCCGGCAATGCCTAGGTCCGCATCTAGCATGATGGAGTCGGATTCCGGAGATGGCGTGATGGAGGGTTTGCGCAAGTGCTCGAGGGCGACTCCAGGCAGAATTTCTGGTCTTGTTGATCCTACGCGGGCGAGTGCGTCCGCGGCTTCATTGTTCGCTCGAGGCACGTGGTGGAACTCGCATCCTTCAAAACAGGCACATAGCTGTTGTACGAAGAAGCGGTATAGCGCCATATTTGCGTCCTTGGCATCCCAATCACCCGATACTTGCTGCACCACCAGGTCTGAGTCGCTGAAGCAGAGGATGCGCCTGATGCCGATCTCTTTTGCCATCTTGAGGTTGTGGACAAGCTCTTCGTACTCAGCGACGTTGTTGGATGGAAGTGGATTTGCAGCATGTACTCTAGCCGGTCCCCCTTTGGAGAGGTGATGACGACCCCAGCTCCGAGTCCCTCGTACATCTTGGAGCCATCAAAGTGTAGCTTCCAATGCGTGGAGTCGGGACATGGAGGCAGGTACTGCATCTCTACCCAATCGACGAGGAAGTCTGCCAGGGCCTGAGACTTGATCGCCGTTCTTAGCTCGTATCAGATGTAGTGCGCCGCAAGATCTATTGCCCATTTCGCCACCCGGCCCGTGGAGTCCTTGTTGTAGATGATCTCCGACAGGGGGGCTAATGCCACTACCTGGATGGAGTGCTCTTGAAATTAGTGCTTCAACTTCTTGGCGGCCATGTACACGCCATACACCAGCTTCTGATAGTGAGGGTAGTTCTGCTTTGACAGCGGGAGTACCTCACTCGGGTAGTACACCGGGCATTGAACCGATTGAGCCTTTCCTTATTTTGGTCTCTCAACCACCAGCACGACACTGAAAACTCGGTTGGTAGCTACAATGTACATCAACATTGGCTCCTTTGCGGCTGGGGCCGCTAGTATTGGCGGAGAGGATAACATGCGCTTGAGGTCATGGAAGGCCTCGTCCACCTACACCATCCAAACGAACTTGTCTGTTTTCTTTATGAGCTGGTACAGGGGGAGTGCCTTCTCGCCCAGCCGGCTGATGAACCGGCTGAGGGAGGCCAGGCACCTGGTGAACTTCTGCACGTCACACAGATTCAGTGGCGGCTGCATGCGCTCGATTGCACCGATCTTCTCCGGGTTGGCCTCGATTCCATGTTCTGAGATGAGAAAACCGAGGAGTTGGCAGATGCCAAATACTCACTTCTCCGGGTTCAACTTCATCTAGAACAGGCGAAGGTTGGTGAATGTCTCCTTCATGTCTTCAAGCAACATCTGCTTCTCCTTTTTCTTGACCACCACGTCATCGACATAGGCATGCACATTTCTGCCGATTTGCGATTGTAGGCACTTCTGCATGCAGCGCTAATATGTGGTACATGCATTTTTCAGTCCAAATGGCATGGTGGTGTAGAAGTAGGCCCCATATGGGGTGATGAATGTTGTCTTTATTTGATCAGCGGGGTTCAGCCGGATCTAGTGGTAGCCGGAGTACGCATCCAAAAACAACAACAGTTCGCAACCGACCGTGGAGTCGATCACTTGGTTTATCCTTGGCAGGGCGAACGGATCTTTGGGGCATGACTTGTTGAGGTTGGTGTAGGCAACACACATGCGCCAAGTCTTGTTCTTTTCAGTACCAGCACCGGGTTTGCTAGCCATTCCAGGTGGAAAACCTCCATGATGAATCCGGCTGCGAGCAGCCGGGCGATTTCTTCACCGATGGTTCTTCTCTTCTCTTCCGCAAAGTAGCGTAGTGATTGCTTTACCAGCTTTGCATCCGGCCTGACATGTAAAGAGTGCTCGGAGAGCTCCCTTGGAACACCAGGTATGTCCTTGGGGGACCATGCAAAGATATCCCGATTCTCATGGAGGAAGTCGACGAACGCGCTTTCCTATTTGCTATCAAGGTCGTCTCTGACCAGGATGAACTTGTCCAGCTCGCCCTCGTTCAGCAGGATCTTCTTGGTGCCCTTTGATGGCTTGAACTGCGCCTCTCCGGCTGGCTTTGGCTCGCCAGCCGACATGTCCGCCTGCAGGGCTGCCACGTTCTACATGATGACGCGCTTCTCCTCTACGATGATCATGGCCTCGGCAATCTTGGAGTCGTCTATGGCGCATTCCACCGACTGCCTGTAATCACTCGCGATGGTCCTTTGGCCTGGGGAGCTTCATCTTGAGGTATGCGTAGTGCAACACCGCCATGAACTTGGTGAGTGCGGGGCGTCCCAGGATGGTGTGGTAAGCGCTATAGAGGTTGACCATCTCGAACCAGATAGGCTTGCGGCAGAAGTTGTCTTCTATGCTGAAGATGACGTCTAGTCGGATCTTGCCGATGGGTGAATGTGACGGACCCGGAATGGTTCCATGGAAGGAGGTGCTAGACGGCTCCTGTTGGACTCACTGATGCCGAGCTGGTCCAGGGAGCTGCGGTACAGGAGGTTGATGTTGCTTCCTTCATCCACCAGGACACGTGAGAACCTACACGAGTGTTCTTGGAGATGATGATGGGATCCAGAACCATGGCGTACATGCTCGGATGCGGTAGCACGTCTGGCTGATCCTTCCGGCTCCACTTAACCTCTTACTCGGACCACTTCAGGAACTAGGGAACGGGAGAGACGATTGTGTTCACCTTCGCCTCGCGGTCTCTTTTTCTATTCTTGGTTTCCGGCTCGGTGGTGAAGATGTGGTAGTTCCCTACCTGGCGAGGATAATCTCCTCCGTCTTCATCCTGGCGGTTTTAGCGCTCGCGGTTGTCCTGCTGCCCACCGGCTAGCGGAGGAGGGGCGGTGGTAAGCCACAAACCTCGGCCATCTTCTTTGTCCAGGTGCACTGGCGAGTTGTGTGCGTAGCCGGCTTGTTGCCACCACTATGAAACTTGCATGGCCGTCAAGCATCGATTTGATGGTGTACTTGGGTCGAGGTGGCCGGTCGTCGGGTTTCTGTCTCTGGCTACCGCCTGCAGCCGGGTCCTCTTAGACAGCTGCCACCTACCTGGAACCATATTGGTTATCCGGCTGGTCGTCTTTCCTCTTGCTGTGGCGGTTGTCATGCTGCCTAGAGCTTTGGTTGTTCCCTTCTAGCTGGTGCCGATCTGTGGAGACCTCCACGATGATTTGTCCCTAGTCATCCTGCCAGATGGACCTTTTCATCGCCGCGTCCACGGTGGTGTACTTGTTCGCAATATCCATGATCTTGGCCATGGTATCGGGCTCCACCTAGCAGAGCTTATGCTTGAGCATGGTGCCGTCTCTGCATCCGTTGATGAAGAAGTCGATTCCTTGGTTCTCGCGCACCCCTCGCAAGAGTTGAGCAACGGGTGGACATACATCCAACGAGAACTTACCCTCGAAGACAACGAGTTTTGTTAATGAGTAGGAACTCGTGGTTGATGTAGTCGTACACTTGCCGATCTCAAGATCATGAGGAAGTCCGAGCGCCACAACTCAGCAGCGCATCTGCACTCGCACACACGTTCAAGCCATCGGACAACCTCCACCTCCTCGCTCTAGCGATCCAGCAGAAGCAGCAACTCCTTCCAGAAGAAATGCCACCGGGAACATGTATCTCGCTATTCCGAGACCATGGGGGAATAATTCTAGAGGGGGAGAGAGATCCTTCACAAGGAGGTGTGTGGATGAAGGAGGAAGAGGGGGGCCTTTTATAGGAGGAGGGGGGTGCCCCTCCTTCATGGCCGGCGCATGGAGGAGGTGTCTCTTCACCTCCTCCATTCATGTGGCGGTAACCCCTCCACATTAAAATGCCTCTTCACATTCCCTTTTAAAGTCTCCACTTTAAATGCATTAAATTTCTCCAAATTTAATGCTCTCTCATTTAATAAAACTCTTTAATTAATTTTATTCAGAATTTTGTTAATTACTTTAATTAACAAACATTCACATAAAACCCCTTGCAATATTTCAATATCACATGCAGAACCACTTTCTGCAATTTCACCCGAAACAATTTCCGGTTTCTATCGAAACAATTCCTGCGCTTTGCAATTCTTTTGTCTGAAACATATGTGCTCGAAAATGGTGTCCGGTAACTCTTAAGTGTGTCACCCTACGGTTCGTGAATAATGCAGACATGATCGAGACTCCTCTCTAATCAATAATCAGTAGCGGGACCTGGAGATCCGTACTGACTCCTACACATTCAACGATGACTTCTGTGATCGTGAGAACCTTTAACGCTAGTAACTAAATCCCTTTGTCTCGCGATATATTACATGTCTGAGATTCGATCATCGGTATCTCCATACCTAGTTTGATCTCATTACCGACATGCACTCTTTTCTCGTTCTCGTGATATAACATTCTAGTGATCACATCACTTGCTGCAAGCTATCTCAATGTGATATCACCGAGAGGGCCCAGAGTATATCTATCTGTCATCGGGATTGAAAAATTCCACTCTTGATCCATGAGCCTCAACCTAACACCTTCGTAGCACTGAACCCATCTTTATAGTCACCCTGTTACGGTGTGACGTTTGATGTTATCAAGATACTCTTCCGGTGTTAGCAATTAACATGATCTCATGGTCTAAGGATAAAGATTACTTCATATAGTGTTATAGCAATATAAACATAATGACTTTGATCGTAATGCTATACTTCAGATGAATGTTCATCACATCATTCAACTAATGTTGTGACCTTGTGATTAACAACATCCAATGTCTATGATCAGGAAACCTTGATCATCTTGTTAATTAACAAGCTAGTCTATAAGAGAGGCATAACTAGGAACCCTTTTTGTTTATTAAACACACATGTATTGACATTTCCGATCAATACAATTATAGCATGCAAAATAAACATTTATCATAAACATGAATAAGATAATACCACTTTATTATTGCCTCTCGGGCATATTCCCTTCAGTCTCCCACTTGCACTAGAGTCAATAATATAGTTTGAAAAACTTTGCGTATTAAACACCTATGGCTTTTTGGTGTTGCATATACACGATATCTAGTGGTTAACATAATCTCCGGATCTGACAGTTTCAGGTCTGTGTGTATTTGCATGTCTTTGCGTCTCTACGCATCAGTCATTCTCGAATGAGATGGCATAGTATAAATTTGGTCCTTTGGTGAGACCTTTAGTTCGTTCCGGTTAAAATATGTTGATATTATTGTCATACAATATATCTTCATAGTATTAGCCCACTTTGAACCACACCTAGTTTGATAACAAACTACTTAACACAAATGCCCTCCTTTGCTGCTACTATAGCAGTTATATACTTAGCCTTTTTGTTGTAGTATCTGTCACAATGTCTCAACTTTGGAACTCATACAAATCCATCATGGAACATCCTTTCCATTACATTGTGCCACCCATAGTCTAAATTGAGATAAATTTAATTTGTATCTTGTGACAAAATTAGTATCAATGTAACACTTTACAATGAACTACCTTTAACTATTTGTTACTTATACATGATATATTCTTAGTTCTTCCAAAGCTCATACGAATATCTTTACTATTGTCCAATGATCATCTTATGAATCATTCTGGTATATGCTCATAACATTTAGAGCATAGGACATTCTGGATATATATACATATCATGGTATAATCGATCAAAATCTTCATGTGATTTTACTCACCAAGTGTTGAAACACTTGAATCTTGATACAATTCTTTCCATGCAGCAAGAACCTTTCTTGTTGTTTCCATATTGAACCCTTTCAATATATCATATATGTATGTCTGGTACAACCATATTTGCGCCTTAATCTATCCATATAGATATTGATGCCAAATATTCCTGCTTTGCCCAAGTCTTTCATCGAAATCTTATTTTAATGAAATTCTTAACTTGTGTCAATACAAGATACATCATTTCCAATCAACAATATGCCCTCTACATAATGTATTAGAAATATGTCTCAGCGCTCCCACTTAATTTCTTGCAAATGCAAGCATCTTCATCATCTCTGATGAATTTAAACTATTTTAACAGTTTCATCATGGTGAAGATTC
Source organism: Avena eriantha (assembly GCA_910589775.1). Taxonomy (NCBI): domain Eukaryota; kingdom Viridiplantae; phylum Streptophyta; class Magnoliopsida; order Poales; family Poaceae; genus Avena; species Avena eriantha. The sequence continues at coordinate 128,120,656 of OU342746.1, forward strand.
CAACTCCACTATGCTTAATTCAACTATTGAAGTTTGCATGCCCTTTTAGCACCCTTTGAATTAACAAAAACCCTTCGGACCGTGTCATGTACACGTCCTAGGTAACCATTCTATTAGAAGAACCTTGTTTTGTTTATTCAACTACCATATACCAAATTATATGCAGTGGTTGCTACATTAATCCGTCAAGACTAAATATCACTATGAAAGATCAAATCTTGTCATAGTTAACTCCTTAAACATTGTCATAAACTTCTTTCCGACATGTCGACTATTTCATAGATGTTAAACATCCATATCTATTTCTTTATAGATCCAAACACAACCGATAGGCTTCATGCCTTTTCGGAGGGTCTTCCAAGTTCATAAACTTGATTTCTCGTGTATGGATACTATCACGGATTCTATGACTTCTAGTCATTTTATGGAGTCAGGGCCCATCATCGTTTCTTTGCATGTAGTCGGTTCATCATTGTCAAAACAATAACGACTTGCTTATCAAATCACACTATTTGATTCTTACCGACCCACACGGCTCAATAGGAACTCTAATCTCCGAGATCACACCTTTTGTAATCACGGGAGCCATGAGCATTGTGGCCGCCACCGGGACACTTTCCGGCGCTGCGCTACTTAGCACATATAGCTAAGGTTCAACAACCTTATCAAAGTTCTATTGTCCTCCCACTTAACTTTTCGTGAAAAATTCCTTCTCAAGAAACTTGACGTTCCAAGTGACAAACTCTTTTGTCCTCGGTGTTATGGAGAAATTCCCAACAAATTCTTTGGGATAACCTACAAAGACGTGCTTATCCGACTTTGGTTGTAAACATTTTACTTATGCATAGCATATCAAAATTTAAGAAAAGACAATTCGGGTTTTATCCCAAACCATAACTCATATGGTGTCATTTCAATGGATCACGATGGTGCTCTTTTCAGTGTAAAAGCGGTAGTCTCTAAAGCTTTAATCCTTAAAACATAATGGCAGTTTTATAAATGACACCTTTGATCTTACCATGTCAAACATGGTTTGATTTCATCTCTCGAACATACCATACTCCTGTGGTTTATCAGGAAATCCAAATTCATGGAACAATTCCTCAAATCTTAGGTGTTTTGCTAAACATGTAACTCAAATATCTTCCTTCATGATCGAATCATAAACTCTTTATTTTCTTGTTACAATGATTTTCCACTTCATCTTGAAATTCTTTGAACAACTTTCAAATGTTTCATACTTCTTCCTTATTAAGTAAATATACAAATATATTCACTCAAATTTTCGAAGAAAGCATATGAAGCAAAAAGATCCATCGCATATGGCTACACATAATGGACTATGCACATTAGCATGCACAATTTCCAATAAGCTAGTCATCCGTTCCTCTCTAACCTATGGACGGAGTTTCAATTATCTCGAGGAAAGTCTCACATGCGTCAATTGATCAAAATCAAAGACTCCAAAAATCCATCAACATGGAGTTTCTTCATGTTTTCTTTCTAATATAATTTAAACAGCGATGTCACTTCATAAGTGATCTTTCAATCATTTGTCTTGCGACATTTTAGCAATAGTGTTTATGGATGTGATTTCTCCCACTAGACTTGTAAAAGTTCATCCATCCTTTATGGAATACGGTAATTATTTGAACAACCATTGTTCTCGTAATACCGGAACAACATAACAATTATTAAAACAAATCTTGAAGGCTAGGTTTGATGACAACGAAAAAGCACAATAACACTTTATTTGTTTTCGATGATCATCATCACTTATTCTCTTGTTAGTTACTTAGGCCATTGCACTTCATGAATTGCGTTGTCCTGTATGACACTTCATACCAACCAATTCGGTATCCAATACCTAAGAACCACATTATTTAATAAGCAAGGAATACAACCATAACATGTATATCTTCTATATACCCAAGTTGGACATCTCCAACCTTTTATTTTCTACCAAATATTTTATAGATTCTCTTTCAGCAATTCCTTTTCTTTTAAAAGAATCTATCAACATCAATAGTGGTGTCACCAACATGACACATGGTACAAAGCTTGTATATAGTCAAATACTAATACCTTTGGACTTGCACTTTGAAGTGGATCACCATCATCAAATGTTTGGCATTCTTTCAAAAATCCATTCTTTAGTAATCTATTAGTGTAGTAAACATTTTACTTACATCTTCTATTCATCCTTATCATGAAAACTTTCATGATCAAGCTACTATAGCCTATAAGGAAGAATTGCGAGTATAATATCAGTTCCCAAAACCTTTTTGGTAGATTCGGATGCCTAGCATCTCCAACCTTCACAAATTCTCATACAATACGAGAACATGTATTTTGCTACATTATACTCTATCATAATGCAACCAAAAACATTGTTTCAGATATCACAATATCTTTCACACATGATGGTTTCTGAAACAATTTTCAGCTCTAATATAATCTTGATATTAAAACAACTTTTGAATATCAATAATCATGGAGGCAAACATGATACTTTAGATACTAACATTGGAATTCTTACTCTTGATTTAATACTACTTATTAAACTTCATGGAGTAAATAGAGTTTGCTGAAAGTTTGCAATAGGACTTATAAACTTTAAATTGACATTCAAAACAATACGATACCAGTTCGTAAAGTAAATATCCATAATTCTATAGTTCTATTATCTCAAATAAAAACTAAGCATAAGGTAGAAAACGAATGCCAATGACTACAACAAACTATGCAAATTCACTTTGATTTAATTTATGACAAATTTGGTTCGACTAATCCAAATTAGAAATGAACTCCCACTCAAAAACGACATCCCTCGTGCCTTTTTGGTGATTACATGAACCAAATCCACTACACCAAGTCCGATCATCACGTGAGTTGATGTAGCTTCAAAGGCGAGCATCTATATGGGCATCATATCAACTATACGACTCATGTTTAACCTTTCGGTCCGTGTTCCGAGGCCATGTCTGTACATGCTAGGCTCGCCAAGTAAGAATCTTAGTACTCGCATGTGTAAAACTGTCTTACACCCGTTTGTATGAAAGCGTAGAGTCGAGTACACCCGATCATCACGTGATGTCCCGAAACACGATCCATAAAACGGTGCATACTTAAGGAAGAACACATTTTTATCTTGATATCTAAATGAGGGATCATCTTACAATGCTACAGAAAGCGCCAAACTAGCAGTATAAGATGCTAACATCTAATGTGTTAAGTGAGATGATATGGTCCATGCATTTGATCTCTATCACTTGCATCGTGGTATGATCTCTATCATTCCTTTGTGTGTAAGGCCAAGGTCTATGGAACTTACACGTTGAGTGTGTTGTAAGAGTATCTATCATACATCTACTTATAACAATACCATATCAAGACACTAGCCCAGCAACGATCTAAACTAGACGCCTCTAATTTATCAATTGCAAGTTTTACGTGGCTTAGGGCTTTCGGAGATAGAATCGTTCTTACCTACGAACATGAACCACAACGAGGATAACCACGTTATTAGCAACTCGTTGTAAATCAGATATTGACTATAGTAGGAGAGACAGACACCCGCCAGCCACTTATGCAAAACTAGTTGCATGTCAGTCGTGGAACCGGTCTCATGTACGATGACATGTAAGGTTGGTCCGGGCCGCTTCATCCCACTATGCCACCAATATCCAAAATACATAGAAGATGCAATAACATGATCATCATAGCCCACATATAAACATATGTGTACTACCCGTGCAAAGCACGTACGCATATATCTGGCTCTGATACCACTGCTGGGTCCGCAACATAGAAAACAAAAAATTTCCTACGATGTGAACTACACGCCAAGATCTATCTACCAGGTACAAAGCAACGGGTGGACATACATCCAATGAGAACTTACCCTCGAAGACAACGAGTTTTTTTAACGAGTAGGAACTCGTGGTTGATGTAGTCGTACACTTGCCGATCTCAAGATCGTGAGGAAGTCCGAGTGCCGCAACTCAGCAGCGCATCCGCACTCGCACACACGTTCAAGCCACCGGACAACCTCCACCTGCTCGCTCCAGCGATCCAGTGGAAGCAGCAACTCCTTCCAGACGAAATGCCACCGGGAACATGTATCTCGCTATTCCGAGACCATGGGGGAATAATTCTAGAGGGGGAGAGAGATCCTTCACAAGGAGGTGTGTGGATGAAGGAGGAAGAGGGGGGCCTTTTATAGGAGGAGGGGGGTGCCCCTCCTTCATGGCCGGCGCATGGAGGAGGTGTCTCTTCACCTCCTCCATTCATGTGGTGGTAACCCCTCCACATTAAAATGCCCCTTCACATTCCCTTTTAAAGTCTCCACTTTAAATGCATTAAATTTCTCCAAATTTAATGCTCTCTCATTTAATAAAAATCTTTTATTAATTTTATTCAGAATTTTGTTAATTACTTTAATTAACAAACATTCACATAAAACCCCTTGCAATATTTCAATATCACATGCAGAACCACTTTCTGCAATTTCACCCAAAATAATTTCCGGTTTCTATCGAAACAATTCCTGCGCTTTGCAATTGTTTCGTCTGAAACATATGTGATCCAAAATGGTGTCCGGTAACTCTTAAGTGTGTCACCCTACGGTTCGCGAATAATGTAGACATGATCGAGACCCCTCTCCGATCAATAATTAGCAGCAGGACCTGGAGATCCGTACTGACTCCTACACATTCAACGATGACTTCTGTGACCGTGAGAACCTTTAACACTAGTAACTAAATCCCTTTGTCTCGCGATATATTACATGTCCGAGATTCGATCATCGGTATCTCCATACCTAGTTTGAACTCGTTACCGACATGCACTCTTTTCTCGTTCCCGTGATATAACATTCTAGTGATCACATCACTTGCTTGCAAGCTATCTCAATGTGATATCACCGAGAGGGCCCAGAGTATATCTATCCATCATCGGGATTGACAAATTCCACTCTTGATCCATGAGCCTCAACATAACACCTTTGTAGCACTGAACCCATCTTTATAGTCACCCTGTTACGGTGTGACGTTTGATGTTATCAAGATACTCTTCCGGTGTTAGCAATTAACATGATCTCATGGTCTAAGGATAAAGATTACTTCGTATAGTGTTATAGCAATATAAACATAATGACTTTGATCGTAATGCTATACTTTGGATGAATGTTCATCACATCATTCAACTAATGTTGTGACCTTGTTATTAACAACATCCAATGTCTATGATCAGGAAACCTTGATCATCTTGTTAATCAACAAGCTAGTCTATAAGATAGGCATAACTAGGAACCCTTTTTGTTTATTAAACACACATGTATTGACGTTTCCGATCAATACAATTATAGCATGCAAAATAAACATTTATCATAAACATGGAATAAGATAATAACCACTTTATTATTGCCTCTCGGGCATATTCCCTTCATGTCCATTGGGTGATGTAGGAGCGGTTGGTCTCGACCTTGCCTTAACGCAAAGGGCAAGCTTGCTAGGGTGTCCTGGGCGCTTGTAGGTGACGGTGAAGTTGCAGACAAATGCCTGCTCGAAATCAATCCAAGCGTTGATGTTGTTGTCGGGGAGGTTGTTGAGCCATGTCCTGGCTAAGTCGACGAGCATGAGCAGGACATAATGTATGGCCACCCGGTGGTTGCCGTTCGCGATGCCCACAGCGGTGGTGTAATCCACCAGCCAGTCCTCCGGCTTGACCATGTCGTTGTATTTTGGCGTGTCCCTTGGGAGCGAAAATCCCTTTGGAAATGGTTCGTTCCGGATGCATGGTCTGAAACACCTCAGGCCAGCCGGACTTTCTTATTCTAGCATGCATGACTGGACCAACAGGTTGATGCATGCGCGCGTGTCTCGCGGCTCCTCCGGCTCGAGCGGGCCAAACCGTCCTGAAAGACGGGACTTAGGTGGCGTGTTATTTCTTCCGGCTTCGTCAGTCGGATCACGGTTCCTGCTGGTGGCTTCGCATGGGTATTGCCCATGGCCGGCTGATCCGCCACGCGGATGGCTATTCCACCTTATAACATTCGGAGAGGAGGCCTTGCTCCCACCTGCAGCCGGATCGCCCACCCGACAAGGCTGCTGACTCTTGCTCTTTCCTTCGAGGCTCACGCGTGCCTCGGCCTATTGCATGTTGGCTTTAGCGACAAGGAGCTGGACACATGCCTATTGGCGATGCAGCTCGTCACCCTACAGGTGGCTAAGATCCGCGACGGAAGCTTCCGCAACCCTCATATTCTTGGTCGGGGTACTGTAAACCGGCTGAGCTGCGGCGACACGCGAGTCAGCAACTCGGTCCAGATCCGAACCCAAGTTGCAGCCCTAGGGCGGCACCTGCTGGTTGGCACCATGTAAGAAGGAGAAGCCGTGCGTGGTGTTGTATTCACGCATGGTTGCATCTAGGCGTCATTGGCGGGCGGTGACCTTGCTAGCTTCCTCCAGGAGGTTCTGACACGTGGCCTCTAGCGTAGCTGCTGCAGTAGCCGGGTCCATCTTAGGAGCGATGGGGATGCGGAGATTCTGGATGGAGTCCGCCAAGGGGTCCACGCCCTGCTCGCATGGAGCAGTGTCTTTGGCGCCCGTGTCACACTCCAGAGGTGGGCGGCGTCCATCGCCTGCGCCAGCCAAAATGACCTCAATGCTGCCGCTAGCGAGGAGCAGGGCGGAGAAGCCTGGATGCACGCTGGAGACGGTGATGACCTTGCGAGGGAAATCCTTGGTGATGGTGGTGATGTAGACGCGATGCTCGCCGAAGTGCATGATGGAGCCGTCACTTGGGAAGGTTTCCCCGTTGAAGCAGGATGTGTTGTCGAGGATGCAGTCGAAGGAGCCGAAGGTGAGGATGAAGTCGGAGGTGACTCGCTCACGGCGACGAGCCGAAGTCATGTGCGAAAGATGACCCCAACAGAAGCGCTATGCCCCAAGGTGGGCGCCAACTGTCGTGGTGTGGAACACGGTAGTGCTACCAGGGATGGCATGAGAGGGGACAATCAGGATGCTATCAATGGCTACTTGCAATGGGTTGGGCACAGATACTACAAACACAGCGATGTACCTAGGTTCGGAGCCCTCTTGTCGAGGTAACACTCCTACTCCTTCAAGGATCTACTATATGGGGAGTAGATGCTCAATACAAGTGCTCCTTGAGCTGTTTCCCTAGCTGCTATTGAGAGCTAGAGGAAGATGAACTACTTTACTTGTCGATTATGGCTAACTTCTAACTTGTTATGCCTTACCTAGAACCCTGGCACCACCCCTCCTTATATACTGGTGGAAGGGTAAGTTACAATGTGGGCTCTAGAGTTTGTTGTTTGGGCTTTGAGTTTACAAAGCGGGCCGGCTATCAGGTCCAGCCGGTGGTCCAAGACCCGGTCAAACTCTAGTATAGGTGGGACGGTGCCACAGCATCTTGGTTCCTCCGCTTTGGGCATCACTCTATGCTTTATTCATCATCTTGGTGCTTTATCCATCAGCCGGAGCATTATCCGTTAGCAAGAACTTTACTCGTCATCTCCCAACCTTGGCACTTTGGCATCCTCGTCTGGTAGTGCTAGCAGGGCGGCGTGCCAACCTATCCGTTCAAGGGTGCGCCCATCAAGGAACGTCACCCTCCCCCGTACCTTTGGCCAACGGATCCGAGGCGGCCGGGTAGAGATGGCTACCCATCAGGCTCTCCTGGCCACCAGGCTAGATGGGCCAGCCGGGGAATCTTGAGGCGGATCGGGTGGAGCGTTACACCCGGCTATGGTTCTTTGTCTTGCGGCCATCCGGCCAGATCTCCCTGGAGCCGACTAGTTGAGCCTGGCTTGGCCTACCCGGGGGTCATCCCCCCGACATTAGGGTTTTCCCCTTTTAAGTTTCCTATCTACACTTTGTCGTGTCCTCCAAGGAGTCGCATCTCCCTGGTCTGAGGCCACCCGAATCTTCATGGGATTTTTTTATGTTGTTGCCTTCTCCTTGGACCAAACCATATAGCCTAATCCCGGGTATCTATAGGGCATACCCATGTCAGCAGTACTACAACATATATAATTTAGTGCATTGGAATTCAGATGAGTTCAGACTTAGTTTTTACTAGATTATGTCAAATAATGCCTTGTTAGAATACTATTTGATATCAGGTAAACATGAATTAGGAAGTTTTCCTTATATTTATAATCAGTTCTTTTGCTTTCCTTTTCACCGGCATAGATTCACTCTCAAGGATCTTTATTCTATCAATTGTTAATCAGTTTATGTAATATTCACTCTAAAGGATCCCTGTTTGGTCCGCTGCTTACCAAGTCAATGTACTATGTGAATTAGTGAATATTTGGAATTTCCCTTGCAGCTTTTTTTTGAAAGGAGCATATATTAATATCATGAGATACCAATTACACCCAACCTCTGCAAAAACGCAATACCCTATTAGCATTACAAATGCACACAACCAAATAAAGAAAGAAGAATCTTAAAAGAAAGTCCCACTATAGTGATCAGTTCCTTAAAACCGCGGGCCAAACACCACCAAAACAACAACAGAAATCCAACAACTCCAAAAGCGATGCTTCTAAGAAGGGAACAGTGATAAAGCATCATCATTGCCCTGATCAAAGACCATAGGTTTTCACCCTAGAGAAAGTTCACGCTCACAAAATGTTGAGGGCTAACCTCGTGGGTGGACCTCTTTCACGAATCCCCTTTAAATCGAGGCAGAGTGAGTGGGGAATGAGGGAAAGGATGAAATACATGAACTCATGCACGAAGAACACGATGAACACACGCACATATGAAGACACGATACACACCTATAGCTCACGCCGGCGGCTACCGGTCCGGCGCAATCCATAGGATCATCGTCAGGCGAAGATCTCTCTCTTGAACCGGCACAGCGTGTGGGGAGTCTTGGTGAGATCTTGATGTCTTGGTAAAGGGCTCCGATGCCAAGGCCTTGTACAACGAGGGAGGCGCGATGCAAACTCCAACGAGGTGGTGGATAATTGGTGCTCCTTTATCAAGGAGCATGAGACTAGAAATTAGGGAGATCCACAAGGGTGTCTTATAATTTGAATTATCCAAGTCTGAGTATTATAAAGGGGTGTGGGGGCTACACATAGGCTAGCCACTAAAACAAGGGTAGTTTGGGCATAAAAGGGTAAAACGGGACGAAATAGGGGATATTCTCAGGCATCAAACCCATAGTGGACTTAAGTCTGGAGCATTTCGACGACAAGTCCGGTCACGCTGGACTGGGAGCCAAAAATTTCGGTCACCGCTGGTGATTCTAGTCGGCTACCGAAACGCCTTATAGAAGTCACTTTCGGTCATCGCCGGTTGGTTTCAGCGGGCGCCGAGATTTCCGGTCATGGGTCCGGTCCGCCGGAGTGTGAGCCGGAATTTCCAGTGTGGGAACCGGTCCACCGGGCCTGGCGCCAGTTTGAGCTGGATCTCCGTCTTGCGATGGCTTGGATCCTTCTCTTGGCATTTCTTCATGGGGTTCATAGCTGAGGATGCATAGAGTATTGGCATGAAGTAGCAAGCCATCCAAGGATGTATCGAAATCACATGAGACAAGGAGCGAATTCACCTTAGCTTGAAGGAGCTTTGCTCGGGCGCGAGTCATCGGTCCACTTGGGGGACTTGGTGGTGTAGATGTAGGGACGTCCGTAGGACGGGCTGCATCAGCTTCCCCCCTTGGGAAAGAGTCGTCCTCGACTCTTCATGGTTATCATACTGAACATTGCAACGGAAAGGCGAAAGGTCCTTGGCATTGAACGTATTACTCACAAGGTACTTGGAGGTCAGAATGTCGATGATGTAGGCGTTGTTGTTGATTCTCTTGAGGACCTTGAAGGGGCCATCACCTCTTGGTTTGAGCTTGGAATAACGTTCCTTGGGGAAATGGTCCTTGCTCAAGTATATCCACACAAGGTCGCCTTACTCAAACATCATCTCCTTCTTGTCCTTGTTTAACCTTGAAGCTTGGTGAAGGATTTGTTGCTCGATAGTAGCTCTTATTTCTTCGTGAAGCTTCTTCATAGCTTGGGCACGCTTGTCAACGTCCATGTTGGTTTGCTCATGGAGAGGTAGTGGTAGGATGTCGAGCATGGTGAGGGGCTCGAAGCCATAGACGATCATGAATGGGCTCATCTTTGTTGTAGAGTTGTTGGCACGATTGTATGCATTCCTCCCAATCCTTGAGGTTTTTCTTAATTAACACACGAAAGAGAGTGTGGAGACTTCGGTTGATGACCTCGGTTTGGCCATTGGTTTGTGGATGCGATGAGAGTCTTCCACAATTAGCTCATTAATTTGACATCGCGATTGGAGATGATTGTTCTTGGCACTCCGTGAAGACAGACGATTTCCCTCAAAAACAAATTTGCAACATATGAAGCATCGTCGGTCTTATGTAATAGAATGAAGTGTGCCATTTTGGAAAATCGATCCACAACGACAAATATTGAATCATGACCATGCTTAGACCTAGGTAATCCTAATACAAAGTCCATGCTAATGTCGGACCCAGGTGCACGTGGAATAGGTAATGGCATATAAAGACCAAATGGGTTAGACTTAGACTTAGCTTGAACGCATATCGTGCATCGTTGGACGTAGCGCTCCACGTATCTCTTCATCTTGGGCCAATAGTAATGAGTGGCGAGCATGTTCAACATCTTATCAAGTCCAAAGTGACCCATGAGGCATCCACCATGTGATTCTTTGAGAAGCAAAAGTTGGAGACACGACTTCGGAATGCAAAGCTTGTTTTGTTTAAAAAGAAAGCCCTTATGCAAATAGAAATCATCAACTCCTTTGTCAATGGAGCACTTTGTGAAAATTGGTCCAAAGAACATGTCGGAAACATACAAAGTTTTGATTTCATCAAGACCCAACACGTTTACTTTGAGTCGAGTAAGAAGGCTTGTATTCTTGTGAGACAAAGCATTCACGACTACATTATCTTTGCCCTTCTTATACTTGACAATGTAAGGAAAAGACTCCACGAACTCAACCCACTTAGCATGTATCTTACTTAAGTTGGCTTGTCCTTTGAGATATTTCAATGACTCATGGTCAGAATGTATGGTAAATTCCTTGGGCCAAAGGTACTATTGCCAAACTTGAAGGACAGGGACTAAGGCAAAAAAATCTCTTTCTCATAAATCGGATAATTGAAGCGTGTGCCATCAAGTTTCTCGCTATGGTAGGCAATAGGACGTCCGTTTTGCATAAGGACTCCTCCAATGCCAATACCGCTAGTGTCACACTCTATCTCAGAAGTTTTTGTGAAATCTAGTAACGCGAGAAGAGGTGCTTTGCCCCATAAGAAGGTGACATTCTTTTTGGTCAACTCATTGAGAGGACAAGCAATAGTAGAGAAGTCTTGCACAAAACAACGATAGAAACTAGCCAACCCATGAAAACTTCGAAGTTCACTCACATTTGTGGGTATGTGCCAATCTCGAATGTCTTTCACTTTAGAAACATCATCTTAAATGCCATTGGAAGAAATAACAAAACCAAGGAAAATCAACTTGTCTTTAGCAAAAGTACACTTGGGAAGGTTAGCATATAGCTTTTCATTTCGAAGGATTTGTAAAACCTCCTTCACATGTGTAACATGTTCCACAAGTGACTTGCTATAAACAAGAATATCATCGAAATAAACAACAACACTCTTTCCAATGGAAAAACATAAAATATGATTCATAAGGTGCATGAAGGTGGATGGGGCATTAGATAAGCCAAAAGGCATGACCAACCATTCATAGAGACCAAGTTTGGTCTTGAAGGCGGTTTTCTACTCATCACCTTCGCCATTCGTATTTGATGATAGCCACTATGAATATCAATTTTGAAGAAAATAGTGGCTCCACACAACTCATCAAGCATGTCATCAAGACGAGGTATAGGATGTCTATAGCATACGGTCATAGCATTGATAGGATGACAGTCCATGCATAATCGCAATGTATCATCCATTTTTGGGACAAGAATCACAGGTACCGCACTTGGACTAGTGCTTACTTGGATCAAACCTTTGGAGACAAGTTGGTTGATTTGTCGTTCTATCTCTTTCGTCTCCTCCGATTCGTGCGATAGGCGGAGCGATTTGGAAGAGGTGCGCCGGGTATGAGGTCAATGCGATGCTCAATTCCGCGAAGAGGAGGTAGTCCATGAGGGAGCTCTTCAGGAAACACATCCTTGAATTCCTGCAAAGTAGCCATCAAAGAGGGAGGAATATTTGCCAAGTCGTTAGTTCCTTGCACTAGTCCCTTACAAATGAGGACGTAGTGCAAGATGGATGGGTTATTACTTACACCTCCCATCTCACTTTTGGTGGCAAGAAGAAGACTCTTAGTTTTTCCACTCGAGTTAGGCTTGTGGCTCTCACTCGCTATACTGTGGTTCTCTCGCTCACCACCCTTCGCACAAGATGGTGTTGTGTCTTGTGCCCTTGCTAAAGCCTTTGCATTGTCCGCAATTATTTGGCTAGGAGTCATCGGTCGCAAAACACATGTCTTGTTAAGCCATTTGAAGGTGTATACATTTGTGCGACCATCATGTAGAGCACATTTGTCAAATTTTCATGGTTTACCAAGCAACATATGGCAAACTGTCATTGCGACTACATCACACTCCACCGTGTCTTTATAAGGTCCAATTGAGAATGTCACCGAGACGGTATGCTTGATTTTCACGAACCCTTGGTCACTTAGCCATTGGACATGGTAGGGGTGCTTGTGTGGATGGAGGGTGAGGTTGAGCTTCTCACACAACTCGGTGCTAGCAAGGTTGTGACAACTCCCTCCAGTGATGATCACTTTGATAGATTTCCCATTGATGCCGGCACGTGTTTGGAAGATGTTGGATCGTTGATCTTCATGCTCTTGTGCTTGAGTAGTCAAGATCCTTGTGACGACAAGCAATGGACATGCGTCATGTTCATACATGAGGAGTTCTTGGTCATCTTCCACATGTTGCCTTGTCATTGCCCCTTTGACTCTAGCATCGAATTCTTCCTCACTCAAGTATTCTTCATCGCCATTGTCATGGATGAATAATACTTGTTTCCACAATCGGCCGACGTGTGTCATTTTCTTCCACACTTGTAGCATTCGCCATTGAATCGCGAGGCATCCTTTGTATACTTGCCACTTGGGGGCGGTTTTCCTTGAGGAAGTGTGGGCTTCAAAGAAGGCTTGGAGGTACTTGAGGAGCTTCCATTGAAGGTTATTGGTGTAGCGGTTGAAACTTCCTTATAGGTGAAGTATGTCTTGGGCTTGTTGTATTTTATGTCCTCCTGTACTTGCTCGGGTTTTGTTGTAATGTGCACAAGCTCAACCATGTCGTTGTACTTTTGGAACTCAACGATGCGCTTGATTGGATGGTTCAAGCCGATGAGGAAATGTTCCATTGTTTGCTCCTCGCACTCTTCAATGTTGGTGCGGGTCATGTTGAGCTCCATTTGTTTGAAGTACTCTTCCACGGTCTTTGTCCCTAGATTAAGAGATTTAGCTTGTTGAAGAGGTCACGCGTGTAGTGTGTAGGGACAAAGCGGGATCTCAAATGAGCCTTCATGTCACGAGCGACTTGAACTTGTTCCCACCAAAGGTTGGCATAATCATCAAACTCAAGAAAAGCCATGGCGACCATCTTTTGACCGATGTAGCTGTGCATGCGGAAGATCTTGTCGACTTTAAGTGCACATGAGAGGTATTCTTCGGGATCATTTGAACCGGTGAACTCGGGCATCGTGAACTTGAGCTTGCCAAAGGTTTCTTCATCATTGTGGTCACGGTAGCAGTTGTTGCCATGATGTGGATGGTCTTCATCTTCCATGCAATCATTGCAACGAGCGTGATGACCTTGTTGGTGCACTTGCAGTTGAGGAGCCGCATTTGGAGGTGGCGGAGCTTGATCCTCACGATGTTGGTGGGGAGCTTGCTCTTGCTCTTGGCACGGTTGTTGACGAAGAGGAGGTGTTGGGGCCTCACGAGGATGAGGATGTGGAGCCTCTTGACGCGGTTGTTGGTGAAGGGGAGGCTCGTTTCTCGGTTGGTGTTGCGGGTTAGGCACTTGGGACTCACGACTAAGATCATGGTCTTGAGCCTCATGACATGGTGGGCGTTGCTCAATATGTACCATTTGACGCTCCATGTCTTGATGTGGTGGAGGAGGCTCGTCATGGTGACCATGGTGACGGCGTGGATGTCGTCGGATTGAGGACAAGTACGCCATGAGGGGCTCCTCGAGGCGTGCGGGAGAGAGGGGTGTGAGACGTACGGTGTTCCGGGACGGTGAGCACACAAGTTTACCCAGGTTCGAATCCACCGGCTTTGGACGGATCCTACTCCCGCTAGCAATCCAGTAATACGACAGAGCCGGAATATGGGTTACAAGGGTTTCGCCTGTGCGATGTGAGATTGTAGACTATTGAGGTTATCTGGTGCCCTAAAGGCTCTCCCTAGGACGGCTTATATAGATATCCGGCCTAGGGTTTACAGGAGAGATCAATCCGGCTATGACTAAGAGTTGGTTACATAGTACATCTTGAACTACAAGTAACATTATGGGCCTAAGTCGGTAAGTCTTCTGGGCCTTCCCGTAGTTGGATTGGACTCCGTCTTCTCTCTCTAACTGGGCCGCCCGTGAAGCAAAGCTCTAACCCGAAGTGGGCCACCCTGGTCAGTGAGGAACTGTGAGGATACCCGGAAAGTATATCCCCAACAGTAGCCCCCGGAGGCCTCCAAGATCCAAAGTCGGATTTTATCATCGTCTAGCTTGATCTTCGGCTTGCAGAATCTTGAAGGGTTCCTGAAACTTCACAACAAAAAATACGATCCGGGTCTTAAAAATAAGTCGGACCTTGCAATTGGTTACTCGGATTTTCCAGCTCGCTTTTAAACTAAGCCGAAACTTGGTCTCTAACGCCACCTGACACAAGCATGGTCAAGTCACATCATCTGACAGCGTTCCGTCAACACGACCGTTGGTGGGTCCGCGGTTCGCGGAACCGAGGTGCCGTTTCAATGCGCGCGTGGAGATCGAGGCGACGCAATCATCGCACGGGCCCTTCCCAGTTCTTTCCATGACGCGTGGCGGTTACACTGTAGCGTTTGCACGAATCTTGGCGCAGGTAGGTGGATATAAGGGGTTTAGATTTCTTCTTCTCATCCCCACCAGTCCTTTGCCGTTCCTTCCTTCCCAATCCTCCTGCGCGCCCTGAGCCTCTTCGTCCTCCTCCCACAGAGCTCCTAGCGCCACCACTTTAAGGTCACCTTTTCCACCGGAGAAAAAATGGCTTCATCCTCTTCTTCCTCTTTGGCGGCGGCGGCGGCGGCGTCAGCGTCGGCGGAAGCAGCTGCGGAAAAGGAGAGCTTCCAGGGAATCTGGATCCCTTGCGCCCTCGACGAGGACGGCCTCAAAAACATGGAGAAGGAGGGGCTCCTCGCCGCCGGCGACTGGCGGACCGGCTTTGACGAAACCGTCCCCAATCCGCGCGAGGGCGAGCGCGTCCACTTCGGCACCCATCTGGACCGAGGTTTGTCCTTTCCTCCCTCAGAGTTCTTCTCCGAGGTGATTGACCACTATGGAGTTCAACTCCATAATCTTCCTCCCAATTCTCTTCTAGAAATGAGCGCATATGTTGCGCATTGCGAGGGCTTTCTTGGCATTAGGCCAAGTTTGCTTCTCTTCCGGTACTATTTCCATGTCTGGAGAAATTCCATTACTGCCGGTGTTCCTTATATCACCGGTACCATTAGTTTTTCTGTTAGACGAGACTGGGCATATCCCAAAATTTCTGCCAGTGACTCGGTCAAACAATGGCCAGCCACTTTTTTCTACCATAGGGATATTCCGGCTCCCGGCAAAGCTACTGCTTTGCCGGCTTTTGTCGACGGAGCCACCACAGCCCAGCCTTCCTGGGACGAGGCTGCTCCGGCTCTCACTGACGATCTGATCCTCGCTAAGAGGCGGATCGAATATCTTATCAAGCACAAGGGTCTGAAGGGATCTGATTTGGTCCAATGATGGGTCTCACGTCAGATCCAGCCACTTCAGTACCACGGGGACAGACTGATGCATTCCATCACGTCTTCCAAAAAAGACTCTCTCCGCATCAGCCCCAAAGCCTACACTGCCCAAGGTTACATAAGCCAAATCAAGTGGCTGATCAAGGAGCGGATCGAGAGGAAAATTCTGGAGATTTCTCTGGACATGCATACGGCAGACAACCCCATGGTAGCGGTAAGCTTCCATCAGTACACCTTTTACGTGTTTCAATCTTTAAGTTATATACTGCAATGCTGATATGTTTTCTTGTTTTCAGCTTGCTGATCTCCCCGAGTCGGAGCTTGCTCCACTCGAAGGATATCCTCCTGAGTTTTCTCAGGAGACTAAAGTGGTCCCATTGCCGGATCTTGCGCTCAAGAAGCGTAAAGCTCTGACAGTGGATGTTGGCACAAAGGAAGTGCCCGTTGTGAAGAGGTAACTTTCATTCACAATTTCTGCCTTTGTACCTTTCTCAAATTTCTTTCTGAGATGTAATGTTTCCAACTTTACTACATTCTCAGAGCAAAGCCTCTCATCAAGGGTAAGGGGAAAGGGATTCCTGCAAAGCCCCTGCGACAGACGAAGCTTACCATAGCTTCCCCTGCCACGGCTCCTCCGACTCCTGCCGCTCAACCTTGTGCAACACCGGCGATTACTCCTTCTCCGGTTGTTCCAGAAGATCCGGCTCCTCCAACGGCGCCTGTGATCCTTGGATCGCACACTGACGTCACCGTGGATGCGTCAGCTCAAGATAAGGGTGAAACCTCTTCGGGTAATGATCCCTCGGCTGAATTCTTCGCTGACAACCTCCTCAGCAACCCTGGACTTGCCAAGTTTGGCCTATCCCGAAAATCTGCAGAGGAGATCCAGCGGCTGGCCAGGCAAGTCCTGGACAAAAGCCATCTATCCCCCTGAGGAAGAGCAAGAAGCAGAGGACGTCAAGTTCTCTGACCTTCTCGCTCAAGTCCGCCTTTGCGACGAGAGGATCAGGACTGGCGAGCTTCCAATAGCCCCAGTAATTCCTCTTACTCTCGTCGAGAAGGTGGCAGCTAAGCTGAACCCGGGGTTAAACAAACTCATCCGCGAGCAATATGTAAGTCAGAATTCCAACTCTTGTTTTTACATTATGTTATATCATATCCTCTAGCCCCCAAGCATGAAGTAGGATATAGAAATCCGGGTTTATGCTTTCATTAGGATGCCAAAGAACGAACTAGTGTAGCCCCCAAGGCTCGTGCTAATATTTAGCAAAAAATATTAGCCCGAGTCTTAAGTAGCTTTCTAACTTTGGGTATTCTGACTTACAGAAAGTATGTTCCTATAACCAAGAATTACTAACCAATGTCTGTGATAAGCGGAGAGAGATCAAAGCTCTCCGGCTTAAAAATGCTGAGCTCAAGGTAGCCAAGGATGAAGCCGAAGGTAAACATTACTAGATTCAAACCTTGTCTTTAGCTTTTTTAATGTCGAATTTTTCTGAACTGTTGTTCTTTTTGACTTACAGCGTTGGTGAAACAATGCATCGCTATGATTGAAGAGGCCAAGAACCTCAAGACCCTAGTGGTGGAGAACAAGGGACTTCGCCAAGAGCTGGATAAGCTCAAGGCGGATCATGAAAGGAGCATAGCTCAAGTCCTTGAATCCTCCTCTATGGCCACTGAAGCACACCTATTGCTCCACCTGTGCCTGAAGATACTTTCTTTGAGATAAAACCTGCTTTACTCAATCTTGTTATGAGAGAACAATTTTCTGGTATTGGTAATGAAGATGTTGCTGCCCATCTAAATAACTTTGTTGAACTTTGTGAGATGCAAAAGCATAGGGATATAGATGGTGATATTATTAAGCTGACATTGTTTCCTTTCTCTTTGAGAGGAAAAGCTAAAGAATGGTGAATTCCCTAACTAGGAATAGTATTAATTCTTGGACTAAATGCAAAGATGCTTTCATTGGAAAGTACTATCCTCCTGCTAAGATTATATCTATAAGAAGTGAAATAATGAAGTTTAAACAATCTGATGAACATGTTGCTGAAGCTTGGGAAAGAATGAAATCTTTGGCAAAGAATTATCCCACTCATGGACTGACTGCTTGGATGATCATCCAAACTTTTTATGCAGGATTGAACTATTCTTCAAGAAACCTATTAGATTCTGCTGCTAGAGGTACCTTTATGACCATTACTTTGGGTGCTACAAGAAAGCTTCTAGATAATATGATGGTTAACTATTCTGAATGGCATACTGAGAGAGCTCCACAAGGTAAGAAGGTAAATTCTGTTGAGGAAACCTCCTCCTTGAGTGATAAGATTGATATTATTATGTCTATGCTTGTGAATGGGAAAGCCCATGTTGATCCAAATAATGTTCCCTTAGCCTCTTTGGTTTCTCAAGAAGAGCAAGTTGATGTGAACTTCATAAGAAATAACAATTTTGGCAATAATGCTTATGGTAATAACAATTATAGGCCCTACCCTCCTAATAATACTTATGGTTATAATGGTAAAACTGGATTACCTAGTGAAGGAAGAATTTTAGAAGTTGAAAGAGCCACTAAACTTCATGCAAATGCAATATGAGCAAAATAAATTATTTACTAAAACTATGGAGGAACAATCTACCATATTGAAGAACAATAGCCATCAACTTGAAAGTCTAAATATGGAAATTCCTAGTTTACAATTGAAACTCTCTAATGCTGAAAGGAATATATCATCTTTGTCTAAAGCTCAATCTTCATTGATTAATAAAATGGTGATAACCCACAAGTATAGGGGGTGTATCACAGTATTTTCGAGGGAAGTGAAACCCAATTTATTGATTTGACACAAGGGGAGCCAAAGAATATTTATAATCCTTAACAACTGAGTTGTCAATTCAGCTGCACCTAGAAACAATCTTGCTCACAGGAGTTTATTAGTAGTAACAGTTTTGCAGTAGGAATAGTAAAGTAACAGCAGTAGTAGAGTAAAGACAGTAGTAACAATAGCAGTAAACAGTAGGATTCGAGTGCGGTAGGCATAGGGATGGATGGGCGTTGCATGGACAAGACGATTCACATAGCAATCAGAACATAGGGCAATTGCTGATAAATAAGATAAAGCATCCAAGTACTAGATAATCATAGGCATGTGTTCCATATATAGTCATACATGCTCCCAATGAGAACTTGCACAACATCTTTTGTCCTGCCAGCCCGTTTGCAGCAGGGCCTCAAGGGAACTATTGGAAATTAAGGTGCTCCTTTTAATAGAGCACCGGAGCAAAGCATTAACACTCTGTGAACACATGTGATCCTCACATCAAAACCATTCCCTCTGGTTATCCTGATTTCTGTCACTTCGGGGCCATTGGTTCCGGACAACAACGTGTGTATACAAATTGCAGGTAAGACCAAAAACAATACTATCATAATGAATCAATAACATGTTCAGATCTGAAATCATGGCACTCGGGCCCTAGTGACAAGCATTAAGCATAACAAGTCGCAACAAAGTCAAATAGCACTAATAAAAGATACTAGGCACCATGCCCTAACAATCTGATGCCATTACATGAACGATCTCATCCAATCCCTACCATTCCCATATCCTACAGTGGGGGATTACTCACTCATAGATGGGGGAAACATGGATGGTCGATGGAGAAGCGATGCTGACAATGATGCGATGATCTCCTCCAATTCCGCTATCTCGGCAGGGTGCCAGAACGGAGTTTCTGGTGCTGTTTCGTGGAATCTGGTGGTGGTGGCGGAGCGGAACTCCTTCTGAAAAAACATCGAACCCCCTAGAGTTTTTAGGTCACAAGGCTTCTTATAGGCGAAGAGGGAGACCGAGGGGGAGTCTGGGGCGGCCAGACCACCCCCTGGCGTGGCGTGGGCTTGCCCGCGCGGCCAGGTGGTGTGGTCTGGGCCTAGCCCCCCTCCGTCTCGTATTCTGGCTCTGGGAGTCTTCTGGTGAAATAGGATTTTTGGCATATTTTCCGGGATTTTTCCTGATAGTTGATTTTCTGCACAAAAAGTAGACACCAAGGCAATTCTGCTGAAAACAGCGTCAGTCCGTGTTAGTTGCATCCAAATCACACAAGTTTAGAGGAGAAAAAATAGCAAAAGTGTTCGGGAAAGTAGATACGTTTTGGACGTATCAACTCCCCCCAAGCTTAGCTTATTGCTTGTCCTCAAGCAATTCAGTTGAAAACTGAGTGCGATAAAAGAACTTTCACGAACACATTTGCTTCATACGATGTATACATTCTCAGCATGTGATTAACTACTTAGACAATTCATAATAAGGAGTATGCAAGTAAGTTTACTTAATAGGCATTGCAAGCTATAAAGAGATTCCAACTCAAAAATAATAAGTAGCATGAAGCATAAACATAAGCAACATTACAATGCTCATAACAAGGTATGATAGAGTGGTATCTCGCTTGCCTTTGATTATGAATGCCAAGCCACCTCTGAAGTTCAGGTGAAGACTAGAAGTAAAGGTATCAAAGATACAAGCATCAAAGTTATAACACAAATAATCAAGTTTTGAGACAAGCACATTACACTCAGAATGACAACTATTCTCTTAAGAAGGTGCTCAAAGAATATGTGGAGACTCAACAAGGAAATAAAAAGGTTTTGAATAATTTGAAAGGCTTCCAAATGCTGAAAGTATGGTACTCATTAGCTTTGAGCTCTCATTGCCCCTATCATAAGCATCTTTAATATGGTTAAGGTGAAAGTGAGGTCCAATCTGAGTTATATGCTTGATAGACTATAAACTGGAAATCCCATGTCCCTTGAGTACGAGGGCCGCTCCTCATGCTACTCCACTTTAGTTACCGGTAAGTTCTTGTCATCGTAAGTACATGCGTATCATAGAGAACCGCCAACGGGGTACCCCTTGCCCGATGATATGGAAGAATCCCCATATCAAAATGACAAGGCAAGCAGACAATGAGTACCTCAGCAATCTTCTTATTTACCATGGGAAAATGGTGCTTTTTCTCTCTTTCCTCTTTTCTCAAATCTCTTTTTTTTCTTTTTCTCAATAGCTATCTCTCTCTCTTTTATAAGAAGAATGCTTCATAGATATCATTATGGTTACGCTCAAGGTTTCTACCATGACGGCATATATTATACCAGCGGCCCAAGAGTTTCTCTAACACACGTACATAACTCCATGGACTTACAAGCTCCCCTTTTATTTCACACCGACGACATCCGCAAACAAAAGAGCATGGTATCAACTGGGTATGTATTTACAAGTGTTGAAAGCGTTCCCCATGACAGCACGGTTCTGCTAATCCCTAGCCTATAATTTGCAAGCATATAACTTTCATGAACAGTCACAATGGTTCAGGTTTATTAAGTGCAGGAAATAAAGTGTGCCATCAAGTTCGTGAGAGCTTTACTAACTAACTTTCTCATAACAAGCAAACATTTTATTCGGAAGAAATCAAGGCATATTGAATATGCACGGAAGTAGCAAATGATGCTAATAGGTAGGTATGGTGGACACTTTGGCAATATTTGGTTTTAGGGAGTTGGAAACATGAGTAAAACATACTCAGTGAAAGTGAAGGCTAGCAATAGTAAGGGAGCGACAAATGAGAGAGCAATAGCTGTCATAATCATGCTTGGAACAAAACATGACTAATCATGGCATGAAAGTGATTCAAGATCCAAGGCAAAATAATTCATCGAGGCTTAACTGATTATTTCAGTCATATGCATGCGTGAGCATGTGCCAAGTCAATTCAAATGAAACATTCAGAGTAGGATACCACAGTGTTATACCAAGTTATGAATAGAGTAATGCAAGCAAACATGCATATGACATGCTACAAACTATTAGCAAGCTGGAACTAATCATAAGAAAGCAAGAACTACTACGTATTCAAAGATATCATACACCCTACATGAACAGACCAAGCACGCCCACAATGATGAGTATATGTACAAAAATGAAAACAAATAGAGTTCATTACCAACCTCTTACCACACCTCAAGTTGTCATTAATCCTCATTATTGCTCTTCACTTGTTTGGCTTGAATAATAATATGAAACCAATATCCACTGAGGACTGTTGAACCCTGCAACAAACTCATAAAGCCAAAGAAGAACAGGAAATATTTTTGGTGTTTTCGACTTTTAAAGCAAGAACCAAAAAGGAAAAACAAGCAAAGCAAAATATTTTTGGGTTTTTCGAATAGTTCAAACAAAGCAAAAAAGGGAAAAGCAAACCAAGGCAAAAAGAAGAAGAAACAAACCAAAGAGAAATAACGGAAATATTTTTGGTCTTTTTGTGTTTTTAGAAAGAAAAAGCAAAGAAAGAACGAAAACTAAAAAGAGAACGAAACATGAATATACAAAGTACCGACGCAACATGATAAGGAGATGAGTGTGATGCCGGCGTACCTCCCCCCAAGCTTAGGCTTTTGGCCTAAGTGGGTATCAATCCCAAGCTGGCCAGTATGAAGTGTCACCGTGGTACGACGAGGAGGTACCCTCGTCCTGGTGCGAGCTCGAGTATGTCCCTCCATAGTGCGCGGAGTAATTGTAGGAGGGTACATCCTCCTGATGCTGCTCGTGGAAACGCAGCAAGCGGAGCTGCTCATCCACCTCCTCCTTAGAACGCGACCACGGTCTCCTGTGAACACTAAACAAAGAAGACTGTGGCAAAGGGATCTCCCTGTCATCCCCGTCGGTAAACAACATCCTATATACTAGACCGTCCAAATCAGAATCAGCAGTGAAAAAATGATGAGTTTTCATAGCAACAAGGTCAAGCCTTTGTGGTGCCAATACAGTATCATTGGGGTCCACTGAAAGCCCTAACACATTGACCTTACGTGAGGCAATGATGCCCCCATAGATAGGCCCCCTAGCAGCTAGGCGGCGAGCAATAAGCGAGCCAAGGTTGTACCGAGTATCATTGTTGAGTGCAGCAGCAAGGAAAGCTAAATGATAGTTGGAGATATTACTTGTGTT
Organism: Avena eriantha; assembly: GCA_910589775.1. Lineage (NCBI taxonomy): Eukaryota > Viridiplantae > Streptophyta > Magnoliopsida > Poales > Poaceae > Avena > Avena eriantha. The sequence continues at coordinate 128,143,705 of OU342746.1, forward strand.
CTCCCTACCAAGTATGCTAGTAGCAAGATAGTATGCAAAGTATCTAAGAGTAGGGATTTGGATGTTTCTTATCTTTCCGCGTTGTGCCACGCGGTCATCATCATTGGTCACCCCTCTACAAAGCTCTAGCAAATCAGCGGGCCGCCCTTGAATTTTCTTCACGGTCCCTATCATGCTTACACCTACAACACTGCAAAATCTTTCCAATGACATGGTAAAGGGCAGATTATAAATTTTGAAAGAGACAATTGAATGATAGGGCGTGTTAGTAAATGCGAAGGTCTCAACAAAGGTTTTGGTGAGCATAGTGTATTGCTCACTCTCATCTTGCATATATGAGGTCAAACCAACCCTTTGAATCAGTAGCAAGAAATCATCAAGAATCCTTGCAGCTTGTAAGAAAGTAAAACAAGGGAAAGTAGATGGGTGAGCATCCCCATCATCCCCCTCATTACCAATACGAGTTGCAATAAGGTCTTCGTTGTATGATGGCCTAAACTGAGAGGCTGATCTTGAGGGCCTCGATCTCCTAGGTGCATCCCTCTCAAATATTTCTCCAAAAGTATGGTTGTTAATGCTTGATATTCTGAAATTTAAACACCTATTAAACAAGTGATTGCAAAGTGAATATAATGAAGGGCACTACTCATAGGGACGTGTAAGAGGCTTAAACATGCATCAAAACTATATCTCTAAGAATCAAACAAGCTTACAAGCTCTCATAACCTGTCACCTACAGAAGCAAAATACTCAAGATATAATCCATTAAACACAAATCTACTTGGACAAGGGGAGGAGTCACATACTGGAGAACAAATGCTCCAAATTTCAGCAACAAAGATGGGCTGAGCAAGGAGATCGAAAAAATCGAGAGCAAGCACAGTAAGAACGCGATTTTGAGCAATGAACTAGATTTTGCTCAGGAGAGAGAAGAAAGTGGCAGGTGAGAGAGTTAGTGGAGGGCCAGGGGTGGCCCACACCATGGCATGGCGCCACCAGGGCAGGCCGCACCACCAGGTGGTGTGCCTGCCTGGTGGGTCCCCCTGGTACCTTCCAGGCACTCCTCTGCCCCTTTTTTCACGTAAAAATTTAATATGAATTTTCTGGAATTTTTCGAGAGACTTTATTTTTGGACAATTTTCAGGCATAGAAGAATGATTTTCTGACAGACAGATTTTTTTGGAAATGATGCAATGACAAAACAAGGCTAGAACTACAAGAGTTCTAAGACACTCTAACATGCAAGCAACTAACAACAAAAAGGAAGACTAAATGAAAGCAAAACTAAAATGGATAGAATAGAAGTAAATAGAGATAATCACGGTGAAAACATTGTTTTGTTCAATGAAATCCTTTTGTTACAAGGTTGATCAGGTCTTGTTACCAAAACAATTCTATATGAGACAAAACTTTGTATTCCACTAATGATTATGTTACCTCAACCTTGATAGCAATGGTCCAAATCAAAATAGTTTCAAATTTTTCTCTTGGTATGGGACAATATATTTCTCCAACTTGAATGCCCTCAACATGTTCAATTGAATTCAAACCATAAGTCCTTTCAATCTTCTTGGGAAAATAGACAGTATGTTCCTTGTCATTAACATTGAAAGTCAGATTTCCTTGATTACAATTAATAACAGCTCCTGCAGTATTAAGAAAAGGTCTCCCAAGAATAATAGACATATTATCATCTTCAGGCATTTCAAGCACAACAAAATCAGTTAATATCAAGCAATTATGAGCCACTTGAACAGGTACATCCTCACATATACCAACAGGAATAGTGGTAGATTTATCAGCCATTTGCAAAGATATATCAGTTGGTATTAATTTTTCTAGTTGAAGTCTCTTATAGAGAGAGAAAGGCATAACACTAACTCCAGCTCCCAAATAAAACAAAGAAGTTCTAACATAACTATTCTTAATAGAGCAAGGGATAGTTGGAATCCCTGGGTCTCCAAGTTTCTTAGGAACCTTACCATTAAAGGAATAATTAGCAAGCAAAGTAGAAATTTCTTCATTAGGGATCTTCCTTTTATTCGAGACAATATCCTTCATATACTTTGAGTAAGGAGGCAATTTAATAGCATCAGTCAAAGGAATTTGCAGGAATAAAGGTTTCATCCACTCACAAAACTTATTATAGTGTTCATCTTCCTTTGACTTGTGTTTCTTATCAGGGAAAGGCATAGGTTTTTGGACCCAAGGTTCTCTTTCACTACCATGTTTCTTAGCAACAAAATCTTCTTTAGTGTATTTAGTATTCTTAGTGTGCTTTTCAGGTTCTTCTTCAACTTTTTCTGCATTTGGAGCTTCATTTTCTTCATTACCACTTTCAGTTTCAGCATCAGAGATAGATATACTATTAGGATCTATAGCAGGTTCAGAGGGTTCTACAATAGTTTGATGTTTCTTTTTCGTTTTCTTACGAGTAGAGCCACTATTTTCAGCTTGTTGAGAATCCTGCTCAATTCTTTCGGGATGCCCCTCAGGATATAGAGGATCTTGGGTAGCAGCACCACTTCTAGTTCTAATTTCATAAGCATGTTTTTCTTTAGCAGCATTAACTAGCAAGTCTTTCTGCACTTTAATGAGTTGATCTATTTGAGTTTGAACCATTTGAAAGTGTTTAACAATCATTTTAACATCATTAAAGGTTCTTTCCATAATATCGTTTAACTCAACAATAGCTCTAGTGTTTTCCATTAGATGATTTTGCACCCTTTTATTAAAATTATCTTGCTTAACAATAAAGATATAGAATTCTTCTAAGCATTGATCAGGAGGTTTAGAGTAAGGGATATCACCTTCATCAAAGTGTTGGCGAGAGTGTACCTCAATAGTGGATGAGTAGGGGATAGGCTTACATAATTCTTCAATAGGAGGTAAATTCTTGACATCTGCAGCTTTAATTCCCTTCTCCCTAAGACATTTCTTAGCTTCCTTCATCACTTCATCATTTAATTCAATAACTCACCTCTTCTTTGATGTTGGAATAGGCACCAGTATAGTAGGTTCAGGTATAATTACTTTAGGTATAGCTGGCTCAAGAGAATTCCAATCCTCATAGTTCTTGCTTATTTTAGCCATTAATTCCTCAGCTTCCTTGGGAGTCCTATTCCTGAAAACACAATCAGCACAACTATCTAGGTATGTCCTAGACTCTTCAATTAGTCCATTATAAAATATATCAAGAAGCTCATTCTTAGGTAATGGTCTTCTAGCCTATGCATGAATCAAAGCACAAAACCTTTCCCATGATTCAGGCAATATCTCTTTTTCTCCCTGTTTAAAATCAAAAAGTTCCTGCAAAATAGCATGTCTAGCACTAGGAGGAAAATATTTCTGCAGGAAAGTACTAATCAAGCAATCAGGGCTATCAATAGATCCAGGAGGTAAATTACTAAACCAAGTTTTAGCTTCTCCTTTCAGTGAAAAAGGGAAAATCTTAGCAACAAAGTAAGTACGCATCTTAATGTCATCAGAAAACAAGCCACTCATGGTAGAGAGTTCGTTCATATGTGCTACCGCACTTTCATTCTTAGTCCCACAAAAAGGTTCTTTCTCAACAATGGCTATGTAAGATAGATCGAGAGAGAAATCATAATCTTTATCTTTAATGTTTATGGGAGAAGCAGCAAACTTAGCAATAGGAGACAATTTGGGTCTAATAGTACGCCTCTCAAGGAGACTCTTAGCAGCGCTCCTATCATGGGTGTATTTACATTCTTTAATAAATTCATCGGTCATCTCAACATAACCATCTTCAATATCATAACTTTCACTAGACTCAGGTGAACTAACAGGTGTAGCAGTAGTGTCTTCATTAGGAGTTTCAGTATTTCCAGCTATAGTTCTAGCAATCGTAGCATCTAGGAAAGGACCTAATGAACCACTCTTATCAAGCACAGTAGAAGCAGCATCATAAGCATCAGAAGTTTGAGATTCAGTAGTAGTAGCAGTGTGTGTAGCATGTGTATGTGGTGGTGTAACGAGCTTACTCATAACAGATGGTGAATCAAGAGCAACAGAGGTGTTCAGAACCGTACCTCTTCTTGTAGTGGATGGTAATATAGGAACCTTGCCATCACGAGACTTACCCATGATGGATGGATAGCAGCGAACAATAGAGAATCCAAGTGAACTTGAGAAATAAAGCTATGCTCCCCGGCAACGGCGTCAGAAAATAGTCTTGATGACCCACTGATGTCTTCGCACTTCTATTCTTGTAGACAGTTGTTGGGCCTCCAAGTGCAGAGGTTTGTAGAGCAGCAGCAAGTTTTCCCTTAAGTGGATCACCCAAGGTTTATCGAACTCAGGGAGGAAGTGGTCAAAGGTATCCCCTCTCAAGCAATCCTGCAATCAAGATACAAGAAGTCTCTTGTGTCCCCAACACACCCAATACACTTGTCAGGTGTATAGGTGCACTAGTTCGGCGAAGAGATAGTGAAATACAAGTGGTATGGATAATTATAAGTGGTAACGGTGCCAGAAAATAGCTTGCTGGCGTGTGGTTGACGTGGGAAAAGACGAAAGGCAAACTTAAATAAAGATGGAAGCAAGAAAACATGTAACATATCTAGTTGCAAATGGTGTTTCAATGCTTAGAAACAAGGCCTAGGGATCATACTTTCGCTAGTGAACACTCTCATATAAATATTTTCTCTTTATGATACTACTCTTAACTACTCTCCGGTTAGACACTCTAATCGATGGTAGGGCTATAACAACACACCTCAAAGTAAGCCTTCCCCATCTAGATAACCCCACACTGTCACCTTGAGCACTAGACAGGTCCAACAAACACCACAATTTCATAAACACATCCAACTCCAAATATAACTCATAACAAGTATTTGTAATCTCTAGCCTAAGTGCCACCATGGTGTGCACGCTGTCACTTTCACACACATGGGGAGAGCAGAGATCTATTAAAGCACTTGAGTAGCAAGGTAGATCTACTCAAAGCTCATGATCACAATATGATCATGCATAGAGAGAGATGAACACATAGCTACCGGTAGAACCCTTAGCCTCAAGAGATAACTACTCCCTCCTCATCATGGGAATCAGCAACGGCGATGGAGATGGTGGTAGAGATCAATGGAGACGGCTCTGGGGGCACTTCCCCGTCCCGATAGGGTGCCGAAACAAAGAATTTATGTCCCTCGAATCTCCCCTTCGGTGGTGGCGGCGCTGCGGAACTTTTCGTGGATTTCTGATTGACTATCTAGGGTTTTTTCCTCGGGACGAATATATAGGCGAGGCAAGGTCGGTGGCCAGCCAGGGGGCCCACACCATGCCTTGACGCGGCCAGGGGGACCCGCGCCTGGGGTGGTGTGGCCACCCTGTGGCCCCTCTCCGTCTCGTATTCTGGCTCCGTGAGTCTTCCAGTAAAATAGGAACTTTGGCTTTTGTCCCGTCCAATTCTAAGAATATTCATTTTCTGACTTTCCTGGAACCAAAAATAGCAGAAAACAGGCAACTGGCACTGTGGCTCTTGTTAACAGGTTAGTACAAGAAATCATATGAAAAGTACTCCAAAGTGTGGACAAAATATAAGAAAGTAGATAAAACTAAGCATGGAACATCAAAAATTATAGATACATTTGCAATGTATCACCCACAAGTATAGGGGGTGTATTGCAGTATTTTCGAGGGAAGTGAAACCCAATTTATTGATTCGACACAAGGGGAGCCAAAGAATATTTATAAGCCTTAACAACTGAGTAGTCAATTCAGCTGCACCTGGAAACAATCTTGCTCACAGCAGTTTATCAGTAGTAACAGTTTTGCAGTAGGAATAGTAAAGTAACAGCAGTAGTAGAGTAAAGACAGTAGTAACAATAGCAGTAAACAGTAGGATTCGAGTGCGGTAGGCATAGGGATGGATGGACGGGCGTTGCATGGACAAGACAATTCACATAGCAATAAGAACATAGGGCAATTGCAGATAAATAAGATAAAGCCTCCAAGTACTAGATAATCATAGGCATGTGTTCTATATATAGTCATACGTGCTCGCAATGAGAACTTGCACAACATCTTTTGTCCTCCCAGCCCGTTTGCAGCGGGGCCTCAAGGGAACTACTGGCAATTAAGGTGCTCCTTTTAATAGAGCACCGGAGCAAAGCATTAACACTCCGTGAACACATGTGATCCTCACATCAAAGCCATTCCCTCCGGTTATCCCGATTTCTATCACTTCAGGGCCATTGGTTCCGGACAACAACATGTGTATACAACTTGCAGGTAAGACCAAAAACAATACTATCATAATGAATCAATAACATGTTCAGATCTGAAATCATGGCACTCGGGCCCTAGTGACAAGCATTAAGCATAACAAGTCGCAAAAAAGTCAAATAGCACTAATAAAATATACTAGGCACCATGCCCTAACAATCTGATGCCATTACATGAACGATCTCATCCAATCCCTACCATCCCCATAGCCTACAGCGGGGGATTACTCACTCATAGATGGGGAAACATGCATGGTCGATGGAGAAGAGATGGTGACGATGATGGCGATGATCTCCTCCAATTCCCCCATCCCGGCAGGGTGCCAGAACAGAGTTTCTGGTGCTGTTTCATGGAATCTGGTGGTGGCGGTGGAGCGGAACTCCTTCTGGAAAAACGTCGACGCCCCTAGAGTTTTTAGGTCAGAAGGCTTCTTATAGGAGAAGAGGGAGACCGAGGGGGAGTCTAGGGCGGCCAGACCACCCCCTGGCGCAATGTGGGCTTGCCCGCGCGGCCAGGTGGTGTGGCCTGGGCCCAGCCCCCCTCCGTCTCGTATTCTGGCTCCGGGAGTCTTTTGGTGAAATAGGATTTTTGGCATATTTTCCAGGATTTTTCCTGATAGTTGATTTTGTGCACAAAAAGTAGACACCAAGGCAATTTTGCTGAAAACAACGTTAGTCCGCGTTAGTTGCATCTAAATCACACAAGTTTAGAGGAGAAACAATAGCAAAAGTGTTCGGGAAAGTAGATATGTTTTGGACGTATCAAATGGCTGCGAAACCTGAAACTAATGATAATCCCTTTGCTGCTACTAATGCCATACAAGTAAGAATTGATGAAAATGTTAGACTATTAGCTGAGTTACATGCTAAGTGAGAAAGAGAAGATGAAATTGCTAGAAACATTCGTGTTTTTACTATCACCACCACTAGTGTTGAGGCTAGTAATAGTTCTACTACTTTAGATGATAATTATGATTTTGATCTTGATGGTTACAACATCTCTGAAGTTATTAAGTTCCTACAAAATCTTGCTAAAAGTCCTAATGCTAGTGCTATGAACATGGCCTTTACAAAACACATTACCGATGCCCTCATAAAGATTAAAGAAGAAAAGATGAAACATAAAGCTTTTATTCCTATAAAACAAGAAGATGGTTGGGAACCCATCATTAATATGAAAGTGAATGATTTTGATTTCAAAGCTTTATGTGATCTTGATAGTAGTGTTTCTATTATGCCTAGAAGGATTTATGATATGCTTGATTTGGCACCAATTGAAGATTGTTATTTGAATGTCCCACTTGATGATAATGCTAAAAAGAAACTCATGGGGAGTATTAATGATGTTCTTATTATGGTTAACAATGCCTATGTCCCCGTTGATTTCTATGTTTTGGATGTTGAATGCAATGCTTCTTGTCCTATTACTTTGGGAAGACCTTTTCTTAGAATTGTTGGTGCCATTATTGATATGAAAGAAGGCACCATTAAATATCAACTCCCACTCAAGAAAGGTATAGAACACTTCTCTAAGAAGAGAGAGAAGATTGATTTTGTTTCTCCTATAAAAACAAAATTTGCTCTTAATGCTTCTTCATTTGAGAATACTTGATTCTTTTTCTTGCTTCTTATGCTTAACTTAAAGGCGTTAAAGAAAAGTACTTATCCTTTTCCTTTTTATTTTTTTTGTGTTGTCTTGGAAGTTATTATCTCTGTAATAACCGCTCCTTATCCTTTTTATTTTTTTTGTGCCAAGAGTAACCTCTAATGAGAGAGAAGTAATGATTGGGAAAGTTGCTGTCCCAAAACAGATTTCTGTGCTTCACCGTCAAAATTCGTGTAAAATCTCTGTACGTCTTTTTGAGGCGTAAATTTTTGTGCTTATGCCCCAGGTTGTTATCTAACTTTCTTTAGTTCAACACTTTTTGATTTGAGCAACAGAAGGTCTTCGACAAAATTCGTCTTTACCTGCTGGTCTGTTTTGACAGATTTCTGCCATTTTCTGCATTTGCTTCTTGTTGGTTCCTTCTTGAGTTCTTTTGGGGAATTGAGCTTTTTGAGGGAATTGCTACAGTATCTAGTGTTCTAATGGAAGTTTATTTGGTGTTAAAACTGAACCTTAAGACTTATTATCTTGAGTGCACTAATGTCGCTAATAAAGATTGTGTGAAGTTTTGTATGAAGGAAAAAATTTCAGGTGTATGGAAGGAATGAGTAATGAGATGAAGGATGGACTAAAGCTCATACTTGGGGCTTGGGGATTCTCAAGGCATCCCCTTCTTCATCAATAAAATCCCAGCTTTCTTCCAAACGCTTCATTTTTATTGTTTCATGCACAGCTGTGTTGTTCTTGGAGCGTCTTCTTTTTTCGTTTTCGTTTTGGTTTTTGGTTTGCTTTTGTTTGCTTAGTTTGCTGAATAAATTAGTTGGACCCCCTCTTTCATACATTGGTTTTTAAATAGTTTTGTTTGGTTTGGAAAAGAGTAGGAAAGCTCATGCTTAAGTGGTAAAAAGAGCTTGTTTTTGACTGTGGCCTATGCTTTTTCATGCCATGCTTGATATTGTTTTGGCTCTATGCTTAGTATTCTTTGTTTTAGCATGAATTGTTATAAACAATTGAGATTGCTTAATGTGCCTTGGATGAATCATGCGTTGATTTAGCATATTAAAGCATAGTATAGTGGTATTCTCCTTTGATGCTTTATTTGGGTTGACTTGGCGCATGCTCACACCATGTTATGACTATCTCAAGTCACCATAGCCTTTATGATCCTTTTGTTTTTAACTTGTAGTATAACTTTATGCTTTGATCAATGATGTTTTGTCGCTCTGCATGATTATGGCCATTATTGCTCTCTTAGTTTGTCGCTCCCAGTCTTTTGCTAGCCTCCACAACCAAGTATGAGTTCCACTCATGCATCCAACTCCCTAAACCAAGTTATTCCAAAGAGTCTACAATACCTACCTGCTAGCTTAAGCTATTCCAAGTATATTCATGTTTTTGTTTACCTTCCAAATTAAACTTGTTATGAGAAAACTAGTGAGTAAAGCTCTCACGAACTTGATGGCACACTGTACTTTTCTTGCCCTTAATAAACTTGAACCATTATGTCGTCTATGTTGTATATGCTTGAACTTATTTGTTGGGAATTAGCAGAACCATGCTGTCATGGGGAATGCTTTCAACATTGCACTTGGTACTTTGTACCTAGTTGATATCATGCTCTTTTGTCTATGGATGTCGTTGGTGTGAAATGAAAGGGGAGCTTGTAAGTCCATGGAGTTATGTATATGTGTTAGAGAAACGCCTGGACCGCTGGTCTAATCCATGCTAACATGGTGGAAACATGTAGCGTAACCATAATGAGTTGCCTATGAAGCATTCTTCTTATATAAAAAAGAGTCCTATATTGAAAAAAAAAAAAAGAGATTATGAAAAGAGGAAAGAGAGAAAAAAGCACCATATTCCCATGGTAAATAAGAAGATTGCTGAGATGCTCGTTGTCTGCTTGCCTTGTCATTTTGATATGGGGATTCCGTATCATCGGGGAAGGGGTACCCCGTTGGCGGTTCTCTATGATACACATGTACTTACAATGACAAGAACTTACTGGTGACTAAACTTGAGTAGTATGAGGAGCGGACCTCGTATTCAAGGGACATGAGATTTCTAATTTATACTTCGTCAAGCATGTACACCATAGATTGTTCACTTTAACCTTAATCACTTCAAGATGCTTATGATAGGGTCAATGAGAGCTGAAAGCTATAAGTACCATAATTTTTGGAAGCTCTTTATGAAACTTGAATCTCTGCTTCCTTCTATGAAGGTCTTTCTTCCACCATTATATTGAGTCTCCACCTTCTACCTTTATGCACCTACTTTGAGAGCATAGTGGCCATTCTTAGTTCTATGTGCATTGTCCCAAGACTAGTTGATTGATGCATAACTTGATATTGCTTGTTTTAAACTATTTGTATCTAGTCACTCTTATGAACTTTGAAGGTGTCCTATGCAATTATATTTTCTACTCTATGAAGGACAAGCTGAATGCTATTATGCTATGTTTTCTTTATGTGAAACAAATAAACATCTTGCAAAGCATTGTTATTCATGAATCTTTTGTTTGTGCCTTTTCATGTTGCATCATAGTTTCTTTGTATTATTGCTAGAACTTTGTCTTTCATCTTATGATAGAAGTACTATGATCCTAGCCTTGAATGTTTTACAAATACATTGATCAAGTCTTTGATGGTGCATGTCACCTCAAAAATTATTCTTTCTTTTTATCACTTACTACTCGAGGAAGAGCAGGAGTTAAGCTTGGGGATGTTGATACATTGCAAATGTATCTATAATTTTTGATGTTCCATGCTTGGTTTTATCTACTTTCTTGTGTTTTTTCCACACTTTGGAGTACTTTTCATTTGATTTATTGGACTAACCTATTAACAAGAGCCACAGTGCCAGCTGCATGTTTTCTGCTGTTTTTGGTTCCAGGAAAGTCAGAAAATGAATATTCTCGGAATTGTACGGGACAAAAGCCAAAGTGCCTATTTTTCTGGAAGACATCTGATGCCAAAATATGAGACGGAGAAGGGTTGGGGGCCGGCCACACCACCTGGTCGCGCGGCCAGGCCTGGCCCGCGCTAGGGGGTGGACTTGTCGACCCCAGCACCCCCTTGGCCTCTCCTTCTGCCTATAAGATGCCCTTGGGACGAAAACCATAAGTACCCGATCAAAAATCCACGAAAGAGTCGGTAGTCGCCGTCGTCTCTGTTCCTAGATCGGGAGGGATCTGAAGCTCTTCCCGGCACCCTGCCGGAGAGGGGAATTCACCCTGGATGCCTTCTTCATCATCATGCAAGCCTCCGGTGTGATGCGTGAGTAGTTCATCTCTGGACTACGGGCCCATGTAGTAGCTAGATGGCTGGTTCTCCTCCTTTGTGCTTTCATCTCTAGATCTTGTGAGCTCCGTTCATGATCAAGATCATCTATTTGTAATTCTACATGTTGTGTTTGCGGGGATCCAATGGATATTGAGATGCTATTTTAGATTGATTATTGATTCTATCATGTCTTTGTTATTTGTGATCTTGCATGCTTTCCGTTGTTACTAGCTATCTTGACCAAGTAGATGCTAGCAACTCCAAGAGTTAGTATTTACGCTCGATAGTGGGTTCATGCCTCTAGTAATCTGGGGAAGTGACAGAAATCTCTAAGGTACTAGATGTGCTGTTGCTACTAGGGAGAAAACAACAATCCTTTGTTCATAGAACAATCGTATTGTTTACTTTACACGCAATTCGTAAAGAAATAATCTGTTGCTTGCAACTTAATACTGGAGGGGGTTCGTATGATAACCTGAATGTGGATTATTAGTCATAGATGCAGTTGGATGGCGGTCTATGTATAATGTTGTAATCACTAATCAAGTCTCAAAGGAGTCAAGATGATTAGTATATGCATGTATTGCTTTCTCGATGTTTGTCAATTGCCCCGCTGTAATTTGTTCACCCAGCATGTTATCTATCTTAAGGAGAGCCACCTCTAGTGAACTATGGATCCCGGTCCTTTCTTTTACATACAATCTACAAACTGTTTACTGCTTTGTGTTTACTTTCTGCAAACTATTACTTCCTTCCATTCGATACGTTTAATCCTTTGTTTTCAGCAAAACCGGTGAGATTGACAACCTCATCGCAAGTTGGGGACAAATTTATGTGGTTGTGTTGTGCAGGTATCCACGTTGCTACTAGCACCGGTAGTGCGCCCTGCCAAGGCTTGGCTAGCAACACCTTTGGGGTGTTTCCTTGCTCCTACTAGTTCGATTAAACCTTGGTTTCATAACTGAGGGAAACTTGCTGCTGTGCTCATCATACCTTCCTCTTGGGGTTCCCCAACAAGCTCTACATCAACACTGAGCTATCAGGCACCAGGATTTCTGGTCATGGGTCCGGTTTACCGGAATGTGAGCCAGAATTTCTGGCATGGGACCTGATCCACCGGGCCTAGTGCCAGTTTGACCTAGATCTCCGTCTTGCGATGGCTTGGCTCCTTATCTTGGAATTTCTTCATGGGGTTCATAGAAGAGGATGCATAGAGTATTGGCATGAAGTAGCAATTCATCCAAGGATGTATCAAAATCACATGAGACAAGGAGCGAATTCACCTTAGATTGAAGGATCTTGGCTCGGGCACGAGTCATTGGTCCACTTTGGGGACTTGGTGGTGTAGATGTAGGGATGTCCGTAGGACAGGCTGCATCACAAAAGAATGCTTTCAATAAGGTCATTGCCTGGCACAACCAGTTAAGGCCAGACCTTGGATTTTTACCCAGCAGGTTTAGACACTAGATTTCTCTTGTGTTGTCGCTCCCACTTTCCAATTCTGCTGCTCCAAGTCACAAAACACCAAGCCAGAATCCATTTCCCTTGCAGCTATTTGCCGAAGCCTGCTCAATGTACAATTGAAAAGATTAGGGAATTATGCACGGGTAATTATCTTCCAGCTTGGTTTAGGTGGATAGATTCAAGTGCCATCTATAGCTAAGTTGCTCCTATGAGTATTTGTGACATCTTAGAAGTTGTCAATGTGTTCTAAAAATTCATTGCATATGCATTTTCTCCTAAGTTAGACAATATACCAAAGAAGGATTTTTCACTTCTTCATATGCAATGTGCTTATATTATTTGGTTCCTTCGTGACCAAATGTATTTTCATCAAAGCTATCAAATTTAATTTTGTTAAACCTGACACATCTTTTAAAGCGGCTCTTTTATCTTGTTTACATCTCATTAGGTACATTGCATCAAGTACACTTGACTTGTTGCATGACGTCACATTATATCTATGGGTTTCCACGGTAGTGGGGCAATCTGTAGAGATGCATTTTCTCCTTGAAAAGATAGTATGTGCTCTATGGTGCTGATAACTGCAGGTGCACAGATCGTTTGTAGCTAGTTTCAAAATAAAGATATCGATCCCACAGGGAGCAGGAGTCTGAAGTCTAATAATTCTTGAAATAAATATTGCTATAGAAATGCGAGATAAAGTTCTAAGTAACAAGATAAAATTCGAGTAATGTGTAAAAAGGTGTTTTGGGGTTTTGGGTATAAGAGCAATAATAAAGTAAAGCAAAGTAACTTAATACAGAAAGTAGGTATCGCGTATGTAAAGAAAGATTGGAACTGCAGTAGGGAAAACACGTTCTCAGGGAGTAGCGGATACACCACTAGTATTGTAAAGATCTAAGATAAAGCTTATCATCATGAACATTCTCAACTATGTATGTGTTGGAGGAACTCTGTATGTGGACGAATAGGCAACAACCGTTGCTCACATCATCCTCATAACCACAGCAGTCAGTAATCGACATCAATCGAATTACTGTGCTATTAAGGGACATAATCATGTAGGACGTATATCATGGCATGGATAGTGTTATGTGAGTTTCCTCGATTTCCCAACTTTATACGTAAGGATTGCAAATAGCTTTATAGTCACTGTAAGTGCTAGCACGCCTCCATCTACCAACAAGTAGTTCCCTCCATCAAGTCCCCACGAGAGGCAAATATTGAGAAGTTGACTTCTCTCAACATCAAGATGTAGAGAATCTAACACATGGTCAGAGCGATGAATATCATAATAGACTTTATCTTATTTCAATCTCATACTAGGGTTTCTCCATCTCCCCAAGAACTAATGCTCTACTCAGACATGGAGGCAATCAACATCATGGCAATGATAATGGAAACAATCATAGATGAATAGTACTTGTATAAATCCACAACGAGTATAGGAATTACAACAAGATCTAGACAAGATGTAGATGGGATGAATGAAGATGGTGGTGATGCAGCAGTGGATGATGAAGATCGATGCCTTAGCCTCCCAGATCTGAGCAAGGTGAAGATGGATCCCTGGCGGATGAGTTCCCCCTCCAGATGCCTTCTGGAGGAGAGGCTTCCGCGATTTCTGGGTGTTCTGTATGTCGTCTCTCCGAACCAATTGCACGGGGTGAAACTATTTGATGAGGCGGAGGCAACACCAATTATATGGCCAGAGCTATACGGGTGGAAGAAATCCTCCCGTCGTATAGTTGGTCATTACACTCTCTGCCTCCTTTGTTCGCTTCTGGTTTTCTTCTGGTATTATTAATATTTTTCAAATAAGCAATTTACATTGTTTTTGACTCCTTTTCTCCACAATACAACTGCTTCAATAATTGTATCCATTGGATCCATCATCTATCCTGATCCTGGTGAAAATAGACATAAAATGTGTGCGCGAATGTCGTAAAATACCAAAATCCTACATCTACAATGCAAAATAATAATGTAAAACATGATGCAAATATGCACTCATCAACTTCCCCAAGCTTAGACTCTTGCTTGTCCCGAGCAAGATTTTATCTTAATGGATGTGATCCTCATATTCATGAAGCTGAGTCAATAAAATAAATGAGGCAATTGCAGCATGTGTTTATCATGTACGATACAGGGGAATACGTTCATGAATAGTACCTTACTCGAACCATCTGAATAGTATTGAAAGGCTTCCACACCTTAGCTATCAATAGTTCATAAAAGATGAATCTCAACATAATGTAAAAGAATCTGATTCAACCAAATGAGTTAACGAGGTAGTCCCAAGTGTTTTAGGATCAACGTATTCACTTGGGATTCAAAATCTCAAAAGTGTCTCTTTGTTATACTACAATACAGTGGCATATGCCTATTTGCTCTTTGCACATTCACTCTTTTTTCTTTTCTTTTGCATATATGCTCACACTTTTGTTTTAAGTGTTGTGCAAAGGAGTTAGCCATATATTCCACTTCATGTAGGATTTCAAAGTTCAATGATCTCAATTATCAAATTCCAACTGTATATGAAGCATCCTTATGACTTGAGATTCTACCACGCCTTGTTCTCACTCTATTTAGATAACACTTCATTTTCCTTTATTCAAGGTTTTTTTTTCAACTTAATTTGTATAGATAATTTTTCTTTGTGAATCAAACCGTAAACTTACAGCATATTGACCAAATTATCTTTATGTGTTCCATTAATACCAATGGTGTGGAAGACTCCTATTGCTATCATCAAGTGGAAGTAAAATCATACTCAAGCCATTCATATATCAATAAAGCAAACACAAACTCAATTTTGCTCCATATATAATAATAAACTCGGAGTTTCATAAAAGGGATCGACTATTCCTGAAGGGAATTCTAATGATGCAAACTTTATTTCTAGTTTGAACTAATGCAAGAATAATAAAAACTTATAAGATAAATTACAAGGTCTTAAAGATCTCCCCAACCTTGGAATCAAGGTAGGCGGGATCAAATAATCCCTTACGATTATTTGATACCGTGATTGTTGTAGATCACTGGGGCGCCATGACATGTGGTATCTTCTCCTCACGGGCCAGCCTAAGGCAGAGGGATTGCTTGACAACTTCTAATTCCTTAACACACAGCTTGTAGAAAAGATTATTCCTCTCCATCGCTTTCACTTGTTCCTTAATGAACTCATTGTTATCTTGGAGTGTTTGTAGTGCCTTAAGACTCATGGAAAAACCTGCTTCGGTTGTCCGCTTGATATCTTCATCAAGTTTATCAAGATAAAGTCGCAGCAATCGAAGGTGTTTGGGTGTCCCTAGCTTCTCCTTGTCCAACTCCTCAATCTTCAGCTCTAGGGCCTTAAAGTCCCTCTTCTGACACCCATGGTCGGTGTCGAGGAACTCTATAGGGATGGACTCGATCTCCTTGCCTTGGTCGCTATTGATCCCGATCTCCATGAGAGTCTTTCTTCTTGACTTCTATCCCTTGGTTGAGAGCCCTCTCGTGAAATAAGAGGTAGATTGGTTTCTGTAGATTGCGATTAGAGAGATAGACAATGGTAGTATATAAGAGGGGTCAGAGGTTGGTAAACTCGCGAGAAACACCAAATTGTCTTCCAAGAAAAGAATCCAAATGGAACAGAAAAAGAAATCACGGATTTGGAAGTAACCTGCCGCGTAACGACCAACTATATAGGCGTGGCCCGTATAGGTCCAGCCGTATAGTTGGTTCCACGCAGATATTTCCAAATATCTTGAGTCCAGGTCAATTAAATCATGACTTGGAACCGACAATAACATTTTTTTATGAAAATAAAGATCGAACGAAAAGTGTCTGAGAGTTTAACGACCAACTATACGGCCGGGATTTTTGTTTTGATCGTATAGTTGCGACCGTATAGTTTCAAACACCAAAAATCAAAAGTGCCTGGGAGTTTAACGACCAACTATACGGCCGAAATTTTTGCTCCGGTCGGATAGCTGCGACCATCTAGATACAAACACCAAAAAGCAAAACTATCTGAGAGTTCAACGACCAACTATACGGCTGAAATTTTTGCTTCGGTCGTATAGTTGTGACCGTATAGGCTCAGATATCAAAATAATTTCACGAGGATGATACAGAGAGTTTAACAACCAACTATACGGTGGGAGCTCCCTCTCTGGTCATATAGCTCTGCCCGTATAGTTGGTAAAACCCCTCCAAAACTTCAAAAAAACACAAGGAATTTGAAAATAGAAATTTTAATAGTAAAAATTGTGAAAATAAATCACTTATTTGGGCAAATACACTTACCTTGCACTTACCACTTACTTAATCGGGGATAAAAAGTTCCTCCCACAACAAGGACTCCTTCTTTCTTGGAGGAATTGACTTTGGTTCATCAAATAATTCCCGTAAATGAAAATCACCAGGACTAAAGTTCCTCTCAATAAGATTAGTATCCTCCTGGGAAAGCATGGACACTACATCTAACATCTTTATTTCTTGCCTCTACATTATCTGCAACTCAAATTCTTGAAGTGAAAGAATCCAAAGGACCAGTCTTAGCTTATGTTCTTTCCTCTCAAGGAGTTCTTTTAAACCATCACGATCCGTATGAACTCTCACCTTTGCATCAACTATATAAGAACGAAATTTATCGCAAGAGAAAAATACATCAAACAGTTCCTTCTCTTCCTTAGGGTAATTATTTTGGGCGCCATTGAGAGTTCTACTAGCATGATGTATAATATTAAATCTACGACCAATATGTTGTCCAAGAGTTACTCCTACAACATCATCGCTAGCTTCACATATTAAGTCAAAGGTTGTATCCCAGATAGGTGGTTTAATGGTGGGATCATGCGTTAAAGCATTTTTAAGTTTATCAAAGGCTTCAAGACACTTATCGTCAAAATTAAATCTCATTCCCTTTTGCAAGAGGTTAGTCAAAGGTTTAGATATCCCAGAGAAATTTCTAATGAACCTTCTGTAAAAACCCACAAGACCAAGAAAACTTCTTATACCTTTAATATCCCTAGGTGGTGGCATTCTCTCTATTGCTTCAACCTTAGCTCTATCCATTTCAATTCCCTTACCTGGTACTTTGTGTCCGAGGACTATACCTTCTTTGACCATAAAGTGGCACTTCTCCTAGTTTAGAACAAGATTAGTTTCTTCACAACACTGCAAAACTTTCTTGAGATTATCCAAGCAACTAGTAAATGAAGTTCCATAGACAGAAAAGTCATCCATAAATACTTCCATTATAAGTTCTATGAAATCAGAAAAAATAGCAGTCATACATCGTTGAAAAGTACCTGGAGAATTACATAGACCAAAAGGCATACGTCGGTAAGCATGTAAACCGTAAGGACTTATGAAAGTTGTTTTAAGTTGGTCATACAGATGAACAACTATTTGAGAGAAACCAGAATATCTGTCCAAGTAACAAAAATGAGTATGGTTTGCTAACCTTTCTAAAGTTTGATCTATGAACGGTAACGGATAGTGATCTTTCCTAGTTTCCTTATTCAATTTCTTGAAATCTATGCATATCCTGTGCCCAACAACAGTTCTAGTAGGTCTTAGTTCATTGATTTCATTAGGAACAATAGTAAAACCCGCCTTCTTAGGAACACAATGAACAGGACTTACCCAATCACTCTCTTTAACGGGATAAATTATACCTGTGTCCAGTAGGCGTACAATTTGTTTTCTTACCACTTCTTTCATTTCAGGCTTTAATCTTCTATTAAATTCCGCAACTGGTTTTGCACCTTCTTCCATGAATATCCGATGGACAGCTATATGGGACTAATGCCCTTCAAGTCATCCATTGAGTACCCAAAGGCTTGGCGATGCTCCTTAAGTATCCTCATGAGTTCTTCTTCTTCTTCTCCTGAAAGTTTAGCACTAATAATAATAGGAAATTTATTGGTATCATCTAAAAATCTGTATTTGAGATTATCTGGTAGAGTCTTCAACTCCGGGGGTGGTAGTTCCTCATCCCCTCTCTTTTCTGGCTCTTCAAAAGCCTCATCGGTTGGAGGTCCCAAAATAGGAAGTGAATCAAATTCATATTCTGGTTCTTCTAAGGACTTGTCATCCATAACTATTTCTTCATAATTTGGATCTTCATTTGTTTCTTCTTCTCCATTACCAAAGAAAAGGGCTGCCATTTCCTTAATGGTTCTCTCTTCCTCTTCTTCTTGTGCATGTGGAGGCTTGTCTTTAAATTTGGGAAAATGGAATTTATTTTCCATTCCCCCAAGCTTAAGAGTAACAATCTCCTTCTTGAAATTAACATAGGCACCTATATCACCCAAAAAGGTTCTTCCAAATATAATAGGGCAAAAAGTGTCAGCTGGCATATCAACAACTCCAAAATCGATAGGAAAGTTTTTGTTGCCAATTGTGACAGTTGCATTGTCAACTACTCCTATTGGAATTCTAAGAGTTTTATTGGCTAACATAATTGTTATATCAGTATTCTCAATTGTAGTCGGTTCTATTTCTTCTTTCATTTCTAGGTAGAAATCATAAGATATAACATTAACTTCGGTGCCAAGATCACATAAACCGTAATGAGAGGTTTCTTTAAATATGTAGGTAAGAATAGGCTTACCCACATCTTCTACCTTTGTTTTATCTTCAACCAATATGGAAGTCTCTACATCAAGTTCAACTATGTTATAGTGTGAGTACATAGCCATAATTGCTTCCTTGGTTGCATCTTCATCTTTGTTTTCCTTCAGATGTTCCTTGACTTCTGGCACACTTTCCTCTTCCCTCTTTTCCTGTACTGCTTTGACATGTTCATATTCAAAAATATGCTTTTGTGCAGTGTTAGGGAAAGGCACTTCATATATTGGTTCTACGGAGGCAAGTGTTGCTTTATCTTCTCTTTTCTTTTCTGATTTAGGTGGTGGATCATACTTGACTGGACCCTCCTTTGGAGCTTTAATATGTTATGTAAAAGCTTTAACAACTTGCAACACAAGATCTGAATCCAGATAAAGTTCTTTAGACAATTCTTTCACATGGCCTTTTTATTATAATCATGAATACAATCATGCTCTATTTATAGGCCTCATTCACTTCCTAGACCAAAATTCCATGAAACTCTATGGTCACAAACTCTATTAAATAAAGCCCAAGCTTTAGGTATAGGAAGATTCATAAAGGCTCCTTTCACGAAAGAGTCTAGTTCAATTTTATTAGGTTCAATTAAACCACCATAAAAGATATGTAATAAATACCATTCATGCAAATCATGATGAGGACATAGTCATAGTAAATATTTAAATCTAATATAAGCTCTTACTAGTCCTTCATTAAAACGATTCTTCCAAGTCATTATAAGACACCTGATTCCAAAATATTTGGATAATGGATAAAATTTTGATAGAAATTCACAAGCTAAATTATCCCAAGTAGTAGTGGCTTTAGCGGGTAGAGATCTATACCATGAGAGAGCTGTACTTGTCAAAGTTTAACTAAAAATTTTAACCCTTACCTCATCGACAGTATATCCCGTCAATAGAAAAGTGCCACATATATCTTTAAAACATGCAATATGCTCATATGGATCAGGATCTTCTTCATTGAAATAAATATATCAATCCCACAGGGAGCAGGAGTCTGAAGTCTAATAATTCTTGAAATAAATATTTCTATAGAAATGCTAGATAAAGTTTTAAGTAACAAGATAAAATGTGAGTAATGTGTAAAAATGTGTTTTTGGGTTTTGGGTATAAGAGCAATAATAAAGTAAAGCAAAGTAACTTAATACAAAAAGTAGGTATCGCGTATGTAAAGAAAGATTGGAACTACAGTAGGGAAAACACGTTCTCAGGGAGTAGCAGATCACCGCTAGTATTATAAAGATCTAAGATAAAGATTATCATCATGAACATTCTCAACTATGTATGTGTGGGAGGAACTATGTATGTGGACGAATAGGCAACAACCGCTGCTCACATCATCCTCATAACCACAGCAGTCAGCAATCGACATCAATCGAATTACTGTGCTATTAAGGGACGTAATCCTGTAGGACGTATCTCATGGCATGGATAGTGTTCCGTGAGTTTCCTCGATTTCCCAACTTTATACGTAAGGATTGCTAACAGCTTTATAGTCACTATAAGTGCTAGCACGCCTCCATCTACCAACAAATAGTTCCCTCCATCAAGTCCCTACGAGAGGAAAATATTGAGAGGTCGACTTCTCTCAACATCAAGATGTAGAGAATCTAACACATGGTCAGAGCGATGAATATCATAATAAACTTTATCTTATTTCAATCTCATACTAGGGTTTCTCCATCTCCCCAAGAACTAACGATCTACTCAGACATGGAGGCAATCAACATCATGGCAATGATAATGGAAACAATCATAGATGAATAGTACTTGTATAAATCCACAACGAGTATAGGAATTACAAGAAGATCTAGACAAGATGTAGATGGGATGAATGAAGACGGTGGTGATGCAGCAGTGGATGACGAAGATCGATGCTTTAGCCTCTCGGATCTGCGCAAGGTGAAGATGGATCCTTGGCAGATGAGTTCCCCCTCCAGATGCCTTCTAGAGGTGAGGTTTCTGCGATTTCTGGGTGTTCTGTATATCGTCTCTCCGAACCAACTGCACGGGGTGAAACTATTTGACGAGGCGGAGGTGACGCCAACTATATGACCGGAGCTATACGGGCAGAAGAAATTCCCCCGCCGTATAGTTGGTCGTTAAGCTCTCTGCCTCCTTTTTTCGCTTCTAGTTTTCTTCTGGTATTATTAATATTTCCCAAATAAGAGATTTACGTTGTTTTTTACTCCTTTTCTCCATGGTACAACTGCTTTAATAATTGTATCCATTGGATCCATCATCTGTCCTGATCCTGGTGAAAACAGACATAAAATGTGCGCGTGAACGCCTAAAATACCAAAATCCTACATCTAAAAAGGTGCAGGATCTGTTGGCTTGGTATTTTACCTATTTAGTTGTTTCGGGGATAGGATTTTCTAGAGGAAATATGTGTACAGTGTAACTTATAGATTGTTATGAGGGTTCCTATTTGAGGAACCACATGTCTTATAGGTGTAGATTTTCCACTATCCCTTATGGTATGCCATGGCGTGTGCTTGTCGTTACCATACACTTATGAGTACTTTCCATGATTGTTAAGTGCAGTAGGTTCATGTCATCTGCATAAAATGTCCAGGTGGATTGCAACATAGTCTAAGAACTTGGATATAAATTTGGCTCATGGTCTGTCTTGAATTATTGACCACAATAAGTGTTATTGTGGTGTCAGCCTTGGTTATATACTGCAATGATTTTGATTTTTTTCAACACACAGTCAGAAGCATGCTGGTGTCGCTCCTTGTTGCCTTTTGCATGTCTTGATTGTTTGACCAGGACATGTATCGCCACTTACCCTAGGCCGGCCTCCACCGTACGGTGAGTAAAGCCCATGCCACAACCAATGGAATACAAAAGACAAACAACCACTGATGTCTACGCACTTCTATTCTTGTAGACAGTTGTTGGGCCTCCAAGTGCAGAGGTTTGTAGAACCGTAGCAAGTTTTCACTTAAGTGGATCACCCAAGGTTTATCAAACTCAAGGAGGAAGTGGTCAAAGGTATTCCCTCTCAAGCAACCCTGCAATCAAGATACAAGAAGTCTCCTGTGTCCCCAACACACCCAATACACTTGTCAGGTGTATAGGTGCACTAGTTCGGTGAAGAGATAGTGAAATACAAGTGGTATGGATAATTATAAGTGGTAACAGTGATAGAAAATAACTTGATGGCATGGAAGAGACTAAAGCAGAACTGAAATAAAGATGGAAGCAAGCAAACATGTAATAGATCTAGTAACAAACGGTGTTTCAATGCTTAGAAACATGGCCTAGGGATCATACTTTCACTAGTGAACACTCTCATATAAATATATTATCTTCATGATACTACTCTTAACTACTCTCCGGTTGGACACTCTAATCCATGGTAGGGCTATAACAACACACCTCAAAGTAAGCCTTCCCCATCTAGATAACCCCACACTGTCACCTTGAGCATTAGACAGGTCCAACAAACACCACAATTTCATAAAGACATCCAACTCCAAATATAACTCATAACAAGTATTTGTAATCTCTAGCCTAAGTGCCACATGGTGTGCACGCTGTCACTTTCACACATATGGGGAGAGCAGAGATTCATTAAAGCACTTGAGTAGCAAGGTAGATCTATAGATTACAAGCTCATGATCACAATATGATCATGCATAGAGAGAGAGAGAGATGAACACATAGCTACCGGTAGAACCCTTAGCCTCGAGGAAGAAAAATCTCTCCTCATCATGGGAATCAACAATGGTGATGGAGATGGCTCCGGGGGCACTTCCCCGTCCCGGTAGGTTGCCGGAACAGAGACTTTCTGTCCCCCGAATCTCCCCTTCAGTGGCGGCGGCGCTGCGGAACTTTTCGTGGCTAGAGGCTTGATTCTTTAGGGTTTTCGCATCGAGAGGAATATATAGGCGAAAGGGCAAGGTCGGTGGAGGCCGGAGAGCCCACACCACCTGGTGGCGCAGCCAAGGGGGACCTGTGCCACCCTATGGTGTGGCTGGCCCCTGGCCCCTCTCCGTCTCGTCTTCTGGCTCCGTGCCACCCTATGGAGGCTAGCAAAAGTCTAGGAGCGACAAACTAAGAGAGCAATAATGGCCATAATCATGCAGAGCGACAAAACATCATTGATCAAAGCATAAAGTGATACTACAAGTTGAAAACTAAAGGATCATAAAGGCTATGGTGACTTCGGATAATCATAACATGGTGTGAGCATGCACCAAGTCAACCCAAATAAAGCATCAAAGGAGAATACCACAATACTATGCTTTAATATGCTAAAACAACGCATCATTCATCCAAGGCACATTAAGAAATCTCAATTGTTTATAACAAGTCATGCTACAGCAAAGAATACTAAGCATAAAGCCAAAACAATATCAAGCATGGCATGACAAAGCATAGGCCACAGTCAAAAACAAGCTCTCTTTACCACTTAAGCATGAACTTTCCTACTCTTTTCCAATCCAAACCAAACTATTTGAAAACCAATGTATGAACCAATTTATTCAGAAAACTAAGCAAACGAAAAACCAAAACGAAAACAAAAAAGAAGACGCTCCAAGAACAACACAACTGTGCATGAAACAATAAAAATGAAGTGTTTGAAAGAAACCTGGGATTTTTATTGATGAAGAAGGGGATGCCTTGGGCATCCCCAAGCTTTGACGCTTGTACTTCTTGGATATTTCCTGGGGTGACACGCGTGGCATCCTCAAGCTTGAGCTTTAGTCCATTCTTCATCACATTACTCATTCCTTCCATACACCTGAAAAATTTCCTTCATACAAAACTTCACACAATCTTTATTAGCAACATTAGTGCACTCAAGATAATAAGTCTTTTAGGTTCAGTTCTAACACCAATAAACTTCCATTAGAACACTAGGTACTGTAGCACTTCCCTCAAAAAGCTCAATTTCCCAAAAGAACTCAAAAAGGAACCAACAAGAAGCAAATGCAGAAAATGGCAGAAATCTGTCAAAACAGACCAGCAGGTACAGACGAATTGTTTTGAAGACCTTCTGTTGCTCAAATCAACAAATGTTGAACTAACAAAAGTTAGATAACAACCTGGATCAGAAGCACAAAAATTCACGCCTCAAAAAGACATACAGAGATTTGACACGTATTTTTACGGTGAAGAACACAAATCTGTTTCGGGACAACAACTTTCCCAAGCATTACTTCTCTCTTATTAGAGGTTACTCTTGGCACAAAAGGCAAATAAAAAGTATAAGGAGCGGTTATTACAGAGGTTATTACAGAGGTTATTACAGAGGTAATAACTTCCAAGGCTCACCTAAAACTTTTGGGTTATCTCCCAATAAGTACTTTTCTTTAATGCCTTTAAGTTAGGCATGATAGTTTGAGAAGATGCTCACATAAGAAATATGAATTGAAGTAAAAGAGAGCATTAAGAAGCAAATTCAAAGCACATTTAAGTCTAACCCACTTCCTATGCATAGGAATCTTGTAAAGAAATAAGTCATGAAAGCACAAAGAAATAAGCATAGTAAAGCAAAACAAGTGCAACTTCAAGATTTTCAACATAAAGAGGGGAAACTTAATATTGTTGAGATACATAAAACCATGTTTCCCTCTCTCATAATAAATTTCAGTAGCATCATGAATAAAATTAACAATATAACTATCACAAGAAACATTCTTATCATGAGCCACGTGCATATAATCATTATTACTCTCCACATAAGCATAGTTATTCTTATTAATTGTAGTGGGAGTAAATTCAACAAAATAGCTATTATTATTATTCTCATCACCATAATCATAAAATATAGGAGGCATATTGTAATCATAATTAATTTTCTCCTCAATAGTTTAAATGTGTAAAGGAGTTTACCAAAGGAAACATAAATATGAAACTATTTGATTTGATCAAAATGTTTCATCAACAAAGGGTATAAATATAAAAGAGAATCAAATTACTATGATTCGATCAATAGTAATGAAGTTCAAATTTATACGAATGGCATAAAAGACATTGTGGAATGCAAAGTGTTTTGAAACGTCAAAATACAAAGCATCACAATGTGATATTAGATATAAAAAAAGGGGTTAAATAGAAGGCACCAAACAAATCATTGTAGAGTATATGTAGAGACCATTAGTTTCGAAATAGTTAGCACTCAATTAGAATTGGTGAACCATTTGAATTCGTGAAAGTTTTGGAGTTATTCAATATAACCAAAACAATAGCGAATAAGTCCTTGTAGTATATTCATTGGAAACTTTGAATATGAAACCCATAGCTCAAACCAAAAGGAAAGCAAGATTCGTATTGCTTGGATTTTGGTACATCCTTGAGAAAGCTCACTTCTAGTGATATTTCTCAAATATGGAGCAAATGGAAATTAGTGTAAAACACGATGAGGATTCAAAACCCTGCATCAGAGTGTTGAGAAGCGCAACAGACAGCATTCCTGAACGATTCTCTTCACAGAAGGAAAGAATCAATGATTTTGATCATTGTGTTTTTCCCTCCACTATTGTTTTCACTATATGAAGTAGGATTCAAAATGTAAATCCATATATTGTATGGAAACATTTGTGAATCACTTGTCATGATTTTTGGAACATGACATACCTACGAACTACAAAGGAAATAATGGTAAACTAGAATTATGAGAAATCCTAGAAGCAAACTTCCCTTGAGATTAGAAAGCAATTTGTTGCTGAATCTCACAAGTAAAAGGGTTTACTTGAAGTTTCCCAAATGACTGTAAAGTCATAATAGGAAAAAGGGGGTAAAATGACAAAAGCATAATTTGTCAAGTATTGGACAAATTCAAATGAATCTGATTCATGTGTTCTGAATGTCTAGTGGATTTAAAACTAGTAAAGTACTAGTATCTCATAGTAAATATCCAAGTTTGATATTTAATCAAAGGATTTTGATGTTATTCAAAATATTAAGGAGATATGCAATTTGCATAAAATTGAGTGGGAGCTATGAAAGTCTTCCTAAAACAATATGTGATTGACATATTTTTAAGTGGGAGCAATATAAGACTCAAATTCAAATATGTAGGAACATAGTTTGAGTAAGAGTACTGACTCATACCCAAATATGTTAGCAACATAGTTTGAGTGGGAGCTTATAGGAGTAATTCTTAAAGCAAGTTAAGGATGAAAGCGCAAATACTTATAAATAATGATTTATAAGATGTAGAAGTTGATAATAGATGTATTATGATATTATGTAGTATTCTTTAAGGGATTCTGAAAAGGGTTTCAGGATAGAAGTTGATTAAGGAACCAGTCCTTAATAACTCAAATTAGGAATAGCATTAAGTTTAACATCAATGGTTGAAACAAAGAAAAGGATGATCATCATCCACTATGTTAAGACATAGGTTCTATCTTAGAAAACCATGATGATAACTTAGCATAATATGTAATCCAAATAAGGAACATTTGAAAGTGATTAAGTTCGAATCAAGGAACATTGAGCTGAGTTTTTGTCTGCAATGTCTAGTAGAGAACTGTGGATATATTTTCCAAATCTATAAAGGATGACATATCTTAAAGCATAAAGAGTTATGTTATAAGGGAATATGTTGGAAACTCCTGTAGATACCAATTAAAGTCAAATAGGAAGCGAGGTGAACAAAACATCGAAAGTTGCACCAAGTGCACTAGTGTTTCGATGAATACATTTATAATAATAGATAAGGGTACAATCTAAAGTGTTGTATAATGTTATGGCGGGGCTAATTCGCTTTTAACATAGAATGATGTGTCCTAGGGCACAGTGCCCATGAGAAAGCCCTCGAGGTTGATCTAACGTCACTGTAGGCTCCTAGAATCAGGCCTCGTTCTGCTGCCATAGCAACGATGCATACACACATATGCTGTCATACGATGATAGAATATTAATGTCAATCATAGTGACATTAATAAGTTGCAAAGGAACTAGGACTGTAAAGTACAGACCCAAGACTCAACCTTTTCCATGAGCAAGCATGTTCTAGGTATCAGTTATATGGTGTCAAAGAACAAATGCAACTAGTGTATTCGTACTCTAGTGCAAGTGGGAGACTATTCGAAATATGCCCTACAGACAAATAGTAGTAAGGACTATTATCATATTTCATATAGTTTATGATTAAGTTTTATATCATGCTATAACTGTGTTGAGTGGAAACATCAATACACGTGTGATATATAAACAAACCAGGGGTTCCCAGTGAAACTC
Source organism: Avena eriantha (assembly GCA_910589775.1). NCBI lineage: Eukaryota > Viridiplantae > Streptophyta > Magnoliopsida > Poales > Poaceae > Avena > Avena eriantha. The sequence continues at coordinate 128,171,135 of OU342746.1, forward strand.
TAGTCACTGGTTCATTGGTCAACAGATGATCATGTTTCCTGATCCTGTAGCATTTATGCCAGTTGGAAATGAGGTCATCTCATTCTGAGAATGAGATGATGAACCAATACCCAACCTAAACATCGTGATTCGATCATGTCACAAAGTTCAAGTTATGATGATTAGAAAAGGATCCTCGTAGACTATTCCTTAGACCGTGAGGCTATATCAATCACTGTCTCACGAGAGTGCTTAGATAGCATCAAACGCCATCTGGTAAAACGATGGTTATAAAGGTGTGTTCAGGTATTCGGAGGAAACCGTAGAGGCAATATATGTCAAGAGCGGGATTTGTCCGCCCATGTGAAGGGAAGATACTCAAGGGCCCACTCGGAGAAGTTATATCCAATAGTTGCGCAGCGTGTGATTAGATCACGGGGATATCACTTGTCGGAATGAGTCAAATAGCATTGTTCAGTAACGAGATTGAACTCGACATGAAGATGTCATTGATCAGGTCTCGGGCAATGCAAGTATCGAATGACAAAGGGAATAAGACACGACTGTCACCGGTTCAAACGACGAAAGATCTTCGTGGAGCACACAGGGGTCACATGGCCATCCAGGTCCCTCTATTGATCATTGGTACGGGAGTGTCCCGACCATGTCTGGAGTGTTCCCGAACTGTAGGGTATCACGCTTAAGGGCTTGATGATTCTTAGAGAGTGTTTATGGGATCGGTAGAATCACCGAAGAAAAGAAGGGAGAAAACCGGAAGGGTTTCGGTAAGTCCGGAGGATGTCCGGAGTGGAGGTGGAAGGTGTTCCATGGCCACGGAGATTAAATGATATGTGAATAAATGTTAAATATTGATTTAATCATTTATTCATAATTATTTAATAAAAAGAAAATCAAATAAAAGGTCAAAAGGCTTAATGGGCCAATTTCCGGAGGGAAAGGGCCCATGAGGGAAAGGAGAAGGGGAGAGGGACCAAGGGGGCTGGTCGGCTGGGCCTTGCCCCCCCCCCCTGCGGGGCCCACTAGGGGTTGGCCGGCGGCCTCCCCACCCCTCCTCTCCTTTAGTCCCACCCCGGGACTTGAGGGGAGGTAGTACCTCCCCTCCCCTATATATAGTGGGGTATATTGGCCTAGAAAATACAACCAATAATCAATAAAGGTCTCCCCACTTTTGGGAGGACCTCTGATTGATATTTTCTCTTTCCCCTCTCTCTCTCGTGACCGTGGTCCCAAGTCTGGACTGCGCGAGCGAGAGACATCTTCACCGCGGAGCGCCGTCGCGCTGCGAGATTCGGATCCGGGAGCTCTACTTCCGCAACTACTGCTGGATCAGGGAAAAGGGAGTCATCATCAGGCACCGGACGTGTGTAACTCCCACGAGGTGTCACACTTGAGGCACTCAAGTCGTTGGAGCCAGAAGGAGCGCAGGGACTTCATCACGACCTTGAGGTCGGCTTCAGCTCGTCTACATCAACCACGCTCTCCTGAGCGTTGACAACGCTTTTCGGTCTTCGAGGGTAAGTTCGTGAAAAGCCCCTCCCGTTACTGTATTACTAATAGATAGGTCCTGGCAGCTTCAGGGGTTCAGGGGCGTAGAGTAAAATTTATTGATTTTATGCGCGGAACCCCTACAGGAGCACGCCGGTGAAGCGCCAGAGAGGGGTAGGGGAAGCAAGGAATGGTGCTTGAGCACTATATGCTCACCTCGAACGCGTTGATGGGGTCGGTGATGGCGGGGGTGCCCGTGAACGGACGGCTCGACGGTGACTGGAGGCAGAGAAGACGGATCAATTCCAATGACTTGGGGCCTCTCGGCTTGCGCGAGTTGACGACGAGGATGCAGACAAGGTGGTGATGACATGAGCATGCTCGAATGGCCTCAGGAGGGGCTAGAGCGACGGCGCACCGGAGCTCCTAGGATCTAGGGTTCTGGCTAGGGAGGGGAAAACGAGAGAGACCTCGTGTTGGGAGGGATAAGATCAGAAAGGGAAAGAGAGGCGTGAGGAGATGGTTCTTATCCTCGACCAGGGCACAACGCGTGCATCATGACAGTGCCGGCAGCGCCAGTCAGCTGCTTGGCGTCCAGAGGAAGAAGACAATGAACAGGTACCTAGGCGCTTTTTTAGAGCACCTCAAAGTTCCATCTATAAAAAGGAGTATATGAGGAATATCCTACCAAATCTGACTCGCGTTTAGTGGCAGTTCTGGCTGTAATTCCCAACTAGACTTAACCCTGCCTTGATTTCTTGGTAGATGGAAAATTACCCGAAGACGAGGTTCTGAGCCGGCAGATTTTCCGACGAGCAAAAACCTATACAATTATAAAAAGTGAGCTCTATAAGCAGAGTGTATCTGGGGTTTTTCAGCGATGCATATCTCCGGAAGAAGGAGTGGAAATCTTACGAGAGATCCACGAAGGCGAATGTGGCCATCAGGCTATAGCCAAATCTTTAGTGGCAAAAGCTTTTAGACATGGATTTTTCTGACTTGCAGCCAAGGCAGATGGCGAACAGTTTGTCAAGACGTGCAAAGGTTGCCAAAAGTAGGCCAAACAAGCTCATGTTTCGGCTGATCAGTTGCGAGCAATACCTATAACATGGCCCTTCGCGGTCTGGGGGCTTGACATGGTAGGACCGTTTAAACAGGCTCCAAGTGGATTTACTCACCTCTTAGTGATGGTGGATAAGTTCACAAAATGGATTGAGTCTAAACCTGTCACAAGTTGTGATGGAGCAATAGCTAGAAGATTTGTCGAGGATGTTATAATCCGATACGGTTATCCACATAGCATTATCACGGACAACGGGAGCAATTTTTCAATGGGAGAACTTGCCGAATTCTGTGACGAACAAAATATCCGGCTTGACATTGTGTCAGTCGCACATCCACAAGCTAATGGACACGTTGAAAGAGCAAATGGTTTAATCCCTACAAGGCCTCAAACCATGACTCGAGCACCACTTCGTCGTGCTACGGGGGCTTGGACAGATGAATTACCATCTATAATATGGAGCTTGCGAAAAACTCCAAACAGGTCAACCAGATACCCACCTTTCTTCTTGGTCTATGGTGCAGAAGCAGTTCTTCCTAGTGATTAAATTCATATTTCTCCCTGAGTTGCTGCGTATATCGAAGAGGATGCCGAAATTTCTCGACAAAATGATCTCGATTTAATCAAAGAAGTTCGCGTCGTTGCTGAAATGAGATCAACAACCTATCAGCAGAAGTTACGCAAGTACCATAGCTAGAGAGTCAGAAACTGGTCTTTCAATAAGGGCAATTTGGTTCTCCAGCTTGTACAGAAAACAAAGCACAAACTTTCCCCAGTATGGGAAAGGCCCTTTTTAGTTAGTCGAGTATTGCACAATAGTTCTTACTATCTAACCGATATGCGGCGAGTCAAAGAAAGACCTGCTACTAAGAAGAGAAAGAGAGCTAGAGGCAGTACAGACCCAGAAGAATTAGACAAACCGTGGAATATTGCTCAGCTACGTCCCTTTTATTCTTAAAATTTCTTTCTTTGTAATCATATATGTGCACATGTTCAATGAGAAATAAAGTATTGGTTGCCTCAGTTTTTTTGAGAAGATTTATATTACCATCTTATTTCCGAATGATCATGTCACAATCCAAAATCCCAGAATACTTGAAAGTACTTTATGCACATGTTTATTCTGGTTAAGATTTCTGATTCTAAAAATGCTACCTTTGGGTATAAATCTAAATTTTCTAGTCTATACTTGGGTTCTTTATCTGATTGCCGGATGCGGGCATTTTACGAGTAGTGAATTGTTGGTACTGGAAGCTGGCTCTCTTTCCAAGTTTAAACCAATTTAGCAATTGAGCTTCGTTGCTCGGCAGAATTTCTGTGTGGAAGGTTGGGCGGCTCATGAAAGGGACGAGGTGGAAAGCCATATAAGCGATAAGTATAGGCAAAACAAAAAGTGCTTATGTAAAAAATTTAGGCACGGCAAAATAAAGCCAAAAAGTGCTAAATGGAAGCATCAAATCTTAGCACTAGCAAAAAAATATTATACTACTTATTACGATCCGATTGTTTCAGAACAACACATGTTTTTTCTGATGCTCTACGATGCAGGAGGAGAGGTAGGAGTTGCCGGCTCACTAGAGACATCGCCTTCGCCTTGATATCTTTCCGAGACAGGCAAATCTGATATGGTTTGCTCGTTGTCAGAAACTTCGGTTGTTTCTTCAGCGGCCAGAGGAGGCGTTTCCACGCGAGTGAAGAAGGGAGTGTCATAGCTGGTCAGATCGGCTACATGACATCCATAACCGGTGCAGGAGTCCATGATGGCCTTGATGTCCTTCTCATGTCCGTCTTCATCCATAGTTGAATAACCCCTGGTTACTTGCCAGATTTCCATGCTTCCATGGTGGCTCATAACCATGGTAAGGGCATTATGTGTTGCGGTCCGCGCATAAGACATGTTCCAATCTTGAATAAGCTGAGGCATCTCCTTTGCCTTATCTCGCACCTCAAAGGCGGACATTCTATTCATGTTTGGAACTTTGAGAACTTCGCCAATATCCTCCAATGATTGGCAGAAATCGTGAAGCAAATCACCGACTTGTGTAAGCTGGCTGGTGTGAGACTCGGTGTAGTAAGAATCTAGTAAGTTCAAAGGAGATGCATATACAAAAGAAAGTCATAAATATATCCAAATTCTTAGGAATTGGAAAGAACAAAAGTAAGAGGTAGGCAAATTACCGAAGATGGAATCATCAACTTTGGTCTTCTCCGCTCGAAGACTCTGGAGTTCATCCCGGAGAGCTTGGGCGATGTCCTTTTCTCTGAACAACCCATCATTGAGATCCGAGATTTTCTGATCCTGGATTGCGATCTTACGATCACGTTCTTCGGTGGCCATGGAAGAGGATTCAAGAATGCTAGCAATGTTGCGCTCGTGATCCGCCTTAAGCTTATTCAGCTCCCGCCATAAGTCGGCATTCTCCACCTCCAGGTTCTTGAAGTTCTCGGCCTCTTCAATCATTTTACATGACTGTTTGACCAGTTCTATAAAACAAAGACAACAGTTGAACAGGAAATTCGACTATGAAAGCAAAAATAGAAAGGTTAAGGACTAAAATGATTACCTTTAGCCCCATCCTTTGATATCTTCAATTGAGCATTTTCAAGACGGAGAGCTCTGATCTCTCTCCATTTATTGCAAATATTATTCAATAATTCTTGGTTATAAGCATCAACTTTCTATAAGTCAGAATAATACCCAGAGTCAGAAGTCTACTAAAGACTCGGGCTAATATTTTAACTAATATCAGCACGAGCCTTGGGGGCTACACTAGTTCGTTCTTTGGCATCCTATGAAAGCATAAATCCGGATTGTCTATCCAACTTCATGCTTGGGAGCTAGAGGATATGATATGAAATAAAGTAAAAAAGGTGAGTAGGAATTCTGACTTACATGTTGTTCATGAGTAAGCTTGCTTAGGCTCATGTTCACCTCAGTGGTAACCTTCTCGGCGAGGGTCAGTGGGATTATTGGCGGTGGCAGAAGCACACCGACCTTCAGCTTCTCGTCGCGAAGACGAACTTGGTCAAGAAACTCAGAGTACTTGACGTCCTCGGCTTCTTGTGCCTCTTCCTCGGCAGTGATGTTCCAGCTCTCCAAACATTGATGAGCCAGCCTTTGGATATCTTCCGCAGTTTTCTGAGTAATGCCAAGTTTGGCAATACCCAGATTGCTGAGAAGGTTATCGGCGAAAACCTCTGTCGAGGGATCATTACCCTGTATGGGTTCACCCTTATCAAGTGTCGATTCACCCATGGTGACGTCGGTCTGCGAGCCGAGGATCACTGGCTCAGATTGTTGAGCCGGATCTTCTGCAACGAACGGGGATGGAGTGATCTCCGGCATTGTAGAATGCATTGGGACAGGAGTCGGAGGCATTGTGGCAGGAGAAGTCAAATTTAACTTTGACTGGTGTAGGGGCTTTGACGAGCCTCCTTTCCCCTTGCCATTGGTAAGCTATTTAGCTCTGAGGAGGTAATAGAACAAAGATCGTCACACTTCAGAAAGAATGAGAAATAAAATACAGAGACCTTGTGAGGAAAGTTACCTCTTCACAATGGGCACTTTCTTTGTGTCGATAGACATTGTCGAAGTCTTGCGCTTTTGGGTAAGCGCTTCCAGCAGTGCAATCAATTCCCCATCATCTTGAGATAACTCAGGAGGATATCCCTCGAGAGGAGCAAGCTTCAACTCAGGGAGGTTAGCAAGCTGAAAAGAGGAAATATCTCAGTATTGCAAAAAGACACAACAATGTATAGATGAACACATAATTCGAGCAATTGCTGGAAAAATTACTGGTGTCACGGGATCATCAGCCGTATGCATGTCCAAGGACAGCTCCTGAATTTTCCTCTCGATCCGCTCCTTAATCAACCATTTAATTTGGGACTCGTAGTCCTTATCTGAATAAGATTTAGAGCAGATCCGGAGAGAGTCCGTCTTGGTCTTGGTCTTGGTGATTGAGTGCATAAGCCGGTCGACGTGGTGTTGGAGAGGCTAAATCCGGCGCGCCAGCCAGCAGTGGACCAAATCGGATCCTTTCAGACCCTTGTGCTTCATTAAATATTCGATCCGCCTCTTAGAAAGAAGCAGATCATCAGTAAGAGCCGGAGCATCTTCGTCCTAGGACTCTTGGGGCGTGGCGGCGCCATCAACAAAAGCCAGCAAAGCGGTGGCTTTGCCGGTATCCAGTCTGTCCTTATGATAAAAGAACGTGAATGGGCACTTTTTAACAGACTCACTAGCCTTAATCCTAGGATAGACTCGCTCTCTCCTAACAGAAAAGCTAAGAGTACCGGTGATGTAAGGAACACTGACAGTTATGGAATTCTCCGGGTATGAAAGTAATACTAGAAAATAAGAAGACTCGGACGAATGCTGAGATACCCCTCACACAAAGATGCATATGCACTCATTTCTAAAAGTGAATTTGGGGGGAGATTGTGGAGTTGCACTCCATAGTGATCTATAACCTCAGAAAAGAAATCTGAGGGAGGAAATCTCAAACCTTTACCGAGGTGGGTGCCAAAGTGCACTTGCTCGTCATCGTTGGGGGTGGGGATGGTTTATCCAAAACCGCTCCGCCAGTCGCTGGCACAGAGGAGTCCTTCCTTCTCAACGACACAGAGCATGGTGTCGTCAAGGGTGCAGGGGATCCAAATCCTGTGAAAGTTCTCCCTCTCTGTTACTGCGGGGGTCGTCGCCGCTGTCGCCGCTGTGCCGGAGGATGAAGAGTCAGCCATTCTGCGAACGGTGGTGGCCTAGGATGGGCGGCGCTGTGAGCTTTTGGGGAGGCTAGGGAGCTTTTTTGCAAGAAGCATCGGGGGGAAGGAAGAAGCACTGGCGCTGTTAAGGAAGAAGGAAGAGATCTAGACCCCTTATAACCCTACCTGCGCTGAGATTCGTGCAAGAGTAAACAGTAACCATACCACGTGTCGTGGAAGGAGATGGGTAACCTCCTCGTGAGTATTACGCCGCCTTGATCTCCACGCACGCATTAAAGCGACACCTTGGTTCCGCAAAAGGCGGACCCACCAACGGTCATGCTGACAGGAATGTTTGTCAGTGACGTGACTTGACCTTGACTGATGTCAGGATACGTCAGAGACCAAGTTCCGGCTTAAGTTTGAATTTCAGGCTGGAAACTCGAATAATGTACTCATAGATCCGACTCGCTTTGAGACTCGGATCCTATCCTTTCTTTTGAAGTTTCAGGAACCCTTCAAGATTCTGCAAGCTGAAGATGAATCAAGCTAGACGATGGTGAAATCCGACTCTAGATCTTGGAGGCTTCTGGGGGCTGCTGTTGGGGATATACTTTCCGGGTATCCTCACTGTGCCTCACTGACCAGGGTGGCCCACTTCGGGTTAGAGCTTTGCTTCACGGGTGGCCAGTCAGGGAGAAGAGATGGAGTCCAGTTCGGCTACGGGAAGGCCCACAAGACTTACCAGCATAGGCATGTAGTGTTACTTGTAGTTCAAGATGTACTCTGTAACCGACTCTTAGTCGTAGCCGGAGAGGCCTCTCCTGTAAACCCTAGGCTGGATATCTATATATGCCGTCCTAGGGACCGTCCTTTAGGGCACCCTACAATAGTCTACAATCTCAACTCGCACAGGCGAAATCCTTGTAACCCATATTCCGGTGTTGCCGTATTACTAGATTGCTAGCAGGAGTAGGATTTGTTGAAAGCTGGCGGAATCGAACCTAGGTAAACTTGTGTGCTCATTGTCTCGGAATACCGTACGCCTCACACCCCTCTCTTCCACACGCCTCGAGGACCCCCTCATGGCGTACTTGTCATCAATCTAACGACAGGAGGGTTGGGCTGTAGGTAAGGAGTTGGGTTTGGTTGTGGTATATATGGGAGTTTGTAGTATGGGTTTGGTTGGTAAGGCATGGTGTAAGAGGACCAAATTGGGGTTGCAAGTATTGCGGTTGGTATGGATAAAAGGGTGGGATTGGGCTGTAGAATGGTGGCTGGGGCTGAAAGGTTTGGGATTGCTGGTACATCTGTGGGTGGGTTTGTGGGTTGGTTGTTTGGGAAATCTGAGCGTGTGATGTCGAAACTGGTGTAGATGTTGGGAAGGTAGAATTGGTGTAGGTTGGTTGATTTGTGGAGACTGGTGGTGGGAATAGCGGGTGGGGAAGCTGGTCAGCAGGTATGTTGCTAAAGTGAAGAGGACGCGGGGTGTTTGGGTTGGTTTGGCTGGAGTTGGCCGGAGTAGAAGCTTCTGTAATTGGTGACAGGGAGTGTGGCTGGGGTGGTGGTGTAGCAAAGGGTTGATTTTGGGTAGAACGGGCGGATTTTACCCCGATTCCTTCCGGATTGACAGATCTCGTCTGTGACATGACCATGTTTGACATGAGCTGCGAAAGTTTAGAGATTTCACCTTGGAGTTCGATGATAGACTTCCGTGACGACTCGTGTTGTTGGTCCATGCGCCTGTTGAGGTTGAGGACTTCTCATGTTTTTTCTTCTTCTTTTCATATAAATTCCTAAAGGTGTATAATCCATATGTTTTTGCTTGTTCGTCCAATAAATATGTTCTATATATATCAGAATGTTCAGAAAATTAAGCTCTACATGAATATGCCATCCTCATTCATCTTTGCATCATATTTCATGCTGCTTAGTGGGAGTTTTGCATAACAACTATTAAGTGCATATGGAGTAGGTGGGAATTGGCTATTTTCACCCACTCCACTCTATTTAAATTTGAGGGGTTGTTATTCTCTCATTTAATCCATGTGTTGCCATGCTATTTAACATTTAATTTTGTGGGGTAGCTAAACAACTTGAATCTTATAATCAATTGTCGGGCGATTCCGCTTAATACTGCTAAGTTGCATGCCATCTTGCCATGTCATACATCTTATCATAAACATGCCGGATTTTCTGTCGTAGTATGAAATATTGCACCCGTATTTCTTGCTAGTGTTTTTGCTTCTTCCCAGATAGGGCGATGAGATGATGTGAGCTTCGAAATATTCTTCGGATATGAACATTCGGCAGTGTTTCCCAGGCGAGCATTCTCTCCCTTTCTACCTATTTTGTGTTTATAGTCTTTACTTCCTCCTATTGATCTATTGTTATCCGTGTTGCGATGCTTTAGTTTCCGTGCTAAGTATATATTCCTTGCAGCCCTTATATTGCCTTGGACACCTCCTATTGTCTGATGTTTGGTAGATAGTTGGTCTTGCGAGTCGTAGTTGCTGCTCAGGTGTTGCTTCGCGTCATTGATGTTCCACCATTGTTGTGGGTTGGCACATGCTTAATGGTGGAGATGATCATGGCTTTCATTAAGCGTGTCAATTAAAATGCTAGAAAAAGATATAATGCAGAGGCACCGGTGGGTAATAGTCAATATTTGGTTTTTAACCGCCCACTTGTGTCCACCTAGGACCCGAGTTCTTGACACATGTTCCGAGATAGAGCGTGCTAACCACAGGTGGGTGTGTGGGCACCCCATCGGCTTACTACCTGATTTCAAAGTACCCCCCTCAGGGCCACAAACTAGTTTAGGGTGTTATACTACCATGTACTTATGCCAAGCTTTACTACTTTATTTACGGTTGCGCGTGGAGCGCTTATACTGTTTAGGAATGTGGAATGTTTTCACGGTATCGACAAGCCCAGTCACACTTTCGGGTTCCCAGTTATTTACAGCCATTGGGACAAACCCTGGGTCCGTCTTGAAACTAGTCGACTTTGTTGCGGGTTGTTTAGTGCATGTTGCGCTACCGCTTGAGTCCACCATACCTTTGTAGGCCAGAGCCGCCGAATTCTAGACTCGCCATGTACTGGCCTCAGTACTGACCGCTCTCCTTTTTCATTTGCCCTTTATCGGCACCCCTTTTGTTTAGCAGGTTTGAGATCGATGTCGTTAGCAGGGTTACCTTCCGGCTTGGACTAGGCAGGGTTATGGAGGCCATTGGTTATTCTTCAGGGCTCTTAGCCCCATTTGCATCTTATCCGTACTCGAATGTTGTATCGTTTTCAAGGTGATTTGGATCTTTGTACTATATATCTGTATTCCTGACTCCTGGAGTCGTTGTTGTATATGTATGTTCTGTGGGTTCCATCGTGGACTATTGTGTAATGTTATTACTTTGTTTTCCACCGCACGCAAGTGCCTGGTGGGCATCTTTGAATCGTTTCTATGCGGGTTTGGCAGGAATCGCTGAAACTTGCATAGAGTCGATTCGAGGGTGTTACAAATGGCCTTCTCAAGGCGATCTTGCTCCTGAGAAGCCGCCAAGGTCGCCGCTTCCTCGGCCTCCGATTCCATGCGCTCCTGAGAGCGTGTCCTGATGATGGAGCCCGCCATGTGAAGAAGGGAGGGATTTTACGGCCAGATCAGGGAGATCTGGTAACCTCGAGGACTCTGCCAAAGGGAGGGATGGGAGGGAGGTTAGAATCAGGCCAGGCACTAGTGTGCTATGATACTAATTTTTCAGGACCACGGTGGCCTGAGCTGGGAGGGATCGCGAGGAAGAAGGAATTTCAGAGCTACGCTAGGGAACAGTAAAACTAGAAAGAAATTTCTAAGGAAAAATACAAGTAGATAAAATTTAGGGTTTTTTCATTGCTTGGCCTCCCATCCACCCACGCGCTCCTTTTATATCGAAAGGAAAGCGCCCAAGCGATACAGATAATCATTAACGAAATTACAAAGATTAAGCCACTAATTAAGTTACTAATGACAACACATAACATCTAGTGTGTAGAGCCGTTGGATCAGTCGAACCAGTCAGAGGGGATCCTGACCGCAGATCCTCACAACGATGAACATGTCAAAAAGTTATAAACGAGAGGCCTGCAACCATAGTATCCTTGACCAACGAGCCAACCTGGGAGCGATCCTAGATGGGAGAGTTGATGCGTTGGATCAGGGACAAGCAGTCGGAGATGAAGAATGCCTTCACAACAGCCACGGCACTTAGAAGCACCAGGGCCTCAGCGATCACTAGAAACGTAAGACATGAGGATGTTAGGTTGACTCTCTCCCAAGCGATCCCAACAGATCGACCGACCCCTTATCCGCGCCCTGATCGGGGGCGCCCGACCCTCATATGGTTGGTGGGCCCCTGTGGCAGCACTATAAAGAGGAGATGGGGGCCTAGGAACACGTTACGAGATTCGACGCGCCACCACTCCCCCCACCTACATCCCTACCGATCTAGGGTTCCTAGCACCGCCGTCGCCACTGCTTAGTCACCCTAGCCACGCCATCGCCGTCAACCTCTTCCCCATGGCAAACGCCTCTAGCTCGTCGAGCCAGAACGAAGGTACTTCCTCCCATCTCTTTCTGTAAAAGCAAAACCCTGGTACTATAGCATCTATCGAGAGCTTCTAGTCCTATCAATGGTATCAGAGCAGATGTTAGGCTAAGTTTTCTTTTTTGGTAGACAAAAAAGGTAAAAGTAAATCCTAACCCTAAAAGGGCAAAGTGCACTGCCCACACGGCCGCATTGTTCCTCTCGATCCTGATGCATCGGCAAACCGAGGTCGAGAAGAAGAACAAACCCCTAACGGGGCAAAGAAAAACAAACGAAAAGCCCTTTTCCCCCTCCTCGAGCCCTAGATCGAAACTCGAAACAGAGAGGAAATCCCCAAAGCCCCAGAACCCGAATCAAAAAAGAAAGGGTGTGAAGGCACCACCGGCCACCGTCGGGAAAGGGCACCACCGCTAGCCAGACGGCGCTCCCACCCGCGGGTGGAAGCGCTCCTCGCCAAGGAGCCAGGGAGGTGCCGCCTCTTCCTTGCCATCTATCTGCCTCGCGTGGTGTGGTGGGGGAGTGGACAGACGTCAGAGTGGGAGGGGCTCGCGGCGTCGGAGAGAGAGGGGGCTGCCAGCAGTGCCGGGTGGCGCCACCTCGCCTCGAGCCGCGCAGGGCCGCCGCCAGAGTCAGGGCGAGATAGAGACGCGGGGGAGTGGGGGCGCGTTTGGTGATTAGGGTTACAGGGGCACAAGGCTGGTCGTTTTTGACCAAGCGACCCTCGCGCATGGCCATCCGATGGCATCCAACGGCCAAGATCGGGCGGGGCGGGCGGCTGCCGAGCTGTGGGCCGCTTGGCGGGCCGCGTGAGAGAGCTCAGGGTGGCCGGCCGGCCGTGGGCTGTTAGCAGGTCGCGGGCGGGCGCGCGGTAATGATTCTTTGCAGCGTGCGCGCTGCACAGCGAGCGCTGGGCCATTGCCTACCGCCTAGAGTATAGTTTTTTTTGTTTTTTTACAGACGTTGTTTTAATTATCTGTTTTTGATAATTTTTACACAGTTTTTTCTACACAAAATTATCCAATGAAATTTTGTCTAGAAAATACAAAAGTAACAGTAAAGTTTCTATAAAGATGTAAAGTTTAATAAATTTATAATTCATTCTTCCGCTGCAAATAGTTAAGGGCTCTTTTAAAATTTAATATAGACAAAAGGTGATATTAAAATTTTGAGAGCATGTTAAAGCTATATTCTAATCATATTCATGTTATTTCTCTAACCAACGTTGTACATATCATGATTGTGATTAGTGTGTTATTTCAAAATAATTAAAGTCGTGTGCTTTTGATTTTATGTTTTGCCCAACGATAATGTAGAATTATTTGTATAAATATTTGCATGTCTTAATTTTGACCAACGTTAGATTAATACATGCAAATTATTATTGTTCTCACTTCTTTATGTTTTTCAGGAGGGTTCTACTTGATAAACTGCATCAAGGAGGTCCCCATACTGAGAGGTGACAATTACTCTGAGTGGAGAAAGAAGGTGGACTTCGCGTTCATCTGCGCTGAGGTGCACCAAGCCGACAGAGCCCATCAGAGATGCTACCGATGATGATGCTGCATGGGACAAAAAAAGGGACTATGCTCCAGTAGAGCTGGCATACTCCATAGAGAACCAAAAGTGACAGAACGCCAACAAGAAATGCATGGCTTTTGTAAAGAACACAGTTGAGCCGGCAATTGTTGGTTCAATCACAGAGTGTGCTTCCGTAGGAAAGTACATGGAAAAGATAAAGAGTCAGTTCACTGGCTCTTCAAAGACATATGCAGCCCAATTGTTGAAGAAGCTAGTGATAAAAAAGTATACAGGAGGTGGACATGGCATTAGGAAGCACATCCTCCGGATGAGCAACATGGCTGCCAAATTGAAGGCCATGAAAGTTGATCTGGAGATAAAGCCTGCTCTCGTTGTCCACATGGTCATGGTGTCACTGCCTCAACAGTTTGAGAACTTTGTTGTCAATTACAATATGGCCCCTAAAAAATGGAACATAGAAAAGACCATCACCATGTGTGCTCAAGAAAAAGAGAGGCTCAAAAACCAGAATGGTGGTTCACTGAACCTAGTAAAGAACGACAAGAAAATAACCTTCACTCACAGCAACCATGGCTCTCCTTCTAAGCCACACGGTAAAGCTCCATGCACTATCAGCCTCAACACAGGCCTGCCCTTCCAGTGAACAAAGATGCTTGCGGTAAGAAAGGACACTTCAAGAAAGATTGCTATGTTTTCCTAAAGAAGCTAATGGCAAGAAAAGATAACAATATAATTTTATTTGTAAATGAATCCTTGTATACACAGTTTTCAAAATCCTCGGTGGATTGACTTAGGAGCGACTGTTCAAAATCTACTAGCTGCAGCCAAACACCTTCCATTACTATCTCGTAGCACACTCCCATGGCCATTTGTCGACGGTAAGTAAACATCGCAGCATCAGAGTTAACAGGGACGGTACCAGGTTATCAGAACTGTGTTATCCCTTGGGCCAACATAAACACAGTTTTACCAGCGGTAATCTTAATCTTAGGCCTCGCCAGTGAATAGAAATTGTTACCAAAGTAGTTAACCTCAGAACAGCAGCAAGCACCAAGGTGTTATTATGAACAAAAGAGCATGCTGCCCTCAAGATTAATCCACCTGATACTCATCACATCCTACTGGGACTACAGAACAACCCAAACCACGTGCTATCAGATTACTAGTGTGCATCACAACTCGATGCAACCACCGCCACTGCCATGAGTCTTCCGCTCTTCAATGAGCTTGCGCTGTGTGTCTGATCGAACAGACCGACATGGTGTGGCTGACAAACATGGACATCTTATGACAGTGTGGATGGAGAGATGGGGCAGTTATACTTGCCCCTGTACCAACTTTTTCCACGCTTAGCGTGGAAAAGCACAGATCCTTCTCTACTTGGCATCATACCAACTTTTTCCACACTTGGCATCGACAGCCAGGTCGACCTTCAGGATGTTGGTTCCATAGAAAGGCTTGGACATGCAGTCTACCACGATGGCCCTGGCAGTTTCAGCAGATTCTGTAGGCCCTTCCAGTATCACTTCATCGTGCACCTGAGAAATGACAATAAAAAAGTTCAAAATGGCATACTATGGAGGATTTGTGGTACGATACGAATAGATAGTTTGGAAGCAAACAAAGTTATAAAGTATGATGTAATAATTGCATTTGTAGTTTCCGTTTTAAGGAAAAACTACGGATTGGATTCCATACGACTCTGCATTTCTCAGTAGTCAGTACAAGTACCAGCAATTTTTTTTTCTATTTTTGCGAGGAACAGTACTTTCTTGTTAACAAAAGAAACCCTAAAAGTAATCTCAACCTGTAACAGGAGTCTCCAACCAAGCTCCTTAAGGCAAGCATTTCTTTCTATCTCGAGCATTGCACACATAGCAACATCTGCTGCGCTGCCCTGCAGATCAGAGATACATTATTACAAGATTTTCTTAAGCTAGAAACAAGTGGAACATCACAGACGTTGTCCTTGATCAGTAGTAGCAAGTACCTGAACTGGTGCATTTATAGCAGCACGATTAACATGACCTTTTTGACCATGAAGTGCATGGGCCATGTTAGGAAAGCGGCGTGAACGTCCGAGCAATGTGTAGACTTCACATTTATCATGTACAAGCTCTTTCTGCCTCTGTTGCCAAGCTTTAACCTCTTTTCGATCGCTATACCAGAGTTTGAGTGTTTCCCTTGCCTCCTTGACAGACACCTGGTAAAATATAACTCTGAACTGATTGATCATACTATACTTTCTAAAAATACAGAATTTGTGAAACTGTAGAGTGTTATCAAGTGACTTTTCTCAAGCATGAGAGTATTGTCAATAAATAGAGCTAATTTGGCATGTATCTTATAGTTTGGTAAGAACACGAGGACAGCAAATCAATCTCAATTGTAGGGCCTATAGTGTTAAATGATCCACCGGCTGCGGCCTTGCTGAGTATGCGTTGCTGTGCACAATATATCCATCCTGGATCATACTTTCTTTGGTGGTAATCACCAAACAAACACCAACGACATTAAAGTACTGATCCCGAGGACAATTTTTTGTAAAGCATGTGGAGGATGAGGGTCAAAGGAGACTAGGAGAGTACATCCTACGTGCAAGAGGCAGCAGGATGGGGAGAGAGAAGTGCAACACTCATACAGCTGATGTACATGCCACACGTGTTTGGGTTAACTGTACAAGAAAATTATTTCCGCTAATCAAGCTGTGTCTTCCTGAACCGGGTTGTGGACACAATTATCCTAGTTAGTTCAAAATGCAGATGTAGCCAGTAAGAGTTTATACCTGCCAATCCCAGGATAGCCCCTGGGCGGTCTTTCCATATGCAATGGAGAAGTTAAGCATTTTAGCCTTCCTCCTCTCAGCACCAAAAGCATCCTAAAATTGAAAGTTAGGGTAGCAGATTTAGTTTCGTATAATCTGCAGAGTGAAAAGCATCTAGCAAACCAAAATTTGAAATAGTGAAGATTCGTGCTCAGTAACAACAACAAAACCTTTTTTCCAAGCAAGTTGGGTAGGCTAGATATTAAACTCAACAGGAACGTAAGGAAAGCAAAAGGAGGAGAGAAAAAAAGTAAACAAAGAACAAGTAAACTAAGATTCTGGCACATGGATTTGCTGATTTCCATGCAATCCTATCAAGAGCCAAATCTCTAGGAACATTCTAATCCCTCAAGTCCCTTTTTACCGCCTCCATCCATGTCAATTTTGGTCGCCCTCTGCCCCCTTCTAGTATTTTCCATGTTAGGATACGTACACAACTAGAGATAGACTAGGACTTTAGAGATCATCTTGTATTCCAAGTCATAGGCTTCTTGCCCTCCAAGTTTGTACTCATATAAACCCCCACGAGGGTCAAATCAATACAATGCAATATTTAGGGATCAATACTTTCCACATGGTATCAGAGCGGTTTAGCCTCACGGCGCCGATCCTAGGTTCTTCCACCACTTCCGCATCGCGCCGCCCCCGGGGAGATTAATCTTCTCCTCGGGGGCGCGGCACCCGGTTTCGATCAAAGATCGGATCATTTCTTTAGACTAGATTAGATCCAATTTCAAAATTTCAGATTTTCATAGATTAGATCCAATTAGCTCAATAATCCCTAAATCCTCACGATCATCACCGGCGGCAATCGAAGTACAGATCAGGCTACTGCCTCTTGGCTCGATCAGGCGGCGGCGCTCCCGTTTTGAGTGCTCCACACGCAGACACAGCCACGCGCGGGTGCTGCCCTCGCCGTCCAAGGCGAGACTGCACACCGCAGGCGGCGCACATGGCACAACTAGCAGCAACGTAATGTTGATCATGTCCCAAGGCAAACCCACGCAACGATCATACCAACGCCATGCAAAGACAAACCAGGTTGCAAATTAATTTACCTGTCCTGTGCACTTCCTCCGAGTTGTTGCATGCAACAGCCAAGGCTTCTGCTTCCACGACACAATGCCTTGGCCACAGAACCAAGTGCTGCCTCGCCGCGCTCACGTGCCGATCTACTACAACATCTGCCTGCCGGCTAGCCAAGATCTCCATCGACCTTCCACGTGCCAGTACGCCGTCTACATCCTCGTGCCGATCTGCACTGCATCAAGCCGGACTATCGACCCGAACATCTTCGTCAAGCTATACGACTACACCAAGATCATCGCCGAGCACATTCACGAAGAAGCAACATCAACATCATCCACACGTTAGGCCGGTGTGGAACACTGCTACACCGACTTCTCCGACATCAAGGCTTCAGACATCATCGCCGCCACAAGGGACGCCTTTGAGCGACGATCATCGTCGACACGCCTACTCCAACACCGCCGACACATCATCGCCAAGGTCTACGTCAACGTGGTCTTATCAACATCTTCGTCGACATATCGCTGCCGCCGCTATACCCGTCCACATGATGGACATACAGCTACGACGCCCTCTGAAAATACAACTGCAAGGCACGGCGATGGCATGGCCGCGTCCACGACCCTGACGACGGCATGGCCGCGTCCACGACACCGATGAGTGCATCAACAAACCGGCGTCACAATTGTGATGCCCCTACGACCGCACATACGGTTCTGGCAAAACCATGTGTGCTCGGTGACTTCCTCCAGTCAATTCATACCCTTTAGAATATAATACACGCCTAGCCCTTTCCATCAGTTCGGACTTTTGGTCTAGATGGCTAGTGCATCAATTCAATATGGTATTAGAGCCAAGAGGTCTCAAGTTCAAGACCCTGCTCACGCAGTATTAAAAAAATATTCTGCGGCTTACACCAAACGCACACTAAGGACTAAAATAGCCTAGACGTGAGGGGGAGTGTTAAGAATATAATACACGCCTAGCCCTTTCCATCAGTTCGGACTTTTGGTCTAGATGGCTAGTGCATCAATTCATACCCTTTAGAACACCACTATTAACCAGTGCTTCTGAAAGCCTATGCACAAACCACTTTAGTCGGTGTTGGACTAGCTTCTCATCGATCGGTGAATGTCCCATGCCAGAATGAGTGCATTAATCATGCAGCAGTGACAGTGGACCACTTTGTGCAGTATAATGGGGCTATCCAATAATTGTTTGTAGAACAACTACATTCTACAAACCATAGCGTTTTTTCGTAGATCCAAAAGGTACACAATCATCATCAACCATTAACAGGAGGAAACACTTCATCACTTATTGGATGTGACCCTTCACTCAGGAATGCTGGGATTATGTTTGCACGAATGGGACGATTAATCTCTCAGTGCGTGAAGCAATTGAAGAAATGAAAGAAAAAAATACAAGGGTCTTACTTCAGGAGATCATCACTCGGGTAGCATGGGGAGTCTGGATTGTTAGAAACAGGAAAAAATTCCAAAATGAAGCAAACCAACATTTGAGAGATGGAAACTGTGAGAAAATATGCAACTTGTATTCCCATGAGGATAAACCTGGAATTGGATCGGAGTCCAAATCCAAAACCATATGTCCATTCTGATATCCATTTCTACGTGGTGGGGTCCATGTCCAATCCATACTCTACCATGCAACATCCAAATCCGTCCAAGTCCAACCAGCCGTAGTATTGGATATCCAAGGTCCAATTGGACCTTCCACTGAAACTAGACTAGAAGAAAGATCCCTAGAGAAATCTCTGGCGGAGCACACAGCCGCTGACTGCCTCCGCCGTGGGCGCAACAAATGCCCGAGGAGCAGGGCAGCAGGCCATGGAAAGCTGAGGCACCCTCGCAGCAGCTCTTCTTCATGGTCTTCCTGCCGTTCAGCTGCGCAATCGCGGTGTCGCCCAGCCGCCCACGTCCCACTGCCGGCTGGCCAGCCACACGCAGGAGAAGTGTGGCAGTGTCGCGCCTGTTGCCCAGAGAGCGGCCGCCTTCCAGAGCAGTCCCGAGTCCGCCGCCCGACCGACCGGTGTTCCCTTCAATCTGGAACTGGAGGTCAAACAGACGAGATGAGGGTGGGGGATTCACGAGCACTTGGAGGATTGGAGCGGTCGGGACCAAAACGGCAAATCCACACGTCGTCTACTTCGATGGACGCGAAGCTACGGTAGTCGGTAGGGCGGTGGCGGCGGCAAACTCAGCGGCGGCGCTACGAGTCCATTGGATATTGGACGGTCCTACGTTTAAGTCCAAAGCCTGTCCAATATTATTGGACCTAGCGTCCATTGATACCCATGTCCAAGAGATGTCCAGTCCAATTAGATCCAATAAAATAAAGTCCAAAGTCCATTGGACTTCGTTGATCCAATGCCAGGTTTACATGAGGACATAGGCCGATATATATACACGGAAACTGTGAGAAAATATGCAACTTGTATTCCCATGAGGACATAGGCCGATATATATACACGTAGAAGAGTGGTAAATATGCAGAAAACCCCTTGTACTAGGGGGATAATACACGGCTAATAAGCACAATCTACCACCCACCAGAAAACTGCTGATGATTTAATTGCATGGAAGTGTATCCAACAAATATGGCCAATATTCTTGAGCACTTCAAATGAATTAAGAATATATTTTAAAACTATGCTCAGAATATTAGTGACAGTGAGTCAAATACCTTCAACAATGGCACTGGGGGCTTCTCTTGACCTGGCAGAGGATCCCATTCAAGAAGGACCTTTTTTTCGTGAACAGCGTCTCGGACATGCTCGTACATATTCATGGCTGTTCTAGAATGGAAGTCACCACCAGCCTTGAAAGCATCTAGCATGCTTTTACAACTAGTAAGATGGGCTAAGATTCTCAGCTCCAACTACATGAAAACAAACCTTTCATCAGGTCAAAATAGACTCGGCAATTCCAAGAGACAAAAGAATTACTACTGAGCATCATTTGGTGTTTAGCATACCTGGCCATAATCAGCAACAACAAGAGAGTTCCCTGGAGCTGCAACAAAAGCTTGGCGGATCTTATATCTATCCTTTTCATGTGCAGGTTGAGCCTGCAAGGGAGATTATTCATGTATTGAGTCTAAAATAGTTTTTTTCAGTAGGAATAAGATACAAGTTATTTTTTCCTACTAAAGCCACTGGTGAATGCTTAAATTTGAATCTTTCATTAGCTCGTGTGCTTTATGTTAGTCCCTTAGTACTTCACAAAGTCTCCTTTACATGGCATGGCAGTTCATGGTGGCAGATGTGTGCACAAAAACAATGCATATGCTCTGGAGAACTGGAGAATATGCACAAAAACAATGCATATGCTCTGGAGAACTGGAGAATATGCATATCCATAACATGTTCATCTTGGGTAAGAGCATCTGTAAAACAGCAGCTTCTGTTATCCTCTCAATCAAGCACACTGGCGAACAAAAGTATGCAGTGCTTATTGCATTTTTGTACGTACTTGAATTTATACCTATTACTTGCTTGTATTTAACTTTCTTTTTCTTGTATACTAATAAACCTTGTGCTTAACAACTGAGAAGTGAGCTGTTGCTCATTTCTGGGAGATGATGGTTTAAAACTACAATAGAAATGTGAAAATACATACCTGCAAATTTGGTATTCGTGCTGATAAGCGCCCTGTTTCAGTATTGATATTTAGCGAACAGTGAATGCGCCCCTCCTTACATGATATATTACCTCCCTACGATGTACAAAATAGCGTTAAGGCTAAAATACTGGGTGGTGCACATAGTCAAGGTTAACTTGAACCCCCACAAGTCCTTCACGCACACACAACCCCACGCCCAGGAAAAAACCAATGTATATGGTTGTTCAGTTGTCTCTCTCAGAGAACACACAAGCACAGGTCAGCACTATACAGCCTAGCACATATAAACATTCAAAGATACTCCATGGGGGACAGTGGAAAGTACGATCATAGGAAGTTTTTGAAATCCACATGAACCCACCCGTTTTTCTTCTAAGTATCAAACAACAATACTCAAAGCATTTAAAACTCATACTCGCCGGTGCACATGTCACTGACTTTATCTATGTCCATGCCTCCTCTACAGAACCTGGCATATCCCATGGTGGGCACATGATGGTTCGCAGAGCACCAAGTAGAGAATATTTGAACTGAGCATGTCGCACATATTGATTTTGTAAATGCACCCCAGAGGTTCAGTCTTAAGGCAGGAACAACAGCCCTAGACTACATAAGTAAGATCAGCTGGCTAACCTGCAAGGGAAGAATAAAGCTGGATATCAACTTGTCAATAGATGAGATTTCACATAGAGCTGCAATGGCATGGCATGCTTCCTTTCCCTCCTTTCCTCCACCAAACGCTTTATATGCAGTTCCATATGATGATGTATCTTCTATATCCTGCTCGGGAAGTTCTGAACTGTTGCTATATTCATCATGTTCTTGGTCGTCGTCCATTGTGTAAATCTGATCCATGGGTATCTTACCAGACAAAGTTTTCAATGCATCAATGCTGACTGAAGGCCACCCATTCGGGGCGAACATATCAATTTTCAGATCTTCCACAATACCATGAAGTTTGATTGTGCGAAACTTTGAAGCCTTCTTGCCCTCTGGAGCTACATTTTCATCATTCTGCACTTTAAATGTTTTACTTTGTGGCCAGATCTCACCAGGTTTATGTCTGCTACAAAGATTAGAGAAGTTAACACTTCTAAGAATCATGCACAGGCAATGGCTATTCGCAAGCAGGTACATAGGTAAGAGGGATTTGGTTTACTCTTTCTCATGAATTATACACAAAATGACTGGCAGATCCAAAAGGAAAAGGAAAATCCACTTTCCCATTTCCCCTCTTGTTGAGAAGAACTACAAATGATAGAAACTAAGTAAAGTACAATCTCACTTTACTTTAAAACCGACTCCTAATAAAGAATCCAATTAAGACGAGCAGACGCAATAATTATACTATCGCTCAGATAAAACCAGTTAGCATACTAACTACTGGTCCTCAAATACTTGAGATGTTTTGATTAGACACATCTTAAAATCGTTTCATTAAAAGGCATCATTTAGAGATGGGGATGGAGACTAATTAGTCCAGGAACACTTTGCAGCACAGTGTGTGTGATAATAGTAGTTAACATCAAATTTATAGCCTGTGTCACAAATGGTTAATGTGTGCAAACGCAGACGATCATCAGAAATAGAAACAATGCTTAAGATCCTAAACATGTCACGAACTACTGAAGATATCCTAGAATAATGTATGCAAATCAAAACGACATTAGATGTTGAAACTTCAAACAAAAGATAAGCATAATATGGCGACAATACCTGTTTTCAATGCCAGCAAAGAAAAGCTGGCGAAGTTGTAGATCACTATTCACATTCATGTACTTGGCATCTGGACAATATTTAGATGCCCAATTCCTAAACTTGTCTGCAGCCAATTTTCGTTCAGCAACAGCAGTTTTCTGGATCTCTGAAAGGTAAGCACGGTCAACAAGCATTCCCTCTGTTTCCATCTTCACAAGAAGGGCCCCAAAGGGGCGCCAATACTCTTCATAGAAATCGTACATTGTTCCTCTAGGATAACCATCAAAAATCCATTCTTTTGCTTCAAGCTTGCTTTTTAAGCTTTCATAAAGCTTCAGTGTATTCACTGCATCCAATGATGAATAGCAAATCCACATCTCCCTGTCTTCCCTTTGCAACTTTTCGACTGGTTCCATACATATGATTTTCCCTTCGGCTCCATCCTTTCTAATCTTTTTTGCACCAAAGATTGTTTTCATTGATGCCTTTCGGATTTTAGTTAAATCCTGTCCACCATCTTTCATGACTCTAGGATCATTTGCAAGTCCTTCAAGTGAATATCCACCGTCAGTTTTCCTGTTAGAATCCCAAAGGCGTGCAAGATGTATTGTATCAGCGTGAAACCCAGCAACCTTGATTCCGTAGTTCTCAATGACATGGCTGTCAAAACTGTAGTTATGCCAAACCTACATGATGAAGAGAAAAACAAATAATCACTTCCAACGACTCAAGAAGAAGCAAAGCTTGCAATAATTGATATGACATGATTAATCTGTAATATGTAATTTTTTTCTAGATTTGCAGTTCGAATATAGCAGCTTCTGGGCCACAATGGCATCTTAGTAGCAAAGTACAAAGCAGCAAATCAATTAGGCTAGAATATAAAGATTATGGCATGATAGTGATACCACAAGCAACAAGACAATATGCACTTGAGGTAGTCTAGTGACAACCACTAATGGTTTGGGTTTTGGAAGGCAGCCAAGTAATATATGCCTTGGTTATTGGTTCTTTTGAGGTGCAGTCAAGGCAGTATTTTGCTGTTAGAAAGCCAGCAATTATGTCTAACTGAATGGCTGAGCGCCATGTAAAATGCACAAGTATACAAATTAGTGTAGTACATTCAACTTATTTCAAAAGTAATCCACAACAATAAATAGACAGTGGCAATGGAATTATAGGTTTGTCGAGGTAAGACAATCCAAAAGAACAGAACTACAAGTACAGCAAGAGGCATGAGGAGATATTACACTCCGTGCTTCATCCAACATATAAAACGGAAAACAATAGCAAGAGAATTACTCCACGATAAATAAGGAGGGATAAAACTGGACCTTCTTGATAGATGGGTCCTCAAAGAATGGAGCAAACTCCATCAAGACATCCCTTCCACCATCTAACACATCAACCCAAATGCATGTTTTGCCATTTCCAAAATCGGCATGTACATCAGAGTTTTCTGAATAGATGCTAAAGCATATTACTTCTCCGTGATCAACTGGTGTCTCTTTTTTCACATCAATATTTGCTACCTGCATAAGATTGTGCAATCCTGAATTAGAACATTTTAACAAGCTTAGGATGCATCATGCAATAAACTTCTCTGATTGTCATGGATTAGCAACATTAGATCATTTGGCGAACTCATGAGCATATGAGTTCTCACCCTAGCTGCTACCCAGCAGTAATTTACCACGTGTTCCTGGAACCATGAGAAGCCAATACTGACTATAATGTATTTATTTTATCATTCCTCATAACATTTTGGACTAGATTTATCTGCTTATCATGGATGCTGAACAAACCATGGTTTGTGGCA
Source organism: Avena eriantha (assembly GCA_910589775.1). Classification (NCBI taxonomy): domain Eukaryota; kingdom Viridiplantae; phylum Streptophyta; class Magnoliopsida; order Poales; family Poaceae; genus Avena; species Avena eriantha. The sequence continues at coordinate 128,195,520 of OU342746.1, forward strand.
TCTGACATTTGAGGACCATAAATATGCAGAGTGGACAAAACATATGTAATCCATGGAAACGTCACTGCAAAGAGACATTATTCCACTAAACAAACTTATCACCCAGCTGGCAGATTTTACTTTATGCATCTAATGGTGGCTGATAGCGATAAACATCATAATCATTTTAGAGAAAAGGGAATAACTCGAGCAGAGTTTTGCCAAATACCTCTGTGTCGCATGCATGAACAAAGTTTTTGTACTTTGTAGTAAGCAATCGTACCACATTCTTTGCTGAATCGATATTGTCAACAACCAAAACTTTGTCATAGATACCAGCAAGAGTCATCCTTTTGCTTTTAGACTCACTGGTCAAAGCACTTCCATATGGAAAAGATGGTGCCATATTTTTATCTATGAGTTTGTGTTTATTGTCATACCCAACATTAGCCTGGCCATCAAGCAATGAAGTTGCCTCCGTATTTGAGATATTAGGCAGAGAAGCCTCCATGGATGAACAATCGTGCAAAGAATTCTCCACCTTAGAGCTACTAGGCATGCTCGATAGTTCGATGTCATCATTAACAACAACCATTGGGGTTGACAGAGCATGGGCTAACTGATTTGTCAGACTACACTTAGCCAAGTATGTATTGGCATGTCTATTTACAATTGAGTAAGATGGCACTCTTTCTCTTAGATTACACATGGAAGAACAGTTTGAACTTCTGTGGTCTCCAGAGGGTTCATGATTTGGATTTCCAACCCTTGGAGGAGTGGCTCCATTGTGGATGCTATTACTGAAGCTGTTGGCCATTCTGAGAGAAAGGATCTTCTCGCTCTCAATCACCCATTCATGTTTGTTGCTTTGCCCATTTAAGTTGGCATACAATCCAAACCTGCAGACACTGCTTTCTCCAATTCCCATGTCTGAACTATTAGAATAGTCTTGCCTGTCAGCCAGAAACACTTCCAAAGTTAGATTTTAGGATCCAGAAACCGATGTGAAATTCTTAACTACTGAGACAGCACAAAAAATGATCATTACAACTAGTTCCAACTGAAGTGACCACGTGATGCTTCCTACAAAAACCTGCTGCCTGCGCACCTATATATATATATATATATATATATATATATATATATATATATATGGACATATTCATACTACACCTGGGTGTAGTTACACCCACGTGTGTTTCATGTCATTTAGGCAGTATCTATCATACTGGAGACTATATATGGGTAGTATGAAGTATATAAGAATATTTTGGCAGTATATATACCATTTTTTTTGTAGTATATAATTTTTATTCACATACTCCTTTTGTACGTACAACTATGACGGTATTTTACATATATAGTGCAAACTATGGGTGTATTTGCAATTTTTTCACCTAACTTGCTTGGAAGTATCTTAGATATAGTATATGAACATACTCAAACAGATAAAGTATTACAAATACTTCCGTAAGGCAGTATATGAGACGTGGGTGTAGTTACACCCGGGAGTAAGAAGTACTTTTCCTATATATATATATATGCTCGTGACATACATTTCCAGAACGTAAATCAACAGAATCATAACCCTCTGCGCCAAAAATACATGCATAGCACATACATTTAATTTCAGAACGCAATTAATCACTACCAATCATCCCCCTGTTTCTCCATTTCCATTTCCCTTTCCCCTTCCTTGAAAGGAGTATGCCAACTACCTATCCACGGCTCCAGAGCAACCGATAAAGTCAAAAGAACAAAATCAGAATTCGGCAGCACGGCAGGTACCTTCTTCGGCCGGGGAAGACTCGAGGCAACGGCGGACGGCAGCGCAAGGGAGAAGAGAGCCACAGCGGCGACGAGCACTGGCACCGCGGGCGGAGGTGCCCGGACGCCGGCGCCGCCGCCGCCATGGTGCCCACGAACCGCCTCAGCTTGGAATCGGCTCGTATCCCTCCTACTGGTACCAATAGACAGCCGCTGGCTCCGCAAGCGAAGCCGCAGGGCACCGTCGTCGTCGGCTACAGCTGGTGCACGCGAGGGGGCGAGGGGGGAGGGGGAGGGGGAGGGGGGAGGCGACCGAGAGGCTTTGGCCGTTCGGGAGCCAAGCGGACCAAGGGTTTAAGCGGCGGATCCCGTCTCCGGGACTCGATAGCGGGGTTTGGAAGCAAACAACGATAGTTGTGTCCACTGACTGATAGACGCGTTTTCCGTATCTGCGGCTTCGAAAGCTGTAGTACTCCTTTCTTCTTCAAATAAGTGTAGTTGTAGGAATGGTTCAAAAAAAAAGTGTAGTTGTAGGAAATATTTGTAAGTTTAATCAATTTCGCAGAAAATTGTACTAGCAATAATTACGCATGAAATTAGTATGTTATGAAACCACATTATAGATCTACTGATTTGATGTTACAAAAAATTATTGATTTTTTAATATATATTTGATCAAACTTTGAAAAAATTGACTAAGAACAAAGACTAGAGTAAGCTCGAGGCAAACGTCCCCTACCGAAACATAAGATGCTGGCATTCAAGGTGACCTTCAATAGTCGAGGAAATGATAAGTCATCCATGAAAACGTATGTTACGCACCTATGGTTCAGTTTCAGAAAACGTCCGAGAAATCTGATAGGGAGAGTCGTCCATGTCAAGTTTTACCATGCCTAATGTTCGCTTATGTTTGGTCAGTGTTCGGACACCTAACTAAGTTTTGAAAATGTTTTGGACCTTGTTTGGATGGTGGCCACTCCCAGTATTTTTGGCATGACATTGCCCCTTTGCCCACTCTAGTTCAACTTTTTTACCAATACTAGCAGAATCGCCCGTGCGTTGCTACGAGTTTATTTTTCATAGAATCTACATGTTTTCCCTTTATAATGTTTTAATTAAAATCAAATAAAGTTTAGGATGAGCCCGTATCGTATGAACGGGGAAAAGGAACAAGAAAGCTCGTACTCCGTGTAACAACAACCTCCTATATACGCCGATCGTTGATGAAATGGAGTGGCGCTTGTTGCACTTGTGGTCGTGTAACGTCTGCCGAGGCCGTTCGACCTTGCCGTGTGGTTGCCGAACACGTGTGCTTCTGTATCCATGATCTCGATTGAGACCGTGGTTGTGGCAATTTACGAGTAATAGAACAAGAACGATCCGTCGACAAAGATGACAACAAATTATGTATTATAAATTAAAAATATATAAAATATGATTTTTTAGCAAATTAAACATCAACTAGATTTTGCTAGAAACACAATAGTTTGGCAAACACACAAAGCGACGTCAGCTAGTAGCTATCTTTGGTTAAAAAATGACAGCGCTCATAGTACCAATTAAGCACATCTACTCATATCCAAATCAGGAGGGGGGAAAAAGACAGCCAGAAGGAACGGACACGCTAAGTTGGAAGAAGCGAGTTTGACGCTGGGCAAAGTCTTTTAATCGGAGTTCACCGTCTAGCCCCTAATTGTTGTTGCTGACGTTGTCTTCTCGTTGATCGTTGGGTTACATTTTCTCATGATCCGTCGTCCCTCTCTCCTTTTTATGCACCAACATCCTCCTTTTTTATGCACCTACGTTCATCTCTTTTCTCTGTCCCACATACTCAGCTATGCGGTCCTCTTTTGATTCATGCATGCAAAGTCCAATAGTGTATCCCTCGTTTTTCATCATCAGCACATAGATATTTTATTCCATCTTGAAGACAACCAACGTCTTTTCTGCTTAATTACCGAGGCAGCTGGCTGATATCCAAGCAAACTTCTCAAGGTATATAAATCGGTGGAACGCATATCAAGAGGCCGGGGTGGAGCTATTCAGCGATTTATACGGTGGGTGTGATACGCGTGGTATTCTTTTTCTGATCTTATCCGTGTGCGTGATGTGCCTCGTCTAAGCCAGCCCAATATTGGATGGACTTATGGGCTGAGCGAGAGGTGGGTGGGCTAGTTAGTGAAGGAAACAGACAATTAGCAGGGTACTATGACCTGTCGCAGCTGCATGCGTACGGCGCCGACCAGGCCGACCCGATCCCTGACTACCAATTAGATGACTTATTATGGGTGGTATGGTGGGCAATTTTTTCAATACTATAGGGGTAAAATGGTCAAAAAAATGTTGGACCGGAAGAAACAATCCATCCTTTATTATTAGGTATAGATTAGGTTGACCAAAATTTAGGCCGGCCAATATTTTGGTGGGTGAGCATGGGCTAAAGGATGTCAATGGCCGGAGCTCTGCAGGTCTGGCGCTCTCGCCAGCTGCAAAGTCTCTCTTTGGTTGGTGGTGAGAAACAGATGATGGACTGTCGACAGACTTAGCCGCTGCGGACTACAACATTCTGCGATGTGCCCCTTTTGGGGACCAATGCAGCAGGACAATCGATCATCTATTGATGGGGTGTGTCCTCTCCAGCGAGGTGTAGGCGACTTGCATTGGCTGGTGGGACAAAATGCATTGGATGCCGGAACAAGACGCGGAATTTATGGGGTGGCTCTAGGACCAACGTGGCGGAAAAAGTCACGAGCATGACCCATGGACTGGAGTGGCCCTAGTCTGCTGGACCATGTGGCGTCACCGGAATGAAGTGGTCTTTGAGGGTGCCACGCCATCATCGGCTGAGGTTCCAAGGAAGATCTCAGCCGAAGCAACCCTATGAAGGACGGCAGGGCTTTTCCGTGACTGCTTAAGGCAGGTAGATAAGTGGAGATGCCACAAGTAGTTAGCTAGTGGGTGTCCGCGAGGCAACGTGGAGTTGCTCTTTTGGCGTATGTGCCATAGCATGTTGTAAAACTTGGCCACATGGTCCCCTTTCTATGAAAATGATACGTCTCTCAGGATATATCTTTGGAAAAAACATGGGCTAAAATGGCATACCCTTAGTCCACCCACGCAACTTCGACTTGGTTGTAGTTTAGAAGCAAGCGGTTAATTAGCCGCTAAGGGTTAGGTTTCCATTGTCGGTCGTTCACGCCTGAGAGATGCGCTAGAGATGCCCTAAGGAGGTGTGATGAGGAGTTGCACCTCGACCCACCCCCTCCCGTGTCGCTCCCGCGAGCAACCAGGGGGAACCCTAATCCCGCCCCCTCCTCCCTTCCCTCTCCTCGCCGCCGCCAAGGCGCGCTGACTGTTAGATTGTATATATTGTATTTACAGTAGGATTGCATTGTAATTGTACCGGCCTCTGGCCTCCTATAAATATACATGGAACCCCACGGTTTACGTGTGTGGCCTCTCCCCAAACCCTTCTACGTGGTATCAGCCTCCCCTCGATCCTAAACCCTAGCCGTCGCCGCCTCTAAACCCTAGCCGCCGCCGCCTCGGCCGCCGCCGCCCTAGGTCTGGCCGCCGCCGCCACCAACCCACCCCAACCTTCCGCTGTGATGTCGCTCCCGGCCCTCACCGATGGGACCAACGGATCTGCATCCGCCATCGTCCCCGCCGACGGCGCTCCTCGCCATGTCGGCCCCGTCGTCCTCTCCTTCGCCATCGGGAACTACACCAAGTGGTGCATCTATATGCGCGCTTCCCTCGGCCGCTCCGGATATCTCGGCCACGTCGACGGCACCACGCCCGCTGCACCCACCGACGACGGCTGGAGCACCGCCGACTACACTATCCTCAACCACTTCCATGCTGCCATGGATGAAGACGTCGCGGACATGATCCTCACGGGGAATCAGACCGTGCGTCAGCTGTGGCTGTCGGCTCGCGATCTCTTCACCGCGAACAAGGTGAACAAAGCCATCTACCTCGACAATGACTTTTGCCAGCTCCTGTAGGAGGGTCTTTCCATCCACAAGTACTGTCGCCGTCAGAAGCACCTCGCCGACGCGCTCGCCGACAATGACTCCCTCGTGAGTGACTGCACCCTCGTCCTCAACACCCTGTGTGGTCTCGGTCCCCGCTTTGTCTCCGCCGCCACGGTCATCTCCATGACCGATCCACTACCCACCTTCCTCCGCACTCGGGTGATGCTCCTGATGGAGGAGATGCGGCAAGCCAACATGGCGGCCAACTCCGTGTCCACCTCCCTCGTCGCTCAGGCATGCGCTCCAGCCCCTCCATGCCCTGGCCCTGGCTGCCGTGGTGACGACCCCGCCCCTGGCGCGGCTCCCGGGAAGGGCAAGGCACCGACCAAGACGAAGGGCCGCAACGGCGGCCGCCAAGGTGGGGGCGCCACCCAGACCGCTCGCGCGCCCGCCCCGCCCGACCCGTTGGTCTGCTTCTCCCCGGGGGCTGGTCAGTGGCACACTCCCTCCTCCGGACAAGGCATCCTCGGCCCCCAGCCCTAGGCATACACCGCCACCGCGTCGTCCTCGACGCCAACCTGGGACAACTCGGCCCTCATTGTCGCCCTCAACAACCTCGCGCTTTAGCAAGGTGGCTGGGTCATGGACTCCGGTGCCTCCACACACATGACCAACGACGACGGTAACTTGACTCGTTCATCCCCTCTTAGCACTCCACACTTCGTCACCGTCGGTGACGGCACCACCATCCCTATTTCTTCTTCTGGTTTCATCTCCTTCTGCACACCCTTTGGCCACGTCTTTAGACTCAACCATGTTCTTCTAGTACCACACATTATTCGCAATTTGCTTTCTATTCGCAAGTTTACACGCGATAACATGTGTTCTATTGAGTTTGACGCCTTTGGTTTCTCTGTGAAGGACCTGAAGACCCGCCGTGTGATTCTTCGTTGCAATAGTGATGGAGATCTCTACACCTTTTCCAGGAGGAGTAGCTTTCGCCGTTCTTCCTCCACCGCCTTGGTCGTCACCGCCGCCACCGATCTATGGCACCAGCGTCTTGGTCAACCTGGTCACGATGCCATGTCGGCTCTTCAGCGTCTAGATTTTATCAAGTGTAATAAAATTAGTCATGCTCGGGTGTGCCATGCCTGTCAACTTGGCAAGCACGTCCGTTTACCATTCAGTCAGTCTACTATAGCGTATAATGCCATCTTCGATTTGATACATTGTGATTTGTGGACATCTCCAATTATTAGTACATATGGTTTTCGATATTATCTTGTTATTGTCGACGACTTCTCGCACTTTTATTGGTATTTTCCATTACGTCAAAAGTCTTGTGCTGCACGTACTCTCGCAAATTTCTTCACTTACGTGCGCATGCAGTTTGGTGTCACTATTCGCTCTCTCCAAACAGACAACAGTACCGAGTTCCTCAACACAAATGTTGATACTCTCCTCAACACCCATGGCACCACATTGCGGTTGTCATGACCATACACTTCCCAGCAAAATAGCAAGGTTGAGCGTGCCATACGTAGCATTAATGACACTATGCGCACCCTTATGTTCCATGCTCACATCCCAGATCATCTCTGGGCCGAGGCGCTAGCGACTGCCACCTATCTTCTCAACCGCCGTCCTAGTACAACCATACAATCCCAAGTTCCCTACACGCGTCTCCATGGTCGTCCTCCCTCTTACACTAATCTTCGTGTCTTCGGTTGTATTTGTTATTCTAACATTGCGTCCACCGCTCCCCACGAACTCAGTGCACGATCCATGGCATGTATATTTCTTGGGTACCCCTCCAACCATCGTCGTTATCACTGCTATAATCCTGTCACTGGAAAAATTCTTGTCTCATGCCATGTTGTCTTCGATGAGACTATTTTTCCCTTTCAGTATGCAGCATCGTCGTCCGTGCCTGAGCCACCCGCGCCACGCCGCCTGGACAACATCTTCGGCACACTGATCGTGCCACCACCAGCGCCCATGCACCGTCCCTGAGCGCCCGTGCATCGCCCGCCTCGTCGCCGACTCGCCCTGCCAGGTCCGCTGTCGCGGTAGAAAACACGGCAGGAAATCCCGCCGCTTCTCTGCCACGATAGACCTCTACCGCACCACATGCGCGATCACGCCCGGCTACTACTGGTGCTGCTTCGAAGCCCTCCTCTAGTGGGGTACCCGCCCTTCTGCAGACACGCTCCGGACGCCAAGTGCGTCCCGTGGACAGGCTGAATCTATCAGCCATGCACTCTGTCATCGACACAGTCCCCACCACCTTCCGCCAGGCGATGCAGGATCCTCAGTGGCGGGCTACCATGTCTGCTGAGTACCAGTCTCTCGTCGACAACAACACTTGGTCTCTCGTTCCTCATCCTCCGCGCCAATGTGGTTGCCGGCAAGTGGATCTATCATCAGAAGTTCCACTCCAATGGTACTCTCGCCCGCAACAAGGAGTGATGGGTTGTTCATGGGTACTCTTAGCGCCCTGGCATCGACTATGAGGAGACTTTTAGCCCTATTGTCAAGCCTTCTACGATCCGGCTCGTTCTTCACATTGCTGTCTCTAGCTCTTGGTCCATCCGCCAGCTTGATGTCAAGAATGTGTTCCTCAATGGCTCACTGGATGAAGTGGTTTACTGTCAGCAACCTCCTGGATTTGTTGATGAGTCTTGCCCAAATCATGTCTGTCGCCTCCACAAGTCCTTGTACGGTCTAAAGCAGGCTCCTCATGTGTGGTACCACCGGTTTGCCTCATACATAACCACCCTATGATTTGTTGCTTCAGCCACAGACACCTCCCTGTTTGTCCTCCGTTCTGGGGCCGACACAGCGTACTTGCTGCTCTACGTGGACGGCATCATTGTCACTGCTTCGTCGACGAGATTTCTTCAGGGGATTCTCACACGACTGCATAGTGAGTTTGCTATGACTGATCTCGGGGATCTCCACTACTTCCTCGGCATTGCAGTATGTTGCTCCTCTGCTGGTTTGTTTCTGTCATAGCGACAATATGCCTTGGATGTTCTTCAGCGGGCTGGCATGACTAAATGTCACCCCTCGCCCACACCGGTTGACACATCCTCGAAGCTCTCCGCCTCCAACAGTGACCTCCTCTCTGACGCCACCGACTATCGGAGTCTCGCTGGTGCCCTTCAGTATCTCACACTGACGCGCCCTGATGGCTCGTGAATGATGAGCTCGTTGGGGAACCCCAAGAGGAAGGTATGATGAGCACAGAAGTAAGTTTCCCTCAGTTATGAAACCGAGGTTTAATCGAACTAGTAGGAGCAAGGAAACACCCCAAAGGTGTTGCTAGCTGAGCCTTGGCAGGGTGCACTACCGGTGCTAGTAGCAACGTGGAGACCTGCACAACACAACCACAGAACTCTGTCCCCAACTTGCGATGAGGTTATCAATCTCACCGGTTTTGCTGAAAACAAATGATTAAACATATCGAATGGAAGGAAATAATAGTTTGCACAAAGCAAACACAAAGCAGTAAACAGTTTGATTGTAGATTGAATGTAAAAGAAAGGATCGGGGTCCATAGTTCACTAGAGGTGGCTCTCCTTAAGATAGATAACATGTTGGGTGAACAAATTATAGAGGGGCAATTGACAAACATCGAGAAAGCATACAAGCATATACTAATCATCTTGACTCCTTTGAGACTTGATTGGGCATTACAACATTATACATAGACCGCCATCCAACTGCATCTATGACTAATAATCCACCTTCAGGTTATCATCCGCACCCCCTCTAGTATTAAGTTGCAAGCAATAGATTATTGCTTTACGAATTGCATGTAATGTAAACAATACGATTGTTCTATGAACAAAGGATTGTTGTTTTCTCCCTAGTAGCAACAACACATCTAGTACCTTAGAGATTTCTGTCACTTCCCCAGATTACCAGAGGCATGAACCCACTATCGAGCATAAATACTAACTCTTGGAGTTGCTAGCATCTACTTGGCCAAGATAGCTACTAACAACGGAAAGCATGCAAGATCACAAATAACAAAGACATGATAGAATCAATAATCAATCTGAAATAGCATCTCAATATCCATCGGATCCCCCCAAACACAACATGCAGAATTACAAATAGATGATCTTGATCATGAACGGAGCTCACAAGATCTAAACATGAAAGCACAAAGGAGGAGAACCAGCCATCTAGCTACTACATGGACCCGTAGTCTAGAGATGAACTACTCACGCATCACACCGGAGGCTTGCATGATGATGAAGAAGGCCTCCAGGGTGAATTCCCCTCTCCGGCAGGGTGCCGGGAAGAGCTTCAGATCCCTCCCGATCTAGGGATGGAGATGACGGCGGCTATAGACTCTTTCGTGGATTTTTGATCGAGTACTTAGGGTTTTGGTCCCGAAGGCAATATATAAGCGGAAGGAGAGGCCGAGGGGGTGCTGGGGTTAGCCAGACCACCCCCTGGCGCGGGCCAGGCCTGTCCGCGTGGCTAGGTGGTGTGGCCAGGCCCTAGCCCTTCTCCGTCTCGAATTCTGGCTCCAGATGTCTTCTGGTAAAATAGCGACTTTGGCTTTTGTCTCGTCCAATTCTGAGAATATTCATTTCTGACTTTCCTGGAACCAAAAACAGGAGAAAACAGGCAGCTGGCACTATGGATCTTGTTAATAGGTTAGTCCAAGAAATCATATGAAAAGTACTCCAAAGTGTGGAGAAAACACAAGAAAGTAGATAAAACCAAGCATGGAACATCAAAAATTATAGATACATTTGCAATGTATCAACATCCCCAAGCTTAACTCATGCTCGTCCTCGAGTAGGTAAGTGATAAAAAGAAAGAATAATTTTTGAGGTGACATGCACCATCACAAACTTGATCAAAGTACTTGTAAAACATTCGAAGCTGGGATCATAGTACTTCAATCATAACATGAAAGACAAAGTTCTAGCAATAAGACAAAGAAACTATGATGCAACATGAAAAGGCACAAACAAAAGATTCATGAATAACAATGCTTTGCAAGACGTTTGTTTGTTTCACATAAAGAAAACATAGCATAATAGTATTCAGCTTGTCCCTCATAGAGTAGCAAATATAAATGCATATGACACCTTCAAAGTTCATAAGAGTGACTAGATATAAATAGTTTAAAACAAGCAATATCAAGTTATGCATCAATCAACTAGTCTTGGGATAATGCACATAGAACTAAGAATGGCCACTATGATCTCAAAGTAGGTGCATAAAGATAGAAGGTGGAGACTCAACATAAAAGTAAAAGAAAGGTCTTCATAGAAGGAAGTAGGGATTCAAGTCTCATAAAGAGCTTCCAAAAATTATGGTACTTTTTAGCTTTCAGCTCTCATTGCCCCTATCATAAGCATCTTGAAGGTGATTAAGGTTAAAGTGACACAACTAAGAGGATATGCTTGACAAGTTATAAACCAAAATCTTATGCCCCTTACTTATGAAGACCGAACCTCATGCTACTCAACTTTAGTCACAAGTAAGCTCTTGTCATTGTAAGTACATGTGTATCATAAAGAACTGCCAATGGGGTACCCCTTGCACACGATACAGGATCTATCCCATAATCAAAATGACAAGGCAAGCAGACAATGAGCATCTCAGCGATCTTTTTATTTGCTATTTGCATAGGTTTTTATTGAGGATGCTTCATAGAGTGCTCATTATGGTGATGCTGCAAGTTTCCACCATGATTAGGAATGGCTTAGGCTAGCGGCCCAGGCGTTTCTCTAACACACATACAAACTCCATGATCTTACAAGTTCCACTTTTATTTCACACCGTCGGGATCCATAAGCAAAAGAACATGATATCAACGGGGTACAAAGTACAAGTGCAATGTTGAAAGCGTTCCCCATGATACATGGTTATGCTAACTTCAACTTATAAAGCGCAAGCATATACGCAACAAAGAAGGACCCAATGGTTCAAGTTTATTAAATGCAGAAAGTAAAGTGTGCCATCAAGTTCGTGAGAGCTTTAATCACTAGTTTTCTCATAACAAGTTTAATTTGGAAGGTAAACAAAAACATGAATATACTTGGAATAGCATATGCTAGTAGGTAGGTATGGTGGACTCTTTGGAATAACTTGTTTGGGGAGTTGGATGCATGAGTGGAACTCATACTTGGTTGTGGAGGCTAGCAAAAGACTAGGAACGACAAACTAAGAGAGCAATAATGACCATAATCATGCAGAGCGACAAAACATCATTGATCAAAGCATAAAGTGATACTACAAGTTGAAAACTAAAGGATAATAAAGGCTTATGGTGACTTTGGATAGTCATAACAAGGTGTGAGCATGCGCCAAGTCAACCCAAATAAAGCATCAAAGGAGAATACCACTATACTATGCTTTAATATGCTAAAACAACGCATGATTCATCCGAGGCACATTAAGAAATCTCAATTGTTTATAGCAAGTCATGCTACAGCAAAGAATACTAAGCATAAAGCCAAAACAATATCAAGCATGGCATGAAAAAGCATAGGCACAGTCAAAAACAAGCTCTCTTTACCACTTAAGCATGAGCTTTCCTACTCTTTTCCAATCCAAACCAAACTATTTGAAAACTAATGTATGAAAGAGGGGGTCCAACCAATTTATTCAGCAAACTAAGCAAACCAAGCAAACGAAAAACCAAAACGAAAACGAAAAATAAGACGGTCCAAGAACAACACAACTGTGCATGCAAAAAATAAAAATGAAGCGTTTGGAAGAAACCTGGGATTTTTATCGATGAAGAAGGGGATGCCTTGGGCATCCCCAAGCTTTGAAGCTTGTACTTCTTGGATATTTCTTGGGGTGACACGCGTGGCATCCCTAAGCTTGAGCTGTAGTCCATCTTTGATCTCATTACTCATTCTTTCCATACACCTGAAATTTCCTTCATACAAAACTTCACACAATCTTTATTAGCAACATTAGTGCACTCAAGATAATAGGTCTTTAGGTTCAGTTCTAACGCCAATAAACTTCCATTAGAACAGTAGATACTGTAGCACTTCCCTCAAAAAGCTCAATTCTCCAAAAGAACTCAAAAAGGAACCAATAAGAAGCAAATGCGGAAAATGGCAGAAATCTGTCAAAACAGACCAACAGGTAAATACGATTTTTTTTGAAGACCTTATGTTGCTTAAATAAAAAAGTGTTGAACTAATGAAAGTTAGATAACAACCTGGGTCAGAAGCACAAAAATTTACGCCTCAAAAAGACGTTTAGAGATTTTAGACGAATTTTTACATTGAAGCACAAAAATCTGTTTCAGGACAGCAACTTTCCCAATCATTACTTCTCTCTCATTAGAGGTTACTCTTGGCACAAAAAGCAAATAAAAGGATAAGGAGCGGTTATTACCAAAGTAATAACTTCCAAGACTCATCTAAAACTTTGGGTTATTTCCCAATAAGTACTTTTCTTTAACGTCTTTAAGTTAGGCATAAGAAGCAAGAAAAAGAATCAAGTGTTTTCAAATGAAGAAGCATTAAAACCAAATTTTGTTTTCATAGGAGAGGCAAAAGAAATCTTATCTCTCTTCTTAGGGAAGTGTTCTATACCTTTATTGAGTGGGAGTTGATATTTAATGGTGCCTTCTTTCATATCAATAATGGCACCAACAGTTCTAAGAAAAGGTCTTCCCAAAGTAATAGGACAAGAAGCATTGTATTCAAAATCCAAAACATAGAAATCAACGGGGACATAGGCATTGTTAACCATAATAAGGACATCATTAATACTCCCCATGAGTTTCTTTTTAGCATTATCCTCAAGTGGGACATTCAAATAACAATCTTCAAGTGGAGGCAAATCGAGCATATCATAAATCTTTCTAGGCATAATAGAAACACTATTATCAAGATCACATAAAGCTTTGAAATCAAAGTCATTCACTTTCATATTAATGATGGGTTCCCAACCATCTTCTTCTTTTATAGGAATAGAAGCTTTATGTTTCATCTTTTCTTCTTTAATCTTTATGAGAGCATCAGTAATGTGTTTTGTAAAGGCCATGTTCATAACACTAGCATTAGGACTTTTAACAAGCTTTTGTAGGAACTTAATAACTTCAGAGATATTGCAACCATCAAAATCAAAATCAAAATTATCATCTAAAGTAGTAGAGTTATTACTAGCCTCAACACTAGTGGTGGTGATAGTAGAAAAACTAATGTTTCTAGCAATTTCATCTTCTCTTTCCCACTGAGCATGTAATTCAACTAATAGTCTAACATTTTCATAAATTCTTACTTGTATAGTATTAGTATCTGCAAAGGGATTATCATTAGTTTTAGGTTTAGCAGCCATTTTATTAAAAGAAGATTGAGCTTCAGCCAAAGATGCTATATTTCTTTCAGCATTAGAGAGTTTTTCCTCAATAGTTTTATTGAAAGCAGTTTGTTTACTAATAAAGTCCTTAAGCATAACTTCAAGTTCAAAGGGAGCACTCCTATTGTTGTTGTAAGAATTTGCATAAGCATTACCATTGTTGGGAGGATATGGCTTATAATTGTTGTTACCAAAATTATTCCTATAAGCATTATTGCCAAAATTATTATTTCTTATGAAGTTCACATCAACTTGCTCTTCTTGAGCAACAAAAGTGGCTAAAGGAACATTATTTGGATCAATGTGGGCTTTCCCATTCACAAGCATAGACATAATAATATCAATCTTATCACTCAAGGAGGAGTTTTCCTCAACAGAATTTACCTTCTTACCTTGTGGAGCTCTCTCAGTATGCCATTCAGAATAGTTAACCATCATATTATCCAGAAGCTTTGTTGTATCACCCAAAGTAATGGTCATAAAGGTACCTCCAGCAGCAGATCCAATAGGTTCCTTGAAAAATAGTTCAATCCTGCATAAAAAGTTTGGATGGTCATCTAAGCAGTCAGTCCATGAGTGGGACAATTCTTTACCAAAGATTTCATTCTTTCCCAAGCTTGAGCAACATGTTCATTATCAAATTGTTTAAACTTCATTATTTCACTTCTCATAGATATAATCTTAGCAGGAGGATAGTATTTTCCAATGAAAGCATCTTTGCATTTAGTCCAAGAATCAATACTATTCCTAGTTAAGGAATTCAACCATTCTTTAGCTTTTCCTCTCAAAGAGAATGGAAACAATTTAAGATTAATAATATCACCATCTATATCCCTATGCTTTTGCATCTCACAAAGTTCAACAAAGTTATTTAGATGGGCATCATCATCTTCATTACCAATACCAGAAAATTGTTCTCTCATAACAATATTGAGTAAAGCAGGTTTTATCTCAAAGAAAGTAGCTTCGGGCACAGGTGGAGCAATAGGTGTGCTCATAAAATCATTGTTGTTAGTGCTAGTGAAGTCACACAACTTAGTGTTTTCAAGAGTAGTCATTTTTTGTATTTTTGATAGAGAAATCAAACTTGTAGAACTAACTTTTTGTGTTTTTGATAAAGAAACAAGCAACAAAGCAAAAGTAAACTAAGCAAAACAAAAATAACAAAGTAAAGAGATTGGTTATGAGGGACTCCCCTTGTCAAGATGTCCTTGACTCCCCGGCAACGGCACCAGAAAAATACTTTGATGGCTCGTGAATGATGAGCTCGCTGGGGAACCCCAAGAGGAAGGTATGATGAGCACAGAAGTAAGTTTCCCTCAGTTATGAAACCAAGATTTAATTAAACCAGTAGGAGCAAGGAAACATCCCAAAGGTGTTGCTAGCTGAGCCTTGGCAGGGCGCACTACCGGTGCTAGTAGCAACATGGAGACCTGCACAACACAACCACAGAACTCTGTCCCCAACTTGCGATGAGGTTGTCAATCTCACCGGTTTTGCTGAAAACAAAGGATTAAACGTATCGAATGGAAGGAAGTAATAGTTTGCAGAAAGTAAACACAAAGCAGTAAACAGTTTGATTGTAGATTGAATGTAAAAGAAAGGACCGGGGTCCATAGTTCACTAGAGGTGGCTCTCCTTAAGATAGATAACATGTTGTGTGAACAAATTACAGCGGGGCAATTGACAAACATCGAGAAAGCATACAAGCATATACTAATCATCTTGGCTCCTTTGAGACTTGATTGGGCATTACAACATTATACATGACCGCCATCCAACTACATCTATGACTAATAATCCACCTTCAGGTTATCATCCGAACCCCCTCCAGTATTAAGTTGCAAGCAACAGATTATTGCTTTACGAATTGTGTGTAATGTAAACAATACGATTGTTCTATGAACAAAGGATTGTTGTTTTCTCCCTAGTAGCAACAACACATCTAGTACCTTAGAGATTTCTGTCACTTCCCCAGATTACCAGAGGCATGAACCCACTATCAAGCATAAATACTAACTCTTGGAGTTGCTAGAATCTACTTGGCCAAGATAGCTACTAACAACGGAAAGCATGCAAGATCACAAATAACAAAGACATGATAGAATCAATAATCAATCCGAAATAGCATCTCAATATCCATCGGATTACCGCAAACACAACATGCAGAATTACAAATAGATGATCTTGATCATGAACGGAGATCACAAGATCTAAACATGAAAGCACAAAGGAGGAGAACCAGCCATCTAGCTACTACATGGACCCGTAGTCCAGAGATGAACTACTCACGCATCACACCGGAGGCTTGCATGATGATGAAGAAGGCCTCCAGGGTGAATTCCCCTCTCCGGCAGGGTGTCGGAAAGAGCTTCAGATCCCTCCCGATCTAGGGAGGGAGATGACGGCGGCTACAGACTCTTTGGTGGATTTTTTATCGGGTACTTAGGGTTTTGGTCCCAAAGGAAATATATAGGCGGAAGGAGAGGCCGAGGGGGTGCTAGGGTCAGCCAGACCACCCCCTGGCACGGGCTAGGCCTGGTCGCGTGGCCAGGTGGTGTGGCCAGGCCCTAGCCCTTCTCCGTCTCATATTCTGGCTCCAGACGTCTTCCGGTAAAATAGCGACTTTGGCTTTTGTCTCGTCCAATTCCGAGAATATTCATTTTCTGACTTTCCTGGAACCAAAAACAGCAGAAAATAGGCAGCTGGCACTGTGGCTCTTGTTAATAGGTTAGTCCAAGAAATCATATGAAAAGTACTCCAAAGTGTGGACAAAACACAAGAAAGTAGATAAAACCAAGCATGGAACATCAAAAATTATAGATACATTTGCTATGTATCACGCCCTGACATCTCCTATGCGGTTCAGCAGATCTGCCTCCACATGCATGCTCCACGCACGCCTCACCTGGCTCTCGTGAAACATGTTCTTCGATACGTCTGTCGTACACTGGAGTTTGGTCTACAGCTTCGTGCATCATCGTCCACCGCCCTAGTGGCCTACTCCGACACCGAATGGGCTGGCCGCCTAGACTCGCCCCGCTCCACCTCTAGTTACTGCGTGTACTACGGTGATAGTCTCATCTCTTGGTCCTCCAAGCGCCAGACCACGATGTATCTTTCCTCTGCAGAAGCTGAGTACTGCGCCATCGCCCACACCGTCGCCGAGTGCTGTTGGCTCCGCCAGTTGCTCCAGGAACTGCATCATCCCATGAGTTCCGCCACTGTTGTTTACTACGACAATGTGTCCGCCATCTACATGTCCTCGAATCCGGTGCAACACAAACATACCAAGCACATCGAGATCGACATACACTTTGTCCGCAAGAAGGTGTCCTTGGGAGAGGTTCGTGTTCTACATGTTCCTTCATCCTACAAGTTCGCGGATGTCATGACGAAGGGATTGCCGAGTTAGCTCTTCCTCGACTTTCGGTCCAGTCTCAATGTTCGAGAACCTCTCGCTAGGACTGCAGGGGGGGGGGGGGGGGGGGGGGTTAGATTGTATACATTTTATTTACAGTAGGACTGTATTGTAATTGTACCGGCCTCTGGCCTCCTATAAATATACATGGAACCCCACGGTTTACGTGTGTGGCCTCTCTCCAAACCCTTCTACACTGACAAGCAAAGCTCGGCCAGCATCGACGGCGGCAGAGCCTCCTTCCTCTCTGCGCGGTGGTGGCGTCGCAGGCCGTCATCATCGAGCGGAGGCACGACGCTGGCGTGGGACGTGGTGATGTGGCAGTGCGCCCTAGCGGCGGAGCCTTGGGCTGGTCAGTGGCGTGGAGGGCTGCGTGTTGGGGAGGATCCCTGGTGGCGGCGGATGGCCTAGGCTCGCCCCAGATCTGGCGGCTACGGGCCGACGGCCCTGGTGGCGGTGCTGCGGGTCGGGGAAGCTCAGTCGGCGGTGGAGGGGTGGCACCGCACGACCTCCTTTGCACCTGGACAACGCGGTGAGCTTCTCCCCCTGATGGTGCCCTAGGACGGCTCGGTGGTGGTGGTGCTGGGAGGGCGCTCTCCGGAGCTCGGTCGGCAAGGAGACCAAGGCGCAACAGCGCGGCAGCAGGGTAGCAGGGCTGATCTTGGCCAGATATGGGCCTGATCTGGGCCTATGGGCTGATCTGGGCCTAATCTCGGTTGATCGACCATGTTGCTGCGTTCGGACAGTGGCTGCTTCGGGTGGTTATGGGTAGTACCCCTTACTTTCATGGATGCGCATACTAACAGCCACAGGAGATTGCGCCCGATCACCCTACCCATTCCGGCGGCCTTTTGAGTGTGATGCTGGCGGTGGTAAGGACTCGAGCTCGTGGACGCCAGGGCGGAGGCCTCGGAAGGTGGACGGCTACGACATCCCTCCGGTGGAGGAGGCTCCAGGAGGTGACGTGAGATCCCTAGATCGACGGTGGTCCGGCAGGCCCGGGGGAGCTCGGTGGCGATGGTGTTGTTGCTTGGCGACCGGGATTTGCCATGGTGGCAGATCCCCTGGTGGAAGGAGGAGTAGGGCCTGAGGCGGCGGTTGGCTTGTTCGGTGGCACCCTTACTGTGGTGCGGCGGCTGGACTTCATGAGCCTCCGTGGGCTCGGCTAGGCTAGAGGGCCTGGTTTATCTTGCTGCTGCATCCGGTCGGCTACCACCTGCTGGTGGTGGAGGTAGTTCCCCCCGCGTGTTGTTGGCGGGCTGACCCTCGCCAAAGTCTCTGCTCTCTTGGCCTACCGACTTTGCTCCGTGGCTCTCGGTGTGATGGCGGTGGCGACTTCAAGACCGAGATGGCGCGTGCTCGTGGGCGACATGATTGCTAGAGCTTTACAAAGTGCTCAGGAGTGTGGTTCTGGAGGGGTCAGGAGAAATCTTTGTCTGTTGACACTGGCATGGTGACGCCTGCGGGTATCACCTTCCTTCTTGAAGGGTGTCGGGGGCATCCCTCCCCCACCCCCCGCTACATACCGGGGGAAACCTAGGTCCCGACCGGACAACAGTGTCGTCGTCGTCACTCCACTTCCTGGAGGTGCTTTTTTGGTACGCAGACGCTTTGGACTGTGGGACGTGTGGTGGTACTTATCTGGAGGGCGCACCGGTTGCGAGTGCTTTCGTTTTTGGCACACCACCGTTCTCAGCTTTCCTTTTCTTTTATTTCTTCTTGCTTTTCGTCTTGGGCTTGGGGTCTCCCCAACTCCTTGTATCATGTTGTGTATCTTCCTTTGGGTGTTGTGCTATCTGGCCCAGCAGCGGTCTCACCTGTGTGCTTTATTTATAAAGCAGGGCGAAAGCCTGATTTGAGGGAGGTCGTTCACGCCTTCTTGTCATTAACAAATTGTTCCCATCAATGTAATGTGTTCATGAAACCCAGGTCATTTAACATGAAAATGTAAAGAATTAGGTGAGAATATTAAGATAGTGGACAATGATATTACCTCAATAGTTTGGGTCACATAAATATTACCTAGATAATTAAATGATCAAATAATTAACCTATACCTTAGATAATGAACTTAGCAATTAAACAATTGCTTACTATCCAACAATGTTGATTTTTAGATCACAAGGCACAACTAACCATAAAATACTTATTTGAGGTAGGAAATTCCCATCCTAACCGTCCATGACCGCGGACACAGCTATTCGAATAGGTTTACACTTTTCAGAGGTTGTATACTTTACCCACAACATCCGATTACCCAACCCTGACCACTCTCGGGGTGCCATACCTACGTATGAAGGGGCTGTATAATCGATCACAGCCTTTCCCTTGTCCAGCCTAATATGGAGTCTGAAAGATCACGGATGTCGCCTAGAGGGGGGCTGTGAATAGGTGGTTTAAAACTTTTATGAGATGGGCTTAACAATGGTGGAATAAAACTAGCATTTTTTTGTTAAGCATAAAGCCTAGATATACTAAGGTTTACCTATGTGCACCAATAACTTATGATAAGCAAGACAAGCAACAAAGTGATAGCAATATAGATTACTTCAAGAACGAAGGCTATGACAAGGTAAATTGCATAAGTAAAGAGCTCGGGTATATAGATAAGGCACACGGGGACGACGATATTTTATCGAGTTCCTCCCAACAAGGGAGTACGTCTCATTGGAGGGGTGGGCGGTACTAAGACCACCAATGCCACAAGAGGTCTCACCCTATTCTCCCGAGCACCCACCACACGGAAAGCACCCGTTCCCTATGGGACACTTGAGAGTGGTCACCAAACCCGTACAAGATTGGGGCAATCTCCACAACTTAATTGGAGACTCCCAATAATCACCACCAAGGCCACTATCTTGGGGAGAGCTCCACAACTTAACTGAAGGCCCCAAGAACACGCCACAAAGGCCACACAACCGTCTAGGGTTCCAAGAACCCAAGAGGGGAAATATTCTTGATTTCACCAACCAAATCCTCTATAGAGAACTCAAATCGATGCACCTAATGCAATGGCAAGTCCTTCACTCTCAAATTCCACCAAAGCTACAAAAGCTATTGGGGGAATAAGAGAGGAAGAACAAAAGAGGAAATCCACAAAAGAAACCCGAAGATCTATATCCCAAGATGTTCCCCTCACATAGAGGAGATATGGATTGGTGGAGTTGTACATCTAGATCTCCTCTTTAAAATCCCTCGACAAGATTCAAGAAATATGGGAGGGATTGAGAGTATTTGCAAGCTCTTGAAGGTAGAAACAATGGAGGAGAGGGAGAGCAAGCAACCAACCCCTTGGGGAAGAAGGGGGCTTTTATAGGACCCCCACGACAACTAGCCATTGCAGACCACTTATCTCGGAGTTTCCAGCCTTCAGGACCAGAGTCTCCGGGGTCCAGACTCCGGCCAAGACTCCGAGAAGCCTCCAGATGCTCTCTACACACCCCCCGGAGTCTGGACCAGAATTTGGGCCAGAGTCTCCGGGGTGTGAACCCCAGAGTCTCCGGCCCTCACAAAACTGGCAGAAACACCAATACGAAAACAATCATAACTTTTGCATCCAGACTCCGATTTTGATGATCTTGGGCTCGTTTCGGAGAGGAAAAGAAGATATACAAGATTATGCAGGGAACCATCATAGTCCATCAAGGTAGGATAGAATCAAATGATGAAGGGGTTAACCTATCTATAAAAGACACACGGGTAAAACCTCCAAATCGGAAACGCAACAGAGAATGCATACGAAATCTGTATTCGATGAACTTGAGCTTATAATGGCAATTAACACAAGCAAATCCGCAGCGCCGCCGCCAAATCCGCAGCGCCGCCGCCACCGAAGGGGAGATTCGGGGGACAGAAAGTCTCTATTCCGGCACCCTGCCGGGACAGGGAAGTGCCCCCAAATCCATCTCCATCGATCTCCACCACCATCTCCATCACCATTGCTGATTACCATGATGAGGAGGGAGTAGTTCTCTCTCGAGGCTAAGGGTTCTACCGGTAGCTATGTGTTCATCTCTCTCTATGCATGATCTTATTGAGATCATGAGCTTGTAATCTATAGATCTATTCTGCTACTCAAGTGCTTTAATGAATCTCTACTCTCCTCATGTGTGTGAAAGTGATAGCGTGCTCACCATGGTGGCACTTAGGCTAGAGATTACAAATACTTGTTATGAGTTATATTTGGAGTTGGATGTTTCTATGAAATTGTGGTGTTTGTTGGACTCATCTAGTACTCAAGGTGACAGTGTGGGGTTTTCTAGATGGGAAAGGCTTACTTTGAGGTGTGCTGTTATAGCCCTACCATGGATTAGAGTGTCCAACCGGAGAGTAGTTAAGAGTAGTATCAAGAGAAGATATTTGTATGAGAGTGTTCACTAGTGAAAGTATGATCCCTAGGCCTTGTTTCTAAGCATTGATACACCGTTTGCATTTAGATCTGTTACATGTTTGCTTGCTTCCATATTTATTTTAGTTTGCTTTTAGTCTCTTCCACGCCTTCAAGCTATCTTCTATCACCGTTACCACTTATAATTATCCATACCACTTGTATTGCACTATCTCTTCACCGAACTAGTGCACCTATACACCTGACAAGTGTATTTGGTGTGTTGGGGACACAAGAGACTTCTTGTATCTTGATTGCAGGGTTGTTTGAGAGGGAATACCTTTGACCACTTCCTCCCTGAGTTCGATAAACCTTGGGTGATCCACTTAAGGGAAAACTTCCTGCTGTTCGACAAACCTCTACACTTGGAGGCCCAACAACTATCTACAAGAATAGAAGTGTGTAGACATCAAGCTATTTTCTAGCGCCGTTGCCGGGGAGGAAAGGTAAAAGGTATTGACACCGGAGGATTAAATAAGAAGAAGCTCCCACGGCAAACACCTATTTTCTGGTGTGAGTACTCGAAGTTATTTCCTTTAGATTCTATAATTTTGTCTTTTTGTTTCTTGTTTTCACTAGTTAGGCTTAATGGAAAACAACAACAAAATTAGAGAGCTTTATAGTATTTATCTTGAGTTAGGACATGAAGTGTTTGAAGAGAAAATTAAAAAACCTATGGAACTTTATTTGCGTGCTAATAGTAATGTTATTCGTATGAATTCTTTGAGCACAATTATTGCTAATGCTATGGAAAAGTCTAAGCTTGGGGAAGCTAGTTTTGATGAGCATGATCTTTTTAGTTCCCCAACTTTGGAAGATAGCTATTCTATTGCTTATGATGATACCAAACCTCCAATATATGATGATTACAATGATGAATATGATATTTTCAGTCCACCTACTATTGAGGAGGAAATTAATTATGACTACAATATGCCTCCTATATTTGATGATTATGGTGATGAGAATAATAATGATAGCTATTTTGTTGAATTTTCTCCCACTACAATCAATAAGAATGCCTATGTTTATGTGGGGAGTATTAATTCTTTTATGGATGTGGCTCATGATAAGACTGTTTCTTGTGATAGTTATATTGTTACTTTTATTCATGATGCTACTGAAAGTTATTATGAGAGAGGGAAACATGGTTTTATGTGTCTCAACAATATTAAGTTTCCCCTCTTTATGTTGAAAATTTTGAAGTTGCACTTGTTTTGATTTCCTATGCTTGTTGCTTTATGCTTTCATGACTTGTTTATTTACAAGATTCCTATGCATAGGAAGTGGGATAGACTTAAATGTGTTTTGAATTTGCTTCTTGATGCTCTCTTTTACTTCAATTCATATGTCTTATGTGAGCATCTTCTCAAACTATCATGCCTAACTTAAAGGCGTTAAAGAAAATTACTTATTGGGAGATAACCCAAAAGTTTTAGATAAGTCTTGGAAGTTATTACTTCTGTAATAACCGCTACTTATCCTTTTTATTTGCTTTTTGTGCCAAGAGTAACCTCTAATGAGAGAGAAGTAATGATTGGGAAAGTTGCTGTCCCGAAACAGATTTTTGTGCTTCACCGTAAAACTTCGTGAGAGAGCTCTGTATGTCGGATTGAGCTGTAATTTTTTTTCTTCTGCCCCAGGTTGTTATCTAACTTCCGTTAGCTCAACACTTTCTGATTTGAGCAACAAAAGGTCTTCGAAAAAATTCGTCTTTACCTGCTAGTCTGTTTTGACAGATTTCTGCCTTTTTCTGCATTCGCTTTTTGTTAGTTCCTTCTTGAGTTCTTTTGGGGAATTGAGCTTTTTGAGGGAAGTTCTACAGTAGCTAGTGTTCTAATGGAAGTTTATTTGGTGTTAGAACTGAACCTTAAGACTTATTTATCTTAAGTGCACTAATGTTGCTAATAAAGATTGTGTGAAGTTTTGTATGAAGGAAAAATTTCAGGTGTATGGAAGGAATGAGTAATGAGATGAAAGATGGACTAAAGCTCAAGCTTGGGGATGCCACGCATGTCACCCCAAGAAATATCCAAGAAGTACAAGCGTCAAAGCTTGGGGATGCCCAAGGCATCCCCTTCTCCATCAATAAAAATCCCAGGTTTCTTTCAAACGCTTCATTTTTATTGTTTCATGCACAGTTGTGTTGTTCTTGGAGCGTCTTCTTTTTCGTTTTCGTTTTGGTTTTCGTTTGCTTGGTTTGCTTAGTTTTCTGAATAAATTGGTTGGACCCCCTCTTTCATACATTGGTTTGCAAATAGTTTGGTTTGGTTTGGAAAAGAGTAGTAAAGTTCTTGCTTATGTGGTAAAAAGAGCTCGTTTTTGACTGTGGCCTATGCTTTTTCATGCCATGCTTGATATTGTTTTGGCTTTATGCTTAGTATTCTTTGCTGTAGCATGACTTGTTATAAACAATTGAGATTGCTTAATGTGCCTTGGATGAATCATGCATTGTTTTAGCATATTAAAGCATAGTATAGTGGTATTCTCATTTGATGCTTTATTTGGGTTGACTTGGCGCATGCTCACACCATGTTATGACTATCTCAAGTCACCATAGCCTGTATGATCCTTTAGTTTTCAACTTGTAGTATCACTTTATGCTTTGATCAATGATTTTTTGTCGCTCTGCATGATTATGGCCATTATTGCTCTCTTAGTTGGTCGCTCCCAGTCTTTTGCTAGCCTCCACAACAAAGTATGAGTTCCACTCATGCATCCAACTCCCTAAACCGAGTTTTTCCAAAGAGTCCACCATACCTACCTACTAGCTTATGCTATTCCAAGTACATTCATGCTTTTGTTTACCTTCCACTTGTTATGAGAAAACTAGTGATTAAAGCTCTCACGAACTTGATGGCACACTTTACTTTACTTGCCCTTAATAAACTTGAACCATTATGTCTTCTATGTTGTATATGCTTGCACTTATTTGTCGGGAATTAGCAGAACCATGCTTTCATGGGGAACGCTTTCAACATTGCACTTGGTACTTGTACCTAGTTGATATCATGCTCTTTTGTATATGGATGTCGTCGGTGTGAAATGAAAGGGGAGCTTGTAAGTCCATGGAGTTATGTATATGTGTTAGAGAAACGCCTGGGCCGCTGGTCTAATCCATGCTGACATGGTGGAAACCTGCAGCATAACCATAATGAGTTGTCTATGAAGCATTCTTCTTATAAAAAAAGAGTCCTATATTGAGAAAAAAAGATACTATGAAAAGAGGAAAGAGAGAAAAAAGCACCATATTCCCATGGTAAATAAGAAGAATGCTGAGATGCTCGTTGTCTGCTTGCCTTGTCATTTTGATATGGGGATTCTTCCGTATCATAGGGCAAGGGGTACCCCGTTGGCGGTTCTCTATGATACACATGTACTTACGATGACAAGAACTTACCGGTGACTAAACTTGAGTAGCATGAGGAGCAGCCCTCGTATACAAGGGACATGAGATTTCTGACTTATACTTCGTCAAGCATGTACACCATAGTTTGTTCACTTTAACCTTAATCACTTCAAGATGCTTATGATAGGGGCAATGAGAGCTGAAAGCTATAAGTACCATAATTTCTGGAAGCTCTTTATGAGACTTGAATCCCTACTTCATTTTACAAAAGGCTTTTCTTCCACCATTATATTGAGTCTCCACCTTCTATCTTTATGCACCTTCTTTGAGAGCATAGTGGCCATTCTTAGTTCTGTGTGCATTGTCCCAAGACTAGTTGATTGGTGCATAACTTGTTATTGTTTGTTTTAAACTATTGTATCTAGTCACTCTTATGAACTTTGAAGGTGTCCTATGCATTTATATTTGCTACTCTATTGAGGGACAAGCTGAATACTTTTATGCTATGTTTTCTTTATGTGAAACAAACAAACATCTTGCAAAGCATTATTATTCATGTATATTTTGTTTGTGCCTTTTGACGTTGCAGCATAGTTTCTTTGCTTATTGCTAGAACCTTGTCTTTCATGTTATGATTGAAGTACTATGATCCCAGCTTTGAATGTTTTGCAAATACTTTGATCAAGTCTTTGATGGTGCATGTCACCTCAAAAATTATTCTTTCTTTTTATCACTTACCTACTCGAGGACGAGCAGGAGTTAAGCTTGGGGATGTTGATACATTGCAAATGTATCTATAATTTTTGATGTTCCATGCTTGGTTTTATCCACTTTCTTGTGTTTTGTTCCAACTTTGGAGTACTTTTCTTGTGATTTCTTAGACTAACCTATTAACAAGAGCCACAGTGCCAACTGCCTGTTTTCTGCTGTTTTTGGTTCCAGGAAGTCAGAAAATGAATATTCTTGGAATTGGACGCGACAAAAGCCAAAGTTACTATTTTCCTAGAAGACTCACGGAGCCAGAAGGAGAGTCAGAGAGGGGCCATAGGGTGGCCACACCATCCCTAGGCGCGGGTCCACCTAGGCCACGCCAGGGCATGGTGTGGGCCCCCTGGCTGCCCACCGACCTTGCCCTCTGGCCTATAAGAATCCTCCCGAAGCCAAAACCCTAGAAAATCAAGCCTCCAGCCACGAAAAGTTCCGCAGCGCCGCCGCCACCGAAGGGGAGATTCGGGGGACAGAAAGTCTCTGTTCCGGCACCCTGCCGGGACGGGGAAGTGCCCCCAGATCCATCTCCATCGATCTCCACCACCATCTCCATCACCATTGCAGATTACCATGATGAGGAGGGAGTAGTTCTCTCTCGAGGCTAAGGGTTCTACCGGTAGCTATGTGTTCATCTCTCTCTCTATGCATGATCTTATTGAGATCATGAGCTTGTAATCTATAGATCTATTCTGCTACTCAAGTGCTTTAATGAATCTCTGCTCTCCCCATGTGTGTGAAAGTGACAGCGTGCTCACCATGGTGGCACTTAGGCTAGAGATTACAAATACTTGTTATGAGTTATATTTGGAGTTGGATGTTTCTATGAAATTGTGGTGTTTGTTGGACTCATCTAGTACTCAAGATGATAGTGTGGGGTTTTCTAGATGGGAAAGGCTTACTTTGAGGTGTGCTGTTATAGCCCTACCATGGATTAGAGTGTCCAACCGGAGAGTAGTTAAGAGTAGTATCAAGAGAAGATATTTGTATGAGAGTGTTCACTAGTGAAAGTATGATCCCTAGGCCTTGTTTCTAAGCATTGCTACACCGTTTGCATTTAGATCTGTTACATGTTTGCTTGCTTCCATCTTTATTTTAGTTTGCTTTTAGTCTCTTCCACGCCTTCAAGCTATCTTCTATCACCGTTACCACTTATAATTATCCATACCACTTGTATTTCACTATCTCTTCACCGAACTAGTGCACCTATACACCTGACAAGTGTATTTTGTGTGTTGGGGAGACAAGAGACTTCTTGTATCTTGATTGCAAGGTTGTTTGAGAGGGAATACCTTTGACCACTTCCTCCCTGAGTTCGATAAACCTTGGGTGATCCACTTAAGGGAAAACTTGCTGCTGTTCTACAAACCTCTGCACTTGGAGGCCCAACAACTGTCTACAAGAATAGAAGTGCGCAGACATCACTAAGCAACAACAAAGATGCAAGAGCATGAAATGCAAATGTTTAAGAACAAACTCAAAGCATAAACCAACTTCCCTTAAACCCTCTAAAACTTCTCTCCTGTTGGCATCGATTGCCGAAATGGGTGACAAGTTCTAGAAGGCCAATATTGTGATAGTTCCTCCAAAGGTGTGTATTCACACATATCCAATGATGAATACTTGGGAGGAAGTAGAACTAAATCAAGGACCCGAAGATTGCTAAAGAACTAAAATGAAAGAAGCATCAACAAATGATGTAAGCAATCATAAGATCCGACAAACCAAATGAAAACAACAAATGAGATCAAATGGAAACAACAAGATATTATGATACGAGCAAAATAGTGTTTTAAATGAAAATAGAGAAGCTCCCCAAGATTTGTGCACAAATTAGAATAATTGCATTTGAATACCAAATGCATAAACATGGAATCCTCACTCCCCCATAAGCATTTAAAACACAACAAATGAGCATTATTAAATGAATTAAATGAGCTCCCCAAATATTATGCACCAATTATGATAATTGCATTTGGGAACAAAGTGCATAATCATGGAATCCCCACTCATCCAAATTCATTTAACAATACAAGTCATGAGAGAACAAATATGAGGGCCCAAATATGCAAACAAAAGGAACAAGGGCTTATAGGCAAATAAATTTGGAAGCCATCGAAGAATCAAAAAGGAATAAGAGGTGGTATCCAAGGAATACAATATCAACTAACAAATTATCTTCTCTCGTGTGTATAAATTTCTAAGTGGATAACATCACAAAGACATATGCCCATAAAGAAACAAGCACACACAAAGAAGATATACAAGAAATAATATAGAAAGCAAGATGAAGTCATAACATATACCAATAAGATTTTTGATTGAAAGCATGGCCAAAGGCACAATTTTATCTTATTGTTCATTAATGAGCTTCAAACCCCAACACACCACATACATTACAACTATCACCAAGGGAAGAGTAGATAGTTGGAATATATGAAGAAAAGCAACAAGTATCACAAAGGAAAAAACAACTAGCAAAATATCACTATTGCACATGAGAGGAGTTGAGGAAAGGATGGGCAATACAATTGCTAGACTGACATATTTGGGATTGGTGAATCATATGCATGATTTTGTATAGTCCTTATTATATGCACTCATTTCAACTTACACACATTCCAATAAGGAGTTCTCTTAAAACCAAAGCTAGAACCACAACAAATACAAATACAAAAATTCATGCTAGAAGGCAACCCATACAATTGGAAGCAAGATATAGGAGCATGAGAAAGGGATACTTGTTACCGAGATATAATTGGTAGGATCTAGAGGATATGAATTCGTTGATCATCCTATAGCTTGCCTCCAATTTCCATGAACGCACCACTTCTTCACACTTTGAGAGACAAGCATCCAATACATCTCCAATGTACCTAACACACATTAAGTACAAAATGGTCCCCAAACATATTGGGTCCAAAGTAGTTAGTGCAACTACAATACATAGGAGAGACTCCACAAAAACATGTGCATATTGATATGAAATTGAATTTCATGCACATCTTAGCTAATTAGGATTTGGTGGAGTTTCCCCTATATATTGGATTAAGAAACGCAAGAATGCCATAATATATACACATAGTAACTATGCATGCAAGCAACTTTCAAGAACCAAACGGAGATACAATTTGAACAAAAACACCAAGTAAACCAAGAAGTCACACCAAAGTGTGACACAATAAAAGATTGTTCAAATTATATCAAAGAACCAAATCAACACATGAAAGATCACGAGTTCACCAAATGAACTAGGCAAAAGCTAAAGAGTAAAAGATAGACACAAAAACAAATGCTCAAGGGTTTATCTCATTCTAAAAGGTCAAAACATGAAACAAGGAATGAGACCAAGACAACTCCCAAAAGAGCAAGGTTCCAACGAATAAACCAAACTCTCAACACTTTTCATGATGGCACAAAATACCAAAACGAAAAGATCGAACTACCAAGAACATAAAGCATGATATCGATCAAAGCAAGAAACATAAAGGAGTGTTCTAAATAACAAGGAGAGCTCACCCATAAGTAGTACATTATATATAATTTTGCTTTTGAATGCAAAATACACACAAATGAGATCATCACTACTACCTTCATTAAATAAAACACACTACGATACCAATAAAATAAGAATATCCATAAGAGGCAAGGAAAGCTTAGGAGACAACACAAAACATTTTCTTGGCAAGAGATAGTACAAAATTTAAGCAAAGGCCAGAGTGAATATGATCAATAAATTCTACCATCAATCTAGCACTAATTGTCCAAGGACCAGAAGTATTGGGAATAATCTTCTCGAGGTAGTTCAGAAGGATATCCAAGATCATATTCACACAAAGAAGCATATAACAAAGTATAAGAATTAAGCTTGATGCTTCAAAAGAGATTCTTGGTAGCTTCCAATAGTCACACAATCACTAGTGATTAGAGCAACTTGAAGCTAATGGTTTCCATGTGGATATAGAGATACTAATATGAGGAAGCACATACCAAGAGATACTCTCACAAACAAGATCCAAAAGATGAGAAACAAATGTACATGCAAATTTGGACTTGTTTGAGCAAATGTGTCACAAAGGAGCTAGATAATTATCAATATCGATTCTAGGTGACACAAACTCAAATTTTCACATTTTCTAGGATTGTAATATGCACTAAGCATATGACTCCCCCATAATGTGATAAACCATAAATATCAACACGAGGCAACAAAGTCCAAAATAGAGATAATTAATGGACACTATAGAACTTAAATTTCTCGTGAGGATGACATACCACATAGAGACTAGATAATCTTGCAATATCACTACTAAGTGGTATTCCTCATGTACACACATTTTTAGGATTATGGAATGCCCAAGCATAACACTCCCCCAAAATGGAATAGTCCATTAATCTCTCATAAGAGCCAAAAAGATATCAATTGAATTCAATAATAACTACAACACAAGAAACACACATACATAGTGTGCAAACCAACAAACACAAATAAACTTGATAACTCAATATAAGTAAGTGGTAAGCAAAACATATACAAGAACATGCAAGGTACAAAACCAACACATGCACAAGGGGCGAGTAACTTTCAATGTAATGAGTTAAGAACATGTTATCACAAGGAGGAACATTGGAAATATATAGAGGCAATGTAATCCACATGACTTGGCTTGACAAATTTAATAGATGAAGATCCCTCAATTATTCATGATGAAACCAAGTCTCCATTGTCCTCCAAAATCACCTATTGATCAAGTTTTGGCGTGTTGGTCCCCAACCAAGTTGGGTCCTAAGAAGTTAGTCACAATAGGCTTGGCAGCCCAAATGGTTATTTTCTTGACACCACTTTGGGTACCAACATATTTGGCAAACACATTGCCCACCTCATCCTTATGAAGTGAATAAGCATCATCAATCATGATAGGGTTGGATGAGGAGTTACCAATAGTGCACGAGGAAGAAATGTGCCCCTTCTCATGACAAATGTAGCAAGTTCTTCTCTTGCTATCTTTCTTCTTGGGTGATGGTGTTGGGTTTGCAGCATAGAAAACAAAAAATTTCCTACGATGGGAACTATACGCCAAGATCTATCTACTAGATACAAGCAACGGGTGCATATACATCCATAGAGAACTTACCCTCGAAGACAACAAAGCTTTGTTAACGAGTTGGAACTCGTGGATGATGTAGTGCTACACTTGCCGATCTCAAGATCGTGATGAAGTCCAGCAGGTCCGGCTCCAGCACGTCCATCAGATCCAGCTCCAGCAAGTCCAGCACCTCAAAGCAACGGTGCATCCATGATCGCACACATGTCCGGTACCCCGACAACCTCCGTCCCTTGCTCCAGCAAAGCAGCAGAGCAGCAACTCCTTTCTAGATAAAGCCACCGGGAACATGTATCTCGCTAATCTGAGACCATGGGGAAATAATACTAGAGGGAGAGAGAGATCCTTCACAAGGAGGTGTGAGTGAGAAGTGAGGAGAGGGGGGCCTTTTATAGGAGGAGGGGAGGGTACCCCTCCCATGGACGGCGCCCCATGGAGGTGACCCTTCACCTCCCCCATTCATGTCCTGGTAACTCCCTCCACATAAATTTGCCTCTTCACATTCTTCATTAAAGTCTCCACTTTAAATGCATCAAGTTTCTCCAAATTTAATGCTCTCTCATTTAATAAAACTCTTTTATTAGTTTTATTTAGAATTTTGTTAATTAATTTAATTAACAAAGATTCACATAAAACCCCCTGCAACGTTTCAATATTACATGCAGAACCAATTTCAGCAATTTCACCCGAAACAGTTTCGGTGTCTATTGAAATAATTCCAGCACTTTCTTAAATCTTTATTTGAAACATATTTGCTCCAAATGGTGTCGGTATCCCTTAAGTGTGTCACCCTACGGTTCGCGAATAATGCAAACATGATCGAGACCCCTCTCAGATCAATAATCAGAAGCGGGACCTAAAGATCCATACTGACTCCTACACATTCAACGATGACTTCTGTGATCGTGAGAACCTTTAACGCTAGTAACTAAATCCCTTTGTCTCATGATATAATACATGTCCGAGATTCGATCATCGGTATCCAAAATACCTAGTTTGATCTCGTTACCGACATGCACTCTTTTCTCGTTCCCGTGATATAACATTCTAGTGATCTCATCACTTCCTTGCAAACTATCTTAATGTGATATCACCGAGAGGGCCCAGAGTATATCTATCCGTCATTGGGATGGACAAATCCCACTCTTGATCCATGAGCCTCAACATAACACCTTCGTAGCACTGAACCCACCTTTATAGTCACCCTGTTACGGTGTGACGTTTGATGTTATCAAGATACTCTTCCGGTGTTAGCAATTAACATGATCTCATGGTCTAAGGACTAAGATTACTTCGTATGATAAACATAATGACTTTGATCGTATTGCTATACTTCGGATGAATGTTCATCACATCATTGCACCAATGTTGTGACCTCGTTATTAACAACATCCAATGTCCATGATCAGGAAACCTTGATCATCTTGTTAATCAACGAGCTAGTTTATATGAGAGGAATTACTAGGAACTTTGTATTTTGTTTATTAAACACACATGTATTAATGTTTCCAATTAATACAATTATAGCATGCAAAATAAACATTTATCATAAACATGGAATAAGATAATAACCACTTTATTATTGCCTCTCGGGCATATTCCCTTTAGTCTCCCAGTTGCACTAGAGTCAATAATCTAGTTTGAAAAACTTTGCGTATTGAACACCTATGACTTTATGGTGTTGCATATACACGATTGCTAGTGGTTAACATAATCTCCGGATCTGACAGTTTCAGGTCCGTGTGTATGTGCATGTCTTTGCGTCTCTACGCATCACTCATTCTCAAATGAGATGGCATTGTATAAATTTGGTCCTTTGGTGAGACCTTTAGTTCGCTCGGGTTAAAATATGTTGATATTATTGTCATACAATATATCTTCATAGTATTAGCCCACTTTGAACCACACCTAGTTTGACAACAAACTACTTAACACAAATGCCCTCCTTTGTTGCTATTATAGCAGTCATATACTTAGCCTTTTGTTGTAGTATCCATCACAATGTTTTAACTTTGTAACTCATCCAAATCCATCATGGAACATCCTTTCCATTACATTGTGCCACCCATAGTCTAAATTTGAGATAAATTTAATTTGTATCTTGTGACAAAACTAGTATCAATGTAACACTTTACAATGAACTACCTTTAACTATTTGTCACTTATACATGATATATTCTTAGTTCTTCCAAAGCTCATAAGAATATCTTTACTATTGTCCAATGACCATATTATGAAACATTCTGGTATGTGCTCATAACATTTATAGCATAGGACATTCTTGATATATACATATCATGGTATAATCGATCAAAATCTTCATGTGATTTTACTCACCAAGTGTTGAAACACTTGAATCTTGATACAATCCTTTCCATGCAGCAAGAACCTTTCTTGTTGTTTCCATATTGAACCCTTTCACTATCTCATATATGTATGTCTGGCACAGCCATATTAGCGCCTCAATCTATCCATATAGATATTAATGCCAAATATTCCAGTTTTGCCCAAGTCTTTCATGGAAATCTTATTTTAATGAAATTCTTAACTTGTGTCAATACAAGATACATCATTTCCAATCAACAATATGTCCTCTACATAATGTATTAGAAATATGTCTCAGCGCTCCCACTTAATTTCTTGCAAATGCAAGCATCTTCATCATCTCCGATGAATTTAAACTCTTTTAACAGTTTCATCATGGTGAAGATTCCAACTCCGCTATGCTTACTTCAACTATTGAAGTTTGCATGCCTTTTTAGCACCCTTTGAATTAACAAAACCCTTCGGACCGTGACTTGTACACGTCCTAGGTAACCATTCTATTAGAAGAACCTTGTTTTGTTTATTCAACTACCATATACCAAATTATATGTAGTGGTTGCTACATTAATCTGTCAAGACTAAATATCGCTATGAAAGATCAAATCTTGTCATAGTCAACTCCTTGAACATTGCCGTAAACTTCTTTCTGACATGTCGACTATTTCATAGATGTTAAATATCCATGTCTATTTCTTTATAGATTCAAACACGACCGTTAGGCTTTACGCCTTTTCAGAGGGTCTTCCAAGTTCAGAAACTTGATTCTCGTGTATGGATACTATCACGGATTCTATGATTTCTAGTCATTTTATGGAGTTAGGGCCCATCATCGCTTCTTTGCATGCAGTCGGTTCATCATTGTCAAAACAATAACGACTTGTTTATCAAATATCACTATTTGATTCTTACCGACCCACACGGTTCAATATGAACTCTAATTTTCGAGATTACAACCTTTGTAATCATGGGAGCCATGAGCATTGTGGCCGCCACCGGGACACTTTCCGACGCTATGCTACTTAGCACATATAGCTAAGGTTCAACAACCTTATCAAAGTTCTATTGTCCTCCCACTTAACTTTTCGCAAAAAATTCCTTCTCAAGAAACTTGATGTTCCAAGTAACAAACTCTTTTGTCCTCGGTGTTATGGAGAAATTCCCAACAAATTCTTTGGGATAACCTACAAAGACATGATTATCCGACGTTGGTTGTAAACATTTTACTTATGCATGGCATACCAAAATTTAAGAAAAGACAATTCGGGTTTTATCCCAAACCATAACTTATATGGTGTCATTTCAACGGATCACGATGGTGCTCTTTTCAGTGTAAAAGCGGTAGTCTCTAAAGCTTCAATCCTTAAAACATAATGGCAGTTTTATAAATGACACCTTTGATCTTACCATGTCAAACATGGTTTTATTTCATCTCTCGAATATGCCATACTCCTATGGTTTATTGGGAAACACAAATCATGGAACAATTTCTCAAATCTTAGGTGTTTTTGCTAAACATGGAAATCAAATATCTTCCTTTATGATCGAATCATAAACTCTTTATTTTCTTGTTACAATGATTTTCTACTTCATCTTGAAAGTCTTTGAACAATTTTCAACTGTTTTATACTTCTTCCTTATTAAGTAAATATATAGATATATTCACTCAAATTTTTGGAGAAAGCATATGAAGCAAAAAGATCCATCGCATATGGCTACATATAATGGACTATATACATCAATATGTATAATATCTAGTTAGTCATTCGTTCCTCTTTAGCCTATGGACGGAGTTTCCATTATCTCGAGGGAAGTTTCACAAGCGTCAATTGATCAAAAACAAAGAATCCAAAAATCCATCAACATGGAGTTTCTTCATGTTTTCTTTCTAATATAATTTAAACAGCGATGTCACTTCATAACTGATCTTTCAATCATTTGTCTTGAGACATTTAAGCAATAGTGTTTATGGATGTGATTTCTCCCACCAGACTTGTAAAAGTTCATCCATCCTTTATGGAATACGGTAATTATTTGAACAACCATTGTTCTCATAATACCGGAACAAAATAACAATTATTAAAACAAATCTTGAAGGCTAGGTTTGACGACAACGAAAAACACAATAACACTTTATTTTGTTTTCGATGAACATCATCACTTATTCTCTTGCTAGTTACTTAGGCCATTGCAGTTCATGAATTGGGTTGTCATGTATGACATTTCATACCAACCAATTAGGTATCCAATACCGATATCCAATACCTAAGAACCACATTGTTTAACAAGCAAGGAATACAACCATAACATGTGTATCTTCTATATACCTAAGTTGGACATTTCCAACTTTTTATTTTCTGCCAAATATTTTATAGATTCTCTTTTAGCAATTCCTTTTCCTTTTAAAAGAATCTATCAACATCAATAGTGGTGTCATTCACATGACACATAGTACAAAGCGTATATAGTCAAATACTAATACCTTTGGACTTGCACTTTGAAGTGGATCACCATCATCAAATTTTGGTATTCTTTCAAAAATCCATTCTTTAGTAATCTATTAGTGTAGTAAAAAATTTACTTACATCTTCTATTCATCCTTATCGTGACAAATTTCATGATCAAGCTACTATAGCCTGTAAGGAAGAATGGCGAGTATAATGTTAGTTCCCAAAAACCTTTTTGGGAGATCCGGATGCCTAGCATCTCCATCCTTCACAAATTCTCATAATATGAGAACATGTATTTTGTTAAATTATACTCTATCATAATGCAACCAAAAATATTGTTTCGGATATCACAATATCTTCCACACATGATGGTTTCTGAAACAATTTTTCAGCTCCTAGATAATCTTGATATTAAAACAACTTTTGAATATCAATGATCATGGAGGCAAACATGATACTTTAGATACTAACATTGGAATTCTTACTCTTGATTTAATACTACTTATTAAACTTCATGGAGTAAATAGAGTTTGCTGAAAGTTTGAAATAGGACTTATAAACTTTAAATTGATATTCAAAACAATACAATACCAGTTCGTAAAGTAAATATCCAGAATTCCATAGTTCTATTATCTCAATTAAAAACTAAGCATAAGGGAGTGAACAGACGCTAATGACTACAACAAATTATGCAAATTCACTTTGATTTAGTTTATGACAAATTGAGTTCAACTAATCCAAATTACAAATGAACTCCCTCTCAAAAACGACATCCCTCGTGCCTTTTTGGTGATTACATGAACCAAATCCACTACACCAAGTCCGATCATCACGTGAGTCGGTATAGCTTCAAAGGCGAGCATCAATATGGGCATCATATCAACTATATGACTCATGCTTAACCTTTTGGTCCGTGTTCCGAGGCCATGTCTGTACATGCTAGGCTCGCCAAGTAAGAACCTTAGTATTCGCGTGTGTAAAACTGTCTTACACCCATTATATGAAAGCGTAGAGTCGAGTACACCCGATCATCACGTGATGCCTCAAAACACGATCCAAAAAACGGTGCATACTTAAGGAAGAACACATTTTATCTTGATATCTAAATGAGGGATCATCTTATAATGCTACTAAAACGCTAAACTAGCAATATAAGATGCAAACATCTAATGTGTAAAGTGAGATGATATGGTCCATGCATTTGATCTCTATCATATGCATCATGGTATGATCTCTATCATTCGTTTGTGTGTAAGGCCAAGATCTATGGAACTTACACGTTAAGTGTGTTGTAAGAGTATCTATCATACATCTACTTACAACAATACCATATCAAGACACTAGCCCAACAACAATCTAAACTAGACGCCTCTAATCTATCCATTGCAAGTTTTACGTGGCTTAGGGCTTTCGGAGATAGAACTGTTCTTACCTATGAACATGGAACCACAACGAGGATAACCAAGTTATTAGCAACTCGTTGTAAATCAGATATTGACTATAGTAGGAGAGACAGACACCCGCCAACCACTTATGCAAAACAAGTTGCATGTCAGTCGTGGAACCGGTCTCATGTACGATGACATGTAAGGTTGGTCCGGGCCGCTTCATCCCACTATGCCACCAATATCCAAAATACATAGAAGATGCAATAACATGATTATCATTGCCCACATATAAACATATGTGTACTACCCGTGCAAAGCACCTACGCATAGATCAGGCTTTGATACCACTGTTGGGTTCGCAGCATAGAAAACAAAAAATTTCCTACGATGGGAACTATACGCCAAGATCTATCTACTAGATACAAGCAACGGGTGGATATCCATCCATAGAGAACTTACGCTCGAAGACAACAAAGCTTTGTTAACGAGTTGGAACTCGTGGATGATGTAGTGGTACACTTGCCGATCTCAAGATCGTGATGAAGTCCAGCAGGTTCGACTCTAGCACGTCCATCAGATCCAGCTCTAGCAAGTCCAGCACCGCAAAGCAGCGGTGCATCCGTGATCGCACACACGTCCGCTACCCCGACAACCTCCGTCCCTCGCTCCAGCAAAGCAGCAGAAGCAGCAACTCCTTTCCAGATAAAGCCACCGGGAACATGTATCTCGCTAATCCGAGACCATGGGGAAATAATACTAGAGGGGGCGAGAGATCCTTCACGAGGAGGTGTGAGTGAGAAGTGAGGAGAGGGGGGACTTTTATAGGAGGAGGGGAGGGTACCCCTCCCATGGCCGGCGCCCCATGGAGGTGACCCTTCACCTCCCCCATTCATGTGGTGGTAACTCCCTCCACATAAATTTGCCTTTTCATATTCTCCATTAAAGTCTCCACTTTAAATGCATTAAATTTCTCCAAATTTAATGCTCTCTCATTTAATAAAACTCTTTTATTAGTTTTATTCAGAATTTTGTTAATTACTTTAATTAACAAAGATTCACATAAAAACCCCTGCAACATTTCAATATTACATGCAGAACCAATTTCAGCAATTTCACCCGAAACAATTTCGGTGTCTATTGAAATAATTCCAGCACTTTCTTAAATCTTTATCTGAAACATATTTGCTCCAAATGGTGTCGGTATCCCTTAAGTGTGTCACCCTACGGTTCGCGAATAATGCAGACATGATCGAGACCCCTCTCATATCAATAATCAGAAGCGGGACCTGGAGATCCATACTGACTCCTACACATTCAACGATGACTTCTGTGATCGTGAGAACCTTTAACGCTAGTGACTAAATTCCTTTGTCTCATGATATAATACATGTCCGAGATTCGATCATCGGTATCCAAAATACCTAGTTTGATCTCGTTACCGACATGCACTCTTTTCTCGTTCCCGTGATATAACATTCTAGTGATCTCATCACTTGCTTGCAAGCTATCGTAATGTGATATCACCGAGAGGGCCCAGAGTATATCTATCCGTCATCGGGATGGACAAATACCACTCTTGATCCATGAGCCTCAACATAGCACCTTCGTAGCACTGAACCCACCTTTATAGTCACCCAGTTACGGTGTGATGTTTGATGTTATCAAGATACTCTTCCGGTGTTAGCAATTAACATGACCTCATGGTCTAAGGACTAAGATTACTTCGTATGATGTTATAGCAATATAAACATAATGACTTTGATCGTAATGCTATACTTCGGATGAATGTTCATCACATCATTCCACCAATGTTGTGACCTCGTTATTAACAACATCCAATGTCCATGATCAGGAAACCTTGATCATCTTGTTAATCAACGAGCTAGTTTATATGAGAGGCATTACTAGGAACTTTGTATTTTGTTTATTAAACACACATGTATTAACGTTTCCAATTAATACAATTATAGCATGCAAAATAAACATTTATCATAAACATGGAATAAGATAATAACCACTTTATTATTGCCTCTCGGGAATATTCCCTTCAAATGCCACAACTTCAGGAAGAGCACGAGTAGTCCTCTTAGGAAGAGGCCCATCTACAACTTTAGGAAGATATTGAGGACTCTTCCCTTGTTGCTTCACACCTAGAGGCTTCTTCTTCAATGGGCAAGATCTAACATGATGCCCTTCTTCCTTGCACTTGAAGCAAACAATGTTGGCCGGATACTTTACTTGATCTTGGCCATTCTTCTTGTTGCCCTTGTGCTTCAACTTGATAGTGGACTTGTTATTGATATTGGAGTTTAATCCAAGTCCACTCTTGTCATTGGGGGATTTTTGCACACTCAAGATGTGGTTGAGTGTGGCCTTCCCTCTATGACCCCTTTTCAAGTCATCTTCAAAGAAGTGACTTGAGCCTTGAGCTTCTTGTTTTCCTCTACATGGTTAATTTCAACAACAATAGTAGAGGAAGTAGATGCTACATTGCTAGAGAAACAAGGCACAAAATGCAATTCATCACAAGATATAACATGGTTATGCGGACATGAATTACAAGGACTAGCACATGGCAATATCACATTAGGAGTAGAAGTAATGCTAATGTCCACATGAGGCCC
The DNA here is from genome assembly GCA_910589775.1 of Avena eriantha. Classification (NCBI taxonomy): domain Eukaryota; kingdom Viridiplantae; phylum Streptophyta; class Magnoliopsida; order Poales; family Poaceae; genus Avena; species Avena eriantha. Next base: position 128,235,412 of record OU342746.1, read on the forward strand.
ACTAGATATTACCTTTGACACAATGGCCTCATGAGATAACTTTGGCCTATCATGGGAGACTAGAAGATCCTCATGCAAGCTTGAGATCTTAACATGAATTTCTTCCAATTTCCCATATTTGCTAGTTAGCAAAGCAAGTTGAGCCTTTAGCTCGATATTCTCCTTCAAAATAGATGCTTTACAAGAAATAGAGTTAGTATCACAAGCATCATTATTAATTGCAAGAGGTGAGGGCAACTTGGCAAGATCTTTTGAATATGAAGCTTTAAGTTGCTCATGCGACTCAGTGAGTTTGATGAGCTCACTCTTAATGACTTGAGAGCCATTTTCGAGGTGCTTAAAATCCTGAACAAGTTTAGCATGGGCAACTAAGAGTTCATCACTTTTAGTTTTGCGAACATTTTCCACCACAAGTTCTCTATCATGGTTTTCCTTTACTGTAGATAATTCTAGAGTAAAGGTATCCTCAAGAGATTCCTTGGTGGTTTGTTCCTCTTCAAGGGAGCTCTTTAGATAGGCAATCTCATTAGCATACTCACTCTCATGTTCATTATTTTGATATATGACATTTTATTGCTCCTCAATAAGTTTCTTGCCCTCAATAGCACGAGACAAAATTTTAACAAAGTTGGAGCAAGCAATTTTATTTTTATGAATAGCGGGAAAGACAATCTCTCCCATCTCTTGAATAGATGCAATATCATAATCAACAAGATGATCATTATCATCATCACTACCATCAACATTATCATAATCAAGACCATCAACAACATCATCATCATCATCATCATGAGATACAATGGGATCCCAAGAGGTTACCTTTGTTCCCTTAGCCATAAGGAATAGGTGAGAACCGAAAGAAGGTGATGATGAGATTGCATGTGTAGCTCCATTCAAAACATTGTATTGGTCCATAGAATCTTTGTTTTCCTCTACATGGTTAGCAATACAAGAACTAGAGGAAATAAAAGCATTTTTATCATGGCAATAAGACAACACAAGCATATCATAATAAGATTTAATCAAGTTATTTCTACAAGATATGCAATGACTACCAACAGAAGCATATGAGGAGTTTTGAGTTCTACAAGTGTTAGAGTCCAAAGATAGACCATTGCAACTAGATAGATATGAAGTATTATCAATAGTAAGCTCACTATCCAAATTGCAATTTCTATCACCACTCACCATATCATTACCTTGTGAAAAATCACATGTTGGTGAAGTGGTAGAAGGTGATAACTCATCATGGCCAGAGGTGGAGGGAACACATCATCCTCAATAATATTGGACTCACTATATTTCTCTTGAAGCTTTGTCCAAATATCACGAGCACTGCGATAAGGCATGATTGAAGAAATAACTACATTGCTCACAACAAGTAAAAACACTTTAGTAGCTTGAGCATCTATATAAGAGTTCATCTTCTCCTCTAAAGATTCGTTTTGGGGATCCATAGGAGAAGAAAAACCCATATATAGAATTCCCTCAATGGATGGGTGAATGTCCCTAAAATAATCTAGCATGCAAGATTTCCAAACATCATAATTTGTGTCATCGAATATATAAAAGGAATTGTGCACTACTCCCCTAATCGACATCTTTACTCTCAAGGCGGTGAAGCCTAAAAGTGAGAGACCTTGCTCTGATACCAATTGAAAGATCACGGATGTTGCCTATAGGGGGTGTGAATAGGCGATTTAAAACTTATACGAGATGGGCTTAACAATGGTGGAATAAAACTAGCGTTTTCTTTTGTCAAGCATAAAGCCTAGATATACTAAGGTTCACCTATGTGCACCAACAACTTATGCTAAGAAAGACAAGAAACAAAGTGATAGCAATATAGATTACTTCAAGAATGAAGGCTATCACAAGGTAAAGTGCATAAGTAAAGAGCTAGGGTATAGAGATAACCAAGGCACGTGGGGACGACGATATTTTAGCGAGTTCCTCCCAACACGGGAGTACGTCTCATTGGAGGGGTGGGAGGTACTAAGACCACCAACACAACAAGAGGCCTCACCCTATTCTACCAGCACGCACCACGCGGCAAGCACCAGTTCCACTATGGGACACTTGAGGGCGGTCACCAAACCCGTACAAGATTGGGGTAATCTCCACAACTTAATTGGAGGCTCCCAATAATCACCACCAAGGCCACTATCTTGGGGAGAGCTCCACAACTTAATCGAAGGCCCCAAGAACGCACCACAAAGGCCACACAACCATCTAGGGTTCCAATAACCCAAGAGGGAAAATATTCTTGATTTCACCAACCAAATCCTCTATAGAGAACTCAAACCGATGCACCTAATGCAATGGCAAGTCGTTCACTCTCAAATTAAACCAAAGCTACAAAAGCTATTGGGGGAATAAGAGAGGAAGAACAAAAGAGGAAATCCACAAAAGAAACCCTAAGATCTAGATCCCAAGATGTTCCCCTCACATAGAGGAGATGGATTGGTGGAGTTGTAGATCTAGATCTCCTCTTTGAAATCCCCCAACAAGATTTAAGAAATATGGTAGAAATTGAGAGTATTTGTAAGCTCTTGAAGGTAGAAACAATGGATAGAGAGAGCAAGCAACCAGCCCCTTGGGGAAGAAGGGGGGCCTTTTATAGGCCCCCCCACGACAACTAGCCGTTGCCGACCACTTAACTCGGAGTTTCCGACCTCCAGGACCGGAGTCTCCAAACCCTAGGACCGGAGTCTCTGGGGTCCAGACTCTAGCCAAGACTCCGAGAAGCCTCCATATGCTCTCTGCACACCCCCCGGAGTCTAGAGCGGAATTTAGGCTGGAGTCTCTTGCCCTCACAAAACTGGCAGAAACACTGATACAAAAACAATCATAACTTTTGCACATGGACTCCGATTTTGATGATCTTGGGATCGTTTCAAAGAGGAAAAGAAGCTCTACAATATTATGTAGGGAACCATCATAGTACAGCAAGGGAGGATAGAATCAACTTTATGAAGGGGTTAACCTATCTATAAATGACACACCGGTAAAACCTCCAAATCGGAAACACAATAGAGAATGCATACGAAATCCGTTTTCGATGAACTTGAGCTTGTAATGGCGATTAACACAAGATCTAAATCCTCTCATGGATAATAACCAAAAAATAACCAAAAAGATGATGCCAAGTATGCAAATGTTTGAGCTCTCTTTTAAGGATATGATCAAGTTAATCACTCGAGAGCCCCTCTTGATAGTACGGTAATCTATCCTAAACTCGGTCTCCCAACAACAACATGGGACCGGAAAAAGGGAAAACTTATTAAGATAATACCTTTACCTTGAGAAATCCACTTGAGCTCGATGTCGACGAGCTTGTGCTTCTCAAGATGGACACCTTTCTTGATTGCTCTTCCTTGAGCTCGAATAATGAAGACTTGAAACATGCTCCCCCATACACAATGGGGAAACCTCTTATTTGACCTTGTCTTCATCGACCCATGATCACCGAGGATGACAAGCTTCAAGCATGAGATCTTCTAGAGATGGTGCATCTTGAGCTTTCACAACATTTCTTCTAACTCTAATTGGATGATGTCTTGAAGATACACATGAGGAACTCCATCTACTCCTTCAAGACACACTTGATCTTATTTTCTTTATTCTTCTTCTTCTACAAGCTTCCAATAGGCCCAAAACCCTTGGACAATGCTTCTTCTTCATTTCTGCTACCTTGAAGCCAACACATGCTCTAAGCAATGCTAATGGACAATTCCTACAAGTGCAACTTAATGCAAACATTAGTCCATAGAGATTGTCATTAATTACTAAAACCACACATGGGGGCCCACATGCTCTTTCAGAGTCTACCCTATGAGTTGTTCCTCCCAACACCGGGGCGTCAGGTACCAAATACCAATCAGAGCGCATTTTTCACTCCATCTCGAGTGTGCACTTTCAATGGAAGGCTCATAGTATCATCCGGTTGTAGACAACTACAGTGTAAAGTTCCCTAATCCTCTCTGGATCTTAGAGGGGAAAGTTCCGGATTCAGAGGAGAACTTTTGGGTCAACCCCATAGAGTTGTGAGACCACCATACCAAGCTAGGCAAGGTTCCAACTATGCCCTGTCCCACACCAGGGTAATTGTGGTTGCACATGTTAGTTGTTCCGGTGACATGCTTAGTGATCATGTGGCATTTTAAAACACTTTCCATAAACCTCCATAATCCTTTTTTAAGGGTTGGTAAACATCTTTCTTTTGAAAACACTTTCTCTCGACTAGGATAACCTTCCCAAGTGAAAGAGCATCTGGGCCCCCATGTGTGGTTTTGGTAATTAATGACAATCTTTATGGACTAATGTGTGTACTAAGTGTCACTTGTAGCATTTGTCCATTGGCATCGCTTGGAGTATGTGTTGGCTCCAAGGTGGAAGATATGAAGAAGAAGATACATTGTGGAAGCTCAATCTACGCCATCTCTAAAAGATCTCATGTTTGGTGCTTACCATCCTCGGTGTTTATGGATCGATGAAGACAAGGCCAAAGGATGCTCAAGGCAAAGGTATTCTTGATAGGTTTTCCCTTTTGCCGGTCTCGTGTTGACCGGGTTTAGGATAGATAGATGTACTATTAAGAGAGGCTCTCGAGTGAGTATCTCGATCATATTGTTCGGAGAGAGCTCAAACCTTTGCATACTTGCATCATCGTATTTGGTTGTTTATTTGTCTTATCCATATGAGGATATAGAGCTTGTGGTAATCTTCATAACAAGATCTTGTTTATCAAAATCGGATCTCCCTTTTATATCTTGTTGCGATTTTGATCTTGGCGGTTTTTCGGATACTCACCAAGTGAGGTATCTCACATTTTTATACTTGATACTTTCTCATTTTGTGATATACAATATTTCTACTTTTAATTGGGTAGCTCTTGTTTTCCTCTTTCCAACGCAATTGGATTCGGATCAATCGGAGCTACCAAACTAAAGATATGTCCGTTTGTGTATTTGCCTCTTTATTTGTTTTAAAATAAAAAGAAAAGGGGGTTTTCCTTTTTGGGCCGGCGGTACTACCGCTCAGCGCCACCGGGCCATTCTGCGCGCGCTCGCCACCCTCTATCCCATGCGGTAGCTAGCCGGGGCCCAGGCCGGTAGTACCGGCCCATGCGGTACTACCGCCTGGCGGCGATACTACTGGGCCAACTCGCCCAGCATCCTAGCTTCCTCCCGTGAGCGCTTCGCTCAGCCCAGCCGCCCCGCATTGACCGCGCGCGCCGCTCGCCCGCCTCGCTTTGCCCGGGCCAGCCCAGCCGCCTAGCTAGCAGGCCCCTGCTCACTACTCGCTCCGCCGCTTGCGCTCTCTCGCTCGTGCGCGCACTTCTTCGATCGCCAGCGCGTAGCCCGATCCCCTTCCTCCCTTTCTCTTGCCTTCGCTCTCTCGCCTGGGTCCTTTCGCACGCTCGCCCCGTTTCCCGCTCGCTCACTGCACTGCCTCAGGTTGGGAGCGGTAGTACCGGTTGGGCCCAGTACTACCGGCCCACCCAGGCCAAAATTGCCCCAACGGGCAGATGTTGGCCCTCCTTTTAAATAGCTTTCCCCTTCTTCTTTTTGGGGTGGTTCTTCCTCCTCTATCTTTTGTCAAGCTTTTCCTCTTGTTCTAATCCTTGTGTGCTTGATTCCTCTCTCTCCCTCCTTTGATTCTTGCCAATATTTGAGGGGTAGATAGAGGGGATCTAGATCTACACTTTGACCAATCAAAATCCAATCTTTGGATCTAGATCTTTGGGGCTTTTTGTGTTTCCCTTTTGTGTTCTTCCTCTCTTGTTCCACCAATTGCTTTAGTAGGCTTGTTGGAACTTGAGAGTGAAGATTTGGGGCATCTTTGTGGTGTTCTTGCCTTTTGCATTTAGTGCATCAGTGTATGTTCTCTCCAGAGGATTTGTTTGGTGATATTCATTGGAGCTAGTCCCTCTTGGGTTCTTGGAACCCTAGACGGTTGTGTGGTCTTTGTGGCGTGTGCTTGGGGTCTTCAATTAAGTTGTGAAGCTCCCCCAAGATTGAGGCCTTGGTGGCGATTATTGGGAGCCTCCAATTAAGTTGCGGAGATAGCCCCAATCTTTACGGGTTTGGTGACCACCCTTAAGTGTCCCATAGTGGAACGTGTTCTTGCTCGCGTGGTGGGTGCTCGAGAGAATAGGGTGAGGCCTGGTGGCGTTGGTGGTCTTAGTACCGCCCACCCCTCCAACGAGACGTACTCCCTTGTTGGGAGGAACTCGGTAAAATATCATCGTCCCCGCGTGCCTCGGTTATCTCTATACCCGAGCTCTTTACTTATGCAATTTACATTGTGATAGCCATCGTGCTTCAAGTAATTATCTTGCTATCACATTGTTGCTTGTCTTGCTTAGCATAAGTTGTTGGTGCACATAGGTGAACCTTAGTATATCTAGGCTTTGTGATTAACAAAAGAAAATGCTAGTTTTATTCCGCCATTGTTAAGCCCATATCATAGAAGTTTTTAACCGCCTATTCACCCCCTCTAGGCGGCATCCGTGATCTTTCAATTGGTATCAGAGCGAGGTCTCTCGCTTTTAGGCTTCACCGCCTTGAGAGTAATGATGTCGTCTAGTGGAGTAGTGCACGATTCTTATTATATATTCGATGGCACAAATAATTATGGTGTTTGGAAATCTCGCATTCTAGATTATTTTCAGGACATTCACCCATCTATTGAGGGAATTCTATATATGGGTTCCTCTTCTCCTATGGATCCCCAAAACGAATCTTTAGAGGAGAAGATGAATTCTTATATAGATGCTCTAGCTACTAAAATGCTTTTACTTGTTGTGAGCAATGTAGTTATTTCTTCAATCATGCCTTATCAGAGTGCTCATGATATTTTGACAAAGCTTCAAGATAAATATGGTGTGTCCAACATTATTGAGGATGATTGTATTCCCTCCACCTCCAGCCGTGATGAGGTCTCATCTTCTACCACTTCACCTACATGTGATTTTTCACAAGGTAATGATATGGTGAGTGGTGATAGAAGTTGCAATTTGGATAGTGAGCTTATTATTGATTATCCATCATCTCTATCTAGTTGCAATATTCTATCTTTGGACTCTAACACTTGTAGCACTCGAAACCCCTCATATGCTAGTGTTGGTAGTCCTTTCATATCATGTAAAAATGGCTTGAATAATTCACATGATGATATGCTTGCTTTGTCTTATGGCCATGATAAAAATGCATCTATTTCCTCTAGTGCTTGTGTTGCTAACCATGTAGAGGAAATCGAAGATTATGTGGGTCAAGACAAGGTTTTGTATGGATCTTCTAGTTCAATCTCACCTTCACCTTCTTCCGGTTCTCACATATGCCTTATGGCTAAGGGAACTAAGGTAACCTCTTTATATCCCATGGCATCTTATGATGATGATGATGTGGATGACGATAGTGAGGAAGAAGAGGATGCGATTGCCTCTTTAGATGAAAATGGTGAGGTTGTTTATCGTGCTCTAGTTAAGAATAATATTGCTTGCTTTAAAGTTGAAATCTTAACTTTTGCTATGGATAGCAAGAAAATTATTAAGCAATTGCAAGCCCAAGATGAGTAGCAAGAGCACACCATTGAAAAACTTCAAAGCCTCTCTAATGATCTAAGAAAAGCTTATTTGCAAGAACAAACCACCAAGGAATCTCTTGAGGAGACTTTTTCTCTAGAATTATCTAGAGTAAAGGAAAACCATGATAGAGAACTTATGGTGACATGTTCTCTCAAAACTAAAAATGATGAAATTGTAGTTGCCCATGCTAAACTTGTTGAGGATTTTAAGCACCTCAAAAAATGGCTCTCGGGTTGTTAAGAGTGAGATTATCAAACTCACCGAGTCGCATGAGCAACTTAAAGCTTCATATTCAAAAGAGCTTGCAAAGTTGACCTCACCTCTTGCTATTAATAATGATGCTTGTGTGACTAACTCTTTTTCTTGTGAAGCATCTACTTTGAAGGAGAATGTTGAGCTAAAGTCTCAACTTGCTTTGCTAACTTGCAAATATGGGAAATTAGAAGAAAGTGATGCTAAGCTCTCAAGATCGCATGAGGATCTTCTAGTTTCCCATGGTAGGCTAAAGTTGGCTCATGAGGACATTGTGTCAAAGGTAACATCTAGTGTGCCTCATGTGGACATTAGCACTACATCCACTCCTAGTGTCATATTGCCATGTGCTAGTCCTTGTAATTCATCATCTCATAACCATGCTATATCTTGTGATGAATTACATCCTTTGCCTTGTTGCTCTAACAACGTAGCATCTACTTCCTCTAGTATTATTGTTGATACTAACCATGTAGAGGAAAACAAGAAGCTCAAGGCTCAAGTCACTTCTTTGAAGAATGACTTGAAAAAGTTTCATGAAGGGAAAACCACTCTCAAAAACATCTTGGGTGTGCAAAGATCCCCAAATGACAAGTGTGGGCTTGGATACAACTCCAACATCAAGAACAAGCCCACCAACAAGTTGAAGCACAAGGACAACAAGAAGAATGGCCAAGGTCAAGTAAAGAATCCGGCCAACATTGTGTGCTTCAAGTGCAAGGAAAAAGGGCACCATGTTAGATCTTGCCCATTGAAGAAGAAACCTCTTGGTGTGAAGCAACAAGGGAAGCGACCTCAAGCTCTACCTCAAGTTGTAGATGGGTCTCTTCCCATGAGGACTACTCGAGCTCTTCCTCATGTTGTGGCATCACCTAAGAAGAAAGCTAGCAAGACAAGAACTTGCTACATTTGCCGTGAGAAGGGGCACATTTCTTCCTCATGCACTAGTGGTATATCCTCATCCAACCCTATCATTATTGATGATGCTTATTCTCTTTGTTTGGATGAGATTGGCAATGTTTTTGCCAAATTTGTTGGTGCTCAAAGTGGTGTCAAGAAAAGAACCATTTGGGTTGCCAAGCCTATTGTGACTAACTTCTTAGGACCCAACTTTCTTGGGGACCAACAAGCCAAAACTTGATCAATAGGTGTTTTTGGGAGGACAATGGAGACTTGGTTTTCATCATGAAGAATTGAGGGATCTTCATCTATTTTAATCGTCAAGCCAAGTCATGTGGATTATATTGCCTCTATTATATTTCCAATGTTCCTCCTTGCGGTAACATGTTCTTAACTCATTACATTGAAAGTTACTCGCCCCTTGTGCATGTGTTGGTTTTGTACCTTGCATGTTTGTTGTATATGTTGTGCTTACCATGTTCTTATCTTGAGTTATCAAGTATATTTGTGTTTATTGGTTTGCACACCATGTATGAGTGTTTCGTGTGTTGGAGCTATTGTTGAATTTTATTTGGTATCTTATTTAGCTCTTGTGAGAGATCAATGGACTATCCCATTTTGGGGGAGTGTTATGCTTGGGCATTCCACAATCCTAAAAATGTGTATACATGAGGAATACAACTTAGTAGTGATATGCAATTTTATCTAGTCTCTATGTGGTATATGTCTCATGAGAAATTCATGTTCTATATTGTCCATTAATTATCTACTTTGAATCTTTGTTGCCTCGTGTTTATATTTATTGGTTATCACATTATGGGGGAGTCATATGCTTAGTGCATATTACAAGCCTAGAAAATGTGAAAATTTGAGGTTGTGTCACCTAGAATTGATATTGATAATTATCTAGCTCCTATGTGACATTTGCTCAAACAAGTTCAATGCCTTCGTTTCTCATCTTTTGGATCTTGTTTGTGAGAGTGTTTCTTGGTATGTGTTTCCTCATATTTGGATCCTTGTATCCTCGTGGAAACCATTAGCTTCAAGTTACTCTAATCACTAGTGATTGTGTGACTATTGGAAGCTACCAAGAATCTCTTTTTAAGCATCAAGATTAATTCTTATATTTTGTTATATGCTTCTTGTTGTGAATATGATCTTGGATATCCGTGTGAACTACCCCGGGAAGATTATTCCCAATACTTCTTGTCCTTGGACAATTGGTGCTCTATATATGGTAGAATATTGTGATCATATTCACTTTGGCCTTGGTCATTTTTGTCCTGTCTTTGGCCAAGAAAATGTTTTTTGTTTCTCCCAAGATTTCCTTGCCTCTTATGATCTTCTTAGGTTATTGGTATCCTCTAGTGTTTTATTTAATATAAGTAGTACTGATGAACTCATTTGTCTGCATTTTGCATTCAAAAGCAAAAATCCTAAATAATGTACTACTTATGGGTTAGCTCTCCTATATTATTTAGAACACTCCTATTTATGCTTCTTGCTTTGATCCATACATGTTTTATGGTCTTGGAAGTTTGATCTTTTCATTTTGGTATTTTGTGCCATCATGAAAAGTGTGAGAGTTTGGTTTATGTGTTGGAACCTTGGTCTTTTGGGAGTTGGTTTTGTCTCATTCTTTGTTTCATGATTTGACCTTTTAGAATGAGATAAATCCTCGAGCATGTGTGTTTTTATCTATCAATTGCTCTTTGGATTTCGTCTAGTTCATTTGTTGAACTTGTGATCATTCATGTGTTGAATTGGTTCTTTGATACAATTTGGACACCTTTTGTCGTGTCACACTCTTGTGTGTGCCATCTCGGTTTACTTGGTGTTTTTGTTCAAATTGTATCTCCTTGTTGGTTCTTGAAAGCCTTGCGCATGCATATTCACTACATGTTTATTTCATGGCATGCTTGTTTTCTTAGATCCAATATATAGGGAAACTCCACCAAATCCTAATAGGCTAAGATGTGAATGAAATTCAATTTCATATCAATATGCACATATTTATGTGGAGTCTCTCGTATATATTGTAGTGTCACTAACTACTTTGGACCCAATATGTTTGGGAACCATTTTTGTACTTAATGTGTTTTAGGTACATTGGAGATATATTGGATGCTTGTCTCTCAAAGTTTTAAGAAGTGGTGCATTCATGCAAATCGGAGTCAAGCTATAGGATGATCTACGAATTCATATCCTCTACATCCTACCAATTATATCTCGATAACAAGTATCTCTTTCCCATGCTCATATTTCTTGATTTCAACCATTTGTGGGTTGCCTTCTAGCATGATCCTTTGTATTTTTTTTGTTATGTTTCTAGCCTTGGTTTTAAGAGATCCTCCTATTGCAAATGTGTGTAAATTGAGATGAGTACATATTAGTGGGACTATTCAAAATCATGCATATGATCCACCAATTCCAAATATGTCAATCTAGCAATTTTATTGCCTATCCTTTCCTCAATTTCTTTCATGTGCAATAGTGAGATTTTGCTAGTTGTTTTTTCCTTTGTGATACTTGTTGCCTTTCTCCATATATTCCAACCATCTCCTTTTACCTTGGTGATTGTTGTAATGTATGTAGTGTGTTGGTGTTGGAAGTCCATTAATGAACAATAAGATAAATTATGCCTTTGGCCTTGCTTATAAGCAAAAATCTTATTGGTATGTGTTATGACTTCATTTTGATTTTCACGTGCTTTCTTGAGTATATTTTTATGTGTGCATGTTTATTTGTGGACATATGTCTTTGTGATGCACTCCATTTAGAAACTTATACACATAAGATAAGATAATTTTAGTTGAGATCTTTATCCCTTGGATACCACCTTTTATTTCCTTATTGATTCTTCGGTGGCTTCCAAACTTATTTGCCTATGAGTGCTTGTTTCTCTTGTTTGCATCTTTGGGCACTCATATTTATTCTCTCATGCCTTGTATTTTTAAATGAATATGGATGAGCGAGGATTCCATGATCATGCACTTTGTTCCCAGATATAATTATTATAATTGGTGCATAATATTTGGGGAGCTCCTCTAATTCATTTAAGAATGCTCATTTGTCTTCTTTCTCGTTTGTTGTGTTTTAAATGCTTATGGGGGAGCAAGGATTCCATATTTGTGCACGATATATTCAAATGCAACTACTCTATCTGTGCACAAATCTTGGGGGGCTTCTCTATTTTTATTTAAAACACACTATTGATCTTATCATAACATCTTGTTGTGTTCATTTGGTATCATTTGTTGTTTCCATTTGGTTCTTTTGGATCTTGTGGTTGCTTGTGTCATTTGTTGATGCTTAGTTTATTTTATTTCTTTGGCAATCTTTGGGTCCTCAATGTAGTTCTACTTCCTCCCAAGTATTCATCATTGGATTTGTGTGAACGCACACCTTTGGAGGAACTATCACTATATTGGCCTTCTAGAACTTGTCACCCATTTCGGCAATCGATGCAAATGAGGGAGAAGTTTTAGAGAGTTTAAGGGAAGTTGGTTTATGCTTTGAGTTTATTCTTAAGCATTTTCCTTTCATGCTCTTGCAACTTTGTGTTGCTTAGCATGTGGTTTATATAGAGGAAACTCCACCAATGATATTGATTGGCAATATATGCAATGGAATTCAAGTTCATCACACTTGCATAGATTGTGGGGGAGTTTGCTCTATACATTATGGAGGTGCCAATATCACATACTTGTGTAGTATTTGATATTGGGACTACCATTTTATTCATTAAATTCATTATATAAACCATCTTAAAGGGATTGTCAACAATTACCAAAATGGGGGAGATTGAAAGAGCATGTGGGCCCCCATGTGTGGTTTTGGTAATTAATGACAATCTTTATGGACTAATGTGTGTACTAAGTGTCACTTGTAGGATTTGTCGATTGGCATCGCTTGGAGTATGTGTTGGCTCCAAGGTGGAAGATATGAAGAAGAAGATGCGTTGTGGAAGCTCAATATGCGCCATCTCTAAAAGATCTCATGTTTGGTGCTTACCATCCTCGGTGTTTATGGATCGATGAAGACAAGGCCAAAGGATGCTCAAGGCAAAGGTATTCTTGATATGTTTTCCCTTTTGCCGGTCTCATGTTGACTAGGTTTAGGATAGATAGCCGTACTATCAAGAGAGGCTCTCGAGTGAGTATCTCAATCATATCGTTCGGAGAGAGCTCAAACCTTTGCATACTTGCATCATTGTATTTGGTTGTTTATTTGTCTTATCCATATGAGGATATAGAGCTTGTGGTAATCTTCATAACAAGCTCTTGTTCATCAAAATCGGATCTCCCTTTTATATCTTGTTGCGATTTTGATCTTGGCGGTTTTCCGGATACTCACCGAGTGAGGTATCTCACATTTTTATACTTGATACTTCCTCACTTGGTGATATCCAATATTTCTAGTTTTAATTGGGTAGCTCTTGTTGTCCTCTTTCCAACGCAATTGGATTCGGATCAATCGGAGCTACCAAACTAAAGATATGTTTGTTTGTGTATTTGCCTCTTTGTTTGTTTTAAAAGAAAAAGAAAAGGGGGTTTTCATTTTTGGGATGACGGTACTACCGCTCAGCGCCACCGGGCTGTTCCGCGTGCGCTCGCCACCCTCTGTCCCGTGCGGTAGCTAGCCAGGGCCCAGGCCGGTAGTACCGGCCCATGCGGGTACTTGAAGGAAATATGCCTTGAGAGGAAATAATAAAGTTGTTATTATGTATTCCTTATATATGATAGATGTTTATTTTGCATGCTATAATTGTATTGATCAAAAACATCAATACATGTGTGTTTAATAAACAAAAAGGGTTCCTAGTTATGCCTCTCTTATAGACTAGCTTGTTGATTAACAAGATGATCAAGGTTTCCTGATCATGGACATTGGATGTTGTTAATAACAAGGTCACAGCATTTGTGAAATGATGTGATGAACATTCATCCGAAGTATAGCATTACGATCAAGTCATTATGTTTACATTGCTATAACATCATACGAAGTAATCTTTATCCTTAGACCATGAGATCATGTTAATTGCTAACACCGGAAGAGTATCTTGATAACATCAAACGTCACACCGTAACTGGGTGACTATAAAGATGGGTTCAGTGCTACGAAGGTGTTATGTTGAGGCTCATGGATCAAGAGTGCAATTTGTCAATCCCGATGACAGGATAGCTATACTTTGGGCCCTCTCAGTGATATCACATTAAGGTAGCTTGCAAGCAAGTGATGTGATTACTAGAATGTTATATCACCGGAACGAGAAAAGAGTGCATGTCGGTAACGAGATCAAACTAGGTATTTGGATACCGATGATCGAATCTCGGACATGTATTATATCAAGAGACAAAGGGATTAAATTACAAGCGTTAAAGGTTCTCACGATCACAGAAGTCATCGTTGAATATGCAGGAGTCAGTATGGACCTCCAGGTCCCGCTTCTGATTATTGATCTGGGAGGAGTCTCAATCATGTCTGCATTATTCGCGAACCGTAGGGTGACACAGTTAAGAGTTACCGGACACCATTTTGGAGCACATATGTTTCAGACAAAAGAATTGCAAAGCGCATGAATTATTTCGATAGAAACCGGAAATTGTTTCGGGTGAAATTGCAGAAAGTGGTTCTGCATGTGATATTGAAATATTGCAAGGGGTTATATGTGAATGTTTGTTAATTAAAGTAATTAACAAAATTCTGAATAAATTTAATAAAAGAGTTTTATTAAATGAGAGAGCATTAAACTTGGAGAATTTTAATGCATTTAAAGTAGGAACTTTAAAGGGGAATGTGAAGAGGCATTTTAATGTGGAGGGGTTACCACCACATGAATGGAGGAGGTGAGGAGTCACCCCCATGCGCCGGCATGGAAAGGAGGGGCACCCCCTCCTCCTATAAAAGGCCCCCTTTCCTCCTTTCTCACACCTCCTTGTGAAGGATCTCTCTCCCTCTCTAGAATTATTTCCCCCATGGTCTCGGATTAGCGAGATACATGTTTCCGGTGGCATTTTGTCTGAAAGGAGTTGCTGCTTCCGCTAGATCGCTAGAGCGAGGAGGTGGAGGGTGTCCGATGGCTTGAACGTGTGTGTGAGTGTGGATGCGCTGCTGAGTTGCAGCGCTCGGACTTCCTCACAATCTTGAGATCGGCAAGTGTACGACTACATCAACCACGAGTTCCTACTCGTTAACAAAACTCTTTGTCTTCAAGGGTAAGTTCTCGTTGGATGTATGTCCACCCGTTGCTCTGTACCTAGTAGATAGATCTTGACGTGTAGTTCTCATCGTAGAATTTTTTTTGTTTTCTACGCTGCGGACCCAACAGTACTACTGCCTGGCTGCGATACTACCGGGCTGACTCGCCCAGCGTCCCAGCTTCCTCCCGTGAGCGCTTCGCTCATCCCAGCCGCCCCGCGTTGACCACACGCGCCCTGCTGCTCCCGCCGCTCTCGCGCGCGCGCCGCTCGCCCGCCTCGCTTCGCCCGGGCCGGCCCAGCCGCCCAGCTAGCAGCCCCCTGCTCACTGCTCGCTCTGCCGCTTGCGCTCGCTCGCTCGCGCGTGCACTGCTTTGATCGCCAGCGCGTCGCCTGATCCCCTTCCTCCCTTTCTCTCGCCTTCGCTCTTTCTTTTTTGGCAAAGCAAACCCTTTATTATCCTGATACCACATTACAGGATTGGGACAACACTGTCCCCATTACAGGTACAACCGCAAAAACACTGAAAATTACATTGAAGTCCAACAACAGGGACACACACACGCGCCGCTGAACGAAGTGCATTGTGTCGTCTAAACACATTCAAGTTGCATCCTCGTCATCACCAATTTCCTCCACGTGTCCCCTCCGCTGACCAGAAGCAGACTTGCCGCCGGCAAGCCCGTCCGGCTGCCACCAGGGAGGAGACGCCGCTGAACCTCCGCTCACCATGAAGACGACAACAGATCGTCGGCTCAGCAGATTGAACCAGTCCAGAAGCCAGGCAAAGAGAATCAATCGCCAGCGCAACACATCCCGAAGAAACCAAATCGCCAGCGCAACGCACCCGCTGACTCGGGTAGAGCTCCCCTAACAGAGTTGAATGCACCAACATAGACCTGACCAAATAACAAGGCCTTCCTGAGACCGCAAAGCGGGCCTCCGAACTGGAGGTAAGAGGAAGGCGCAAGAAGGCCAAGGACCAGCTGTAGATCGGCCTCTCCCCAACGCAAAGATACAAAGGAAAACATTGCCAAGAAAAGCTAGCGGCGTCGCCAAGAATTCGACCGCGAGAACATGCGAACACCTCAAACCAATCCGCTTCAAACTCCATGAGTGAGGATTGAAACCAGCTCGCCGGATTGAAATAATTTGCGAGAAAAAGTCCGGCAAGAGAAGCATCAGAGGACATGGATTTGTCGAAAGATAGAGAAAGGGGGCAAAATCAAACAACGGCAAGGCTGCACGATCATCTACATCCCCAAACAGAGGACCACCATGGGTTGTGGTTGGAGAATAGATGAAGACACAAACCTTGCAGAGGGGATTTGCCATGGATTGATTATTTGTGGAGCGGCAAGACATGTGCTGCTCACCACCGAAGCCGACGACCAGTAGAACAACCACAACGAGAAGAGCGAACAGATTGACGGCGAGCCGACGGGAATCCACATCCACCGACGTTAGGCTCAAAGAACGAAAGGCAGACAAGGCTGCAAGTCCGGGACACACCACGAGATGGTATACACAGGGGAAGCGGCACCGGGCCCCTCTCCCCTTCCACTCCGACCGGCAAAGCCGGCGGAGGAGAGGAGGAGAGGAAGCACCAGGGATCCAGACGAAGGAGAAGGGGTCAAGAACGTGAGCTGAGAGGATAGGGATGAGACGGGTCAGAGAGAGTTTTTCGTTCCCCTCCCCCGCCTGGCTCCTTTCACGCGCTCGCCCCGGTTTCCGCTCGCTCGCTGCGCTGCCTCAGGTTGGGAGCGGTAGTACCGGCCCGGTACTACCGGCCCACCCAAGCTGAAATTGCCCCAACGGGCAGATGTTGGCCCTCCTTTTAAATAGCTTTCCCCTTCTTCTTTTTGGGGTTGTTCTTCCTCCTCTATCTTTTGTCAAGCTTTGCCTCTTGTTCTAATCCTTGTGTACTTGATTTCACTCTCTTCCTCCTTTGATTCTTGCCAATATTTGAGGGGTAGATAGAGGGGATCTAGATCTATACTTTGACCAATCAAAATACACTCTTTGTGAGTGAATCTTTGGATCTAGATCTTTGGGCCTTTTTGTGTTCCCCTTTTGTGTTCTTCTTCTCTTGTTCCACCAATTGCTTTAGTAGCCTTGTTGGAACTTGAGAGTGAAGATTTGGGGCATCTTTCTGGTGTCCTTGCCTTTTGCATTTGGTGCATCGGTGTGTGTTCTCTCCGGAGGATTTGTTCAGTGATATTCACTGGAGCTAGTTCCTCTTGGGTTCTTAGAACCCTAGATGGTTGTGTGGTCTTTGTGGCGTGTGCTTGGGGTCTTCAATTAAGTTGTGAAGCTCCCCCAAGATTGAGGCCTTGGTGGTGATTATTGGGAGCCTCCAATTAAGTTGTGGAGATAGCCCCAATCTTGTACGGGTTTGGTGACCACCCTTAAGTGTCCCATAGTGGAACGGGTTCTTGCCCGCGTGGAGGGTGCTCGGGATAATAGGGTGAGGCCTTGGTGGCGTTGGTGGTCTTAGTACCGCCCACCCCTCCAACGAGACGTACTCCCTTGTTCGGAGGAACTCGGTAAAATATCGCCGTCCCCGCGTGCCTCGGTTATCTTTATACCCGAGCTCTTTACTTATGCAATTTACATTGTGATAGCCATCCTGCTTGAAGTAATTATCTTGCTATCACATTGTTGCTTGTCTTGCTTAGCATAAGTTATTGGTGCACATAGGTGAACCTTAGTATATCTAGGCTTTGTGCTTAACAAAATAAAACGCTAGTTTTATTCCGCCATTGTTAAGACCATCTCGTAGAAGTTTTTAACCGCCTATTCACCCCCCTCTAGGCGGCATCCGTGAACTTTCACCAAGGTTTTTCAAACCTGTTTTGAAAACCTTTTCTTTTAAACTTCCCAACCCAAAATTTTAATCATCTAGAAACAAGGCTCGAGGAAACGAGATGCTAATCAGCAAGCCCTCTTTCTAAAGGGAGTAATGGGTGATTACAAAGGAGGTTCACCTATATCATACTATACCAACGCTTGGAGAAGCCAAGCTAGGGACACGATGAATAGACATCAGTAAATTGTAGTGCATAGTATGATAAAACATATATGAAGATAGAATAAAAATGGGTTCAAGAATGGTGGCTTGCCTATGGTCAACAATATGTCCCTAGACTTCTTCTTAGAATTCCAATCATAAAACCTTCTCCGCTGGACTTCGATATAATTGCAACTATCGTCGTCACGGATCACACATGCAAACAATCAATATAACATAATCAACACAAGGCATACAAGCACCAGTATAATACATCAAGCAATTGAACAAGACATCAATACACATAAGTAGGTTTTGGGATAATTTTAGTTCAAAACAATTGAAAGTATGCCATTTGCATTGTTAGACACTTATGATTTATTTATCAAACACTACTTAAATAAGGGGTTTTATGCCAAGGCCAAGTTCTATATGATACCAACATGCAAATGTGGTTCTAGTAGGTATGTATTGAGATAACAAAGCCACAAAAATTGGTTTCATCCTTTTATCATTTTTATTTATTTAGTTATGATTTTTCTAGTGAAAATAACCTTGGTTGTGGCATTTAAATCATCAGAAATATTGGTAAGTCAAATAAATATTTCCTCTTAGGATTTGGAAGGTGCTTGAGTATTGGTTCACTACGAGTTGGTTTCAGTTCAAAATAATTACCAGAATGCTCTTGGGAAATTTCCAAAGTCATTTATGCAAGCAATTTGTCTTTTTCTTCAGATTTGTTCTAAAGGTGATGAGTCCATTTTTTAAGCATGCTTACCTTATGTTTTTGCACAAATAGAGTAAGAGTATTGGTATTTTACTGCACTCGCGCGTATCTTTTTGTCCTTGTTCCAACAGGATCCCAAATTATTAAGCCTTTTGTGAATATATCAATTAGGACTATCATATTATGCAGTAATATGATACTTCTAAGTGATAAATGTTATTTAAATGCTTTTTTCACGCACATGGGAGAAGAGAGGATGCAAGGAAAGGCTATAGAGGGTTTAACGACCCGTGGTACAGGAGGAGCTTGCCCGACCATCCACCCGTACAAAATGTCAGTGTGTCTGCCTCGTCAAATACTCTCACCTCACGAAGTCGGATGACAGATCTGAAATTAACAAAAACCTCCAGCCTCGAAACACCACACCAGAGAGGGATCCGGAGGAGGAACTAGGAGAAGGGTGAATCCTTGCTGCTTCACAGATCATTGGAGGACATCACATCATCTCCTTTATCATCAACAATGCATCTCCATCACCATTACTATTCCTCTCTTCCATATATTAGATCTTGTTGTAATTCCAGATTGAATTGTGGTTTGCACTAGATTTATCTTTACACTTTTACCCATCCATATGAATATGATGATGTTGTTGATTGCTTCCATGAGTGATTAGTTCCCTTTGTTCTTGGGAAGATGGAGAAACCCTAGCTTTATTATGAAAATGAAATAAAGAGGATCTATCACTTTTGTCCATGATCCATTGATCTATGATATTGTATTAGATCTCTCTCTTTAGATGGTATGTGACGTTGACCACATATCATTCGCCTTCAGGACTAAATAGAGGGAGATACCCTTTGGACGTGTATGTGAGTATGTCTAGTGCAAAGTGGTGATAGTAAGCATTGGCTTATAACCTACACGATCAAAAGGGAGAATTAAGAGGGACTCACTAAGCTTGTATGATATCCATGGGGAAACCCTTAATTGTGGAGGCCTGTACGAGTGATTGCTCTCAGGCATCGCAGTGGTTATTTTAGATGATCTCAATACCTAATTCGAGAAGGGACTGCTCACGAGTCTTGTAGTGAATATATTATTATTGATCTCTCTCCACACATATCATGACAAAATAAATAGATTATCCTAATCACGAATAATTACCATATGCTAGTGGTGTATCTTGCATCCCCGAGAACACTTTACCCTTATTGAGTTCCAACACCGTTTCCCAACGCTTTCATTACTTGTTTACTTTTCTTTCTTTTATTACTTTCTTGCATAGTTTTACAAAACCTTTCAAACACCTTTTACTTGAAATCAAAGGCATCTCATAAGTATCCTTTGGTAGATAATGACGAGGGGCATAAATACCGCTCTATGTGGGTTAGATACTCTTATTTCAAAACTAGCTACAATTGATCTGTGCTCCTGTAGTAATCAAATTATTTTCTGGCACCGTTGCCGGGGAGCTAAGCGCTTTCGATCTTTGTTCTTAGTTGCTAATCTTACTATTTTTTTACTAAAGTTGTTTACTAGTTTCAGTTGAGCACCATGTCTGCACTCGAGCTGATGAATCAGCTTGATGCAACTAAATACCTCGGGAAGTTTAATAGAGGACTTGTTAAGGAGTTTCTGAGTGGGAGCGAACCAGAATTTGAGGTTAACCCTCGTTTTATCACTATTATCAAGGATACATTTTTTGCAGCAGATGATCAAGATGAGGATTCTTACGCTCACTTAATGCATTTTACTGAGTTATGTTGGACGCTTTAATTGAGAGGCTATTCTGATGATGAATTGGAACTTAAATTATTTAGCCAATCTCTAACCAACACTGCTTTAGCTTGGTATAGAATTTGCCCTACAGAGAAAATTGATACTTGGGAAAAGCTTAGGGGAGAATTTGTATTTTGATTCTTTCCCAAGGTAAAGATTACTAAAGTAAGGAGGGCAATCACGAATTTCAAGAACCGCCTAGGAGAAAGTTTGGTAAGATTTTTCAAAAGGTATAAATCCATCCTTAATAGATGTCCCCATCATGATTTACCTAAATGGTACGTTCTACACCCTTTCTATAGGGGGCTTGATCAAGACATTAAGCGGGAACTTGCACTAATTCTGGAGGTTCTTTTATGAACTTAACTATAACTAAAGCTTGGGAACTTTTAGAAAGAATTCTTTGCAATAGAGAAACTTGGGGATTTGATTTAGGCGGTGAAGGAGGAATATAAATCGAATATGATTGTCTCAATGCTTATAAGGACTCTAATAAGGTTAAGGAAACTGCTAATGAACTTCAACTTGATGATGATATTATTTTGTAAATTCTTTAGTCTTTTATAGAACACATTGAAGCTCCGAAGAAAGATTGGCTTCAATATACTCCACCTCCCGAGCAAGTTGAAGATGTCAAGATAAAAATTGTTGCCCCTGTAGAGCCATTAAATAAGGAAACACCTTTTGTTGAACCCCTTCCTTTTCCAAGGAAGGCGAGAAAGCATATGGTAGCCTAACAACTTGAAGAATAGCTGGAAGAGGAAAGAATTATCCTCAAGAAGCTAGAAGAAGAGGAAAAATAGAAGAAATTAATCGAGAAGGCATGCAAGAAATGGGTGAGCCAACTGGAGAAGATATATTAACCATGTTTACACATTGCAATGTAATCGATCTAGACACCGAAGCTTCTCAATTTGCCGAAGGAAAGGTAAATGCTAAAGATCTTGGTAAACATATTCTTCCTTACACCTATGGTGAATCTTCTTATTATGGCCTCTATGATATTGGAACAACTGTTAATCTTATCCCTTATAATTTTTACTTGAAAATCCAAAATGAACTCATCCCAGCTGAATTGGAGGATACTGTTATGATAATTATGCTAGCGGATAAGACACTCAGAATGCCTATGGGAATAATTAGAGATGTTCCAATTTTGCACTTGTTGATATGCTCACTAATGTTTATTGTCCAATTATTTTTGGAAGAACCTTTTTGAATACCGCAAAGGCAAACATTGATTGCAAGAAGGAGACGGTATCTCCAAAGTTTGGCGAGGATAAAATAAATTTCCATTTTTGTAAATTACATCACAGGCCAACTATTGAGGAGTTTTAAGAATATGAGCAAGAGCAATAATAAGAAGGTAACCTTACTAGTATTGCTGCTATGTTTACTCAGAATCCCAATGATAAGTTAGAAAGAAGCCTAGTTGAGAATGACAATCTTCCTGAAGCTATAGACAAAATGGAAATTGATGATTATATTAATTCAATTCCTATAGTTCATACTGAAATGAATCAAATCTATGAGATACCCATAAGAAAGGGTGACGAGGAGCTTCCACCTCCTACACTCAAAACCCTTCCAAAGAACTAAAATACAGGTTCCTTGATGACACTAATAAATATCCTGTTATTAGAAGCTCTAACCTTTTTTTGATTGTCAGCGGTCTTTTTTTTGACCAGCAAAGCCGTAAGGGATTCCCCATGATAATTTTATATTAAAACATCCAAAAAAAGTCTTACATAACCATAAAAAACAAGAGAGGGTTAATAGGATCAACCCTATATAAACGAAAAGGAAATAAACAAAACTAAGGAGTTAAACTAGAGAGGAGAACCAAGTCTTTAGATGTTAAACTTTGGACCGTTTGATGCGATAACTGGTGACCTGTAGATCACTCAAAAATTTAACCTTCCAGGATGAAATGCTTGGCCTTTTTTCTCAAAAATAAAACCATTCCTTTCCTTACAAATATTCCATGTGGCACAAATGGCTATTTCTAGAAAATTAGGCCCTTGAAAGTCTCTCTTAGCATTCATAAAAATATCACTCATCGATTCCCCTGACTGCCATTTAATATTGCAAATGTCCCAACACCTTTTGGCAAAAGGACAACCAATGAACAGATGGTCTCTCATTTCTAGTGTATTCTGACCGCACATAACACAATTGGGTCCAGATCCCAAATGCCAATTACGTCTGATCATCATGTCACGTGTGTTTAATCTATCCATTAGCAGCAACCAAGTGAAGACCTTCATCTTTGGCATGCACTTACACTTCCAAAGTTTTGGGAATATAGGCTGGATCACCACACCGTTAAATAACATCTTATAGTAATTGGAAGATGAAAATATGCCTGAATTGGACATATAAGACCAGGCATCATTTTGCTCAATCTGACCATTTTCACGTGCAGTGGGCACCATATAAGAGACAATCTGAAGATCTTGGTAAGCCTGCTCAGATAGTGGCAGATAAAAAGTGTGTGCAGCTCTTCAATTAAATGTAACACCTTTTGGAGGAAAATGTCCACATCTAATACAAAAGAAAATAGTCTAGGAAAAAGTTCGACTAAGAGACCAGATTCAGACCACCGGTCTTTCCAGAACAGAAGAGTGGAACCATTGCCAAATGTGCACTTCGATATTCCTCTAAAATTCTAGGATAAAGACTAGATATCTCTCCACCAAAAACTCCCTACTTTCTTGGCAGCATAGGGTACCTTATCATAATAATGAGAATATCAAACTAAGCCCACCCATGGGATGTTTGCCTTATTATAGAATTTATATAGTTGTTTAAGCAGTAGCGCTTCATTTTACAGCTCAAGATTTATTAAGCCTAGACCTCCCTTCTCCTTTGGTTTGCAAACCAGATCCCAAGCTGCCAGAGGTTGAATTCTATTACTATCTCTTTTGGCCCATACACAATGCCTTCCCCCCTGTCCAGAGTTTTGATAATTGTTTTTTGTAACCTTATAGAACACATGTAGAATGTAGGTAGTACCGACAACACAGAATTTACATACAAAACCCTCCTAGCTTGCATGATAAATCTTGAAACTGCATTTAACCTTCTCTCACACTTGCTTACCAAAGGTGCCAGATCTTGTATAGTTGGCTTGGTTGCCCCATGGGGAGGCCAAGATATGTAAAAGGCATTTGACCTAGCTTGCAACCTAGTAAAGATGTGAGTGTCGCAATAGTATGGTCATGGCAGTTAATAGGCACTAGGCATGACTTGCTAAAATTAATTTTCAAACCAGTGGCCAATGAAAAACTATTAAGGAAGTTTTGTAGAATTTGCACTTGGATTATTGAAGCTTCCATGACAACAAGTGTATCATCGGCGTACTATATGATAGGGAATTTATGACTAGGTACCGCAATTGGAGGATTTAGGTTGCCCAGATCAAACGCATTGTTGACTACTGTTTGAAGCAGACCAGCAACGATTTCAAATAGAAGAGGAGAGAGTGGGTTGCCTTGGCTAACCCCCCTTCGGCAAACAAATTTATTACCAGGCACATCATTTAGCAAAATGGAATATGTTGCTGATTTGAAAATATTTTCCACCCATTCAAGCCACCTCTCATCAAAACCCAGAAGCTCCATAATTTTCAGAATTGATTTGTGCTCAACCGTATTAAAAGCTTTCTAGAAATCAAGCTTCAATATAATTATTTCCCTTTTTGTTTGTTGGCACTGATAAATATACTCGAAAGACCAGGCAAGACAGTCTTGGATCATCCTCGACTTTATAAAGCCATACTGATTAGTATGAACAATGTCTAGAATTCTATCTTGCAGTCTATTGGCTAGAATTTTTGTGATCAGCTTAAGAAATGTATTAAGTAAAGATATTGGCCTATGTCGTTTGGGGATTCAGGAGAATGCACCTTGGGGATGAGGGTAATAAGACACTCGTTGAGCCCCTCTATATTTATCAGACCTGTGTGAAAATCAGAGCATAACCTACAAAAATCCTCTTTTATTATCGGCTAACATTTGTTCAAGAACATCCCATTGAAACCATCCGGCCCGAGCGCTTTGTCAATAGGCAAGTTTGCCACAATCTTATCTATTTCCTCTTTCTGAAATGGGGTAGATAGAAGGTGAATATAGGTACTGGAACTATTAGTTATGCCACTTGAGGAGGGAAATTAATTTCAGTAGTTTGACCCAACCTATTCCTGAAAGTTTGGAGGTTGACTAGGGTGAGCACACTCTTCAGGAAGCGCGTGTTTCGGCCGCGCGCGCGTTTCCGGCCGCTCGGCAGTGCGCGTAGTTCAAGCCGCACGGCAGTCCGACACATGGCGTGTGGAAGTTTACCCGTGCGTATTTCCGACCGCTTAGCGCGTGTATTTCCGGCCACATGGCAGCCTGACACGTGGCTAGCTGCTCATGCAGTGCACGCGACGAAAGGCAGTTTCCACGCACTGTAATAAGACAGTGCACGAGCGGTGCAACTCGTTTACTGTCGACGAAAGCAGTGCATCGCAGTACAACAAGGCAATACATGGACCGTGCACTCCAAAAACATCGCGCAGTGCACTACGACCTTAGGCAGCGCAACACAGTACAACAAGACAGTGCATGGACGGTGCACTGCCTGAATAGTGCGTAGTACACTGCCAGGACACCGTGTAGTGCGTTGCGCACTAAGGCAGTGCAACACAGACAACAAGGCAATGTATGGATGGTACACTGCCTGGACAGTGCGTAGTACACTGCCTGGACACCGCGTAGTGCACTGCGAACTAAGGCAGTGCAAGACAGAACAACAAGGCAGTGCATGGACGGTGCACTGCCTGGACAATGCGTAGTACACTGCCTGGACACCGCGCAGTGCACTGCGAACTAAAGCAGTGCAACACAGAATAACAAGGCAGTGCATGGACAGTGCACTGCCTGGACAGTGCATAGTACACTGCTAGGACGCCGCGCAGTGCACTACGCACTAAGACAGTACAACACAGAACAACAAGGCAGTGCATGGACGGTGCACTGCCTGGACAGTGCGTAGTACACTGCCTGGACACCGCGCAGTGCACTATAAACTAAGGCAGTGCAACACAGAACAACAAGGCGGTGCATGGACGGTGCGCTGCCTGGACACCGCACAGTGCACCGCGAGCTAAGGCAGTGCAACACAGAACAACAAGGCAATGCATGGACGGCGCACTGCCTGGACAGTGCGTATTACACTACCTAGACACCGTGCCATGCATTGCAACCGAAGGCACCGTGTACTAGACCAAAAGGCAGTGCAACCTACACATCAAAGGCAGTACGAGAAAAAAGTTCGTTGAAACATATCAACAATGGATCTAATTTTGAAGACCTAGACGTGACTAGCAAAGCTGTGAAAACAAATATCGATTTGGACTCTCCATTTGAAAGATATCGCAGTTTTCATGTTCAAAGCTATAAAAAGAAAAGGAAAAAGGACCCGCTGCCCTCTCCACATCCACCACGTGTCGCATGAGAGAAGGCTGGTACAACGCGTGAGGCACTCCGCGCCCGCCATGTGCAGGCAGCAGCAACGACACGGTGCAATCCCAGGTGCGCGCCCTTTTTCTAGCCTTTTCAGAAAGTTTTCCATAAGATCCTAGCCTTTTCAGAATGCTCTGTCACCTCTCTACCATCTGGAAAAGTAAATCTGGCAATACTATTTTTTTGATATCTTAGAGTAGCCATTGCATGAAAAAAATCAGTGTTCTTATCACCCATTTTCGCCCACCTAATGGTGCATCTATTTTCTAGATATCCTTTTTACAAGCTATAAGGTGCTAATATCTGCACTTGATAATCCTCCAAAAGTTCCATTCAGTGACATGCAATGATCTGACCTCCTCAAATTCATCAATCATCAAAATAATCTTGTTATAGTTGGCAATCAAACTTTCAATGTTAGAAAGATTAACGTTCCATTTTTTAGGGCCTTTCTCAAAAGCTTCAGTTTGGATGTAATTATTTTGGCACTATTACCCATAACATTTATATTCCAAATGTTCTTCACAATATCCATAGAGCCAGGTTGCCTAATCCATAATTTTTCCAATCTAAAGATAGATGATTTTGGGATTTTAGTGCCAATATCAATTATACAGGGGATATGATCGGGCATAGGTTTAGCAAGAGGATGAACAACAGTGTTTGGGAATTTGAGTGTCCAGTTTGTGAAAGTAAAGAACCAATCAAGTTGGACAAGAAGGGGGTCATGTTGCATGTTGCTCCAAGTGTAAGATCTTCCTTTTATGGGTAATTCAACCAAGCCTAAATGACTGATAACTTCATTAAAGATAAAAGTATCATGCATGTTAGCACCATCTCTGTTTCTACTTTCTGCAAATTGATAGAAGTTAAAGTCGCCCATTAGTAGCCATAAATCATCATCCGGTATATCAAGATCAAACAGCCATTGAACAAATTTAGATCTCCTTGGCTCAGTGCAAGGACCATATACATTTACCAAGGTCCAACTCTTAGAAGACAAAGTGGAAGTGAATCTAACTACCACAACAAAACTTTCTTGACAAATCAAATTACCAGTAAAAATGGCACTATTCCATAAGACAAGTAAACCACTAGATGCACCAGCTGAAGGAGCACATATAAATTGATCAAAACGTTTTGGCGCAAATTTCCAAATATCAGAGTTGGAAAAAGACTGCATCTTGGTTTCTTGTAAATAGATAATAGAAGCAGCACACTCCTCTATTTTGTCCCTAAGAGCATTACATTTATCATCTCCATTTAGACCTTTGATGTTCCAACACAAAATATGCCATAGTCTGAGCAGATTATTTAAACAAGCCATTGAAGAAAATCAAAAGATAAACTGAGAGATACTCTCTCAGATAGAGTGGCCACTAGGGCCAGCTAAAGCATTTGAAACACCTACTCCTGGGTCTTGCAATAGTTTCTCTTCAGATAATTCATCTAGATGAATACCACATAGTTCCATTCCCATCTTCTGCATAGCTCTGATTTGAAGGATCTCTAGAGTTGGTGCCATTTTAATCGATGATTTCTTCCTCTTTGATGATCCATAAGGCAACTCCATGGGTATGTAGCCATATTTATCACTTCGTAGTCCACGCCTGTAGCTAGATACTACTACTGTTGTCTCTGTTTTGCTCCTTTTCTTGTTCTTAACTAGGAGCATGACTAGTAACACTGCATTTGTCTCAATAAGAACTTCATTTTCTGTCTCAGCATCACGCACAACTGGCTCTTTTGTTATAGTCAAAACTGTAGTTTGAGATTGCTCCTCAAAGACTACAGAAGTTACAGTTTCAGTTATGCGAGCAAAAGCTTGCTCCCATGTTCTTTTTGGAATGAATAAAGTATCAACCAAAACATCAGAGTAAGACACCAAAGGTAATATCGAGACAGATAGAGATGATATATAAAAGTTGATAGTTGCAGCTTCGCATAAACACATGGCCAGACAATTAAGATCAATCCCAATATCATGGGATGTAGTAATGCCAGACCTTAACATAGACATGTAGAAAAGTGAGAAAAAGGCAGCAGCATCACGAGGCATGTCAACCCACACTTTAGAAATCTTCCCACCAGCTCTAACAAAGTACATGGTATCATAAATAATTCCATTGATCATATTTTCAGCAGATCTTTCAAACCCGCCACATTATTTATTCAAAGCATGTAAACCAACATCTCCTTCGGCCAGTCCATCCATGAGTGAAGGCCATTCAAACTCAAGATAATTCCTCTGACTAAGGCTAGAGTATAGAGGAGAAACATGCAGTATCATTGGCCAAAAATCCTAGCCATTATTATTCAGTTGCTCTTGATGATCTACTTGTTGCATAACATTGGAAGGGAGGCTCATCAGGGTATGGAGAAGCACCTTCATTTTCGGAATAATGGTTTTTCTCAGATGACGATTTTGATGTAGTTGTAGTAGGCGAAACTACAGGCGTTAACAGTGCGCTCGAAATGGGGGATATAGCCTTAATCATGTTCGTGGAAATCTTAACTTTCCATACCTGCTGAGAATATTGTTTTTTGCTTTCTGAACAAGCCCTTGCTAAATTCCCTATGTGTTTACAAAGTTTGCAACAGAACCCAACTACACTAACCTTACATAGAAGGAGATGAGAATTTAATGATAGTCTTAAGAATGTACCGGAAGGCTCTGGGTTATTCAATGGATGACTAGAAAGGGATTAGCTCCTTAATAGCCACCCATAGAATATTTATGGAAGAAGGAGCTTAGCTAGTTGTAGATTTTCAAATGCGGCTCAAACCTCATATGAAAGAGGAGGTGAGAAAGGAGGTAATCCGCTTACTAGAGGCAAGTATAATCTTCCACGTAGAGGAAAGTGATTGGGTAAGTCATGTTCATTGTGTTCCAAAAAAAGGTGGCATCACTGTTGTCCCAAATGAACATAACGAGTTATTCCCTACTCGAATGGTCATTGGTCATAGGATGTGTATTGGTTATACGAAACATAATAAGGAAACTCGAAAGGATCACTATACTTTGCCATTTTATAGATCAAACCTTGGAGAGACTTTCTATGCATTCTCATTTTTGTTACTTAGATGGTTATTCCAATTTTTCTCAAATAGTTTTCCATCCATATGACGAATTAAAAACAACATTCATGTGTCCTTTTGGTTTATATGCTTATTGTGGTATGCATTTTTTCCTTTGAATGCTCCTACCACCTTCTAAAGGTGTATGACTGCTATATTTGCTAATTATGTTGAAAATATTATGGAAGTATTCATGGATGATTTCACGGTCTATGGAACTTCATTTAACCATTGTCTCCATAATCTTCATAAAGTTTTACAAAGATGCGAAGACACTAGCCTATTCTTGAATTGGGAGAAATGTCACTTCATGGTTCAAGAAGGGATAACACTTGATCATAATATCTTAAGTAAAGCCATAGAAGTTGATAAGGCAAAGATAAGAGCCATAGAAAGGCTTCCCCTCCTCGCAATGTAAAAGGTATAAGAATTTGCTTAGGTCATGCCGGATTTTATAGAAGGTTTATTAAGAGATTCTCTAAAGTTGCTAGACCTTTAACTAACCTTTTGCAAAAGGATGTTATTTTTATTTTGATGAAAACTGTCTTACATATTTCACCATATTAAAACAAGCCCTTCTTAACGCCCCTATCATTAAACCACCCAATTGGAAAAAGCCTTTTGACTTATTTTGTGAAGCCAGCCACGATGCACTGGGAGATTTTCTTTGCCAGCAAGATGGGGATGAACTTAATATCATTCATCATGCTAGTCGCATCTTGAATGGTGCTCAAAAGAATTATCCCATGGCAGAAAAAGAACTCTTCACTGTTGTTTTCTCTTGTGATAAGTTTAGATCTTATATAATCGATTCGAAAGTAAGAGTGCATACATATCGTAATGGATTAAAAGAAATCCTTGAAAGAATTAGCGTTAAGCCAAGAATGATCTATTGGACTTTGCTTTTGCAAGAGTTTAACTTGCAGATCCTTCAAAGAAGAGAAGAACATATTGACACACCAATGGATATTGAAGAGACAAGATCACAAGAAAAAGTGTCATCAATTTGCATACCATCAGGTACTATCCGTCCCAAATGTAAAAATTTCATTTCTCTTTTTAATGGTTTTAGCAATTTCTTGCGACCGACCATATTCAAAGGGAATAAGAAGATGGCCCAAAAGCTAAAGGGAGGAAAGGCATCAAGTTAAAATTCATTATTACCAGACAAGTAAGGTATCCCCATCTTGTTTTTCTATGTTTTAAATTGTTGTTTTGCTGATTCCTTTTGCATTTTTGAGCTCCTTGCATTTTTGTGAGTCCAATGTCAGTTTTACGAACCTGGTATGGGTAGACGATACGGCCGCATCTCTCCGTACCAGTGCTCGTTAAGCTTGCAGTACCCTCCTTTAGATTTGACATTTTCTCTATAGAATGGTACGACTGGGCCGTACGGCCAGCTCCCACCGTACGGTCGGTCGTTTAACCCTCTGTGGGTTTCATTCTGTTTTCGTTTGTTCATTGTTAAAAAAACATAAGAGAGAAATAATTTATCTACCGACATAAAAAGGGTCGGTAACCACTAGTATGGGCGGACCGTATGGTCCAATCTTGCCTGTACCAATTACTTGGAGATTCTGTACCAACTTCGGTCGGTTTAAATTTTGGAAGTATATCGGGTACGGGCACGCTTTCAATTTCTTTTGGAAGTATATTGGGATTCTTTTCTTGGACGTCCCTCTTACTTCTAGTACGAATTTTTACCTGTTCCTAACCATTAATAAGCCTGCCAGAAGGTCTCTCTCTTTTCCTCCTTTGTCAATAGAACTTCCCCACATTACTCCTATCTTCCCGAAACTCTGCAACCATGTCTCATCCATGGAACATTGTTCAAGCCCAGGGGGATTACCAAGGATCTTCTTCGAAGGTGATGGAAGATGTTAAGGAGGTAACCACCAAGGGAAAGAAACAAGAAGAATTCTGGTGCAATCAGCTAGGAGCCGAAGATGGATTTAAGCTAATGGAGATGGTCAAGAACGGGCGTAAAGTGTTCATCCTCATGGTAGGTCTAGAGGGAGATTTTGAAGAAGTCCAAGTTCATCCGAAGGAAGAAGGAGAGTCTTTCTTGGAGAAACTGAAGCAGCAAGGAGAGGAGATACAAACCTCTCTAGACAAGCTTGATGGCCGTATCAAGAAAATTGAGGTAAAGTCTCCGGGATCTTCTAAGCATATTAAACTGTTGCGTCTTGGAAGCCAATCTCGACATCTACCTCAGATCCACTGAAACACGGAAGAAAACAATTGAGATGTACAAAGCACGTGTAGCTCAGCTAGAAACAATTTGCGAGTAGTGTAGAATTCGCATCATGATCCTCGAAGCAATAAACAAGACGCTACGTGCAAGCCTCTGCAGCTCAAGGGCATCTTATCCAAATTAAAGAGGATATCAAGGTATCGAATAATCACGAGGGATTATTTGATCCCATCGGCTTGATTCCAAGCTTGGGAATTGTAATCTATTTTCCAGTTTTATCATGTTTACTTTCTAGCTTGCATGTTAGGTTTTTAATTCATGTATTTGCATTAGTTACATCATTAGCTTCCTTTGGTCCAAGAAAAAAATTATATCCGATGAGATTTTGACTTTATGTTATTTGAAGTGATTTTGATTTATGATTATTGTATTAGATGTATGAATTAGGATGAGCGTTATGATACTTGTACCATTGTTATGATTTTAGGATCTTCCACACCAACAAAGTATTGGCAAGTTATGAAAAGGAAATCTTGATAGCATGTTATAGTCATTTGTTTGAACTAACAAGAGCCACAAAGAGTATTAACATGACCCAATGATATTTTTAAGCAAAATAAAAAATCGTTGTTATCAATGAATCTATTATATATTAAAAGTAAATGACGGGCAACTAAAATTAAGAGAATTACTCTAGAAAATCACACAAAAAAGCAAAACATCCGACCATCAATTTACCTTCACAGTCAATATTAGCCGGTAGATTTAGGATTGAAAAAATTACCCACCTTCTGGCACGTACCCCATCGAATTAAATGTAGCTACCCAACGTGAAAGAAACTACCAAGCCCTAGGATGCAGGCTTCCGCCGCCGCATTGACTACAATCTAGAGAAAAGAAGCTAACCGGAACTACAGTCATCGTCATACACTCCGCTGCCGGCGTATTGTATCATGTCCTCGCGCATGCACTCTCCCGCCGCCGGCGTACCGTATCATGTCCTCGTGCACGAGCTCTACCGCTGCCGCCATATCCAAATCACCTTGCGTGTCCTCAAGTATGTCGACCTTGACGTATTCGCCTTGGTGCTCTCTAGCCAATTGACTCCTCCCCGTGGATACACATCAGTCTTCACGTTTTGATTTTTCATAGTTCATAGACCATGCAGCCACGAAGCCAGGCAAGATGCATGATGGATCGATGCACGGGATTAATAATTGCCTCATGCAGGCACGCAGCCGGACATCCCAAGTAATGCACATGTGATGTGATTTTTCGTTTAACCGCTCATCTATTCATGATAACATATATGCATAACCTAGGTGTATAACCTAGAGTTGTCAAGGAAAAAGAAAGCCAAATCACTGTTTATTTTCTCAGTGTTGCAAGTATGCTTACCTTTTCGATCTACTTGGTCCGTTGTGCTTTAGGTACTCGAAACGGAGAAACTAGATGCAAGTTTATGTCTGATCGATTTCTTCTAAAATTTCATCAAGGTGTAGATCACTATCCTCTTCTTTAGCATGGTTATGTCTGATCGATTTCTTCTAAAATTTCATGAAGGTGTAGATCACTATCCTTTTCTTTAGCATGGTTAAAAGAACTATTGTTTTGTTTCATCGGCTAGAGTTTGTTGTCAGAATTGGGAACAGTGGATAAAAAATCATTGGGACGTATCCATACATATCCTTTATTGTGGTAAGAATCAATCGTTTTTGTAGGACGTGGCAATTGCTGGAGCATCCTCTTTCCATGCACCCAAGCAAGATGGATTGATCCATGGAATTAAACAGTTTCTTCATGCCAAAGCCAGGTAATAGCACGTACGTGAGCTTTTCTTTGACTGCTCCATCTTCTTAATTCACAATACAACTAATACAACATAGTATCTAGAATATTTTTAGCATTCACAATGTAGACTGCAAGGTGTATATATATCAATATGCAAGAAAAATGATTACAACGCAAGTTGCTCTATTGCAATGTGTCAGTTTTGTAGCATATAAATATGAATTATACCATAATTTTAGTAAAAGAAGCCTTGAGGCAAAGCCCCACGGCTATCTGGAAGGATGGAACAAAACTGATAAACTTGGATTTCAAAGGCATCTGATGGCGTAGTCAAAATTTAAAAGAAGGGGATTTTTTAGACAAGGTTAATTATATCATTTCTCCTCCAGGCATAGGTATACAAATACTAGCATTCACACCCCGCATCCTTTAGCTAACAGTACGGGTCTTTGCTAATTGTTTTAATATGATTTTTTGATAATCAATTGTGTCTTTGATAACATGGCATCTTTTGTTATTAATAATTACATCTTTCTTTGACCTAGAATATTTTCTATAAGCCATGGTATAATGTTCTCTATTTTCTCAGTTATGTAACATATAAAGTTGAATGCACTATGTTTCTTTTTGTTTCAGGGAAACATATATATAGAGCCAAGTGCTCATACATGCAGATGAACAACCGGTATTACATGATTTCTTTTGTAGATAGAATTGCATGCTTTCTCTTCCAAGCACATGTATATCATTTGAAATTACCTAAGTTGTATGAACGTTCGCTAATTGTTCCAATATGTATACAACTTTTAAGTTTGTACCATTACTTAGCTTTGGCACATGCCATATCGTTATAGTCTTATATGTTACCACAAATATTAGTCTGCCTCATGTTTTCAGGTATAGATCGGAATATTTAGAATACATTGATGCATCTCTTAGTAAAACTCCCTCCTAATTGTCATATGAGAGATGATTTTTATCTCAACAAACATGGATACAACCATCCCAGTAAACTACATGTTAAACACGGGTGTAATTGTCAAGCTGCAATGGTACGTAGATTTTTTTCCTCAACAATATCCACCATGGTGATTCATGCTTAAGTCTTAGACGCTTCCTTGAGTTATTAGTGCTCTTTGATGCAAATAACTGACATATGTTAGAGGCATAGGGAATTCAAGTAGAACCGTCAAAATATTCTCATCCTTCAAAACAAATGTCATGTACCTATGGAATGTAGAGTGGTTAGATGTTCAGTAACACTTGAACTCGCTAGGAATGGCATTTTCTTATAGTTCTTCAACATAGTGATTTTGTTCTGCTTTCAACTATCGTATTCTTCTATTGAAATAGTTTCAGCTCATAGTCGTCGACTGAAATCTGCAAAAAAGTAATCACTTTAAAACCCAAATTATATAGGAAATTTGGGCTAATAATTTGTTATTATATATCCTAGCACTGAGTAAATGTTTGGAACTTTGCAATAATTTCAGGATATGATCTTTATGGAGAATCTTTTACATATACACAGGCAGGGATCTCCTTCACAATTTATGCTTTCAATTTTTTTATATTAAGTTACAATGAAAAATATCATCACCTTAACTACAGTTTTAACATATTAGAGATGTGCTAATATAATCTTCCCAATCTACACAAGTTGAAGCTTTATATATATTACATAGTATCTTCTCTTGAAAGGTGTCACAAACATGCATGGATAGTAGTTATATAGAAATTACACCTTAAATTCAGTTTTGATGCTTTCAGTTTTGTCATAATTTCACATCTTATTATAATTATCTTTCTTTTAATCAACTGAATAGAATGTCTGTAGAGAATCAACGAAATCATGCTACTAAACGGTTATTTGCTGATTTATTAAACTCTGTTGAGGTTCACAAGGAGAACATGAAAATAAAGTATTTCTAACCCAAGTACTCCCTCATTATATGCTTACGGTTATTTGTGGTTTCATATCCTAGAAAATTAATGTTACATAAAAATATTATTGTTTTGTACCTTGAAGAATAAAAAGTATGCTCTATTGAACATTAAGGCACAAATATGATCAGCTAAAATGTCAAATTTATTTTATTTTAAAATACTTAGGTTTGTTATGCTGAAGCATATGCTTTAACAAGAACTGCATGAAGCTAAATTTAGGCATATGACCTTTATAAGTTCATTATTAAGCATATGCAATAAAATAGTAAATTGGTGCTCCGTATTATCCAAATTAAAAAGCTTACTAAGAAAATATATCTTCAAGTACCACTGAGTACTTGATAACAACTCTCTGGCAAGTACTTCCTTTACAATTTGAGAAGTCATCTATATTCCACTTCGGTATCGTACTTATTTATCTCTTTATTGACTACTTTATTTTTCTAGGAGGATAGTGACACATATATTAGATTATTCTTCTGCATAGCCATGCAAATAATAATAGAAAAGCACATAGCTCTAGACATATGCAAGCGAGTACAAGACAATTTTGCTAGCTGACATGACAATTACATGTTATTGCATGTGCCTAAAACCTCCACTCATGACTTTATAAAATGCCACTAAAAAGAATCAATATTATTACTCGCTCCATCCAGAAATAACTGACTTGGATTTGAATAGATTTGAATGTTTCTAGACATGTTTTAGTGTATAGATACATTTGAATCTAGACAAACTCAAGTCAGTTATTTCTGAACGGAGAGAGTACATATTTATAATAAATGTTCCATATTTACGTTTTGTATTTTACAATCAATAAGGTAAATGGGAGGCATGATTGTTTGTAGAATTTAGAAAACAAATACTTATATGACATTTCTGACCTATTACATGTGATGCCCTCGCATTTGCGAGGGCCACTTTACTAGTTATAATAAAATGAAAAGTGCAAGTTGACAAAAGTTACTCAAGAAATGATCATGAATTATTCATTACTCAATCAAGAGCTCATCCAATCTAACTTCATGATTTTATAATATGCCTAGTCTTTAAACTTTTTATAAACTATTAATACAAAAGATGTGGAAGCCTCTAAGTCATGCGATATATGAAACTGTGATATAACTCACGATGTAGTTCTATATCTAATATTGAAATTATGCTTCAAATTGCCTCATTTATTGTGATGGCCCATGCCTCATGAACATGATAAACTTGTACCTAAGCCACCATCTTGCTCGGAACGACCAAGAGTCTATCTTGGGAAAGTTGATGAGTCTATTTTTGAAGCATGTTTACCTTATGTTTTTACACAAGTAGAATAGGATTTTTGGTTTTTTACTGCATTCGCACACACCTTTTTGTCCTTGTTCCAACAAGATCCCGAATTATTAAGCCTTTTGTTAATATATCAATTGAGACTATCATGTTATACAGTAATATGATATATCTAAGTGATAAATATTATTTAAATAATTTTTCCACGTACATGGGAGAAGAGATGATGCAAGGAAAGGCTACAGAGGGTTTAGTGACTTGTGGTATG
This sequence comes from Avena eriantha, assembly GCA_910589775.1. Classification (NCBI taxonomy): domain Eukaryota; kingdom Viridiplantae; phylum Streptophyta; class Magnoliopsida; order Poales; family Poaceae; genus Avena; species Avena eriantha. The sequence goes on from OU342746.1 coordinate 128,271,937, forward strand.
GGCAAAGCTTGCCCGTACCGTCCGCCTATACCACATGTCAGTGCGTCCTCCTTGTCAAATACTCTCACCTCGCAAAGACGGATAACAGATCTAACATTCATAGAAACTTCCAGCCTCGAAACACCACACCAGAGAGGGATCTAGAGAAGGAACTAGGAAAAGGGTGAATCCTTGTTGCTTCACGGATCATCGTAGGACATCACGTCATACCCTTCATTATCAATAGGTGCATCTTCATCACCATTACTATTCCCATCTTCCATATATTAGATTTTGTTGTAATTTCAGATTCAATTGTGGTTTGCACTAGATTTATCTTTACACTTTTATCCATGCACATGAATATGATGAGGTTGTTGATTACTTTCATGAGTGAGTAGTTCCCTTTGTTTTTGGGGAGATGGAGAAATCCTAGCTTTATTATGAAATGAAATAAATATTATCTATTACTTTTGTCCATGATCCATTGATCTATGATATTGTGTTAGATCTCTCTCTTTAGATGGTATGTGAAGTCAGCCACATATCATTCGCCTCCGGGACTAAAGAGAGGGAGATACCCTTTGGACATATATGGGAGTATGTCCAGTGCAAAGTGGTGATAGTAAGGGTTGGCTTATAACCTACATGGTCAAAAGGGGGAATTAATAGGGACTCACTAAGCTTATTATGGTATCCATGCGGAAACCCTTAATTGTGATGGCATATATGAGTGATTGCTCTCAGACATCGAAGTGATTATTTAGAGATGACCTCAATACTTGATTCAAGGAGCAATTTCTCACGAGTCTTGTAGTGAACATCTTATTATTGAGCTCTCTCCACACATGTCATGAAAAAAGAAATATATTATCCTAATCACGAATAATTACCATATGCTAGTGGTTTATCCTACATCCCCGAGAGCGCTTTAGCCTTATTGAGTTCCATCACCATTTCCCAACGCTTTCATTACTTGTTTACTTTGCTTGCTTTTATTACTTTCTTGCACACTTTTACAAAACCTTTCAAACATCCTTTACTTGAAATCAAAGATAACTTACAAGTATCCTTTGGTAGATAGTGACGAGGGGCATAAAGACCTTAACCAAATAGCTCTTTGTGGGTTCGATACTCTTATTTGGAAACTAGCTACAATCGATCTGTGCTCCTACAGTCATCAGCAGGTCCAAGTGAAATGAGGCCAAGGACACAAGGTAGGCATTACAAATACATTTTTGTAGGATTTGGTTTCACAAATTTTAGAGTTGCAGAACTCATGTTATGATTTTATTAGTGAAACAACCTCCTACAGAAGTATTTAATTCATTAAAATTTATCAGATGCTTAACAAATCTTGTAAACCTAGGGTTGTGTAGATATTGTAGTGCATGTACCCTGTGAGTTGGAACCAAGTCAAAAAACATTATATTTTGGCCTAGAGAAATTTATAAAGTCAGATCTAGACCCTTTTATTATTATTTTAGCATAGTATAAATAGAGAACTAGTTGGCATGGGACCAAAGTCACCTGAAGGGTCTCAAGGATACCTTCCAGTAGCATTTGATTTCAAGAGATTTGGAGCTGTAAAACTCTAGATATTGATTTTTTGAGTGATAAAGGCAGATTTTAGTAGTTTAGTTTTTTTAGACATTATACATGGAAGGTTTTGACCAAGATTTGGTTTTGAATGTTGGATAACACACCGAGGAACTTATGAAAAATTGGATCTGGGTGTTTTCATATAACTTTAATTTTTCTTTGAATTTATTCCTAGTAGTAGATTTAAATCCCTTTGGAAAACACTAAAAGAATTAGAGAATAGGGCGGAGATGGGCCTTGGCACCACAGATCTGGCCGAGATGCACTGGGCTTACTCAGCTTGCGCCGCGAGCGTGCACAAGACGTGCTCATTTGAATCCCGGTGGCGGGGCCTACCGGTCAGTGGGTAGAGCCAACAAAGGGGTATCGGGCGCCCTCGGCCATTCGATTAGAATGGGATCTACAGCTGGGTACCGTCTTCCTTCTCGCGACAGATGTGGCAGGGAGGAAACCCTAGGGTGGCCCTGATAGGAACAATGACTCAACTAGAGGGCTCTCGATGCAGGGCGAGGTGGCAGACGAGCCGTGGAACACGGAGGTGGTCCTGGAGGTGGGCGGTACAGACATGTTAGGTGTCGAGACGAGGGCGCACGCGTCGGGCGTCGGTGAGGCTTACGATGGTCAGGGGCTTTGCGACGATTGGGCAGTCATGTGCAGAAACAAGGGCAGGGATAGAAGGGGCTTGACGAGGGGATTACGCCAGAGCAAAAGTGAGGAAGAAATAGGCAGTGTAGCCTCAACACAATCGAGTTATTATTTGCAGTACGAAAGGGAAGGTTCTCCTTTTCCATGGCAAGGGAGAGCTCGGAAGCGATATCCGGAGCTTTGGGTGGTCAAGGGGGAGGTAGGGGAGTGGGATGGTGAAGAAATGAGTGGCTGGGGTGGCATGTGGTCTTATAACCAATAGGGAGTGGTGTATGGTGGATGAAGGTCATGGAGGAGATGGGGAGTGTGCCAGGGCTTTGATTGGGCAAGGAGGGTGGTGGGAAGGTAGTGTGAGAGATCAAAGGAGAGCCGAGGGGTGGCAGGAGAAGCTCTGGACCTCAAGGTGGCTTGCCACACATGCAAGTTGGTCAAAAAATGAGAAATGGAGAGGGAGGGGTTGCAGGGATAGATAGGGCCGCTGCCATGTGTGATAGAGGAGTGAGGTGGGATCTTCGTACTCACCATGTGAGTGGAGGAAGGGGTGGTGGCTGCTGCTGCAAGAGGTGAGAAGATATTGGGAAGATGCTCAAATAATGGCATGATCCTCTCTATGTCCTTCTCTTCCAATTACTACAGGACAAAGGGAGGTGGGTGCTATAGTAGTGCTATAGTGGCTTCAACCAGAACATAGGGTGAGGGTGCTGGAGTGATTAAGGTCCAAGTCTTGTGATAAAATGTTGATTTTTGCAAGGTGGTTAGAGTGGTCTAATATACTCTTTCTTTCCTCCTCCTTTTTCTTTCATGCTCATGTGATCAAGGAAGAGGTGGTGAGATGATACATGATCAAGTTGAGAGAGTCGTATGATGGGGTGGTGTTGGTTGGAATTTAAATGGTTAACTTTTGAAGATAAAAGGGGATTAGTGATCTTGTTGATTAATATTTTCAAGCCTTCTCGGGCATGCTATGTTAGGTGACTCAAAGCTCTATTTGGATCATGGGGCATATGGATAGATAGACCAAGTTATGTAGATCATGAGGGTACAAATAATTGATCTTGATTATGATTAAGTGCTCTAAGATATAATGCCAAACTTAGTTGTTTTTAAGGATGTCAAACAGATTATCATCTTGCTTCCAAAACCATGTTGGTTTAAGAAGCTCAGGGCTCCAATTGGAACAAGGAGAGTATGAGGTGATAGACTAGGTTGAGTAGATCACACCCATGCAAAGAATTGCTCCATAGAAGGTTTGATGGAGTTGGGAGCTTCTGCCAAAATTGGCATGTTGAAATAGTGGACATAATAGATTATTTTCTTCGCTATAAAACCATCAATGACAAATGGGTCCAAGGAGTATCTATCCAAGGGAGAGAGTGTGGTTTGCAAGTGCACATGATGGTATGCAATATGGTCTAAGTGCATTTCCAAAGAGGTCCATGGAATACTATAGGTAGAGACTCAAATATGGGATCTTGATAATAGTTTCGGACTTAGTCAAATTTTACTGTTTTAGGATTTTTGACTAGATCACAAAATCAAGATGGAGAGATGGGTTCTAGGCTTTAAAACATACCACCAAGTGAATGTGGTTGAAGAGTAGGTTCTTTGTTTTGGACTCCATTGATTTGGATACTACAAAAAGGGAGTGGCTCAGAATTGGACCTGATAAGGGGGATTGTTCGTTTTGCGGTACCAAAGTTCCCGTGCGAGCGCATGGCGGTACCCAAGTTCCCTGCAATTGCCGCATTTTGTAAAGTTGAGCTGCCAACTACTGAGAGGGGCCATTTCGAGGCAAACTCATCCCAACCCTGCCAAATTCAAACATTCTGTGAAACTGCCCCGTGAAGTAGACGGTCGGAACCCTCATGTTGGTCATCTGTCCATGATGCGAGCGCCAACACGGCAACCTCTTAGGAAAATCGAGGAACTAAGTGGATTGGATGCGCTGACCAATTTCAAAAATCCATTCCCACCTTTCCCCCCAGCACCGGCGGCGTCGGAATCCACCCTCCAGGCAGGACGATCCCTTCGGACATTTGACTTCCGACGCCAAGTTGTTGCGCCTAGTCGCTGATCCTGAGCTCCAATGGCGCATGCCGTAGCCACCGTTACGAGGCTCTAGCCCGCCTCCACCGCCAACGAGCTGAGCAGCTCGGAGGATGGCAGATCCTACTACCAAGGAAGAAGAAGTTCTGGCTACAAGCGGGTGAGCTACTCTTCTCTTTGCTATGCGCACTAATTATAACTGCTAGCTGGCTACTGAACCTAAAATTGTTTGTTAGCCCAACACTGACAAACATATTTTGTCCATAGTTTTCTATCAAGTGGGATCTCCACAGACCACCCTTACTTAGTTACGGTAGTCCTCTTCAGGTACGACTCTAAGGGCAAGTGGTATGGACACCATTGTATCACGATGGAAGAAGCGCCTGCGCAAATCTGCACTATATCTGGTATGGTTGCTGCTCTGCGTAATCATGATGAATTATGGCCGAAGCAGACTGCAAAGTTCAGCTTCATGGATGAACGTGGCATCATGGTTCCTCTAACATGTGGCAGTCAGCTAATTGGGTTGATGAAAAGGTATGCTTCGGCTTGCATGTTTGAGCTGAATTGTGATGTACTAGATGTGGAAGCTGCTGCAACTGGGAGTCGCCCTTCTATTCTTGGACAGGGTGGTTGCTCGAACCCAATTAGCTCATGGTAAGCAAAAGTCTCTTGGGGTTCGCATGTTTGTGCTGAATTGTAATTTTTGTTTTATTTACTCTGTAGATATTGGGTAGTTATGCAACAGTCTTGTTTGTTTGACAGGAAGCACCGCAAGGTTAGAAACATGACTGCCGGGTCAGTCATTTTGCTGCCCAAAGAAATTAAAAACGAGTGGAAAGATGATGCTAGACACGATTCTGGTGCCCATTGTCCCGACGATGCAGAGTACATGAAGCTAAGAAAATTGGCATCGAGGAAGAGGAAGAAGGTAGGAAATGAAGAAGCCAGTGGACGTGAAGGCTTGGTACCCAGGCTGCGGAAGAAGGCTGCTGGCAATGAAGATGCATAGTAATGTGTTGAACTTGAACCTATATATGTAATTCAGTTAAATTCTGGAGCTTTGTGTGTGGAACTTTGTTGGGCAAAATAATCTACCCACGATCTCTGAGTAAAATGTACCGTGACTTAGGGTTTGGAAACGCCCGAGTCAGTAGTTGAATTCGAAATTGTGATTGTGTCACTACTATCTGAAAACACGTAGCATCGGTTCCACGATTGCTGAGGGGCAGGATGTCTCCAAATACGACGGAATCTAAGTGGCACATAAATAAATTATTTAAGCTGCTACACTCCACGAAGCAGCAACTTATTTTAGCTACTGCACGCAATGACATGGCAACATAAAATGCAATGGCAACCGATAATGCCCAGATGAGGAGGAAATCGGTACCACTTTCTGGCCTAATCTTGAGTCCGTCTATCTCATCGCCTCCCTGCTCCTACATCCCCTGCATCCGGCAAAGCTCCCGGATCTCCAGTAACCGGGTGTACATGCTTCCACTTTATAAATTGTGGTTGTGCCATTTGCATGCGGCACAATCCACGTAGATTACGTTTAAACAAACCACCAATGTCAAAATACCACCATGATCAGACAAAAGGAAGTAATGCAGGGTTAAGACAGATTAACGGGCGACCAATTCCCCCCCCCCCCCAGGACTCCAGGACCACTAGTTCAGACCGCGAGGTCAACAAGTACAACTATTACAACTTAAAAAGGCACGGAGCTCAAGCTAAATAGAACTAGTTATCACACATCTCCTTGATCTTCCTAATCTTAGCCCGATGCGCATCTTCCTGCGAGAGCATGGATCGAATCGTCTTCTCCTTCCTTTTAGCATCTTCCTTGCACAACTTCAATTATTTCTCTGCATTTTTCCTCATGCACTTGTCAATAGTCGTAGTTGTGAACTGCAGGACTTTGGCCTGGTGAAGATCATTCCTTGCTTGAGTCAGTTCTTGCTCTGCTTTAGCCTTTAGGGCCAACGCCACGTCCCTCTCCTTCTCGACTTTGCTATCCTTCTCTTTCACCCTACTAAGATCTCGCTTAAGCTTGGTCGTGTCAACTGGTTCCCATAGCTTCATCTCAACACTGTCAAGAAGTGAGCTGAATACGGATTCTTTCAACTCAACAATCATTTCCCATAGTTTGTCCATTGTTTTCTGCATCGATTTGGGCCACTCTGGATCTACCCATTTGACAACACCGCAACTTCCGCCTTGCATCATTAGACGATGTCCTTTACACCGTAGAAACCTCCTGCCGGCGTTTCGCCCTTCGAATGCTACAAATTTAGCGGGCACATATCCATGTTTACATAGCAGAGGACTGTCTTCATCCGCTAAACCATGATAGTCAGAATCATACATCGTCTAGTTGGCCTAACAGATCATACGCGCATGAGTAAACAGAGTAGATCTAGCTCAAAAATAGATAACTAGCCACATATGATAGAGATAGATATGAGACGACTCACATCGAAATCACCGTCCCTGTCGTCACAACACGTTTCCTTGCCGTCTCCCCTTGAACCCATGGCGAGAGGGGAGGGGGTGGCTGCCGGAGAGGGGATTGGGATGGACGCGCCGTCGGCTTGCGGCTACGGGAGGATGGGAGTGAAGTGGGGAAAGTGGCTTCGAGGGGAAGGAGAGAAGTACGGGGAGGAAGAGAAGTAATGGGGACGTGACACTGGAATATGGCCCACTAAACTCATGAGTCGTGACACTCGCAATAGGGGAGCTCCCAGTGTTGCCAGTTTGTCCAGAGCAAGCGGGCAACAAGCGTGGCCAATCATGCCACAGAACAGCCTACTCACGGATCACTCTCATGAAGACCATCCCAATCATCCAAGCTCCCCGATCGAATGGTATGTAACAATCGCCAAGCAAAACAACTTTGTTAGGGCATGCCTTCTAGAAGACTCGGTCTAACAGCCACCATTGGGGGGCTAAGGTTAGGGCTCTCCTAAGGTTAGGATCGATATGTGGTTTATGAGAAGAACACACGTGCAATGACACTGGAGATATGTGGTTTGTGAAAAGAACACACATGCAATTACTCTAATGGATACATATGTGGTTTATGGAAAGAACATACATGCAATGAACACTAGTGGATCCATATGTGGTTCATGACAGGAACACACATCCAATGACATCGGTTGATCCATATGTGGTTTGTGACAAAAACACACCTGCAATGCCATTGGGGTTGATCCATGTGGTTTGTGACAAGAACACATATGCAATGACATTGGTTGATCCATGTGGATTGTGGAAAGAACACACATGCAATGGCATTGGTTCATCCATGTGTGGTTTGTGAAAAGAACACACATGCAATGACACTGGTGGATCCATGTGTGGTTTGTGGTAAGAACACACATGCAATGACATTGGTTGATCCATATGTGGTTTGTGAAAAGAACACACATGCAATGCCATTGGTTGATCCATGTGTGGTTTGTGAAAATAACACACATGAAATGCCATAGGTTGATCCATATGTGGCTTGTGGAAAGAACACACATGCAATTACTCTAGTGGATACATATGTGGTCTGTGGAAAGAATACACATGCAATGAACACTTGTGGATCCATATGTGGTTCATGAAAGGAACACACATGCAACGACATTGGTTGATCCATATGTGGTTTGTGACAAAAACACACATGCAATGCCATTGGGGTTGATCCATGTGGTTTGTTACAAGAACACACATGCAATGACATTGGTTGATCCATGTGGTTTGTGGAAACAACACACATGCAATGGCATTGGTTGATCCATGTGTGGTTTGTGAAAAGAACACACATCCAATGACACTGGTGGATCCATGTGTGGTTTGTGGGAAGAATAGACATGCATGACACTGGGTGTGGTTCATGAAAAGAACACACATGCAATGAAAATGGTGGATCCATGTGTGGTTCATGAAAGGAACACACATGCAATGTCTCTAGCTGTGGTTCATGAAAAGAACAGACATGTAATGACACTAGGTGTGGTTCATGAAAAGAAGACACATCCAGTGACACTGGTGGATCCATATGTGGTTTGTGGAAAGAACATGCATGCAATGACACTAGGTGTGGTCAATGAAAAGAAAACACATCCAGTGACAATGGTGGATCCATGTGTGGTTTGTGGGAAGAACACACATGCAATGACACTGGGTGTGGTTCATGAAAAGAACACACATGCAATGACACTGGGTGTGGTTCATGTAAAGAAAACACATGCAATGACACTGGTGGATCCATGTGTGGTTTGTGGGAAGAACACACTTGCAATGACACTGGGTGTGGTTCATGAGAAGAGAACACATCTAGTGACACTGGTGGATCCATGTGTGGTTTGTGAGAAGAACACACATGCAATGACACTGGGTGTGGTTCATGAAAAGAACACACATGCAATGACACTGGGTGTGGTTCATGAAAAGAACACACATCCAGTGACAATAGTGGATCCATGTGTGGTTTGTGGGAAGAACAGACATGCAATGGAACTGGGTGTGGTTCATGAAAAGAACACACATCCAGTGACACTGGTGGGTCGATAGGTGGTTTGTGGAAAAGAACAGACATGCAATGACACTGGGTGTGGTTCATATGTGGTTTGTGGAAAGAACACACATGCAATGACTCTGGTGGATCCATGTGTGGTTTGTGAAAAGAACACACATGCAATGAGTCTAGTACTAGTTTTAGTATAAGAACACACATGCAATGACTCTAGTGGGTCCATATGTGGTTTGTGAAAAGAACACACATGTAATGCCATTGGTGGATCAATGTGGTTTGTGGAAAAGAACACACATGCAATTACATTGGTGGATCCATATGTGGTTTCTGAAAAGAACACACATGCAATGACTCTAGTGGATCCATATGTGGTTCGTGGAAAGAACACACATGCAATGATATTGGTTGATCCATGTGTGGTTTGTGAAAAGATCACACATGCAATGCCATTGGTTGATCCATGTGTGGTTTGTGAAAATAACACACATGAAATGCCATAGGTTGATCCATATGTGGCTTGTGGAAAGAACACACATGCAATTACTCTAGTGGATACATATGTGGTTTGTGGAAAGAATAGACATGCAATGAACACTGGTGGATCCATATGTGGTTCATGACAGGAACACACATGCAATGACATTGGTTGATCCATATGTGGTTTCTGACAAAAACACACATGCAATGCCATTGGGGTCTATCCATGTGGTTTGTGACAAGAACACGCATGCAATAACATTGGTTGATCCATGTGGTTTGTGGAAAGAACACACATGCAATGGCATTAGTTGATCCATGTGTGGTTTGTGAAAAGAACACACATCTAGTGACACTGGAGGATCCATGTGTGGTTTGTGGGAAGAACATACATGCAATGACACTAGGTGTGGTTCATGAAAAGAACACACATGCAATGACACTGGTGGATCCATGTGTGGTTTGTGAGAAGAACAGACATGCAGTGACTCTAGCTGTGGTTTGTGAGAAGAACACACATGCAATGACTCTAGCTGTGGTTCATGAAAAGAACACACATCCAATGACTTTAATTGTGGTTCATGAAAAGAACACACATCCATGTGTGGTTTGTGAGAAGAACACACATGCAATTACACTGAGTGTGGTTCATGAAAAGAACAGACATGCAATGACATTGGTGGATCCATGTGTGGTTTGTGAGAAGAACAGACAAGCAATGACTCTGGCTGATCCATATGTGGTTTATGAGAAGAACACACATGCAATAAACTCTAATTGATCTATCATGGCATAATTTGATGTATGCCACGATGTATTTCATTGTACAAGACACTCGCTTTCGATTTTTATACTACTCAGTTTTGCCCTTGGTTTTTTGATACTACTCAGTTTTGCCCTCCCCCTCTCTCTCTTTCGTACAAGCCCAATCATGAGCTCACTCTGTCTGCTACGCCCTGATTGGTTGTCACAGTTGTCACGCAGATCGTGTGCACCAACCGTTGATCCTGTGTGATCCAACGATGATCGTTGCACACGTCGTGCCCTTCACAGTACAGCGTGAGACAGCACATACGTCTCCCTCAACGTGAGACAGCACGGACATCTCCCTCAGCGAGACTTCTACAAGAAGGAACACGATGCTGTCCATGGAAAAAGTCGTCGAGTGGTCATGTCACGTTTAATCTAGTCTGCAAAGGCTACTACTGCTACTAAAACACATGCACAGGACAACGGGGTCATCGAGTGCACGGTTGTCGACGGACGCTACAATTTATTGCCACTTGATTTTAATAAGACATATCCCATTTTTACGCAGCGCTCTCAATCTCACTTCCAACTGGGCCCTACCGCTAGTAACTTCCATGAGTCAAGGGCCCCCCTCGAGTAGATCTAATGTTGCTATAAATTGGTTCCGCGCCACTTGCATGCATTGGAATCAAGGTCTGCCATGAGCGTGTTTTCAATGCATCTCTAAAGTGGAGATCGGGGCTGTTTCAAAAAAAAGGGAACCCAAAAAAAAGGTGGAGATCGTGGTAGCCCCCCGTTCCCGCCCACCACACGTGTCCACTCGAGGACTACAAATGGTCCAGTGTTTATAAACCCGCTCGACCTTCTTCTTCCATGTGCTCGTGTCATTTTCCCCCGGTCTGTCTAGTCCCATGACCCCAATATGCACCTACCGCGCGCGCCGAAGCTCCCTCGCTTGCACTACCTCCTTCCCTAGGTGCGCCATGAAGCGTACGCGTGGAGACGAGCCGGAGGTGAAGCCAGTTGAAGGCGCAGCAGTAGATGGCTCGGTTGTCGCCAAGCAGGAGGAGGCATCTTCTCTGGGCACAAAATCCTCTCATTACCGTGCCGTCGAGGGTTCGAGCTCATCCGTCCAGCCAGTAGTCGTCGCCGCCGAGCATCAGGTGGCCGACAACATCGTGGCCGACAATGTCGTGGTGCCAGCGACAGATCTGGATGGGGGGCAGGCGGCAGGCGGAGGCAATCTGGTGCTCCACATCAACGACCCCCTCACCGTCCAAGAAATCTTCGATGCAATCGCGGAGAATGACGAGTTCGAGGAGGAGGTCCCTGATGAGGAGTTTGAGGTACTACATTGCTAGCTTCTCTAGTCGCAGCCGCAGATGTCACTGTTCATACATAGGATTTGCTCAATCATGTACATATTCTTTTGCTCTTGAAGTAGTGTAGTATATATATGGTTTGATCGGTCGATTGATGCATCTGCCATCTAGTCACAAAACCCCAATCCGTCTAGTCACAAAACCCCAATCTGCTCATCTGCCATCTAGTTGAGTTTGCTAGTTGAGTGTTGATTTTGATACACAACATGCCTATAGCATTACATGTATATTCCTTAGTGAGCCAAATGATTCAATTTTGCCCCAAAATAGTGCAAGGGCATCTGATGGTGTCATTTTCTTGGGGATGGTTAGTGAACCTCAGACAGCAATGCACATAAACAATATAGGTTGTGTTGTTGGTATTTTGGTTCTCCGACTCCATCTCTGAAAAAAATGAGGCCCTAATTTTTTTCTCATATGGAACCTATATATATAATCTTTGTATTGTTTCTGATCTATGAATGCATCGTATGATGCATATGTATATCCCTGAATATTGTTTTGTATGATTACATTTGAATTTCTTATTGTGGCCAATGATTCAAATTTTCCCCAAAGAGAGGCAGACACATTGGTGTCAGATCTTTCAGGGATGAGTTAGGAAACCTGGGGCCATGTAGAAGATCAATATAAGCTGTGCAGTTATTACTTGGTTCGCCTATGCCATCCCTGAAGAAACTTATGAGGCCACAATCTTTATTCTACATTCATAGAACTATGATATTTGAATTATCTATTCCATGCATTCATAGTGTATAAGAATTACATTTCAGTTTGTCACCGAGGCCGATGATTGAAAATTTCCCCAAAAGAGTTCAAGGGGAGACACATATGATGGTGTCGTGTTTTAGGGATGGGTTGGTGAACCTGAGGCAGCAATGCACACAAACAATATAGGTTGTGTTGTAGGTACTTTGGTTCTCCAACTCCATCTCTGAAACAAATTATGAGGCCCTAGATTTATTCTCATATGGAACTACATATATGGTCCTTGAATTGTTTCTGATCTTTTAATGATTCTTATGATGCATATGTATATGAATGGTTTTGATCATAAGTATTTTTAACATGTACCTGAAGATTAATTGTTTTGTTTTTTAATTTATAATTACAATATTTAGGCTTGTTTTTATACCTGACTATGTATATCCCTGAATATTGTTTTGTAGGATTACATTTCAATTTCTTATTGTGGCCAATGATTCAAATTTGTCCCAAAAGAGAGGCAGACACATTGGTGTCAGATTTTTTCAGGGATGAGTTAGTGAACCTGAGGCGATGTACAAGAACAATATAGGTTGTGCAATTGTTACTTGGTTCACTGACGCTAGCCCTGAAGAAACTTATGAGGCTGCAATACTTATTCTACATGCACTCTGATGCAATTATTTGTCATTGTGTTGTGATGAAATGATATATGAACCGATCAAACTATTGTTGAGATGCTTTCTCTTTGATATCCACATATATATTGTCTTACATGTAAATGTTGTTAATTCTTGAGTTGTAATACAATTCAATCATATGTATGAGTTCTAAGTTATGTTTTTAAAAATCAATAGGAGGAGGATGATGAAGTGGACGATATCAAGGAATCCAGGGACAACAAGAGCCGCTACATGCTGAGGCGGTTATGATGTGGGCTAACCCGTTTCTACCGTAGGGGAGACTGTTTTGCCCATTCTATGGCAGAGCAATCAACGTGGACCTCGACAACATGATCCAGCATGCGGTGGACGCCGCCAGAGGAGGAAGCAGAAGGCATAGGCCGATTACCTTCAGAAAATTCCTCCGAGATTATGTCAGGACAGGCTTGTATCCCATCGACTAGGCTGTCCCTGCCTCCTGCTAATGCCCCTGCCCTGCTAGGCGTCTCTGTGTCCCGGCCTCCTCCTGCCGCCCCTGCTTTTATTTTGTTTTAGTTAATTATTACCTGTGTGTGGTATGTAAGACAATATATCCGTGGTGTCTCTGGTGAACCTTCTATATTAATCTACTCCTTTATATGGAGTGCCTTAAAATTTCTAGTGTTCAATTATATTAGTGATCATTCTCATGCACACTACAAAATATTTCTAGTGCTCGATTATATTATAATTGTCAAGGAATACATCAACAAGTTAAATTGGTCGAAATTTTGTATTGAAGTAACTAAATGATCTCACATCAGCGGTGGACGTTGGCAGAAGCCCAAGGCATCAGCCGAAGACCTTGGAGCGACACACAGTCTTCAACAAATTCCTTATAGGTTCAACAACGAGTTGCTGCCGCCCAACTCTGAATTTTCTTACGGGTCCAATATGGAAGAACTTGAGCTACCACAGAGACCTCGGCAGAGGTGGCAGAATTGGTGCGGGTGCAACCACGACGACGGCGAGCTCGGATTCTAGAGGAGGAAAATAGAACCGAGCATGGTCGACACGGTGACAGATCTCACCAGGAACCAATTTTCGTCCCCGCACCGTGCCATGGGTGCGTCCATGGTGAGGGCGAGCTCCGACTCGGGATGGGGAGGAGAGCGGAGCCGAGCAGGTTCGTCACGTCCCAACTCTGCGCCATGGCCGCGACCATAGGTTGCTGCTCCAGGGAAGAAGAAGACGCGTAATGGATGTAGGCACCAACACTGCAAGCCTACAGGGAGGAGAGCGGGGCTGAGCAGGTTCGTCCACGTCCCAGATCCGCGCCATGGCTGCGACGCCCCACATATTGCCACTCCGGGGAAGAAGAAGATGCGTAATGGATGCAGGCGCTAACACTACAAGCCTAATTGACACCTAAGCGACATAACTGCGAGAACTGACAGGGGGGCCAACTTGACGGCCGCTAGCCTGATATTTTGTATTGAAACGTAAAGTTGAATTCGTGCTGAAAAAGACCCTCTGAGTATTTGGCACACCAACTGTAGTCATCGCGGCTAATTTCAAGGAACTTGGGTACCGGGTTGCGTGGGCGCCCCAACTTTCAGGCCGCAAAATGATATTCTCCTGATAAGGAACCAGATGGTCAAGTGATGCCCACAAGTATAGGGGATCGCTGAAATCTTCAATGGGAAGTATTACCCAAATTTATAGTTTGACTCAAGGAGAACACAAGAATATCAATATGACTTTAAAAATTGAGACGTCACTCTCAACCACACCTGTATATCAATAAACTCACAAAGAAAATGGTGATCTATAGTAGTTGATTCAAAGCAGTAAAACAAGGAGTAAACAATAGCAGCAGATTTCTAGTTTTCACCGGAAGTAGTAGTGTATAACTTTTTTTGGCTAAAAGCATAGGCAAAAGGTAATAGCTGGGGTGTTGCATGCATGATATTGATCATATAATGTAATCCTAATAACATGGCATTCATCTCTAACTCAGTTGTGTTTAGGTGTGTGATCCTAATATAGTTATGCATATTAACCAAGAGAATTTGCATAACATCTATTGTCTTGCCTGCCCATTTCACCGGGGCCCACTTGGAACTACAAGCAATTAAGGTCTATCCTTTCGAATAGCCTGGAACAAAGCATTAACACTTCATGACCACACAATATCCTCAAACTATCATATCTTCCCATTGTTTTCCCTAACTATCACTTTAGGGTTCACATGTTCAACACACTAATAGGCAATACACTTTACAGATAGATACCAAACTCATATATATGATGGGTCAATAAAAGTTTAGTACTGAAATCATGTCACTCGGGCCCTACCAACAAGCATTAAACATAGCAAAGGTGTACCAACACTCATACAAGAATATCCTCAAGATAAACACCTCAAATCTCGATACATATGGATGATTACATGATCAGTCTCATCCAATTCCCATCTACCCCTCTTGTTATGGATCATTTCAATTTTCTCTTCCTCTTCAATATGCCAATCATGATGATTCTGAGTAGTAGTGTTAAATAATGCTTTAGCTTCCTCAATAGTCTTGTGCCTAAAAATATTCCCAGCAACACTATTTAGATAAGATCTAGATTTTTCAGTTAGTCAATTGTAAAATATATCAAGCAAATCATTATCTTTAAAACCATGAGCAGGGCATCTCCTCTCAAGGGCACAATATCTCCCCAAGCTTGGGGAATACTCTGCTCCTTACCTTGCGCAAAATTACTAATTTCAGCAATCATGACATGTATTTTACTAGAAGGGAAATATCTATTATAGAACAAGTATATGAACGCCTCTTTTCTAGTGATTGCCTTTAGACCTAATGAGTTATACCAAGCTTTTTCTTTCCCTCCTAAAGAGAAAGAAACAATTTCAAGAATTAATAGCATTATTGGATTTCAGTTTTCCCGAATAGGATAGATAGATCATTAAGATTTATTAAGTGTTCATAGGGGAATTCTTCTTATTTACCATAGAACTTAGATGCTTCAACCATTTATATTATTTTAGAGTCATGCTAGCATCATTTTCATGCTAGCATCAAATTTATCTAAGTCAAGGTTCATAAAAGCTTCAGTAAAAGCCATATCTTCTTCATAACGTGTTGATTTAGAGCTAGTTGCGATATCATTTTTATCATAAAGTTCATCTTCATCATATTCAGATTCTATATCATCATTGGACACAAACTTAGATAAATCAAGCGTCCCCTCTTTATCTTTGCCAACATCCAACAAGTCATGTTTAGTTCTAGTAGACATCCTAGACAATGGTGAACTTGGTAGGACAATAGTTTTCTTTCTAGTAGCATGAGTAGTAGCAGCATTAGGTCAAAAGTGTGGCCTAGAAGGCAAATCCGTACCTCTCCTTATGGTGGAAGAAACAATGACCTTCTTAGCAGCATCCTTATCCTTTCCCATAGTGAGAAACAAATAAGTATAGCAAGTAAATGATAACAAGTGGTCTTACCAATAAAGCTAGCCCCCCCGGAAATGGTGCCAGAAAATGCCTTTATGCCCACAAGTATAGGGGATCACTAAAATCTTCAATGGGAAGTATTACCCATATTTATAGTTCGACTCAAGGAGAACACAAGAATATCAATATGACTTTAGCAATTGAGATGTCACTCTCAACCACACCTGTGTATCAATAAACTCACAAAGAAAATGGTGATCTATAGTAGTTGATTCAAAGTAGTAAAACAAGTAGTAAACAATAATAGCAGATTCCAGTTTTCACCAGAAGTAGTAGTGTGTAAATTTCAGTGGCTAAAAGCGTAGGCATAAGGTGATAGCTAGGGTGTTGCACGAATGATATTGATCATATAATATAATCCTAATAACATGGCATTCATCTCTAATTTAGTTGTGTGTAGGTGTGTGATCCTAATATAGTTACGCATACCAACTAAGAGAATTTGCATAACATCTATTATCCTGCCTTCCCATTTCACCGTGGCCAACTTGGAACTATAGGCAATTAAGGTCTATCCTTTCGAATAGCTCGGAACAAAGGATTAACACTTCATGACGACACAATATCCTCAAACTATCATATATTCCCATTATTTTACCTAACTGTCACTTTAGGGTTCGCAGGTTTAACATAATAATAGGCAATACACTTTGCAGATAGATACCAAACTCATATATATGATGTGGAAACAAAATTTTAGTACTAAACCATGTCACTCGGGCCCTAGCAACAAGCATTAAACATAGCAAAAGTGTACCAACACTCATACAAGAATATACTCAAGATAAATACCTCTAATCTCGAAACATATGGATGATTACATGATCAATCTAATCCAATCCCATCCACGTCATAAGCCTACAGAGGACTTGACGAGGGGTAACCTCGGCAATGCCCATGGTTATGGACTTGTGTTTCGTGGAAAAGGAGAGCGCTGGTGATTTCGTCGGCTTAACAAACAAAGAAGGGAGACGATTTACCCAGGTTTAGGCCCTCGTAGAGGAAACCTTACTTCCTACTTGTCTGCTCGTATTATTATTGGAGAGTACACACTCATTGAGTCGACTAGATGCGATCTTGCTAAGAGAGAGAGAGATGTGTGTATCTGATGTCTATTGTTTAGATCTATTGTTCGGTATAGTGTGCCCTCCTCGTTGGACCCTCGTAGCCTTTATATATAGGGAGGCTAGGTCTTAGGTATCGATACAAGTTGGTTTACAAGTTAGAGTTTGTATGTAATATAGTCTTGTACTTTCCTTGTCTTGTTACGCCAAGATTCTATGTCCTTGTAGGCTTTGTGTCTGTTGAATCATCATGAGCTTCATGTATCTTGGCCTATCTTCGGGTGAGCCTTGATGGATCTCAAATATAGACATCTACGTCCATATTTAAACTGGATATTATTCATATTTTTGATGAAATATCTCTCTAAACCCTGCCACTAATGCCTAATGATCAAAGGGGTATGCAATCCTTTCTTTCTATTTTTCCTTGCGCAGATAATGACGCTTGATGATGGGAATCACTACATTAAAGTCAAAGATACGAGATTTCCAACAACCCGAAGAAACCAGGAGTTGTGAAGCGGAGACAGACGCTTTAACGACCAACTATACGACGGGAATAAATTTCAGGTCGTATAGTTCCCATCGACGCCGCTAGGTCAAACAGAACAACTTTCATGAAGGGACCCCTATATAAAGAGGCCTTGGGCGATGAGAAACGGGTGCTCTTCCAGATCATCATCCACCCCCAGATCTCCATCCACAACACCGAAGAGATGCCGGAGGAATAGACTTATATCTAATCTCCAAACCCTTCTCCATCACCATAGCCATATTCCACTACTTGTATTAGTAGATCTCTTCTTCGATTGGCGACATTGTAAGACTATTTGCTATCAACCTTATGATTTCCATTACAATGTTTATAATCTTTGATCTCATCTCTATGTGTGAGTGATTCTCCTTAGGCTAAGGGCTTCGGCCTAGCCATGTAGCTTTTGTCCATGTTATTTATCATAGATGGGATCATGTATTAGTTTGTATGACATGATTATTATTGTATCCTATCTTGCCTCAATCTAAGGACTTGTCAGGTACCCAAGACCCCAAGGATTGAGCCAGGTATAGGGAGTATGAGTAACGACTAATCTGTAGGTTGGGAACCCTAGTGACAGAAGGGGTAGTACGGCTCTATGTGCGGGATTTACTTAGGATTAACAGTGACATCACTATGCATATCATTCGTTCTCTTTCTTCTATGGATGAGACTAGTAGGTTATTGCTATAAGGGGTTGCGGAGGCAATAGCAATTATGGATGCACTGTCCACATATAATTTATCTTGCTATAACAATATTACATGCATACTTTATTATTATCTTTTATTCCCATCAGATGTTTTGCACAGCTACAGTTGAAACCGAACGCCCTAGGCCCTCTCTCTCCATCATCGATAAAAACAGAAGACGCAAACTCTTGGTCCGGTAAAAACCCAAAAGGAATTATAAAACTCTCAAAGGCCCGTTAAAGTAACTTCATTACGCTTCTACTTCCTGAGGATTCGATAAACCTAGGTCTACTAGGGAAAAAGAGCTATACTACAGTTGTAATCCGGATCAAAGGTATCAACCCTTTTCTGGCGCCGTTGCTGGGGAAGCAATAGCTACCCTGGTGGGGCAAGTAGAAACCTTGCTAGTTTTAATTCTTGTTTTTAATTTTGTTAGTTTGCTTTCAGTCTTTATTTGAAGAACCAAAAAATTAGTTAGTCTTTAAATTCTTGTTTTTATTATCATAAGTCTCTGTTTAAGAAAACCACAAAACATAGGAAATATGGCTGAAAAGAAGCTTGGGGAGTTTGCAACTCCCAATAATAATTATTTGCATACTCCTATTACTTAGCCAGCAATTGCTGCTGATGACTATGAATTTAAGCCCCATTATTTAAGGATGGTTCAACATAATCAATTTGGAGGCGTTGCTATTGAGGACGCATGTATGCACCTGAATACTTTCACTGAAATATGTGATATGACGCGCATAAAAGATGTTGACCCTGATGCGGTCAAATTGCGTTCATTTACTTTCTCTCTTAGAGGAAGAGCAAAATAATGGTTGATATCTTTGCCTAGAAATACTATTACATCATGGGTGGAATGTACTTCTTTGTTTATGACTAAATATTGTCCACCTGCAAAGACTATGCAACTAAGATCTAATATTATTGGGTTTAGACAGGAAGAGCGTGGGCCACTGGCGCTGGCATGGGAGAGGATGAAAGAATGCATGAGAAAGTGTCCCAGCCACGGGATGTAAGATTGGTTAATCCTCCATTTATTTTATAATGCTCTTAATCTTGTGTCTAAGTCTATGCTTGATACTACAACGGGAGGAACATTTATGGGTAAACATATTACCGAAGCAAATCAGCAGCTAGACAATATGCAAGACAACCATGCCCAATGGCATGTGGATAGATCAAAAACGAAGAATGTGATCTCCGCCTCACCACAAGAAAATGAAGAACTCAATGCTAAGCTGGATGAGCTCATATTAGCCGTAAAAGGTAAGGAAACCCAGGTAAGAGCTATCCCAAAAACTAATATTGAAGAAGTAGACTTCATAGCTCGTAATGATTATAACCCTGCTTGGAAGAAGAATTATAATCGTAATTTTAAAAACATTATTCTAGTCCTGCAGGTAACTCTAATAATAATATGGGATCAAGTAATGGTAGTCTCCAATAAACACTTAAGTCTTTTATAGACTCACAAAATGAGCAAAACAATATCCTTGTTAAAATAACGTAGAACCATGATGCTATGCTTGGTAATTATCTAACCAGGCTGTAAGTTTGAGGAATGATTTGCAGGCCCTCCAAGAAAGGACAAGGATTGTTGAGATACATCTAAGTAAGATAACCGAGAGTCAAACTCTCATTCTATCTAAATTTGCAGGTAAAACTAAGCTCAGTTCCGTTGAAGAGCTCAAGATGATGAGAATCCAAAGGGAGGAGCCTGAGGAACTTGATTATAGTAATGCCCTTTCACCAAGTTACACCATTGAAGATCTTGTAAAACGGATCAACATTAAGATTCCGATAAGTGAAGGAAATGATGAAGCCATGTATCAACACTTTGTTAATCAGGTAGCAATAAAGGTACGTGAGCTTGAAGTAGAATATAAGAAAATTGCTGAAAAATTACCCATTAAGCTTGATGATATATTTGAGCCTACCATTAAGATTAAAATTGGGACAGATGAGATAGCTGCACTTTGTGATCTAGGCGCAAGCGTTTCAACAATTCCAAAAAGTTATTTTAATAAGTTAAATCTTGGCTCTTTTGAGATCACCGAGTTAAAATTACATTTTGCAGATTCTACCTACAAACAAGTTGTAGGAATTAAGTAGAATACTTTAGTATACATTAAAGGATGTCCTGCTCTTATTGATTTTGTTATTGTTGACATGCCAGAAGATGCTACTGCTGCTATTATATTAGGTCGTCGTTTCTTAAGAACTATTAAGGCTTTGATTAATCTCCATGAAGGGAATGTGAAGCTTAAATTTCCTTCACCAAATCCTTTTGTTATTCATTGCCTAGGAAGAAGAAAGCCAAGCATGATGAAAAGGAGGCCATCACTTTGAAGGCCAACTATTTTAGAGTGGGTGTCCCACTCATCTGGCCTAAGTGAGCAACATCAAGGTCAAGCTATTGCCCATAAAAGAGCGCTTCATGGGAGGCAACCCATGTGAAATAAAGGTTTGAGTAAAGTTTTTAAGTTTTAGTTTTAGTTTATGTTTAATAAAGAGTGCTAGAAAACCCCAGTTGAGGAGAAGAAGTTCGGTAGTACTAAAAATCTTGCTTTATACATGCTGTTGTTTGTCGACAATTTTTACTGTCAACTTTCTGTCAAAAACAAGGTATTTCGCTAATTTATAGAATAAGAAGTAATTCTCGAAGAAACGGATTTTTTATGGCTACAGAGAGTTTAACGGCCAACTATACATCGGGAATAAAAATTCCGGCTAACATGGGTATACCCTATAGGTACTCGAGTTTGGCATATACGGTCCAGATACAACAGAAGCCCATGGCGTTGCCAAGGCCCAATACAGGATTCGGGTGACCCGCGAACTCTTCGATTGCTTGCAACGCAAGATGAAGCTTAAGATATAAATTTCAAAGGGACGAACCCTAATCTGTAACCGACTCGACCTGCTACCCAAGAGCTAGACTGTAACACCCCGTCCACTCCTAGGCCCGGGGGTGTCAACCCTAGTAGCTTAATAGGATATCTAGACTGGCCCCACAGACAAACACTAGTCTTTTCTGCGCAGTTTGTCCTCACTCGTGCGCACCCGGTTACCCACTTCCCGGCCAGTCACCCATCCTAGAATTGCTCTAGGCCAAGCATGCTTAACCTTAGAGTTCTTTTCGAATGAGCTTCCGGAAAAGAAGTTGCAACTTGTTGATATGGGTATCCTATCAATCCTATTAAGCCATGTGCCTGGATCTCACATAGACTATCTATATAAAGGTTGGGAGGGGCGGCGAGGAGGATAATCACAACCCTAGTTTTCACCACCATCGCCAGATTGCATCTGCGCACCCCTGTAATCTTCGATTCTTCGATAATTCCAAGAGCAGACAAGCAGGAGTAGGGACCTCTACGAGGCCTGAACCTGGGTAAATCTTGCATCCCTGTGTGCTTGTTTGCTAGCCGACTGATGCCTCCAGCGCTCCCTCCTTCTCCAAAACCCAAGTCCATAACAATGGGCATTGGCGAGTTAAACCCTCGTCAATTGGTGCCGTCTATGGGAATTGAGAGTGTTGATGTTGTGACTTCTTCGGCCCCATCAACCGCGATCTACAACTCCGCAACAGCAGAGATTCGCCAGCTCTTCGGCGCTTTCGACTTCACAGTCCACATGCAGGCCACTCGTGCGGCTTTCGAGTCCGTGGGCGATAGGATTAGCCTGGCGATTGGGATCTTCCGCTTCCAGGTCGGTCAACTGGGCACGCTTCGCATGCCTGACCAGCCGACGACACTCGCGATTGCTCCAGCATCGTGGTTCCCGCCACCCATCGGCACCCTCAACGGGCTCAACGACCCGGCAATAGCTGGGAGCACGGACAGCGACAGTAGTCGCGGATCCGATCTGGGTGACCTAGCCACAGAAGATGGAGCCTATGGCTCTGGATCTGAAAGTTGTGGGAGCAACAACTTCCCCAATCACTTCATGTGCGCCATCACCAACGCGGGCGATACTGGCGTCAATCACGAAAACGCTGGCACCCAATCTGGCACCAGACCGCCCAACGGCGGTATACCCAATGGCGGTACACCGAACAGCGGTGTACCCAACGACGGTACACCCAACGGTGGCCCCACCAATGGCACTCCCACCAATAACGGGACGGGAGGAGAACCGTCGCTCATGGCGAATAAGAACACCGGAGAGCGCATGTTGATTAGGCTCAATGACAACGAGTAGGCCTGCTGTCGAGAAGCTCTACAGGGCAATCCTTGATACGTTGCTAACGTATCCATAATTTTTGATGTTCCATGCTTGGTTTATCTACTTTCTTATGTTTGTTGGACTAACCTATTAACAAGAGCCACAGTTCCAGTTGCCTGTTTTCTGCTGTTTTTGGTTCCAGGAAAGTCAGAAAATGAATATTCTTGGAATTGGACGGGACAAAAGCCAAAGTCAGTTTTTCACCGAGGGACACAAGGAGCCAGAAAACGAGACTGAGAGGGGCCAGGGGGCCGCCACACCACCTGGCCACGTGGCCCAGCCTGGCCCGCGCCAGGGGGTGTTCTAGCCGCCTCCGGCACCCCCTCGGCCTCCCCCTTTTCCTATAAGATGCCTCCGATACAGAAACCCTAAGTACCCGATCAAAATTCCACGAAAGAGTCTGTAGCCGCCGTCATCTCAATCCCTAGATCGGGAGGGATCTGAAGCTCTTCCCAGCACCCTGTCGGAGAGGGGAATTCACCCTGGAGGCCTTCTTCATCATCATGCAAGCCTCCAGTGTGATGCGTAAGTAATTCATCCTTGGACTACGGGTCCATGTAGTAGCTAGATGGCTGGTTCTTCTCCTTTGTGCTATCATGTTTAGATCTTGTGAGCTCCGTTCATGATCAAGATCATCTATTTGTAATTCTACATGTTGTGTTTGCGGGGATCCGATGGATATTGAGATGCTATTTCAGATTGATTATTGATTCTATCATGTCTTTGTCATTTGTGATCTTGCATGCTTTCCGTTGTTAGTAGCTATCTTGGCCAACTAGATGCTAGCAACTCCAAGAGTTAGTATTTATGCTCGATAGTGGGTTCATGCCTCTGGTAATCTGGGGAAGTGACATAAATCTCTAAGTTACTAGATGTGCTATTGCTAGTAGGGAGAAAACAACGATCCTTTGTTCATAGAAAAATTACATTGTTTACTTTACACGCTGTTCGTAAAGCAATAATCTGTTGCTTGCAACTTAATACTGGAGGGGGTTCGGATGATAACCTGAAGGTGGATTATTAGTCATAGATGCAGTTGGATGGCGGTCTATGTATTATGTTGTAATGCCCAATTAAGTCTCAAAGGAGTCAAGATGATTAGTATATGCGTGTATTGCTTTCTCGGTGTTTGTCAATTGTCCCGCTGTAATTTGTTCACCCAGCTTGTTATCTATTTAAGGAGAGCCACCTCTAGTGAACTATGGATCCTGATCCTTTTACTTTACATACAATCTACAACTGTTTACTGCTTTGTGTTTACTTTCTGGAAAATTTTACTTCTTTCCGTTCGATATGTTTAATCCTTTGTTTTCCGCAAAACACGGTGAGATTAACAACATCATCGCAAGTTGGGGACAAAGTTATGTGGTTGTGTTGTGCAGGTCTCCACGTTGCTACTAGCACCGGTAGTGCGCCCTGCTTTGTGTTTACTTTCTGCAAACTATTACTTTCTTCCACTCGATACGTCTAATCTTTTGTTTTCAGCAAAACCGGTGAGATTGACAACCTCATCGCAAGTTGGGGCAAAGTTTTGTGGTTGTGTTGTGCAGGTCTCCACGTTGCTACTGATGCCAGTAGTGCGCCCAGCCAAACTTCAGCTAGCAACACCTTTGGGGTGTTTCCTTGCTCCTACTGGATTGATAACCTTGGTTTCATAACTGAGGGAAAACTTGCTGCTGTGCTCATCATACCTTCCTCTTGGGGTTCCCCAACGGGCTCGATATTTTTTTTGGGCTAAGCAATCCTCTACCCCCTAACACCTTGCAGGACATGCTGATGGGCTACCATTGGCTACTAAAGGAAGAATTCAAACGCCAGCATCAAGTAACCACGCAACTCGAGGCGCGTAGAAATGCGGCGGACGAGTTGAGCCTTCGGCGAGCTGGGCTCTCCTCCCACGGAGGATACTCTTCCAAGGGCAACGAGTACCTGGCCAATACAAGGCGATCTCGACTAGCCCACCTCACCAAGCTAGAGCATGTAGAAGCCGCGGAAGTCCTCTACTTCAACTCCATGAAGGTGGATACACGAGGCAACGTGCTCCTGAAGATGCTGCAAGCTGTGGTGACAGCGGCCACCATGTACCTCCTCAAGAACCAGCCACCGGCTGGAGACCCGCGAGCTTCCATGCACCGATCTACAATCGCATGCCTAGGGCTAATCGAGGCCGCCCTCGACAAAGAACCAACACCAGAGCCGAAGAAAAGCAAGGCTCTGGACAAATACTACTACTCGTACTCCTCCAGTGACGACAGTCATGATCTGTCACGGCGATGCCGCTCACGGCGGCATGACCACGATTACGACGCGCGTGATGACATCACATAACGCAAGGTCTACAAGATGCGGGCAAGGTGTGCTCGTTCGACTAACTTGGAAGAAGACGAGACTAAGCTCTGTGCCGCCAGATGCTTTAGTAGGGCCATCAGGCTGAAGCGAATGCCTAAGGGGTTCAAACTACCGTCGAAGAACCCAAAATTGGACGGCCTGCAGGACCCAAAAATCTGGTTGGAGGACCACATATCCTCCGTCAGGCTGCACGGTGGGAGTCAAAGCACGGCCATGCAATACCTATAGCTGCAGCTGCAGGGCGTCGCTCGTGCATGGCTCAACAACCTCCTGTGCGGATTCATTCACAGCTGGGAAGAGCTGGTCTACAGTTTCACGGGCAACTTCAAGGGCACTTACAAAAGGCCCACATCAATCAAAGAACTGAGAAGCTGCCAGCAAAGGTCTAACGAGTCGTTGCGCTCATACATCTAGAGGTGGTTCATCATCAAGAACTCCGCAGAAAACATCTCGGAGGACCGTGCAATCGATGCGTTCAACGGCGGCGTTCGCCATATATAGCTTAGGGAGGAGCTGGGCCGCTCGAAGCCCAAAATGATCGACCACTTGATGGAAATCGCAAATCGGTGGGTGGACGGAGAAGATTCGGTGAAAAACCGCACCTACTCCGACGATGACGACGACCTTGGGCACAGACGCGACCGCTGAGGTAAACATTGAATGCGCGTCTACGAGGACCATGACACAGTCAAAATGGTTGCAGCCAGCTACGCCGATAAACGCGACGACAACCGCAACAACGGATATCGCAGCGGTGGGTACCGTGATAGCGGGAAAACCACACAGGTGTGGCAGCACCGCACTCACGAAGAGGTACCCGCAACATCCATCTACGACAAATTGTCCGGACCATGCAACGTGCACTTCTACATCGACAAGCACGACGGTAAGAAAAAATCCAGCCACCTTCTCAAGGATTGCCGTGACTTCCTCAAACTCCACGAGGGCCTGGCCCAGATGAATCGTGACGCGATCAACAGGGGCTATGGAGCTGCTCCAGGCACTCTGGCACATGGAGCTCCTCCACCACCGCTCGGACCACCACCACCCGTGGCCGCGCTAGTCCAGCATCGTGGAGGCAAGCCATACCCACGAGTCGTGGGCAACATGGGGATGATCCAAGAAGGGTCTCCCTCAAATCAAGTGCAGAGGCCATCACTCGCCAAGTCAACTTGGTGATAAACTCCCCACCTTCCACCACTGAGTACCTCAGTGGAAGCGACTCCTGCATCACCTTTGACAATCGCGATCACCCGCGCCAAGTCCCTCGACCAGGCCACTGTCCCCTCGTACTCGAGGCGCAGATCGGGGGCTTTGATATGAGTCGCGTCTTCATGGACAGCGGGAGCGGCATCAACCTCATGTTCGCTAGTACCTTGCGTGCGATGAGGATCCCTCTAACTTGTGTGGAAATTTTAGACACGATGTTCCATGACATCGTCCCAGGAAAGGGCGTATATCCCCTGAAAAAATCAACCTCAACATCATCTTCAGCATGCCACAAAACTTTCGGCGAGAGCGCATCGACTTTGAAGTCGTCGACTTGCCCTCGCAATACCACTGCATCCTCAGATGTGTCGCGTTTGCTAGGTTCATGGCAGTGTCGCACTACGCCTAAATGCAGATGAAAATGCCAGGTCCAAATGGCGTCATCACAATCAATGGAAGCTTTTAGAGGTCTGACAGCTGTGACAGGGAATTCAACAGAATCTCCCAGTCCTTCAGCATGCAGGAGGAACTCGCAAGATTAAAGGAGTCGACAGACAATAGTCTGCCTCCCCTGGTCAGGCCAAGTTCACCGACTTGTCCTTCGACTCGTCGGTGCACACAAAGAAAGTCCAGGTCCACCCAATGGACCCGACCAAGACGACCCTCATCACCAACAACTTGAGTTCCGCATAGGAACTCACAGTCGTCGAGTTCCTCCGTGAGCACTGGGAAATCTTCGCCTGGTGTCCAGTGGACATTCCAGGGGTTCCCAGGGAATTCGCCGAGCACTCACTCAACATGAATCTAGACGCAAGGCTAGTCAAGCAGACAATACGGCGAGTGTCTAAACCAAGAGCAAAAGCAGTCAGAATGGAGATCAATAGACTCCTCTATGCAAACTTCATACGTGAGATCAAGGAAAGCACCTGGCTTGCGCAGACACATTGCTTGTGCCTAAAAAAGACACGGATATCCTGCGGATGTGCGTGGACTTCACCTCCTTGAATAAGCACTCCCCAAAGCATCACTTCCCGTTGCCACGGATCGATCAAATAATCGACTCCATTGCGGGATGCGAGTGCCTCTGCTTCCTCGATGCCTACTCAGGCTACAATCATATTCAAATGAAAGAGGAAGACCAAGCGAAGACGGTGTTTACAACGCCCTTCGGTCTGTTCTGCTACAACACAATGCCTTTTGGGCTAAAAAACACAGGAGCCACCTATCAGTGGTGCATGCAGGCTTGCCTCAAGGACCAACTTGTCCACAATATCCAAGTCTACATTGACGACATTGTCATCAAAACCAAGGAGCAGGCCACGTTAATCAATGATATCCGTGAGACCTTCGCTAACCTCGACCGCTACCGGATCAAGCTCAATACGGACAAATGCGCCTTCGACGTGCCATCTGGGTAGCTACTCGGGTACCTCATCTCTGCGAGGGGGATCGAAGCAAACTCGAAGAAAATAAAGGCCATACTATCCATGGAGAAGCCGAAGAACGTGAAAGGTGTCCAGCAGCTAGCTGGGTGAATCATGACGCTCAGTCGATTCATCAGTCGAATGGGCGAAAAGGCACTGCCCTTCTACCAACTCCTCTGCAAGGCTGACAAGTGCGAGTGGACATATGAAGGACAAGAAACATTCGACGACCTCAAGTGACTATTGTCCACCTCGCCAGTACTGGTGATGCCTCATGAAAAGGAACCACTACTGCTCTACATCTCTGCCACCAACCAGGTGGTCAACACGGTGCTCGTGGTGGAGCGAGCCAAAGAAAATAAAGTCCATGGGGTACAACACCCAGTATACTACCTCAGCGAGGTGAGCAGCGTTACCCGCACTACTAGAAGCTGGCGTATAGCGTCTTCATGATAGCCAGGCGACTACGCCACTACTTCCAGGAGCACTCAATCGTGGTGGTAAATGATGCCCCACTCGGGCACATACTTAACAACCCTGATGCCACTCGTGGAGTGACACTCTGGGGCATAGAGTTGTCGCCACGCGACATCACATACGAGAAGCGCGACGCGATCAAGTCGCAGTTTCTCCCGGACTTCCTCGTGCACTAGATGGAAAACCAGCTCCCCGACAAACCAGATATGTCCTACCTATGTACAATGCAATTCGATGGATCCAAGCGAAAGGACAGAGCTGGCGCAGGTGTCATACTGATATCGCCCCAAGGGGACAAGATGAAATATGTTCTGCGAATGCAGTTCACAGCCTCCAATAACGAAGCCGAATATGAGGCCTTAATCCACAAGATGCGGATGGCGAAAGCCTACGGCGCCAAGAGGCTCATCATCTACGATGACTCCAAACTAGTGGTCAACCAAACGATGCACGAGTGCGACGCACTGAGCGACAACATGATCGCCTATCGCGACCACTATGACACACTCGAGGGAGACTTCGACGGCTGTGAGTACGACACGTAGGCCGTGCAAGCAACAAAGAGGCGGATACACTCGTGAAATCGGCTCCACCTACGCCCCCATACCACCTGGGGTATTCCTCGAGTGCATCTACAAGTGCTCCATCAAGCCCAAGGCTCTAGGGAAGAAAGCAAGCACGCCAATGGACTCGGGGGCTAAGCCACCCAATGAGCCAATGGCACTCGATGACATGGAGCTTAGTATGGGACTCGAAGGCCCAATGGAGGTCATGATGATAGAGCCATCTTGGACACAACCGTACATCACATATCTACTCAGCAAAAGGCTGCCAGATGACCCGACTAATGCGCGACACATCGCGTGACGACCTAAGGCATTCACCCTCATCAACGGCGAACTGTACAAGCGTAGCATTACCGGGGTACTTCAGCGGTGCGTCTCCAACGGGGACGGAAGGGCCGTCCTCCTCGACATACATGAAGGAACCTATGGGCATCATGCTGGTAGTCGCGCCCTCATCGTCAAAGCTTTGCGAGCTGGATTCTACTGGCCCTCGGCCATGCACGATGCCAAGGACATCGTCCAGCGCTGCAACACTTGCCAGCGATTCGCGGACAAACCTCACGCACCTGGCGCGAAACTCATGCCAATACCATTGGCTTGGCCCTTCGCACAATGGGGACTCGACATGGTCGGCAAGCTCCCAAAGTCCCCGCGAAGAGGCTACGTCTACCTCCTAGTCGCAGTTGACAAATTCACCAAGTGGATCGAGGCCATGCCGGTGACAAATCAATCAGGAGCCAGCGCTGACAAGTTCTTCGAGTCCATTGTCTACCACTTTTGGGTGCCACATAGCATCATCACGAACAACGGGACGAACTTCACCTCCAAGGAGTTCCAGGAATTCTGCGAAAACCTGGGAATCGACATAAGCTATGCCTCGGTGGCTCACCCTCAGACCAACGGTCAAGTCGAAAAGGCCAATGGCCTCGTCTGCGGCGGAATCAAGAAACGACTCCTTCGGCCCCTTGAGCAAGCTGCATGGTGCTGGCCAGACGAGCTCCAATCCGTACTTTGGAGCCTACGCACAACTCCAAACAGCGCCACGGGATACACTCTGTTCTTCATGGTGCACGGTGTTGAAGCGGTGCTACCCGCAGAAGTGTGCTACAAAGCACCACGGGTGGTTGCATACAGCGAGAAGGAGTCAACTCTCGCACTCGAATACTCCGTCGACCTCCTTGACGAGGCACGCGAGATAGCAGCGAAGAGATCAACGATCTACCAGCAGAGGCTCCGCAACTACCACAACAGAAGGCTATGCCCCAGATCCTTCGTCGAAGGAGATCTGGTCCTACGACTAAAGCAACAAGGGCATCTCAAGCTCGAGTCCCCTTGTGAAGGACCTTACGTGATTACAGAAGTATCCCAGGTGGCGCCTATCGCCTTAAAGATTTCGAGAGTGGAGTCACATACTCCAACCCTTGGAACATCGCGCAGCTGCATCGTTTCTACCCCTAGTCGTTTTTACATTACAAATAAGGCTATTCAGCCAGGCTACTTAGCCACACATTGTACCTCGTACTATTCTACGAATATATAAAGCTAAGTGCCCCCAAACTCTGTGTGTTTCCTTATTTTTCTTGCAATTTTCAACACACGGGGGCTGCGTCACCCTTTACACTTTCGTTCTATGAACAAAGGGCAGTATCCTGAGTAGCTAACACATCACCAATCGAACCTTTGATAAACACCAACCCAGTTGCAACGCACCTGACAGGTTGGCAAGGTGTTGAGATAAATAAAAGTCAGGCTAATGAAAAGGAGGTGCAGAGTTAATACACTCGAAAAATATATAAGCTAGCAAGCTCTTCACATATCAATAGGTGACATGGTATACCCTACAGGTACTCGAGCTTGGTATATACGGTCCAAATACATACAGGCTCATGGTGTCGCCAAGGCCCAAACAAGGGACTCGAGTAGCCTACGGACTCTCGATTGCTTGAAGAACAAGAAGTTAAAGATAGAAAGTTTGAAGGGGAAAAACCCTAATTTGTAACCGACTCGACCTGCTACCTGAGACCTAGCCTATCTATATAAAGGCTAGGAGGGGCGGTGAGGAGGACACACGCAACCCTAGTTTCCACAACCCTCGCCATATTGCATCTGCGCACCATTGTAACTTTCGACTCATTCGATAATTCCACGAGCAGACAAGCAGGAGTAGGGACCTCTACGAGGCCTGAACCTGGGTAAATCTGTGTCCCCTGTGTGCTTGTTTGCTAGCCGATAGATGTCTCCAGCACTCCCTCCTTCTCCAAAACCCAAGTCCATAACAATGGGCATTGATGAGTTAAACCCTCATCAATTGGTGCCGTCTGTGGGAACTGGGAGTGCTGATGTTGCGGCTTCATCGGCCCCATCAAGTGCGATCTACAACTCCGCAACAGTGGAGATTTGCCAGCTCTTCGGCGCGTTCGACTTCACCATCCACACGCCGGCCACCCGCCCGGCCTTCGAGTCCGTGGGCGACGGAATTAGCCTGGCGATTGGGAGCTTCCGCTTCCAAGTTGGTCAGATGGGCACGCTTCACATGCCTGATCAGCCGACAGCACTAGCGATTGCCCCAACATCATGGTTCCCTCCATCGATCGGCACCCTTAGCGAGCTCAACGCCCCGACAGCAGTCGAAAACACGGTCAGCGACAGCAGTCGCGATTCCGATCTGAGCGATCTGGCCACTGAAGATGGAACCTATGGTTCCGGATCTGAGAGTTGTGGAAGCAACAGCTTCCCCAATCATTTCATGTGCGCCGTCATCAACGCATGCGACACCTCTGCCAATCGCGACAACGGTGGCAACCCTGGCAATGGCACCGATCCACCCAACGCCGGTAACGGTGGCAATGGTGGCAACGGCGGTAACGGTGGCAATCGCGCCCCCATCAACAACAGAGGAGCAGTCGAACCTCCTAGCATAATCAATGAGCAAACCGGCGAACGCGTCGTAATCAAGCTCAACGAGCAAGAGTGGGATCGCTGCCGCGAGGCATTACGAGGCACTCCTCTACCCTTCGGGTCCCCGCAAGAACTGCTGATGGGCTACCACTGGCTCCTGAAGGAAGAATTCAAGCGCCAACTGCAAACAATCGTGCAACTTGAGGCGCGTAAAAAGGCAGCAGACGAATCGAGCCTTCATCGCGCTGGGCTCTCCTCCTACGGAGGATCCTCCTCAAGGGGCAACGAGTACCTCGCCAAGAAGAGGCAATCGAGGATGTCTCATCTTACCAAGCAAGAACGCATAGAGGCCACGAAAGTCCTTGACTTCGACTCTATGACAGTCGACACGAGGGGCAACGTGGTCCCCAGGACGCTGCAGGCTGCGGTAACGGCAGCCACCATGTACCTCCTCAATAACCAGCCGCCAGCTGGAGATCCTCGAACTGCCATGCACCGATCTACGAGCGCGGGCTTGGGATTAATTGAGGCTGCCCTCGACAAGGAGCCAACACCAGACCCAAAAAAGGGCAAAGCGCTAGCAAAGCGCCACTCCTCGCCCTCATCCAGCGACGACAGTCACGACCTGTCTCGGCGCCGCCGCTCACGGTGACACGACCGTGACTACGATGCGCGCGACGACCTCACGCAGCACAAGATCGACAAATCAAGGGCACGACGTGCTCGGTCGACTGACACGGAAGAAGAAGATGGGGAGCTCTCGGCGCAAGATGCTTCAGCAGATCAATTAGGCAAAAGCGAATTCCTAAAGGATTTAAACTCCCATCAGAGAACCCGAAATTTGACGGTCTACAGGACCCCAAAATCTGGCTGGAGGACCACATCTCCTCCGTTAGACTCCACGGAGGCAGTCGAAGGACTGCCATGCAATGCTTGCAGCTACAGCTGCAGGGCGTCGCCCGAGCATGGCTCAATAACCTCCCACGCGGATCCATTCGCAGTTGGGATGAGCTGGTTTACAGCTTCGTGCGCAACTTTAAGGGCACGTACAAACGTCCCGCATCAATCGAAGAGCTGAGATGCTGCCAACAAAGATCTGGCGAATCGCTGCGCTCCTACATCCAAAGGTGGTCCATCATCAAGAACTCCGCGGAAAACATCTCGGAAGACTGTGCGATTGATGCATTCAATGGTGGTGTCCGCCGCCTAGAGCTCAGGGAGGAGCTGGGCCGCTCAAAGCCCCAGACCATCGACCACCTGATGGAGATCGCGAATCGGTGGGCCAATGGAGAAGATTCGGTGACGAATCGCGCTCACTCTAACGAGGAGGCAGAACTCGAACGCAGGCGCGACCGCCGAGGCAAGCGCCGCATGCGCATCTACGATGACCGCGACGACATCAACATGGTCGCAGCCGGCTACGCCGATATACACGATGATAACCGCAACAGCAGATACCGTAGCGGTGGATACCACGACTCCGGGAAAACCACGCAAGTATGGCAACGCCGCAATCGCGATGAGGCACCGGCGACCTCCATCGAGGACAAACTGTTCGGGCCATGCACGGTACACTTCTACATCGACAAGCATGATGGCAAGAGAAAGTCCAACCACCTCCTCAAGGACTGCCGTGAGTTCCTCAAGTTACACGAGGGACTGGTTCGAATGAACCGCAATGCAGTCGAAAGAGGCTACGAAGCCGCTCCAGGCGCCGTGGCACATGGCGCACCACCGCCACCACCTGGGCCACCTCCGAACGGAGCCGCACCGGACCAGCACCACGGAGGCGAACCATACCCACGGGCCATGGGCACCATGATGATCCAAAAGGGATGCCCCTCCAACAGGGTGCAGAAGGCCATCACTCGCCAAGTCAACTTGGCCACGCACTCGCCAC
The DNA here is from genome assembly GCA_910589775.1 of Avena eriantha. NCBI lineage: Eukaryota > Viridiplantae > Streptophyta > Magnoliopsida > Poales > Poaceae > Avena > Avena eriantha. Next base: position 128,305,565 of record OU342746.1, read on the forward strand.
CATCCACCAGTGAGTACCTCAGTGGAAGCGAGTCATGCATCACCTTCGACAAGCGCGACCACCCGCCTCAGATACCCCGTCCAGGTCACTGCCCCCTCGTACTCGAGGCACAAATTGGACGCTTCGACATGAGTTGCATCTTCATGGATGGCGGAAGCGGCATCAACCTCATATTCGCGAGTACCTTGCGAGCGATGAGGATCCCTCTAACCTGCCTGGAGGCATCGGACACAACGTTCCACGGCATCGTCCCAGGGAAAGGTGTATACCCCTGGCAAAATCAACCTCGATGTCATCTTCGGCATGCCGAAGAACTTTCGGCGCGAGCGCAATGACTTTGAGGTCATTGACTGGCCCTCACAATACCACTGCATCCTCGGGCGCGTCGCGTTCGCTAGGTTCATGGCAGTGCCCCACTACGCCTACCTGGAGATGAAAATGCCAGGTCCCAACAGCGTCATAACGATCAACGGGAGCTTTGAGCGATCTGACAGTTGCGATAGGGAATTCAATAGAATCTCCCAGTCCTTCGGCATGCAGGAAGAACTCGCGAGATTGAAAGAGTCGACAGACAACAGTCTGCCTCCCCTGAGCGGGCCAAGCTCACCTGATCTCTCCTTTGACTCATCTGTGCACACAAAGAAAGTGCAGGTCCATCCATCGGATCCGGCCAAGACGACCCTCATCGCCAACAACTTGAGTCCCGCATAGGAACTCGCGCTTGTCGAATTCCTCCGTGAGCACTGGGAAATTTTTGCCTGGTGTCCTGCGGACATGCCAGCAGTTCCCAGGGAATTCGCCGAGCACGCACTCAACGTCAACCCCGACGGAAGGCCAGTCAAGCAAACAATTAGGCGATTGTCTGAGCCACGAGCGCAGGAAGTTGGAATGGAGATCAATAGACTCCTTGAGGCCAAGTTCATACGCGAGATCAAGGAAAGCACTTGGCTCGCCAACACGGTTCTAGTACCAAAAAAGGACACGGATATCCTGCGGATGTGCGTGGACTTCACTTCTCTGAACAAGCACTGCCCAAAGGATCACTTACCGCTGCCACGGATCGACCAGATCATCGACTCCACCGCGGGGTGCGAGCGCCTCTGCTTCCTCGACGCCTACTCAGGCTATAATCAAATTTGCATGAAGGAGGAAGATCAGGAGAAAACAGCGTTTACAACGCCCTTTGGTTTGTTCTGCTACAACACAATGCCCTTCGGGCTAAAAAATGCAGGAGCCACCTACCAGTGGTGCATGCAGGCTTGCCTCAAGGAACAACTGGGTCGCAACATCCAAGTCTATGTCGACGACATAGTAATCAAGACCAAGGAGGAAGCCTCTCTAATCGATGATTTGCGCGAAACTTTCACCAACCTCGACCGCTACCGGATCAAGCTCAATCCGGACAAATGCGCCTTCGGCGTACCATCTAGACAGCTACTCAGGTATCTCATCTCCGCGCGAGGAATCGAGGCGAACCCGAAGAAGATAAAAGCCATACTAGCCATGGAGAAGCCGAAGAACATAAGAGGCGTCCAGCAACTGGCCGAACGAATCGCGGCCCTCAGTCGATTTATCAATCGGATGGGTGAAAAGGCACTGCCTTCTACCAGCTCCTCCGCAAAGCTGAAAAATTCGAGTGGACCAATGAAGCGCAAGAAGCATTCGAAGATCTCAAGCGCCTGCTATCCACTTCGCAAGTGCTGGTGACTCCACGAGAAAGGGAACCACTGTTGCTATACATCTCCGCCACCAACCAGGTGGTCAGCATAGTGCTCGTCGTCGAGCGGACTGAGGAAAACAAGGTCCACGGCGTACAACGCCCGGTATACTACCTCAGCGAGGTCCTCACGCCAACAAAACATCGGTACCCGCACTACCAGAAGCTGGCGTACGGCGTCTTTATGACCGCCCGGTGACTGCGCCACTACTTCCAGGAACACCCAATCGTGGTAGTTAGCAACGCCCCGTTGGGACATATCCTCAATAACTCCGATGCCACGGGGTGAGTCGTCCTTTGGGGAATAGAACTGTCTCCACGAGACATCACATACGAAAAGCACGACGCAATCAAGTCGCAAGTTCTCCCTGACTTCCTCGTGCACTAGATGGAGAACCAACTCCCGGACAAGCCAGATATGTCCTACCTCTGGACAATGCACTTCGATGGGTCCAAGCGGAAAGACGGAGCAGGCGCAGGTGTCATACTGACGTCACCTCTAGGGGACAAGCTGAAGTATATCCTGTGAATGCAGTTCATAGCCTCAAACAACAAGGCTGAATACGAGGCCCTGTTGCACGGGATGAGGATGGAAAAAGCTTGCGGCGCCAAGAGGCTCATCATATATGGTGACTCCAACTTGGTCGGCAACCAAACAATGCATGAGTGCGACGCACTGAATGACAACATGATCGCGTACCACGACCTCTACGATAAACTCGAGGGAAACTTCGATGGTTGCGAGCTGCGACACATAGGTCACGAAAGCAACGAAGAGGCAGACGCACTTGCCAACATAGGCTCTACCTACGCCCCCATACCACCTGGGGTATTTCTCGAGCGCATATGCGAACGCTCCATCAAGCCAAAGGGCGCAGAGAAGAAAACAAGCGCAACAACGGACTCGGGGGCTACGCCACCCAATGAGCCAATGGCACTCGATGACTTGGAGCTGGGCACCGGACTCGAAGGACCAATGAGCGTCATGATGATTGAACAATCATGGACGCAGCCGTACATCACGTACCTGCTCAACAAGAGGCTACCAGACGATCCGACAGATGCATGGCACATCGCGTGGCGATCCAAGGCATTCGCTGTTATCAACGGCGAACTGTATAAACACAGCATCATAGGAGTACTCCAATGGTGTGTTTCCATGGCCAATGGAAAAGCAGTTCTCCTCGATATCCATGAAGGGACCTGCAGGCACCACGCCGGCAGTCGCGCCCTCGTTGCCAAAGCTCTACGAGCTGGATTCTACTGGCCTACTGCCATGCGCGACACCAAGGACATAGTTCAAAAATGCAATGCTTGCCAGCGATTCGCGGATAAGCCGCATGCGCCAGGCGCAGAGCTACGACCAATCCCATTGGCATGGCCCTTCGCACAGTGGGGGCTCGACATGGTCGGCAAGCTTCCAAGGTCCTCGCGAGGAGGCTACGTCTACCTCTTGGTCGCAGTCGACAAATTCACCAAGTGGATTGAGGCCATGCCAGTAACCAACCAATCCGCGCACAGCGCAGTCAAATTCTTTGAGTCTATCGTCTACCGCTTCGGGGTGCCACACAGCATCATCACTGACAACGGGACGAACTTCACATCCAAGGAGTTCCAAGAATTCTGCGATAACCTAGGGATCAACATCAGCTACGCCTCAATAGCGCATCCACATACCAACGGTCAGGTGGAAAAGGCAAACGGGCTCGTCTGCAGCGGCATGAAGAAGCGACTCCTCCGGCCACTCGAACAAGCCACGGGTTGCTGGCCAGACGAACTGTAATACGTACTCTGGAGCCTACGTACAACTCCAAACAGCGCCACGGGCTACACGCCATTTTTTATGGTGCACGGAGCAGAGGCAATGCTACCAGCCGAGGTACGGTACAAGGCGCCGCGCGTGGTCTCTTATAGCGAACAAGAGTCATCCCTCGCACTCAAAGACTCCATCAACCTCCTTGACGAAGCAAGGGAAATCACCACGGAAAGATCAACGATCTACCAGCAGAACCTGCGCAACTACCATAGTAGGAGGCTTCACCCCAGATCCTTCGTCGAAGGTGACCTGGTCCTGCGACTGAAGCAGCAGGGGCATCTCAAGCTCGAGTCCCCCTGGGAAGGACCGTATGTGATTACAGAAGTAATCCCAGGTGGCGCCTATCGCCTTCAAGATCTAGAGACCGGAGTTGCATACTCCAACCCCTAGAACATCGCACAACTGCGACGCTTCTACCCCTAGTCGCTTTTTTACTTTTACATCGCAAATAAGGCTCCTCAGCCAAGGCTACTTAGCCACACATTGTACCCCGCACTGTTCTTCGAATAAATAAAAGCTAAGTGCCCCAAAACTCTGTGTTCTCCTTCACTTTGTCAATTTATGTACTCGGGGGCTGCGCCACCCTATACACATCTGTTCTTCGAACCAAAAAGCGATATCCTGAGTAGCTGGTACATCAATCGAACCCCTTAACACAACCCCAACCCAGCTGCAACGCACCTGACAGGTTGACAAAGGGATTGAGAAAAAACATGGCCAGGCTAACGAAAAGGACTCGCATAGTGCAACGCACCTCATGCTAACAAAGCTCTTTGTACACATTTGACAATAAATTATCTACAACATCTATACGAACTTTACAACACAAGTACACTTATGTGCAGGATACAAATTAGGCTACTACTGCAGCAGGAGAACGTTGGTTTGTTCCTCAAAGAAGTCGACGATCTCTTCTGCTGGGCGATCCACCGCCTGGTAGTGTGGCACCATATTCCAGGCAGAACCTGCTAGTGGTATAGGTGGCCCAGACGCAATTGCTGCAACATCCACGTCAGGCCTGTGCAATCGCACCATTGACAGAGCAGCCTTGGCACCGGACACCAACTGTTGCCTCACACATTCACGAACCATGGACAGATCTTGAAACTTGGCTAGGAGGGCCAGCAAGCTTGATGGGGTATCATCCAGCGGGAACATCGCCCGATAAATGCTCTTCAGGCATGACTGCGACTTATTCAGAAAGAGCAGCGCCTGCGATGCACGATCCTGCAGGGTCGCCAGCGCAGTCGCACGATCATGATCTACCTAGAAGTATCCACTCTCTTGAAGCTGCTCCTGGGTGAGATCATGCAGGTGAATATCAATTCTATGCTTCTCCTCCTGCGGATGACGCGCGCTAACAACTACATGAAGCAGCATCAGCAGCATGAGTACAACGTACCACTGCGAGTGACTACAAGGAAAAGATGAGAACAAGCAAACTAACACTTGAATTGGTCGCCCAGCTGCGTCACCTCGCCAAGCAGATATTGCTCTCGGGCGGCGGCTTTTTCCGCTTTCGACTTCCACACGTCCGCGCTACCGTGGAGCACGTGCAACTCACGTTCTAGCTGCTTCACGCGATCACGCAGTCGCGAAAGCAAGGACAGCTCATCTCCCCTGGAGCGTGACAGTGCCACGGTATCATCAAGAGTTGGCGAGTCCTGGATCCCCCTCACAGGATCACTTGATGTACCCTACCACAAGTCAAGATAGAAGCAAAATAAGACGACCAACTCAAAACAAAGACAAAAGGGTCAGATGCATTCGAGACCAACATAAGTATCAGCAGATATAGTCGCCAAGAGGCATGCTCATAAACAAAAGGACATAAACTAATCAACTATTACAAAGCTAACTAAGGAGCAGCTGGCTTCTTCGACTTCGATGGCTTCAGGGGCTTCATCAAGTCAGTGGCAGTATTAGACGCCACTGACTTTCCGCCGGCCCCAGAGGCCGAAGCTTTCGCTGCCTTTTTGGCACGTTGGAGCTCCTCAGAGTACTTCGCAACAGTATTTATCAAGTGATGCCCATATTTGCCACAGGCAGTCGCGAAAGGAGCGAAGCCTACCTGCTGACCATCTGCGCCAACAGGCATCGCCTTCGACACCGTGGAGGGATCGATCTCGACTCTGTGGGCCTGCACCATGGCGAGTGACATGGACGCGCCAGCCGCGCAGAGCGAGTTCTTGTAGGTGGAAGGCACACCCCCGGCGAGTGACTCCACCAGCTCGTCCATATTATCGACCAGCTCAGCCTTCGGCATCAACTCCTCCCGGAGGCGACTGAGGGCGACATTGGCCTTGGAAAGTGTATCTTGGACGGCGGCGCTACGGTCCTCGACTGCAGACACCGCACCTGCCAGAGCGTCATCGCGACGAAGGGCCTGCGGGTCAAAGCTCAAATCGCCAGCATCTGTACATGAACCCACACATGGATCAAAACTTCAGTGCCACCAGCAAAAACATTAGATGCAGAGAAGGACAACGATATCCACAAGCAAAGGTACCTGAGAGAGCCTTGGTGATTGAGAACAGTTGTTCTTCGAACAACTTTTCCCTGGCTGCAAAGGAAGCACGCATATCCTCTTCACGCTTCTGTGCCTCGTCACGCGCTGCGATTGCCACATCGCGACCCTTCACAGCCGCGGCAAGTGTCTTCTCCAAGGTGGCGACGTTACGCAATAAGGCGTTATGTTCAGCTACACGGCAATCGAAAGTTGACTATCAGTCGACTACACCAAAAAGAGAAGACGAAGAAGAATAAGTGTAGAACACTCACTTTCAACCACGCGGTGACGCGTCTCCAGCATTGCATGCTGGCGGCCCATCGCCATCACTTGCTCTGCCAAGTGCGTGGCTTCCTTTACAAGGAGCTGTCGCACAACCAAGGAATCAGCAGAGGCAACAGATAACGTCGACTAAAGCACTACAAAGGAGGAAACAACTAGACTTACATGGTCCTCCAATGACTCCGAAGATGTCTGCCGTGCTATCATCCGGGCAACCATTCGATGCTCCCCTGCGTGAGGAGAGCTAGAAGAGTTGTGCCCGGAGTGGGCTGCCACTGGAGGGGAAGGAGCGCGCTCGACCTCTCTCTTGGCCTTTGAGGTCACGACTCCTGATTCCTTCAAAAATTCGACATCGCCAGAAGATGACGACGCCTCTTGACTACAAAACAAAACCCACATTGAGAAAGGGCAAAACTCCGGGACAAGCCAACAAGAAGAAAACAGAGAAGAACAAATGAATTAGAAAACTTACCAGTCAAACTTGTCAAAATCAAATGTGGCCTCCACCGACTCCGACGAAGACTCCTTGGGCAATCACATCTTCTTGCGAGAATATGGTGCCACAGCCCTCACAGGAACGGCAGGAATTGGCGACTCCGCACCAACGCCCGTACATTCCGGAGTCGAAGGAGACGATGTGTCAGAATCCTTGCTGCGCGAACGCTTGCGAGTATCCGGACTATCGGACTCAGGGGCTTCCTCCTCCACATCAGAAGGGACAGTCGACTCAGACTCGTCCTCTTCCAAGGCTTCGCGAGGAATAATCCCCTCAGGGAGAGGAGGCATACAAGGCGACATCGCCTAATCCTGCATACAGACAACAAAAATCAGAAAAAACAAGTAAGAAACAGAAAGGCAATCGACAAAATAAGCTACTGCGTAGCACAACTATACCTCAGGAGGAGGATTCGAAGCATCAAAGGGAGGAACAACTGGCTCACTAGGAAGCACATCCTTGCCGGTGTACTTTATGACCAGTCGAACCCTCTTGTCTACCTCACTCGCGGACATGCCATTGGCAGACACGCGAGTGGCATCATCAGCGCCAGCCCATTGAAACATGGGGTGGACTCTGGCTTGCAGGGGCTGAACGCGGCGGCACAACCAAGTTCGGATGAGAGCACAACCTCCCTCCTCTTTGCCTATGCAACTCTCGAGGTCACAGACGCATTGATACAGCACGTCTGTCTCCGCGAGCTCACTAGGCATAACTACGTTCTTCCAGGAGCGCATCCTCCTGCACGACGCCGCGGGATCGAAGGGCACGAGTCCAAAATGCTCACCCTTGGCCTTCTGATCGCGGATGTAAAACCATTTATCCCTCCACCCTTGGACGGACTTCGTGAGCTTGATGTCGAAGTAGGTGGCGGATGGGTCGACATGGATTCCACAACCACCTACATCGTAAACTAAAGAGCCAGATGCAGACTGGCGCTTCAATTTGAAGATGCGCTTGAAAAGGCCGAAGTGTGGCTCGATTCCGAGCCAGCACTCGCAAAGTGTGGTGAAACAAGAGATGTGGAGGATCGAATTTGGGGACAGCTGATGGAGCTGGAGCCCGTAGAAACAAAGAAGACCCCTAAACAAGGGATGAAGAGGCAAGGAGAGACCGCGAATGATGAATGCAAGAAACATCACTCGAAACCCAACGGGAGGAGCAGGAATGGTCTCACCGCTAGGGACGCGCGCGTCAGCGAATGTAGCAGACATCACTCCGTCTTGGCAAATAAGACGGAGATCAGACGCCTTTATGATGGAAGGGCGCCAGGCACCATTCGTGATGCGGGTGCCCGTGACCTTCTTCTTCCCGCCGGCGGCGGTGCTGGTGCCCGCAGCGGCGGAGCCGTCCTTCTTCTTCACCACGGCAACGGTGGCCGCAGAATCAGCAGCAGCGCCTCCCTTCTTCTTCCCCATTGCACGATAGCAGTGAGAACGGAGGAAGTAGCTGGGGAAGATACGGAGCTGGTCCAGCGTCGCAACAAGAAAGAGCGCAAGGAAACAGAGAGCAACAGCAATGGCGATGGCAGCAAGGATGAATGAGAACAGATGGGAAAATTACAGTCGCAGCGCCGCTACTTAACCCCTGGAAGATGCAATCCAACGGCTCAGAAAAACCCTACCGGATGCATGGCACACATCGTGTTGGACACGTGGAGAAGGGGAAGCGCGAACCGTCCCTCCACTACTCCCATTACGCACGGAAATCGAGGAGGCGCAGTTAAAATAAAGATTGCGCACGCCCAGTCAAATCAAAGTCAGAAAGTGGGACCCACTGCTCGTCACGTCCCGTCAAACTCGCTCACGCTGGCAACTGAGGTCATACAAGCGTCAGCACTAACGTCATCAAAGCTACGCAGTGAAAAACTTCAACTACTTTAGTCCTTGGTGGAGTCTTCGACTCCACCAAGCACTCGGGGGTTACTCCCATAGGGAGCGCTGGCCGCGCACCCTACGATTTTCTTTTCTTTTTTGCAGGAACAAGAGCAATCAGAAGCAAACCCAGGCCATTTGATATATGATTCGATTATGGACATGGGGAGCGCTAGAAAAAATCGACTGAAACAAGCAACCAAAAGACGACAACAGTCGCAAAAGTTATTTAGTCCCTGCCTGAGTCTTCGACTCAACTAGGCACTCGGGGGCTACTCCCATAGGGAGCGCTGGTCGCGCACCCTATGATTATTTATACAGAAAACTGTGTGTTGATAACATCCGCACTGGGAGCTCATGGCAAAACCGCCTCATAATTTTCCCTACAAAGAGACTGCGTCTCCTGGGTCACCCGAATCGTCTCCGCGATGATGGATGCCGCGCTTACAACGTGAAGGTAAGACCTGAATAAGTCCTGGCAACGCATTTAGCTGCGCACTACCAGAAATGTATCCGTGCCTATAGGTACGATGAACATGTCTTGACGGACGCGTCGAGTGCTCACACCCATATAACTAGAATTCGACTCCTATAAGACCTCCGCGGCCTGAGTCGAATTACACCAGCACTTTTTCGGATTCGAGTCCGGGGACTCGAGTTCGAGTAGATTGTGTTGTTTCACCCTAAGGTGGTTAACGGATACCGATACTTCAGTTATATTAGGCACGTATATCAACAATCCCTATGACACAAATAAAAGCACTCGAAATGCACTCGTTCAGGCACTCGAAGACTTCAAAAATTCTCCAGTCGAATCTGCGATTCCACTGGACACTCGGGGGCTACTAACATGGGTATACCCTACAGGTACTCGAGCTTGGTATATACGGTCCAAATACGTACAGGCCCACGGTGTCGCCAAGGCCCAAACAAGGGACTCGAGTAGCCTACGGACTCTCGATTGCTTGAAGAACAAGAAGAAGTTAAAGATAGAAAGTTTGAAGGGGAAAAACCCTAATTTGTAACCGACTCGACCTGCTACCCGAGACCTAGCCTATCTATATAAAGGCTAGGAGGGGGCGCCGAGGAGGACACACGCAACCCTAGTTTCCACAACCCTCGCCAGATTGCATCTGCGCACCATTGTAACTTTCCACTCCTTCGATAATTCCACGAGCAGACAAGCGGGAGTAGGGACCTCTACGAGGCCTGAACCTTGGTAAATCTTTGCCCCCTGTGTGCTTGTTTGCTAGCCGATAGATGTCTCCAGCGCTCCCTCCTTCTCCAAAACCCAAGTCCATAACAATGGGCATTGATGAGTTAAACCCTCGTTAATGGGTACTAAATATACCCAACACAATCATATGAACTTTACAACACTTTTACACCTATGTGCAGGATACAAAATTACCTACTAGTGCAAATGATGCACATTTGTCTGCTCTTGAAAGAAGTCGACGATGTCCTCCGCTAGCTGATCAAATGTCTAGTAGTTCGGCACCATGTTCCAAGTCATCCCTTCTGGCGGCGGCAGCCCAGCAACAATAGCCGCTACGTCCATGTCTAGCCAATGCAGTCGTACCATTGACAGGGGAGCCTTGGCACCAGCTACCAGCTATTGCTGCACGCACTCGCGTACCACGCTTATATCTTGAAACTTTGCTAGAAGGGCCAACAGGCTTGAAGGGACGGCGTCCAATAGAAACATCGTCTGGTAAATATGCCTAAGTCATGACTGCGCTCTCTTCATGCATTGAAGCACTCGAGAAGAACGATCCTGCAGGGTTGCCAACGTGACTGCACGATCATGGTCCACCCAAAAATACCCACTCGCCTGCAGCTGTTCTTGGGTCAGGCTGTTCATTCGAATGGCCACCTGGTCCTTCTCATCCTACGGATGACGAGCTCTAACAACTACACCAAGCAAGCAGCAACATGTGAAGACAAGGCATCGCCGAACTGACTAAAGGAAAAGATGAGAGGGAAGAAATCTAACATTTAAACTGCTCATTCAATTGCACCACTTCCTCCAAGAGATACTCCTCGCGAGCGGAGGCCTTCTCCGCCTTCGATTTCCACACATCCGTGCTACCACGGATGATGGGAAACTCACGCTCCAATTGCTTAATGCGGTCACGCAGTCGCGAAAGCAATGACAACTCCTCCACCTTTTAACACAGTTGCGCTGTGGTTTCATTGGGGGGAGGAGAATCATGAGGACCACTCGAAGGACCCTAGGTACAATCAAGCAAGAGACACATGAGACTAATGAGAAACAAAGGACTGCATTCAAAAGGTTGATAAATTTTTTAGGGAACATTCCCCACAAAAGCATGGTTCAGACAAAAGGCTAGCTACAGCTATTACACATGGCGACTAAGGAGCATTCTTCTTCTTCAACTTCGACTTTGACTTTGGGGGCTTCATCGCATCTGTGGCAGTCTCTGACGCCACGGACTTGCCAGTGGTAGCCCTAGATGTCGCGGTCTTCACCGCCTTCGCTCGCCGCCGCTCCTCAGAGTACTTGGTGACTGTCTCGATAAGCCGAGGTCCGTATTTAGCGCAACTACTAGCGAAAGGAGCAAACACTACCTACTGGCCTCCGGTGTCGACAGGCATCGCCTCGGAAATCGCGGCGGGATCCAACTCCATGCCTTGGGCTTGTACCATCGTGAGTGCCATGGTGGCGCCGACAGACCGCTGGGAGTTCCTGAATTCCACGGGAATACCTGCAGCGAGGGATTCCACTAGGTCATCAAGGTTGTCGATCAGCCCGGCCTTGGGAGTTAGGTCCTCATGGATGCGACTGAGCACACCTTTGGCCTTCCCCAACGTCTCCTGAAGGGAAACACTGCGGTCCTCGACTGCGGCAACGGCGCCAGCCAAAGCATCCGCACGATGAAGAGATTGGACGTCAAAACTTAGGCCAGCAGCATCTGCGTACATAGAGTGTCAGCGCATCTACAAGACGATCAAGGAGCAATGCAAATCAACATGAAAATTACCTGAGAGAGACTTGGCAATCGAAATTTTTTGTTCTTCGAACAACTTCTCCCTCTCGACATTGGAAGAGCATAGGTCTTCGTCGCGCTGCTGCGACTCTTCCAGGGCCACGACTGCCTCATCGCGCTTTTTCTCTACCGCGGCAAGCCCCTTCTCGAGGGACATAACACGACGAAGAAGTTCATTGTGCTCACCTACAAAGGATAGGGCATATCAACACTTGAGCTGACAAATCTCCATGAAGACAAAGACAAAGTTAAAATCTAACCTTCGACTGCGTGGTGGCGATTGTCCAGCAGGGCTTGCTGTCGACCCATAGCAAGAACTTGCTCCGCAAGGCGAGCAGCTTCCTTCACAATAAGCTAAACCAAGGGAAACTAAGACTCAGCGTCAGCTCAATATACAAATTCGACTATCAAATAGGAAAAAGGACACTCACATGTTTGTCCAGGGACTCCGAAGATGACTGTCGTGCAGTCGTCCGTGCAACCATCTGGTGCTCCCCAGCATGTGGGGAACTCGAAGAATTTGCGCTAGAGTAGGCCGCCACTAGAGGAGAAGGAGGCTGATCGGCCAACACCTTGGCCTTGGAGTCTGCAACTCCGGATTCTTTCAAAAATTGGACGTCATCAGAAGACGATGACGCCGCTTGACTACAAAACACGTCCAACACTACTTAAGAAAAGCAACCCCAAAAAGAAAGCAAGACGAATTTGTGAAGGCAAAACTCATCAGTTGAAATTAGCAAGGTAGAAGGATTCTTCCGACGTCTCCTTCGGGAGTCGCAGCTTCTTCCGAGCGGGAGGAGCCACTGCGCAGATAGGAACGGCAGGGATGGGCCCCTCTACAACAGAAGCAGGAGAATTCTTCGACATTGACGGAGAGGACGCATCCGAGTCCTCACTGCGAGAAAGCTTGTGAGTCCCGTGATCAGTAGACTCGGGGTTCCTCTTCTTGCTCCATGGGGACTGTAGACCCCGACTCGTCCTCCTCCTCTGCTTTGCGAGGGATAATCCCTTTAGGCTGAGGAGGTAAACTGGCAGCCATGCTCCAGTCCTGTAATCAGAAGATACATCATTATATATCAAGTAATTGGTGACAATCGACAAAGAAAACTACTTCACAGTACAATTCTACCTTGGCAGTATACTTGTTCACCGATCGCAACTTCCTGTCTACCTCATCCAGAGAAATGCCTTCCGCAGATATGCGAGTGACATCGCTTGCACCTGCCCAACGGTACATCAGGTGGACTCTAGCCTGCAGAGGCTGAATGAAGCGGCGCAATCACGTGTGAATGAGAGCGGTGCCACCCTCTTCTTTTCCCATGCGGCCTTCGAGGTCGCAGACGCGCTGATACAGCACCTCCGTTTCCTCGGACTCGCCAGGCATCACGACGTTCTTCCAGGAACGCCTCCTCTTACAAGCTGCCACGGAGTCGAAGGGCGCAAGTCCGTAGTGCTCTCCGTCGGCCTTTTGGTCGCGGATGTAAAACCACTTGTCTCTCCACCCTTGGACAGACGTGGTGAGCTTGATGTTGAAGTGGACGGTGGAGGAGTCGATGTGGATTCTGTAGCCTCCTACGTTGTAGACTACCGAACCAGACGCCGACTGACGTTTGAGCTTAAAAAGCCTCTTGAAGAGGCCAAAGTGTGGCTCGATTCCAAGCCAGCACTCGCAAAATGTGATGAAGCAAGAGATGTGGAGAATGGAATTTGGGGACAGCTGGTGCAGCTGGAGCTCATTGAAACAAAGAAGACCCCTGACGAAGGGATGTAGGGGAAGAGAGAGACCTCGAATGATGAATGCAAGGAACATCACTCGGAAACCTGGAGGAGGACGAGGGATTACCTCATCACCAGGCACTCGTGAATCATCTTCCGCAGACGAAAGAGTTCCATCTTGACGATGAAGGTGCAGCTCAAAGGACTTGATGATGGACGCGCGCCAGGAGCCGTTGGTGACACGGGTGTCGCCCTTCTTCTTCCCAGCGGCGGGGGCGCTGGTGCCCATAGAAGTAGTGTCGCCCTTCTTCTTGGTGGCGGCAATGGTGGTCGCAGATCCAGCGGCGGTGCCTCCCTTCTTCTTGCCCATCTTTTGATGGCGATGGGAGCAGAGAAAGTAACTGGGGAAAACACGGAGCTGGTCCAGTGCCACGAAGAGGAAGCGTGCAAGGAAGCAGAGAGAACATCAATGGCGAAGGAGGCACGATCAAGAACAGAGATGAGGAAAATTTACCACAGCTATGCTGCTACTTAACCTCCTAGCGAATGTCATCCAACGACCAACAAAAACCCTACTGAACGCGTGGCGCACATCGCCATCGACACGTGGCGAAGCTGAACCACGAACTGTCCCCCACTACTCCCATTACACATGGAAATAAAGGAGACGCAGTTAAACCAGAAGATTACGCATGCCCAGTCAAATCAAAGTTAGAAAGTGGGACCCACTGCTCGTCATGTCCCATCAAAGCCGCTCACACGAGCAACTGAGGTCATCACATCGTCAGCACTGACGTCATTGATTCTAGCAGAAGTTTTGAATACTTTAGTTCTTGCTCGAGTCTTCGACTCAACCAAGCACTCGGGGGCAACTCCTAACAGGAGTGCTGGCCGTGCACCCAAAAGAATTTTTATGCAGGTGTATGAGCATTCAAGACAAACCCATCACTCGAATTAACGATTCGATTGAGAACTACAGGTTACTCCCATAGGGAGCGCTGGAAGCACATTCGACTGAAACAAGCAACAAAAGATGATAGTAGTCGCAAAATGTTTTTAGTCCCCACTCGAGTCTACGACTCGAATAGGCACTCGGGGCTACTCCCATAGGGAGCGCTGGTAAAGCACCCTATGATTATTTCTTCCTTGTACATCGTACTGTGTGTTGATAACATCCACACTCGAATGCTATGGCGACTCTGCCTCATATCTTTCCCTACAAAAAGAATGTGTCTCCTGGGTCACCCGAATCATCTCCGCGATGACAAAAATTCAGATGCCACGCTTACAGCGTGAAGATAAGACTTAAATAAGGCCTGGCAACGCATCTGCTGTGCACTACCAGAAATATATCCGTGCCTGCAGGTACGATGAACATGCCTTGACGGACGCGTCGAGTGCTCACACTTATACACTAGAATTCGACTCCTATAGGACCTCCGTGGCCTGAGTCGAATTACGCCAGCACTTATCCGAATTCGAGTCCCGGGACTCGACTTTGAGTAGATTGCGTTGTGTTGCCCTAAGGTAGTTAACTGATACTGATACATCGGATAAATCAGGCACGTATATCAACAATCCCTATGACATAAATAGAACACTCGAAAAAATGCCTAGACGAGCACTCGAAAGACTTCATAAAGTCTCCAGTCGAATTTATGATTCCACTAGACACTCGGGGGCTACTGACATGGGTATACCCTACATGTACTCGAGTTTGGCATATACGGTCCAGATACAGTAGAAGCCCACGACGTTGCTAAGGCTCAATACAGGATTCAGGTGACCCACGGACTCTTCGATTGCTTGCAACGCAAGATGAAGCTTAAGATAGAAAGTTCAAAGGGACGAACCCTAATCTGTAACCGACTCGACCTGCTACCCGAGACCTAGCCTATCTATATAAAGGCTGGGAGGGGCGGTGAGGAGGACAATCACAACCCTAGTTTTCACCACCATCGCCAGATTGCATCTGCGCACCCCTATAATCTTCGATTCCTTCGATAATTCCAAGAGTAGACAAGAAGGAGTAGGGACCTCTACGAGGCCTGGACCTGGGTAAATCTTGCGTCCCTGTGTGCTTGTTTGCTAGCCGATTGATGCCTCCAGCGCTCCCTCCTCCAAAACCCAAGTCCATAACAATGGGCACTAGCGAGTTAAACCCTCGTCACCGGCCGTATAGATACTTTTTCCATCAAAAATTTTTCTTCCAAAAGTACTGATGGTTTAACAACCAACTATACGGCGGGAATAAAAATTCCGTCCATATAGTTCCGGTCATATAGATATCGATGCTTTCGTACAATTTCTTCTCTAGGTACAGACAGTTTGACGACTAACTATACGGCGGGAACATATTGTCCGCGCCATATAGTTCTGGCCGTATAGCTGCACCGCCAGGTGGAAAACCTAAAATTTTGATAGCAGGGCAACTATACGGTGGGAACACATTGTTCCGCCCATATAGTTTGCCTGTATAGTTGCGTCCGACCACAAAAACGCCACGGAAGGTACCTCCAACCCCCAAACTTCAATCCTTTTTCTTTCTTCTACCTCAAAACTCTCTCAAAACCTCAAGATATCTTCATCTCTACTCAATTTCGTTCGATTTCCTCGCACACAAGTGATCTACGGTATGTTTCTCCTCCGATCCTCCAATTACTTTTTGCAAATTCATCTTTGATCTATTGTCATTATCGATCTAGGGTGAGACCTACTATGAACTATTGCCATGATTCTCTTGCCTAGATTATTACTTTGAGGGGATTCTTTAGTGTGCTTTGATGAGGAATATGTTATGCTTATTATTGTTTTATCAAAAAGTTTTATTTTTGTCTTTCTTTATTATTTTCTATGATCAACACAAGGAGCCAAACTCGTGCTCATGCCATTGCTAGCGCTTCTCGGGCAGTCGCTCAAGAATGCATAGGGATACAGTTCAGGAATGAGCTCCAACATGATCGCTTTGACATGATCAAGAACCGAGAAGTGAAGGTAACCAAGTGGGCTTGCCCCATCATATTGAACCAGCTCGGTATTTCCAATGACTTCAATTTACTTTGCAATAGGGTTGGCTTGCAAAACTTTGTTTTCAATGATGTGCCTACCTATCGCCGGTTAACCATTGAATTCCTAAGTTCTTTGCAAAGCACCGTTAAATTATTGCATGGAGAGGACAAGATTTCTTTCCGGTTTATGAACAACAATTACACTTTATCACTAGATGAATGGTGCGCATGATTTAATTTGCCAAACAATAATGATAATGACTTCCGTGCATCCTTTACTGGCTTAAACCCTTCCCCTGAACAATATTATAATGGAATCAGCTTCACTTCTAGAGTGACCAAGGGGAAGAATATTCAACATCCTACAATTCTCTATTTGTACTATGTTATTGCTAACACCATGCAAGCACAAAATGAGTTCACAAGACTCAATGAGGAGGACATCATAGTCCTCACAAAGGCTGCTTTCAACAACTGCAACTTTTCACTCAACTTAGGCGCAATCCTTGTGCACTACCTGGAGCACCAATCCTCCCAAATCCAAGGACCAATTACAGGTGGAGGCGTCATCACCATGCTTGCCACTGCCCTAGGCATCAACCTAGGTGAGTTGCAACCTGTGCTAGGTGAGCGACATGTTGGTTTCTCTACTTTAAAGGCTTGTGGAATGCTCACTAGGAGAGGTGGTGTTTATTATCTGCATATTGCTAGAGATGGGCGTCTCTACCCTGCTCCTTTGCCTAATGGTCTTTTCTCTATCGAGGAAGGACGTTTGCTATATGACTTGTAGGTTGAGCAACACCAACCCGAGGAGGAGATTCCGGATGAGGATGAGGACCAAGATGAGGACCAAGAAGATGAGAAAGAAGTTCCTTATCAAGAGGAGCAGCCACCAACCCGGTTCGCCACATACCAAGACTTCCAAGAACTTGGAGGGACCGTGGAGAGAATGCAAAACCTCTCCTTGAACCTCCAATAATCAATAAGTAATTTATCAACTCAATTTGCGTACTAGAGTTCCAACTTTTTACCACCACCACAATGATTTGAAGGGCTTGAAAAAGCCTAAGCTTGGGGAAGTTTCCTCATTTATCTTTATTTGGAATTCATTTGCTTTTATTTATTTTGAGGTTATGTTTTTAATTCGAGTTTATAAGCACTCATGTTGGTTTCCCCAACACTTTATCTTTAGTTATTTCTATCTGCTTTCGAGATTTTCTACCCGAGCTTTGCCAACCGTTTTCTATTCTTTAAATTCCCTCTCTTAAAAACAACAAAAAGATTTCTCCATTTATCTTTATTTTCCCTCTTTCTTTTCTTTTCACCTCGAGGTTCTCATGTATCTGCAGGAAGAGTGATTGACTTCGAGTTTCCATGAAACGAATCAAAAAGGAAGAGAGAAGTGGAACCAAACATGAGGGGTATGCCTTATGACTCCCCACTTTTGAAGTTTGAGAAACCCATGCTAGTTAGTAATAAATGTTGAGACATTATATTAGTAGAGTGAGTCTTTGTATTGTAGTAAAATTTTGTTTGCATGGGTATTTAGTTGGGTACATTTTGTTCCGGCTCTTGTAGTTAACCAAGTCTTGCCTAAAAATTTACTAAACAATTGTAATAAGAAAAAGTATCACAATTGAAGGCTTGGGTGTTGTAGTGTTTAGTCTTGAAGGCTTATTTCTAGAGATACTCAACACCACGAAAATGTTGATTGACTTGATAGCTCTCTTTAAAAGGATTTGTTCGATTTAATTAATGTTTAGCAGTTTTTGTGAGCATGCCAAAGTTTGACTTGTGAATCATAAGAATGGTATAGCTTTATGCGTGTCAAACTTCATGGGATGCCAATAACTCTGCTAGCCTACGAACGATCTTCATGGAGGAAACTCCTAGATTTCAGCTACAAGTTGATTAAACATATGTAGCAGCAATGCTATAATGGGTAAGATTCTTGGCACTCCTGGGTAGCTGTGTTCATGATGGAATCACTCATCTGGCTGTTATGAGTAATCATTGTATAAAAGGAACAAAAAACCTTAGTGATGCCACGAGTATCCATCACAGCCTGATAAACTAATTAAAATCTTTGGCATGCTCTCAATTACTTAAGAACTGAAATTCTTGATGGATAATGAATAGAAAAGTAGTGCTTGAAGAGTCTTGATTTATTGATGTGGGAGAATTGAGATACTCTAGTATATATGCTTTTCATGACAACTCTCACACTCTCAATTTTACATGATTAGACTTTATTGTTCAAAGGCAAGCCTACGAGTTGATTACGTGACATGGAATAAAGTTTACTCATTTGAATCATCCATGTTAATAATAATTTTGCTGCGCTATAAGTATGCATAAAACCCGTATGATATGCTTGCCATTACTCTATCTATGAAGTTTTCAGATTTATAAAGTGGAGGAAACATGAGACTACCAATCATGAGTAAGATCATCATCTCGTTCTTTCGGTTTAAATGTTGAGTTTCTTTTTGATTTTGGTTTTCTTGCTCAAGGATGATCAAGTTTAAGCTTGGGGAGGTTGATCGCTCTGAAATATAGCCATCTACGTCCACATTTAAATTGGATATTATTCATATTTTTGATGAAATATCTCTCTAAACCCTGCCACTAATGCCTAATGATCAAAAGGGTATGTAGTCCTTTCTTTCTATTTTCCCTACACAGATAATGACGATTGATGATGGGAATCACTACATTAAAGTCAAAGATATGAGATTTCCAACAACCCGAAGAAACCAGGAGTCGTGAACTCGAATATTTCTTCGAATGCGCGAATTTCTCGACTGCCTTGTTTGGCCGATGCAATGGATGAAGTTGTCTTGATATTGAAATGATGTTGGCATTTTCACCGGGTGTGCCATTAATACTCCCGATGGGAGTAACCTTTGAGGCTACACTCGGGTAGGCTCAAAGTTATGCTTCTTCATTGTAGATTTCTTCTGTTGACTCCTGTTTGGAGGATTTCTATTTTTTCTATCGGGTGCACAACCAGCGCTCCAGATAGGAGTAGCCTCTGAGGCTACATTCGAATGCTTGCAGTCGAGTGTAGGCTCAAAGTCATCTTCTTTTGAGGAGGTACTCGAATCGGGTCTTATTTTTGCGGACGTAGGTATTTTTTCGATTTCGTTGGAGGACTTGTTGTTTCTATCGGGTGCGCGGCTAGCGCTACTGATGGGAGTATCCCCCGAGGCTATGTTTGAACGCGTGCGTTCGAGCATATGCTCAAGTCTTCATCATTCGAGGAATTTCTCGACTTACGTCTTGTAACTTTGCTTTTATGTAGGCTTCATAGGAGGATTTTTTTTCTATCAAGTAGGCGAACTATGAGTTTAATAAGTTGTCATGGGGATTTTGGTATAACGAGTCTGGTGCATCTGACGGATTGGGAACCAGTTAATTGCTCTTGGGCAAAAACATCGTGAACCTACTTTGAACCCAAGTCCCCAAACTCGAATTTGGTATATACTGGCGTAATTCAGTTCGGGCCATGGAGGTCTTATCGAGTACTGAATTCCAGGCTCATGTTTTATGGGTACCCAACGCGTTCGTTGGGATTTTTCTTCGTATCGTGGATACGGATAATAACTAGCAGAGTGTATTCGGGTGCGGTTACTAGGCCTCTCAGTACGAATCTTGAGGTCCTACCTTCATGTCGATAGACACGACATTCAGACATTTTACCACGGCGCACGCGGTCTGAGAATTTTTTATATTTTATCGTCTCTATAGGAGGATTTAGCTTTTTCAATCGCATGCGTGTAGAGGATATTCATCTGAGGAGATTCTCTACTCGGGTCTTAACTTTTATCGGGTGCACATAGGCTCAGAGATCTTCATCCGAGGAGATTCTCGACTCGGGTCACGATGTAAGTTGACGCGAGTGGCATTGGTTGACTCTGTTTGGAGGACTCAATAAAATAGCTCAATGTAGCCAACATTCTTGTAACCTGCAGAAAATATAAAAAATAGTGAAGTACCTGTATCTTGTAAAAAATATGTGCCTTTCAGTTTGTCATAACATTTTCTGGTGCCATTGGACTGGACACTTTTGTACTGTAACGATGAGACATTTCATTAGCCTAACGCCCTTAATCTCAGTACCTTGTCTAACTGTCACTTTGGGCTGCAACTCGGTCGGAGTTTTCAAGGATTCAACATTCAGGCAGAGTCAACTACTCAGACAGTCGCGTATGAGGTGCTCGAGTGCACGATATCGATGACACTTAGGTTACTTGAAGAGGGCGCAGCCCCCGAGTGTTTTGAGTGCGAGTTACAAAAGAATCAGCTATAAATAGAGGAAAACTTAGCTTTACTGGTAGTTTCCGTGGGCGAAGCTGATGCAGTAGCAGGATGCCTGGAGCCGATGACGGAAGCGGGTTGCCGCAGCCGAAGATTTATAGCGGGTCACCGCAGCTAAAATTTTTGTCAGGTCACTGCGGCCGAAGATTTAAGTGGGTTGCAGCAGCAAAATATTGTAGCAGATCGCCTGAGCCAAAAACCACAGCGGGTCGCCGCAGTCGAAGATCGTGACGGGTTGCCGGAGCCGAAGGAGACCGGCCCCTCTAAAACATTCCTT
Organism: Avena eriantha; assembly: GCA_910589775.1. Lineage (NCBI taxonomy): Eukaryota > Viridiplantae > Streptophyta > Magnoliopsida > Poales > Poaceae > Avena > Avena eriantha. Next base: position 128,326,591 of record OU342746.1, read on the forward strand.
TTAATGGAATTGTTCATTGGGTTCGACTTGTTGTTCTAAAAAATAGAAAGCTGTCTCTCGTATGTTATTGTAAGGTGATTCATTCATAATATTTCTTATGTGCGGTTTCAAAATGCTCTAAAAGTATCTTTTTGAATCGGCTTTTGAGCTCCATTATGTGGACTTTCTCAATTTAGGAATTTAGGACTTAGTGGTAGTGGTCAATACTAACTGACAGAGTTGATGGAGCGGATGCGTACTCTACACGGTGGACTAGCAATTGACGCGGCGGTCAGGAGTCACGCAACAGAGGCGGAGTTGATACAACGGACCTCGTACCCGACACACTTTTGTATCGAGTGATCGCCGGACAATGTGATGTTATTTTATGTATAACCTTGCTTCACGTGGGGATGTGTTGGTTCATGTGGTCCATTATTGCATGGATTTTTTCTCCTCAGTTATAGATTTCGATCCGGCTGTCAGCTCCATGCATCGTACCAATTAATTTTTTCCATGATGGTTCTCCTTTTCTTGTGAAGCTCTTGCTTCTTTGAAATTTCCTTTGTAACTGCCAACATGTTGGCAATTCTGACTCGAATACTCTTTTGAAGTTGCCCCCTTTTTCTTAAAGGGCCACGGTGGCTTGTCATTTTATATTTGGACCGTGCTAGCTATCCTTGGAAATTGAATCTTGTGTCGTTGGTTAGTTTCCTTCTCGATCTGTTCCAGTCTAGTCCCGGTCCGATATGCAACTCAACCGTGCATGTCCTATGTCTGCTTCAAATCATATTCTGTTAATCATATTCATAGCTTCCGATAGAGTCGACGATTCTACATAGGATGGCAATGCGAAGATGTTATCAGCGGTCAGTGCATCTTTTGGCTCTGTGCCATATCAGTCCCCGGGTCCCTGCCGAGATTTTTTTCTCTTCTGCGCTTTTGGCGGAAATGAAAACAGATGATGACGCGGCAGCGGGTCGTCGATGGACGGTAATCATGTAGCCCTCGCACGTGGGGCTAGTGATGAAGGGGATGGCCGGGCCTCGGTTGTCCGACGCCGAGGCACTTGCTGACCTTGGGGCCACGATCGTGTACCCTCCATGTGACCCCCATTGGTCATGAGGGGAGTAATCAATACGTGACTCCCATGAAGACTTTTGCGAGCCACATCCGATAAAAACTTGCTCAACCGTCGTTCTGCGGCTGTACGCAGGGTGCAGATAATGTTGAGCCCTTGCGCGTGTAGCTGAAGTAGATGTAGCGGTCGTTGATTCTTCCGATCGCCGAGATTGGAGCCGCCGAAACCTTGAGTCCAGCGCCCAGATTTCCTACGGATGGTGCCAATTGATGAGGGATAACCTCGGCAATGCCCATGGTTATGGACTTGTGTTTCATGGAAAATGAGAGCGCTGGTGATTTCGTCGGCTTAACAGACAATCAAGGGAGAAGATTTACCCAGGTTCAGGCCCTCGTAGAGGAAACCCTACTTCCTGCTTGTCTATCATAGTATCATTGGAGAGTACAAACTCATTGAGTCGACTATATGTGATCTCGCCTAGAGAGAGAGAGAGAGAGAGAGAGAGAGATGTGTATCTGATGTCTATTATTTAGATCTATTGTCAGGTGTAGTGCACCCTCCTCGTTGGACCCTCCTAGCCTTTATATATGGGGATGTTAGGTCTCAGGTACCGATACAATTTGGTTTACAAGTTATAGTTTGTATGTAATCTAGCCTTGTATACTTTCCTTGTCTTGTTAAGCCATGATTCTATGTACTTGTAGGCTTCATGTCTGTTAATCATCATGAGCTTCATGGATCTTGGACTATCTTCGGGTGAGCCTTCCGTCTGGCCGTACCGTATATGCCAATAGTGAGCACCCGGAGGGTTATGCCCATGTCAGGTGTAACACCCCATACTCTTCGTGCCCTGTCACTCCTGCCAGCTTAATAGGATATCTAGACTGGCCCCACAGACCAACACTAGTCTTTTCTACGCACTTTGTCCTCACTCGTGTGCACCCGGTACCCACTTCCCGGTCGGTCACTGATACCTTCGATCCAGATAATAGATGTAGTGTAGCTTCTTTTTCCCTAGTAGACCTAGGTTATCGAATCCTCGGGAAGCGAATGCATAGTGAAGTTACTTTAATGGACCTTCGGGAGTTTTAGAATTCTTTTTGTGTTTTTACCGGACCAATAGCTTGCGTCTTTTTGTTGTTGTCGATGATGGAGAGAGAGGGCCTAGGGCGTTTGGTTTCACCTGTAGCTGTGCAAAACATCTGATGGAAATAAAAAAAAGAAATAAAGTATGCATGTACTTGTTAGAGCAAGATAAATTATATGTGAGCAGTGCATCCATAATTGCTATTGCTTCCGCAACCGCTTATAGCAATAACCTACTAGTCTCATCCATAGAAGAAAGAGAACTAATGATATGCATAGTGATGCCACCGTTAATCCCAAGTAAATCCCTCACATACAGCCGTACTACCCCTTCTATCACTGGGGTTCCCAACCTGTAGATCAGTCATTACTCATACTCCCTATACCTGGATCAACCCTCAGGGTCTTGGGTACTTGACAAGTCCTTGGATTAAGGCAAGATAAGATACAATAATCATCATGTCATACAAACTAATACATGATCCCATCTATGATAAATAACATGCACAATTGCTACATGGCTAGGCCAAAGCCCTTAGCCCAAGGATAATTACTCACACATAGAGATGAGATCAACAATCACAAACATTGTAATAAAAATCATAAGATTGATAGCAATAGTCTTACAATATCGTCAATCGAAGAAGAGATCTACTATTACAAGTGGTGGAATATGTCTATGGAGATGGAGAAGAGTTTTGAGATCTGGAGGCGGCTAGTGATCTGTGGCAGAGACTTTTTGGTGAGGTATCACTTGTTTTCTCGTCGCTCGAGGCTTCTTTATATAGGGGTCCCTTCACGAAAGTTTTTCTGTTTGACCTAACGGTGGCGGTGCCAACTATACGACCGGAGTTATACGGCCGAAATTTTTGCTCCAATCGTATAGTTGGTCGTTAAAGCGTCTGCCTACATCTTACAGCTCCTGGTGTCTTCTGGTTGTTGGAAATCTCATATATTTGACTTTAATGTAGTGTTTCACTCCTTTAAGTGACATTATATGAGTAGGAAAATATAAAGGAAATGATTGCATTCCCCTTTAAATATTAGCATTAGTGGCAGGGTTAAGAGAGAGATTTCATCAAAATTATGAATAATATTTATTTTAAATATGGACGTAGATGGCTATATTTCAGAGCCATCAACCTCCCAAGCTTAAACTTGATCGTCCCCAAGCAACAAAACCAAAAATCAAAAAGGAAGTCGGTATTTAATCCGAAATAACGAGATGGTTATCTTACTCATGATTGGTAAACTCATGTTTCCTCCACTTCATTAATCTGAAAAACTTCATCATAGATAGAGTAATGGCAATCATATCATATGGGTTTTATGCATCCTTATAGTGCATCAAAATTATTGTTAGCATGGATGATTCAAAAGGAGTAAACTTTATTCCACATCATGTAATCAACTCATAGGCTTGCCTTTGAATAATAAAGCATAATCATGTAAATTAAGAGTGTGAGAGTTGTCATGAAAGCATATACACTAGAGTATCTCAATTCTCCCACATCAATAAATCAAGACTTTTCAAGCACTACTTTTATATTCATTGTCCTCCAAGAATTTCAGTTTTTAAGTAATTGAGAGCATGCCAAAGATTTTTATTAGTTTATCGGGCTGTGATGGACACTCGTGGCATCACTAAGGTTTTTGTTCCTTTTGCATAATGATTTCTCATAACAGCCAGAGGAGTGATTCCATCATGATTACAGCTACCCGGGAGTGCCAAGAATCTTACCCACTATAGCATTGCTGCTACAAGTGTTTAATCAACTCATAACCAAAATCTAGGAGTTTCCTCCATGAAAATCGTTCGTAGGCCAGCGGAGTTGTTGGCATCCCATGAAGTTTGACACGCGTAAAGCTATATCATTCTTATGATTAACAAGTCAAACTTTGGCATGCTCACAAAACCGCTAAACATTAATTCAATTGAACAAATCCTTTTAAAGAGAGCTATCAAGGCAATCAACATTTTCAGTGGTGTTGAGTGTCTCTAGAAATAAAGCTTCAAGACTAAGCACTACAACACCCAAGCCTTCAATTGTGAGACTTTTTCTTATTACGATTGTTTAATAGTTTTTAGGAAAGACTTAGTGAATTACGAGAGATGGAACAAAATGAACCCAATTAAATACCCATGCAAATAAAAAATCTTACTACGATACAAAGACTCACTCCACCAATATAATATGTTAACATTTACTACTAACTAGCATGGGTTTCTCAAACTTCAAAAGTGGGGAGTCATAAGGCATACCTCTGATGTTTGGTTCCATTTCTCTCTTCATTTTTTATTTGCTTCTTGGAAACTCGAAGTCGATCACTCTCCTGCAAACATATGAAGACCTCGAGGCGGAAAGAAAAGAAAGAGGGAAAATAAAGAAAAAGGGACAAATATTTTTGTGATTTTGTAAGAGAGGGAATTTAAAGAATAGAAAATTTGTGGCAAAGCTCGGCTAGAAAATCTCGAAAGCAAATAAAGAACTTAGAAAATAAAGTATTGGGGAAACCAACACGAGTGCTTATAAACTCAAATAAAAACGCAACCTCGAAATAAATAAAAGAAAATGAACGCCAAATAAAGATACATGAGTAAACTTCCCCAAGCTTAGGCTTTTGCAAGCCCTTCAAATCATTGTGGTGGCGAGAAAAAGTCGTTACTCCAGTTCGCAAATTGAGTTGAGAGGTTACTAGTTGATTCTTAGAGGTTCAAAGAGAGGCTATGCATCCTCTCCACAGTCCCTCCAAATCCTTGGAAATCTTGGTATGTGGTGAACCGGGTTGATACGTCCATTTTGCATCACTATTCTATATCATAATTTACTGTTGTTGATAGATATATTTCATATTAAGACATGATACTTATGTTATTTCATCTGTTTTTGCATGGTTGATAACTTTTGGACCACTGAAGTCAGGATTCTGATGGAAAAGGCACAATTTGGAGGCGAAATTCAAGAAAGATCAGAAAATCCTGGAAAATATATGGAAAATCATATTTTTCCAGAAGACGAAGGAAGCCAGATAGGGAGCGGAGATGGGCCACAGGGGGGGCCACACCACCCCTAGTGCGGGCCACCGTTGGCCGCGCCACCAGGTGGTGTGGCCACCCTGGCCTACCTCTGGCTCTGCTCTTTGGCGTATATAATCCTCCCGAAAGCCTAGGACTCGGAGAGCGACCACAGAAAGATGCCGCCACCTCTGTGGGGCGGAAAACTGCAGAGAGAGAAAGAGCTCTCCAGCAGGCAAAAATCTGTCGAGGAAATTCCTTCTCAGAGAGGGGAGACCATCTCCATCAACACCGTCATCGAGCTGGACTTCATCAGGATCATCATCATCACCACCATCATCTCCACCAGCACCATCATCACCACTCCATACTGCTGTAACAATTGGGTTGAATCTTGCATAGTTCTTAGGGGAAACTTTCTCGGTGTTGATTACTTGTTGTAGTTGATGCTATTGAATGGAACCATTGAATTATTGTTATATTCAGATTGTTACTTATTATAATTTCATCTTTGATCTTGATCCATATGATGTCTTGTGAGTAGTTCGTTTAGTTCTTGAGGACATGGGAGAAGTCATGTTGTTAGTAGTGGAATTGTGTTGAGAAAGATTCAATGGTTTGATAATTAAGTTGTGATGTTATTCTTCTAGTGGTGTCATGTGAACGTCGACTACATGACACTTCACCTTTATGGGCCTAGGGGAATGCATTGTGTATTTGGCTACTAATCGTAGGGGTTGCCGGAGTGACAGAAACCTCAACCCCCGTTAGGAAACCTTTGCACAAGGGAGTGTAGGATCTCAGAGTTTAAAGTTGTGGTTAGGTTTCTATCTAATTACTTTCTTGTACTTGCATATGCTTGCAAGGGGTATAATCACAAGTATGTATTAGTCCTAGGAAGGTCAGTAAATTAGCACAGGTTCACCCACACAACACTTATCAAACTAAAGAAGATTAATCAACTATATGAAGCGAAAACACTTGATGATATTCCCATGTGTCCTCGAGGACGTTTGGTCATCTTAAGTAATACAACCGGCTTGTCCTTTGCTAAAGAAAGGGTTGGGCCACTTGCTGCAACTATTATTATTGTCTTTTATTTCATCGCACTTTATTTATTTGCATTATCAAAAACCCCTAAAAATCTGTTTGCTAAGTATTTACAGAGAATTCCTACTCCAAGCCACTCGTCAACACCTTCCGCTCCTCGTTGGGTTCGACACTCTTACTTATCGAAAATACTGCGATACACCCCCTATACTTGTGGGTCATCAAGACTATTTTCTGGCGCTGTTGCCGGGGAGTGAAGCACTATTGAAGAGTGGAACTGGTAAAGAAAACTTCTACTGTGAGTATTGTTTATTTTTGTTAGTTACTTTATTTCAATATGGATAATTCACTTAGTTTCTTATTTCGTAATGCTACTACCACTGCTAAGGTAGTAGATGAACCTCCACCTGTTGAAAATGATACTTTTAAGATACCTACAAGAATTGTTGATCGTGTTATGGATAACTACTATTTTTGAGATGAAACTGTCCATCCCGTGATCATTTGCTCTTTATACACGAATTATGCGGGTTGTTCAGGTGTGCAGGTATTATAATAGATCAAGTCAAGAAGAAGTTATTCTCATTATCAATGAAAGGAAGAGCTAAGGAATGGTATAAGCTACTGAAGAATGGCCAATCTCTTGAATGGGAGGAAGTAGTACCTCTCTTTTATTCAAAAATTTATCCTCCTAGTGAGATTCATAAAGATCGGAATCGAATATACAACTTTTGTCCTCATGATGGAGAGAGTACATCTCAAGCTTGGGGGAGATTGAAGTTACTAATGCTCAAATGTCCTATTCATGAGCTCCCTAACAATACAATTATCAATAACTTTTATGCAAGACTTTCTCTTCATGATAAGGATCTATTGGATGCTTCTTGTGCTGGATCATTTACATGCATGGAAGAAGAAGCTAAATGGGATCTTATAGACCGTATTCAAGACAATGTTGAAGCATGGGAGAATGATAAAGGAAGAAATTCAGGTATAAATTATGATTATGAATGCATTAAATATTTTATGGGAACTGATGACTTTCATAATATTAGTAATGCTTATGGTTTAGACTCTCAAGTTATTGCAAATTGTTTTAAGGCTTTTGCCTCATATATTGAAATTCCAAAAAAAGAATGGAACAAGTATCATGCACCATATAAAGATATTATTTATTGTGTTCCTGCTAGAAGTACTGAAGTTTGTACTATTGATCGTATCTTACTTGAACCTTACATCGAGAAAATACCTTTCTCGGATAAGGTAAAGGAGCATTCTATGATAACTAGTGTAATTAATAAAAGTACAAAGAGAGCTATAAAGCCTGATGAACAAATAAACATTGAACCTGCAGTAGAAATTGTGAAAGACCTTGTCACTAAAAGTGTAGAAGATGGACACATTATCTTATGTGAGGATGCTTCTAATATTGTCTCACAACCTAATAGAACTAGAGAAAGCTAGTGACCCTGTGCTTTCTGTTAGAATTGGTGATCATTACTATTATGGTTTATGTGATATTGGTGCAAGTACAAGTGCTATTCCTTATGAGCTTTACAAAGAAAGTATGCATGAAATTAGTCCGTGCAAACTAGAAGAAATTGATGTGGTTATTCACCTTGCAAATAGAGAGACCATCTCTCCAATTGGTATTGTAAGAGATGTGGAAGTTCTTTGTGGTAAGATTAAATATCCTGCTAATTTTCTATTACTTGGTTTAGCTGCTAGTAAAACCTATCCTATCATTTTTGGTAGAGATTTCTTGAACACATGTGGAGCCATTATAGACTATAAAAGGGAGAAAATTTTAACTAAATTTGATGGGGAATCTTATGAGTTTCATTTTTCGAAATTTGCTAAAGTTCCTTATGAAAATGAAACTCCTAATGAGGATTTTAGAGTTGAAAAACTTGCTTCTATTTCTCTTGCTCCTAACAATGCTTTGCAGCAATTTATGAAAGACCACGAAAGTGAGATCTTCATGGAAGAAAGAAATGAGATTGACGAGATTCTCCGTCGTCAACCTAAGATGCTTAAGCATAACTTGCCTGTGGAAGATTTGGGTACCACATTGCCACCTAAAAAGGATCTGGTTTTTGATCTGAAACCTTTACCTGGCGATCTTAAATATGCTTACATTGATGATAAGAAAATATATCCTATTATTATTAGTTCTAAACTTTCAGGGAAGGAAGAGGAAAGATTATTGGAAGTATTGAAGAAACACTGAGGAGCTATGGGTTATACCCTTGATGATTTAAAGGAGATTTCTCCTACTATATGTCAGCACACTATCAATATAGAACCCGATGCAAAACCAGTGGTAGAACATCAACATCGTTTAAATCCTAAGATGATGGAAGTGGTAAGAAATGAGGTATTAAAACTCCTTGATGCTAGTATTATTTATCATATTGCTGATAGTGAATGGGTTAGTCTTGTTCATTGTGTCCCTAAGAAAGGGGAATTACTGTTGTGCCTAATGAGAATAATGAGCTTATCCCCCAAGAATAGTACTAGGTTATAGGATGTGCATTGACTTTAGAAAGGTTAACAAAGTTACTAAGAAAGATCATTACCCACTGCCTTTTATTGATCAAATGTTAGAAAGGTTGTCTAAAAAGACCCATTTTTGCTTTCTTGATGGATACTCTGGGTTCTCTCAAATTGTTGTTAAACAACAAGATCAAGAAAAAACTACTTTTACGTGCCCTTATGGAACCTATGCTTATAGGCGTATGCCTTTTGGTTTGTGTAATGCTCCGGCTACTTTTCAAAGATGCATGCCTGCTATCTTTCATGGTTTTTGTGAGGAAATTGTGGAAGTATTCATGGATGATTTTTCCCTCTATGGAACTTCTTTTGATAATTGTCCGCACAACCTTGATAAAGTTTTGCAGAGATGTGAAGAAACTAATCTTGTTCTTAATTGGGAGAAATGCCACTTCATGGTCAATGAAGTAATTGTCCTTGGACATAAAATTTCCGAAAGAGGCATTGAATTTGATAGAGCCAAAGTTGAAGTAATTGAGAAAATGCCTTGTCCTAGAGATGTCAAAGGTATTCATAGTATCCTTGGTCATGCTGGTTTCTATATAAGGTTTATTAAAGATTTCTCCAAGATATAAAAATCCCTTACTAATCCTCTCCAAAAAGTTGTACCCTTTGTTTTTGATGATGATTGTAAGGAAGCTTTTGAAACTCTAAAGAAAGCTTTAACTACTGCTCCTATTGTCTAGCCACCTGATTGGAACTTACCCTTTGAAATCATGTGTGATGCTAGTGATTTTGCTCTAGGTGTTGTTCTTGGGCAACGAATAGACAAAAAGTTAAATGTTATCCATTATGCTAGTAAGACTCTTGGCGCCGCTCAAAAGAATTATGCTACTACTGCAAAAGAGTTCTTAGCTGTTGTCTTTGCTTGTGATAAGTTTAGACCTTATATTGTTGATTCAAAAGTTACCATTCATACTGATCATGTTGCTATTAAGTACCTTATGACGAAGAAAGATGCTAAGCCTAGGCTTATTAGATGGGTGTTGCTTTTACAAGAGTTTGACCTACATATTGTAGATAGGAAAGGTGCTGAAAATCTTGTTGCTGATAATTTATCTCGATTGGAAAACATCTCTTTTGATTCTATGCCTATTAATGATAGTTTTCCAAATGAACAGTTGGCTGCAGTAGGGGTAAGCTCGCGAGAGAGTCCTTGGTATGCTGATTATGCTAACTTTATTGTTTCCAAGTATTTTCCTCCAACTTTTATAGCCCAGCAAAGAAGGAAGTTCTTTTACGATTTGAGGCATTATTTTCGGGATGACCCACATTTATATAAAGAGGGAGTATATGGTATTATGCGAAGATGTGTTCCAGAATATGAACAAAAGGAGATATTGCGCAAATGTCATGGCAGTGCCTATGGAGGACATCATGCGGGAGATAGAACCACACAAAAGGTTCTACAATCAGGTTTTACTAGCCTACCCTTTTTAAAGATGCAAGAAAATTTGTCTTATCATGTGATGAATGTCAACGAGTTGGTAATATTTCTAGACGCAATGAAATGCCGATGAATTACTCTCTTGTTATTGAACCATTTGATTGTTGGGGATTTGACTTTATGGGTCCTTTTCCCCCTTCAAAAGGTTGTACTCATATTCTTGTTGTTGTTGACTATGTTACTAAGTGGGTAGAAGCCATATCTACGAAAAGTGTTGATGGTGAGACCTCTTTAAAAATGCTTAAGGATATTATTTTTCATAGGTTTGGAGTGCCTAGGTATCTTATGACTGATGGAGGTTCTCATTTCATTCATGGTGGCTTTAGAAAGACCCCATCTAAATATGATGTTAATCATAGAATTGCTTCAGCTTATCATCCCCAAACTAGTGGGCAAGTAGAACTATCAAATAGAGAAATTAAATCCATCTTGCAAAAGATTGTTAATAGATCTAGGAAAAATTGGGCTAAAAAGTTGAATGATGCTTTATGGGCTTATAGAACTGCTTATAAAAATCCTATGGGAATGTCTCCTTACAAAATGGTTTATGGAAAAGCTTGCCGCCTGCCTTTAGAATTAGAACACAAAGCTTATTGGGAAGTGAAAGAACTTAATAGAGACTTCAAATTTGCTGGTGAGAAAAGATTATTTGACTTAAGTTCGTTAGACGAGTGGAGGAGTGAAGCATATGAAAATGCTAGACTCTTTAAAGAAAAAGTTAAAAGATAGCATGACAGGAGAATTCTTAAGAGAGAGTTCCATGTTGGTGAAAAGGTTCTATTGTATAGGTCTCGTCTCAGATCTTTTGCAGGAAAACTACTCTCAAAATGGGAAGGACCTTTTATTATTGAAGAAGTGTATCGTTCATGTGCAATAAAAATTTCTTCCTTAAAAGATAACACTACACAAGTGGTGAATGGTCAGAGACTCAAGCACTATATTTCTGGAGATTCTTACAATGAAGATATTGATGCTATTCAAAAGGTGACTCCGGAAAAATTTATCAAAGACCAAATTCAGAGACCTGCAGAGTCTGTTTTCGAATAGGTAATAGTTCTGGTAAGAAAAGGTCCGCGAAAAATCCGTCAATTTATATTTTTTCAGTTTTTATCTAACATGGAAAGAAATGAGTAGAAATAGGGACAGAAACGGAGCCCGGGTGGCTCACACCACCCCGTGGCACGGGCCCACCTGGTCGCGCCACCAGGGGGTGTGGCCACCCTAGAGCCCTTCTCTAACCCGTTTTCTCCAAGTACTTTCCTTTTGTTGTTAAACTTCGTAATATATAATCCCCGGATCCCTCAAGGTTCGTATATCATGTTCTCGTCGTGTTTTCGTTTCGATTTGTCTTATGACAGACATATTCTCAGTTTTGGAGCCACAATGTCTTCCTCTGGAACACCCAAGGAGGATTCCTCCATGGACATCATCAACCCGTACACGTATGAGTTGAAGATTCACCCCAAGGAGTTTTTGCTCAAAGATGGGGAGGTACCGATAAAAGAGGTTCAGGGCCCTAAAGGAGAAGGTAATCTAGAGGAAAGGATGGAAGCATTGGAGCAAGAAGTCTTTAGGTACAAGAAGATGGCAGAACGCGAGGTGGATGGCATCCATAAGATCAGTTCAAAACTCATCGCCGAGCACAAGAAGGAGACTACTGAGCTCAAGGATGAAATTCTCTCACTCCATCGAACAACTAACCAACTACAAGCACATCTCTACGACGTGCAAAATCAAAACTATGAGTATGAGGTTAGGTTAAACACATAAGTGTTGCTGCTAGTTTCAGGATGTTGGAAACCAAGATGTCTTTTGTTGATGGGGATCCCTTACCTTGGAAGTCGTACGATGACGTGAGAACACCCCCACCACCGAAGGAGTAATTCGTCATCAGGTTTTGGCATCCCATTGGTTTGTTCCAAGCTTGGGGGAGTGCCACAGTATCACATCACTATCTTTTATCATTTTACCTTTTCATTAGAGTCATATCATGAATATAGAAGTTATCATATAGGATGGTTTGCATTATGGAAGTGTCTCCCCTCTTGTTAGTTATCTATGTATCCCTTGGTGTGAGTTGCCGTTGTGGAATATTAATGAGAAGTTCTATCATTTACTTTTTGCACATCTTATATTAGTTTGCAATTTCTGTTATATGATTGATCTTGTTGTTAGTATTGGTATCACTTTGGGACCATTAAGTAAATTTAGTTGGTTTTGGCAAACCTGGCTCTGGTCAATAGCAACACTATTTGAGAATTGAATGAAAAAGAGAAAAGTACTTTTAAGAAATATAATTTCATCATCTTTCTTTCTTGATTGGCTCATAAGCTTAGTATTCTCTAGTTAAGATCTTTTGTGCTTCCAAGGAAGATTGCATGTTTGTTTTTATCACTTATATGTTTGTTTGTTTCCTTCAACTCTTATGCTTGCTACCCAGCCTTGCTAGCCTAAAACCTGTACTGAGATGGACTGCTTCTCGTGCATCCAATCCTTAAAGCAAAACCTATGCCATTTGTGTCCACCATACCTACCTATTAGCATTATTGCTATTCCAAGTAAATTCATGTTTTTATCTACCTTCCGAATTAAACTTGTTATGTGAAAATTAGTGATTAAAGCTCTCACGAACTTGATGGCACACTTTGCTTTCTTGGACTTAATAAACTTGAACCATTGTGCCCATCTATGTTGCCTATATGCTTGCATTTTGTAAGTTGTGGATTAGCAGAACCATGTTATCATGGGGAACGCTTTCAACATTGCACTTTATTTAGTTGATATCATGTTCTTTTACTTATGGATCCCGGCGGGGTGAAATGAAAGGGGAGCGTGTAAGGCTCATGGAGTTCGTATATGTGTTAGAGAAATGCCTGGGCGACTAGTCTATGCCATGCCTAATCATGGTGGAAACCTACAGCATAACCAAAGTGAGCAATCTATGAAGCACCCTCAATAAAAAAGAAAAAGAGAAAAAAACCTATGCAAATAGGAAAGAAAAAAAGAGAGACCATATGCAAATAGGAAATAAAAGGATTGTTGCGATGCTCATTATCTGCTTGCCTTGTCATTTTGATATGGGGAATCTTCTGTATCATCGGGCAAGGGGTACCCCGTTGGCGGTTCTCTATGATACACATGTACTTACAATGACAAGAACTTACCTGTGACTAAAGTTGAGTAGCATGAGGAACAGTACTCATAAGTAAGGGGCATGATATTTTCAGCTTGTGACTTGTCAAGCATATCCTCATATTTGATCACTTTAACCTTAATCACCTAAAGATGCTTATAGGGGTAATGAGAGCTGAAAGCTAATAAGTAAAATAATTTTTGGAAGATCTTTATGAAACTTGAAATCCCTGCTTCCCTCTACGAAGGGCTTATCTTTTACTTTTTGAGTCAGTAAACCTATTCCTTTCTATCTCAGCAAGTATTATGAGTTGTTGTGTTTCATTCATTCATATGATGATTTATTCAATCATGTTTCTTATGTTCCTTGTTTTGCACACTGCTCTTATCTTAGTGAATATTACTTTAAAAGCTATCAATGAAAACCCTATCATGTTTGAACTCCTGCAAAATTGTTAACTATTCTTTAACCAAGAACAAAGTTTGCCATTACCAATTATGATCTAATTTGTGTATCTTTATTGTGTTTCCTTTACTTATTGCAAGTTAAGTTATATGTTATATAATAGTGAGTTGTCTTCAATTATGATTTGTGTATTGATGAATGTGATGCTTCTTGTCCATAATGTTTTATCGACACTTCACTCCATAAACCTGAGGTCATGTTTATTGAGCTCAGTTTTTGCTTGGGGACAAGCGAAGCCTAAGCTTGGGGGGAGTTTATACGTCCATTTTGCATCACTATTCTATATCATAATTTACTGTTATTCATTGATATATTTCATATTAAGAGATGATACTTATGTTATTTCATCTGTTTTTGCATGGTTGATGACTTTTGGAGGATGGACCACTGAAGTCAGGATTCTGATGGAAAAGGAAAGGTTTGGAGGTGAAATTTGCGAAGATCGGAAAATCCCAAAAACTATATGGAAAATCCTATTTTTCTAGAAGACGAAGGAAGCCAGAAAGGGAGCAGAGATGGGACACAGGGGCCCACACTACCCCCTGGCGCGGGCCACCCTTGGCGACGCCACTAGGTGGTGTGGCCACCCTAGCCCACCTCTGGCTCTACTCTTTGGCGTATATAATCCTCCCGAAACCCTAAGACTCAGGGAGCGACCACAGAAAGATTATGTTGCCTCTGCGGGGCGGAAAACTGCAGAGAGAGAAAGAGCTCTCCGGCAGGCAGTCAGGGAAATTCCTTCTCGGAGAGGGGAGATCGTCGCCATCAAAACCATCATCGAGCTGGACTTCATCAAGATGATCATCATCATCATCACCACCATCATCTCCACCAGCACCATCATCACCACTCCATACCGCTATAACAATTGGGTTGAATCTTGCAAAGTTCTTAGGGGAAACTTTCCTGGTGTTGATTACTTGTTGTAGTTTGCAACACCCTCAAATCGGCCCTATGCAGATTTTAGCACTTCCCGCCAAACCCGCATAGAAATGATTTAAGGACGCCCACCAGGCACTTTCATGCGGGTGGAAAACGAAGTAATACCATTACACAACAGTCCTCGATGGGACCCACAGAACAAATATATATACAACACGACTCCACGAGTCAAGAATACAAATATACAATACAAAGATCCAAATCACCTTGAAATCGATAGGGCGTCCGACTACGGACAAGATGCAAATGAGGCTAAGAGCCCTAAAGAATAACCAATGGCGTCCATAACCCTGCCTAGGCCAAGCCAGAAGGGTAACCCTGCTAACGACGTCGATCTCATACCTGCTGAAACAAAAGGGGTGCCGACAAAGGGCAAAGGAAAAAGAGGAGCGTCAGTACTGAGGCCAGTACACGGCGAGGCTAGAATTCGGCGGCTCTCGCATAGGTATGGTGGGCTGAAGCGGCAGCGCAACGGTACTAAACAACCTATAGAGACTCGATACAACTGACGATTATTAGAGAGGGATAAGAAAGACCTATTCGGATCCAACCTGAAGCTAGCACCAAACAAACCCATCCTGGTATTCCCCCTCGAGACCAAACGAGGAAGTTAAGCCGAGGAAACTCACACGGTTGGTAGTTTTATTTAATATTTCCATTATAGTTGCAGCACTTACTAATCCGATATAGCTAGCATGAGTCATCCTGAAGCATAAGTAGTGGGCAGTTTAAGTTAACATTCAATTGTAGTAGGAACATTTACTAGTCAGATATAATTGTCTCGAGGAATCCCAAAAACCCAGCAGTTGTTGGCACTTTTATCTCATTCCATTGGAGTTGCAGTACTTACTAGGCAGGTATAGCATGTCACAAAACAACCCAGATCCACCAGCTGTTGGCATTTTTAATATCCACTCCGTTGTAGTTGAATCTGATTACTAGTCACATATTAAATCAAATTTATAACACTACTTTAGTTATGCTTGTCTATGATCGAGATACTGTGCTCCAAGTCGTCCATAACCGCGGACACGGCTTTCAGAAAGTTTTACCCTGCAGGGGTGCACAAATAGCAACACACACTCGATCAACCTTGGAAAAACTAACTCAAAACCCAACGAGGCATTCACGACAAAGCGATCACAGGATTCAGAAATATTTCAGGGGGCCACCCCACTAAGCTACCCGCAACGAAGTTGGCCGGATCCGGAATGGACCTAGGGTTTGCGACGATGGCTATAAACGACTGGGAACCCGAAAGTGTGACTAGGCTTGTCGATACCGCGAAAACATGGCACGATCCAAAACAGTACAGGTGCTCCACGCACAATCTTAAATAAAGCAGTAACATGGCATAAGTACAGGATAGTAATAAAACCCCAAACTACTTTGTGGCCCCAAGAAATAGAAATGAATCAAGCTCTGGCTCAGGGGGGTCCATAAGGCCTCCCGGATGTGGATAGTGCGAATAGTCAAGGAACAGGTATCAAGTACTCGGGGTCCTACGGGACACAAGTCAGCGTGGAAGAACCAAATAACATCTATTGCCCACCGATGCCTCTGCATTAGTTATATCTAGCATTTTTAGTAGTTGTATTTAAAGTCATGATCATCTCCACCAATAAGCATCTCCACCGATAACCATCTGCCAGCATTCCAACAACTGTGGTACTTGACAACACGAGATCGCACCTGAGCAAGCAACTACGACTCGCAAGGCCAAGTATGTACCAAACAAGAGTAATAGGAGGTGTCCAAGGCAATATAGAGGCTGCACGAGATATAACTGGTGCACGGAAACTAAAGCATCGCGACACGGATAGCAATAGATCAACAGGAGGAAATAAAGACTATAAATGCAAAATAGGTAGAAGGGGGGAGAGATGCTCGCCTGGGAAACACTGCCGACGGATCATATCCGGAGAACTTGTCGATACTCGCATCCACTCATCGGCCTAATCCACGAAGAAGCAAAACACTAGCAGAAACAACGGATACAATATTTAATACTATGACAGAAGATCTGGCATGCTTATGATATGATGCAGATGCGGTGCAACTAGACAGTATTAAGCGGAACCGGGGTCCCGACATTTAATTAATAGGTTCAAGTTATTTATCTACCCCGCAAATTAAATGTTGTCTGAATAAGGCAAAACATGGTATCGGTTCGCTAGGCAATTTAAATGGAGTCCGGAATAAGACAAAGATATCCCGCATAAACACTTCATATTTAATCATGCGGTGAATCGGCATATTGCCCCCAACCCACTAAATATGTATGCGATCATGAATGATTTAATGCAGTAAGTTGGTATCATATATTATAAAAATAGGAGAATGGATCAGGGTCACACATTAGGGGGGGTTCGGATCCGAGGTTCGACGGGGATCGGTCTTCAGGGTCTCGGAACCGTGTAGAAGATCTTTGTTCATCGGATCCGTGTCGGCGCACCCGGGGTCTTCGGGTCCGAGAAGGGGCCTTGTCACATCCGTGACGAGGATGTTCGGGTACCTGCTTCGATGGTCGATGACGGACTTGAATCGACACCTGTGTCTTCGGGCAGAACTTGGCGTGCACCCCTTCGGAGTCCTTGATGGAAGGTATTGTACTCGGGCACACAGGGACGGGGCGGAAGATCTTGGTGACGGTCTTTTTGGCTTCGAGAGCCTTGCTACAGCCTTTACCGTGCCACTACACAAACGCACGGTATCAAGCACACACCAAACAAAAGAGAACAAAAGCACCACGCGAGGAAGGCCATGTTCTGTTCGGGCATTAACCTGAACACTTTGCGACTAGGAAAACAGGAGGGCGGCGTGCTGGCTGACATGCACCCTGTGCTAGAGAGCTAGCAGACGGCGACGCGGGCACCTGGCAAGGTTGGCGGGGAAGGCTCGGCGAGGCGTGCCGACGGGAGGTGGGCCACGCCCTGGCGGCCAGAGGAGGCGCGGGAGGGCCGGCGAGAGGTGGCGGCGCTGGTGGCGGGTCTGTGGGGAGGAGGCAGAGGGGGAGCTCGGCCCGGGCAGTGAGGTGTCGCCGGGGACGGCCGCTGGTGGCGGTGCGCAGAGAGGGTCGAGGAAGAGGTCGTCGGCAGCCATGTCCAGGGGAGCTTGAGGGCGAGGAGGGGACCGTTCGTGTCGGTGCTGTAGAGCGGGAGACGAGGAGGTCGACGGCCACGCGGGCTCGGGAAGGCGAGCGTGGCGGGGAGCGGGACAGAGGAGAGGAGCACGGCGTGAGGGGGTCGCTGGCGACGGCGTCGCGGGCCGACGCGACCCTAGCCAGGGCTGAGCCGGAGATTGCAGCGACAGGGAGGGCGAGGACGGCCAGGGCTGGGTGCGGTTCGGCGGTGGGGCCTGGCCAGCGAGGAGGACCCGTGAGAGGTGGCGACGGCCGTCGAGGTGGTGAAGGCCGGCGAGGCAGGGCCCGCGGCTGCGCGGAGCTCGGCGGCGGGGACGACGACGAGGTGGCCGAGGTGGAGAGGAGGACCGAGAGGAGGGGGCCGGTGATGAGGGCGTCCCATGGCGGCAGAATCGCGAGCGGAGGCAGAGAGCGCGGGGGAAGCGGGGCAGATGGGCGACGACCGGCGAGGGGACGGCCGCGCGGCGGCGGGATCTGGCGGCGGGGCCGGGCGATGGAACCGAGGCAGGGGCAGGTCGCGCGCGGGGTGAGGAGAGTACGAGGGACGGGGAGGGGAGACAGGTGGGCCAGGGGGACAGGGAGAAAGAGAAGGGGGGTTGGTGGCTGGTGTGGGCGGGTGAGTGGTGAGGGGGGCAGGGCGGCGTGCGTGTGTTGTGTGTGCGGGTTGGGGTGGGCAGTGTGTGTGTGGTGTAGAGAGGAGGTGGGGCCAGGAGGTGAGGTGGCGGCATGGTAGTGGAGGGGCTGAGGTGGAGGGGTGGAGGAAGGGGCTGGGTAGACTAGGATTGGGTAGAAAAAGGTTTGGGTGGTTCTGGTTTTTGTACTGGGGGTGGCCGACTGGGTCGGATCGGCCCGGTTCGGCTGCCCCCTAAAAATAAAATAAATATTTTATTATTTAAAACGGGGCTTTTGAAAACCGTTTGTAGACGAGCAAAAATATTCCTAAGACCCGGGTTTTTAATTTGAATAAAGACGGGACTATTTAGAAAACAAAACTAGGCGTTTCGAAAATAGTTTAGACAAAACCCATGCATGATGATGCCGATGCTCAAATGCAATGCGGCATGATGACATGAGCATGCGGTCATGATGATGCAATGCACAAAAACACCGCGATTTTCTAGTAGTGGTTTTTGTGGGGCGCCACATAGTTGATGCTATTGAGTGAAACCATTGGATTATCGTTATGTTCAGAGTGTTAATTATTCATTATTTCATCTTTGATCTTGATCCATATGATGTCTTGTGAGTAGTTCGTTTAGTTCTTGAGGACATGGGAGAAGTCATGTTGTTAGTAGTGGAATTGTGTTGAGAAAGATTCAATGGTTTGATAATTAAGTTGTGATGTTATTCTTCTAGTGGTGTCATGTGAACGTCGACTACATGACACTTCACCTTTATGGGCCTAGGGGAATGCATTGTGTATTTGGCTACTAATCGTAGGGGTTGCCGGAGTGACAGAAACCTGAACCCCTGTTAGGAAACCTTTGCATAAGGGAGTGTAGGATCTCAGAGTTTAAAGTGGTGGTTAGGTTTCTATCTTAATTATTTTCTTGTACTTGTGGATGCTTGAAAGGGGTATAATCACAAGTATGTATTAGTCCTAGGAAGGTCAATACATTAGCATAGGTTCACGCACACAACACTTATCAAACTAAAGAAGATTAATCAACTATATAAAGCGAAAACACTTGAAAATATTCCCATGTGTCCTCGTGAATGTTTGGTTATCTTAAGTAATACAACCGTCTTGTCCTTTGCTAAAGAAAGGATTGGGCCACTTGCTACAATTATTATTATTGTATTTTATTTACTCGCACTTTATTTATCTGCATTATCAAAAACCCCTAAAAATCCATTTGCTAAGTATTTATAGAGAAATCCTGCTCTAAGCCACTCGTCAACACCTTTTGCTCCTCGTTCGGTTCGACACTCTTACTTATAGAAAATGCTGTGATACACCCCCTATACTTGTGGGTCATCACAGGTTTGTGGTTGCTCGTCTTGGTAAGGAACTCCTTGCTCCTCTTCTTGGTCCTCATCCTCTTCCAAAATCTCTTCCTCGGGTTGGTGTTGCTTAACCTGCAAGTCATATAGCAGACGTCCTTCCTTGATAGATAAAAGACCATTAGGCAAAGGAGCGGGGTAGAGACGCCCAGCTCCAGCAATATGCAGATAATAAACACCACCTCTCCTAATGAGCATTCCACAGGCTCTCAAGGTGGAGAAACTAACACGTGTCTTGCCTAGCACGGGTTGCAACTCATCTAGATTGATGTCTAGGGCATGGGCAAGCATGGTGATGACACCTCCTCTTGTGATTATCCCTTGGCTTTGGGAGGCTTGGTGCTCCAGGTAGCGCACAAGGATGGCGCCCAAGTTGAGTGAAGGGTTGCAGTTGATGTAAGCATCCTTTGTGAGGACTACGATGTCCTCCTCGTTGAGTCTCGTGAACTCATTATGTGTCTTCAAGGTGTTAGCAATAACATAAAACAAATAGCAAATTGCAGGATGTTGAATATTCTTCCCCTTGTTCACTCTACTAGTGAAACTCATTCCATTATAGTATTGTTCAGGGGAAGGACTTAAGCCAGTAAAGGATGTGTGTAAAGCATGAACATCATTGTTTGGAAAATTAAAGCATGCGCACCATTCATCTAATGTTAAAGTATAGTTGTTATTCATCAGTCAGAAAGAAATAGTGTCCTCTCCTTACCATTGTTTAATGATGCTTTGCAACGAACTTAGAAATTAAATGGTTAAGCGGCGATAAGTAGGTACATCACGTACACAAAGTTTTGCAGGCCAGCTCTATTGCAAAGTAAATTAAAGTCATCAGAAATACCGAGTTGGTTCAATATAATGGGGCAAGCCCACTTGGTGGCCTTCACTTCGCGGTTCTTGATCCGTTTGAAGCGATCACGATGGGCCTCATCCCTAAACCATATCCCCATGTATTCTTGAGCAGCAGCTCGAGAAGCGCTAGTGGTGGCACGAGCACGAGTTTGGCTCCTTGTGTTCATCATCTAAAACATTGAAGAAAGTCAAAAATAAAACTTTTTGATCCGACAACAGTAAGTATAATATATTCCTCATCATAACACACTAAAGAATCTCCTCAAAATAATAATCTAGGCAAGAAAATCATGGCAATTGGTTCATAGTATGTCTCATCCTAGATTGATAATGACAATAGATCAAAGATGAATTTGCGAAAAATAATTGGGGGATTGGAGGAGAAACATACCTTAGATAACTCGTGTGCGAGGAAATCGAACGAAATTGAGTACAGATGAAGATCTCTTGAGATTTTGAGAGAGTTTAGAGGTAGAAGAGAGAAAAAGGATTAAATTTTTGGGGTTGGAGGTACCTTCTCGTGCGATTTTGTGGTCGGACGCAACTATACGGGTGGAACATGTGTTCCTGCCGTATAGTTGGCTTTCTGTCAAAATATTATGGTTTCCTCATGGCAGCACAGCTATACGGACACAACTATACAGCCAGAACAAAATGTTCCCACCGTATAGTTGGTCGTTAAACTGTCTGTTCCTATGAAAGAAAATATACAAAGGCATCGATATCTATATGGCCGGAACTATACGACCAGAATTTTTATTCTCAACGTATAGTTGGTCGTTAAACTCTCAGTACATTAGACAAGAAATTGTACGTAGGCACTGATATCTATACGGCCAGAACTATACGAACGTGATTTTTATTCCTGCCGTATAGTTGGTCGTTAAACTCTTAGTACATTAGAAAAGAAATTGTACAGAGGCACTGATATCTATACGACCATAGCTATATGGCTGGAATTTTTATTCCTGCCGTATAGTTGGTCATTAAAATCTCAGTACATATGAAAAGAAAATTGTCGATGGCAAAGATATCTATACGGCCGGAACTATACAGCCAGAATTTTTATTCCCGCCGTATAGTTGGTCGTTAAACTCTTTGTGTGCATCAAAAAAAATTTGTTTCTTCAAAAACTATTTCTTTTCCTATAACTTAGTGATATACCTTGTTTATGACAGAAAATTGACAGTAAATATTGTCGACCAACAATAGCATGAATAAAGCAGAATTTCAAGTAGTATCGAACTTCTTCTTCTCAAATGGAGTTTTCTAGCACTCTTTATTAAACATTAAACTTAAACTAAAACTAAAAACTTAACTCAAACCTTTATTTAACATGGGTTGCCTCCCATGGAGCACTCTTTTATGGTCAAAGCTTGACCTTAATGATACTCACTTGGGCTAGATGAGTGGAACACCCACTCCAAAGTAATTGGCCTTCAAAGTGATGGCCTCCTTCTTGTCATGTTTGACTTTCTTTTTCCTAGGGAAATGGGTAACAAAAGGATGCCGTGAAGGCAATTGTAACTTCACTTTCCCTTCATGAAGGTTAATTAAAGCCTTTATAGTTCTCAAGAAAGGACGACCTAGTATTATAGGAGCAATAGTATCTTCAGGCATGTCAATAATAACAAAGTCAATTAAAGCAGGATAGCCTTTGATGTAAACTAAAGTGTTATCCTTAATTCCTACAGCTTGTTTGTAGGTAGAATCTGCTAGATGCAATTTTAATTCAGTGATTTCAAAGGAGCCAAGATTTAACTTGTTAAAAAGACTCTTTGGGATTGTTGAGACGCTTGCACCTAGATCACAAAGTGCAGCTATCTCATTAGTCCCAATCTTTATCTTAATAGTAGGCTCAAATATGTCATCTAGTTTAACAAGCAACTTTTCAGCGATTTTCTTGTATTCCTCTTCAAGCTCGCGTACCTTAATTGCTACTTGATCAACAAAGTGTTGATACATGGCTTCATTGTTACCTTCACTTACTGGAATTTTGACGTTGATCCTCTTTACGAGATCTTCAATGGTGTAGCTTGGTGAAGGGGCATTACTATAATAAGGTTCTTCAAGCTCCTCCCTTTGGATCCTCATCATTTTGAGTTCTTCAACAGGATTGGGCTCGACTTTACCTACAAATTTAGCTAGAATGAGATTTTGACTCTCGGTTATCTTACCTAGCTATGCCTCATCGATCCTCGTTCTTTCTTGGAGGGCCTGCAAATCATTTCTCAAACTAATAGCATGGTTAGATAATTTACCAAGCATGGCATCATGGTTCTCCATTATTTTAACAAGAATATTGTTTTGTTCATTTTGCGAGTCCATGAAAGACTAAAGTGTTTCATGGAGACTACCATTACTAGTTCCCATATTATTATTATAATTACCTGCAGAACTAGAATAATGTTTCTGAAAGTTAGGATTGTAACTCTTCTTCCAAGCAGGATTATAATCATTACGAGCTATGAAGTCTATTTCTTCAATATTTGTTTCAGGGGTGGCTCTTACCTGGGTTTCCTTACCTTTTACGGCTAGTATGAGCTCATCCAACTTAGCATTGAATTCTTCATTTTCTTGTGGTGAAATAGCATTCACCTTCTTCGTGTTTGATCTTTCCACATGCCATTGGGCATGGTTGTCTTGCATATTGTCTAACAACTGCTTTGCTTCGGTAATATGTTTACCCATGAATGTTCCTCCAGCTACAGTATCAAGCATAGACTTAGATACAGGATTAAGAGCATTACAAAATAAATGGAGGATTAACCAATCTTCCATCCCATGACTAGGACAGTTTCTTAGGCATTCTTTCATCCTCTCCCATGCAAGCGCTAGTGGCTCACGCTCTTCCTGTCTAAAACCAGTAATATTAGATCGGAGTTGCATAGTCTTTGTAGGTGGGAAAAATTTAGTCATAAATAAAGAAGTACATCCCACCCACGATGTAATAGTATTTCTAGGCAAAGATATCAACCATTCTTTTGCTCTCCCTCTTAGAGAGAAAGGAAATAGACGTAATTTGACCGCATCAGGGTCAACGTCTTTTATACGCATCATATCGCATATTTCAGTGAAAGTATTTAAGTGCATACCTGCATCTTCAATAGCAGAGCCTCCAAATTGATTCTGTTGAACCAAACTTAAATAATGGGGCTTAATTTCATATTCATCAGCAGCAATTGCTGGCTGAGTAATAGGAGTACACAAATAATCATTGTTGGGAGTAGCAAACTACCCAAGCATCTTTTTAGCCATATTTCCTATGTTTTTGGGTTTTCTTAAACAAAGAATTATAATAGTAAAAGCAAGAATTTAAAGGCTAACTATTTTTTTGTTTATCAAATAAAGACTGAAAGCAAGCTAACAAAATTAAAAACAAGAATAAAAACTAGCAAGGTTCCTAATAACCACACCATGGTAGCTATTGCTTCCCCGGAACCGGTACCAAAAAAAGGGTTGATACCTTCTATCCGGATTACGGATGTAGTGTAGCTTCTTTTTCCCTAGTAGACCTAGGTTATCGAATCCTCGGGAAGCAAATGCGTAGTCAAGTTACTTTAATGGACCTTCGGGAGTTTTAGAATTCCTTTTGTGTTTTTACTGGGCCAATAGCTTGCGTCTTTTTGTTGTTGTCGATGATGGAGAGAGGGCCTAGGGCGTTTGGTTTCACCTGTAGCTGTGCAAAACATCTGATGGAAATAAAAGATAGAAATAAAGTATGTTTGTACTTGTTAGAGCAAGATAAATTATATGTGGGCAGTGCATCCATAATTGCTATTCCCTTTGGAACCACTTATAGCAATAACCTATTAGTCTCATCCATAGAAGAAAGAGAACTAATGATATGCATAGTGATGTCATCGTTAATCCCAAGTAAATCCATCACATACAGCCGTACTACCCCTTCTGTCACTGGGGTTCCCAACCCGCAGATCAGTCATTACTCATACTCCCTATACCTGGATCAACCCTCGGGGTCTTGGGTACCTAACAAGTCCTTGGATTGAGGCAAGAGAAGATACAATAATCATCATGTCATACAAACTAATACATGATCCCATCTATGATAATAACATGCACAATTGCTACATGGCTAGGCCAAAGCCCTTAGCCAAGGAGAATTACTCACACATAGAGATGAGATCAACAATCACAAACATTGTAATGAAAATCATAAGATTGATAGAAATAGTCTTACAATGTCGCCAATCAAAGAAGACATCTACTATTACAAGTGGTGGAATATGTCTATGGAGATGGAGAAGGGCTTTGAGATCTGGATGCGGCTGGTGATCTGTGGCAGAGACTTTTTGGCGAGGTCTTGCTTGTTTTCTCATCGCCTGAGGCTTCTTTATATAGGGGTCCCTTCACGAAAGTTGTTCTATTTGACCTAACGGTGGCGGCGCCAACTATATGACCGGAGCTATACGGCCGGACTTTTTGCTCCGGTCGTATAGTTGGTCGTTAAAGCGTCTGCCTCTGTCTTACGGCTCCTGGTTTCTTCTAGTTGTTGGAAATCTCGTATCTTTGACTTTAATGTAGTGACTCCCTTCTTTAAGCGACATTATCTATGCAGGAAAAATATAAAAGAAAGGATTGCATACCCCTCTGAATATTAGCATTAGTGGTAGGGTTTAGAGAGATATTTCATCAAAATTATGAATAATATCTAGTTTAAATATGGATGTAGACGGCTATATTTCAGAGCCATCAGTCACCCATCCTCAAATTGCTCTAGGCCAAGCACGCTTAACTTCATAGTTCTTTTTAGATGAGCTTCTAGAAAAGAAGTTGGAAATTGTTGATATGGGTATCCTATCAATCCTATTAAGCCATGCGCCAGGGTCTCACATACAACCACCCTTAGAAGATCGACGCCCTTGTCGATCAACCACAAGTCTTGGCACATGTTGGTGCATCTAGTGCTAGCACATCTGCCATGCCGTGTCCAATCTAGGCCACACACGCCATGCTCCACATGTCCCACCATTGACCCGCACACACCCATGTAACCGCAAGGATTGGCTCTGATACCACTTGTAACACCCCGGACTCTCCGTGCCCGGGCTATAACTCCTGGCAGCTTAATAGGATATCTATATTGGCCCCACATACCAACACTAGTCTTTTCTATGCACTCTGTCCTCACTCGTGCACACCCGGTACCTACTTCTCGGTCGATCACCCATCTTCAAATTTCTCTGGGCCAAGCACGCTTAACTTCAGAGTTCTTTTTAGATGAGCTTCTATAAAATAAGTTGCAACATGTTTGAAAGGATATTAATTTCTCTTTGTATTTTGGTGTTGATGACAACTTTAGTTGTGGTTTAATCGTGTGCCTAAGTTACAGGTTTTTCCTATGGACAGCTTGGTGTGTGGAGTCACCTCTTAACGGATAGTGAAGATGGCGTCTCCTTTTTTGCACTTTCTCTCTCTCTTTATGTTTTTAGGTGACCGTACTATCAAGAGGGGGTCCACCTGGGAAGGTTGTGGGAAATCACGCTTTCATGCATAGACCATACTTGCACATCCACAACCATCCTATTGTTCAGCGAGAGAGTGTTTTTCCTAGGTGGTTGACAGTTTTCTGCCCTGACCGGAAGTACCGACCACGCATCGGTAGTACCGCTCAGCGGGTTTTGTGTGGCTGGGCTAGGGGTATTTTCGGCCCTTGTTCCGGGGCTACTTCCACTCAAGTTCAGTACACTTCTGTGTTCATATGAACTATTTGATAGAAATAGAGTCGGAACTAGGTCCGGTAGTACCAGCCAAAAGTTTCAGCCGTTCCTAGCTAGAACTTCTGACCAGCTCCGTCAGCCCACATCCCTTGAATTGTAGTACCGGTCAGGACCTCGCAGCCCAGTATTTTTGGCACTAGTTCCACTCCAAATTCTGCCTGACATTTAGTACACTTATGTCTAGAAGTGATCTAATTGCTGGAATTTGCACCAGAACTATGGTCCGTAGTACCGGTCAGTAAGCTAGGCTTGTTGAGCTGGATTTTTTGACCATTCTGGGGTGTGGCTCCGGACCGTTGGAGCCTGCCACCGGAAGTACCGGTCCTCCACCGGTAGTACCAGTGGTGCCGCGGGGACAAAAATCTGTCAGTTTTGAAGGGGCCTATTTAAGGCACCCTTCTTCCTCCTCTCATCTTATCTCTTCGTTTTCTCTCTACTCCATTAATACAAGAGCTTCATCTGCCTAGATCTCCCTCCATAACCACTCAAACCTCTTGATCTTTTGAGGAGTGGGAGAGGAGAGCTAGATCTACACTTCCACCAAAGGAATCGTGATTTCCCCCACCCATCCTTAGTGGAGCTTGTTACTCTTGGGTTCTTGGAACGTTATACGGTGTAGGGTATCCTCGGAGCTGGGGCAATTGTTATGAAGCTTTGTGGTGTCGTTGAGGGCCTCCAATTGAGTTGTGGAGTCTCCCCTCAACCTTGTTGTAATGGTTTTGGTTGGCACCTCCAAGGTCACCGATTAGTAGATTGTGAGTCCACCTTGTGGTGGTACTCACCGGAGAAGAAGGTGAGGCCTTTGTGGTGCTCGGGTGACCTTGTGTGGACCTGACACCTCTCCAACATAGATGTAGCTTCCTTGGAAGTGAACTACAAGAATTATATCTTTGTGTCCCCTCGTCGGTTCATCCGTTCCTCTCCTTTACTACTTGCAATTACCGTCTTGTTTACTTGTTGTATCGTTTTGCATATAGGTTATTCATATAGTTTCATATCTAGATAACTTAATTTTGTGCAAAGCCAAAATTTCTAAGAAAAGATTAAAAATGTAGTCTCCTATTCACCCCCCTCTAGTCGACCAAAGTTGGACCTTTCAATTGGTATCAGAGCCAAGGCTCTTACTTCGGGCTTTACCGCCTAAGAGACGATTGCTGGTGATGAGGGTAGTAGGGTTCGAACCACCAAGAACTTGGTCTCCATGGATGACCTCAATCGATTGGAGACATCCATGATGACCAAGTTTGAGGAAATAATGACCATTTTGCAGTCCCTTAAGCCTAACCCCATGGTAGCCACTCCTCATGTTGCATCCCAAACCGCGACTGTGCACGTGGTGAATCCCGTGGCCGCCTCAAATCACTTGGGCCTAGTCTTTGTGGCTCAAACCACCAAGCCCCCAAGTGAGAGCACCGAGGGGCTAGGTGACTCCTCCTCCAAGGAGGGAGAGGAGGGAAAGGATTACTCGGAGGTGCCAACACCCCTGAAGTACACTCCGGACCCACCAATTCCCATGCCACATATTATACCTTAAGAAGAACCTCCGATGCTAGATACTTCAAAATTCGCCAATTGGCAATATCTAATGCAATCTCACATTTCCAGCTCTTCTATTGAATTGATGAGGATTGTGGAAGAAGGATTATCGCCATATGATGCAAAGAAGTTGACTCGGGCCAAGGTTGTGGACAAGCAGCTCAATGCTACCTCTTTGGGCA
Organism: Avena eriantha; assembly: GCA_910589775.1. Lineage (NCBI taxonomy): Eukaryota > Viridiplantae > Streptophyta > Magnoliopsida > Poales > Poaceae > Avena > Avena eriantha. The sequence continues at coordinate 128,354,797 of OU342746.1, forward strand.
TGATCCAAAAGACAGTGACTCCCAAGGACTTTGCTCACATTCGCCAATTCTCCACCGCCAAAGAAGCCTGGGATCATCTCACCGAGTTGTATGTCGGTAATGCTAGCATTTAAATCTCCAAGTTTGATGAAGTCAACAATGAGTCTGATGGCTTTGCAATGAAACATAATGAGTCTCCCAAAGACATGTACAGTTGTCTCAAGGTTATTTGTTGCACTATGAGGGACATTGGTGCTACCTATGTTGATGACAAGTTCATGAAGAGGAAGTTTGTTCAAGCCCTTCTTCCCTTTGAGGAGCAAAAACTCAATTCTATCAAGGGGAGAAGAAACTATCACATCATGTCTTCTCAAGATGTATTTAGTGAAGTTATTGCCATTACTATTGCTAATAGGAAAACGGAGTCCGCTCGTGCTCGTGCCTATGGATATCAAAAGGTGAACCTTGCCTTGAAGGCCCAAGTGATGGATGTTGATGAATATGAAGACACCAGTGAGTGGTCTCAAGAGGACATCAAGTACGCCTTCAATGTCACTTGGCTCTCGCATCAAGGGCCTTTTGGATAAGCCAGGCATGAAGTCAATGTCGAGGGAGAACTCAAGATTCAACTCAACCATGAAGGCTCCTAAGGCAAGATCTTGCTACAATTGAAACGACAAGAGTTACTTCGTGGCCCAATGTCCCTTCAAGAATAGAGATGACAATTGTAACACCCCAAAACTTCTAATCAAGATCATCAAGTTCTAATCACCCAAGTTTAGGGTTAACAAAAACTTTTATTAAGAAAATGAATATGAATGCATGTGTGTTTGCATTAGTATAGAATTGAGTTCTTATGCCATGCTTGATTGTTACAAATGTTGTGAAATGGTTTAAGGATGAATACTACATCATCTAGACCAATTACAAACAAAATCAAAAGAAATCAAATAAGAATAAATAAAGCAAATGGTCATTTTGACCAAAATCAACCACTAGATCACTTTGTGTGTTCCTAGAAGAAGATTTCTAACAGAAACAATTCTAATTCTTTTCACCCCTTGCTAGAACAAGTAAAAGTGTATCAAGGCCCACTTTACAAACTTACAAATACATCTATCAAATAAATTTAATGGACAGTTGAAAATTGAATCTAGTTCATATGTTAAGATCCCACTTAAGTGATTTAGAACCTTTACTTAGTTTTCTATACTTCTGAACTCAGTTTAGATCAATCTGGCTTTTTGCAAATAAACCTAGAGCTTAAGATTCCTACTAGAATTACCTTACTTGTTAGTGATAGTTTGCGAGTACTTAAAGATTACTCATAGCTTTGTCCCTAGCTATTCCCGTGGCCAGACTATAAGGAGAACTATCAGGAAGATGGACAGCAGGACGTCTACGACAACTAGGATCATCTCCCATCATCAGTATTGCCTATGACCCAGAATATGGAGCCCACTATTACGCTTTATTATTCCGCTGCTTGACTGCATTAAGACTGGATCATGAGATCCTTTATTTGTGTAAGACCTTATTATGGTTTGTAATGGATGATGTACTGTGATATCCAATCTATTATGTCTCGCAAAAATGGTAATCCTGGGATTGCGATGTATGGCATAACAGGCATATGGGATTAAAAATCCAGGTATTGACAAGTTGGTATCAGAGCCATCCTGACCATAGGAGACCCTAGTTAGAATGGACGTCCGAACAAAAACTTAGTTTCAAAACAAAAGAAGGGACTATTTATGAAAACCTATTCCCCCTCTTATCCTTGAGATTCTTTCCAAAAAAATCATCTTCCTCAAAAATTCTTACAATCCTATCTAAAATTTGATACACTTGATCACCTCACTAACTTACTCATCCTAAATTCTTATAGATGGAAGTTCAGTATTGCAAGTTCTACCAGTTGGGCAAGGGAGGCCAACTAATCTTTGAGAGGGATCTCGATGCACTGTCAGAGTACCTTGAGTGCCCGCATCCGGAATTCTTCGGTGCACAACTCAAGGAGCACCCAGGAGGAGATCTACAATGGTTGATAGTTGCAGATCTCAGAGGCAAGATGGAAGCACCCCTTTCTGAGAAGATTCAATTCACCATAAGGGAGAACAACTAGCTAGATGGATTATCCAGGGCTATGCATGAAGCTCTTGCCCGTCTGTGCGGACAAAACATCAACTTTATCCAGGGAACCCACTTTGCGCACTTCGCAAGGCGTGATTATATGGGTATGCCATTGGAGATGCCAAGTCACCCAGAGATGAAGCGCTAGGTGGAAAATCTTGACTTCCTACTGTATGATAGGCAGAAGGAATTGGACAATGCTCGAGCCTACATCAACCACAACCTTGCCATTACCACCAAGAAGGACCAGACTCTCGCCATGCTCATCAAGGATCGCCAATCACTTCGTCGTCTGTGCGAGAAGAAGGATCGCACCATCGCTCATCTTCGCAAGAAGGTGGCCGACCTCGAGAAGACTATCCATGAACAAGAAGTCCAGCTTGAAGCAAAGGAAGAGGAAGAAGGTGAAGACATCTAGGGAGATCTTCACTCGTACCTCAGTGATGACAACGACTACCTGGAGGATGATGCCATGGATTTCTACACCGATGATGATGATTCTGACTTCATTGATGATGAATAGATTCACTTGATCACTACCGTATGAGTTATATCGGTCCCACTATATCTTAGTTCACAGAATGGTTCCTAAAACCATCTATTTTCTATTTGTGTGTGGTGTGTGTTTGTATTGTGTCCTTGAATGAATGAATTAATGAGAAGAAGTTAGTTTGCCAAACCTGAGTCAAACTCAAAGTTTCAGCTTTTCAAAAACAAAACCATGAACCTTAGAAATTTCCCTCTTGTCTCATTATCTATCTCAATCTTCAGATGACTCGTGGAAACGAAGGAGGAAGCAGCTCATCGTAGGACCTGATGTTGCAGATTCTACAAATGCTAGTTTCCGACCATGAAGCTAGTAGAGCCGAACGTCAAGCCAACCTAGCCACTCTTCAACAGATAGCTCAGATGGCCCACAATAATCAAGGCCATGGAAACCAAGATCATTATGGATTTAAGCTTAAAAACTTTCAGAATACCAATCCCCCTATAATCAATAAGTCTGAGGATCCCTTAGATGCTGATGACTGGCTGCAAACCATGGAGAATAATCTGGAGGTCGCAGGAGTTGAAGCCAATGAGAAGGTACTGTTTGCCACCCATTACCTGGCAGGAGATGCAAGATCCTAGTGGAATAGCACTCGTACCATGAATGATGGTCAGATGATGATGTGGCAAGCATTCAAGATCAAGTTCAGCCACACCCATGTGCCCCAAGGTTTAGTCACCAGAATGAGAGATGAGTTCAGAGAACTGAAGCAAGGCAGAATGATGGTAGTTGAGTATCGTGACTAATTTTTGTCGCTAGCTAGATATGCCCCTGATGAGATCAAAACTGAAGCCAAGAAGAAGGAGAGGTTCCTAAACAGATTGCATGATGAGATGCAGACTGTTTTGGTCAACATCCACTTTGGAGATCTCGAAGAGCTTGTAGACTCTGCCTTCCAGATGGAAGGAAAGATCAACCAAGCCAATGACAACCGCAAGCGCAGGATGATGCACCAGACTGGGTCCCACAATACCCCGAAGTATTGCCCCAATACGTCAGCAGGATCTGCCCTGAGAAACAATAGACCCCCGATGAACCGTCCAAGCTACCCCAATCGTAGCGTAGGAAACTTGAAGTCTAGAGGAAACAACAACAACCCCGACAACTCCAACAATTTCAACCGTGCACCGCCCAAGTCCAACAACAACAAAAACAACAATACTGCCGCAAGGACTAGAAGCAATGTTGTGCCTGTTGCAGCCAAAGACAAGTCCTAGATTACTTGCTTTGAATGTGGAGTCAAGGGTCACTACTCCAACGAGTGTCCCAAGAAGCTTGCAGCCACCACCAATGTGAATGCCCCAGCTCAGCAATAGTGCCGTGTTCAGCCTAGAAGAAGATTCGCCCCAAGGAATTCGCTCAACCGCAACAGCCGTCTATTTCACATGAATGCTGAAGAAGCCCAGGAAGCGCAAGATGTCATGTTGGGTATGTTTTCTGTTAACTCAGTACTTGCACGAGTGTTGTTTGATTCTGGATCATCACACTCATTTGTTACAGAATAATTTGCATGCACTAGTAAGATTCAACCCACAAAATTGAAGCATGCTATGATAGTTCAAATACCTGGTTCAACCACCAAAGCTAGAAAAATATGCAAGGTTGTACCTATCAGAATCCATGGAATAGATTTTTATGCCAATCTAATAGTACTTGGAACCAAAGGTTTGGGAAGTAGTACTAGGAATGGATTGGATGTCGAAACATAAAGGATTGATCGACTGTGCCAAGAAAGCCATAACCATGACCAGTAGCTCTGGAGTATTAGTAGAGCATGTATTGGAAACCTTGCCCTGTCAGTTCAAATGCAACAAGAGTCTATCCCAACCAACCATAGACTAAGTCAGAGTAGTCTGTGAATACCCCGACGTATTCCCAGATGAATTGCCCGATATGCCCCCAGATCGGGATATCGAGTTCATTATTGAACTAATTCCTGGAACTGGACCCATAGCGCAGAGACCTTATAGTATGAACCCATCTGAAATAGTGGAGGTGAAGAAGCAACTTGATGCTATGCTGGCGAAAGGTTTGATTCGACCAAGCGCATCGTCATGGAGATCGCATGTTTTGTTTGTGGATAAGAAAGATGGAGGTAACCGTTTGTACATGGATTACCAGAAGCTGAATGATGTCACCATCAAGAACAAGTACCCACTGCCAAAGATAGAGGATCTGTTTGATCAGTTGACTAGTGCTAGAGTGTTTTCTAAGATTGATCTTAGAACTGGTTATCATCAACTCAAGATTCGTGCAACGGGTATTCCAATGACCGCCTTTACCACCAGATATGGTTTGTATGAGTATACGGTCATGTATTTTGGATTAACCAATGCTCCCACTTATTTCATGAATCTCATTAATAAGATTTTTGTGAACTTTCTAGATAAGTTTGTCGTTGCTTTTATCGACGATATTCTAATCTATTCCAAGTCAGAAGAAGACCATGAGCTACACTTGAGAACCATCCTTGAAACCATTAGAGACCATAAGTTGTATGCCAAGTTTAGCAAATGTGAATTCTAGTTGAAGGAAGTAGGATTCCTAGGATATATTGTGTCAGTAGGAGGAGTCACTATTGATCCCGCCAAGATCAAAAAATTTGAAGAATGGGACGCCCCAACCACTCAAACCCAAGTCCGTGCATTTCTCGGATTAGCAGGATATTACCACAAGTTTGTTGAAGGATTTTAGAGCATCGCAAGACCAATGAGCCAACTGTTGAAGAAAGATAAGAAGTTTGAATGGACTGACAAATGTGAAGCAAGTTTTCAAGAGCTCAAGAAGAGATTAATTTCAGACCCAATCTTGATTATGCCAGATATCAAGAAGCCTTTTGATGTGTATTGTGATGCATACAAGATTGGTCTCGAATGTGTGTTGATGCAAGAAGGCAAAGTCATTGCATATCTGTCCAGACAACTGAAGCAACATGCGCAAAACTACCCTACCCATGATCTTGAACTAGCAGTCGTAGTTTTAGCATTGAAGACATGGCGTCATTACCTTATGGGTAACCGCTATGAGATTTATTCGGATCACAAGAGTCTGAAGTATATTTTCACTTAGAAGGAGCTGAATATGAGGCAAAGGAGATGGATAGAGTTAATCAAGGATTATGACCTTGACATTCGCTATCACCCCGGCAAAGCCAATGTGGTAGCGGATGCTCTTAGCAGATTGCCGTGTAGATTAAACTCTATAATCAAAGAATCCCAGCCAAGTTTGCATGAAGAGTGGAGCAGTTTCGAACAGAGCTAGTTAGCAAAGGATTTTTAGCTAGCATTGAACTTCAACCCACTTTGATCAGTCAGATCAAGGAGGCGCAGAAAGGAAATGCGAGTATCGACGGAATCAAGTGTCGTATTGGTATGGGAAAGGTACCCGGATTCACCAAAGATGAAGAAGGAGTTTTTTGGTACAAAGGACGTATCTGTGTGCCAGCAGATTCGGAGCTGAAGCAAGTTATCATGCATGAAGCTCATGATACTCTTTATTCTATCCACCCTGGAGGAACGAAGATGTATCAGGATTTGAAGGAGCAATTTTGGTGGCACAAGATGAAGAGAGAAATCGGAAGCTACATAGCCAAGTGTGATATCTGTCAACGAGTCAAGACAGAACATCAGAGACCCGCAGGACTGTTGCAACCATTGTAGATTCCGGAATGGAAATGAGATTCTGTCGGAATGGACTTTATCATCGGTTTGCCTACTTCTTGTAGGGGAAATGACTCTATTTGGGTCATAGTTCATAGACTGTCCAAGGTAGCCCATTTCATACCTCTCAAGACTATCTACCAGAGTTTGAAGCTAGCAGAGTTGTACATTTCAAGAATTGTCAGTTTGCATGGAACCCCCAAAACCATAGTGTCGGATCGAGGAACCCAATTTACCTCAAGATTTTGGTAGAAAGTCCAAGAAGGATTAGGAACCAAGTTGAATTTCAGCACAGCTTATCACCCGCAAACCGATGGACAAACTGAAAGAGTCAACCAAATCTTAGAAGATATGTTGAGAGCTTGTGTGCTAGAATATGGATCAAAATGGGAAGATTGTCTGCCTTTCGCAGAATTCTCATACAACAACAGTTATCAAGCCAGTTCGCAAATGGCCCCATTTGAGTTCTTATATGGAAGAAAGTGTCGTACCCCCTTGAATTGATCGCAAGTAGGAGAGAGTCAGATTTTCGGACCTGACATCCTACGAGAAGCCGAAGAGAAGGTTCACAAAGTCTGTGAGCACCTCAAGACCGCCCAATCAAGACAAAAGAGTTATGCTGACAAGAGACGTCGATACTTGACTTTCAATGTCTGAGATTTTGTGTATCTCAAAGTGTCACCCCTGAAGAGAATGCAACGTTTTCAACTGAAAGGAAAGTTAGGCCCCAGATATATTGGACCCTTCAAGATTCTGAATCGCCGAGGAGAAGTATCTTATCAACTGGAACTACCAGAAGAGATGTCAGCCATCCATAATGTGTTTCATATCTCGTTACTTTGCAAGTGCCTAGAAGTTCCGGAGAAGACCGAAGTTTTCAAGAACATCGATCACCGAGCCATAGATATCAACAAGGATCTGACATATCGTGAAGTGCCCATCCGTATTTTGGAAGAAGCCTTCAGAACCACCAGGACCCGGAGTATCAAGTTTCTCAAGATCCAATGGAGCAACCACACCGAAGAAGAAGCTACTTGGGAGTGAGAAGATTACATTAGGACTGAGTTTCCAGATCTCTTTAGTTCCTAGTTTTTCTTAAATCTCGGGGCGAGATTGTAGCATCCCGGTAAAACCACTACTAGAAAATCGCGTGTTGTTTTTATTTTGTGCATCATCATGACCACATGCTCATGTCATCATGCCACATTGCATTTGAGCATGTTCATGTCATCATGCATATTTTGCCTAAAACTATTTTTGAAAAGCCTAGCTTTGTTTTCTGAATATCCCCGTTTTCTGAATATCCCCGTCTTTATTTCAAACCAAAACCCCGGTCTCTTTCGGAACTTTTGTTTATCTAAAATTAATTACAAAAGGTCTTTAAAAATAAAATAGAATAATAATAAATATAAAACTTATATTTTATTTTTGGGAGGCAGCCAGCCAGGCCCAAAAGCCCAGCCAACCACCTCCAAACCCAAACCCTAGTCTACCCTAATCCTACCCGCACACCACAGAGCAGTCGCCGCCGCAGCACACCGCTCAAGCCTGCACGCGTTACACGCCCAAACAGCGTCGCGCCCCTGGTCTTACTCCACACACACGATCAGCACTGCGCGCAACGACCTGGCCCCACCCTCTCGGCTCAGCGTCGCTCGTACGCAGCCGCCAACACACCCTAGCTACACCCGCGTTGCACCCCGACCCAGCCTAGACCGCATTGTACACACCACGACTGACACTGTCCCCCTCCTGCGACCGACCCCACCCATCGATCTCACCTCACGTCGCTCTCCCTGGCCCCACCATGTGATCCTCTCCCCACAGGATCGATCCCACCAACCCCGCACGATATCCTCCTCCTCGCTCGTGTCCTTCCTTCCCTAACGCTACCAGGGGCCAATTCCCGTCGATCATCTCGAGCCGAGAGCACCCGCCGCCATTGGCGACACCATCTGCGGTGCCCCTCTGCTACCCTACCTCGCATGTCCTGTCTCCAGGCCGCCGTCCTCGCGGGCATCTTCCCGATGGTTCCCGTCTCCACGACCCCAAGCCTCTGCATCGCGTCGCTGCCTTTCGCCTGCGAGCCTCGCCGTCCCGGAGCTCCGCCCATGATGCCATGCTCGCCTCGCCATGGACCCCTTCGCCCTGGCGCCCTCTCCTCTGTCGATTGACGTCCTCCAGCTTGGCCGCTTCCCCGGCACCTCATCTCGCGGTCACCAATGCGTGCACCACTGCCCTGGCGCAAGACCGGCCTCTCCTTCCTCACCAACAACCACTGCCTCTGCCCGTCGGGCTCGCCGAAGACCTCCTTTGTGCCGCCGCCGAGGCCGCCCTACAACCTCGTCCTTGCTGCCACGCTGAGTTACTCATCGCCGAGCCCGCATCGCCGCCTCTAGGCTGCGGTTGAACATGTTGCTAGTACATGTTTGGCTCTAGCAAGTTTTCGACCGTGGCCCCTGACCATCTACTCAAGTTTCTGGTTCCCTGTACCGATGCAGTTTTCCATGTGGGGATGTTGTGGTGAAGGTCTGGTGGTGATGCTACGGATGTGGTAGTGGTGTTGTGAACCTCCAGCAAACAAGTACGACAATTTGGATGACTACATCGGTACATGAAGATCACCTACATGGACTCCGAGGCACTCCAAGTTCTTCTTCCCGGAAAAACCACGAAGACCAATCCCGGCGAGACCGAACCCGAACCCCTTCAAGCACCAAGATCACCGATAACCGATGTGTGAACCCTATCCGAGACCCCTATTTTTATAATATGACATATATCTTGTTGCATATGATTTGAACATGCTTGCATACATATTGCGGTTTTAGGGTATATGGATGATTCACCTAAATTAAATATGGAGGCAATATGCGGGCTTTTCTAGTCTTATATTGGCTCCATTTAAATTTGTGTAGCGAACCAATGTCATGTTTTGCCTGACATGTCAACATTTAAATTGCGGGGTAACTAAATAACTTAAACCACCTAATTAATTAAAGGGACCCGGTTCCGCTTAATTTTGTCTAGTCGCATCGCATCTTTGCCATGTCATAAATCATACATGCATCATGCCCGATCTTTTGCTGTAGTATTAAATAGTGCATCTGGTGTTTCTTTTAGTGCTTTGGTTCTTCGCGGATTAGGCCATTGAGTTGATGCGAGTATCGACAAGTTCTTCGGATAATGAACCTTCAGCAGTGTTTCCCAGGCGAGCATTCTCCCCCTTTCTACCTATTTTGCTTTTATAGTCTTTATTTCCTCCTGTTGATCTATTGCTATCTGTGACGCGATGCTTTCGTGTTCCGTACTAGATATATCCCTTACAGCCTTTATATTGCCTTGGACACATCATATTGCATGTTGTTTGATAGATAGTCAGTCTTGCGAGTGGTAGTCGCTTGCTCATGTGCTGGTTCGCGTCGTTGTTGTTCCACCGTTGTTGGAAGGATGACAGATGCTTTACGGTGGAGTTGATCATTATTTTAAATACAACTATTAAATTGCTGGGATAACTAATGAAAGAGGCACCGGTGGGCAATATCTGTTATTTGGTTTTCATGTCCACTTATGACCCGTAGGCCCCAAGTACTTGATACCTATTCCTTGACTATTCGCACTATCCACATCCGGGAGACCCTATGGATCCCCCTTAGCCAGAGCTTGATTCATTTCTTATTTATTGGGGCCACAAACTAGTTTGGGGCATTATTACTATCTTGTACTTATGCCATGCTTTACTGCTTTATTTACGACTGTGCGTGGAGCACCTGTACTGTTTTGGATGCGGAGTGTTTTCACGGTATCGACAAGCCCAGTCACACTTTCGGGTTCCTAGTCATTTACAGCCATTGACGCAAACCTTGGGTCCATCTCGGAGCCGGCCAACTTTGTTGCGGGTAGCTTAATGGGATGGCCCCTGAAATATTTTATGAATCATGTGATTGCTTTGTCGTGAAAGCCTCGTTAGGTTTTGATTTGGTTTTTCCGAGGTTGATCGTGTGTGTGTTGCTATTTGTGCACCCCTGCAGGGTAAATCTTTCCGAAAGCCGTGTCCGCAGTTATGGATGACTTGGAGCACAGTATCTCGATCATAGACAAGCATAACTAAAGTAGTGCTATAAATTTGACTTAATATGTGACTAGTAATCAGCTTCATTACAATGGAATGGATAATAAAAGTGCCAACAACTGCTGGGTTTGGGATGTCACATGCTAATTGTATCTGACTAGTAAGTATTGCAACTACAACTGAATGATTAACTACAACTGCCCACTACTTATGCTATCAGGATGACTCATGCTATCTATATCTGACTAGTAAGTGCTTCAACTATAATGGAATGAATAAAACTACCAACTGTGTGAGTTCCTCTGTTTGACTTCCTCGTTTGGTCTCGAGGGGGAATACCAGGATGGGTATGATTGGTGTTAGTATCTGGTTGGTCCCGAATAGGTCTCTTTTATCCCTCTCTAATAGCCGATAGTTGCATCGAGTCTCTATAGGTCGTTTAGTGCATACTACGATGCCACTTCAGTCCACCATACCTATGTAGGCGAGAGCCGCCGAATTCTAGCATTGCCGTGTACTGGCCTTAGTACTGACCGCTCCCTTTTTCCTTCACCCTTTGTCAGCACCCCTTTTGTTTAACAGGTATAAGTTCGACATTGTTAGCAGGGTTACCCTTCCAGCTTGGCCTGGGCAGGGTTATGGACGCCATTGGTTATTCTTCAGGGCTCTTAGCCTCATTTGCATCTTGTCCGTACTCGGATGATGTATCATTTTCAAGGTGATTTGGATCTTTGTACTGTATATCTGTATTCTTGACTCGGTGAGTCGTTGTTGTATATATATTTGTTCTGTGGGTTCCATCATGGACTATTGTGTAATGATATTACTTCGTTTTCCACCCGCATGAAAGTGCTTGGTGGGCGTCCTTGAATCGTTTCTATGCGGGTTTGGCAGGAAGCGCTAAAACTTGCATAGGGACGATTCGAGGGTGTTACAGAGTGGTATCAGAGCCCAGTAGTTGCGATACCCCACTAGTCCAGCCTGTAGGATAACCTAGCTAACGGACGAAGTAGAGTGTCTAAACTATTTTTGCAAAATCGGTTGGATAGATCTGATTAGGTCTGTTTTTACTCCTTACCCCTAAGCTATTCTCCTCTTACCTTTGAGAGTTTTGAATCTGTTCTCTTACCTTTCTTCAAGTCCAGGATTTCTCGTGGTTGGCTTTCCGTCGTACCTTCAGGTTTTCGCTTCCTCCTTTGGTAACGGTTCTTCTACATTTGGTCTTCATGCTATCTGAGGAATCCTTCAACTGTTGGACTTCTCTTTGTTCCTTCTTGTGCCTTTCGGTGTTTTCCAACACGACGACCTCATCTACATCAGATCTGATGAAACCCTGCATCACTCCTTTGTTTCCGAACCTCGCTTGTCGAGATCTTCAGTCTAATTCCGAGAATGGGTTGCATGTTTTCTACTACATGTGCGGAGTAATAGTTTGGGTGCGTGATGGATTGGCCCCCATGCCGACTACTCATTCTATTCACCCTTGTACATTGTAGCGGGTTAGATTGCACTTACTCTCCCCTCTTACGGAAGTTAGAGGTGGCCTTATCTTTTGATACCTCTACCTTCGTCTTTGTTTCTCCGGAGTGTTCTCTCAACGAACGTGAACAACGACCCCTTGTTGGTTGTGTCGCCGAATTCAAGATGGTGTAAGGATCTTTGTTAGTGGTGTCGTGAGGATCTACACGAAGCGAGAAGATCTAGATCATCAGCCTTCTTCCCCGTACCATGAGGCGGATCTTGAGGGCGAGATCCATTGTTAGTGGTGTCGAATTGTAGCATCCCGGTAAAACCACTACTAGAAAATCGCGTGTTGTTTTTAATTTGTGCATCATCATGACCACATGCTCATGTCATCAATGCCACATTGCATTTGAGCATCGTCGTGTCATCATGCATATTTTGCCTAAAACTATTTTCGAAAAGCCTATCTTTGTTTTCTGAATATCCCCGTTTTCTGAATCTCCCTGTCTTTATTTCAAACCAAAACCCCGGTCTCTTTTAGAACTTTTGTTTATCTAAAATTAATTACAAAAGGTCTTTAAAAATAAAATAGAATAATAATAAATATAAAACTTATATTTTATTTTTGGGAGGCAGCCAGCCAGGCCCAAAAGCCTAGCCGACCACCTCCAAACCCAAACCCTAGTCTACCCTAATCCTACCCGCACACCACACAGCAGTCGCCACCGCAGCACACCGCTCACGCCCACGCGCGTTACACGCCCAAACAGCGCCGTGCCCCTGGTCTTACCCCGCACACACGATCAGCACCGCGCGCAACGACCTGGCCCCACCCTCTCGGCTCAGCGTCGCACGCACGCAGCCGCCGCCACACCCTAGCGACACCAGCGTCGCACCCCGACCCAGCCTAGACCGTACTGTACACACCACGACCGACACCGCCCCACTCCCGTGATCAACCCCACCCATTGATCCCACCTCACGTCGCTCTCCCTGGCCCCACCACGCGATCCTCTCCCCACAGGATCGATCCCACCAACCCCGCACGATATCCTCCTCCTCGCTCGTGTCCTTCCTTGCCTAGCGCTGCCAGGGGCCAATTACCGTCGATCCCCTCGAGTCGAGAGCACCCCGCCGCCGCCAGCGACACCATCTGCGGCGCCCCTCTGCTACCCTACCTCGCATGTCCCGTCTCTAGGCCGCCGCCCTCACAGGCATCTTCCCGATGGTGACCGTCTCCGTGATCCCTAGCCTCTGCATCGCGTCGCTGCCTCTCGCCTGCGAGCCTTGCCGTCCCGGAGCTCCGCCCATGATGCCATGCTCGCCTCGCCATGGACCCCTTCGCCCTGGCTCCCTCTCCTCTGCCGGCTGACGTCCTCTAGCTCGGCCGCTTCCTCGGCGCCTCCTCTCGCGGTCACCAGCGCGCGCGCCGCTACCCTGGCGCGAGACCGGCCTCACCTTCCTCGCCAACAGCCACTGCCTCTGCGTGTCGGGCTCGCTGGAGACCTCCTTTGTGCCGCCGCCGAGGCCGCCCTGCAACCTCGTCCTTGCTGCCGTGCTGAGTTCCTCATCGCCGAGCCCGCATCGCCGCCTCTAGGCCACGGTTGAACATGTTGCTAGTACACGTTTGGCTCTAGCAAGTTTTCCACCATGGCCCCTGACCATCTGCTTGAGTTTCTGGTTCCCTGTACCGATGCAGTTTTCCATGTGGGGATGTTGTGGTGAAGGTCTGGTGGTGATGTTGCGGATGTGGTAGTGGTGTTGTGAACCTCCAGCAAACAAGTACAACAATTTGGATGACTACATCGGTACCTGAAGATCACCTACATGGACTCCGAGGCACTCCAAGTTATTCTTCCCGAAAAACCACGAAGAGCGATCCCGGCGAGACCGAACCCGAACCCCTTCAAGCACCAAGATCGCCGATAACCGATGTGTGAACCCTATCCGAGACCCCTATTTTTATTATATGACATATATCTTGTTTCATATGATTTCAACATGCTTGCATATATATTGCGGTTTTAGGGTATATGGATGATTCACCTAAATTAAATATGGAGGCAATATGCGGGCTTTTCTAGTCTTATATTGGCTCCATTTAAATTTGTGTAGCGAACCGATGTCATGTTTTGCCTGATATGTCAACATTTAAATTGCGGGGTAACTAAATAACTTAAACCACCTAATTAATTGTTGGGACCCGGTTCCTCTTAATTTTTTCTAGTCGCATCGCATCTTTGCCATGTCATAAATCATACATGCATCATGCCCGATCTTTTGCTGTAGTATTAAATAGTGCATCTGGTGTTTCTTTTAGTGCTCTGGTTCTTCGCGGATTAGGCTGTTGAGTTGATGCGAGTATCAACAAGTTCTTCCGATAATGAACCTTCGGTAGTGTTTTCCAGGCGAGCATTCTCCCCCTTTCTACCTATTTTGCTTTTATAGTCTTTATTTCCTCTTGTTGATCTATTGCTATCTGTGACGCGATGCTTTAGTGTTCTATACCAGATATATCCCTTGCAGCCTTTATAATTCCTTGGACACATCCTATTGCCTGTTGTTTGATAGATAGTCAGTCTTGCAAGTGGTGGTCGCTTGCTCATGTGCTGGTTCGCATCATTGTTGTTCCACCGTTGTTGAAATGATGACACATGCTTTACGGTGGAGTTGATCATGACTTTAAATACAACTATTAAATTGCTGGGATAACTAATGAAAGAGGCACCGGTGGGCAATATCTGTTATTTGGTTTTTCATGTCCACTTGTGTCCCATAGGCCCCGAGTACTTGATACCTATTCCTTGACTATTCGCACTATCCACATCCGGGAGACCCTATGGATCCCCCTTAGCCAGAGCTTGATTCATTTCTTATTTCTTGGGGCCACAAACTAGTTTGGGGCTTTATTACTATCCTGTACTTATGCCATGCTTTACTGCTTTATTTACGACTGTGCGTGGAGCACCTGTACTGTTTTGGATGCGGAGTGTTTTCGCGGTATCGACAAGCCCAGTCACACTTTTGGGTTCCCAGTCATTTACAGCCATTGACGCAAACCTTGGGTCTGTCTCAGAGCCGGCGAACTTCATTGCGGGTAGCTTAATGGGGTTCCCCCCTGAAATATTTTATGAATCTTGTGATTGCTTTGTCGTGAAAGCCTCGTTGGGTTTTGATTTGGTTTTTCCAAGGTTGATCGTGTGTATGTTGCTATTTGTGCACCCCTGTAGGGTAAATCTTTCTGAAAGTCGTGTCCGTGGTTATGGATGACTTGGAGCACAGTATCTCGATCATAGACAAGCATAACTAAAGTAGTGCTATAAATTTGACTTAATATGTGACTAGTAATCAACTTCACTACAATGGAATGGATAATAAAAGTGCCAACAACTGCTGGGTTTGGGATGTCACATGCTAATTGTATCTGACTAGTAAGTACAGCAACTACAACTGAATGATTAACTACAACTGCCCACTACTTATGCTATCAGGATGACTCATGCTATCTATATCTGACTAGTAAGTGCTTCAACTATAATGGAATGAATAAAACTGCCAACTGTGTGAGTTCCTCGGTTTGACTTCCTCATTTGGTCTCGAGGGGGAATACCAGGATGGGTATGATTGGTGTTAGTATCAGGTTGGTCCCGAATAGGTCTCTCTTATCCCTCTTTAATAGCCGACAGTTGCATCGAGTCTCTATAGGTCGTTTAGTGCATGTTGCGCTGCCGCTTTAGTCCACCATACCTATGTAGGTGAGAGCCACCGAATTCTAGCCTCGCCGTGTACTGGCCTTAGTACTGACCGCTCCCTTTTTCCTTTGCCCTTTGTCGGCACCCCTTTTGTTTAATAGGTATATTTCGACGTCGTTAGCAGGGTTACCCTTCTGGCTTGGCCTAGGCAGGGTTATGGACGCCATTGGTTATTCTTCAGGGCTCTTAGTCCCATTTGCATCTTTCCCGTACTCGGATGTTTCATCGTTTTCAAGGTGATTTGGATCTTTGTATTGTATATCTGTATTCTTGACTTAGTGATTCGTTGTTGTATATATATATATATGTTCTGTGGGTTCCATCGTGGACTATTGTGTAATGATATTACTTTGTTTTCCACCCGCACGAAAGTGCCTGGTGGGCGTCCTTGAATCATTTCTATGCGGGTTTGGCGGGAAGCGCCAAAACTTGCATAGGGAAGATTCGAGGGTGTTACAGAGATTTGTTTTAAGGAGGGAAGGTTTGCAACACCCCAAATCTTCTAATCAAGATTATCAAGTTCTAATCACCCAAGTTTGGGGTTAACAAAAACTTTTATTGAGAAAATGAATATGAATGCATGTGTGTTTGCATTAGTATAGAATTGAGTGCTTATACCATGCTTGATTGTTACAAATGTTTTGAAATGGTTTAAGGATGAATACTACATCACCTGGACCAATTACAAACAAAATCAAAAGAAAAAGAAATCAAATAAGAATAAATAAAGCAAATGGTCATTTTGACGAAAATCAACCACTAGGTCACTTTGTGTGTTCCTAGAAGAAGATTTCTAACAGAAACAGTTCTAATTCTTTTCACCCCTTGCTAGACCAAGTAAAAGTGTATCAAGGCGCACTTTACAAACTTACAAAAACATCTATCAAATCAATTTAATGGACAGTTGAAAATTGAATCTAGTTCATATGTTAAGATCCCACTTTTTCAAAAACCTATCAAATCAATTCCCCTTGACCTCTCCAAGCAAACATAGACTCTCAAGCTTAAATTAATATCACTCAAAAAAAATTGAATCAAAAATTTCAAACTTTAGTTCTTGCGACCATTTTCACAAACACCTTAGCTACACAGATAAACCTCTAGCCTAACTTCACTGTTTCCACAGTAATCCCTTGACCATTTGGTCCCCTCTTCACTCTCGGGTCTCCCAGAGTCTAACTAAGCAGTGGACAGCATCCCCCTTAGCCGTTGCGCAGTGGAGCGCCGTCCATTTGTGGTCATCACCATCCGACCACAGCCAGCTCACAGCAGACACCGCCGCAGCCAGCCATGATGTCCAGGAAGCATGCCTCGGTCCACCGCCACCCCTTGTCCAGGCCACGACCCCAGCCGAGCCCTAGACCACCCTAGCTACGCCGTGCACCATGCCTCTGCGCCATGTCCAGAGCGTGCCAGCTCGCCGCGTCCGACCAGCTCGCCTAGACCGTGCCTTGCCCTCACTGCGCACGCCCACACCCGCCATGATCACAGCAACCCAGTGGACAGCCCCGTTCACCACCGCACGACCCGCAGCTGTCGCACGCCGCCGCAAACACCTCTGTGCCCGCGCGGAGCGCCGCACGCTCCCGACCGAACCACACCGCCCCACGCCTCGCCATTATGCTCGTGAGAACCACCCGGGAACACAGCACCGCCCCCTACCCTCAGCCATGCCGATAGCAGCCTGTAGCTTCATCATAGACGAGCTCGCGCCGTACCATTCGGTCCCCTCGCCGCACTATAAAAGGAGGTCACCCCTGCCCCATTTCTCCACACCAACACCCTCAGCACCGCTCACTGACCCTCCCCCACTTGTCCCCAGAGCAAGGCGAGCACCACCGTGCTAGAATTTTACCGGAGCCCTCCGCTGCTGGAGGAGAAGGGCGTCATCGATTTCGACCACCCCAAGCCCTGCCGTGACCGCGCCTCGCCTCGTTGTCATCTACCACATCGATCGCCCCCATCTCTGACCCTAGCTGGAGCCTAGGTGAGACCCGCCAGACCCCCACCGCCACGTTAGGGTTGATTCCTTGCCAGAGTTGTTCATCGTCGATGATGAACCACGACCATTGGATTTCAATTAGATACCTAGGGCTCTGGTTGAAAGATACCGTTTCATTTAGTTAGTCTCGCTGATTGGTGGACCCCATCTGTCAGCAGCCTGCTGCGCTGTGCAGTGCAGCTGGGCCGGCCCGTTTAACTTTTCGCGCTGTCCTGGAAATTCAAATAATTGTTTTTCCATTTTAGTTAAAACCCTATTATGTACCTAGATTCAAAAATCAATTTAGAGAGTTTCACTAAACCAAATTGACTGATTCAAATTTTGCTAGAAAGGTAATTAAAATATCTATCCAAGACCGTTGGATTTAAGTCATTTGGAGTTAAAGATAATCTTTAGTAAAAATAACAAGACAGAGACTTTTCCAACTTCAATCATTTTTCAAAAATCAACCATAATAGCTTTTGAGTTGATTCCAACTCTCAGAAATCACATTTGATAATAGCTATCTGAATATGTAAAAATATCTAGGTTTGAATGCAGTGACTTTGGACTAGTACCAAAACAATGTTATTAGGGCATTTCTAGTCACTTTTAATATATTAAATAATAATCTTAAACTTTATAAAATATGACCAACACTTTAAATTACATTCCCATGTATAAGAATATGTGGTGATGACATGTGTCCACATGATCCCATATTCTATTTGGAGAATATTAAATCTTAATTAATGTCAATGAGTAGAAATTATTTTTCTAAAATAAAATGAATGAAAATAGTTCTTTATTTCATGTGATGATTGCGATGATGCTAGATCATCAAGTGTGAGCCTTAGTGTGCTAAATAGACTTAGTTAAGTATTGTTTGGTGATTGTGTACCCCGTATTCATTTATATACGATAGTACCAACCAAGGATACGAGGAGGAGAACTTCCAAGACAAAGACGAAGAAAACTTCAATCACTGCACCAACCAAGGCAAGCTAGAATTATACAAGTTAACCATGCAAGCTATTATTGGCAAGCTAACACTTGCAAGCCATCACTAATTGCAAGTTTTAACCTAAGCAAGATGCATTAGGCATGCTTTTTTTATATACCATTGATCATACCAACCCCAAGTTTTACTTGCAAGCTTTATTCTTTTTACATTACCAAAGTTCTTTACTTCTAGTTAGTACTATGTGAGTATTTTGGAAAGTAGTATAGATATCATAAAGAGTATAAAACTAGGCCTATACTAGATGTCACTCTATGGCATGAGATTGAAGATTAGCACCCCTCATGTGTGAACACTCTTAACTTAGTGGCTAGTGCTAAGCATAAAACTTGATCATTTTAGCTGGGAATACTTGGTGAAAATGATTATAAAAACCTTGGAATGATGCTTCATTCTATTGAAATGTTTTGACATGTGTTGAGAAACACAAATGGATTTGATGATGAAAATGTTGAGGCATGAGCCTTAGCCCTTTTCAAAAACTAATGGTTGGGTTCGAATGTGATACCATTCCAATTTTACCGTACAACCATAATACCTGAATTAGGTAAGGCTTAGTCGTTAGTTTATATGCATTAGTATGGGTTCCCTCACAGAAGAGGTTTGAGCTGAGGTTACCTCTTGATGATTGTCCACCTATGTAGTGCCCAGGATGGCATATGGCCACGGCTGGGAGGCCAAGCTCATAGGGGAGGTGCATATACTAGAGTGTGTAATTGAAAGGTTATGATTGATTATCCGCATACTAAGTATGATTGATTCAGGGTTATCCCTAACGGATGTATCGAATTTTGTGGTAAAAGTTTACCACCTCTGTAGAGTGTTAAACTATTCGAATAGCCGCGTCCGCGGTCATGGACAGTTGGAGTGGCCATACTATTCCGTTGTCAGATGTTTTCAAAATGACTTGTGAAGTGAACTATGATTTTGACTTAACGACAACAGGGTTGTGGATATGAAAACTAGGTTCCCACTTAAGTTTTTAGAACATTTACTTAGTTTTATTTACTTCTGAACTCAGTTTAGATAAATCTGGCTTTTTGCAAATAAACCTAGAGCTTAAGATTCCTACTAGAACTACCCTACTTGTGAGTGATAGTTTGCGAGTACTTAAAGAGTACTCATGGCTTTGTCCCTGGCTATTCCCGTGGCCAGACTATGAGGAGGACTATCAGGAAGATGTACAGCAGGATGGCTACGACAACTAGGATCATCTCCCATCGTCAGCATTGCATGTGACCCTGAAGATGGAGCCCACTACTACGCTTTATTATTCCGTTGCTTGACTGTATTAAGACTGGATCATGAGATCCTTTATTTGTGTAAGACCTTATTATGGTTTGTAATGGATGATGTACTGTGATATCCAATCTGTTATGTCTCGCAAAAATGGTAATCCTGGGATTGCGATGTATGGCATAATAGGCATCTGGGATTAAAAATCTGGGTGTTGACAAGTTGGTATCAGAGCCATCCTAACCATAGGAGACCCTAGTTAGAATGGACATCTGAACAAAAACTTAGTTTCAAAACAAAAGAAGTGACTATTTATGAAAACATATTCCCCCTCTTATCCTTGAGATTCTTTCAAAAAAATCATGTTCCTCAAAAATTCTTACAATCCTATCTAAAATTTGACACACTTGATCACTTCACTAACTTACTCATCCTAAATTCTTATAGATGGAAGTTCAGTATTGCAAGTTCTAGCAGTTGGGCAACGGAGGCCAACTGATCTTTGAGAGGGATCTCGATGAACTGTTAGAGTACCTTGAGCGCCTGCATCCGGAATTCTTCGGTGCACAACTCAAGGAGCACCCAGGAGGAGATCTACTATGGCTGATAGTTGCAGATCTCAGAGGCAAGATGGAAGCACCCCTTTCTGAGAAGATTCAATCCACCGTGCGGGAGAACAACTGGCTAGATGGATTAGCCAGGGCTATGCATGAAGCTCTTGCCCGTCTAGGCAGACAAAACATCAACTTGATCCAGGGAACCCGCTTTGCGCACTTCGCAAGGCGTGATTCTATGGGTATGCCATTGGAGATGCCAAGTGACCCAGAGATGAAGTGCCAGGTGGAAAATCTTGACTTCCTGTTGTATGATAGGCAGAAGGAATTGGATAATGCTCGAGCCTACGCCAACCATAACCTTGCCATTGCCGCCAAGAAGGACCAGACTCTCGCCATGCTCATCAAGGATCGCCAATCACTTCGCCGTCAGTGCGAGAAGAAGGATCGCACGATCGCTCATCTTTGCAAGAAGGTGGCCGACCTCGAGAAGACCATTGATACGTCCATTTTGCATCACTATTCTATATCATAATTTACTATTCATTCATATATTTCATATTAAGGGATGTTACTTATGTAATTTCACCTATTTTTGCATGGTTGATGACTTTTGGAGCATGGACCGCTGCAGTCAGGATTCTGATGGAAAAGGTGTTGTTTGGAGGAAAAATTCACGAACATCAGAAAATCCGGGAAAATATACGGAAAATCCTATTTTCCCAGAAGACGAAGGAAGCCAGAAGGAGGAGTGGATATGGGCCATAGGGGGCCCACACCACCCCCTGGCGCGGGTCAGCCTAGGCCATGCCACCAGGTGGTGTGTCCGCCCTAGCGCACCTCCAGCTCTCCCCTCTCGCGTATATTATCCTCCCGAAACCCTAATACTCGGGGAGCAACCACCGAAAGATTCCGCCGCCTCTGCGGGGCAGAAAACACCGAGAGAGAAAGATCTCTCCGGTAGACAGATTTCTGCCGAGGGAATTCCTTCCCGGAGAGGGGAGATTGTTGCCATCAACACCACCATCAAGCTAGACTTCATCGGGATCATCATCATCATCACCACCATCATCATCATCAGCACCATCATCACCATCTCCATATTGCTGTAATAATTGGGTTGAATCTTGCATAGTTCTTAGGGGAAACTTTCTCGGTGTTGATTACTCTTTGTAGTTGATGCTATTGAGTGAACCATTGAAGTATTGTTTATGTTCAGATTGTTATACATCATTATTCCATCTCTGATCATTATCCATATGATGTCTTGTGAGTAGTTCGTTTTGTTCTTGAGGACATGGGAGAAGTCATGTTGTTAGTAGTGGAATTGTGTTGAGAAAGATTCAATAGTTTGATATTTAAGTTGTGGTGCACTTCTTCTAGTGGTGTCATGTGAACGTCGACTACATGAAACTTCACCTATATGGGCCTAGGGGAATGCATTGTGTATTTGGCTACTAATCGTAGGGGTTGCCGGAGTGACAGAAACCTGAATCCCCGTTAGGAAACCATTGCACAAGGGACGTAAGGGTCTTAGAGTTTAAAGTTGTGGTTAGGTCTCTACCTTAATTACTTTCTTGTACTTACGGATGTTTGCAAGGGGTATAATCACAAGTATGTATTCGTCCTAGGAAGGTCGGTACATTAGCACAGGTTCACCAACACAACACTTAGCAAGATAAAGAAGATTAATCAACTATATGAAGCAAAAGCACTTGACAGTCTTCATGTGTGTCCTCTAGAACGTTTGGTCATCTTAAGTAATACAACCGGCTTGTCCTTTGCTGAATAAAGGATTGCGCCACTTGCTGCATTTATTCTTATTGTCTTTTGTTTACTCGTACTTTATTTACTTGCATTATCAAAAACCCTTGAAAATCCGTTTGTTAAGTATTTGTAGAGAATTCCTGATCCATACCACTAGCCAGCACCTTCTGCTCCTCGTTGGGTTCGACACTCTTACTTATCGAAAATACTACAATACACCCCCTATACTTGTGGGTCATCAAGACTATTTTCCGGCGCCGTTGCCGGGCAGTGAAGCGCTATTGGAGAGTGGAACTGGTAAAGGAAACCTCTACTGTGAGTATTGTTTACTTCTGCTAGTTGCTTTATTTTTGTTATGGATTATTTGATGAGTTTTTTTAATGCTACTACCACTACTAAGGTAGTAGATGAATCACCACCTGCTGAGAATGATGCTTTTAAAATACCTACAAGAATTATTGATCGTGTTATGGATAACTATTATGTTGGAGATGGAACTATTCATCCCGGTGATCATTTGCTCTTTATACACGAATTATGCGGGTTGTTCAAGTGTGTAGGTATTACTACAGATCAAGTTAAGAAGAAGTTATTCTCATTATCACTAAAAGGAAGAGCTAGGGAATGGCATAAGCTACGGAAGAATTATCAAGCTCTTGAATGGGAGGAAATAGTACCTCTCTTTTATTCAAAGTTTTATCCTCCTAGTGAGATTCATAAAGATCGGAATCAAATATACAACGTTTGGCCTATTGATGGAGAGAGTACAACTCAAGCTTGGGGGAGATTGAAGTTACTCATGCTCAAATGTCCCATTCATGAGCTCCCCAACAATATTATTATCAATAACTTTTATGCAAGGCTTTCTCTTCATGATGGGGATTTATTGGATGCTTCTTATGCTGGATCATTCACTCGCATGGAAGAAGAAGCTAAAAGGGATCTTCTGGACCGTATTCAGGATAATGCTGAAGCTTGGGAGAATGACAAAGGTAGAAAGTCAGGTATAAATTATGATTATGCATGCACTGAATCTTTTATGGGAACTGATGACTTTCAAAATATTAATAATACTTATGTTCTTGATTTACAAGTTATTACAAATAGCTTTAAGGCTTTTGCTTCTTATATTGAAATCCCAAAAAGGGGATGGAGCAAGTACCATGCGCCTTATAATGATATTGTTGGCTGTGTTCATGTTGGGAGTACTTAGTTTTACACTATTGATCACATCTTACCTAAACTTTATATCAAGAAACCCTTCCCGGATAAGGTAAAGGACCATCCTATGATAACTAGTGTAATCAGTAAAAGTGCAAAGAGAACTGTAAAACCTGATGAACAAATAAACATTGAACCTGTTGTAGCAATTGTGAAAGACCTTGTCACTAAAAGCGTAGAAGATGGACACATAGTCTTTTGTGAGGATGCTTCTAATGTTGTTTCACATCCTAATAGAACTAAAAAATCTAGTGTCCCTGTGCTTTCTGTTAGAATTGGTGATCATTGCTATATGGTTTATGTGATATTGGTGCAAGTTCCAGTGCTATTCCTTATGAGCTTTATAGAGAAATTATGCATGAAATCAGTCCCTGCGAATTGGAAGAGATTGATGTGGTTATTCACCTTGCTAATAGAGAGACCATCTCTCTAATTGGTATTGTACGGGATGTGGATGTTCTTTGTGGTAAGATTAAATATCCTGCTGATTTTCTAGTACTTGGTTCAGCTGCTAGTAAAACTTATCCTATCATTTTTGGTAGACCTTTCCTGAGTACTTGTGGAGCTATTATAGATTGCAAAAGGGAAAAAATCTTGACTAAGTTTGATGGGGAATCTGAAGAGTTTAATTTTTCAAAATTTACTAAAGAACCGTGTGAAGATGAAACCCATAATGAGGATTTGAGAGTTGAACAACTTGCTTCTATTTCTCTTGTTGCTAACAATGCTTTGCATCAATTTATGGAAGAACGTGAAAGTGAAATCTTCATGGAAGAAAGGAATGAGATTGACGAGATTCTCCGTAATCAACCTAAGATGCTTAAGCATAACTTACCTATAGAAGACTTGGGTACCACATTGCCACCTAAAAAGGATCCGGTCTTCGATCTAAAACCCTTACCCGATGATCTTAAATATGCTTACATTGATGATAATAAGAAATATCCTATTATTATTAGCTCTAAACTTTCAGGAAAGGAAGAAGAAAGGTTATTGGAGGTACTGAAGAAACACTTAGGGGCTATGGGCTATACCCTGGATGATTTAAAAGGGATTTCTCCTACTATATGTCAGCATGCTATCAATATAGAACCAGATGCAAAGCCAGTGGTAGAGCACCAACGGCGTTTAAATCCTAAGATGAAGGAAGTGGTAAGAAATGATGTATTGAAACTCCTTAATGCTAGTATTATTTACCCTACTGCTAATAGTGAATGGGTTAGTCATGTTCATTGTGTCCCTAAAAAGGGAGGTATTACTGTTGTGCCTAATTATAATGATGAGCTTATTCCCCAAAGAATAGTAGTAGGCTATAGGATGTGTATCGATTTCAGAAAGGTTAACAAAGTTACTAAGAAAGATCATTACCCACTTCCTTTTATTGATCAAATGTTAGAAAGGTTGTCTAAAAAGACTTATTTTTGTTTTCTTGATGGATACTCTGGGTTTTCTCAAATTGTTGTTAAACAACAAGATCAATAAAAAACTACTTTTACATGCCCTTATGGAACCTATGCTTATAGACATATGCCTTTTGGTTTGTGTAATGCTCCTGCCACTTTTCAGAGATGCATGTCTGCTATCTTCCATGGTTTTTGTGAGGAAATTGTGGAAGTTTTCATGGATGATTTCTCCATATATTGGACTTCTTTTGGTAATTGTCTGCACAACCTTGATAAAGTTTTGCAGAGATGTGAAGAAACTAATCTTGTTCTTAATTGGGAGAAATGCCACTTCATGGTTAATGAAGGGATTGTCCTTGGGCATAAGGTGTCCGAAAGAGGCATAGAGGTAGATAGAGCTAAAGTTGAGGAAATTGAGAAAATGCCCTGCCCAAGAGACATCAAAGGTATTTGTTGTATCCTTGGTCATGTTGGTTTCTATAGAAGGTTTATTAAAGATTTCTCTAAGATATTAAAACCCCTCACTAATCTTCTTCAAAAAGATGTACCCTTTGTTTTTGATGATGATTGTAAGGAAGCTTTTGAAACTCTTAAGAAGGCTTTAACTACAACTCCTATGGTTCAACCACCTAATTGGAGTTTACCCTTTGAAATAATGTGTGATGCTAGTGATTTTGCTGTAGGTGCTGTCCTTGGGCAACAAATTGATAAAAAGTTAAACGTTATTCATTATGCTAGTAAGACTCTGGACGCTGCTCAAAGGAATTATGCTACTACTGAAAAAGAATTTCTAGCTATCGTCTTTGCTTGTGATAAGTTTAGACCTTATATTGTAGACTCGAAAGTCACCATTCATACTTATCATGCTAAGCCTAGGATTATTAGATGGGTGCTGCTTTTACAAGAGTTTGATCTGCATATTGTAGATAGGAAAGGTGCTGAAAATCCTGTAGCTGATAATTTATCTCGATTGGAAAACATCTCTTTTGATCATATGCCTGTTAATGATATTTTCCCAAATGAACAGTTGGCTGCAGTAGGGGTGAGCTCACGAGGGAGCCATGTGTATGCTGATTATGCTAACTTTATTGTCTCCAAGTATTTGCCTCCAACTTTCATAGCTCAGCAAAGAAGGAAGTTCTTTTACGATTTGAGGCATTATTTTTGGGATGACCCACACTTACATAAAGAAGGAGTGGATGGTATTATGCGAAGATGTGTCCAAAATATGAACAAACGGAGATATTACGGAAATGTCATGGTAGTGCCTATGGAGGGCATCATGCAGGAGATAGAACTGCACAGAAGGTACTACAATCAGGTTTTTACTGGCCTACCGTCTTTAAAGATGCAAGAAAATTTGTCTTATCCTGTGATGAGTGTCAGCATGTTGGTAATATTTCTAGACGCAATGAAATGCCTATGAATTACTCTTTAGTTATTGAACCCTTTGACTGTTGGGGATTTGACTTTATGGGTCATTTTCCTTCCTCGAAAGGTTATACTCATATTCTTGTTGCCAATGATTATGTTACTAAGTGGGTAGAAGCCATACCTACGAAGAGTGCTGACGGGGAGACCTCCCTAAAAATGCTTAAGGATGTTATCTTTCCTAGGTTTGGAGTGCCTAGGTATCTCATGGCTGATGGAGGTTCTCATTTCATTCATGGTGGTTTTAGAAAAACCCTTGCTAAATACGATGTTAATCATAGGATTGCTTCAGCCTATCGCCCCCAAACTAGTGGGCAAGTGGAGTTATCAAATAGAGAAATTAAATCCATCTTGCAAAAGACTGTTAATAGATCTAGAAAAAACTAGGCTAAAAAGTTGAATGATGCTTTATGGGCCTATAGGACTGTCTATAAAAACCCTATGGGGATGTCTCCTTATAAAATGGTTTATGTGAAAGCTTGTCACCTACCTTTAGAATTAGAACACAAACCTTATTGGGCAGTTAAAGAAATTAATAGAGATTGTAAGCTTGCTGGTGAAAAAAGATTATTTGACTTAAGTTCTCTGGATGAGTAGAGGAGTGAAGCCTATGAGAATGCTAGACTCTTTAAGTAAAAAGTCAAAAGATGGCATGACAAGCGAATACTTAAGGGAGAATTCCATGTTGGTGAGAAAGTTCTATTGTATAGGTCTCGTCTCAGATTTTTTGCAGGGAAGCTACTGTCAAAAAGGGAAGGACCTTTTTTCATTGAGGAAGTGTACCATTCAAGAGCAATAAAAATTTCTTCTTTAAAAGACAACACTACACAAGTGGTGAATGGGCAGCGACTCAAGCACTATATTGCTGGAGATTCTTACAATGAAGATGTTGATGCTTTTCAAGTTATAACTCCGGAAAAAATCATCAAAGATCAACTTCAGAGACCTATAGAGTCCTTTTTCAAATAGGTAACAGTTCTGGTACGAAAAGTTCCGCGAAAGATCTGTCCAATTATATTTTTGCAGTTTTTATCCAACAAGAAAAGCTATGAAGCAAAAAAAAGGATGGAAATGGAGCCAAGGTGGCTCACACCACCCTGTGGCACGGGCCCACCCCTAGCCGTGCCACCAGGTGGTGTGGCCACCTCGGCCTCCGTCTCCGACCTGTTTTCTCACAGTACCTTCCTTTTGTTTTGAAACTTCGTAATATATAATCCCCCGGATCCCTCGAGGTTCGTATATCG
The DNA here is from genome assembly GCA_910589775.1 of Avena eriantha. Taxonomy (NCBI): domain Eukaryota; kingdom Viridiplantae; phylum Streptophyta; class Magnoliopsida; order Poales; family Poaceae; genus Avena; species Avena eriantha. The sequence continues at coordinate 128,382,264 of OU342746.1, forward strand.
TGTTCTCGTCATGTTTTTGTTTCAATCTGTTTCTGACAGGTAAAGTCCTAGAGCTGGAGCCACAATGTCTTCCTCTGGGTCAGATAAGGAAGATTCCTCTGCGGATATCATCAACCCCTAGATGAGAGAGTTGAAGATGCATCCCAAGGAATTGTTGCTTGAAGATGGAGAGGTACGGATAAAGGAGGTTCAAGGCCCTAAAGGTGAAGCAAGTCTGGAAGACAGGATGGAAGCATTGGAGCAAGAAGTCTTTAGGTACAAGAAGATGGCGGAACGCGAAGTGGATATCATCCATAAGGTTTGTTCCGAACTCATCGCAAAGAACCAAAAGGAGACTGCTGAGCTCAAGGATGAAGTTCTCTCACTCCGCCAAACAACCAACGAACTGCAAGCATAGCTCTACGACGTTCAAAATCAAAACTATGTGTACGAGGTTAGGTTTAAACGCATAAGTGCTGCTGCAAGTTTCGGGATGCTGGAGACCACGATGTCCTTTGTTGATGGGGAGCCCTTACCTTGGAGGTAGGATGATGACGAGAGGGTACCACCACCACCGAAGGAGTAATTCGTCATCAGGTTTGGCATCCCCTTTGGTTTGTTCCAAGCTTGGGGGAGTGCCACGGTATCACATCACTAGCTTCTATCTTTTTACCTTTTTAGTAGAGTCATATCATGAATAGAGAAGTTATCTTGTAGGATGGTTTGCATTTTGGAAGTGTCCCCTCTCTCGTTAGATATGTATCCCTTGGTGTGAGTTGCCGTTATGGAATATTAATGAGAAGTTCTATCATTTACTCTTTTGCATATCTTATATTAGTTTCCAATTCGTGGTTATATGATTGATCTTGTTGTTAGTATTGGTATCACTTTGGGATCATTGACTTAATTTAGTTGGTTTTGGCAAACCTGGCTTGGCTGTAGCAACATTATTTTGAGAGTTGAATGAAAAGATAAAAGTACTCTAAAGAAATATAATTTCATCATCTTTCTTTCTTGATTTGCTCATAAGTTTATTATTTTTTTGGCGCCGTTGCAGGGGATCGAACCCGGGTCAGCCGCGTGACAGGCGGGAATTAAAAAAAATGTTGATATGTTGCTAACGTATCCATAATTTTTGATGTTCCATGCTTGGTTTTATCTACTTTCTTATGTTTTGTCCACACTTTGGAGTATTTCTATACACTTTCTTGGACTAACCTATTAACAACATGCCACAGTGCCAGTTGCCTGTTTTCTGCTGTTTTTGGTTCTAGGAAAGTCAGAAAATCAATATTCTCGGAATTGAACCGGACAAAAGCCAAAGTCGATATTTTACCAGAAGACTCACGGAGCCAGAAGACGAGACGGAGAGGGGCCACATGCTGGCCACACCATGTGGTGGCGCGGGCCAGCCCTAGCCATGCCACTAGGTGGTGTGGGCCCCCTGGCCGCCCACCGACCTTGCCTCTTCGCCTATAAGATGCCTCCCAATGCAAAAACCCTAAATCGTCAAGCCTCCATCCACGATAAAGTTCCGCAGCGCCGCCGCCACCGAAGGGGAGATTCGGGGGACAGAAAGTCTCTGTTTCGGCACCCTGCCGGGACAGGGAAGTGCCCTCGGAGCCATCTCCATCGATCTGCACCACCATCTCCATCGCCGTTGCTGATTCCCATGATAAGGAGGGAGTAGTTCTCTCTCGAGGCTAAGGGTTCTACCGGTAGCTATGTGTTCATCTCTCTCTATGCATGATCATATTGTGATCATGAGCTTGTAATCTATAGATCAACCTTGCTACTCAAGTGCTTTAATAGATCTCTACTCTCCCCATGTGTGTGAAGTTGACAGTGTGCACACCATGGTGGCACTTAGTCTAGAGATTACAAATACTTGTTATGAGTTATATTTGGAGTTGGATGTCTTTGTGAAACTGTGGTGTTTGTTGGAACCATCTAGTGCTCAAGGTGAGAGTGTGGGGTTACCTAGATGGGAAAGGCTTACTTTGAGGAGTGCTGTTATAGCCCTACCATGGATTAGAGTGTCCAACCAGAGAGTAGTTCAGAGTAGTATCATAAAGAGATGATATTTATATGAGAGTGTTCACTAGTGAAAGTATGATCCCTAGGCCTTGTTTCTAAACATTGAAACACCATTTGCAACTAGATCTGTTACATGTTTGCTTGCTTCCATTTTTATTTCATTTTGCCTTTAGTCTCTTCCTACCCGTCAAGCTCTTTTCTGGCACCGTTACCACTTATAATTATCCATACCACTTGTATTTCACTATCTCTTCGCCGAACTAGTGCACCTATACACCTGACAAGTGTATTGGGTGTGTTGGGGACACAAGAGACTTCTTGTATCTTGATTGCAGGGTTGCTTGAGAGGCAATACCTTTGACCACTTCCTCCCTGAGTTCGATAAACCTTGGATGATCCACTAAAGGGAAAACTTGCTTCTATTCTACAAACCTCTGCACTTGGAGGCCCAACAACTGTCTACAAGAATAGAAGTGCATAGACATCAAGCTATTTTCTGGCGCCGTTGCCGGGGACGTAAGGTAAAAGGTACTCACATCCTCCGGTGTGACTGCTCGAAGTTATTTCTTTTAGATTCTGCAATTTTGACTTTTTGTTTCTTGTTTTCACTAGTTAGGCTTAATGGAAAACAACAACAAAATTAGAGAGCTTTATAGTATTTATCTTGAGTTAGGACATGAAGTGTTTGAAGAGAAAATTAAAAAACCTATGGAACTTTATTTGCATGCTAATAGCATTGTTGTTAGTATGAATTCTTTGGACACCATTATTGCTAATGCTATGGAAAAGTCTAAGCTCGGGGAAGCTTGTTTTTATGAAGATGATCTTTTTAGTTCCCCAAGCATAGAGGAGAAAATTTACTTTGATGATACTATGCCTCCAATATATGATGATTACAATGATGAATATGATATTTTCAGTCCACCTACTTTTGAGGAGAAAATTAATTATGATTACAATATGCCTCCTATATTTGATGATTATGGTGATGAGAATAATAATGATAGCTATTTTGTTGAATTTTCTCCCACTACAATTAATAAGAATGACTATGTTTATGTGGGGAGTATTAATTCGTTTATGCATGTCGCTCATTATAAAAATGTTTCATGTGATAGTTATATTGTTAATTTCATTCATGATGCTACTAAAAGTTATTATGAGAGAGGGAAGCATGGTTTTATGCATCTCAATAATATTAAGTTTCACCTCTATATGTTGAAAGTCTTGAAGTTGCACTTATTCTTCTTTCCTATGGTTGTTGCATCGTGCTTTCATGACTTGTTTCTTTACAAGATTCCTATGCATAGGAAGTGGGTTAGACTTAAATGTGCTTTGAATTTGCTTCTTGATGCTCTCTTTTACTTCAATTCATATTTCTTATGTGAGCATCTTCGCAAACTATCATGCCTAACTTAAAGGCGTTAAAGAAAAGTACTTATTGGGAGATAACCCAAAACTTTTAGTTGAGTCTTGGAAGTTATTACCTCTGTAATAACCGCTCCTTATCATTTTTGTGTGGTTTTTGTGCCAATAGTAACCTCTAATGAGAGAGAAGTAATGCTTGGGAAAGTTGCTGTCCCGAAACAGATTTTTGTGCTTCACCGTTAAAATTTGTTTAAAATCTCTGTACGTCTTTTTGAGGCGTGAATGTTTGTGCTTCTGCCCCGGGTTGTTATCTAACTTTCGTTAGTTCAACACTTTTCTATTTGAGCAATAGAAGGTCTTCGAATAAATTGGTTTTTACCTGCTGGTCTGTTTTGACAGATTTCCGCCATTATTTGCATTTGCTTCTTCTTAGTTCCTTTTTGAGTTCTCTTTGGGGAATTGAGCTTTTTGAGGGAAGTGCTACAGTATCTAGTGTTTTAATGGAAGTTTTATTGGTGTGAACTGAACCTAAAAAACCTATTATCTTGAGTGCACCAATGTTGCTAATAAAGATTGTGTGAGGTTTAGTATGAAGGAAAAAAAGTTCAGGTATATGGAAGGAATGAGAAATGAGATGAAGGATGGACTAAAGCTCAAGCTTGTGGATGCCACGCGTGTCACCCCAAGAAATATCCAAGAAGTACAAGCGTCAAAGCTTGGGGATGCCCAAGGCATCCCCTTCTTCATCAATAAAAATCTCAGGTTTCTTCCAAACGCTTCATTTTTATTGTTTCATGCACAGTTGTGTTGTTCTTGGAGCGTCTTCTTTTTTTTCGTTTGGTTTTTCATTTGCTTTGGTTTGCTTAGTTTGCTGAATAAATTGGTTGGACCCCCTCTTTCATGCATTGGTTTTCAAATAGTTTGGTTTGGATTGGAAAAGAGTAGGAAAATTCATGCTTAAGTGGTAAAGAGAGCTTGTTTTGACTATGGCCTATGCTTTGTCATGCCATGCTTGATATTGTTTTGGCTTTATGCTTAGTATTCTTTGTAGCATGACAAAGAATACTAATGTGCCTTGGACTGAATTTCTTTAAGAACCCTAGACTGAATTTCACTTGTAGCATGACTTGTTATAAAAAAATTGAGAATGCTTAATGTGCCTTGGAAGGATCATGCGTTGTTTTAGCATATTAAAGCATAGTATTGTGGTATTCTCCTTTGATGCTTTATTTGGGTTGACTTGGCACATGATCACACCATGTTATGACTATCCCAAGTCACCATAGCCTTTATGATCCTTTAGTTTTTGACTTGTAATATCACTTTATTCTTTGATTAATGATGTTTTGTCGCTCTGCATGATTATGGCCATTAATGCCCTCTTAGTTGGTCGCTCCCAGTCTTTTGCTAGCCTCCATAACCAAGTATGTGTTCCACTCATGGATCCAACTCCTAAAACCAAGTTATTCCAAAGAGTCCACCATACCTACCTATTAGCATATGCTATTCCAAGTACATTCATGTTTTTATCTACCTTCCGAATTAAACTTGTTATGAGAAAACTAGTGATTAAAGCTCTCACATACTTGATGGCACACTTTACTTTTCTTGCCCTTAATAAACTTGAACCATTGTGTCGTCTATGTTGTATATGCTTGCACTTATTTGTTGGGGATTAGCAGAACCATGTTGTCATGGGGAACGCTTTCAACATTGCACTTGTACTTTGTACCTAGTTGATATCATGCTCTTTTGTCTATGGATGTCGTCGGTGTGAAATGAAAGGGGAGCTTGTAAGTCCATGGAGTTATGTATGTGTGTTAGAGAAACGCCTGGGCCGCTGGTCTAATCCATGATGTCATGGTGGAAACCTGCAGCGTAACCATAATGAGCTGTCTATGAAGCATTCTTCTTATAAAAAAAGAGTCAGATATTGAGAAAAGGAGAAAAAGAAAAAAAGATATGAGAAAAGAGGAAAGAGTGAAAAAAGCACCATTTTCCCATGGTAAATAAGAAGATTGCTGAGATGCTCGTTGTCTACTTGCCTTGTCATTTTGATATGGGGATTCTTCCGTATCATTGGGCAAGGGGCACCCCGTTGGCGGTTCTCTATGATACACGTGTACTTACGATGACAAGAACTTACCGGTGACTAAACTTGAGTAGCATGAGGAGCGGCCCTCGTATTCAAGGGACATGAGATTTCCAACTAATACTTCGTCAAGCATATACTCCATAGTTTGTTCACTTTAACCTTAATCACTTCAAGATGCTTATGATAGGGGAAATGAGAGCTGAAAGCTATTAAGTACCATAATTTTTGGAAGCTCTTTATGAAACTTGAATCTCTGCTTCCTTCTATGAAGGACTTTCTTTTACTTTTTTGTTGAGTCTCCATCTTCTATCTTTATGCACCTATTGAGGGAGCATAGTGGCCATTCTTAGTTTAATGTGCATTGTCCCAAGACTTGTTGATTGATGCATAACTTTGATATTGCTTGTTTTAAACTATTTGTATCTAGTCACCCTTATGAACTTCGAAGGTGTCCTATGCAATTATATTTGCTACTTTATGAGGGACAAGATGAATGCCACTATGCTATGTTTTCTTTATGTGAAACAAACAAACGTCTTGCAAAGCATTGTTATTCATGATCTTTTGTTTGTGCATTTTCATGTTACAACAATAGTTGCTTTGTCTTATTGTTAGAACTTTGTCTTTCATGCTATGTCGAAGTACTCTGATCCCAGCTATCAATGTTTTACAAATACTTTCATCAAGTTTATGATGGTGCGTGTCACCTCAAAAATTATTCTTTATTTTTATCACTTACCTACTCGAGGACGAGCAGGAGTTAAGCTTGGGGATGTTGATACGTTGCTAACGTATCCATAATTTTTTTTATTCCATGCTTGGTTTTATCTACTTTCTTATGTTTTGTCCAAACTTTGGAGTATTTCTATACACTTTCTTGCACTAACCTATTAACAACATGCCACAGTGCCAGTTGCCTGTTTTCTGCTGTTTTTGGTTCTAGGAAAGTCAGAAAATCAATATTCTCGGAATTGGACCGGACAAAAGCCAAAGTCGATATTTTACCGGAAGACTCACGGAGCCAGAAGACGAGACGGAGAGGAGCCACAGGGTGACCACACCATGTGGTGGCGCGGGCTAGCCCTGGTCGCGCCACCAGGTGGTGTGGGCCCCCTGGCCGCCCACCGACCTTGCCTCTTCGCCTATAAGATGCCTCCCGATGCAAAAACCCTAAATCGTCAAGCCTCCATCCACGAAAAGTTCCGCAGCGCCGCCGCCACCGAAGGGGAGATTCGGGGGACAGAAAGTCTCTGTTTCGGCACCCTGTCAGGACGGGGAAGTGCCCCCGGAGCCATCTCCATCGATCTGCACCACCATCTCCATCGCCATTGCTGATTCCCATGATAAGGAGGGAGTAGTTCTCTCTCAAGGCTAAGGGTTCTACCGCTAGTATGTGTTCATCTCTCTCTATGCATGATCATATTGTGATCATAAGCTTGTAATCTATAGATCAACCTTGCTACTCAAGTGCTTTAATAGCTCTCTGCTCTCCCCATGTGTGTGAAGTTGACAGTGTGCACACCATGGTGGCACTTAGGCTAGAGATTACAAATACTTGTTATGAGTTATATTTGGAGTTGGATGTCTTTCTGAAACTGTGGTGTTTGTTGGAACCATCTAGTGCTCAAGGTGACAGTGTGGGGTTACCTAGATGGGAAAGGCTTACTTTGAGGAGTGCTGTTATAGCCCTACCATGGATTAGAGTGTCCAACCAGAGAGTAGTTCAGAGTAGTATCACAAAGAGATGATATTTATATGAGAGTGTTCACTAGTGAAAGTATGATCCCTAGGCCTTGTTTCTAAACATTGAAACACCATTTGCAACTAGATCTGTTACATGTTTGCTTGCTTCCATCTTTATTTCAGTTTTCCTTTAGTCTCTTCCTACCCGTCAAGCTCTTTTCTGGCACCGTTACCACTTATAATTATCCATACCACTTGTATTTCACTATCTCTTCGCCGAACTAGTGCACCTATACACCTGACACGTGTATTTGGTGTGTTGGGGACACAAGAGACTTCTTGTATCTTGATTGCAGGGTTGCTTGAGAGGGGATACCTTTGACCACTTCCTCCCTGAGTTCGATAAACCTTGGGTGATCCACTAAAGGGAAAACTTTCTGCTGTTCTACAAACCTCTGCACTTGGAGGCCCAACAAATGTCTACAAGAATAGAAGTGCGTAGACATCAACCATCCATGAACAAGAAGTCCATCTTGAAGAAAAGGAAGAGGAAGAAGGTGAAGACATCCAGGCAGATCTTCACTCGTACCTTAGTGATGACAACGACTACCTGGAGGATGATGCCATGGATTTCTACACCGGCGATGATGATTCCGACTTCATTGATGATGTATAGATGCACTTGTTCACTACCGTAGGAGTTGTATCGGTCCCAGTGTATCTTAGTTCACAGAATGGTTCTTAAAACCATCTGTTTTCTATTTGTGTGTGGTGTGTGTTTGTATTGTGTGCTTGAATGAATGAATGAATGAGAAGAAGTTAGTTTGCCAAACCTGAGTCCAACTCAAAGTTTAAGATTTTCAAAAACAAAACCATGAACCTTAGAAATTTCCCTCTTATCTCATTATCTATCTCAATCTTCAGATGACTCGTGGAAACCAAGGAGGAAGCAGCTCATCACAGGACCCGATGTTGCAGATTCTACAAATGCTAGTTTTTGACCGTGAAGCTAGTAGTGAAGGGGTTCCGCATATGAAAACAATAAATTTTTACCCTACGTCCCTAAACCCTTGATGCTGCCAGGACCTATCTATTAGTAATACAGTAACAGGAGGGGATTTTCGCGAACTTACCCTTGAAGACCGAAAAGCGTTGTCAACGCTCAGGAGAGCGATGTAGACGAGCCGAAGCCGACCTCAAGGTCGTGATGAAGTCCTTGTGCTCCTATGGATCCAATGACTTGAGTGCCTCAAGTGTGACACCTCGCGGGGAGTTACACACGTCCGGTGCCTGATGATGACTCCCGCTTCCCCGATCCAGCAGTAGTTGCGGAAGTAGAGCTCCTGGATCCGAATCCTGCAGCGCGACGGCGCTCCATGGTGAAGATGTCTCTCGTTCGTGCAGTCCGAACTTGGGACCACGGTCATGAGAGAGAGAGAGAGAGAGGCAGAGAGAAAATATCAATTGGAGGTCTTCCCAAAAGTGAGAAAACCTTTATTGATTATTGGATGTCTTTATCTGGCCAAATACCCCCACTATATATAGGGGAGGGGAGGTACTACCTTCCTCAAAGTCCCGGGGTGGGACTAAAGGAGAGGAGCAGGTGGAGGAGGCGCCGCTGGCCACCGCCCCCATGGGCCCCATGTGGGGGGCTAGCTCAATAGGGCCGCCGGCCACCCCTTGGCCCTTATCCCCTCTTCCCTTTCCCTAATGGGCCCTCTCCCCTCCGGGAATTGGCCCATTAAGCCTTTTGACCTTTTAATTGATTTTCTCTTTTATTAAATAATTATGAATAAATGATTAAATCAATATTTAACATTCATTCACATATTATTCAACCTCCGTGGCTATGGAACACCTTCCACCTCCACTCTGAACATCCTCTAGACTTACCGAAACCCTTCCAGTTTTCTCTCCACTATTCTCCGGCGATTCTTCCGATCCTATAAACACTCTCTAAGCATCATCAAACCCTTAAGCATGATACCCCACGGTTTGGGAACACTGCAGACATGGTCGGGACACTCCCGCACTAATGATCGACAGAGGGACCTGGATGGCCATGTGACCCCTATGCGTTCCACGAAGATCTTTCGTCATTTGAACCGGGACAGTCATGTCTTATTCCCTTTGTCTCTCGATACTTGCATTGCCCAAGATCTGATCAATGACATCACCCTGTCATGTTCAATCTCATTACTGAACAATGCTACTTGACTCGTTCTGACAAGTGATATCCCTGTGATCAAATCACACGCTGCACAGCTATTGGATATAACTTCTCCGAGTGGGCCCTTGAGTATCTTCCCGTCACATGGATGGACAAATCCTGCTCTTGACATATATTGCCTCTACGGTTTCCTCCGAGTACCTGAACACACCTTTATAACCACTGTATTACCAAGTGGCGCTTGATGCTATCTAAGCACTCTCGGGAGACAGTGATTGATATAGCCTCACGGTCTAAGGAATAGTCTACGAGGATCCATTTCTAATCATCGTAACTTGAACTTCGTGACATGATCGGGTCACGATGTTTAGGTTGGGTATTGGTTCATCATCTCATTCTCACAATGAGTTGACTACATTTCCAACTAGCATAAATGCCACATGATCAGGAAACTTAATCATCTGTTGACCAATGAACCAGTGACTAGAGTTTCACTAGGAACCCCTGGTTGTTTATATATCACACGTGTATTGATGTTTCCACTCAATACAGTTATAGCATGATATAAAACTTAAACATAAACTATATGAAATATGATAATAGTCCTTATTACTATTTGTCTCTAGGGCATATTTCCAACAGTCTCCCACTTGCACTAGAGTACAAATACACTAGCCGCATTTGTTCTTAATCATTGGTACCATATATCCGATACCCTAAACATGCTTGCTCATGGAAGAGGTTGAGTCTTGGGCCTCTATTTTACAGTCCCAAATCCTTTGCAACTTACTAATGTCACCTTGATTGACATTCATACTTTATCATCACATGATAACATCTGTGTGTATGCATCATCGCTATGGCAATAGAACGAGGCCTGATTCCAGGAGCCTACAGTGACTTTAGATCTACCTCGAGGGCTTTCTCATGGGCACTATTCCCTGGGACACATCATTCTACGTTAAAAGCGAACTAGCCCCGCCATAACATTATACAACACTTTAGATGTTACCCTTATCTATTATTATAAATGTATTCATCGAACACCAGTGCACTCTGTGCAACTTTTGATGTTTTAGTTCACCTCGCTTCCTACTTGACTCTAATCGGTATTTACAGGAGTTTCCAACATATTCCCTTATAACATAACCCTTTATGTTTTAAGATATGTCATCCTTTATGGATTTGGAAAACATGTCTACAGTTCTCTATTAGACACTGCGGACAAACTTAGCTCAACGTTCCGTGATTCAGACTTAATCACTTTTAAATGTTCCTTATTGGATCACATATTATGTTAAGTTATCATCATGGTTTTCTAAGATAGAACCTATGTCTCAACATAGTGGATGATGATCATCCTTTTCTTTCTTTCAACCATTGATGCTAAACTTAATACTATTCTTAACTTGAGTTATTAAGGACCAGTTCCTTAATTAACTTCTATTCTGAAATCATTTTCAGAATCCCTTAAGGAATACTACATAATATCATAATACACTTATTATCAACTTCTACACCTTATAAATCATTATTTATCGGTACTTGCGCTTTTATTCTTAATGTGTAGAATACACACTTAAGAATTACTCCTATAAGCTCCTACTAAAAATATGTTCCTACCATATTTGGGTATGAGTCAGTACTCTTACTCAAACTATGTTGCTACATATTTGAATTTGAGACTTATATTGCTCCCACTCAAAAAATATGTCATTCACATATTGTTTTAGGAAGATTTTCATAGCTCCCACTCAATTTCATGCAAATTGCATATCTTCTCACTATTTTGAATAATTTCAAATCCTTTGATCAAATATCAAAGTGAGAGATTTACTATGAGACACTAGTACTATTACTAGTTTTAAATCCTCTAGACATTAAGCACACTTGAATCAAATTCATTTGAATTTTTCCAATACTTGAAAATTGTGCTTTTGTCATTAACCCCTTCCACTATGGCTTTGCAGTCATTTGGGAAAATTCCAAGTAACTCCTTTTACTTCTGAGATTCAACAACGAATTGCTTTCTAATCTCAAGTGAATTTTGCTTTTAGGATTTGTCATAATTCTAGTTTACCATTATTTCATTAGTAGTTCGTAGGTATGTCATATTCAAAGAATCATGACAAATGATTCACAAATGTTTCCATACAAGATATGGATTACATTTTCGAATACTACTTCATGTAGTGAAAACACTAGTGGGGATAACACAATGATCAATATCATTGATTCTTTCCTTTGTGAAGAGAATCGTTCAGGAATGTTGTCTGTTGCGCTTCTCAACACTCTGATGCAGGGTTTTGAATCCTCATCGTGTTTTTCACTATCTTCCATTGGCTCCATAATCGAGAAATATCACTAAAAGTGAGCTTTCTCAAGAATGTACCAAAATCCAAGCAATACAAGTTTTGCTTCTCTTTTGGTTTAGCTATGGATTTCGTATTCAAAGTTTCCAATGAATACTCTACAAGGACTTATTCGCTATTGTTTTGGTTATATCGAATAATCCCAAAACACTTACGACGATCCATAGTAGATATGGAGCCGCCACTACAAGGAATCTGACTATATATGACCCTCCATTTTTGTCACAAAATCGTCATAGTAGTATGTTTATGATGATTCTATGACGATTTTGAGATCGTCGAAAGCTGGGCATCGCAAATAAACTATAACGACGATTTTGGTAAAATCGTCATAACCGTCTATGACGATATTGGATCATCATAACATCTATGACGATCCAATATCATCATGGGCCATCTAGCCTGGCCATGTCAGATCCTACATGGCCGATCCTATGTGGCAAAATTGTGACAAAATTAAATCGTCTTAAATCGAAATCAGCCCATTCCATTTCGGTTGCTTACTTGGGCTGAGCCCAATAATCCTGGCCTTTTACTTCATGACATGGTTTGTTAGTGTTATGGGCTCTGACCATTGTGTTTGGCATTTCAGTTTTGGGCCTTGGCCTTTTTACTGTCCAATTAGTTCCTAGCTTTTTCTATTTTTCTAAAACATTTTTCTGAATATAATTTGGGCCTTGGCCTCTTTAGAGCCCAAATAATATTAAATCCAGTACAATTTTCAGCCATTTTTCCATATTTCTTCTATCCCGAAAATTATAGATGATTCTGCCCATCAAATTTCTATTCATCATATTACATAACATTTGTTTAACTGAAACATAGAAGACATGGAATATTTCAAATAACAACCGAGAATAGTCTTAGTCTATTACACAGTCATTACATGGTTCATGCCAAATAGCCAAAAAATGATTGTTAGAATACAAGTAGCACTAAAATTATAGGCCTTCAAGCTTTTCTCGAATTTCTTTGGCTGGAACTCCTAGAAAAGAGAAGAAAAGCCAAGTTTTTAGAGTCAGGATATAGCAAATAATTCGCAGCTATTATGAAACAGTAGAGATGCAAATGTAACAATGCAAGAGATTTTAACATGCAAGAGATTTTAGTATCATTTTGGCACCTAGAGTAACAATGCAGCACGTATTTGTTGATAAATTCTCCAACTAGTCCAAATATTGCCAGGTCATCTTACTAAGTATAGTATGATACCAAAATGATTTCTTTAATGTAAATACAATACACCATGTGAATCTAATGTTGGCAAGAACAATTAGTTCATTGAATGGCACACTTGATCACAAAATAGGCAACAACATTATTTTCCATACAATGCTTTCACATATTATTATAAAAAAATGTCCAGGACATTACATAACTGACTTGTATGATAGCGATCATAGAGAGATGGCATAGAAGTTTTAGTTGACATGGTTTCTTACACTAGCCTGGACTGTTTATGGTCTAACTTTCTTCCTATTCCTGGAATATTCAGCTAGTGTGCACAGGATTATTTTAATAAGAAACTGCATTAGCTTTAAGCTGATGTGTTGCAAGTACTAGTGTATGTCATATAAGAGAGTTGCCACTGTAGTACCTCTAGTTCATTCAAAACATAAGCAAGATATAAGAAAGAGAGTTCATTTAGAGACAGATGAAAATATACCTCTAGCTCCATATGACCATGTAGGCTCATTCAATTATTACCTTACAGACTCCAATATGGTACTCCGATTTGTTTACGGACCCTATAAGGCTACAACAGTATTTTTTAGCCTACAAGAAAGCCATAAAATCAAATTTGAGCATCAATAGTACTAGAATTTCTTTGTAGACTCCATTGAGTATTTTTACAACATCCATAGTGAAACAAACATTATTCGAGTACTCTCACTATTACGGCTATTGTTATCTACAACACAAGGGGAAAATGCAGAACTCCATCACAATGTACTCATAAGCAACACATCACTACAAGTAATTTTGAATTTACATTATGGTTATATCACAATGTACTCCATCCAGTTATTTGTTTGAGTAAAACTAATGGGAGAAACAGACAGCTTACTGCCCTCTCTGAATCAGACCTAGTAATTTCAAAAATCGGATGATTGACTACATATTGCTAGCTCAACTATACCAAGGGAGCAAACATGATGTAGACCGACAGACTATAACACTCCAGATTGCATACAGTATGCAGTATGCTATAGTAGGAAAATTAGGGGCAGGTGCTTATTCTATGGTGTTGTTTTAGAGAGTATACAACACACTGTACCAAACTTGCACAGAATATCCATACACAATGCATAGATAGGAAACCTGCGGCAGGTTTGGAGAGAGTGAGGTTACACCTTCGCCATAATGTCCATCATCATGTTGGAGGAGGAGTCCTTGTCGTGGATGGCCTAGCAGCATGATGCCAACATCCTCTCTGGCAAGATCAGGTTGGTGCGAGATCCTAGCTTGGTGGGGGTGGTAGTAGCTGCTGGAGAGGGCACGATTAAAGAATGCAAGTGTTGACCTGCAAAACACAGACAAGAAGAAGATGGAAGTAAGTGAAATGGAAGATGTGCATTTAGCGGTTGTAAAAGAAGAGGATGCAATAATGATGAAGAATATGGCAGGCCTCTATACAATTTGTGGTTAGCAGCCTCGTGACAATATTATTGTTCGTAGATTGAATAATGTAAGTAGTCTAGCTACTTGACTAGTGTGATTCCTCAAACCAAAATACTGGATAGTGTAGCTGTCATGAAGGAACCACTAGACGGTTACGTGACAGGTTGGGTATAAAACAACACATCTCACAAATAGAAAGGCCATATGTATACTACAACAATGTACCCAAACTTGCCCAATATATTTATTCCTAGCTAGAATATTTCTTGCATTTGTTGGCAGGAACGTAGACAGTGCACACACACAGCAGCCATAGATAGGAAACCTACAGCAGCATTTGAGAAAGCTGTATTAGACTAATTGTATACCCATCTCTCACATAGAGAGTAGAAGAGAAAGGGGAGCCAGGGACCTACCTGCACCATAGAGATCATGAAGAAGAGGGGCAGCAGGGGTGAGGTCACGAACATCTGAAAACCTGGCTGGTGGATCTGGTGTTATCGGGCGCGAGGTGATGCAGCAGTGGAGGTGGCATGGGCCGTCGAGCGCGGCCTTGGTATCTGTGAACTGCGGTGGTGTGCAAAGCTCCTGAATGCTCTCAGGAGCTCGTCGTCCACAAACCAAACCCAAATCAGAACACAATACGAATCTGTCACAATGACTGACACGAGAAACAGAGGAGAGAGGGCAATAGGGGCGCTTACCACGGAGAACTGCTTTTGGCGCATCGATTCCATATCTGGATAACGCATGCAAAAAAATAGCAACCGCCGATGCCATTCCCTCCTCTCTGAGGTGACGCGCAGAGGTCGACAAAGATATATGGCTTGCGTCGTGCTGCCAGCCATCTGGGGTGGCCGGCGAGGTGGCGCCCGGGAAGGAGGAGATCATACGGGGGTGGTGGCTAAGATCCACCTCGATCTAGATGGGATCGGACGCAGGAAGAAATCCCGTGAGGGGAGATGGGGGTCGAGGGTGAGGGGGCGGAGGTGGTTCGGATGGGAGGAGGGGCGCTGGAGGTGTGGGGTGGCCGATGATGTGGCGCTAGGGAAAGATTAGGTCGTACGGGGAGGAGGCAGCGCGCGTGGGTGGATGAGAGGAGACAAGGGAGGGTGAACGGGGGTGGGGTATGGAGACGAGGGACGTGGCCTGACCTAGGTCAGACCAAATTTTGGTCTCCAGCCCAAAATTGGAACCTCCTCTGGCGCCAAATTTGTTAACGCGCCCAGCACCAATTTTTGTGTGGGTGAGAGCCTGAGGGGTGAATTAGGGAGCGTTGGATCGAGATGTTGCCTACGACTGGGATTAAATTTGGCAAGGTGATCTGTGGGTAGCCTCTTCCTCAATTCTGATTGGCTCGACAAGAGTGTTCATGGATTTCATGGCTTTGAGGCCAAACGAACCAACGTCATGGCGAGATTCGCGGTATAGTTTGTGACAACATGTACATATTGTGTACACATGTGCATCTTGAGATGACGAACAATGTTGCAGCAGGAGTTTTACTTTTCGTCACACCAAAAAGCCATTTTCCATTTTTCGCGTGCCAAAAAAGGGTCAAAACATGTACATTATCTGATACTCATGATTTTTTGAAAAAATATTTTTAGCCTCACGATATGTTGTTTTATCAGAGATACAATGCAAGTTTATCGAGGCTCATCCCCTAGCTAAGAACCTTCATACCACCGTTTTGACCATAGTTTGAAACGGGCATAATAGATTCAAAATCGGTCCGAACAATGTAAATTATTCGCGTGCTGTCAAATTATAGGACATAGTTGCAAGGAAAAATACCAAACTTGGTATATCGGTTTCATTGCTTTCAAGCCAAACAACCAATGTTATAGCCAGAATCGCGACATAGTTTGTGATAATGTGCCCATATTGTGCACTCATGTGTATCTTGGGACGGCGAACAATGTTGCAGGAAGAAGTTTTCCTTTTCGTCACATGGAAAAACCATTTTCCATTTTCCAAGTGCCAAAATTGGGGTGTTTTATGAAGCAACACCAAATGTTCAATTCAAAAATGCTATCACCCCATTTTTTAAAAATACTATACCACCTTACATGAACAATGCCCCAACCGGGGATTTTAAAACCTTTTCATCCACCCATGGTGAAAAAGACAAATGTCTGCCGAATCGATAGGAAGTGGGTCCGGTTTGAACTATAGGTACATGATCTAATGCTCATGATTTTTTTTAAAAATCATTTTTAGACTCACAATATGATGTTTATTCAGAGATCCGATGCAATTTTTAGCGAGACTCATCCCCTTTCCTCATGCCCACCGTTTTGACCATAGTATGAAACGAGAAAATTTGGAAACGGGCATGAAAAATTCAAAAATGATCCGAACAAGGTAAATCTTTCACGTGGTGTCATATTATGTGACAAGAGGATATACTAAAGTTTATAATAATTTAGGGACAAAAATCAATTTATTTGCACTTCTTATAAAAAGATACAAAAGAATTTTAAAAATAGAAAAAGAAAAAATCCTAAATGTACCACCCGTGTTGGACCGGACCTTCTCTAACAGGCCACCAATGGAAAAGAAGAAAAGGAACGAGGGTACGAGGAGTCTCGTCCGCGAAGGGCTAGGCCCAACTAAAGATGGTAATATTCATTACTCTGTAGCGTGGAAGTATAACATAAGAGAAGAAGTGATCTAGTGGTTAGGGTCGTGTGTGCCTTAGTGGAGGTCCCTGGTTCGAGTCTTGTGACCACCAGTTTTAATAGGACAACTACGTGAAAATATAACACTATGGTGTATAGTGGTGGTTGACACCACTAAATTGTGAGCGAGGTGGCGGGTTTGATCCCTGTGGGCAGCTCTTTAATAGGACAACTACGCGAAAATATAACACTAATAATGGTGTATCGTGGTGGTTGACACCACTAAATTGTGAGCGAGGTGGCGGGTTTGATCCCTGTGGGTAGCTCTCTTTTTTTAATTATTTTCTAAAGAGGATGGTCGTGTTGATACCTAGACCGAGACATATACAAAAATTGAAATATAGATATGCCACGTAAGCATAGTTGCTGATGTGGCTAACCAGTCAATTCAATGTATCATATTTTAGACAATATGGTGATTTAAATTGGTCATAATGGGGCATAAATAAGGCTCTAAGTTGTATCCTGGAGGTTATGACGATTTTAAATGCTGAAATTACGACGATCTTGACACAAATCGTCGTAATTCTATAGGACTTTGACCTCTCCAAACAGCCTATGACCATCTTGTGCCAAATCGTCATAGATCTATGACGATTTCATTTCCCATCACCATGAAAAGGTCACAAGTTAACACATTTCTTGTAGTGCGCTTTCACGAATTCAGATGATTCACTATATGTTCTAATTGAGTGCTAACTATTTCTTAACTAATGGTCTCTACATCTACACTAAAACGATTTAGTTGGTGCCATCTATTCACCCACTTTGATATCTAATATCATATTGTGATGCTTTGCACTTTAACGTTTCAAAACGCTTTGCATTTCACAATTACTTTTATGCCATTCTTTATAAAATAGAATTTCATTACTATTGATCAAATCATAGTAATTAGATTCTCTTTTATATTTATACCCTTTGTTGATGAAACACTTTGATCAAATCAAATAATTTCATATTCATGTTTCCTTTGGTAAACTTCTTTACACATTTAAACAATCATATAATGATAATTATCATTTTTGTTAAAACTCAATACATCGAATATGTATTTACTTTCAACAATTCATTAAAACACTTTGTATTCAAGTAATACACGGTGTTCAAGTTATTTTGCCAAACTTTGGCATGATTTACATGTGACAAGAAATCGAATGACTTTCACATATTATCACATAACTTTGAATTTAAACAATGGTTTCATTCATTAATGAATATCATTTAAGTTGGGTATTTTAAGGCATTTCAATATTTTACAAATGTTCATGCATTATCAATTAGTTTCAAACAATAAGGATAATTCACATATAATCAAACAAGATATGAACACAAATAGAAACCATTCATAAAAGTGGAACAACTGTTTGTTACAAACTGATATGAATAACTATCTCATAAAGTGTGAGACAAACTAAAAAGGTTCACAATCTTCTGATTACAATAATCATCCTAAAACATAAACTAAGTGATAAACGTCGAGGGAGAGTGTCGTTGGCCATCATCATCATGCTCGCCATCAACACGCAACGTCACCTCCTCTCCACCAAGCACCTCTCATGCAGAAGGACTTGTTTTCAGCAAAACAGAACAAGTATCAAATATACTTAACACTACAAATGTGTTTGCAAGATTATAACATTTATAAAATTGTATATCAAATATATACCTTTGTCATCAATGACCTCACCGGTGATTGGTTCAACCTTTACGTTCCTGAAACGTAATATGAACTCTTGGAAATCCAATGTTTCCGTATCACCACTCATGATGCTACTCCGGACATGTCCTTCATAGCTGGGAGGCAACGATTGAAGCAGCACGCCTATCGCAAATGAATCATCCATCTAGTAGTCCATGAAGTGAACCAGTCTCATATGTCCATCAAGCATGCGCTCCAAGTGACTCTTCAGACATGTGTGCTCCTCCATCTGTATGGAAAGGAACTCTCCAAGCAGCTCGTGCTTCCACATGCGCACATGGCTTATGAACTCTTCTCTCAGCTAATCCACCATCGAATATGCATCAAGATTACCCATGAGCGGGTGGAGTTCATCTACCATCCCGTAACGCATTATTATCTGAATGTAGGTGGACATCTCTTGGCAGTAGTAGCGGTCTGCCATCTCTTGCAAGGTCTCATAGTGGTCTGGCTCAGTCAAATCCATCATGTAGCGTATGTATTCTACCACATGATTCCTGGTAAGGAGATCATTCATGCGAACTAGCCAACCAGGGAAGTTGGATCCATCAAGTCTAATTTTCTCACCCATTACCCATTCCTCAATGACAAAGTAAGCTTCACGGTGAGCCATCTCTACATTTATAATTGCAAAAGGAATTTAGACTAAGTTTATAATTAAATGAGTTAATAATAACTCCACCCAGAAACACCTATCCCCAGAAGGGTTCCTAGTGATAACATGACCCCTATCAGCCACATCTCCCCCGATCATCACGGCCATCAATGTGGGTTCAAGGGTAGACGCTAAATGTAGGTCACATCATTCATGCGACTCGTGCTCGATCTTTCGACCATCCGTGTTCCGAGGCCATGTCTGTACATGCTAGGCTCGCCAACTCAACCTTAGTGTATTCGATGTGCAACATGGCTTACACCCACTGTATGCGAACGTAGATATGTTTGACACCCGATCATCACGGCCTGCCTCATACCGAAGAACTTTCTTGGTGGTGCACTGATGGCTCAGTGTTGATGTAGAGCTCGTTAGGAACCCCAAGAGGAAGGTATGATGAGCACAGCAGCAAGTTTCCCTCAGTTATGAAACCAAGGTTTAATCGAACCAGTAGGAGCAAGGAAACACCCCAAAGGTGTTGCTAGCTGAGCCTTGGCAGGGCGCACTACCGGTGCCAGCAGCAACATGGAGACCTGCACAACACAACCACATAACTCTGTCCCCAACTTGCGATGAGGTTGTCAATCTCACCGTGTTTTGCTGAAAACAAAGGATTAAACGTATCGAATGGAAAGAAGTAATAGTTTGCAGAAAGTAAACACAAAGCAGTAACGGTTTATAGATTGTATGTAAAGAAAAAGGACCGGGATCCATAGTTCACTAGAGGTGGCTCTCCTTAAGATAGATAACATGCTGGGTGAACAAATTATAGTGGGGCAATTGACAAACATCGAGAAAGCAATACATGCATATACTAATCATCTTGACTCCTTTGAGACTTGATTGGGCATTACAACATTATACATAGACCGCCATCCAACTGCATCTATGACTAATAATCCACCTTCAGGTTATCATCTGAACCCTCTCCAGTATTAAGTTGCAAGCAATAGATTATTGCTTTACGAATTGCGTGTAAAGTAAACAATCTGATTGTTCTATGAACAAAGGATTGTTGTTTTTTCCCTAGTAGCAACAACACATCTAGTACCTTAGAGATTTATGTCACTTCCCCAGATTACCAGAGGCATGAACCCACTATCGAGCATAAATACTAACTCTTGGAGTTGCTAGCATCTACTTGGCCAAGATAGCTACTAACAACGGAAAGCATGCAAGATCACAAATAACAAAGACATGATAGAATCAATAATCAATCTGAAATAGCATCTCAATATCCATCGGATCCCCGCAAACACAACATGCAGAATTACAAATAGATGATCTTGATCATGAACGGAGCTCACAAGATCTAGACATGAAAGCACAAAGGAGGAGAACCAGCCATCTAGCTACTACATGGATCCGTAGTCCAAGGATGAACTACTCACGCATCACACCGGAGGCTTGCATGGTGATGAAGAAGGCCTCCAGGGTGAATTCCCCTCTCCGGCAGGGTGCCGGGAAGAGCTTTAGATCCCTCCCGATCTAGGGATGGAGATGATGGCGGCTACAGACTCTTTCGTGGATTTTTTGATCGGGTACTTAGGGTTTTCGTCCCGAGGGCAATATATAGGCGGAAGGAGAGGTTGAGGGGGTGCCGTGTAGCATCCCATCTGTCTAACATCTGTAATGCTACATGGTCTAATAATAAAATGCTACTTCCTACATATAATTGTTGCATCATAATTATATCTTGTTCATGTCATCATGCCACGTTGCATTTGATCATCAAATTAAAACTATTTTCATTTGGTCTTTCTTCTCATAATTGCATTGCCTTATTGATTCTTTTTGCTTCTTGATAGCTTGTAGTTGCTTCTTGATACATTGCTTTAGGCCCAAATCGAGTTGAGGGCATATCTCTTCCTTTTCCTTTTCCATCAATAACATGCGATTCTATCTTGTCCATATGAGCTTCTCTTAAATTCCACCATACGGAAACAAGTGGGTTTCTTTATTTTGCTTGATGGTTTTAAAAATCAAGCCCATTTGAATTTATGTGGATTCTATCTTATCTTGTCAATCTATCTTCTACATGCTAGGGCTTGCCATTATCTAATTCTCTATGCATGGGATCATCTCCCTCTATTCTATCCTATGCAATATAATTATATTCCATGCTCACATGAAAGGATACCATATGTGTGCTTTTGTTTTTTTTTAAATTTTCATGTGAGTTCGTCTCTATTCGATGTGTGTTTAAATCCTTCTCTTCAAACCAACCAAACCACCTGGTGTTTTGCTCAGATCCAAACCAGCTACAGCAAGCTCACATGGTCCAGCCTCCTTGGTGCCATCGACCCAACCAGTTGCAGCAGGACCTGGTGCCACCCGGAACCTTGGCCTGGTTTGACTCAAACTAGGTGGACATCGAGCCTTGCCCTGATGATCTTCTCCCTAGCTGCTCACGTGTTTTTCCAGGTGATCAAGCGGCCACACCATGTGCATAAAGCTAACAGCCGGTAACCCAATCCACCCCAACCAATCTAGATCCCAACCCCAGATCGAGACCGACTCCAGACTCCTCTCCTTCCCTCTACAAGCAACGCCGACCATGGCCACCTAAAACCTGGTCTGTCATCGTCTTGCCACCGCCGTGCCGCTCTATCTTGTCGCTGTCGCTGCACCAACGCCCTCGTCCTTCTCCGGCAGAGAACCTCGCCACCGACCTTCCCGCGGTGAGCAACTCACCTTCCCCTGCACTCCTTCCCTGGCACGTCACCGCAGTCGCCGCATCTTGCCACCGCCGCGACGCGCATGACAGCGCCCAGACACGCAGCAAGCACACCACGCGCGCGCTAGTCTGCATCCCCGCGCACCTCTCTGTCACCTTGTTCCCGGACGTTTTCCCACCTACCTGGTTATCTCGGACGCTACCCTGCACATCCCTCTTTGTAGAACACCAGGCCACACTCAGGTTCATGCGCCGTAGCTCTCGGAACCGACCTCCGAAGTTGGGTCTTTATCTCTATCGACGTTGTCGTTGTTTTTCATAAGTTTAGATCGTGTTTCTTTCCTCTATTCATCACCGATTCTAGACCAACACAGACACCTCCAGCGAATCTACTCGAACGGTGCGGACGACGGTACACCCAGATCCACTCCAGTTCAAACCTCACCCAAAACGGCGGTACAGATCTCTCGCAATCTTCCTCGAGAGTCAGGCAAAACTCGCTGTTGTTGACCGAACAAAAATTCAGTTATTAGCCATGCGATGCACTCTCTGTTCCTCGCAAGATCCTGGCCGTTTGAATACCTCCGTTTGAGAAACCTTGAACACGAGAGTTGGAAATCTAAGCGAGAGCTACGACTTCTGTTTTTCGAGCATGCCTTAATTCATAGCGGTTTTCCCAGGATCGTCCTCGCCAAATCGTTGTAGCTAGCTATTTCTGCGAGGAAATTCAGTTCGTCAGATCACCCCCCTCCAGAACCTTTTGCTAAAAGGCCCCTGTTATTTCGGAATCCTCACCCCGCCGCCCCTCCACTCCGCCACTTGTCACACCCTGGCACAGTTACACACGGGCCCACATGTCACCGAGAGTGGGTAGAGCGGCCTGAGTGACAAAATTCCCGGCCATCTTTTTAAAATAATAAAAATGATTTCAGAAATTGTTAATTATGTTTTAAATCTAGAAATTAATAAATTTTATTTAATAAATCCAAATAATATATGTTTTTGAATAAGGAAAATGTGAGGAATTCAAATCTTCCATCCAAATTAATGTTTGACTATTTTAAATTTTCGAAATTGTTTAATTGCAACAAAAATGCCTTTTCTTAATTAATTAATAACTTTAATTCTATAAGTCCAAATTTGAGAAATAATATGTCTAAATCGATTAGCGCGACGAGCCCGTTCTAACTATGCATTCCATGATATGAATTGAAGCATGCATCATGTAAAACTATCAAAACCTGAGTGGTTTATGCAAGTAAAACTTGACCAAATAACAATAAAAGTGTTATTTTATTGTCCCCACACCTCACCCTTGCCATGCTACATTATTGCCATGTAAATTGTGCATCATTCATCATGGCATGCTTGTTTGCTTGTCGCATTTTATTTATATGCTTGTGCACATTATTTATGTTGGCCCTTGTTTGTTTGGTTCTTCTTTCGAATAGACGCCGAGCAGGGGAATTTTCAGGAATCCCAGGAGTACTACCTAGATCCATCCCTCGCGTCAACTGAGCTTCCAGGCAAGCACTACCACATGCTTGCATACATATAGTACCTATTGCTTCTATCTTATTCTTGCATCATTGAGTCGCGATTGCATTAAATTGAATCCCAAGTACTGCATAGCCTTTACTTTTAAACCCCACCGAGCTTGTTCCTCCATCGCATGAGCCATTACTACAGGAGTTGTTTGAGCCATGCGAGTCGTAGAACAACATGTGTAAGGTATGTGAGTGTCTGATGGATAACGAGGTACCTGAACAACTTAACCGGAGTAGTAATGGGATAACTAATGAAAGAGGCATCGGTGGGCAATATCTGTTAATTGGTTTTTCATGCTCACTTGTGTCCCGTAGGACCCTGAGTACTTGATACTTGTTCCTTGACTATTCGCACTATCCACATACGGGAGACTCTATGAATCCCCCTTTGCATGAGCTTGATTCGCACTTTATTTCTTGGGGCCACAAAGTAGTTTGGGGTTTTATTACTATCCTGTACTTATACCATGTTGTACTGCTTTATTTAAGATTATGCGTTGAGCACCTGTACTGTTTTGGATCGTGCCACGTTTTCGCGGTATCGACAAGCCCAGTCACACTTTCGGGTTCCCAGTCGTTTACAGCCGTCGTCACAAACCCTGGGTTCGTTCTGGAGCTGGCCAACTTCGTTGCGGGTAGTTTAGTGGGGTGGCCCCCTGAAATATTTTATGAATCCTGTGATTTCTTTGTCGTGAAAGCCTCGTTGAGTTTTGATTTGGTTTTTCCGAGGTCGATCGTGTGTGTGTTGCTATTTGTGCACCCCTGCAGGGTAAATCTTTCTGAAAGCCGTGTCCGCGGTTATGGATGACTTGGAGCATAGTTTCTCGATCATAGACAAGCATAACTAAAGTAACGCTTTTAATTTGACTAAATATCTGACTAGTAATTAGTGCAATACTCATGGAATGGTTAACAAAACTGCCAATGGACGGGTTGTTCGTCCGCTTTCTCGTTGGTAAGCGAGAAGGAGGATAGATCTGTTACTTGATACTGTTATAACTATTGTTTCTAATTAACGGACATCCGCCTATCTTTGGTTAGGCGGATGGTTAGCGACTATCTATAGACTTGTTAGTTATTATCTTTTGCTACAATTGCGTCACCCCAAGTATATGTCCTCTTTAGAGGCATAAAGACTTGCTGAGTACCCCTAGGGTCTCACACGATAAATTGTTTGATTCAGATGAACAGGTGTATTCGCAAGATGGATACTGGGTGGAGGAGACAGATGACGTTGGCAACGATCACTCGGTGTAGAGATTCTAGGGATGGGGGTCCGTGAGATCTGTGGGCGGGATGTGCTTATTTATGTGGCATCTTATGCCGAGTTGCTTCTTATCCGTACTCGGATCTTGTTTCCCGCTTCCGCTTGATACTCTGTTGATTGATGTATGAGGAGCTATCCTACACTATTATCTCTATCTAGGATATTTGGATCTTGCCATATGGCGTTGCAATATTTCTATTTCTTTTAGATGGTATGGCTCTGAGAACTGTTGTAAGGTACCTTGCATACATACTCACTTGTGTATGTATTTGACCTCTTCGCCTGTTGCCTACGCCGCTCGCTCTTGTCCTGATGTTCTTGGAAGTGGTTAGGGCGGCCGACGGACCTACACGTGGGCGGCCCTAGGCCCCCGCTGTAAATTCCTTAACCACTTTTGGTTCATCCAGGCTTGAACTTAGAGCGTAGGGTCCGAGGTTGTTACAATTGGTATCAGAGCCATCCTGCCCTTCAGGGTCTTAGCCAAAATGGTCGTTGTCAGTCTAGCAAATATTTTGGTAGCTATGTATACTAGGGAAAAACAAAAACGCGAGAGTAGGACTGCTTCCATTTTTCTTCTTGCCCACCCACCCTTTTCTGGTAAGGAAGTGTAACGTTTTCAATCCTCTTCTAAAAATTCAAACTAGGATTCACGTGTTCTGGGTTCCGTAGTACCATTGGTTGTGAGTTTGTGTGTGTGTGTGTGGGTAATCCCTTGTCTATCTATTGCATCCAACTTGTTATCGCTATCTGCATTTTGGTTATCAACTGTTGGTACATTCCATGCCGACATGCTTCTGTAAACCGACACGATCTATTATATTCGTTGTAAACCGATGCGATCTGTCTTACTCTTTGTTATCCGACGCTATCTTGTTTGGGGTGTTTATTTCCGTAGTTACTAATCTTTAGGTTCATCTTAAGAAGGAAGGGAGTTGGGATATGTGTTTTACTTATTCATGTGTGGAGTAATGCTTTGAGTGCGGGATGGAGTCGCGACCTTACCACTACTTTTATCATTCGCTCTTGTATATTGAATTGCTAGAGTTACTAATCTTGATTCATTAAGTGGTTTTGCGCATATAGTGGTGTTTTAATGCCGAAATTTGTGGAAATTTTTTCTTTGATACCTTTGTGTACCACACTCCTTGTTCAGTCGTGTGCGATATGCTTACTATCTTCTAGGTGCTTTGAACTTTGTTGATATTTTAATATCATCGTAGTAATTTGTATCCTTTAATCTTGGTTAATTCCATTTTGGTACTATTGTCGATTATTATTATTCTCCATTATAGTACTGACTTGAGTTTATATCAATCCCAGGATGGCACCACCACGCCGCACTGAGGAGGACATACCACCTGAACTGGGGGCTGCGTTGGCAAGTATTGCTAATGCCTTGGGAACAATGCAACAGAACTAGCAACGCTTTGAAGAAAGTGTCAGGAGGAATGAGTTTGTTCCACTAACTCCACCTCCCAAGCAAGGAAACATCAAGGGCTTTCTGAAGTTTAACCCGCGCCACTTTGAGGTGTCTAATCAGCCACTGGATGCTGATGATTGGCTTTGTGAGATGTCAAGGTTGCTGATGACTGCTGATGTTCCTGAACAAGAATGGGTAAAATGCGCGACTCATCTTCTGAAGGGAGACGCAGCTCTATGGTGGGAGAATTACCTGAAGACAAACCACTCTGGTTTTCAGCCTACTTGGGAGCAGTTCACTAGGGCTTTCAAAGAGCAATACCTGTCAGAAATTTTCATGGAAAGGATGAAGGAAGTGTTTCTCAACCTCAAGCAGGGCAATGACAATGTCAATACCTATATCAGAAACTTCATGAATCTTTCTAGGTATGGTGGCGATGAGATCTCTGATGACAAGAAGAAACAAAAGAGGTTCAGGCAAGGGCTCAATGCATCTATCAAATATGCAATCACTCATGCAAGGCCGGGGTCTTTTCTGGAACTCCAACATACAGTTCTACAGGAAGAAGCCAGTAGGCAAGTGTTCGAGGAGTCCAAGAAACACAGCCGTGACGCAGCAAGCTCTTCAGCTATGACATCTCCTTCTAAGCGCCGCGTGTGGGTTCCTAATACCGCACCGCCGCTCTCGGCTCCACCAAGACCTTCAAGCTACGCGACAAGGCCACCAAACTCCTTCAACGCTGCTCCTAGGGGCTACAACCACAACTACCCTGGAGCGCCTAGCGGAGTCCCTGGCTACGCTGCTCCATGTACACCTGGTGCTTGTTACACTTGTGGGAACACTGGGCATCAACACTGGAGTTGTCCCATGAACAACAAAGCTCTTCCTCCACCACCTCCAAGACCTGCAACAAGTTCTTCTATGGTTCGTGCACCTCCACCGCGGGCTCTCAACATCAACCCCAAGCCCGGGTCCACTGTTGCTCGTGCCAACTGTGTCAACGTCGCTCAAGCTGAACATGCACCTAGAGTTGTGATGGGTACGCTTCCCATTAACTCAGTCCCTGCACGAGTTTTATTTGATTCTGGTGCATCACATTCTTTCTTGTCATACAAGTTTGCAGAGAATAATGGGTTATCTTCGGATGCTTTACCAACTCGCCTCATGGTGCAATCTCCTGGATCAAACATGAGGGCTTCTAAAATCAGCCACGGCAATCGAATTGAGATTGGTGGTTCTTCGTTCCCGGCTTCCTTAATTATTCTGGGCAATTCTGACATTGATGTTATCTTGGGCATGGATTGGTTAACAGCAAATGCAGCTGTGATTGATTGTGTTGAATGCTCGGTTTCTCTGAAAATTCCTGAAGGCCATATATTCTATTCTCCAAGTCTGACTCCTGCAATTCAGCTCTTCTCTTTGTCTGCTCTGAATGATGATGTTATGGATGCTATTCAGAGTGTTCCGGTGGTCTGTGAGTTCCCATATGTTTTTCCTAAAGAGTTACCAGGTATGCCTCCTGACCGAGAGGTCAAGTTTGTGATTGAGCTTGAACCTGGAACCGCTCCTATCTCCAAGCGGCCTTATAAAATGGGTCCTGCTGAGTTGGCTGAACTCAAACGTCAGCTTGATGAACAAGAGAAGTTGGGTTTCATTCAGCACAACACTTCTTCTTGGGGTAGCCCAACCATCTTTGTGAAGAAGCGAGACCGCACTAATCGACTTTGTGTTGATTACCGAGCTCTCAATGCAAAAACCATCAAGAATAAATATCCCCTTCCGCGGATTAATGATCTCTTCGATCAGCTAGCTGGAGCTGTGGTATTATCTAAGCTTGATTTGAGAAGTGGATATCACCAAATCAAGATTCGCAAGGAAGATGTTCCCAAAATAGCTTTCACCACCCGCTATGGCCTGTACGAGTATACGGTCATGTCTTTCGGTCTCACCAACGCACCTGCCACCTTCTCGAGACTTATGAACTCGGTTTTCATGGAGTATCTTGATAAGTTTGTCGTGGTCTATCTGGATGACATTCTAGTCTATTCTAAGTCAAAGGAAGAACATGAAGACCACCTTCGGTGTGTCCTAAACAAGCTTCGTGAGAATCGCCTGTATGCAAAGTTCTTCAAGTGTGAATTTTGGCTTCCCGAAGTCACCTATCTTGGTCATGTCATCTCTGCTAAGGGCATTGCCGTCAACCCAGAAACTGTTCGGACAATTGTTGAGTGGCTTCCACCCAAAAATGTCAAAGAAGTCCGGAGTTTCCTTGGTTTGGCTAGTTATTGCCGTCGCTTCGTTCACAACTTCTCGAAGATTGTGAAGCCTCTTACCGATCTCCTCAAGAAAGGCAAGAAATACCTTTGGTCTCCTGCATGTCAAGCTAGCTTTGAAACACTCAAAGAGAAGATCACTTCCACACCAGTCCTGATTCCTCCAGATACATCAAAGCCTTTCCAGATATTCTGTGACACCTCCTTGCAAGGATTGGGTGCGTTCCTCATGCAAGAAAAGCAAGTCGTTGCTTATGCTTCCCGTCAGTTGAAAACTCATGAGCTCAACTATCCAACACATGATCTTGAACTTGCAGTGGTTGTCTTCACTCTAAAAGTATGGAGGCACTACTTGCTTGGAAACCGTTGTGAGATCTTTTCTGACCACAAAAGCCTGAAGTATATCTTCACTCAACCTGATCTCAACCTTCGTCAGAGGAGGTGGATTGAACCAATTAATGACATCGATCTAACCATCAACTGCACTCCTGGCAAAGCTAATGTCATGGCCGATGCTCTGATCCGAAAAGCTTATGTCAACAACCTCATGGTGGAAGAACAACAGCCTCTCTTGTGCGAGGAATTCCGCCAGCTCAATCTTGAAATTGTGGATCAAGGGTATCTTCTGAATCTTCTGGCAACCCCTCTCTTGGAAGAAAAAGTTCGCTCCATTCAACTTGGTGATCCTTACACTAAAAACATCATCTCCAAGATTCAGCTTCCGAAGTATGAACCTTTCCACGTTGACGACCAAGGCACTCTATTCTTTAAGCACCGGATGTTCGTTCCGAAGTATCCGGGTTTGAGAGAGCAAGTTCTTAAAGAAGCTCATGATTCTGTTCTTTCTATCCACCCTAGCAGCACTAAGATGTACATGGACTTGAAAACACAGTATTGGTGGCCTGGGTTGAAACGATATTGTGCCAAGTATGTCTCCGAGTGTGATGTCTGCCGCAGAGTTAAAGTTGTCCATCAAAAACCTTCTGGTCTTCTTCAACCATTGAAGCCTCCGGAATGGAAATGGGAGAAAGTAGAGATGGACTTCATTACTGGGTTTCCAAGGTCGCAGAAAGGCAACAATACAATCTTTGTTGTCATCGACAGACTTTCTAAAGTGGCTCACTTATTTCCCGTCAAGGAAACAATTTCTGCAATTCAGTTGGCTGAGCTCTATATCAACAGAATATCTCTGTATGGGGTTCCTCTTGAGATCAGCTCAGACCATGGAAGCATCTTCACTTCCAAGTTCTGCGGAAGTTTCCAAAATGCTTTGGGAACAAAGTTGAACTTCAGCACTGCCTATCACCCTCAGTCGCAAGGACAAGTTGAAAGGATCAATCAGATTCTAGAAGATATGCTCTGTGCTTGCGTCATCTCTTTCGGCATGAAGTGGGAGGAATGCCTTCCTTATGCTGAGTTCTCTTACAACAACAGCTTCTAGAAGAGTCTAAAGATGGCACCATTTGAGGTTCTCTATGGACGCAAATGCAGAACTCCGATTGGTTGGTCGGGCGCAAGTGAAAGAACATTGTTTGGCCCCGACATTGTAACTCAAGCGGAGGAGAAGGTTCACATCATTCTTGAAAACCTGAAGGTTGCTCAAAGTCGCCAGAAGAGCAACTACGACAGAAAGCACACTGACATGGAGTATGTCCCTAGTGATCTCGTTTACCTTCGTGTCACTCCCATGAGAGGCACGCACCGGTTTGGTATCAAAGGAAAGCTGGCTCCTAGATACATCGGCCCTTTCAAAGTTCGTGGAAGAAGAGGAGAAGTTGCTTATGCTCTTGAGCTCCCTGAAAAACTCAAGTTCCTTGATGTTTTCCATATCTCTCAACTCAAGAAGTGCTTCAAGGATCATGGCAGGACCGTGGACCATGAGCTTATCAATCTCCAAGAAGACCTGTCTTATCAAGAACACCCCACAAAAATCCTAGAAGTCACAGAAAGAAAGACTCGCAACAAGTCTATCAAGTTCTACAAGGTGCAGTGGTCGCACCATTCCGTTGATGAAGCCACTTGGGAACGCGAGGATGAGCTCCGTGCCAAGTATCCTACCCTCTTCGTGTCTTCTTGTTCTTCCTAGAATCACGGGGCGAGATTCCTGTTTAGTGGGGGAGAGTTGTAGCATCCCATCTGTCTAACATCTGTAATGCTACATGGTCTAATAATAAAATGCTACTTCCTACATATAATTGTTGCATCATAATTATATCTTGTTCATGTCATCATGGCACGTTGCATTTGAGCATCATATTAAAACTCTTTTCATTTAGCCTGTCTTCTCGTAATTGCATTGCCTTATTGATTCTTTTTGCTTCTTGATATCTTGTAGTTGCTTCTTGATACATTGCTTCAGGCCCAAATCGAGTTGAGGGCATATCTCTTCCTTTTCCTTTTCCATCAATAACATGCGATTCTATCTTGTCCATACGAGCTTCTCTTAAATTCCACCATACGGAAACAAGTGGGTTTCTTTATTTTGCTTGATGGTTTTAAAAATCAAGCCCATTTGAATTTATGTGGATTCTATCTTATCTTGTCAATCTATCTTCTACATGCTAGGGCTTGCCATTATCTAATTCTCTATGCATGGGATCATCTCCCTCTATTCTATCCTATGCAATATAATTATATTCCATGCTCACATGAAAGGATACCATATGTGTGCTTTTGTTTTTTTTTAAATTTTCATGTGAGTTCGTCTCTATTCGATGTGTGTTTAAGTCCTTCTCTTCAAACCAACCAAACCACCTGGTGTTTTGCTCAGATCCAAACCAGCTACAGCAAGCTCACATGGTCCAGCCTCCTTTGTGCCATCGACCCAACCAGTTGCAGCAGGACCTGGTGCCACCCGGAACCTTGGCCTGGTTTGACTCAAACTAGGTGGACATCGAGCCTTGCCCTGATGATCTTCTCCCTAGCTGCTCACGTGTTTTTCCAGCTGATCAAGCGGCCACGCCATGTGCATAAAGCTAACAGCCGGCAACCCAATCCACCCTAACCAATCTAGATCCCAACCCCAGATCGAGACCGACTCTAGACTCCTCTCCTTCCCTCTACAAGCAACGCCGACCATGGCCACCTAAAACTCGGTCCGTCGTCGTCTTGCCGCCGCCGTGCCGCTGTATCTTGTCGTCGTCGCCGCACCAACGCCCTCGTCCTTCTCCGGTAGAGAACCTCGCCACCGACCTTCCCGCGGTGAGCAACTCACCTTCCCATGCACTCCTTCCCTGGCACGTCGCCGCAGTCGCCGCATCTTGCCGCCGCCACGACGCGCACGACAGCGCCCAGACGTGCAGCAAGCACACCGCGCGCGCGCTAGTCTGCAGCCCCGCGTACCTCTCTGTCACCTTGTTCCCGGACGTTTTCCCACCTACCTGGTAATCTCGGACGCTACCCTGCACATTCCTGCGTAGAGGGTACTGCCCTCTTTATAGAACACCAGGCCACACTCAAGTCCATGCGCCGTAGCTCTTAGAACCGACCTCCGAAGTCAGGTCTTTATCTCTGTCAACGCTGTCGTTGTTTTTCGTCAGTTTAGATCGTGTTTCTTTCCTATGTTCATCACCGATTCTAGACCAACACAGACACCTCCAGCGAATCTACTCGAACGGTGCGGACGACGATACACCCAGATCCACTCCAGTTCAAACCTCACCCAAAACGGCGGTACAGATCTCTCGCAATATTCCTCGAAAGTCAGGCAAAACTCGTTGTTGTTGACCGAACAAAAATTCGGTTATTAGCCACGCGATGCACTCTCTGTTCCTCGCAAGATCCTGGCCGTTGTAGACCTCCGTTTGAGAAACCTTGAACACGAGAGTTGGAGATCTAAGCGAGATCTACGACTTTTGTTTTTCGAGCATGCCTTAATTCATAGCGGTTTGCCCAGGATCGTCCTCGCCAAATCGTTGTAGCTAGCTATTTCTGCGAGGAAATTCAGTCCGTCAGATCACCCCCCTCCAGAACCTTTTGCTAAAAGGCCCCTGTGATTTCGGAATCCTCACCCTGCCGCCCCTCCACTCCGCCACTTGTCACACCCTGGCACAGTTACACGCGAGGTGGCCCCGTAGCACGCGGGCCCACATGTCACCGAGAGTGGGTAGAGCGGCCTGAGTGAGAAAAGTCCCAGCCATCTTTTTAAAATAATAAAAATGATTTCAGAAATTGTTAATTATGTTTTAAATCTAGAAATTAATAACTTTTATTTAATAAATCCAAATAATACAAATAATATATGTTTTTGAATCAGGAAAATGTGAGGAATTCAAATCTGCCATCCAAATTAATGTTTGACTATCTTAAATTTTCGAAATTGTTTAATTGCAACAAAAATGCCTTTTCTTAATTAATTAATAACTTTAATTCTATAACTCCAAATTCGACAAATAATATGTTTAAATCGACCAGCGCGACGAGCCCGTTCTAACTATGCATTCCATGATATGAATTGAAGCATGCATCATGTAAAACTATCAAAACCTGAATGGTTTATGCAAGTAAAACTTGACCAAATAACAACAAAAGTGTTATTTTATTGTCCCCACACCTCACCCTTGTCATGCTACATTATTGCCATGTAAATTGTGAATCATTCATCATGGCATGATTGTTTGCTTGTCGCATTCTATATGCTTGTGCACTTTATTTATTTTGGCCCTTGTTTGTTTGGTTCTTCTTTCGAATAGACGCCGAGCAGAGGAATTTTCAAGAATCCCAGGAGTACTACCCAGATCCATCCCTCGCTTCAACTAAGATTCTAAGCAAGCACTACCACATGCTTGCATACATATAGTACCTATTGCTTCTATCTTATTCTTGCATCATTGAGTCACGATTGCATTAAATTGAATCCCAAGTACTGCATAGCCTTCACTTTTAAACCCCACCGAGCTTGTTCCTCCATCCCATGAGCCATTACTACAGGAGTTGTTTGAGCCATGCGAGTCGTAGAACAGCATGTGTAGGGTATGTGAGTGTCTGATGGATAACGAGGTACCTAAACAACTTAATCAGAGTAGTAATGGGATAACTAATGAAAGAGGCATCGGTGGGCAATATCTGTTAATTGGTTTTTCATGCTCACTTGTGTCCCGTAGGACCCCGAGTACTTGATACCTGTTCCTTGACTATTCGCACTATCCACATACGGGAGACTCTATGAATCCCCCTTTGCATGAGCTTGATTCGCACTTTATTTCTTGGGGCCACAAATTAGTTTGGGGTTTTATTACTATCCTGTACTTATACCATGTTGTACTGCTTTATTTAAGATTGTGCGTGGAGCACCTGTACTGTTTTGGATCGTGCCACGTTTTCGCAGTACCGACAAGCCCAGTCACACTTTCGGGTTCCCAGTCGTTTACAGCCGTCGTCACAAACCCTGGGTCCATTCCAGAGCTGGCCAACTTCGTTGCGGGTAGCTTAGTGGAGTGGCCCCCTGAAATATTTTATAAATCATGTGATTGCTTTGTCGTGAAAGCCTCATTGGGTTTTGATTTGGTTTTTCCGAGGTCGATCGTGTGTGTGTTGCTATTTGTGCACCCCTGCAGGGTAAATCTTTCTGAAAGCCGTGTCCGCGGTTATGGACGACTTGGAGCACATTTTCTCGATCATAGACAAGCATAACTAAAGTACCGCTTTTAATTTGACTAAATATCTGACTAGTCATTAGTGCAATACTCATGGAATGGTTAATAAAACTGCCAACGGACGGGTTGTTCGTCCGCTTTCTTGTTGGTAATCGAGAAGGAGGATAGATCTGTTACTTGATACTGTTATAACTATTGTTTCTAATTAACGGACATCCGCCTATCTTTGGTTAGGCGGATGGTTAGCGACTATCTATAGACTTGTTAGTTATTATCTTTTGCTACAATTGCGTCACCCCAAGTATATGTCCTCTTTAGAGGCATAAAGACTTGCTGAGTACCCCTAGGTCTCACACGATAAATTGTTTGATTCAGATGAACAGGTGTATTCGCAAGATGGATACTGGGTGGAGGAGACAGATGACGTTGGCAACGATCACTCGGTGTAGAGATTCCGGGGATGGGGATCCGTGAGATTTGTGGGCGGGATGTGCTTATTTATGTGGCATCTTATGTCGAGTTGCTTCTTATCCGTACTCGGATCTTGTTTCCTGCTTCCGCTTGATACTCTGTTGATTGATGTATGAGGAGCTATCCTACACTATTATCTATATCTAGGATATTTGGATCTTGCCGTATGGTGTTGCAATATTTCTATTTCTTTTAGATGGTATGGCTCTGAGAACTGTTGTAAGGTAGCTTGCATACATACTCACTTGTTTATGTATTTGACCTCTTCGCCTGTTGCCTACGCCGCTCGCTCTTGTCCCGATGTTCTTGGAAGTGGTTAGGGCGGCCGACGGGCCTACACGTGGGCGGCCCTGGGCCCCCGCTGTAAATTCCTTAACCACTTTTGGTTCATCCAGGCTTGAACTTAGAGCGTAGGGTCCGAGGTTGTTACATGCCGGAGGCGGCCGGACCACCCCCTAGCGCGGGCCAAGCTAGGCCGCGTGACAAGGTGGTGTGGTGGCCCCTGGCCCCTCTCCGTCTCGTACTCTGGCATCTGATGACTTCCGAAAAAATAGGCACTTTGGCTTTTGTCCCGTCCAATTCCGAGAATATTCATTTTCTGACTTTCCTGGAACCAAAAACAGCAGAAAACGGGCAGCTGGCACTATGGCTCTTGTTAATAGGTTAGTCTAAGAAATCATATGAAAAGTACTCCAAAGTGTGGACAAAACACAAGAGAGTGGATAAACCAAGCGTGGAACATCAAAAATTATAGATACATTTGCAATGTATCATGCACACTAAGGGGGAACACAATCATTGGTAATTTTAATAGGGATCAACTTATTAGGCTACCGTCGAGTATCTAATTATAGCACACAATAAGATATACAAACAATAACATTGAATGTAAATGTGATGTGATATGGTCCTTCATGTCGTGATCTCCATCCGTCGTCACCGGATTCCGGCGCCAGGGTTCCGGCGCCGTAGACACCAGGGTACCGGTGTCATTCCGGCGTGGTAGTCCGTCACCTCCGTGACTATCTACTACTACGTAACAAAAGGTAATCACTTTACCTATGCCACAACCATATCAAAAAGCAACGTCCCCCTGCAAAACAAAGTTAGACGCCTATACTTTATCTTTGCATGTTTTACGTGGCTGAATGGGATTTCGCACAAGAACCATTCTTACCTACGAACTTTCAGCACAACGCTGATCAAGTAGTTGTCTCTACTACACCCCTTTCAAGGCCCTACGTTGTAAATCGCATACCAAATAATGCGAGAGAGACAGACACCGCCCTAAGCCACTTTATACAGTACAAGCCGTATGTCAAGCGTGGACCAGTCTCACGAATGAACGTGTAAAGTCGGTTGGGGGCCGCTTCATCAAGCATTGTTGCGTACACAAGTACACGTGGGAGGGTAACAACTAAAAGATCAACGCCCACACGCTACATCTCGTGTGTTCTACCCATACTAGCATTACTACGCATAGATCTAGCTCTGATACCACTGAAGGGGTTCCGCGTATGAAAACAATATTTTTTTACCCTACGCCCCTGAACCCCTAATGCTGCCAGGACCTATCTATTAGTAATACAGTAACAGGAGGGGCTTTTCGCGAACTTACCCATGAAGACCGAAAAGGGTTGTCAATGCTCAGGAGAGCGTGGTTGATCTAGACGAGCCGAAGCCGACCTCAAGGTCGTGATGAAGTCCTTGCGCTCCTGTGGCTCCAACGACTTGAGTGCCTCAAGTGTGGCACCTCATGGGGAGTTACACAGGTCTGGTGCCTGACGATGACTCCCACTTCCCCGATCCAGCAGCTGTTGCGGAAGTAGAGCTCCTGGATCTAAATCCCGCAGCGCGACGGCGCTCCGCGGTAAAGATGTCTCTCGTTCGTGCAGTCCGAACTTGGGACCACGGTCACGAGAGAGAGAGAGAATATCAATTGGTGGTCTTCCCACAAGTGAGAAGACCTTTATTGATTATTGGGTGTCTTTATCTGGCCAAATACCCCCACTATATATAGGGGAGGGGAGGTACTACCTCCCTCAAAGTCCTAGGGTGGGACTAAAGGAGAGAAGGAGGTGGGGGAGGCACCGCCGGCCACCCCCCATGGGAACCACGTGGGAGGCTGGCCCAATAGGGCCGCCGGCCACCCCTTGGCCTTGCTCCCTGATACATTGCAAATATATCTATAATTTTTGATGTTCCATGATTGGTTTTATCCACTTTCTTGTGTTTCGTCCACACTTTGGAGTACTTTTCATATGATTTCTTGGACTAACCTATTAACAAGAGCCACAGTGACAGCTGCCTGTTTTCTGTTGTTTTTGGTTCCAGGAAGTCAGAAAATGAATATTCTCGGAATTGGACAGGACAAAAGCCAAAGTGCCTATTTTTCCAGAAGTCATCAGATGCCAGAATACGAGACGGAGAAGGGATGGGGGCCGGCAACACCACCTGGCCGCGCGGCCAGGCCTGGCCCGCGCCAGGGGGTGGTCTGGCCGACCCCAGC
Organism: Avena eriantha; assembly: GCA_910589775.1. Taxonomy (NCBI): domain Eukaryota; kingdom Viridiplantae; phylum Streptophyta; class Magnoliopsida; order Poales; family Poaceae; genus Avena; species Avena eriantha. The sequence continues at coordinate 128,419,389 of OU342746.1, forward strand.
ACCCCCTCGGCTTCTCCATCCGCCTATATATTGCCCTCGGGACAGAAAACCTAAGTACCCGATCAAAAATCCACAAAAGAGTCTGTAGCCGCCATCATCTCCATCCCTAGATCGGAAGGGATCTGAAGCTCTTCTCGGCATCCTGCTGGAGAGGGGAATTCACCCTGGAGGCCTTCTTCATCATCATGCAAGCCTCTAGTGTGATGCGTGAGTAGTTCATCTCTGGACTACGGGTCCATATAGTAGCTAGATGGCTGGTTCTCCTCCTTTGTGCTTTAATGTCTAGATCTTGTGAGCTCCGTTCATGATCAAGATCATCTATTTGTAATTCTGCATGTTGTGTTTGCCGGGATCTGATGGATATTGAGATGTTATTTCAGATTGATTATTGATTCTATCATGTCTTTGTTATTTGTGATCTTGCATGCTTTCCGTTGTTAGTAGCTATCTTGGCCAAGTAGATGCTAGCAACTCTAAGAGTTAGTATTTATGCTCGATAGTGGGTTCATGCCTCTGGTAATCTGGGGAAGTGACAGAAATCTCTAAGGTACTAGATGTGTTGTTGCTACTAGGGAGAAAACAACAATCCTTTGTTCATAGAACAATCGTATTGTTTACATTACACGCAATTTGTAAAGCAATAATCTGTTGCTTGCAACTTAATACTGGAGGGGGTTCGGATGATAACCTAAAGGTGGATTATTAGTCATAAATGCAGTTGGATGGCAGTCTATGTATAATGTTGTAATGCCCAATCAAGTTCCAAAGGAGTCAAGATGATTAGTATATGCTTGTATTGCTTTCTCGATGTTTTTCAACTGCCCCGCTGTAATTTGTTCACCCAGCATGTTATCTATCTTAAGGAGAGCCACCACTAGTGAACTATGGATCCCGGTCCTTTTCTTTTAGATATAATCTACAAATTGTTTACTGTTTTGTGTTTACTTTCTGCAAACTATTACTTCCTTCCATTCGATACCATTAATCCTTTGTTTTCAACAAAACCGGTGAGATTGACAACCTCATCGCAAGTTGGGGACAAAGTTCTATGGTTGTGTTGTGCAGGTCTCCACGTTGCTACTAGCACCGGTAGTGCGCCCTGCCAAGGCTCAGCTAGCAACACCTTTGGGGTGTTTCCTTGCTCCTACTGGTTCGATTAAACCTTGGTATCATAAGTGAGGAAACTTGCTATTGTGCTCATCATACCTTCCTCTTGGGGTTCCCCAACGAGCTTGTTAATACACGAGCCATCAAGATTTTTTCTGGCGCCGTTGTCGGGGAGTCAAGGATATCTTCACAAGGGGAGTCCCTCATAACCAATCTCTTTACTTTGTTATTTTTGTTTTGCTTAATTTTTTTTGTTTTGTTTGCTTGCTTTGTTATCAAAACACAAAAAAATTAGTTTTACAAGTTTGCTTTCTTTATCAAAAACAAACAAAAAATAACTACTCTTGAAAACACTAAGTTGTGTGACTTCACTAGCACCAACAACAATGATTTTATGAGCACACCTATTGCTCCACCTATGCCTGAAGATACTTTCTTTGAGATAAAACCAGCTTTGCTCAATCTTGTTATGAGAGAACAATTTTCTGGTATTGGTAATGAAGATGCTGCTGCCCATCGAAATAACTTTGTCAAACTTTGTGAGATGCAAAAGCATAGGGATGTAGATGGTGATATTATTAAGCTGAAATTGTTTCCTTTCTCTTTGAGAGGAAAAGCTAAAGAATGGTTGAATTCCTTAACTAGGAATAGTATTGATTCTTGGACTAAGTGCAAAGATGCTTTTATTGGAAAATACTATCCTCCTGCTAAGATTATATCTATGAGAAGTGAAATAATGAAGTTTAAACAATCTGATAATGAACATGTTGCTCAAGCTTGGGAAAGAATGAAATCTTTGGTAGAGAATTGTCCCACTCATGGACTGACTGCTTGGATGATCATCCAAAAAATTTATGCAGGATTGAACTCCTCTTCAAGGAACCTATTGGATTCTGCTACTGGAGGTACCTTTATGACCATTACTTTGGGTGCTGCAACAAAGCTTCTAGATAATATGATGGTTAACTATTCTGAATGGCATACTGAGAGAGATCCACAAGGTAAGATGGTAAATTCTGTTGAGGAAACTTCCTCCTTGAGTGATAAGATTGATATTATTATGTCTATGCTTGTTAATGGGAAAGCCCATATTGATCCAAATAATGTTCCTTTAGCTTCTTTGGTTTCTCAAGAAGAGCAACTTGATGTGAACTTCATAAGAAATAATAATTTTAGCAACAATGCTTATGGTAATAACAATTATAGGCCTTACCCTCCTAGTAATACTTATCGTTACAATGGTAAACTTGGATTACCTAGTGAAGGAAGAATTTTAGAAGTTAAAAGAGCCACTAAAAACTTCATGCAAATGCAATATGAGCAAAATAAACTATTTACTAAAACTATGGAGGAACAATCTACCATTTTAAAGAACATTAGCCATCAACTTGAGAGTCTAAATAGGGAAATTCCTAGTTTACAATTGAAACTCTCTAACGCTGAAAGGAATATATCATCTTTGTCTGAAGCTCAATCTTCATTGATTAATAAAATGGCTGCTAAACCTGAAACTAATGATAATCCCTTTGCAGCTAATAATGCTATACAAGTTAGAATTGATTAAAATGTTAGACTATTAGCTGAATTACATGCTAAGTGGGAAAGAGAAGAAGAAATTGCTAGAAACATTAGTGTTTCTACTATCACTACCACTAGTGTTGAGGCTAGTAATAGTTCTACTACTTTAGATCATAAATTTGATTTTGATCTTGATGGTTGTAATATCTCTGAAGTTATTAAGTTTCTACAAAAGCTTGCTAAAAGTCCTAATGCTAGTGCTATGAACATGGCCTTTACAAAACACATTACTAATGCTCTCATAAAGATTAAAGAAGAAAAGATGAAACATAAAGCTTCTATTCCTATAAAAAAATAAGATGGTTGGGAACCCATCATTAATATGAAAGTGAATGACTTTGATTTTAAAGCTTTATGTGATCTTGATAGTAGTGTTTCTATTATGCCTAGAAGGATTTATGATATGCTTGATTTGCCTTCACTTGAAGATTGTTATTTGAATGTCCCACTTGATGATAATGCTAAAAAGAAACTCATGGGGAGTCTTAATGATGTTCTTATTATGGTTAACAATGCTTATGTCCCCATTGATTTTTATGTTTTGGATGTTGAATGCAATGCTTCTTGTCCTATTACTTTGGGAAGACCTTTTCTTAGAACTGTTGGTGCTATTATTGATATGAAAGAAGGTACCATTAAATATCAACTCCCACTCAATAAAGGTATAGAACACTTCCCTAAGAAGAGAGAGAAGATTTCTTTTGCTTCTCCTATGAAAACAAAGTTTGGTCTTAATGCTTCTTCATTTGAGAACACTTGATTTTTCTTGCTTCTTATACCTAACTTAAACGCGTTAAAGAAAAGTACTTATTGGGAGATAACCCAAAAGTTTTAGATGAGTCTTAGAAGTTATTAACTCTGTAATAACCTCTCCTTATCCTTTTTATATGCTTTTTGTGCCAAGAGTAACCTCTAATGAGAGAGAAGTAATGATTGGAAAAGTTGCTGTCCCGAAACAGATTTCTGTGCTTCACCGTAAAAATTCGTGTAAAATATCTGAAGGTATTTTTGAGGCGTGAATTTTCGTGCTTCTGATCCCGGTTTTTATCTAACTTTCGTTAGTTAAACACTTTTTTATTTGAGCAACATAAGGTCTTCGAAAAAATTCGTCTTTACCTGCTGGTCTGTTTTGACAGATTTCTGCCATTTTTCTGCATTTGCTTCTTGTTGGTTCCTTTTTGAGTTCTTTTGGGGAATTGAGATTTTTGAGGGAAGTGCTTCAGTAGATAGTGTTCTAATGGAAGTTTATTGGTGTTAGAACTGAACCTTAAGACTTATTTATCTTGAGTGCACTAATGTTGCTAATAAAGATTGTGTGAAGTTTTGTATGAAGGAAAAAATTTCAGGTGTATGGAAGGAATGAGTAATAAGATGAAGGATGGACTAAAGCTCAAGTTTGGGGATGCCACGTGTGTCACCCCAAGAAATATCCAATAAGTACAAGCATCAAATCTTGGGGATGCCCAAGGCATCCCCTTCTTCATCAATAAAAATCCCAGGTTTCTTCCAAACGCTTCATTTTTATTGTTTCATGCACAGTTGTGTTGTTCTTGGAGCGTCTTATTTTTTGTTTTTGTTTTGGTTTTTTGTTTGCTTTTGTTTTCTTAGTTTGATGAATAAATTGGTTGGACCCCCTCTTTCATAAATTGGTTTTCAAATAGTTTGGTTTGGTTTGGTTTGGAAAAGAGTAGGAAAGTTCATGCTTATGTGGTAAAAAGAGCTAATTTTTGACTGTGGCCTATGCTCTGTCATGCCATGCTTGATATTGTTTTAGCTTTATGCTTAGTATTATTTGCTGTAGCATGACTTGATATAAACAATTCAGATTGCTTAATGTGCCTTGGATGAATCATGCATCGTTTTAGCATATTAAAGCATAGTATAGTGGTATTCTCCTTTGATGCTTTATTTGGGTTGACTTGGCACATGCTCACACCATGTTATGACTATCTCAAGTCACCTAAGCCTTTATGATCCTTTAGTTTTCAACTTGTAGTATCACTTTATGCTTTGATCAATGATGTTTTGTCGCTCTGCATGATTATGGCCATTATTGCTCTCTTAGTTTGTCGCTCACAGTCTTTTGCTAGCCTCCACAACCAAGTATGAGTTCCACTCATGCATCCAACTCCCTAAACCAAGTTATTCCAAAGATTCCACCATACCTACCTACTAGCTTATGCTATTCCAAGTATATTCATGCTTTTGTTTATCTTCCAAATTAAACTTGTTATGAGAAAACTAGTGATTAAAGCTCTCACGAACTTGATGGCACACTTTACTTTTCTTGCCCTTAATAAACTTGAACCATTGGGTCCTTCTTTGTTGCGTATATGCTTGCACTTTATAAGTTGAAATTAGCAGAACTATGTATCATGGGGAACGCTTTCAACATTTCACTTGTACTTTGTACCCCGTTGATATCATGTTCTTTTGCTTATGGATCTCGGCGGTGTGAAATAAAAGTGGAACTTGTAAGATCATGGAGTTTGTATGTGTGTTAGAGAAATGCCTAGGCCGCTAGCCTAAGCCATGCCTAATCATGGTGGAAACTTGCAGCATCACCATAATGAGCACTCTATGAAGCATCCTCAATAAAAACCTATGCAAATAGAAAATAAAAAGATCGCTGAGATGCTCTTGTCTGCTTGCCTTGTCATCTTGATTATGGGATAGCTCTTGTATCATGTGCAAGGGGTACCCGTTGGCGGATCTTTATGATACATATGTACTTACAATGACAAGAGCTTACTTGTGACTAAAGTTGAGTAGCATGAGGTTCGGTCTTTGTACGTAAGGGGCATGAGATTTCGGTTTATAACTTGTCAAGCATATCCTCTTAGTTGTGTTACTTTAACCTTAATCACCTTCAAGATGCTTATGATAGGGCAATGAGAGCTGAAAGCTATAAGTACCATAATTTTTGGAATCTCTTTATGAGACTTGAATCCCTGCTTCCTTCTATGAAGGCCTTTCTTCCACCATTATATTGAGTCTCCACCTTCTACCTTTATGCACCTACTTTGAGAGCATAGTGGCCATTCTTAGTTCTATGTGCATTGTCCCAAGACTAGTTGATTGATGCATAACTTGATATTGATTAAACTATTTGTATCTAGTCACTCTTATGAACTTTGAAGGTGTCCTATGCATTTATATTTGGTACTCTATGAGGGACAAGCTGAATATTATTATGCTATGTTTTCTTTATGTGAAACAAACAAACGTCTTGCAAAGCATTGTTATTCATGAATCTTTTGTTTGTGCCTTTTCATGTTGCATCATAGTTTCTTTGTCTTATTGCTAGAACTTTGTCTTTCATGTTATGATTGTAGTACAATGATCCCAGCTTTGAATGTTTTGCAAATACTTTGATCAAGTTCCAAAGGAGTCAAGATGATTAGTATATGCTTGTATTGCTTTCTCGATGTTTGTCAATTGCCCCGCTGTAATTTGTTCACCCAGCATGTTATCTATCTTAAGGAGAGCCACCTCTAGTGAACTATGGATCCCGGTCCTTTTCTTTTACATATAATCTACAAACTGTTTACTATTTTGTGTTTACTTTCTTCAAACTATTACTTCCTTCTATTCGATACGTTTAATCCTTTGTTTTTAGCAAAACCGGTGAGATTGACAACCTCATCGCAAGTTGGGGACAAAGTTCTGTGGTTGTGTTGTGCAGGTCTCCATGTTGCTACTAGCACCGGTAGTGCGCCCTGTCAAGACTCAGCTAGCAACACCTTTGGGGTGTTTCCTTGGTCCTACTGGTTCGATTAAACCTTGGTTTCATAACTGAGGGAAACTTGCTGTTGTGCTCATCATACCTTCCTCTTGGGGTTCCCCAACGAGCTTGTTAATACACGAGCCATCACTCCCCTCTTGCCTTTCCCTAATGGGCCCTCACCCCTCCGGGAATTGGCCCATTAAGCCTTTTGAGCTTTTAATTGATTTTCTCTTTTATTAAATAATTATTAATAAATGATTACATCAATATTTAACATTCATTCACATATTATTCAACCACCGTGGCTATAGAACACCTTCCACCTCCACTCCGGACATCCTCCGGACTTACCGAAACCCTTCCGATTTTCTCTCTACTATTCTTTGGCGATTCTTCTGATCCTATAAACACTCTCTAAGCATCATCAAGCCCTTAAGCGTGATACCCCATGGTTAGGGAACACTCCAGACATGGTCGGGACACTCCCGCACTAATGATCGACAGAGGGACCTGGATGGCCATGTGACCCCTATGCGTTCCACGAAGATCTTTCGCCGTTTGAACTAGGACAGCCGTGTCTTATTCCCTTTGTCTCTCGATACTTGCATTTCCCGAGATCTGATAAATGACATCACCATGTCGTGTTCAATCTCGTTACTGAACAATGCTACTTGACTCGTTCTTACAAGTGACATCCCTGTGATCAAATCACACGCTGCGCTGCTATTGGATATAACTTCTCCGAGTGGGCCCTTGAGTATCTTCCCGTCACATGGACGGAAAAATCCCGCTCTTGACATATATTGCCTCTACGGTTTCCTCCGAGTACCTGAACACACCTTTATAACCACTGTATTACCAAGTGTCGCTTGATGCTATCTAAGCGCTCTCGGGAGACAATGATTGATATAGCCTCACGGTCTAAGGAATAGTCTACGAGGATCCATTTCTAATCATCGTAACTTGAACTTCGTGACATGATCGGGTCACGATGTTTAGGTTGGGTATTGGTTCATCATCTCATTCTCATAATGAGTTGACTCCATTTCCAACTAGCATAAATGCCACATGATCAGGAAACTTAATCATCTGTTGACCAATGAACCAGTGAGTAGAGTTTCACTAGGAACCCCTGGTTGTTTATATATCACACGTGTATTGATGTTTCCACTCAATATAGTTATAGCATGATAGAAAACTTAATCATAATCTATATGAAATATGATAATAGTCCTTATTACTATTTATCTCTAGGGCATATTTCCAACAAGTAGAGCCGAACGTCAAGCTAACCTAGCCACTCTTCAACAGATAGCTCAGATGGCCCACAATAATCAAGGCCATGGAAACCAAGATCATCATGGATCCAAGCTTAAAAAATTTAAGAATACAAATCCCCCTATCTTCAATAAGTCTGAGGATCCCTTAGATGTTGATGACTGGCTGCAAACCATGGAGAATAATCTGGAGGTCACAGGAGTTGAAGCCAAAGAGAAGGTACTGTTTGCCACCCATTATCTGGCAGGAGATGCAAGCGCCTAGTGGAATAGCACCCGTACCATGAATGATGGTCAGATGATGATGTGGGAAGCATTCAAAATCAAGTTCAACCGCACCCATGTGCCCCAAGGTTTAGTCACCAGAATGAGAGATGAGTTTAGAGAACTGAAGCAAGGAAGGATTACGGTAGTTGAGTACCGTTAATTTTTTTGTCACTAGCTAGATATGCCCCTGATGAGATCAACACTGAAGCCAAGAAGAAGGAGAGTTTCCTAAACGGATTGCATGATGAGATGCAGACTGTTTTGGTCAACATCCGCTTTGGAGATCTCGAAGAGCTTGTAGACTCTGCCATCCAGATGGAAGGAAAGGTCAACCAAGCCAATGACAACCGCAACCGCAGGATGATGCACCAGACTGGGTCCCACAATACCTAGAAGTATCGCCCCAATCTGTGTGCAGGATATGCCCCAAGAAACAATAGACCCCTGATGAACCGTCCAAGCTACCCCAACTATAGCGGAGGAAACTTGAAGTCTGGAGGAAACAACAACAACCCCGACAACTCCAACAATTCCAATCGTGCACCGCCCAAGTCCAACAACAACAACAACAACAATACTGCCCCAAGGACTCGAAGCAATGACGTGCCTGTTGCAGCCAAAGACAAGTCCCAAATTACTTGCTTCGAATGTGGAGTCAAGGGTCACTACTCCAACGAGTGTCCCAAGAAGCTTGCAACCACCACCAATGTGAATGCCCCAACTCAGCAACAGCACCGTGTTCAGCCTGGAAGAAGATTCACCCCAGGGAATTCGCTCAACCCCAACGGCTGTCTGTTTCACATGAATGCCGAAGAAGCCCAGGAAGCGCCAGATGTCGTGCTGGGTATGTTTTCTGTTAACTCAGTACTTGCACGAGTGTTTTTTGATTCTGGAGCATCGCACTCGTTTGTTACAGAAGAATTTGCATGCACTAGTAAGATTCAACCCACATAATTGAAGCATGTTATGATAGTTCAAATACCTGGTTCAACCACCAAAGCTAGAAAAATTTGCAAGGCTGTACCTATCAGAATCCATGGAATAGATTTTTATGCCAATATAATAGTACTTGGAACCAAAGGTTAGGGAAGTAGTACTAGGAATGGATTGGATGTCGAAACATAAAGGATTGGTCGACTGTTCCAAGAAAGCCATAACCATGACTAGTATCTCTAGAGTATCAGTAGAGCATGTATCGGAAACCTTGCCCCGTCAGTTCAAATGCAACAAGAGTCTAGCCCGACCAACCATAGACCAAGTAAGAGTAGTCTGTGAATACCCCGACGTATTCCCAGATGAATTGCCCGGTATGCCCCCAGATCGGGATATCGAGTTCATTATTGAACTAATTCCCGGAACTGGACCCATATCTCAAAGACCTTATAGTATGAACCCATCTGAGTTAGTGGAGATGAAGAAGCAACTTTATGCTATGCTGGCAAAAGGTTTGATTCAACCTAGCGCATCGCCATGGAGATCGCCTGTTTTGTTTGTGGATAAGGAAGATGGAGGTAACCGTTTGTGCATGCATTATCGGAAGCTGGATGATGTCACCATCAAGAACAAGTACCCACTGCCAAAGATAGAGGATCTGATTGATCATTTGACTGGTGCCAGAGTGTTTTCTAAGATTGATCTTAGAAACTGGTTATCATCAACTCAAGATTCATGCAACGGATATTCCAAAGACCTCCTTTACCACCAGATATGGATTGTATGAGTATACGGTCATGTCTTTTGGATTAACCTATGCCCCCGCTTATTTCATGAATCTCATGAATAAGATTTTTATGAACTTCCTGGATAAGTTCGTTGTTGTTTTTATCGACGACATTCTTATCTATTCCAAGTTAGAAGAAGACCATGAGCTACACCTGAGAACCATCCTTGAAACCCTTAGAGAGCATTAGTTATATGCCAAGTTTAGCAAATGTGAGTTCTGGCTGAAGGAAGTAGGATTCCTCGGGCATATTGTGTCAATAGAAGGAGTAGTTCGATCGCGCCAAGATCAAAGATGTTGAAGAATGGAAAGCCCCAACCACTCAAACCCAAGTCCGTGCATTTCTCAAATTAGCGAGATATTACCACAAGTTTGTTGAAGGATTTTCGAGCATCGCAAGACCGATGACCCAACTATTGATGAAAGACAAGAAGTTTGAATGGATCGACAAATGTGAAGCAAGTTTTCAAGAGCTCAAGAAGAGATTGATTTCGGCCCCAATCTTGATTATGCCAGATATCAAGAAGCCTTTTGATGTGTATTGTGATGCATCCAAGATTGGTCTCGGATGTGTGTTGATGCAAGAAGGCAAAGTCATAGCATATCTGTCCAGACAACTGAAGCAGCATGAGCAAAACTACCCTACCCATGATCTTGAACTACCAGTTGTAGTTTTAACTCTGAAGGCATGGCGTCATTACCTTATGGGTAACCACTGTGAGATTTATTCAGATCACACGAGCTTGAAGTATATTTTCACTCAGAAGGAGCTGAATATGAGGCAAAGGAAATGGATAGAGTTATTCAAGGATTATGACCTTGACATTCAATATCACCCCGGCAAAGCCAATGTGGTAGCGGATGCTCTTAGTAGATTACCATGTAGATTAAACACCATGATCAAAGAAGCTCAGCCAAGTTTGCATGAAGAGTTGGAGCAGTTTAGAACAGAGCTAGTTAGCGAAGGATTTTTAGCTAGCATTGAACTTCAACCCACGTTCATTAGCCAGATCAAGGAAGCCCAGAAGGGAAATGCAAGCATCGATGGAATCAAACATCGTATTGGTACGGGAAAGGTACCAGGATTCACTGAAGATGAAGAAGGAGTTTTGTGGTACAAAGGAAAGGTACCAGGATTCACTGAAGATTCGAAGCTGGAGCAAGTTATCATGTAGGAAGCTCATGATACTTTTTATTCTATCCACCCCGGAGGAACGAAAATGTATCAGGATTTGAAGGAGCAATTTTGGTGGCACAAGATGAAGAGAGAAATCGGAAGCTACATAGCCAAGTGTGATATCTGTCAATGAGTCAAGGCAGAACATCAAAGACCTGCAGGACTATTGCAACCATTGCAGATTCCGGAATGGAAATGGGATTCTGTCGGAATGGACTTTATCACCGGTTTGCCTACTTCTAGTAGGAGAAATCACTCTATTTGGGTCATAGTTGATAGGTTGTCCAAGGTAGCCCATTTCATACCTGTCAAGACTACCTACCAGAGTTCGAAGCTAGCAGAGTTGTACATTGCTAGAATTTTCAGTTTGCATGGAACCCCCAAGACCATAGTGTCGGATCGAGGAACCCAATTTACCTCAAGATTTTGGCAGAAAGTCCAAGAAGGATTAGGAACCAAGTTGAATTTCAGCACAGCTTATCACCCGCAAACTGATGGACAAACTGAAAGAGTCAACCAAATCTTAGAAGACATGTTGAGAGCTTGTGTGCTATAATATAGATAAAAATGGGAAGATTGTCTGCCTTTCATAGAATCCTCATACAACAACAGTTATCAAGCCAGTTTGCAAATGGCCCCATTTGAGTTCTTATATGGAAGAAAGTGTCATACCCCTTGAATTGGTCGCAAGTAGGAGAGAGTCAAATTTTTGGACCCGACATCCTACAAGAAGCCAAAGAGAAGGTTCACAAAGTCCGTGAGCACCTCAAGACAACCCAATCAAGATAGAAGAGTTATGCTGACAAGAGACGTCGAGACCTGAATTTCAATGTTGGAGATTTTGTGTATCTCAATGTGTCGCCCCTGAAGGGAATGCAACATTTTCAACAGAAAGGAAAGTTAGCCCCCAGATATATTGGACCCTTCAAGATTCTGAATCGCCGAGGAGAAGTATCTTATCAACTGGAACTGCTAGAAGAGATGTCAGCCATCCATAATGTGTTTCATATCTCGTTACTTCGCAAGTGCCTAGAAGTTCCGGAGAAGATCGAAGTTTTCAAGAACATCGATCACCGAGCCATAGATATCAACAAGGATCTGACATATCGTGAAGTGCCCATCCGTATTTTGGAAGAAGCCTTCAGAACCACCAGGACCCGGAGTATCAAGTTTCTCAAGATCCAATGGAGCAACCACACCGAAGAAGAAGCTACTTGGGAGCGAGAAAATTACATTAGGACTGAGTTTCTAGATCTCTTTAGTTCCTAGTTTTTCTTAAATCTCAGGACGAGATTTTGTTTAAGGAGGGAAGTTTGTAACACCCCAAAACTTCTAATCAAGATTATCAAGTTCTAATCACCCAAGTTTAGGGTTAAAAAAACTTTTATTAAGAAAATGAATATGAATGCATGTGTGTTTGCATTAGTATAGAATTGAGTGCTTATGCCATGCTTGATTGTTACAAATGTTGTGAAATGGTTTAAGGATGAATACTACATCATCTAGACCAATTACAAAAAAATCAAAAAGAAAAAGAAATCAAATAAGAATAAATAAAGCAAATGGTCAATTTGACCAAAATCAACCACTAGGTCACTTTGTGTGTTCCTAGAAGAAGATTTCTAACAGAAACAATTCTAATTCTTCTCACCCCTTCCTAGATCAAGTGAAAGTGTATCAAGGCCCACTTTACAAACTTACAAAAACATCTATCAAATCAATTTAATGGACAGTTGAAAATTGAATCTAGTTCATATGTTAAGATCCCACTTTTTCAAAAACCTATCAAATCAATTCCCCTTGACCTCTCCAAGCAAACATAGGCACTCAAGCTTAACTTATGATCACTCAAAAAATTTGAATCAAAAATTCCAAACTTTAGTTCTTGCGGCCATTTTCACAAACACCTTAGCTACACAGATAAACCTCTAGCCTAACTTCACTGTTTCCATAGTAATCCCTCGACCATTTGGTTCCCTCTTCACTCTCGGGTCTCCCTGAGTCTAACCAAGCAGTGGACAACATCCCCCCTTAGCCGTTGCACACTAGAGCGCTGCCCGTTTGTGGTCATTGTCGGCCGACCACGGCAAGCTCACAGCAGACACCGCTGTAGCCAGCCATGATGTTCAGGAAGCACGCCTCGGTCCACCGCCACCCCTTGTCCAGGCCACGACCCCAGGCGAGCCCTAGACCACCCTAGCTACGCCGCGCACCATGCCTTTACGCCATGTCTAGAGCGCGCCAGCTTGCCGCGCCTGACCAGCTCGCCCAGACCACGCCTTGCCCTCACCGCACACGCTCACACCCGCCATGATCACAGCAACCTAGTAGACAACCCCGTTCACCGCCACACGACCCGCAGCTGCCGCAAACACCTCTGCGCCCGCGTGGAGCACCGCAAGCTCCCAACCAAACCACACCGCCCCACGCCTCGCCATTATGCCCGTGAGAACCTCCCGGGAACACAACACCGCCCCTACCCTCAGCCATGCCGATAGCATCATGTAGCCTCGTCACCTACGAGCTCGCACCGCACCGTTCGTTCCCCTCGCTGCACTATAAAAGGAGGCCACCCTGTCCCATTTCTCCACACCAACACCCTCACCACCTCTCACAGACCCTCCCACTTCTCCCCGAAGCAAGGCGAACACCACCGCACCGGAATTTCACCGGAGCCCACTGATGCTGGAGGAGAAGGGCGTCGTTGATTTCAACCACCCCAAGCCCTGATGTGACCGCGCCTTGCCTCGCCGTCGTCTACCACGTCGATCGCCCCTGTCATCGACCCTAGATGGAGCTCAGGTGAGCCCAGCCAGACCCCCACCACCATGTTAGGGTTGATTCCTCGCCGGAGTTGTTTGTCGTCGATGATGAACCACGACCATTGGATTTGCATTAGATAGTAGGGCTCTAGTTGAAAGATATCGTTTCGTTTAGTTAGTCTCGCTGACTGGTGGACCCCATCTGTCAGCAGCCCACTACGCTATGCACTGCAGCTGGGCCGGCCCGTTTAACTTCCTGCGCTGGCCTGGAAATTCAAATAATTGTTTTCCCATTTTAGTTAAAACCCTATTATGTACCTAGATTAAAAAATCAATTCAGAGAGTTTCACTGAACCAAATTGCACAATTCAAATTTTTCTAGAAAGGTAATTAAAATATCTATCCAAACCCGTTGGATTTAAGTCATTTTGAGTTAGAGATAATCTTTAGTAAAAATAACAAGACAGAGACTTTTCCAACTTCAAACATTTTTCAAAAATCAACCATAATAGCTTTTGAGTTGATTCCAACTCTCAAAAATCACATTTGATAATACCTATCTGAATATTTAAAAATATCTAGGTTTGAATGCAGTGACTTTGGACTAGTACCAAAATAATGCTTTTAGGGCATTTCTAGTCACTTTAAATATATTAAATAATAATCTTAAACTTTATAAAATATGACCAACACTTTAAATCACATTCCCATGTATTAGAATATGTGGTGATGACATGTGTCCACATGATCCCATATTCTATTTGGAGAATATTAAATCTTAATTAATTTCAATGAGTAGAAATTACTTTTCTAAAATAAAATGAATGAAAATAGTTCTTGATTTCATGTGATGACTGTGATGATGCTAGATCATCAAGTGTGAGCCTTAGTGTGCTAAATAGACTTATTTAAGTATTGTTTGGTGATTGTGTACCCCGTATTCATTTATAGACGATAATACCGACCAAGGATACGAGGAGGAGGAGGAGGAGTACTTCCAAGATGAATACAAAGAAAACTTCAATCACTGCACCAACCAAGGCAAGCTAGAATTATACAAGTTAACCATGCAAGCTATTATTGGCAAGCTAACACTTGCAAGCCATCACTAAATGCAAGTTTAAACCTAAGCAAGATGCATTAGGCATGCTTTGGTTATATACCATTGATCATACCAATCCCAAGTTTTACTTGCAAGCTTTATTCTTTTTACATTACCAAAGTTCTTTACTTCTAGTTAGTACTTTGTGAGTATTTTGGAAAGTAGTATAGATAGCATAAAGAGTATAAAACTAGTCCTATACTAGATGTCATTCTATGGCATGATATTGAAGATTAGCACCCCTCATGTGTGAACACTCTTAACTTAGTGGCTAGTGCTAAGCATAAAACTTGATCACTTTAGCTCGGAATACTTGGTGAAAATGATTATGAAAACCTTGGAATGATGCTTCATTCTATTGAAATGTTTTTACATGTGTTGAGAAACACAAATGGATTTGATGATGAAAATGTTGAGGCATGAGCCTTAGCCCTTTTTAAAAACTGATGGTTGGGTTCGGATGCGATACCATTCCAATTTTACCGTATAACCACAATAGGTGAATTGGTTAAGGCTTAGCCGGAAGTTTATATGCATTAGTATGGGTTCCCTCGCGGAAGAGGTTTGAGATGAGGCTACCTCTTGATGATTGTCCACCTATGCAATGCCCAGGATGGCATATGGCCATGGCTAGGAGGCCAAGCTCATAGGGGAGGTGCCTATACTAGAGTGTGTAATTGAAAGGTTATGATTGATTATCCGCACACTAAGTATGATTGATTCAGGGTTATCCCTGACGGATGTATCGAATTTTGTGGTAAAAGTGTACCACCTCTGCAGAGTGTTAAACTATTCGAATACTGTCCCGTCGTCAGATGTTTTCAAAATGACTTGTGAAGTGAACTATGATTTTGACTTGACCACAACGGGGTTATGGATATGAAAACTAGGTTCACACTTAAGTGATTTAGAACATTTACTTAGTTTTCTTTACTTCTGAACTCTGTTTAGATAAATATGGCTTTTTGCAAATAAACCTAGAGCTTAAGATTCCTACTAGAACTACCTTACTTGTTAGTGATAGTTTGCGAGTACTTAAAGAGTACTCATGGCTTTGTCCCTGGCTATTCCCGTGGCCAGACTATGAGGAGGACTATCAGGAAGATGGACAGTAGGACGGCTACGACAACTAGGATCATCTCCCATCGGCAGCATTGCATGTGACCCTGAAGATGGATCCCACTACTACGCTGTATTATTCCGCTGCTTGACTGTATTAAGACAGGATCATGAGATCCTTTATTTGTGTAAGACCTTATTATGTTTTGTAATGGATGATGTACTGTGATATCCAATCTGTTATGTCTCACAAAAATGATAATCCTGGGATTGCGATGTATGGCATAACAGGCATCTGGGATTAAAAATACGGGTGTTGACAACAATGGAGGCCGTCTTATCCGCAAGAGAAAGCAAAGATCTCCTCACCCCATGAACAAGAACTTCCAAAACAAGAACCCTTCAAACAAGGAGAGGGAGATGGTTGTCCATGAAGAGTACTTCTCGGGTGCGGATGATGATGATAGTGAATGTCAAGGTGGAGAGATTGTGGGAGTTGCCGCTATTGCTACTTCTTCTACCCCAGTGGTGTCTCTCTTTGACTCGCCGAATGAGAACGTCATCAATCGCAACCAAAAGTGTCTCATGGCCAAGGCCACCGAGGTAACACCTACTTCCAAGTCTCCCTCAAATGAACTTACTTTGCATGATCTAGACGGTCTAGAGGTAAAGAAAGAGATGGTAAGCATGTATGAATTCATGGAGCATCTAGATGATGATACTATAATGTGCTTTGAAACACTTACAAACCATCTTGACCATGCTAGGGAAATGCTATATGAAAAGGAAGAACTAATTGATATGCTTGGTAAAAATGAAAGAGATGCCGCCGATGAAATTGCCTCTCTCTCACAATCTCTTGAAGATGAACATAATATGAGAATAACTCTTGAGGAGAGTGTTACTAAGCTTGTAGATGACCATAATGCCTCCATGTCTCAACTTGTTAAAGAATGAGATCATGCTCTTGCTTCATGGAATGCCCTTAAAAATGAAAAGGTTGAGTTTGGTGTTGCATGAATGTCTAAAGGACTTTGAGAAACTTACAGAGGAACATCACACCTTGGAGATAAAATTCTCAAGTCTTTTTGAGGCTCATGAGCGACTTCAGACTCAATTGAACAATGAACAATCAAAGTCTTCCGCTTTGCCTATTATACATTTTCCTTGTTCTTCTAACCCTTGTTGCAAGCATGTGAATCTTGTTGAGGAAAACAATGAGTTGAAAGAACAACTTGCAAAAGGGAAAGTTGACAAGATGGGTATTGGGTACACCCCTAGGCCCAAGAATAAGAAGAAGAACAATAAAAAGAATAAGAGCAAGATCTTTGCTCAAGGACCCGCTTATGGTTCTACCTTTGTGCAAAGTGATAACTTTGCCGGGAAGAACAACCATTCCTACATTCTTTGCAAATCTTTTGATGGTCATGTTTATGCAAAATACATTGGCACTTCTTATACTCATGATTATCATTGGACTATTTGGGTACCAAAGACCCATGTGACTAACAAAAGGGGGCCCATTGCAAAATGGGTACCTAAAACCAAAGCTTGATTTTCTTGTAGGACTTTGCTTCTGGTGGAGCTAAATGGGGGCTTGATAGTGTAGCTACAAGCCAAATGACCAGAAGCAAGTTTATCATGTTGGAGATTAGGCCTAATTTTTCCAATACTATGGTCTCCTACGATGATAAAACAAATTCTCAGGTATTGGGTTTTGGTAAGGTGGTAGTAACCCGAGATGTTTCCTTGGTTAATATCATGCTTGTCAAAACCCTTGGGTATAATCTCCTTTCCGTTTGTGCTTTAGCCATTAAGGTTCTTTCGTCTTTCTTTAACAAGCATTCCGTGGTCCTTATGTGGAGCGAGACTCTCATGGTGGCTTTCGTTGGATACATAGAGCATGACTTGTATGTGGTGGATTTCTCCGGAAAGCCCTCTACACATGATATATGTCTCTATAGAAAAGCCAATGTGGGCTGGTTGTGGCGTCGCCGCTTGGCCCATGTAAACATGAAGTCTTTGCAAAGTATCTACACGGGGGCCACATCCTTGGACTAAAAGACATTTCATTTGCCAAAGATCATGTGTGCAGGGCTTTTATTGAAGGGAAGATGCATGAGAAGCCTCATAAGATCCTAAATCAAATAACCACCGAGCGGTGCTTGGAACTTCTTCACGTGGATCTCTTTGGGCCTCCTTCTCATGATAGTCTTGGAGGGAAGAAGTATTGTTTGGTGACTGTAGATGCCTTCTCAAGATACACATGGGTCTATTTCTTCAAGTTCAAGAGCGAGACTCAACAAACCGTCATTGAGTTTGCGAATCAAGTTCAACGGAAACACAATGCTACAATTCTTACCATTCAGAGTGACAATGGGACCGGGTTCAAGAACTACACCTTGGATGATTTTCTTAGTGATGAGGGGATCAAGCATAAATACTCAACTACTTATACCCCTCAACAAAATGGTGTTTCTGAAAGGAAGAACTGTACTTTGATGGATGCGGCCCGGACAATGTTGGCAGAATTCAAGTCTCCCTACAACTTTTGGGCCAAAGCCATCTCTAACGCTTGACATGCTACCAACCGCCTCTACCTACGCAAGAAGCAAAACAAGACTCCCTATGAACTTCTCACAAGACACAAGCCCAATGTCAAATACTTCTGGGTGTTTGGTTTTAGATGCTTCATTCTCAAGAAGGGTGTCCGCTTGTCCCAGTTTGAGTCTCGCGCACAAGAAGGAATCTTTTTTGGTTATTCCAATCGATCTGATGCCTATAGAGTCTACAATAAAGCAACTAGAGGAGTTGAAGAATCTAGCAATGTTGATTTCGATGAATATCATGAGTCTCTCGTGAGGCAAGATGGTGTTCGTGCTCCAAGTGATGAAATTCATCCCCAAGCCATAAGAAGAATGGGTGTGGGATTCTTCCACCCCATTGAGGAACCCCTTGTGGCTGAAGGAGAAGGACCAAGCTCTACTCAAGTGGAGCCCTCACTTTCGCAAGACCATCTTGTCTCTTAAGGACAACTTATTGCTTCTCAAGGTTCTCCAAGCTCTTCGCAAGCTCCTCATGACCATGACTCTACAAGCCCTCATCAACATTAAGATTCTCAAGCTCTACCTCTTCAAGATAGTGGAACTCCTCAAGACAATGTTGATCAAGGTCAAGCTATAGAAGATCAAGGTCAAGCTAACAATGACCAAGACCAAGCAAATTTCTCTCCACCCATTGATGATGATTCTCCTATGGCTGATATTGATAAAGATAATGAACAAGTTCATGCATATAGTCAAGGCGGGGACTCGAATCATGGTGATGACAAGTGGTTGCTCAAGAATCTCGTCTTGAGATCCAAGCCCACTGTCAAGCATATCGTCTCGCTAAGCTCATCAAAGATGGCCATATCCTTGATAATGTTTATGGATACTTTAATAGGGGTTCTACTACTAGGAGGCAACTAGCTCTCACCATGCTTTTATCTCTCATGTTGAACCCCAAAAGGTCTTTGAAGCACTTGCATATGATGATTGGCTTGATGCTATGAATGAAGAACTTCACAACTTCAAGAGGAACAAGGTGTGGACATTAGTGAAGTGGCCATGAGATTGTCAAAATGTCATCGGGACCAAGTGGATCTTCAAGAACAAGCAAGATGCCAATGGGATAGTCGTCCACAACAAAGCAAGGTTGGTTGCCCAAGGATACTCCCAAGTTGAGGGCATTGACTATGGTGAAACTTATGCTCCTGTTGCTCTTCTTGAATCTATTCGCGTGCTTCTTGCTTATGCTACTCATCATAATTTTAAATTGCAACAAATGGATGTTAAGAGTGCTTTCCTTAATGGTCCCTTGAAGGAGTTGGTGTTTGTCAAGCAACCTCTGGGTTTTGAGGATCCCCTCTTCTCGGACCATGTCTACAAACTTGATAAGACTCTCTATGTCCTTAAACAGGCCCCACACGCGTGGTATCAGTGCCTTAGAGAGCTCTTGATAGACCATGGTTTTGATGTTGGGCTAATTGAACCCACTCTTTTTACTAAGAGAGTTGGAGGAAACTTGTTCATTTGCCAAATTTATGTTGATGACATTCTTTTTGGGTCTACTAACAAAGCTTTTAATGAGGATTTTGCCAAGATCATGACCGCCCGCTTTGAGATGTCTATGATGGGGGAGTTGGAATTCTTTCTTGGTTTTGAAGTCAAGCAATTTAGGAAGGGAACCTTCATCAACCAAGCCAAATATATTCAAGACATGCTCAATAAGTTCAACCTTGATCAAGTAAATGGAGCCAAAACTCCCATGCCCACAATGGTTAATCTTGATCTCAATCCCAAGGGTAAGGATGTGGATCAAAAACTTTATCCCTCGATGATTGGTTCTTTGCTTTATCTTTGTGCATCTCAGCCGAATATTATGTCGAGTATGGGTATGTGTTCAAGATTCCAAGCCGCACCAAAGGAAAGCCACATGGTGATGGTCAAGAGAATCTTTCGATATTTGGTTCATACCCCAAACTTTGGGTTGTGGTACCCCAAGGGAGCTAGCTTTGATCTCATTGGATACATAGATTCGGATTGGGTGGGGGACAAGGTGGAAAGGAAGTCAACCTCTAGTGCTTGTCAATATCTTGGAAGATACTTAGTGTGTTGGACCTCGAAGAAGCAAAACTATGTGTCTATGTCCACCGCCGAAGCCGGGTACATCTATGCTGCAAGTTATTGTGCTCAATTGCTATGGATGAAGCAAACCTTGAAGGATCTTGGACTTTCTTTCAACAAGGTGCCCCTTATTTGTGACAATGAGAGTGCCATTTCTATTCCTCACAACCCAATGCGACACAACCGAACCAAGCACATTGAGATTCGTCATGATTTCATTCAGGATCATGTTGCAAGAGGAGACATTGCACTAGAGTATGTTCCTACCAATGCCAATCTAGCAGATCTATTCACGAAGCCTCTTGATGAAGCAAGGTTCCAGGAGTTAAGGCATGAGATAAATATCATAGATTCGATCAATGTGGTTTGAGTGACTTGCACACCTACCCGTGTCTCAAATAATATCTTGTTTGGATGTACACATGGATTTAGGGGGAGTGTAGTTCCTCATATCAACCAACACTCTCCCTATTATGCACACATTAATGTATTCATTCTCTATGGTATCTCAAGGAGACAAAATGAGCTTCAATGATGAGTTTTGGTAATGAACCCAAGATATATCTTCGCGGTGTCAAGCCAAATTTACTCATATATGGTGGCCTCGACCACCGACCTCGTGTTTGTTTTTCTTAGTGCTCTTTCTTGGTTATATCTTGTTTGTTTTGTGGTGTTTGATGTGTTTGCTCATTTTTGGGTCTTTATTTGGTTCTTCTCAGTTTGTGTTGTCTATCCCAAGCTTTTGCTCCTTCCCAAAAAACCCTCTCTATCTTGCACAAGGTCATTCCTTGCCACAATACAAATCTGGAAAATCCTTCCTGGTGTCACCGGTTGACGAGGGTTTAACTCATCAATGCCCATTGTTATGGACTTGGGTTTTGGAGAAGGAGGGAGCGCTGGAGACATCTATCGGCTAGCAAACAAGCACACAGGGAACAAAGGATTTACCCAGGTTCAGGCCTCGTAGAGGTCCCTACTCCTGCTTGTCTGCTCGTGGAATTATCGAAGGAGTCGAAAGTTACAAGGATGCGCAGATGCAATCTGGCGAGGGTTGTGGAAACTAGGGTTGCGTGTGTCCTCCTCGCCGCCCCTCCTAGCCTTTATATAGATAGGCTAGGTCTCAGGTAGCAGGTCGAGTCGGTTACAAGTTAGGGTTTTCCCCTTCAAACTTTCTATCTTTAAATTCTTCTTGTTCTTCAAGCAATCGAGAGTCCGTAGGCCACTCGAGTCCCTTGTTTTGGGCCTTGGCGACACCGTCGGCCTATATGTATTTGGACCGTATATACCAAGCTCGAGTACTTGTAGGGTATACCCATGTCACTGGTAGTTCCGGCCAGAGCCGGTATTACCGATCCTGGTTGAACTTCTCCAGAAGTTCTCCCCAGAACGGTACTACTGCCCGGGTCTGAATTACTTGCATCACCGATAGTTCCGGCCCCTGGCTAGTACTATCGATCGGGTTGTTCGACCTATAAGTCACGAGCCGGGGAGCCCACAGGGTTTTCTTCCCTAGTTGCCCCATCGGCCCGTTTCTTATAGGAACTGACGCCAGGAGGAGGACTCCCATGGTGGCACCGCCAGTGCCGTCGTTCCCGACCGCCCTCTCCCAGATCTGATCTGTGGGAACCTTCCCCACCTCAATCTCCCGCCATGGACCCTGGTACTTGCACCTCTCTCACTCCATTCATGGAGATCTGGTCATTCCCGTGCTTGAGATAGGGCTTGCCATTTCTAGGGCTCTTCTTTGGCTAGAACTATCTAGGGAGATCTTGGTAGGGCTAGGAACTGTTGCTAGATTAGATTGACTCAATACATTTTCGGATTCAATGCATTTATGCCCTTAGATCCGATAAACTGCCCAGTTCGTGCCCGCACCGGTACTACCCGTGGGGCACGATCGGTACTTCCGGTGGGCTCTGCACCACCGGTAGTTCCTGTAGCTCAGCGGAACTACCACTGCACAAATTTTGGACTCCAATTCTGTATTTTGTCAATCTCTCTCCGTTTGTTTTTCTTTCGACCTTGTGCACTTACCCACCCTTCCCTCCCTACCCTATGATTTCATCTCAGGCCAAGGTGGTTCCCGTGGTGCCTCTAAGCGGGCCCGTGCTTTCTCAAGTGGTCCTCTGGAGGATTGATGAGGATGATCTCAAGGTTGTTCGTCCGGCTGCCTAGACTGCCCGTCGGAGAGCTTCTGATGAGCGTCATGCTGCTGCGGCTGAAGGCAAGAGGCCAGCTTTAGCCTCCCAAAAGAAGACCACCTTTGGGCCCTACACCAACAAGAAGAAGATCTCTTCGTGGCCTCAGCTTGCCTATGAGTAGTTCCGCAAGCAGGATCCGTATGTTGTCCCCCGTGATCAGCTGTCCCGTGACCCCTACTTCCATACCAAGTGTCAAGAAGAAATCTACACTGAAGTTTATGCCACCAAGAAGAAGCATACTATCGCCCCTCAACAACACATCAATGTTGCTCTCATGGAGAGCAAGCCTGCTTATTTTGGTGAAGCCCTTGAGATGTGTAGGAAGTTTGGGTTGATCAAGATCATGGAGCATCGGCAGAATTATGATGAGAGGTCAATTGCTCAATTCTACACCATGCTCTACATTGATACTAATCCTCATGATAGAACTCTGAAGTGGATGACTCATGACCGGCTGCTCACTGCCAAGTGGTCTGAGTTTGCTGCTCTCCTTGGTTACCTCATTCAGCAAGGCAAGCGCGCTAATGGGTTGCGCGTTCACATGTACAAGGCTTCTGATGTCTACGCATGCTTCTATTCTTGTAGACAGTGTTGGGCCTCCAAGTGCAGAGGTTTGTAAAACAACAACAAGTTTCCCTTAAGTGGATCACCCAAGGTTTATCGAACTCAGGGAGGAAGTGGTCAAAGGTATCCCTCTCAAGCAACCCTGCAATCAAGATATAAGAAGTCTCTTGTGTCCCCAACACACCCAATACACTTGTCAGGTATATATGTGCACTAGTACGGCGAAGAGATAGTGAAATGCAAGTAATATGGATGATTATAAGTGGTAATTGCAATCTGAAATAAGAGTGGCAGCAAGCAAACATGTAACATGACTGATTGTAAACGGTGTTTCAATGCTTAGAAACAAGGCCTAGGGACCATACTTTCACTAGTGTACACTCTCATATAAATATCTTCTCTTCATTATGCTACCCTGAACTACTCTCCGGTTGGACGATGTAGGGCTATAACAGCACACCTTAAAGTTCGCATTCCCCATCTAGATAACCCCTCACTATCACCTTGAGCGCTAGATGGTTCCAACAAACACCACAATCTCATAGAGACATCCAACTCAAATTATACTCATGATAAGTATTTCTGTAACCTTAGACAAAGTGCCACACGGTATGCACACTGTCAACTTCACACATGTGGGGATAAGCAGAGATTAATTAAAGCACTTGAGTAGCAGAATAGATCTATTACAAAGCTCATGATCTCAATAAGATCACGCATAGAGAGAGCGATGAACACATAGCTACCGGTAGAGCCCTTAGCCTCGAGAGAGAGAACTACTCCCTACTCATCATGGGAGTGAGCAACGACAATGGAGATGGCAGTGGAGTCGATGGAGATGGTTCCGGGGGCACTTCCCCGTCCCGGCAGGGTGCCGAAACAGAGACTTCTGTCCCCCGAATCTCCTCTTCGGTGGCGGCGGCGCTGCGGAACTTTTCGTGGAATTCTGATCTTGTTTCTAGGGTTTTCATCTCGGAGGGTTTTTATAGGCGAAGAGGCCAATCCAGAGGTGGGCCAGAGGTGGGCCAGGGTGGCCACACCACCTGGCGGCGCGACCAGGGGGACCCGCGCTAGGGGGTGGTGTGGGACCCCTGTGGCCCATCGCCACTCCTCCTTTTGGCCTCCATCGTCTTTTGGAAAAATAGGAGTTTTGGCTTTTGTTTAGTCTAGTTCTGAGAATATTTCTTTACTAGCTTTTCTGAAACCAAAAATAGTAGAAAACATGCAACTGGCACTGCGGCATCTTGTCAATAGGTTAGTTCCAGAAAATGTATAAAAATGCCTCAAAGTGTAGACAAAACATAAGATAGTTGATACAAAATAAGCATGGAGCATCAAAAATTATATATACGTTTACGGCGTATCAAGCATCCCCAAGCTTAACTAGGGCTCGACGAGGGCTCAGTTACAACCAAGTTGCAACTAGTGTTCGACAGGTAAGTAAGTTGCAAAACATGGCTTTCGACGGGATTTAGTTACAATCAAGTTGCAACTCGACCTTGATGGGGGCTCAGCTACAAGAAAATTGCAACTGGCCCTTCGACGGCGCCCAAGTTGCAACCAACTTGCAACTGGCCATCGACGAGGGCTCAGCTACAAGCAAGATGCAACTGGCCCCTCGACGAGGCCCTAGTTGCAATCAAGTTGCAACAGACACTCAACGGGGATTCAGTTACAACGAAGTTGCAACTGGCCCCTCGATGAGGCCCCATTTACAATCAAGTTGCAACTGGCCCCTCGATGGGACCCTAGTTGCAATCAAGTTGCAGCTAGGGCTCGATGGGGGCTCATTTACAAGCAAGTTGCAATTGTTGTTCGACAGGTAAGCAAGTTACAAAAAATGGCTACTTGTAACTGTTATTTTTTCAGTTGCAGTCTACTTGTAACTGGAAAAGGCACAGTTGCAACCCAGTTGCAACTGAAAAAATAACAGTTTCAACCCACTTGCAACTCTTAGCAAACACTAATTATGACGTTAAACCAACGGCTAGAAACATTTTCTCTCAGTTATAACCCATTGCAACTGAAAAAACCCCTTACAACTTCCAACTAATAGTAATCATGTCGTTAATACAACAGTCGAGAACATTTTTGTTAGTTGCAATGCACTTGTAATTGGAAAACTTAGCTCTAACCCACTTGCAATTAGAAAAACTTAGTTACAACCCACAAGCGGTTGGAAAATCACATTGCAACCCACTTGCAACTCCCAGCCAACACGAATCGCGACCTAAATCCAATGCTTAAGAATATTTTTCAAGTTACATTCTACTTGCAACTAGGAAAAACTTAGTTTTAACCCGCTTGCAATTAGAAAAACTTAGTTACAACCAACAAGCGGTTGGAGAATCACACTTGCAACTCCCAGCCAACACGAATCACCTAAATCCAATGCTTAAGAATATTTTTCTAGTTACATTATACTTGCAACTAGAAAAATTAAGTTGCAACCCACTTCGAGCGGAAAAACCACGGTTACAACCCACTTGCAACTCTTAGCCAACACAGACCATGACCTAATCCAAAAGGTCGGACACAGTTTTCTCAGTTACAACTCACTTGTAAATTGAAAAATCCGACTTAAAACTCACTTACAACTAGAAAATCATAGTGAAATACATATCACAATACAACTAGAAGAATAAATAAAAGGGCAAAGAATAGTGGAAAAGATAGAAAAAAGGAAAACTAAAAGAAAATACAAGAAAAAATACAATAATATAAAATAAGAAAAGATTAAAGAAATAAATTGACAAGAAAAGCATGGATCAAATTAACCGACAACCATCGGTAGCAACACGCATGAGAAAATTTAAAATAACAAGAAATAAAATAGTACCAAATATAGTAGATAAATACTTCCTCCGATCCAAATTATTTGACTTGGTTTTGTCTAGATTCGAAAGTATCTAACACTAAAAAAATCTAGATACATCCGAATCTAGACAATTTAAGTCAACTAATTTGGGTCGAATGGGAGTACATGTATTATACCACTAGAAAATAGCAACAATAAATCTGGAACCGAATGCATACTCTAATTTACTTTTAAATGTATACATGTGCTATCCACTAGAATTCTGGAATGTACAATTTAATGATTGCAATACAGAGAACATGTAACAAATACACAGCAATGAAAAACAGGAAGAGAGCGCGCTCTAGTATAAATCCCTCCCATTTGAAATAAGAGCACTGGAATAACCAAGAAGGAAAAATAAAAAAATGCCGAGCCCACCATGTCTTAGGCGATAGCCCTTCTACGCCTCGCAAACAGCGGCCCACATCGGGGGAAAGGGAAACTACGTCTGCTCGCACGGTGGTACAACCCGTGACACAGAGCCAGAACTAGGCTGCACTAATCCTAGCGCACGGAATCTAACGACTAATAGGGTGACTGAGATTTATTAAATCTCAAGCGACTGAGAACTAGAAAAACCGATAAAAAAAAGATAACTTTTAATATCATAAATATGGACATTTTTATTTTGTCTTTTTACGGTCTTATCATTTTTTCGCGAAACTTTTGCCTTCTCATATTTTATGGAGATGCATTTCACTTTTTAAACACGGGCAGGTGCCCCATGTTCAGTCTCATTCTCCTCAACGGTTACCCCTGTATGAGCGCGTGAGGAACAAAAATGCCGGCTGATACCACTGGGATAATGTAATATATAAAATAACGTATTCGTCTAAGCATCACTGGATCCGTGGCGCAATGGTAGCGCGTCTGACTCCAGATCAGAAGGTTGCGTGTTCGATTCACGTCGGGTTCAATACCCCGAGCTATATCCGGAATCTTTTATTTCTTTTTTCCATTCCATCCCTCTGGTGCTAGATTCGCTGTGCGTCAGTTCCGTCACTCTCCTCCCGGTCTCTCTCAATTCACAAGATTGTGGTGGCCATGGATCCAGCCAGCCCTGCGTCGCAGAGGAGCTCTGAGGACCAAGCGGCGGCCTTCTTCCGCGCCGCCCCGCCCCTCCGCGACCGTGACGCCGTCGCCGCCAGCCTCGACGCGTTCGTCGCCCGACACTCCCGTTCCACCGGCAAGTCTCCACCAATCCCCCAATTTTTTTCACCTCTAGAATTCCCAATCCGTCCAATTCATGACTGAAGCTCGGACGATTCGGCTCAATTACTAAAGCGCGACGAGAAATAGGATGTGCTCCGCCCGGTGCGTGCATTGATAACTGTGTTGTGCGATGCAGGGACCGGAGGAGGGTCCGTGGGAGTGGTCTGCGTCACCTCCGGCGGCACCACGGTGCCCCTCGAGCAGCGATGCGTGCGCTACATCGACAATTTCAGCTCCGGACAGCGAGGGGCCGCCTCCACCGAGTATGCCCCTCAGCCGCCTTTTTTTCTTCCTGCCGCGTTTCTGGTCGGTATGATTGACAACTGTTCGTGCAATGCAGATATTTTCTCAAGGCTGGTTACGCCGTGATCTTCATCCATCGCCGGTGAGTTTTTCTAGCTCAAGATTTCTCAATGAAGCTCGAGTAGTTAAGCACTCGATTCATAATTTCATATGCCTAATTGAAATTTGTTCTGTAAGGCCTCTATTTTGTTTGCAAACTCCAGCAGCATGAAGATGTTTCTTGTATAGTTAGTTGGTAGCAGTTCTTGATTCAGTTATGAATGCCAGTGTATGGAAGAGTTTAGAGTGACACTAGCTCTGCTACTCTTTGCAGAGGGAGCAAGCAGCCTTACTGTAGATTTCTTCCAGAGGATTCATTTCTTGATCTTTTCGAGCTCGGTGAAGAATCAGAGATCCAAGGTCTAGTGATTGCAATCTCGAGTTATCTATGTCATAAAAACTGTACCAGATCCATTTTTTGTCATCAATCCACACTGTTTTATGATTTGTACTTTTCCTTTTCTTTTTTCATGTTCAAACTTTCTCACTTGAATATTTTGCAGTAGTTTAAGTACCCTGTATCCTGCTTAGGAACTTTTGTGCTCATTTGAGCTACTTATCTCAGTCCCAGAATCTCATACCATGGTGGTCAAGACAGCGATTAGCAGTTATCGCAAGGTATGCATATATAACATCTATAAGCACCTCTTTTCTGAAGTCACTTCCACTTCTGCATCAGCTGCCTGTCAGATTGACATGTTACCATGATCGTTGGCTTGTATTCTTGAATGCAGGCAATTGATGAAGGTCTACTTCTGAAACTTCCTTTCACTACAATTTTTGAGTATCTCCAGGTACAACACGCCTATTTCCTAGTCGCCACATTTTATGTTTTGCAAATGCGCCATTCGCATACATCTATTCTTCCCATAAAGCATTGTGGGCCCTGCTGGATAATTAGTACTCCCTCCGTCCAGAAATAACTGATTTGGATTTGTCTAGATTCGAATGTATCTATACACTAAAATGCGTCTAGATACATTCGAATCTAGACAAACCCAAGTCAGTTATTTCTGGACGGAGGGAGTACTATATTTGACTTTTGAGGTTTCTCAGGATTAATGAAAGTTTGCCGGGTTAATAGAGCATAATATCAACGAAGGCAACGAGTTTATGAGCACCCAGTCTTTGAAATCTGATAGTTGTATTAACTAATTTTATTATAGTGATGTGAATATGTTCTGTCTGTATTGCCAACAGTTACTGCAATTGGTATCAACTGCCATGAATTGCTTGGGACACCACGGAATGTTTTATCTTGCTGCCGCAGTTTCTGACTTCTACGTTCCATGGGAGAGCATGGTAGGTTCTTCGTTTACTGATCCTCATTATTTATACATGCGAACAAACAATCAGTTGGCTCATAGCAGATGATCGATCAAGCTGGTGCGCTAGATTGTCATTTCTATGCTTTATATACTGCTTCCATCATTGAATGGAGGGGATAGTCCAAGAAATTAAGTTAGTTGAACAAATTATGCGAAAGCAGAATGTTTAGATTTCATTCATGCTACTCATCGTCCCGCGATGCAGTCATGTTGTCTGATACTTTTTAAGGGCATTCCACACACAAGTTGTCAAGGCATTAGGCAGAGTGTGCATGTGGTGGCATTGCACTAGTATTTGCAGGTTAATACGTGTCAAAAGCAGACAAAATACAGCTCACTGAAACCTGTAGTGAAGATATTCATAATAGTTTGGCACCATTACAAGGTTTATTTTCCTATTCTTCCCTGACACAAATGTTATCACAGGCTAAACATAAGATCGAGTCAGCAGGTGGCCCTTTGAACATGCAACTCAATCAAGTTCCTAAGATGCTTTTTATCCTCAGGAACCATTGGGCTCCTTCAGCGTTTTGTGTATCGTTCAAGGTTAGTTGCTCCGTTCTAGCCCTTTTCGTCACTTCTAAATTCTAATGGAAGCTAAATTAGCTAATGATGCTCATCCCCTTTCCCGCTTCGAAGAAAAGTGACCTACCTCAGTAATTCTTGTACATGTTACCTTTCTATTCTCTGCATCCATCATGCTGACTGCTCTTACTACCTGCAAAGTGCAGCTCGAGACAGATCCGGACATCCTTCTGCAGAAGGCAGAGATGGCCTTGAGAAAGTACGGCATGAACGTCGTGGTGGCTAACGAGCTAGCAAACTACAAAGACGTGGTTGTCATGGTCACAAGTATCGGGAAGACAACTGTGAGCAGGCGGAGCAAGGCAGACGACCTCGAAGAACAGCTCATCGGTCTCCTGGTAAAGATGCACTCGCATTGCATTAAGCAGTCCAATCCAGACCAAGAAACATGAGATGTTATACTGATATGACAAAGTCAAGTATCAGCTACTACAATCACTTGACATCTGCGCAGATACTGATATGGCATAGCCTGATTTTATCTTTGTGTTTCACTGGATGTTTGGCGGCGTTTGCTGGACGATCTGATGGCCATGGCACTGAATAAGTAGGCAATGTGAATTGCAAGAACAGGATGGATCATGAACATGTCCTGTTGTAAATGGTGCTAAAAAGATATAGTACTATCTGTTCAGGCAACATAGAGAGATCTCAGGCAACAGTCTCTTAATATGCAGTATGTACCTCTGAAACAGAAAAGACGCATAAGCTTCATTGCACCATAAACACATCGTTCTGCACCCGCATTCTGAAGGTAGAATTAGAACAGATCATAAAATTGATACTACCTCTGTTTGTTTCAAGGAATAAGGCCTCTGTTTCAAGGAATAAGGCGCACACGTATTCCAAAGCAAAGTTTGATCGAATAAATAGAACAACTAAAATTTGATTATATTGTGTAAAATTAGCATCGTTGCATTTGTGTTGAAACATACTTTCCAACGATGCTAAATTTGTACCAACATTCTTTATATATTTAGAGTAAATCTTGGTAAAAAAAACACGCAAAACGAGGACGTCTTATTCCTTGGGATGGAGGTAGTAGTTTTAGCTATAGAAACTACAAATGCGTGATAATTTATTGAAATCTCTCTGATTTTTTCATCACAGATTAATATTCATACTATATGATGTCTATTCTTGTGGAAAAGGGGTCAATTCTGCGTCCCAAAGTGGCCCATAGTACACCAGCCAAGTTTCTAATTTGAATTGCTTCGTATGAAGTTCTCGTACAAAAAATAATAAAATCCACCGCTTGTTTCAAACTTCACATCTAGGTTCTCGCATCAATTCTGCGTCCCAAAGTGCCCCATAGTACACCAGCCAAGTTTCTAATTTGAATTGCTTCGTATGAAGTTCTCATACAAAAAATAATAAAATCCACCGCTCATCTAGGTTCTCGCATTTTCTTGTTGACCGAGAGCGGGTGGTGGATGGGGAAAGGCAGGTAAGGGCGGCAGCGATGGCCTCCGCGGGCTGCCAGACGGACCCCTCTGGGTCCCTTCGTGGCCGCTACTCGGCAGATGTCGCCCACGAGGTCGATGAAGAGGAGGCAATGCGCGCAGAGATGGAGGCTCAGTGCTCCATATCGGGGCCAGGACGTTGGCAGAATTCTTTGCAGGGCACACATCGTGGCGGCTAGGCTAGATAGAGGCTAGAAGGGGCGGTTGCTGCACGATACCTCCTCGACGCGTGTGCGTCGGCGCCACCGCGGGTTCGTCTCACGCAGGTTGCATGCTCAGGACTAGGGTCGATGGAGGTCGCTTCGCCCGCAAGAGAGGTTGGTCGACCTGTGGAGAGGTGCTCTGCGATGACTACTGCCCCGTCGTTAGAGCTCGTCGTCGAAGGGCAGGGGAGGCCATCTCCGGCCTCGGCACCGCTGCCCTCGGGGGTTGGAGGTGGTGTCGGGGGGACGAGGCGCTCCTCCCATGGTCCTGCCCATGGAAAAGGATCTAATGTCGGTGGGCCCTAGTAGGCCCTTAATTCCTTGGAGGCGTCAGGATTTTAGGGCTATGGAAAAGCCTCCCCTTGAGCTGGGCCGAGGGCCAACCCATCCGATCGAATCGTGGATGTGGGTGAGGAAGGGGCATCAACCCTTGACCTAGCTATTCCTGCAAGCCCATCCCAGGTAAGCATGTTTGGTTCGACCGCACACACTGTCCGCCCTACCCCTCCGCCGCCGCCGCAGGTTCTCTCGTACGCAACCATAGTCTCGAAGCGAGGTTGAAGTTCGTCGCCCAGCGCATCCCCGCCACAACATCATTGCTGCATTCGCATGGCTTCCAACCCCCCCCCCCCCCCCCCCCCCCCCCGCACGTGTCCCCAACCGATTCGTATCAGCCACCTGTGCACCGCACCTTGCCCGCTCACCATGACCCGTCCCGTTTGGCCACATAGTGGGTGTGGTAGGGAATATCATGCTAACAGGAGGGGTAACCCACCTCCAATACGCGGATGACACCATGATTATGGTGGAGGGATCAGAACTGGACACTAATAATCTCAAGTTCCTGCTCCTTTGCTTTGAGGCCATGTCGGGCCTCAAGATTAACTTTTGACAAGAGTGAAGTAATGGTGTTAGGCTACTCCCCTGAGGACCAACGGCAGATTGTCGATAACCTTAATTGCATATTGCTTATGTTCCTCGTCACCTACCTAGGGATGTCGGTCCGCGATTCTAGGATCCTCTAAAGGACCTAGAGCCCTTAATTGGGCGGGTTAAGGTGAAATCTGAGTCGTGACAAGGACAGTTTACCTCCAAAGGGAGCAAGACCGTCCTGATTGACTCATGTCTGTCTAGCCTACCCATGTATATCATGGGTCTATACCTTCTGCAGGAAGGTGTACATGCCATCTTTGACAAGGAACTGTCACGATTCTTCTAGATGGCAATTGATGGCCACCCAACCACATGGTAAAATGAGCTGACATTTGCGCCCCCAAAGACCTTGTGCCACATGAATGTGGCCCTGATGCTGAGATGGGTATGGTGGATCCTCACAGGTGATGGAGGCATGTGGCTCCAACTGGTGAAAGCAAAGTATCTCCGGGGTCAACCTCTTATGGCTTGTGAACATCATGAGGGCTCTTAGTCTTTGAGAGCCATTCAGGACATTAAGCCCGTGATTAGAAGGTGAAAGGACATTTATTGTCCTACTTAGTTTTGGTGTTCGTTAACAATGTGATGACCCTTTTTACCGTGTGCTAATGATGTTAGGTTAATCTACTGAAAAGTCCACGACAATTGGAAATATCCCTGGCTGAAACAAAGTCTTCATGGAAGGTTCTGACCGGAGTCTTTGGTCTAGGCAGTCCGGAATCTCCAGTGTGAAGTCGCGGGCCGGAATCTCCGGTGTGCAAAGACCGGAGTCTCCGGTGTTCCCAATCGGAGTTTCGGCACGAGTCTCTAGTATGATCATCAAAACCAAGTCCGTGCGATTCTATATAGGGGTCCGGAGATTGTCCGGAGATGGACCACAATCTCCGGTGTGAAATGCTTACAGACCGTAATCTCCGATCTCCGAACCAGAGTTTTCGGTGTGGAATTTTCCCAACAGGAAGAAAATGGTATGAGCTGGTTGGGCCTATAAAAGGGGGACTTCATCCCCTACCTCTAGTTGCTCATCTTAGAATAGAAGAACACTCAAAGTAGAGCCACCAAATCAACAAGATCTCCCCCTCCAACCATCCAAAGTCCTTGATCTTTGGAGAATCGAAGGAGGAGGCCTTGATCTACATCTTCACCAAAAGAGATCTTCATTTTCCCCTCATTCACTTGAGGGGCCCTTGCTCTAGTGTTTCATTGGAAACCCTAGGCCTTGTTTTGGTTGTTACAAGCTTGTCTTTGATTGTTGTGACAACTTGCTTGCATTCAGGAGCCTCCAAGTTAGTTGTGGATGTGTGCCTCAAACTTGTTGTAAAGGTGTTGGTTTCCACCTCGAAGGTTACCAATATATTGGAAGAGTGAATCGATCCCTTTGGGGTGAGGTTCACCGGAGAACAAGGGAGGCCTTTTGTGGCGTTGGTGGTTTGAAACCACCCCCTCTCCAAACGCAGACGTACTTCCCCTCAAAAGATTACAAATACTTGTTATGGTGGCACTTAGGCTAGAGATTACAAATACTTGTTATGAGTTATATTTGGAGTTTTGATGAAATCAGCTAGCTGCACATTCTTTTGCTCAATGGCAAGTTTTGATGAAATCTCATGTGCGTAGCTCTTGCATTGACTTGTGGAATATTATTGAAAAAGGACTCAAAATTGAGGATCCAACCAACTTGACAAGAAGAGAAGTGGTAAATAGCCAACTTAATGCCACCGCATCCAGTTCGGTTACCTCTATCCTTTACCGCACTTTACTTATGTCTTGCTCTTGCTTAGTTAGTTGTGCTAGTGTGACATATAGGTAAATTCACCTTAGTTGCATATCTAGAGAATTTACCTTTTATGTCAAACCCTTAATTGAAAAAGAGTAAAATTTGAAGTAGCACCTATTACCCCCCCTCTAGGTGCCCATACGATCCTTTCAATTGGTATCAGAGCCTCGACTCTTTATTCAGGCTTATCCACCTAAGAGTGTATGGGTAGCCAAGATGAGGATGGAGGGGTGAGGCTAGCACCTCGGTGACCATGGAGGATCTCAAGAATTTGGAATCAAGCTTGAGCACCTCCCTGGGCAACGAAATCCAACAGTTGTGTCAACTAGTTGAGCAACTTGTTAAGGAAAAGATAGCCTCACCACGTCCTTCTCAATAGGAACCCCCTACGATTCCGAAGGTGAACACTTCGGCTAAACCAACGGTTGAAGTAGTGGAGGTTGAAAATAATGCCACTAACTCCTCCACCAAAAATGGCGATGGGAAGGAAGAGCACCATGCAGTTCCCGGTTGGTACTCCCCCGACCATCTGATCCCTCATCCACATATACATAATAGAGGTGACCACCTATGCTAGTGATACGTTGCAAACGTATCTATAATTTTTGATGTTCCATGCTTGTTTAGTATATACTTTCTTATGTTTTGTCTACATTTTGAGATACATTTATACATTTTCTGGAACTAACCAATTAACAATATACCGCAGTGCTAGTTGCCTGTTTTCTTTTGTTTTTGGTTCCAGAAAAGGCAGAAAATGAATATTCTTGGAATTGGATGGGACAAAAGCCAAAGTCAATATTTCACCGAGGGGAACACAGAGCCAAAAGACGAGACAGAGGAGGACCAAGGGCTGGCCACACCATAGGGTGGAGCGAGTCCCCCTGGCCACGCCACCAGGTGGTGTGGGCCCCTGGTCCACCCTCTAACATCGCCCTTTCGCCTATAAGAAGCCTCCGATGAGAAAACCCTAAAGAATCCAGCCTCCAGCCACGAAAAGTTCCACAGCGCCGCCGCCATCAAAGGAGAGATTCGGGAGACAAAAAGTCTCTATTCCGGCACTCTGCCAGGACGGGGAAGTGCTCCCGGAGCCATCTCCATCGATCTCCACCACCATCTCCATCGTTGTTGCTAACTCCCATGATGATGAGGGAGTAGTTCTTCCTCGAGGCTAAGGGTTCTACCGGTAGCTATGTGTTCATCTCTCTCTTTATGCATGATCATATTGTGATCATGAGCTTTGTAATCAAGTAGATCTACCTTGCTACTCAAGTGCTTTAATAGATCTCTGCTCTCCCCATGTGTGTGAAAGTGACAACGTGCACGTCATGGTGGCACTTAGGCTAGAGATTACAAATACATGTTATGATTTATATTTGGAGTTTTGATGAAATCAGCTAGCTGCACATTCTTTTGCTTAATGGCAAGTTTTGATGAAATCTCATGTGCATAGCTCTTGCATTGACTTGTGGAATATTATTGAAAAAGGACTCAAAATTAAGGATCCAACCAACTTGACAAGAAGAGAAGTGGTAAATAGCCAACTTAATGCCACCGCATTGCACATGATTCAACTTGGTGTGGGGCCAAAAGATTTCCCTCATATTGAACACCTCAACACCACCACAGAAGCTTGGGATGTTCTCATTGATTTGTTTGTTGGAAATGAGATCATGAGAAGAAATCGATATGATGCCTTGAGAAATGAAGCCAAAGGCTTCTATATGAAGGATGGTGAGGACCATGAAGACATGCATCAAAGTCTCAAATCAACTGCCATCACCTTTAGAAATGTTGGTGTCTCTCATGTGGATGATGCTTGGATAAAGAGGAAGTATGTGAGTGCGCTCATGCCCTTCAAGCCCGCCGACTTGAAGAGTCTCCAAGGAAGACACAACTACCATCTCATGAACTCCAAGGAAAACATGGTCACCCTACCGCTCGCTACCCCTCAGCTCAAGACTGAAGATTTCCCACGCTTCGATAGGCGAC
Source organism: Avena eriantha (assembly GCA_910589775.1). Taxonomy (NCBI): domain Eukaryota; kingdom Viridiplantae; phylum Streptophyta; class Magnoliopsida; order Poales; family Poaceae; genus Avena; species Avena eriantha. The sequence goes on from OU342746.1 coordinate 128,455,292, forward strand.
AACACCCCATGGAACTAAAGATCAAGAGAAAAGCTCCTTAACTAACTCTAGGATTTCCCGAACATCGGCAAGCCCAACCGGTAATAAACTAGCCCATGTCCCCCCCTGGAAAGACAGCTAGGATGCCACCCTCCCTATGTTGTCCTATGCTACTTTGAGATCTACTTCTGCCACCCTCTTAAGTAAGTCCCCTACCTGTAACTATCCACTCTACCCAAGTCCAATCCTAAGGGGGAAAGACCACGTCTTTCCCGCAAAATAGAGTACCCCTCTGAGAAAATCCAACCGTGGGACCCGAAGACACAGATCTCAGAGCACAGACTTATCACAGACTTGGATACAACAATCCACTTGAGTGAAGCGCCGTAGACCCTTACAGAAGGAAGATCCCTCCCTGCAATCATGGTGGAAGCCAGCTCGACCTCCAAGTTTCAAGAAGATTGAAGTTCAACCTCGCTGTCAAGGTGTTTCCGTTTGAAGACAAGGCCGACAAGTTAGCCTACAAGAACCACCTAGCACTAACGAAGACAAATCCCCTAACCGTACTCTCCCGAATCTCGGGACGAGATTCTTTTAAGGGGGAAAGCTCTGTAACATCCCAATTTCAGCAACCCTGATTGTTGTCCAGAATGCAAAAATCAGGGGGAACAAAAACTTTTTCTTGTGCTTTGGTGCAGTGTTTGCTTGTTGTTTGTTTGCAATTGTGATTGGGAAAGTGTATCTTAGGATACTCCTTACCTCACCACCTATTTACAAAAGCTATTTACCAAAACTATCTTGGCTTACTTTACATACTCTCAAACGTTCTGGCATTTCAAAACAGGAGCCAAGATGCCTATGTAACCAAAACTATTTTGGTAGATTCTATTAAAAAAACTATGAAGAGATATATAATACAATCTCCTTATGTTTTCAAGATATAACACTCAACTAATCTTACCTCTAGTTTTCCCAAAACTCTTGTTCAAAGCCTTTGAATTCTACTCTTGGTAGAGATACCAAGAACCCTCATCTTATTCAAAACTCAACCCAAAAATGCCCCAACCCTACCCCAAGCTAGGCTTGATGGTAACCTCATTAGTGGTTATGCTTAGTATAAGATGAGTTGCCTTGATCTACTCATTGATTTGTTTGCTTAGGAAGTAGAATGGGCTACCTTAGAAGCTCATCGCTAGGATCAAGATGTTTCCAAATCCTCAATCCCTAAGTAAGAAAGCAAACCTTGTTATGATCCCTAGCCATTAGGTGATCATCTAAAACCCTTAACTAGATCCAATTCTGAGGACTCCCATTCTAGATGTTTTCAAGCATTCTACTCACTCTACACTTCCCTATCAACCACTTGTTAATGCTTTGATACTTTGCAACTCCTCCAAGAACATTCCCTCTCATAATCTAGTCAAAATCCCCAAAACCCCAAAACAGTTTCAACATCACCTTTTTGAATGCCTCCTTTTCTCAAACCATGTGCATTTTTGGAAATGCACCTGAACCATATTGTTAACCATCCTAAGGACTACCAAGGCCCACATTTGTCCTTGGTTAGATCCTCCTCCAACCCACTTTTCCATGATGGTTTTGCAAACAAGAAAATAACATTTTCCTGCAAAACTAGTCATCATGCCCACTTTGCTAGAAGCTCACACCTCCATCCAAACCTCTATGGACCAACTCTATGCATGGTTGTTTTCTATTAATTGAGGTCTATCTAAACCTACTCCACTTGCTCCAAGTGGATCTTTGTGCAGCTTAAACTCACAGGGTATATAAGGCTTCATGACTCTTTCTGCATGGCAGCCTTAATTTCAACAAAGTTTGCCATCACTTCTAGATCACCTCAAATACAATTAATTCAAACTCCTCCTGCCATGATCATCTATATGACCTGGTCTACCTACACATCTATCCCTTGCACCAAGGTGAGCTCTAAGCTCCAAGATGCAAGCCTGTTTTGGTGGTATAAAAATAACATCACCCAAGATCATCACCTCATTGTTTTCCATCCTTTTCTAGTTGGAATTTCATTCCACAAGGTGCAAATGCTTGCTAACTCTTGTCTACACCGTCCATCTTGATCACCAAGATTTATCAAGAATTAACCATAATTTTTATGGCACCAAAACTATTTAAATTCCTTAAATAGTCAAAACCTCCAGCACTCCCTCCATAAAGGAAAGTTTGGTTGTTACCAAAACACTTCCCCAAATTTTGGCTCAAGTGAATTCCATTTATCATACCTCAGCTTCCCTCCTAAAAAATAAATATTTTTGAGAAGCTTTATTATTTCTTTTTGTCCATTTTCTTAAATGGCTGAATTTGAATAATAAATGTTTTAAATACTTTTAATCCCCAATAAATCTTGGGAAAATTCCCCTAAGAGTGTATTCACATTTGGGACCAAAATCCATCCTTGCCCAATGCAAATTTATCAAATGCTCTTCTAAAAAAATCATTTACGTCCTTTTTGAGTAATTAGATTTATGTGGACTAAAACTCCTCTGAAAAATCTCAAATAAATCATAGGAGTCCACCTTTACCTCACCTACTCACCAGTACCCTTTTTCTCCTCTCGTCCAATGCAAGATTTTGGACTTCCTTCATAAACCTCTAGTTTGACCAAATTTGTCAATTAAGCAGACCACTACTCAAACCCCTTCTAATTCTCATTCAATCTTGCTCAATGCTCATCCTTAGCACCAGGACACACCCTAGTCGACTAGCACTGTAGCTCCACCCCAACAAATCCCCATTTTTCCCTTGTACTAGTAGTAAGAGAGAGATGCAACAAAAATCGTACAAAGATCTTGCCCATCTAATCACCACAACTCCCCACTTTACCCCTGCACAACCAAATACCCACACTACCCCTCTCCACCTCCCTCTGGACCAATCCCTGGCCAGCATTGCCCCCCCCCCCTTGTCCAAGGTGGTAATTTACTCCATCCACTCCTCCTCCTTGGTATATATGGCCAGAGGCCACCCCAGCCACCCCTCTGCCCCTCATTTGCCCCCTCTCCACCTCACTTACCTCCCCGAGCACCACACCCTCTCCCCTGCTCTATGTTGTCCGAAGGAAGAAGAAGAGGAGCTCTCGGCCTCCTCTCAAAAATCGAGCAAGGCCCTCTCCCCTCTGCTCCATTCCCTCTGCATGTCAGCTCATGAGATCCCCACCTCCTCCTCTACCTGACCGTGCTCTCTTTTCTGTCTAGAGCCCACTCCTCCGTCGTCGGCGTTGATCTCCGACGAGGTCGCTCTCGGCCGCCGCCGCGCGAGCTGCTTCCCGTGGGCCTCCGTCGTCGTGCTGCCCACCGATCTTCTCGCCATCGTCGACCGCGTCGCCCTGCACCCTCCGCGCCGCTTCCCGAGCCCTCTGGTGAGCACCTTGCCCTCGCCGGCGCCGCCCTAGGTTTTCGTCGCCCGATGTTCTGTTTCACGTAGACGATGACCCCAGGCCGTCCATCACCACTTGAACGGACGGCTGAGATCCGTCGGTACCGCTTCGGCGCCTTCCCCCGCTGACCGCTGGGCCACGCTTGCCAGTTCAAGCGCCGGCTCCCGCGCGTCGTGTTGCCCCGCCTTGGGCCAGCCTGCCTCTGTGCGGCCCAGTTCACCCCAGATCCGTCCCATTGCACCCTTTTTCTTTTTTCTTTTAGCAGATCCATTTATTCTAGAAAAGCTCTTGCTAGGATTTAATCAAAATAAATTGGTAAACCAAGTCCAAATGCCTAGATCTAAATTCTTGATAGTACTCTGATGTTTTCTCCAACATGCAGAGGCAACCCCAAGTCCAAATTAACTCCCATTATTTCCTGGAAATTATTCTGCTAAAATGTACCTGGAACACTAATTAAATTTCTCAGAGAGTTTACCATCTCCATTTGAGGTGAACCAAGGCTCTGTTGAGAGGTATTTGGCATACCTATAATTCAACACAGGTCCCATACCAAGGTGAACAGTATGCTGCCTTTAGCCAAATTTATAAAAACAACAACTTTCTGTCTTAGATAAATTCCCCTGGTCTAACAAAATGTTGTATGGACCTAATTCCAACTCTCAGTACACCTCAGTTCCAATATCTACCAAACCCCAGTAGTTCATAATTTATTGAGCTCTGGTTGAATTTTAGTGATTTAAATACTTTTGTGATGGGTATTTTCACTAAATAAATCACTCCAGGAGTTTGGCAACTCCAACATGAGTGAATCCAATTTCTACAGAAAGGTATTTTAAATACCTATCACATTCCCTTCGAATACACTCAATATCTCCTGTAGATTTAATCTGGTGAAAAAGAGAATAATCATACAGAACTGCCTTGGGGAAATTTCCTGAGGGCATTCTGGTAATTTCTTTGACTTGATTCCAACTCTAGGTGGTTCAGTATATCAAGTACTACCAAACCATCCAAGGAAATAATTTTTGGAGCTCCATAACTTTTCTGGTGAATTATTTCCTCAAACTAGAGTTTAATCCACTATAAAAGCATAACTAAATCTAGGAAATTGTTTTACAAGTGAAACCACTTGTGTTGGTTCTGTCTTGACATGACCTACCTGAGGATATCATTTTGGCACATGGGTATCCTATTACCCACAGAAACCTAACCCAAGCTCTTTATATCTAGCCTTGACAACTATCTTCCAAGAGAAAACACCACAGTGGCAATCTAGTAAATTCACACCAATAAAACCCACGTCTCCAAAACCTCCCAAGTTCAGTAGTAACTCTTATATTTGTTTGTTGTATGGTTTGATGCATGAAAGTCTTGTATTGATTGTGGACTTGTCTACTTGCATGGGTACCCGACGACGACGATAGTGTGAGTGTCTGACGACAAGAAGGAAGGGACTTCTTATTATTATTTATTGGGTATTTTATGGATATCTAAAGAAGTCTAGGGACTTATTGCTGATCACAGGTAAGCCACCATTCCTGAACTCTGATATATGTCCTATTCTCTTTTACATGTTTTGTATCCTCTTATAAATTGCATTACCTACCTGCATGTTTTGGTTTTACAAATATTGCGATAGTAAATTGGCTCCTCCAAGTTATGACTTCGTGTCCACCGAGGCACCACCCTGATGTACCTACCATTTTATCCCTTTAGATCGAGAGTATGATGGTTAGCACCCTACCCCGTTGGAAAAACCCCGGTTTTGAGGAAATAAACTGTTTTGGGCTTTACCCCACCACTAATGTTTCAAAACCCCTTTTGTAAAACCCTTGGAAAAAGGCATCGTTCCAAGCGGATGTTTTTGCAAAATAAATGGCGATGATGAGAAGTGAGAATGTGATGGGATGTTCTACGCCTTTACTGGAACAATTTTTATCAGCGCAACCACATTACCGCAGGTGTTGGGGCTTAACTCGTAGTTTGTCCGCATTAGCTGAGGCACTTCTACCATGCTTATAGGGAGAGATCCCTGGAATTCCGGGTAGGCGCCACCAGATCAAGGATCTGAAGCATGTCGCTTGCTTCGGCAAGAGTGAGCCTGAACTGACAGGAGTCCGGTGCAAAAATTGGGTCTCCCATGGACGGTATGACTAGGAGTACGGAAGGAAGTGGAGTCACCAAATTTAAGGTATACGCCAAGTTGCGGCTTGGGTATGCGCGTGTACGGAAGGCAGGACTATGGCTGGGAGCCACATACTCGTTTCCGGGGAGAACAAACCCAAGAGGAAAAGCATGCCTTTGCTAGGGTTGACAAGCGAAAGGTTAGGTTTGATTATCCGGACCCCATATAAAGTGGTAGTGGGCCGTGGTTGTATCCCGACGGATGTATTGATTCTTGTGGGGAAAGTGCTCAAACTCTGCAGAGTATAACCTATTCGAATAGCCGTGTCCACGGTCAAGGACGGTTGTAAAGGTGTTGGCTAGGAGTAACCAAACTGTGCTTGTTTGGGAAACAAGTACGAAGAGGACGAAGGTTCCGGGGGAACCCGAGTTCGAAAGCTTTGTTTTGACCAGAGGTGGTCGAAGAGTTTTAAAAAGGGTTTTAACTACAAGAACTGTTTTCAAAACTCTTTTTCAACAAAGATATGGAGATGTCTTGATTTGTAAAACAGAAGCATGTTTTCAAAACTCTTTTTCAACCAAGATATGGAGATGTCATAATTTCCAAAGTTAGTTTAGTCTTTTCAAAGGCAACCCCAGATACAGCTATCTCGCCACAGCTAGACTTGCATTCCCTTATTTCGTTTATCCTGGTGGTTTGGGAGTACATTTAAAAGTACTCACGGCTTTGTCCCTGGCTATTTACTTGGCCAGACTTTCAGAGGTTTGACTTCGGAAGATCCAGGTGACGTCCAGCGAGCTAGGCCATCTTCCATTCAGCTGCATGTAGGTTGAGGCACGATTGGGCTCTGCGCTTGGCGATGTTCCGCTGCTATTGATGATGTAGCCATAATGGCATTTATGTAAGTCTTGTAACTCGTTATGTTTCGGATGTTGTAATGGTACCTGTCGGTTATGTTCCACGGCTTACTAATCATGGGAATGTGGAAATATGCATAACAGGGATTTCTCGGACGAATAATCCGGGGAGCCCACAGACTTGGTATCAGAGCCATCCTAACTATAGGAGACCTTAGTTAGCATGGACGTTAGACAGGAAACGACAAACCTATTTTCTAAAAGACAAGGGAGAAAAGATGACTATTTGCAAGAGTGCTTATGTCTTTTCCCCCTCTGATTTTGAAAACCACTTGAATTAATATGATTTCCTAAGCTTAAAATCCTGCACAATGTCACTAACCCAACCTAAACCCAAACACTTTCTGTAGATGGAGCCTATTGATGAGGAGTGGTTGAAGATTGGATTTCCCCAAATCCTATGGGACTCGATGCAACTGTGCGGTTACCAGCAGAAACCTATCTACACCCTACACAAGGGACTGGAATCAGGAGATTATGTGGGACAGATTGTCATACTAGCCAAGCCAGGAACCAATGGAAGCCCTATCTACTCCACAGGACCTCGGATGCCTAGTCCCGTACTGGCTATTGACTTGGTAGCTAGAGAAGCTTTGATGCGCATCCGTAGTTCCCTCCCCGAGATGAGACAACCCACAACCTTCTACCTCCCCATGAAGGGAAATGTCGACTGCACCGGAGGAACTCAAGACCCTAGCCTGGCATAACCTGCCCTCTCCTTTCAGACCCGATACAGCTACTCTAGCAATGAGGCGTTAACAACAGTTATTGACGAATACCGCCACTCCCAGATGGAGCTTCGCCGCCTGCAAACCATTCTCACCCGTAAAGAAGCTATGGAAACCCTGCAAAGAAATCAAGCACAAACAACTGCATCTGAAGGAACCTCGAGGGAAGCCGCTGATACATTGCAAATGTATCTATAATTTTTGATGCTCCATGCTTGGTTTTATCCACTTTCTTGTGTTTTGTCCACACTTTGGAGTACTTTTCATATGATTTCTTGGAGTAACCTATTAACAAAAGCCACAGTGCTAGCTGCCTGTTTTCTGCTGTTTTTGGTTCCAGGAAAGTCAGAAAATGAATATTCTCGGAATTGGACGGGACAAAAGCCAAAGTGCCTATTTTTCCAGAAGACTCACGGAGCCAGAATACGAGACGGAGGAGGGCCAGGGCCTGGCCACACCACCCCCAGGCGCGGGCTGGGCTTGGCCACGCCAGGGCATGGTGTGGTGGCCCCAGGCACCCCCTCGGTCCCCCTCTTCGCCTATAAGAAACCTTCTGACCTAAACACCTCGAGGGGTTTGACGTTTTTCCATGAAAAGTTCCGCTGCGCCGCTGCCACCGAAGGGGAGATTCGGGGGGACAAAAGGTCTCTATTCCGGCACCCTGCCGGGACGGGGAAGTGCCCCCGGAGCCATCTCCATCGATCTTCACCATCATCTCCATTGACCATCCATGTTTCCCCCATCTATGAGTGAGTAATCCCCCACTGTAGGCTATGGGGATGGTAGGGATTGGATGAGATCGTTCATGTAATGGCATCAGATTGTTAGAGCATGGTGCCTATTATCTTTTGTTAGTGCTTTATGACTTTGTTGCGACTTGTTGTGCTTAATGCTTGTCACTAGGGCCCGAGTGCCATGATTTCAGATCTGAACATGTTATTGATTCATTATGATAGTATTGTTCTTGGTCTTATCTGCAAGGTGTATACACACGTTGTTGTCCAGAACCTATGGCCCCGAAGTGACAGAAATCGGGATAACCAGAAGGGAATGGCTTTGATGTGAGGACCACATGTGTTCACGGAATGTTAATGCTTTGCTCCGGTGAAAGGAGCACCTTAATTGCCAGTAGTTCCCTAGAGGCCCCGCTGCAAACGGGCCGGCAGGACAAAAGATGTTGTGCAAGTTCTCATTGCGAGCACGTATGACTATATATGGAACACATGCCTAGGATTGTCTAGTACTTGGGTGCTTTATCTTATTTATCTGCAATTGCCCTATGTTCTGATTGCTATGTGAATTGTCTTGTCCATGCAACGCCCATCCATCCATCCCTATGCCTACCGCACTCGAATCCCACTGTTACTGCTTTTGTTACTACTGTCTTTGCTTTACTACTGCTGATACTTTACTATTCCTACTACAAAACTGTTGCTACTGATAAACTGCTGTGAGCAAGATTGTTTCCAGGTGCAGCTGAATTGACAACTCAGTTGTTAAGGCTTATAAATATTCTTTGGCTCCCCTTGTGTCGAATCAATAAATTGGGTTTCACTTCCCTCGAAAATACTGCGATACACCCCCTATACTTGTGGGTCATCAAGACTATTTTCTGGCGCCGTTGCCAGGGAGTATAGCTTTATTTATCAAGTCCACTTGGAATCACTATTGTTCAAGCTAAGTTTATTTCTTCCTTGTTTTCTTGTTTCTTTATCAAAAATACAAAAAAAATTAGTTCCTACTCTAGTTGTTATTTTCGTTGGTCTGTTATTGTCTTGCTTTATCATGCTTGTTGGCAATGGTTGGTTTCTTTGAAACTGAAGCTTACTGGCAAGGTGGGTTCACGGAAGATCAAAAATATTATTATAAGGAACACCGCTTGTCACAAAAAGGGAAACACTTATGGGAACAAATTGATAGATTGTATACCATTGCTAGGAATGTGTGCTCTACTTATAATGTTACTTATTGCTGTGATGAGTCTCGTTGCAGAAAGAGGTATAAACACCTCCCTTTCCAATGTGAGTATAGTGATAATGATACCATATCTTCCTATGCTAAAGGAATTTATGACTTTTATGATGCGGAACAAATTGAAGAATTTATTGCTTGGAAGGGTGCTTTTGAACTTGCTAGTTTGCTTGAAAATATTGCTGATTCACCTTATAAGTATGAGGTTTATGGTATACTTAATTTTTTATTTGATAATTACAAGGATGAAAATGGCTATATTTTTGAATATTTTAATAGATGCTTTCCACACATGGAAGAGACTAATGCCTTGCAGGATCCTATGGAAGAAGAAATTGATGAACCTAAAATCTCATTAGATGAAAAAGAGGAGGAGAGTGATGAACAAAAGGAGGAAGAATGGATTAGCTACCCTTGCCTACATTCTAATGAGAGTAACTCTTTATCTCTTACATTATTTGATTGTCCCCCTTGCTTACCAAAGGAGGATGAATGTTATGTTCCTGTGGATTCTTTTGAAGATGTTTATGATAAAACTCTAGTGCATGTAGGTCATGAAAAGCATGCTTTATGTGATAGTTATATTGTTGAGTTTATTCATGAGGCTTCTGAAAATTATTATGAGAGATGAAAAGATGGTTGTAGAAGTTTTCATGGTATTGAAAGACCTCTCTATGTGCTTAAAGTTTTGAAGTTCCTCTTGTTTTATCTTCCTATGCCTGTCACTTTGTTATTTGCTTACACGATTCCTATGCATAGGAAGTGGGTTAGACTTAAATGTGTTTTGAATTTGCTCCTTGATGCTCTCTTTTACTTCAACTCATATTTCTTATGAGAGCATCCTCTCAAACTTTTATGCCTGAAGATGATATTATGTCTATTATTCTTGGGAGACCTTTTCTTAAATATTGCAGGAGCTGTTATTAATTATAATCAAGGGAAGGTGACCTTCAATGTTAATGACAAGAAACACATTGTCTATTTCCTCAAGAAGATTGAAAGGACTTATGGTTTGAATTCAATTGAACATGTTGAGGGCATTCAAGTTGGAGAAATATATTGTCCCATACCAAGAGAAAAATTTGAAACTATTATGATTGGGACCATTGCTATCAAGGTTAGGGTAACCGAATCATTAGTGGAATACAAAGTTTTGTCTCATATGAAATTGTTTTGGTGGCAAGACCTGATCAACCTTGTTAACAAAAGTATTTGATTGAACAAAACAATGTTTTCACTATGATTATTTCTGTTTACTTCTATTCTATCCATTCTAGTTTTGCCTTATGCCTAACTTAAAGGCATTAAAGAAAAGTACTTATTGGGAGATAATCCAAAAGTTTTAGATGAGTCTTAGAAGTTATTACCTCTGTAATAACCTCTCCTTATCCTTTTTATTTGCTTTTTGTGCTAATAGTAACCTCTAATGAGAGAGAAGTAATGATTGGGAAAGTTGCTGTCCCAAAACAGATTTCTGTGCTTCACCGTAAAAATTCGTGAGAGAGCTCTGTATGTCGGATTGAGCTGTAATTATTTGTGCTTCTGCCCAGGTTGTTATATAACTTTTTTTAGTTCAACACTTTTTGATTTGAGCAACAGAAGATCTTCGAAAAAATTCGTCTTTACCTGCTGGTCTGTTTTGACAGATTTCTGCCATTTTCTACATTTGCTTTTTGTTAGTTCCTTCTTGAGTTCTTTTCGGGAATTGAGCTTTTTGAGGGAAGTGCTACAGTAGCTAGTGTTCTAGTGGAATTTTATTTGGTGTTAGAACTGAACCTTAAGACTTATTTATCTTAAGTGCACTAATGTTGCTAATAAAGATTGTGTGAAGTTTTGTATGAAGGAAAAATTTCAGGTGTATGGAAGGAATGAGTAATGAGATGAAGGATGGACTAAAGCTCAAGCTTGGGGATGCCACGCATGTCACCCCAAGAAATATCCAAGAAGTACAAGCGTCAAATCTTGGGTATGCCCAAGGCATCCCCTTCTTCATCAATAAAAATCCTAGGTTTCTTCCAAACGCTTCATTTTTATTGTTTCATGCACAGTTGTGTTTTTCTTGGAGCGTCTTATTTTTTTGTTTTTGTTTTGGTTTTTAGTTTGCTTGGTTTGCTTAGTTTTATGAATAAATTGGTTGGACCCCCTCTTTCATACATTTGGTTTGCAAATAGTTTGGTTTGGGTTGGAAAAGAGTAGGAAAGTTCATGCTTCTGTGGTTAAAAGAGCTTCTTTTTGACTGTGGCCTATGCTTTTTCATGCCATGCTTGATATTGTTTTGGATTTATGCTTAGTATTATTTGCTGTAGCATGACTTGTTATAAACAATTGAGATTGCTTAATGTGGCTTGGATGAATCATGCGTTGTTTTAGCATATTAAAGCATAGTATAGTGGTATTCTCCTTTGATGCTTTATTTGGGTTGACTTGGCGCATGCTCACACCATGTTATGACTATCACAAGTCACCATAGCCTGTATGATCCTTTAGTTTTCAACTTGTAGTATCACTTTATGCTTTGATCAATGATGTTTTGTCGCTCTGCATGATTATGGCCATTATTGCTCTCTTAGTTTGTCGCTCCCAGTCTTTTGCTAGCCTCCACAACAAAGTATGAGTTCCACTCATGCATCCAACTCCCTAAACCAAGTTATTCCAAAAAGTCCACCATACCTACCTACTAACTTATGCTATTCCAAGTATATTCATACTTTTGTTTACCTTCCAATTGTTATGAGAAAACTAGTGATTAAAGCTCTCACGAACTTGATGGCACACTTTACTTTTTGCCTCTAATAAACTTGAACCATTGGGTCCTTCTTTGTTGTGTATATGCTTGCGCTTTATAAGTTGAAATTAGCAGAACCATGTTTCATGGGGAACGCCTTCAACATTGCACTTGTACTTTGTACCCCGTTGTTATCATGTTCTTTTGCTTATGGATCCCGGCGGTGTGAAATAAAAGTGGAACTTGTGAGATCATGGAGTTTGTATGTGTGTTAGAGAAACGCCTGGGCCGCTAGCCTAAGCCATGCCTAATCATGGTGGAAACTTGCAGCATAACCGTAATGAGCATTCTATGAAGCATCCTCAATAAAAATCTATGCACATAGTAAATAAAAAGATCGCTGAGATGCTCATTGTCTGCTTGCCTTGTCATTTTGATTATGGGATAGCTCCTGTATCATGTGCAAGGGTTACCCCGTTGGCGGTTCTCTCTGATACGTATATACTTACAATGACAAGAGCTTACTTGTGACTGAAGTTGAGTAGCATGAGGATCGGTCTTCGTAAGTAAGGGGCATGAGACTTCGATTTATAAATTTTCAAGCATATCCTCTTAGCTGTGTCACTTTAACCTTAACCATTTAAAGATGCTTATGATAGGGGCAATGAGAGCTCAAAACTAATGAGTACGATACTTTCAGCATTTGGAAGCCTTTCAAACTTTTCAAAACCTGTTCATTTGCTTGTTGAGTCTCCACACATTCTATGAGCACTTTCTTCAGAGCATAGTGGCCATTCTTAGTTCTATGTGCATTGTCCCAAGACTTGTTGATTGATGCATACCTTGATATTGTTTGTTTTAAACTATTTGTATCTAGTCACTCTTGTGAACTTTGAAGGTGTCCTATGCATTTATGTTTGCTACTCTTTGAGGGAAAAGCTGAATGCCACTATGCTATCTTTTCTTTATGTGAAACAAACAAACGTCTTGCAAAGCATTGTTATTCAGGAATATTTTGTTTGTGAATTTTCATGTTGCATCATAGTTTCTTTGTCTTATTGCTAGAACTTTGTCTTTCATGTTATGATTGAAGCACTATGATTCCAGCTTTGAATGTTTTACAAATACTTTGATCAAGTCTTTGATGGTGCATGTCAGCTCAAAAATTATTCTTCCTTTTTATCATTTACCTACTCGAGGACGAGCAGGAGTTAAGCTTGGGGATGTTGATACATTGCAAATGTATCTATAATTTTTGATACTCCATGCTTGGTTTTATCCACTTTCTTGTGTTTTGTCCACACTTTGGAGTAATTTTCATATGATTTATTGGACTAACCTATTAACAAAAGCCACAGTGCCAGCTGCCTGCTTTCTACTATTTTTGGTTCCAGGAAAGTCAGAAAATGAATATTCTCGGAATTGGATGGGACAAAAGCCAAAGTGCCTATTTTCTAGAAGACTCACGGAGCCAGAATACGAGACGGAGGAGGGCCAGGGCCTGGCCACACCACCCCCAGGCGCGAGCTGGGCCGCACCAGGGCATGGTGTGGTGGCCCCAGGCACCCCCTCGGTCCCCTCTTCGCCTATAAGAAGCCTTCTGACCTAAAAACCTCGGGGGGTTCGACATTTTTCCACAAAAAGTTCCGCTGTGCCGCCGCCACCGAAGGGGAGATTCGGAGGACAAAAAGTCTCTGTTCCGGCACCCTGCCGGGACGGGGAAGTGCCCCCGGAGCCATCTCCATCGATCTTCACCATCATCTCCATCGACCATCCATGTTTCCCCCATCTATGAGTGAGTACCCGCTGTAGGCTATGGGGATGGTAGGGATTGGATGAGATCGTTCATGTAATGGCATCAGATTATTAGGGCATGGTGCCTAGTATCTTTTATTAGTGCTTTATGACTTTGTTGCGACTTGTTGTGCTTAATGCTTGTCACTAGGGCCCGAGTGCCATGATTTCAGATCTGAACATGTTATTGATTCATTATGATAGTATTGTTCTTGGTCTTATCTGCAAGTTGTATACACACGTTGTTGTCCGGAACCTATGGCCCCGAAGTGACAGAAATCGGGATAACCGGAAGGGAATGGCTTTGATGTGAGGACCACATGTGTTCACGGAGTGTTAATGCTTTGCTCCAGTGCTCTATTAAAAGGAGCACCTTAATTGCCAGTAGTTCCCTAGAGGCCCCGCTGCAAATGGGCCGGCAGGACAAAAGATGTTGTGCAAGTTCTCATTGCGAGCACGTACGACCATATATGGAACACATGCCTAGGATTGTCTAGTACTTGGGTGCTTTATCTTATTTATCTGCAATTGCCCTATGTTCTGATTGCTATGTGAATTGTCTTGTTCATGCAACGCCCATCCATCCATCCCTATGCCTACCGCACTCGAATCCCACTGTTACTGCTTTTGTTACTACTATCTTTGCTTTACTACTGCTGTTACTTTACTATTCCTACTACAAAACTATTGCTACTGATAAACTGCTGTGAGCAAGATTGTTTCCAGGTGCAGCTGAATTGACAACTCAGTTGTTAAGTCTTATAAATATTCTTTGGCTCCCCTTGTGTCGAATCAATAAATTGGGTTTCACTTCCCTCGAAAATACTGCGATACACCCCTATACTTGTGGGTCATCAGCAACCCCCAAGAAAAGCAGGAAGTGCACCACCGCCAGTTAGTACCTCCGTAGGTTCAAGCCCCTCAAGGAGGCGCGGCAAAGCTCCACTGCTCTGCCCGTAGCCAGCCTCGACTCCACATATGCACTTTCCGAGTAATCACCCCACGTCGCGATACTCACCCCGCTAGCAATAGGGTAGAGTCATGTATCGTTCCTGAACACGTTTTGTAATGCCTAAGTACTATTAGAGTCATGTATCGGGTTCATGTCTCTCTTTATGCGTGATCATATTGTGATCATGAGCTTTGTAATCAAGTAGATCTACCTTGCTACTCAAGTGCTTTAATAGATCTCTGCTCTCCCCATGTGTGTGAAAGTGACAACGTGCACATCATGGTGGCACTTAGGCTAGAGATTACAAATACTTGTTATGAGTTATATTTGGAGTTTTGATGAAATCAGCTAGCTGCACATTCTTTTGCTTAATGGCAAGTTTTGATGAAATCTCATGTGCGTAGCTCTTGCATTGACTTGTGGAATATTATTGAAAAAGGACTCAAAATTGAGGATCCAACCAACTTGACAAGAAGAGAAGTGGTAAATAGCCAACTTAATGCCACCGCATTGCACATGATTCAACTTGGTGTGGGGCCAAAAGATTTCCCTCATATTGAACACCTCAACACCGCCACAGAAGCTTGGGATGTTCTCATTGATTTGTTTGTTGGAAATGAGAGCATGAGAATAAATCGATATGATGCCTTGAGAAATGAAGCCAAAGGCTTCTATATGAAGGATGGTGAGGACCATGAAGACATGCATCAAAGTCTCAAATCAACTGCCATCACCTTTAGAAATGTTGGTGTCTCTCATGTGGATGATGCTTGGATAAAGAGGAAGTATGCGAGTGCGCTCATGCCCTTCAAGCCCGCCGACTTGAAGAGTCTCCAAGGAATACACAACTACCATCTCATGAACTCCAAGGAAAACATGGTCACCCTACCGCTCGCTACCCCTCAGCTCAAGACTGAAGATTTCCCACGCTTCGATAGGCGACAATACCCCATGGAAGTAAAGATCAAGAGAAAAGCTCCTTAACTCACTCTAGGATTTCCCGAACGTCGGCAAGCCCAACCGGTAATAAACTAGCCCATGTCCCCCCTAGAAAGACAGCTAGGATGCCACCCTCCCTATGTTGTCCTATGCTACTTTGAGATCTACTTCTGCCACCCTCTTAAGTAAGTCCCCTACCTGTAACTATCCACTCTACCCAAGTCCAATCCTAAGGGGGAAAGACCGCGTCTTTCCCGCAAAATAGAGTACCCCTCTGAGAAAATCCAACCGTGGGACCCGAAGACACAGATCTCAGAGCACAGACTTATCACAGACTTGGATACAACAATCCACTTGAGTGAAGCGCCGTAGACCCTTACAGAAGGAAGATCCCTCCCTGCAATCATGGTGGAAGCCAGCTCGACCTCCAAGTTTCAAGAAGATTGAAGTTCAACCTCGCTGTCAAGGTGTTTCCGTTTGAAGACAAGGCCGACAAGTTAGCCTACAAGAACCACCTAGCACTAACGAAGACAAATCCCCTAACCGTACTCTCCCGAATCTCGGGACGAGATTCTTTTAAGGGGGAAAGCTCTGTAACATCCCAATTTCAGCAACCCTGATTGTTGTCCAGAATGCAAAAATCAGGGGGAACAAAAACTTTTTCTTGTGCTTTGGTGCAGTGTTTGCTTGTTGTTTGTTTGCAATTGTGATTGGGAAAGTGTATCTTAGGATACTCCTTACCTCACCACCTATTTACAAAAGCTATTTACCAAAACTATCTTGGCTTACTTTACATACTCTCAAACGTTCTGGCATTTCAAAACAGGAGCCAAGATGCCTATGTAACCAAAACTATTTTGGTAGATTCTATTAAAAAAACTATGAAGAGATATATAATACAATCTCCTTATGTTTTCAAGATATAACACTCAACTAATCTTACCTCTAGTTTTCCCAAAACTCTTGTTCAAAGCCTTTGAATTCTACTCTTGGTAGAGATACCAAGAACCCTCATCTTATTCAAAACTCAACCCAAAAATGCCCCAACCCTACCCCAAGCTAGGCTTGATGGTAACCTCATTAGTGGTTATGCTTAGTATAAGATGAGTTGCCTTGATCTACTCATTGATTTGTTTGCTTAGGAAGTAGAATGGGCTACCTTAGAAGCTCATCGCTAGGATCAAGATGTTTCCAAATCCTCAATCCCTAAGTAAGAAAGCAAACCTTGTTATGATCCCTAGCCATTAGGTGATCATCTAAAACCCTTAACTAGATCCAATTCTGAGGACTCCCATTCTAGATGTTTTCAAGCATTCTACTCACTCTACACTTCCCTATCAACCACTTGTTAATGCTTTGATACTTTGCAACTCCTCCAAGAACATTCCCTCTCATAATCTAGTCAAAATCCCCAAAACCCCAAAACAGTTTCAACATCACCTTTTTGAATGCCTCCTTTTCTCAAACCATGTGCATTTTTGGAAATGCACCTGAACCATATTGTTAACCATCCTAAGGACTACCAAGGCCCACATTTGTCCTTGGTTAGATCCTCCTCCAACCCACTTTTCCATGATGGTTTTGCAAACAAGAAAATAACATTTTCCTGCAAAACTAGTCATCATGCCCACTTTGCTAGAAGCTCACACCTCCATCCAAACCTCTATGGACCAACTCTATGCATGGTTGTTTTCTATTAATTGAGGTCTATCTAAACCTACTCCACTTGCTCCAAGTGGATCTTTGTGCAGCTTAAACTCACAGGGTATATAAGGCTTCATGACTCTTTCTGCATGGCAGCCTTAATTTCAACAAAGTTTGCCATCACTTCTAGATCACCTCAAATACAATTAATTCAAACTCCTCCTGCCATGATCATCTATATGACCTGGTCTACCTACACATCTATCCCTTGCACCAAGGTGAGCTCTAAGCTCCAAGATGCAAGCCTGTTTTGGTGGTATAAAAATAACATCACCCAAGATCATCACCTCATTGTTTTCCATCCTTTTCTAGTTGGAATTTCATTCCACAAGGTGCAAATGCTTGCTAACTCTTGTCTACACCGTCCATCTTGATCACCAAGATTTATCAAGAATTAACCATAATTTTTATGGCACCAAAACTATTTAAATTCCTTAAATAGTCAAAACCTCCAGCACTCCCTCCATAAAGGAAAGTTTGGTTGTTACCAAAACACTTCCCCAAATTTTGGCTCAAGTGAATTCCATTTATCATACCTCAGCTTCCCTCCTAAAAAATAAATATTTTTGAGAAGCTTTATTATTTCTTTTTGTCCATTTTCTTAAATGGCTGAATTTGAATAATAAATGTTTTAAATACTTTTAATCCCCAATAAATCTTGGGAAAATTCCCCTAAGAGTGTATTCACATTTGGGACCAAAATCCATCCTTGCCCAATGCAAATTTATCAAATGCTCTTCTAAAAAAAATCATTTACGTCCTTTTTGAGTAATTAGATTTATGTGGACTAAAACTCCTCTGAAAAATCTCAAATAAATCATAGGAGTCCACCTTTACCTCACCTACTCACCAGTACCCTTTTTCTCCTCTCGTCCAATGCAAGATTTTGGACTTCCTTCATAAACCTCTAGTTTGACCAAATTTGTCAATTAAGCAGACCACTACTCAAACCCCTTCTAATTCTCATTCAATCTTGCTCAATGCTCATCCTTAGCACCAGGACACACCCTAGTCGACTAGCACTGTAGCTCCACGCCAACAAATCCCCATTTTGCCCTTGTACTAGTAGTAAGAGAGAGAGATGCAACAAAAATCTTCAAAGATCTTGCCCATCTAATCACCACAGCTCCCCACTTTACCCCTGCACGACCAAATACCCACACTACCCCTCTCCACCTCCCCCTGGACCAATCCCTGGCCAGCATTGCCCTCCTCCTTGTCCAAGGTGGTAATTTACTCCATCCACTCCCCCTCCTTGGTATATATGGCCAGAGGCCACCCCAGCCAGCCCCCTGCCCCTCATTTGCCCCCTCTCCACCTCACTTACCTCCCCCGAGCACCACACCCTCTCCCCTGCTCTGTGCTGTCCGAAGGAAGAAGAAGAGGAGCTCTCGGCCTCCTCTCAAAAATCGAGCAAGGCCCTCTCCCCTCTGCTCCATTCCCTCTACATGTCAGCTCATGAGATCCCACCTCCTCCTCTACCTAATCGTGCTCTCTTTTCTGTCTAGAGCCCACTCCTGCATCGTCGGCGTTGATCTCCGACGAGGTCGCTCTCGGCCGCTGTCATGTGAGCTGCTTCCCGTGGGCCTCCGCCGTCGTGCCGCCCATCGATCTTCTCGCAGTCGTCGACCGCGTCGCCCTGCACCCTCCGCGTCGCTTACCGAGCCCTCTGGTGAGCACCCTGCCCTCGCCGGCGCCGCCCTAGGTTTTCGCCGCCCGCTGTTTTGTTTCGTGTAGACGACGACCCCGAACCGTCCATCACCACTTGAACGGACGACTGAGATCTGCCGGTACCGCTTCGGCGCCTTCCCCCGCTGACCGCTAGGCCCCGCTGACCGCTAGACCCCGAACCGTTCAAGCGATGGCTCCTGCGCGTCGCGTTGCCCCGCCTTGGGCCCACCTGCCTCTGTGTGGCCCAGTTCACCCCAGATTCGGCCCATTGCACCCTTTTTCTTTTTTCTTTTAGCAGATCCATTTATTCCAGAAAAGCTCTTGCTAGGTTTTAATCCAAATAAATTGGTAAACCAAGTCCAAATGCCTAGATATAAATTCCTGATAGTACTCTAATGTTTTCTCCAACATGTAGAGGCAACCCCAAGTCCAAATTATCTCCTATTATTTCTTGGAAATTATTCTGCTAAAATGTACCTGGAACACTAATTAAATTCGTCAGAGAGTTTCCCATATCCATTTGAGGTGAACCAAGGCTCTGTTGGGAGGTATTTGGCATACCTATAATTCAACATAGGTCCCATGCCAAGGTGAACAGTATGCTGCCTTTAGCCAAATTTATAAAAAAAACAACTTTCTGTCTTAGATAAATTCCCCAGGTCTAACCAAATGTTGTATGGACCTAATTCCAACTCCCAGTACACCTCAGTACCAATATCTACGAAACCCCAGTAGTTCATAATTTATTGAGCTCTGGTTGCATTTTAGTGATTTAAATACTTCTGTGATGGGTATTTTCACTAAATAAATCACTCCAGGAGTTTGGCAACTCCAAAATGAGTGAATCCAATTTCTACAGAAAGGTATTTTAAATACATATCACAAGTGCTTCGAATACACTCAATATCTCCTGTAGATTTAATCTGGTGAAAAAGAGAATAATCATACAGAACTGCCTTGGGGAAATTTCCTGAGGGGATTCTGGTAATTCCTTTGACTTGATTCCAACTCTAGGTGGTTCAGTATATCAAGTAATACCAAACCATCCAAGGAAATAATTTTTGGAGCTCCATAACTTTTCTGGTGAATCATTTCCTCAAACTAGAGTTTAATCCACTATAAAAGCATAACTAAATCTAGGAAATTGTTTTACAAGTGAAACCACTTGTGTTGGTTCTGTCTTGACATGACCTACCTGAGGATATCATTTTGGCACATGGGTATCCTATTACCCACAGAAACCTAACCCAAGCTCTTTATATCTAGCCTTGACAACTATCTTCCAAGAGAAAACACCACAGTGGCAATCTAGTAAATTCACACCAATAAAACCCACGTCTCCAAAACCTCCCAAGTTCAGTAGTAACTCTTATATTTGTTTGTTGTATGGTTTGATGCATGAAAGTCTTGTATTGATTGTGGACTTGTCTGCTTGCATGGGTACCCGACGACGACGATAGTGTGAGTGTCTGACGACAAGAAGGAAGGGACTTCTTATTATTATTTATTGGGTATTTTATGGATATCTAAAGAAGTCTAGGGACTTATTGCTGATCACAGGTAAGCCACCATTCCTGAACTCTGATATATGTCCTATTCTCTTTTACATGTTTTGTATCCTCTTATAAATTGCATTACCTACCTGCATGTTTTGGTTTTACAAATATTGCGATAGTAAATTGGCTCCTCCAAGTTATGACTTCGTGTCCACCGAGGCACCACCCTGATGTACCTACCATTTTATCCCTTTAGATCGAGAGTATGATGGTTAGCACCCTACCCTGTTGGAAAAACCCCGGTTTTGAGGAAATAAACTGTTTTGGGATTTACCCCACCACTAATGTTTCAAAACCCCTTTTGTAAAACCCTTGGAAAAAGGCATCGTTCCAAGCGGATGTTTTTGCAAAATAAATGGCGATGATGAGAAGTGAGAATGTGATGGGATGTTCTACGCCTTTACTGGAACAATTTTTATCAGCGCAACCACATTACGCAGGTGTTGGGGCTTAACTCGTAGTTTGTCCGCATTAGCTAAGGCACTTCTACCATGCTTATAGGGAGAGATCCCTGGAATTCCGGGTAGGCGCCACCAGATCAAGGATCTGAAGCATGTCGCTTGCTTCGGCAAGAGTGAGCCTGAACTGACAGGAGTCCGGTGCAAAAATTGGGTCTCCCATGGACGGTATGACTAGGAGTACGGAAGGAAGTGGAGTCACCAAATTTAAGGTATACGCCAAGTTGCGGCTTGGGTATGCGCGTGTACGGAAGGCAGGACTATGGCTGGGAGCCACATACTCGTTTCCGGGGAGAACAAACCCAAGAGGAAAAGCATGCCTTTGCTAGGGTTGACAAGCGAAAGGTTAGGTTTGATTATCCGGACCCCATCTAAAGTGGTAGTGGGCCGTGGTTGTATCCCGACGAATGTATTGATTCTTGTGGGGAAAGTGCTCAAACTCTGCAGAGTATAACCTATTCAAATAGCCGTGTCCACGGTCAAGGACGGTTGTAAAGGTGTTGGCTAGAAGTAACCAAACTGTGCTTGTTTGGGAAACAAGTACGAAGAGGACGAAGGTTCCGGGGGAACCCGAGTTCGAAAGCTTTGTTTTGACCAGAGGTGGTCGAAGAGTTTTAAAAAGGGTTTTAACTACAAGAACTGTTTTAAAAACTCTTTTTCAACAAAGATATGGAGATGTCTTGATTTGTAAAACAGAAGCATGTTTTCAAAACTCTTTTTCAACCAAGATATGGAGATGTCATAATTTCCAAAGTTAGTTTAGTCTTTTCAAAGGCAACCCCAGATACAGCTATCTCGCCATAGCCAGACTTGCATTCCCTTATTTCGTTTATCCTGGTGGTTTGCGAGTACATTCAAAAGTACTCACGGCTTTGTCCCTGGCTATTTACTTGGCCAGACTTTCAGAGGTTCGACTTCGGAAGATCCAGGTGACGTCCAGCGAGCTAGGCCGTCTTCCCATTCAGTTGCAGGTAGGTTGAGGCACGATTGGGCTCTGCGCTTGGCGATGTTGTGCTGCTATTGATGATGTAGCCATAATGGCATTATGTAAGTCTTGTAACTCATTATGTTTCGGATGTTGTAATGGTACCTGTCGGTTATGTTCCATGGCTTACTGATCTTGGGAACGTGGAAATATGCATAACAGGGATTTCTCGGACGAATAATCTGGGGAGCCCACACTCATGGTGAATACATGGCCTTCTATGCAAGGAACTTTTGGAAAGATCCCGCCAAGCCCAAGATGGAGATGCAACGAAGAAGCAACCCAAGTGGTAGAAAAGAGAATGTCTCAAGATTGAGAACTTGCTTCAACTATGGTGACCGCTATCATTTTGTTGCCGAATGTCCATATGAGAAGAGAGAATATCATGGTGGTGGACTTATATTGAAGAAAAAGTCAAAGGTCCCTTTCAAGAAGCCTTTCATCAAGAAGAATGCCACCAACAAGAAGTCAGCTGACATTTTGTTGATAACACATGAAGAGTTCTCATCCGATGATGAAGATGAGGAAGAGAATAAGAAACATCAAATGGTGTGGCAGCCATCGCCACCACCTCTACTTCCACTTTCTCACTCTTCGACTCTCCACATGAGAATATCTCCAACAAGAACGTCACTTGCCTTATGGCAAGAGCATCAGAGAACTATACTTCCGGCGGGTCAAAGTGGGTGCTTTATAGTGGATGCAAAAGTCATATGACCGGAATCAAGGCAATAATGACAGAGATAAGTCCGAATCATGATCAAATAACCGTCACATATGCCGATAAGTCAAGGTCTCAGGTAATGGGTCTTGGCAAGGTTGTGGTTGCACATGATACTACTCTCGTGAAAGTCATGCTTATTGAGACCCTTGGATATAATTTACTTTCAGTCCGTGCTCTTGGAAAGATGGGCTTTGCCGTCTTTATTGATAATGATATTGTGGTTCTCTTATGGAGCAAGACTCTAAAGGTCGCTTTTGTTGGGTACGTCGAACATGACTTGTATGTGGTGGACTTTTCTGGGAAAACCACTACAAGTGTTATGTGCCTATTCGGAAAGGCCGATGTGGGTTGGCTATGGCATCGCCGTCTAACCCATGTCAATATGAGAACTTTGCAAAGTTTCCACAAGGGTGGCCATATTGTTGGACTAAAAAAATGTTTTTTTGCCAAAGATCGTGTGTGTAGGGCTTGTGTTGAAGGAAATATGCATGATTCTCCCCACAAACCCAATAACATCATAAAGTCCAAGAGGATCTTGGAGCTCCTTCATGTGGATCTCTTTGGTCCTCCATCTCATGCAAGTCTTGGTGGGAAGAAATATTGTTTAGTGATTATTGATGACTACTCAAGATGTACATGTGTATACTTCTTCAAGTTGAATAGTGAGACCCAACAAAACTTCATCAACTTCGTCAATATGGTTCAACATCAATACAATGTCCCGGTGTTGGTGATAAGAAGCGACAATGGCACCGAGTTCAAGAACTACACCTTTAATGGAATTCTTAGTGATGAGGGGATAAAACATCAATATTCAACTGCATATACCCCTCAACAAAATGATGTAGCTGAGAGGAAGAACCGGACATTAATGGATATGGAAAGGTCCATGTTGGCGGGGTTTAAGTCTCCATACTACTTTGGGTCAAGGAAATCTCCACCGCATGCCATGCATCAAACCGGCTCTACCTCCGCAAAAAGTTGATCAAGACTCCATATGAGATACTTACTAGTAACAAGCCCAACATTTCATACTTCCGGGTGTTTGGTTATAAGTGTTTCTACCTCATAAAAGGTGTTCGTTTGTCCAAATTTGATTCCAAAGCTTTGGAGGGTATTTTTGTTGGTTATGGTCTCGATTCCCACACTTATAGAATCTATGATAAACTCTCCGGGATCGTCATAGAGTCTTGTAGTGTAGTTTTCGAAGAATATAATGGCCCCCAAGCGGGGCGTGTTGATATTTGTGATGTATATGATGAAATACCTCAAGATGCCATAAGAAGAATGGGTGCGGGATTCATCCGCCCTATTGAGGAACCCCTTGTGGCAGATCGAGAAGAACTATGATCTACTCAAGTGGAGCCCTCATCTTCACAGCATCAACAAGCTCCTATTGCTAAAGCCAATGATGAAGCAAGCCAAAGACAAGCTGAGAACCCTCACCATGTTGATCATACTGGAAGCTCTAGGATGGACTATCCGGCCTCTCCATTGACCGGATTGTCCAACCCTACATAGTCAATTGCACAAGGTAGATTCATTGAGTCATCCGCAAGATCATCTCGATGCCTCTCAAGGAGTATGCCTGATAGAGACCAAGATCAACATGTGCCTCATGATGATGACAATGAACCCATTGATGATCAAGGTCAAGATGAAGGTCAAGACGAGGACCAAAATGATGAAGAGATCCCCACAAGAAACAATAAGGAGATCAAAGCTCGTCACAAAGCTAGAGTGGATAGAATGTTGGAAAGAAGAGACCACACTCTTGAGAATGTTCTTGGTGATCAAAGGAGTGGAATGTCCACTCGAGCTCAATTAAAGAATTTTGGTGAGCATCAAACTCATATATCCTTGGTGGAGCCCAAGAAAGCATGGGAAGCTCTTAAAGATTCAGATTGATTAGAAGCCATGCATAATGAGCTTAACAACTTCGAGACAAACAAAGTTTGGAAGTTAGTAGAAAAGACCAAAGATTGGCACAATGTTATAGGCACTAAATGGATATTCAAGAACAAGCAAGATGAACATGGCATTGTTGTGAGGAACAAGGCAAGATTGGTAGCTCAAGGGTTCTCTCAAATTGAAGGCATTGATTATGGAGAGACCTATGCTCCTGTGGTTTGACTTGAGTCCATCTGTATCCTTCTTGCATATGTTGCTGATGGGTTCGTAGCAAGGAAAACAAAAAAAAATTACCGCAAGAACGAACAAAACCCAGATCTAATCTAGATAAAAGCCAAGATCTAATCTATTAGACATGTGCAACGAGATAGATCTGTACTAACCCTTGTAGATCCGAAAACCTTGTGCGAGATCGGATCTCGTGGTTGATGTAGACGATCACTTGCCGATCTCAAGATCAAGTAGACGATCCTTCCGGCGCCATGTTCTGGCAGCGCTTCCGCAATCAGTCATACGTGCGGAGTCGATGTAGACCTTCCTCTCCCTGTTCCAGCGAGCAACAGAGGTAGTAGATCTCTCCACGAGATCCCAGCAGCACGACGGTGTGGTGGTGGTAGTGGAGAGGAATTTCTGCAGGGCTTCGCCTAAGCCAGAGCAGAGGGAAGGAGGAGGAGGATGGCGGCTAGGGCAGGGAGTGGAGGGGAAAGGGGGGTGGCGCCTCCACCCCTCTATATATAGAGGGAGGGGTGCGGCCTAGGGTTCCCACCCCTAGGACCACCTCCTAGGGCCGGCGCACAAGGGGGGGCTTGGGGGGAGTTTCCTTCCCCCCCAAGTTTCCCCTTTTTCTTTCTTGGTTTTCAAGTAAACTCCATAGAAATTTCTAGAACCTTCCGGAACATTCTGAAAACCTTCTAGAACCCCCATATAAACACTCCGGGACATTTCCGAACCTAGAAAATGATCTCCATTATATGAATCTTATTGTCCGGACAATTCCGGATCTCCTCGTGATGTCTCAGATCCAATCCGAGACTCCGAACAACATTCGGTCTCCAACGCATATTCCATATCTACCTAAACAGCATCGAACCTTAAGTGTGTCACCCTATGGTTCGTGAATATGCAGACATGATGGAGACACCTCTCCGATCAATAACCATCAGCGGGATCTGGAGATCCATAACGGCTCCCACATACTCAACGATGACTTCGTGATCGATAGAACCATTAACATACGAAACCAATTCCCTTTGTCACGCGATACTCTACTTATCCGAGGTTTGATCGTCGGTATCTCCATACCTAGTTCTACCTCGTTACTGACAAGTACTCTTTACTCGTTCCATGATATGTCATCCCTTGTGACCTAGTCACATGCTTGCAAGCTAACTCGATGACATTCCACCGAGAGGGCCCAGAGCATATCTATCTGTCATATGGATGGACAAATCCCAATCTTGGTCCATGCGCTTCAACACATACTTTCAGAATACCTAATGACTCCTTTATGACCACCCAGTTACGAAGTGGTGTTTGATGTCATCAAAGTACCCTTCCGGTGATGGTGATTAACATAACCTCATGGTCGAAGGATTAGGTTACTATGTATTTGAAAGCTTGTAGCAATACGAACTTAATGACTTGATCTTATGCTACACTTACTACGGGTGTGTGTCCATCACATCATTCTCCTAACGATATAACCTTGTTATTAATGACATCCAATGTCCATGATCAGGAAACCATGATCATCTATTAATCAACAAGCTAGTTCAACAAGAGGCTTACTAGGGACTCTTACGTTTACAAAACACACATGTATTAGTGTTTCCTTATAATACAATTATAGCATGGGATGTAAACATTCATCATAAACACAAAGATATAATAATAACCACTTTTAGTACTCCCTCTTGGGCATATCTCCAACAGTCTCCCACTTGCACTAGAGTCAATAATCTAGATTACATGGTAATATACCTAACACCCATGGCATTCTGGTGTTGGTCATGCTTTGCCCTAGGGAGAGGTTTAGTCAACGGATCTGCCACATTCAGATCAGTGTGTACTTTGCAAATCTTTATGTCACCATCTTGGACATACTCGCGAATAGCATGGAAACGTAGCTTGATGTGCTTCAGCTTGCTATGTGACCTTGGCTCCTGTGCATTAGCTATGGCACCTGTTTTGTCACAGTAGATGGCCATCGGGTCCAACGCACTAGGAACCACGCCAAGTTCAGTAATGAACTCCTTCATCCATATGGCTTCTTGTGCAGCCTCCGAAGCAGCTATGTATTCCGATTCAGTTGAAGATTTTGACACAACGCTTTGCTTGGCACTCCTCTAGCTCACTGCAGCACCATTCAAAATAAATACGTATCCAGACTGTGACTTCGAGTCATCTGGATCGGTGTTCCAACTAGCATCAGTGTAACCGTTTACAACAAGCTGTTCATCACCTCCATAAGAAAGAACCATATCCTTAGTCCTGTTCAGGTATTTTAGGATATTCTTGACCGTTGTCCAGTGCTCCATTCCAGGATCACTTTGACATCTGCTAGTCAAACTAACAGCATGTGCTATATCCGGTCTTGTACACAACATGGCATACATGATAGAACCTATGGCCGAGGCATAGGGAATATTATTCATTTTCTCTCTATCTTCTACCGTAGCTGGACTTTGAGTCTTACTGAAGGTCTTACCTGACAACATGGGCACGAACCCTTTCTTGCTCTCTTCCATTCTAAACTTCTTTAGAACTTTGTCCAAGTATGTACTTTGTGAAAGCGCTATTAGCCGTCTTGATCTATCTCTATAAATCTTGATGCCTAGAATATATGCCGCTTCGCCAAGATCCTTCATTGAAAAACTATTATTCAAATAGGCTTTGACACTATTAAGAAGTTCTATATCATTCCCAATCAACAATATGTCATCTACATATAGTACTAGGAATGCTACAGAGCTCCCACTCACTTTCTTGTAAATACAAGCTTCTCCATAAGTTTGTATAAATCCAAAGTTTTTGATTACTTTATCAAAACGTCGATTCCAACTCCGGGATGCTTGCTTCAGTCCATAAATGGAGCGCTGAAGTTTGCATACCTTGTCAGCATCTTTAGGATCGACAAAACCCTTGGGTTGTACCATATACAACTCTTCCTCAATGTCTCCATTAAGGAAGCTGTTTTGACATCCATCTGCCAAATCTCATAATCGAAATACGCAGCAATTGCTAACAAAATCCTCACAGACTTTAGCTTCGCTACTGGTGAGAATGTCTCATCGTAGTCAACTCCTTGAATTTGTCGGAACCCTTTCGCGACAAGTCGAGCTTTATAGATGGTAACATTACCATCAGCATCTGTTTTTCTCTTGAAAATCCATTTGTTCTCGACAGCCTTACGGCCATCCGGTAAGTCCACCAAAGTCCACACTTGGTTTTCGTACATGGATCCCATTTCGGATTTCATGGCTTCTAGCCATTTGTCAGAATCTGGGCTCACCATAGCTTCTTCATACGTCGCAGGGTCATCAGTGTTGTCCACCAACATGACGTTCAAGCCAGCGTCATACCAATCAGGAGTGGTACGAACCCTCGTTGACCTGCGAGGTTCAGCAGCAACTTCGTTTGAAGTTTCATGATCACCATCATTAGCTTCCTCTCCAATTGGTGCAGGCGGCACAAAAACATCTTCCGGTGCTACGCTACTCTCAAATCCGAGAGAAGGTTCAATAACCTCATCGAGTTCTACTTTCCTTCCAGTCACTTCCTTCGAGAGAAACTCCTTCTCAAGAAAGGATCCATTCTTGGCAACGAAAATTTTGCCTTCGGATCTATGATAGAAGGTATACCCAATTGTTTCTTTAGGGTATCCTATGAAGACGCATTTCTCCGCTTTGGGTTCAAGCTTATCAGGTTGTAACTTCTTTACATATGCTTCGCAACCCCAAACTTTAAGGAACGACAACTTAGGTTTCTTACCAAACCACAATTCGTACAGTGTCGTTTCAACGGATTTAGATGGTGCCCTATTTAAAGTGAATGCGGCTGTCTCTAATGCATAGCCCCAAAATAATAGCGGTAAATCTGTAAGAGACATCATAGACCGAACCATGTCTAAGAGAGTTCGATTACGACGTTCGGACACACCATTACGCTGTGGTGTTCCTGGTGGTGTCAACTGCGAAAGTATTCCACATTTCTTTAAATGCATGCCAAACTCATAACTTAGATATTCACCTCCGTGGTAAGAACGCGGAAACTTAATCTTCTTGTTATGATGATTTTCCACTTCACTTTGAAATTCCTTAAACTTGTCGAAAGTTTCGGACTTATGTTTCATAAAGTAGACATACCCATATCTACTTAAGTCATCCGTGAAAGTGAGAACATAACCATATCCACCACGCGATGCTACACTCATTGGACCACACACATCGGTATGTATTATTTCCAATAAGTCCGTAGCTCGCTCCATTGTTCTAGAGAATGGAGTCTTAGTCATTTTTCCCATTAGACATGCTTCGCATCTTTCAAGTGATTCAAAATCAAGTGATTCAAGAAGTCCATCAGAATGGAGTTTCTTCATACGCTTCACTCCAATGTGACCAAGACGACAGTGCCACATGTATGTAGAATTATCATTTAATTTTGTTCGTTTAGCATCTATGTTGTGAACATGTGTATCACTACTATCGAGATTCAGTAAGAATAAACCATTCATCTCAGGTGCATTACCATAAAAGATATTACTCATATAAATCGAACAACCTTTATTCTCAGACTTAAAAGAGTAACCGTCTCACAATAAACAAGATCCAGATATAATGTTCATGCTTAACGCAGGCACCAAATAACAATTATTCAAATTTAAAACTAATCCCGAAGGTAGATGTAGAGGGAGCGTGCCGACGGCGATCACATCAACCTTGGAGCAATTTCCAACGCGCATCGTCACCTCGTCTCTCGTCAGTCTTCGCTTATTCCGCAGCTCCTGTTTCGAGTTACAAATATGAGCAACCGAACCAGTATCAAATACCCAGGCACTACTACGATTACTAGTAAGATACACATCAATAACATGTATATCGAATATACCTTTGTTCTTGATGTTGCCGTTCTTCAGATCCGCTAGGTACTTGGGGCAGTTACGCTTCTAGTGACCAGCACCCTTGCAGTAGAAGCATTCAGTTTCAGGCTTAGGACCAGCCTTGGGCTTCTTAGCAGGTGCGGCAGCTTTCTTGCCGTCCTTCTTAAAGTTACCCTTGTTCTTAGGCTTGCCCTGTTTCTTGAAATTGGTGGTCTTATTGACCATCAACACTTGGTGCTCCTTCTTGATTTCCACTTCAGCAGTTTTCAGCATGGACGATAGTTCAGGCAATGTCTTGTTCATGCAGTGCATGTTGTAGTTCATCACAAAGTTCTTGTAACTTGGTGGCAGTGATTGGAGGACACGGTGAATCCCTAACTCATTAGGAATCGTTATCCCCAACTCTTGGAGCTTGTTTGCGTGCCCAGACATGGTGAGCACGTGCTCGCTAACGGAGCTACCCTCTTCCATCTTACAGTTAAAGAACTTTTCGGAGGCCTCATAGCTCTCCACGGCCGCGTGAGTCTCAAAAATCAGCTTGAGCTCCTTAATGATCTCGAACGGGTCGTGGTGCTCAAAACGCTTCTGAAGCTCTGCTTCTAAACCGTATAGGATGGCACACTGAACTGTGGACTAGTGATTTTTCCGAGTGGCGTAAACATTTTGTATGTCATCGGTGGCATCTTCTGCAGGTGGGTCACCCAGCGGTGCTTCGAGCACATAGGTCAACTGACCAGCCCTGAGGATGATCTTCAGTCCACGGAACCAGTCCGTGAAGTTGCTTCCATTGTTCTTAAGCTTTTCTTTCTCTAGGAACGCATTGAAATTGATGGAGAGGTTCGCCATAATCTACAACAATTTGCAAGTAGTTTAGACTAAGTTTATGATAAATTGAGTTCAAATTTAATTCTTAAATTAACTAGGTGAACTCCCACTCAAAACAACATCCCTCACGTTGTCTTAGTGATTACACGAACAAAATCCACTACACCAAGTCCGATCTTCACGAGAGAAGATGTAGTTTCATCGGCGAACAAGCTTCATGTTCATCATATCATTTATATGACTCATGCTCTACCTTTCGGTATTCCATGTTCCGAGACCATGTCTGTACATGCTAGGCTCGTCAAGATTAACCTTAGTTTCCGCATGTGCAAATTTGGCTTGCACCCGTTGTATGCACACGTAGAATCTATCACATCTGATCATCACGAGATGCTTCGAAACGAAGAGTCTTAGCAACGGTGCCAACTAAGGGTGAACACTTTATTACTTGATATTTAGTGAGAGGGATCATCTTATAATGCTACCGTCGCGATCTAAGCAATACAAGATGCATAAAGGATTAACATCACAGGCAATTCATAATTAGTGTGATATGATATGGCCCTTTCTTCTTATGCCTTTGATCTCCATCTCCAAAGCACGGACATGATCTCCATCATCACCAGCATTGCGTCAAAGTCAGTGGCATAGCTTCATGGTTGTCCATCATCACTAGAAACTATTACAACTACTTGGAATAAAGCTATTACAAGATGAATAGACACGCGGGTCTTAACAGAATTAAAGACAACCATTAGGCTCCTGCCGGTTGCCATATTACAACAAGGATCATTGCATACATCAAATATAATCACAATCACATGATGGCCATATCACATCACAAAACCCCTGCAAAAACAAGTTAGACGCCTCTTGCATGTTTTACGTGGTTTGGGGCTTTCGAATAAGAACGGATCTTACCTACGAAACTGAACTACAACGTTGATACAAGTGCTAGCAAGTGCAAAGTGTAAATTGGATCTATACTATGGTGAGAGAGACAGACACCCGCAAAACCACTTGTGCAAAGCAAGTTACACGTCAAGCGTGGAGCAAGTCTCATGTGCGATGACATGTAAGGTTAGCCCGAGCCGCTTCATCCCACCATACCGCAAGATGCAAAGTACACAAAGCAAAAGACGACACGAGCACCAACGCCCACAAAACCTTTGTGTTCTACTCGTGCAACAGATCTACGCATAGACACGGCTCTGATACCACTGATGGGTTTCGTAGCAAGGAAAACAAAAAATTTCTACCGCAAGAACGAACAAAACCCAGATCTAATCTAGATAAAAGCCAAGATCTAATCTATTAGACATGTGCAACGAGATAGATCTGTACAAACCCTTGTAGATCCGAAAACCTTGTGCGAGATCGGATCTCGTGGTTGATGTAGACGATCACTTGCCGATCTCAAGATCGAGTAGACGATCCTTCCGGTGCCGCGTTCCGGCAGCGCTTCCGCAATCGGTCACACGTGCGGAGTCAATGTAGACCTTCCTCTCCCCGTTCCAGCGAGCACGGAGGTAGTAGATCTCTCCACGAGATCCCAGCAGCACGACGGCGTGGTGGTGGTAGTGGAGAGGAATTTCTGCAGGGCTTCGCCTAAGCCAGAGTAGAGGGAAGGAGGAGGAGGATGGCGGCTAGGGCAGGGAGTGGAGGGGCAAGGGGGGGTGGCGCCTCCACCCCTCTATATATAGAGGGAGGGGTGCGGCCTAGGGTTCCCACCCCTAGGCCCACCTCCTAGGGCCAGCGCACAAGGGGGGCTTGGGGGGAGTTTCCTTCCCCCCCAAGTTTCCCCTTTTTCTTTCTTGGTTTTCAAGTAAACTCCATAGAAATTTCTAGAACCTTCCGGAACATTCCGAAAACCTTCTAGAACCCCCATATAAACACTCCGGGACATTTCCAAACCTAGAAAATGATCTCCATTATATGAATCTTATTCTCCGGACAATTCCGGATCTCCTCGTGATGTCTCAGATCCAATCCGAGACTTCGAACAACATTCGGTCTCCAACGCATATTCCATATCTACCTAAACAGCATCGAACCTTAAGTGTGTCACCCTACGGTTCGTGAATATGCAGACATGATGGAGACACCTCTCCGATCAATAACCATCAGCGGGATCTGGAGATCCATAACGGCTCCCACATACTCAACGATGACTTCGTGATCGATAGAACCATTAACATACGAAACCAATTCCCTTTGTCACGCGATACTCTACTTATCCGAGGTTTGATCGTCGGTATCTCCATACCTAGTTCTACCTCGTTACTGACAAGTACTCTTTACTCGTTCCATGATATGTCATCCCTTGTAACCTAGTCACATGCTTGCAAGCTAACTCGATGACATTCCACCGAGAGGGCCCAGAGCATATCTATCTGTCATATGGATGGACAAATCCCAATCTTGGTCCATGCGCTTCAACACATACTTTCAGAATACCTAATGACACATTTATGACCACCCAGTTACGAAGTGGTGTTTGATGTCATCAAAGTACCCTTTCGGTGATGGTGATTAACATAACCTCATGGTCGAAGGATTAGGTTACTATGTATTTGAAATCTTGTAGCAAGACGAACTTAATGACTTGATCTTATGCTACACTTACTACGGGTGTGTGTCCATCACATCATTCTCCTAATGATATAACCTTGTTATTAATGACATCCAATGTCCATGATCAGGAAACCATGATCATCTATTAATCAACAAGCTAGTTCAACAAGAGGCTTACTAGGGACTCTTTTACGTTTACAAAACACACATGTATTAGTGTTTCCTTATAATACAATTATAGCATGGGATGTAAACATTCATCATAAACACAAAGATATAATAATAATCACTTTTATTATTGCCTCTTGGGCATATCTCCAACAGTTGCTGCTACGTCCATTTTGCATCACTATTCTATGTCATAATTCACTGTTATTCATTGATATATTTCGTATTGAGAGGTGATACTTATGTTATTTCATCTGTTTTTGCATGGTTGATGGCTTTTGGAGCATGGACCGCTGCAGTCAGGATTCTGATGGAAAAGGTGATGTTTGGAGGCAAAATTCGCGAAGATTAGAAAATCTAGGAAAATATATGGAAAATCCTATTTTTCCAGAAGACGAAGGAAGCCAAAAGGGGGGGTTGAGATGGGCCATATGGGGCCCACACCACCCCCCCCCCCCCCGGTGCGGGCTGATACATCACAAATGTATCTATAATTTTTGATGTTCCATGCTTGGTTTTATCTACTTTCTTGTGTTTTGTTCCAACTTTGGAGTACTTTTCATATGATTTCTTGGACTAACCTATTAACAAGAGCCGCAGTGCCAGCTGCCTGTTTTCTGCTGTTTTTGGTTCCAGGAAAGTCAGAAAATGAATATTCTCGGAATTGGACGGGACAAAAGCCAAAGTGCCTATTTTTCCGGAAGGGATCAAGTGCCATAATACGAGACGAAGAGGGACCAGGGGGCACCACACCACCTGGCCGCATAGCCTAGCCTAGCCCACGCCAGGGGGTGGTGAGTCCAGCCCTGGCACCCCCTCGGTCTCTCCTTCCGCCTATAAGTTGCCCTCGGGACGAAAACCCTAAGTACCCGATCAAAAATCCACGAAAGAGTCTGTAGCCACCATCATCTCCATCGCTAGATCGGGAGGGATCTGAAGCTCTTCCCGGCACCCTATCGGAGAGGGAATTCACCCTGGAGGCCTTCTTCATCACCATGCAAGCCTCTAGTGTGATGCGTGAGTAGTTCATCCTTGGACTACGGATCCATGTAGTAGCTAGATGGCTGGTTTCTCCTCCTTTGTGCTTTCATGTTTAGATCTTGTGAGCTCCGTTCATGATCAAGATCATCTATTTGTAATTCATACATGTTGTGTTTGCGGGGATCTGATGGATATTGAGATGCTATTTTAGATTGATTATTGATTCTATCATGTCTTTGTTATTTGTGATCTTGCATGCTTTCCGATGTTAGTAGCTATCTTGGCCAAGTAGATGCTAGCAACTCCAAGAGTTAGTATTTATGCTCGATAGTGGGTTCATGCCTCTGGTAATCTGGGGAAGTGATAGAAATCTCTAAGGTACTAGATGTGATGTTGCTACTAGGGAGAAAACAACAATCCTTTGTTCATAGAACAATCGTATTGTTTACTTTACACGCAGTTCGTAAAGCAATAATCTGTTGCTTGCAACTTAATACTGGAGGGGGTTCAGATGATAACCTGAAGGTGGATTATTAGTCATAGATGTAGTTGGATGGCGGTCTATATATTATGTTGTAATGCCCAATCAAGTCTCAGAGGATTCAAGATAATTAGTATATGCATGTATTGCTTTCTCGGTGTTTGTCAATTGCCCCATTGTAATTTGTTCACCCAACATGTTATCTATCTAAGGAGAGCCACCTCTAGCGAACTATGGATCCTAGCCCTTTTACTTTACATACAATCTACAATCTTTTACTACTTTGTGTTTACTTTCTGTAAACTTTTACTTCTTTCCATTCAATACGTTAAATCCTTTGTTTTCCGCAAAACACGGTGAGATTGACAACCTCATCGCAAGTTGGGGACAAAGTTCTGTGGTTGTGTTGTGCAGGTCTCCACGTTGCTACTTGCACCGATAGTGCGCCTTGCCAAAGCTCAGCTAGTAACACCTTTGGGGTGTTTCCTTGCTCCTACTGGTTCGATTAAACCTTGGTTTCGTAACTGAGGGAAAACTTACTGTTGTGCTCATCATACCTTCCTCTTGGGGTTCCCAACGAGCTCTACATCAACTACGAGTCAGCAAGATTTTTTCTGGCGCCATTGCCGAGGAGTCAAGGAAATCTTCACAAGGGGAGTCCCTCATAACCAATCTCTTTACTTTGTTGTTTTTTGTTTTGGTTAGTTTTCTTTTTGCTTTGTTTGCTTGTTTTGTTCTTCAAAAACAAAAAAATATTAGTTTTACTTGTTTTGCTTTCTTATTTGGAAAACACAAAAAAATTAGTTCCTTTCTTAAAGTTGCCTGTATGACTAGCTCTGCTCCAATCACTATTTCATTATGGATAGCTCACTCAGTTTCCTATTTGGGAACAGTATTATGACTGCTAAGGTAATAGATGAACCACCGCCTGCTAGAACCTCCATGGAAGAAGAAATTGTTGAACCTGAAAGCTCATTAGATAAAAAGAGGAGGAGAGTGATGGACAAAAGGAGGAAGAATGGATCTACCCATGCCTACCTTCTAATGAGAGTAACTCTTTATCCCTTACATTATTTTATTGTCCCCCATGCTTATCAAAGGAGGGTGAATGTTATGTTCCCAAGGATTCTTTTGAATTTTTTTATAATAAAGCTCTAGTGCTTGTAGATCATGAAAAGCATGCCTTATGTGATAGTTATATTGTTGAGTTTATTCATGAGGCTACTGAAAATTATTATGAGAGAGGAAAATATGGTTGTAGAAGTTTTTATGGTAATGAAACACCTCTCTATGTGCTGAAAGTTTTGAAGTTACTTTTGATTTATCTTCCTATGCATGTCACTTTGTTCTTTGTGTATTTATTTGAATACAAGATTCCTATGCATAGGAACTGGGGTAGACTTAAATGTGTTTTGAATTTGCTTCTTGATTCTCTCTTTTAGTTCAATTCATATTTCCTATGAGAGCATCTTCTCAAATTCTTATGCCTAACTTAAAGGCGTTAAAGAAAAGTACTTGTTGGGAGATAACCCAAGAGTTTAAGTTGAGTCTTGGAATTTATTACCTCTGTAATAACCTCTCCTTATCCTTTTTATTTGCTTTTTGTGCCAAGAGTAACCTCTAATGAGAGAGAAGTAATGATTGGGAAAGTTGCTGTCCGGAAACAGATTTATGTGCTTCACCGTAAAAATTCCTGAGAGAGCTCTGTACGTCGTATTGAGCTATAATGTTTTGTGCTTCTGCCCAGGTTGTTATATAACTTTAGTTGGTTCAACACTTTTTGATTTGAGCAACAGAAGGTCTTCGAAAAAATTCTTCTTTACCTGCTTGTCTGTTTTGACAGATTTCTGCCATTTTCTGCATTTGCTCCTTGTTAGTTCCTTCTTGAGTTCCTTTGGGGAATTGAGATTTTTGAGGGAAGTGCTGCAGTAGCTAGTGTTCTAATGGAAGTTTATTTGGTGTTATAACTGAACCTTGAGACTTATTTATCTTAAGTGCACTAATGTTGCTAATGAGATTATGTGAAGTTTTGTATGAAGGAAAATTTTCAGGTGTATGGAAGGAATGAGTAATGAGATGAAGGATGGACTAAAGCTCAAGCTTGGGGATGCCACGCGTGTCACCCCAAGAAATATCCAAGAAGTACAAGCGTCAAAGCTTGGGGATGCCCAAGGCATCCCCTTCTTCATCAATAAAAATCCCAAGTTTCTTCCAAACGCTTCATTTTTATTGTTTCATGCACAGTTGTGTTTTTCTTGGAGCATCTTCTTTTTCGTTTTTGTTTTGGTTTTTAGTTTGCTTGGTTTTATTAGTGTTCTGAATAAATTGGTTGGACCCCCTCTTTCATACTTTGGTTTGCAAATAGTTTGGTTTGGTTTGGAAAAGAGTAGGAAAGTTCATGCTTATGTGGTAAAAAGAGCTCGTTTTTGACTGTGGCCTATGCTTTGTCATGCCATGCTTGATATTGTTTTGGATTTTTTCTTAGTATTATTTGCTGTAGCATGACTTGTTATAAACAATTGAGATTGCTTAATGTGCCTTGGATGAATCATGCGTTGTTTTAGCATATTAAAGCATAGTATATTGGTATTCTCCTTTGATGCTTTATTTGGGTTGACTTGGCACATGATCACACCATGTTATGACTATCTCAAGTCAACATAGCCTTTATGATCCTTTAGTTTTCAACTTGTAGTATCACTTTATGCTTTGATCAATGATGTTTTGTCGCTGTGCATGATTATGGCCATTATTGCTCTCTTAGTTTGTCGCTCCCAGTCTTTTGCTAGCCTCCACCACCAAGTATGAGTTCCACTCATGCATCCAACTCCCTAAACCAAGTTATTCCAAAGAGTCCACCATACCTACCTACTAGCTTATGCTATTCCAAGTATATTCATGCTTTTGTTTACCTTTCACTTGTTATGAGAAAACTAGTGATTAAAGCTCTCACGAACTTGATGGCACACTTTACTTTATTGCCTCTAATAAACTTGAACCATTGGGTCCTTCTTTGTTGTGTATATGCTTGCGCTTTATAAGTTGAAATTAGCAGAACCATGTTTCATGGGGAACGCTTTCAACATTACACTTGTACTTTGTACCCCGTTGATATCATGTTCTTTTGCTTACGGATCCCGGCGGTATGAAATAAATGTGGAACTTGTAAGATCATGGAGTTTGTATGTGTGTTAGAGAAACGCCTGGGCCGCTAGCCTAATCCATGCCTAATCATGGTGGAAACTTGCAGCATCACCATAATGAACACTCTATGAAGCATCCTCAAGAAAAACCTATGCAAATAGCAAATAAAAAGATCGTTGAGATGCTCATTGTCTGCTTGCCTTGTCATTTTGATTATGGGAAAGCTCTCGTATCATGTGCAAGGGGTACCCTGTTGGCGGTTCTTAATGATACACATATGCTTACAATGACAAGAGCTTACTCGTGACTAAAGTTGAGTAGCATGAGGATCGGTCTTCGTAAGTAAGGGCCATGAGATTTCGGTTTATAACTTGTCA
Organism: Avena eriantha; assembly: GCA_910589775.1. Classification (NCBI taxonomy): domain Eukaryota; kingdom Viridiplantae; phylum Streptophyta; class Magnoliopsida; order Poales; family Poaceae; genus Avena; species Avena eriantha. The sequence continues at coordinate 128,493,494 of OU342746.1, forward strand.
AGCATATCCTCTTAGTTGTGTCACTTTAACCTTAATCACTTTCAAGATGCTTATGATAGGGGCAATGAGAGATGAAAACTACAAGTACCATAATTTTTGGAAGCTCTTTATGACACTTGAATCCCTACTTCCTTTTACAAAAGGCTTTTCTTCCACCATTATATTGAGTCTCCACCTTCTATCTTTATGCACCTACTTTGAGAGCATAGTGGCCATTCTTAGTTCTATGTGCATTGTCCCAAGACTAGTTGATTGATGCATAACTTGATATTGCTTGTTTTAAACTATTGTATCTAGTCACTCTTATGAACTTTGAAGGTGTCCTATGCATTTATATTTTCTACTCTATTGAGGGACAAGCTGAATACTATTATGCTATGTTTTATTTATGTGAAACAAACAAACGTCTTGCAAGGCATGTTATTCATGAATCTATTGTTTGTACCTTTTTATGTTGCATCATAGTTTCTTTGCCTATTGCTAGAACTTTGTCTTTCATGTTATGATTGAAGTACTACGATCCCAGCTTTGAGTTTTGCAAATACTTTGATCAAGTCTTTGATGGTGCATGTCACCTCAAAAATTATTTCTTTTTATCACTTACCTACTCGAGGACGAGCAGGAGTTAAGCTTGGGGATGTTGATACATTGCAAATGTATCTATAATTTTTGATGTTCCATGCTTGGTTTTATCCACTTTCTTGTGTTTTGTTCCAACTTTGGAGTACTTTTCATATGATTTCCTGGACTAACCTATTAACAAGAGCCATAGTGCCAGCTGCCTGTTTTCTGCTGTTTTTGGTTCCAAGAAAGTTAGAAAATGAATATTCTCTGAATTGGATGGGACAAAAGCCAAAGTGCCTATTTTTCGGAAGGTATCAAGTGCCAGAATACGAGACGGAGAGGGACCAAGGGGCCACCACACCACCTGGCCACGCGGCCCAGCATGGCCCGCGCCAAGGGGTGGTGAGGCCAGCCCTGGCACCCCCTCGGCCTCTCCTTCCGCCTATAAGTTGCCCTCGGGACGAAAACCCTAAGTACCCAATCAAAAATCCACAAAAGAGTCTGTAGCCGCCGTCATCTCCATCCCTAGATCGGGAGGGATCTGAAGCTCTTCCCGGCACCCTGCCGGAGAGGGGAATTCACCCTGGAGGCCTTCTTCATCACCATGCAAGCCTCCGGTGTGATGCGTGGGTAGTTCATCCTTGGACTACGGATCCGTGTAGTAGCTAGATGGCTGGTTTCTCCTCCTTTGTGCTTTCATGTTTAGATCTTGTGAGCTCCGTTCATGATCAAGTTCATCTATTTGTAATTCATACATGTTGGATTTGCGGGGATCCGATGGATATTGAGATGCTATTTTAGATTGATTATTGATTCTATCATGTCTTTGTTATTTGTGATCTTGCATGCTTTCCGTTGTTAGTAGCTATCTTGGCCAAGTAGATGCTAGCAACTCCAAGAGTTAGTATTTATGCTCGATAGTGGGTTCATGCCTCTGGTAATCTGGGGAAGTGACAGAAATCTCTAAGGTACTAGATGTGTTGTTGCTACTAGGGAGAAAACAACAATCCTTTGTTCATAGAACAATCGTATTGTTTACTTTACACGCAGTTCGTAAAGCAATAATCTGTTGCTTGCAACTTAATACTAGAGGGGGTTCGGATGATAACCTGAAGGTGGATTATTAGTCATAGATGCAGTTGGATGGCGGTCTATGTATTATGTTGTGATGCCCAATCAAGTCTCAAAGGAGTCAAGATGATTAGTATATGCATGTACTGCTTTCTCGGTGTTTGTCAATTGCCTCGCTGTAATTTGTCCACCCAGCATGTTATCTATCTAAGGAGAGCCACCTCTAGTGAACTATGGATCCCGGTCTTTTTACTTTACATACAATCAACAATCTTTTACTAGTTTGTGTTTACTTTCTGCAAACTTTTACTTCTTTCCATTTGATACGTTTAATCCTTTGTTTTCCGCAAAACACGGTGACATTGACAACCTCATCGCAAGTTGGGGACAAAGTTCTGTGGTTGTGTTGTGCAGGTCTCCACGCTGCTACTAGCACCGGTAGTGCGCCCTGCCAAAGCTCAGCTAGTAACACCTTTGGGGTGTTTCCTTGCTCCTACTGGTTCGATTAAACCTTGTTTTCATAACTGAGGGAAAACTTACCGCTGTGCTCATCATACCTTCCTCTTGGGGTTCCCAACGAGCTCTACATCAACTACGAGTCAGCACGGGCCAGCCCAGGCCGCGCCACCAGGTGGTGTGGCCGCCCTGGTCCACCCTTGGCACTCCCCTCTAGCGTATATTATCCCCCCGAAACCCTAAGACTCGAGGAGTGACCACAGAAAGATTCCACCGCCTCTGCGGGCGAAAAACACCGAGAGAGAAAGATCTCTCCGGCAGATAGATTTCTGCCAGGGGAATTTCTTCCCGGAGAGGGGAGATTGTTGCCATCAACACCACCATCAAGCTGTACTTCATCGAGATCATTATCATCATCATCACCACCATCATCACCATCAGTACCCTCATCACCATCTCCATATTGCTGTAACAATTGAGTTGAATCTTGCATAGTTCATAGGGGAAACTTTCCCGGTGTTGATTACTCTTTGTAGTTGATGCTATTGAGTGAACCATTGAATTATTGTTTATGTTCAGATTGTTATACATCATTATTCCATCTCTGATCATGATCCATATGATGTCTTGTGAGTAGTTCGTTTTGTTCTTGGGGACATGGGAGAAGTCATGTTGTTAGTAGTGGAATTGTGTTGAGAAAGATTCAATAGTTTGATATTTAAGTTGTGGTGTACTTCTTCTAGTGGTGTCATGTGAATGTCGACTACCTGACACTTCACCTATATGGGCCTAGGGGAATGCATTGTGTGTTTGGCTACTAATCGTAATGTTTGCCGGAGTGACAGAAACCTGAACCCCCATTAGGAAACCATTGCACATGGGACCTAAGGGTCTTAGAGTTTGAAGCTGTGGTTAGGGTCTTGGAGGCAAAATTCGCGAAGATCAGAAAATCCAGGAAAATACATGGAAAATCCTATTTTTCCAGAAGATGAAGGAAGCTAGAAGAGGGGCTGGATATGGGCCATAGGGGGCCCACACCACCCCCTGGCGCGGGCTAGCCCAGGCCGCGCCACCAGGTGGTGTGGCCGCCCTGGTACACCCCTAGCACTCCCCTCTGGCGTATATTATCCTCCTGAAACCTGTAGTAGCAATTGTGAAAGACCTTGTCACTAAAAGTATAGAAGATGGACACATAGTCTTTTGTGAGGATGCTTCTAATATTGTTTCACATCCTAATAGAACTAAAAAAGCTAGTGTTCCTATGCTTTCTGTTAGAATTGGTGATCATTGCTGTTATGGTTTATGTGATATTGGTGCAAGTTCCAGTGCTATTCCTTATGAGCTTTACAGAGAAATTATGCATGAAATCAGTCCCTGTGAATTGGAAGAGATTGATGTGGTTATTCACCTTGCTAATAGAGAGATCATCTCTCCAATTGGTATTGTACGAGACGTGGAAGTTCTTTGTGGTAAGATTAAGTACCCTACTGATTTTCTAGTACTCGGTTCAGCTGCTAGTAAAACTTATCCTATTATTTTTTGGTCGACCTTTCTTGAGTACTTGTGGAGCTATTATAGATTGCAAAAGGGAGAAAATCTTGACTAAGTTTGCTGGGGAATCTTATGAGTTTAATTTCTCGAAATTTGCTAAAGAACCTTGTGAAGAGGAAACCCATAATGAGGATTTTAGAGTTGAACAACTTGCTTCTATTTCTCTTGCTCCTAACAATGCTTTCCAGCAATTTATGGAAGATCATGAAAGTGAAATCTTCATGGAAGAAAGGAATGAGATTGACAAGATTCTCCGTGACCAGCCTAAGATGCTTAAGCATAACCTGCATGTAGAAGACTTGGGTACCACATTGCCACCTAAAAAGGATCTGGTTTTTGATCTAAAACCTCTCCCTGATGATCTTAAATATGCTTATATTGATGATAAAAAGATATATCATGTTATTATTAGCGCTAAACTTTCAGGAAAGGAAGAAGAAAGGCTGTTGGAGGTTTTGAGGAAACACCGAGGAGCTATGGGCTATACTCTGGATGATTTAAAAGGGATTTCACCTACTATATGTCAGCATTCTATCAACATAGAACCAGATGCAAAGCCAGTAGTAGAGCACCAACGACGTTTAAATCCTAGGATGAAGGAAGTGGTAAGGAATGAGGTATTGAAACTCCTTGATGCTGGTATTATTTACCCTATTGCTGATAGTGAATGGGTTAGTCCTATTCATTGTGTTCCAAAAAAGGGAGGTATTACCGTTGTTCCTAATGATAATGATGAGCTTATTCCTCAAAGAATAGTAGTAGGCTATAGGATGTGCATCGATTTTAGAAAAGTCAATAAAGTTACTAAGAAATATCATTACCCGCTTCCTTTTATTGATCAAATGTTGGAAAGGTTGTCTAAAAAGACCCATTTTTGTTTTTTTGATGGTTATTCTGGTTTCTCTCAAATTGCTGTTGAACAACAAGATCAAGAAAAAACCACTTTTACTTGCCCTTACGGAACTTATGCTTATAGACGTATGCCTTTTGGTTTATGTAATGCTCCTGCTACTTTTCAAAGGTGCATGTCTGCTATTTTTCATGGTTTTTGTGAGGAAATTGTAGAAGTGATCATGGATGACTTTTCTGTCTATGGAACTTCTTTTGATAATTGTCTGCACAACCTTGATAAAGTTTAACCTTGTTCTTAATTGGGAGAAATGCCACTTCATGGTTAATGAAGGGATTGTCCTTGGGCATAAAGTTTCTGAAAGAGGTATAGAAGTTGATAGAGCTAAGTTTGAGGCAATTTAGAAGATGCCATGCCCAAGAGACATCAAAGGTATTCGTAGTATCCTTGGTCATGCTAGTTTCTATAGAAGGTTTATTAAAGACTTTTCTAGGATATCAAAACCTCTCACTAATCTTCTTCAAAAATATGTACCCTTCATTTTTTATGATGATTGTAAGGGAGCTTTTGAAACTCTTAAGAAGGCTTTAACTACAACCCCTATTGTTCAACCACCTGATTGGAGTTTACCCTTCGAAATAATGTGTGATGCTAGTGATTTTGCTGTAGGTGCTGTCCTTGGGCAACGAATTGATAAAAAGTTAAACTTATTCATTATGCTAGTAAGACTTTAGACGTTGCTCAAAGGAATTATGCTACTATGGAAAAAGAATTTCTAGTTGTCATTTTTGCATGTGATAAGTTTAGACCCTATATTGTAGACTCAAAAGTCACCATTCATACTGATCATGCTGCTATTAAATACCTTATGGCGAAGAAGGACGCTAAGCCTAGGCTTATCAGATGGGTGCTACTTTTACAAGAGTTTGATCTACATATAGTGGATAGGAAAGGTGCTAAAAACCCTATAGATGATAATTTATCTCGATTGGAAAACATCCCTTTTGACCCTATGCCTGTTAATGAAAGTTTCCCAAATGAGCAGTTAGCCGCAGTTGGGGTAAGCTCGCGAGGGAGCCCTTGGTATGCTGATTATGCTAACTTTATTGTCTCCAAGTATTTGCCTCCAACTTTTACAACTCGGGAAAGGAGGAAGTTCTTCTATGATTTGAGGCATTATTTTTGGGATGACCCACACTTATGCAAAGAAGGAGTGGATGGTATTATGCGAAGATGTGTTCCAGAATATGAACAAAAGGAGATATTGTGTAAATGTCATGGTAGTGCTTATGGAGGACATCATGCAGGAGATAGAACTGCACAAAAGGTGCTACAATCAGGTTTCTATTGGCCTACCCTTTTTAAAGATGCAAGAAAGTTTGTTTTATCTTGTGATGAATGTCAACGTGTTGGTAATATTTCTAGATGCAATGAAATGCCTATGAACTACTCTCGAGTTATTGAACCCTTTGATTGCTGGGGATTTGACTTTATGGGTCCTTTCCCTCCCTCGAAAGGTTATACTCATATTTTGGTTGCCGTTGATTATGTTACTAAGTGGGTAGAAGCCATTCCTACGAAGAGTGCTAACGAGGAAACTTCTCTAAAAATGCTTAAGGATGTTATCTTCCCTAGGTTTGGAGTACCTAGGTATCTCATGACTGATGGGGGTTCTCATTTCATTCATGGTGGTTTTAGAAAGACCCTTGCTAAATATGATGTTAATCATAGAATTGCCTTAGCCTATCACCCCTAAACTAGCAGGCAAGTAGAGTTATCAAAATAGAGAAATTAAATCCATCTTGCAAAAGACTGTTAATAGATCTAGAAAAAACTGGGCTAAAAAGTTGAATGATGCTTTATGGGCTTATAGAACTGCCTACAAATCCTTATAAAATGGTTTATGGGAAAGCTTGTCACCTACCTTTGGAATTAGAACACAAAGCTTACTGGGCAGTTAAAGAACTATATAGAGATTGTAAGCTCGCCGGTGAGAAAAGATTATTTGACTTAAGTTCTTTAGATGAATGGAGGAGTGAAGCCTATGAAAATGCTAGGCTCTTCAAGGAAAAGGTTAAAAGATGGCATGACAAGCGAATACTTAAGAGATAATTTCATGTTGGTGAGAAAGTTCTATTGTATAGGTCTCGTCTCAGATTTTTTGCAGGAAAGCTACTGTCAAAATGGGAAGGACCTTTCATTATTGAGGAACTATACCATCAGGAGCAATACAAATTTCTTCTTTAAAAGATAATACTACACAAGTAGTGAATGGGCAGCGACTCAAACACTATATTGCTGGGGATTGTTATAATGAAGATGTTGATGCCTTTCAAGTTATAACTCTAGAAAAATTTATCAAGGACCAAATTCAGAGACCTACAGAATCCGCTTTCAAATAGGTAACAGTTCTGGTAAGAAAAGTTCCGTGAAAATACTATCCAGCTATATTTTTGCAGTTTTTAGTCAATAAGGGAAGCTACGAAGTGAAAAAGGGACGGAAATGGAGCGGCGCGGGCCCACCCCTGGCCGCGCCACCAGGTGGTGAGTCCACCCCAGACTCCGCCTCCGACTCATTTTCTCCCAGTACCTTCCTTTCGTCATGAAACTTCGTAATATATAATCCCCCGGATCCCCTGAGGTTCGTATATCGTGTTTTTGTTTTGATATGTTTCTGCCAGGACATACTCTTTGAAGGTTTAGAAGCACAATGGTGTCCGCCAAGGATAAAGGAAAGGAGCGTATGGAGGAAGATCTCCAAGACCCCAAGCAGGGGCTGGTACCTTTAGACACTTGCCCTGCAACAACAGAAGCCCTACGAGTCACTAAGGACTTCTGCGATAAGTACCGAGACTTGAGGACGAAGGTGGACATGCTTCAATGGGAGAACAATAGGCTTCGCAAGATGCTGGAAGATTTCCTCACGTCAACTAAGAAAATATTACCACCACCACCGAAGGAGTAGTTCGTCATCAGGTTTGGCATCCCCTTGGCTTGTTCCAAGCTTGGGGGAGTGCCGCGGTATCACATCACTATCTTCTATCTTTTTACCTTATTAGTAGAGTCATATCACAAATAGAGAAGTTATTATGTAGGATGGTTTGCATTATGGAAGTGTCCCCTCTCTCGTTAGATATGTATCCCTTGGTGTGAGTTGCCGTTATGGATTATTAATGAGAAGGTCTATCATTTACTATTTTGCATAGCTTATATTAGTTTTCAATTCGCGGTTATATGATTGATCTTGTTGTTAGTATTGGTAGCACTTTGGGATCATTCAGTTAATTTAGTTGGTTTTGGCAAACCTGGCTTGGTCAGTAGCACACTATTTTTGAGAGTTGAAAGAAAAGATAAAAGTACTCTAAAGAAATATAATTTCATCATCTTTCTTTCTTGGTTTGCTCATAAGTCTAGTATTCTCTAGTTAAGATCTTTTGTGCTTCTCAGGAAGATTGCATGTTTGTCTTTATCAATTGTATGTTTGTTTGCTTCCTTCAACTCTTGTACTTGCTACCCAGCCTTGCTAGCCAAAAACCTATACTGAGAGGGAATTCTTCTCGTGCATCCACTCCTTTAAACCAAAACCTTTGCCATTTGTGTCCACCATACCTACCTATTAGCATTATTGCTATTCCAAGTAAATTCTTGTTTTATCTACCTCCCAAATTAAACTTGTTATGTGAACATTAGTGATTAAAGCTCTCACGAACTTGATGGCACACTTTACTTTCTTGCATTTAATAAACTTGAACCATTGTGCTCACCCATGTTGCGTATATGCTTGCGCTTTGTAAGTTGTGAATTAGCAGAACCATGTTGTCATGGGGAACGCTTTCAACATTGCACTGGTACCTTGTACCTAGTTGATATCATGTTCTTTTGTCTATGGATGTCGTCGGAAATGAAACGGGAGCTTGTAAGTCCATGGAGTTATGCATGTGTGTTAGAGAAACGCCTCGGCCGCTGGTCCAATCCATGCTGACATGGTGGAAGCCTACAACGTAACCATAATGAGTATCTGTGGAGCATTCTTCTTATAAAAAAACAGATAGAGATTGAGAAAAAAGAGAAAAAGAAAAAAATATACTATGAAAAGAGGAAAGAGAGAAAAAGCACCATATTCCCATGGTAAATAAGAAGATTGTTGAGATACTTGTTGTCTGCTTGCCTTGTCATTTTGATATGGGGATTCTTCCGTATCATCGGGTAAGGGGTACCCCGTTGGCGGTTCTCTATGATACACATATGCTTACGATGACAAGAACTTACCGGTGACTAAACTTGAGTAGCATGAGGAGCGGCCCTCGTATTCAAGGGACATGAGATTCTCAACTTACAACTTGTCAATGCATATCCTCATATTTGATCACTTTAACCTTAATCACCTAAAGATGCCTATGATAGGGGCAATGAGAGCTGAAAGCTAGTAAGTATCATAATTTTTGGGAGCTCTTTATGAGACTTGCAATCCCTGCTTCCCTCTGTGAAGGGCCTTCATTTTACTTTTTAGTTGAGTCAGTAAACCTACTCCCTTCTATCTCAGCAAGTATTTTGAGTTGTTGTGTTCCATTCATTCATATGATGATTTATTCAATCATGTTTCTTATGTTCCTTGTTTTGCACATTGCTCTTATATTGATGTTTACTACTTTGAAAGCTATCATTGAAAACAAGTTATTTGTGAACTCCAGCAAATTATCAACTATTCTTCGACCAAGAGCTAAGTTTGCCATTACCAATTATGATTTACTTCATGTATCTTTATTGTGTTTCCTTTACTCATTGTAAGTGAGTTTTATAATAGTGAGTTGTCTTCTATTATGATCTATGTATTGATGAATGTGATGCTTCTTGTCCGTATTCTTTTATCGACTCTTCACTCCATAAACCTAAGGTCATGTTTATTGAGCTCAGTTTCGCTTGGGGACAAGCGAAGTCTAAGCTTGGGGGGAGTTGATATGTCTATTTTGCATCACTATTCTATGTCATAATTCACTGTTATTCATTGATATATTTCGTATTGAGAGGTGATACTTATGTTATTTCATCTGTTTTTGCATGGTTGATGACTTTTGGAGCATGGACCGCTGCAGTCAGGATTCTGATGGAAAATGTGTTGTTTGGAGGCAAAATTTGTGAAGATCAGAAAATCCGGGAAAATACATGGAAAATCCTATTTTTCCAGAATACGAAGGAAGCCAGAAGGAGGGCTAGAGATGTGGCCCACACCACCCCCTGGCGCGGGCCAGCCCAGGCCACGCCACCAGGTGGTGTGGCCGCCCTGGTCCACCCCTGGCACTCCCCTCTAGCGTATATTATCCTCCCGAAACCCTAAGACTCGGGGAGCGACCACAGAAAGATTCCGCCGCCTCTGCGGGGCGGAAAACACCGAGAGAGAAAGATCTCTCCGGCAGACAGATTTCTGCCAGGGGAATTCCCTCCCGGAGAGGGGAGATCGTCGCCATCAACACCACCATCAAGCTGGACTTCATCGGGATCATCATCATCATCAACACCACCATCAGCACCCTCATCACCATCTCCATATTGCTCTAACAATTGAGTTGAATCTTGCATAGTTCATAAGGGAAACTTTCCTGGTGTTGATTACTCTTTGTAGTTGATGCTATTGAGTGAACCATTGAATTATTGTTTATGTTTAGATTGTTATACATCATTATTCCATCTCTGATCATGATCCATATGATGTCTTGTGAGTAGTTCGTTTTGTTCTTGAGGACATGGGAGAAGTCATGTTGTTAGTAGTGGAATTGTGTTGAGAAAGATTCAATAGTTTGATATTTAAGTTGTGGTGTACTTCTTCTAGTGGTGTCATGTGAATGTCGACTACATGACACTTCACTTATATGGGCCTAGGGGAATGCATTGTGTATTTGGCTACTAATCGTAGGGGTTGCCGGAGTGACAGAAACCTGAACCCCTGTTAGGAAACCATTGCACAAGGGATGTAAGGGTCTTAGAGTTTAAAGTTGTGGTTAGGTTTCTACCTTAATTACTTTCTTGTACTTATGGATGTTTGCAAGGGGTATAATCACAAGTATGTATTAGTCCTAGGAAGGTCGGTACATTAGCACAGGTTCACCCACACAACACTTAGCAAGCTAAAGAATATTAATCAACTATATGAAGCAAAATCACTTGACAGTCTTCCCATGTGTCCTCGAGAACGTTTGGTCATCTTAAGTAATACAACTGGCTTGTCCTTTGCTGCATAAAGGATTGGTCCACTTGCTACATTTATTTGTACTGTCTTTTATTTACTCGTACTTTGTTTACTTTCCTTATCAAAAAACCCTAAAAATCCGTTTGCTAAGTATTTGCAGAGAATTCCTGATCCATACCACTAGCCAGCACCTTCTGCTCCTCGTTGGGTTCGACACTCTTACTTATCGAAAATACTGCGATACACCCCCTATACTTGTGGGTCATCAGTTGCACATCATAACTTTAAATTGCAACAAATGGATGTGGAAATTTCTTTCTAAATGGTTCATTGCAAGAGTTGGTTTATGTTAAGCAACCCCCGGGGTTCGAGGATCCCAACTTCCCAAATCACGTCTACAACTTGATAAGGCGCTCTATGGGCTTAAACAAGCCCCACGCACATGGTATGCCAACCTTAGAGAGTTGTTGTTTGACTGTGGGTTTGAAGTTGGGAAAATTGATCCTACTCTTTTTACTAAGAAAGTTAACGGGGAGCTTTTTGTTTACCAAATATATGTTGATGATATCATCTTTGGCTCGTCTAACAAAGCATTTAATGATGACTTCTCAAAGCTTATGACTGATAGGTTTAGGATGTCTATGATGGGAGAGTTGAGGTTATTCCTTGGTTTTGAGATCAAGCAAGTAAGAGGAGGAACTTTCTTCAATCAATCCAAGTATACTCAAGACATGCTCAAGAGATTCAACATGAAAGAACTAAATGGAGCTCCTACTCCCATGGCAACGAAGACTCATCTTGAACTAAATCCAAATGGTAAAGATGTGGATCAAAAGGTATACGGGTCTATGATTGGGTCTTTGCTTTACCTTTGTGCACCTAGACCCGATATAGTGTTAGGTGTAGGAGTGTGTGCAAGATATCAAGCAACTCCTAAAGAAATCCATTTGATGACGATCAAAAGAATCTTTCAATATTTGTTTCATACCCCAAACTATGGTGTGTGGTATCCTAGGGGCTCAACATTCTCTCTTTGTGGGTACATGGATTCGGATTGGGCTGGTGATAAGGATGATAAGAAATCAACCTCCGGGGCTTACCAATTTCTTGGTAGTTCCTTGGTATGTTGGTCCTCTAAGAAGCAAAATTGTATATCTCTCTGCACCACCAAAGCCGAATATGTGGCAGCCGCTAGTGCATGCACTCAATTGTTATAGATGAGGCAAACTTTAAAGCAATATGGTGTCCATTATGACAAAGTGCATCTTTTATGTGACAATGAAAGTGCTATCAAGATTGCCTACAATCCAATGGATCATACAAGGGTGAAGCATATTGAGATTCGTCATCATTTCATTAGAGATCATGTTGCCCGGGGAGATATTGATTTATCTTATGTTCCAACCAAAGACCAACTTGCTGATATTTCCATGAAGCCTCTTGATGAAGCAATGTTTTGCTATTTGAGGAATGAGCTAAATATCATAGATTCAAGGAGTTTGACTTGATGATATTGCATACTCACCTATATCTTGACCCTTAATTGGTTTAGGTGTGGGCATGGAGATAGGGTGAGTGCGGTCCTAATCCATTGGGCTATCACTCACCCCATAATGCCAAAAGTAACAATGTCATACTTGTTATATCATTTCTATGATAAGTGGGCTTCAATGACGAGTAGTGTCTATGAACTCAGGATATATCATCACGGTGTCATGACACATATACTCAAACATGGTGGCTACGGCCGCCGACCCTCTCATTATGGAAAGGTTACACCTCATTGATAATTTTTGGTTCTTTTATCAAATTTATTTGCATATTCTCTTAGTCGGTTGTTTCATGGATTTGCTTTCAATCCTCTTACGGTTTATGATTTTCGCAGTATGGTATTTTATCCCAAGCCTTTTCCCCTTCCCTAAAAACATGCTTTCTATCATATGTCCTCATACACTTAAACTGGCAGTTTTGGTCGAAGAGGGCTGGAGTTTCTGGTGTTTTCACATCGGAATCTCCGATCAGTCTGGAGTTTCTAGTCCCACGGATCGGAGTCTCCGGTATGAGACAGTTTCGGGCACTGGGTAAAGGGATGTCGGGGTGAGAGAAACACCTAGTTTCTTTCTTCCACCCCGACCTCTCCCCACTCACACGTCGCCTCCTCCTCCAAAACCGTCGCCCCGTGGCCCTGTGGCCGCTAGGATCCGCCGTGCCTCTGGCCTCCTCCACGCTCTCCATCCTTGGGCCATTCCCCACAAGTGGATTTACTCCAATGGACGAATCTGGTACATCTTCTCTCACCATGAACCCAGGTTTCTTCCCCTTTTCTTCTTTTGAGCAATGTACCAATTTATTCCACTAGAATCTCTTTTTTTGCATGCACTCCTCTCACATTAGCTCCATTTCCTTGCTCAATCTGTTCGAAATAAATCTCCCGCAGCCTCCTTCGTGCAACTCGATCTTCGGACCAGAGTTTTCGGTCTCTCAGATCGGAGACTCCGGTGTGCTTTTGCACAGACCAGAGATTCCGGTGTTTCACGCCGGAGACTCCGGTCTGGTTTACTTCTAGCACATCAAGCAAGGGTTTGAGGGTTTTATCTCGACTCTGGGACATATATTCTTATCTTCATGCTTTCCTCCTTCCTCTATATTCTCAGGTGGCTATGGTTCGCGTCGTGCACCTCGTACCAAGGCCAAGTCCAAAAGGAGGGAGCCTCAATATGATGGGGTTGGCTCTGTTGTTGTGCCTTTTACCCAGAGGCAGCAATCCAGAGATGTTGCTTATATGCAAAGGGAAGCTGGGCGCGTTGAGGATGAAGCTTGTGCCAAGAGAGCCAAGTATGACAACTTGTAGTCTTTAACCAAAATGTCCAAGAAAGAATACCGTGAGCTGCGCAAGATGAGGTTCTTTGACATGCCAAGAACCAATGATGACCCATGCTATGGGAGGAGGGAGCAAAAGGTGTTCATGAAGGATATCTATTGCAAATTCACCAAGTCCCCGGTTTGTCCACAGAGGTATATGGACTTTGCCTACATGTGTGCAAATGACTACTTCACGGATGCTCTTTGGGTCACTGAGAAGCTTGGGCTGCATTGGTCTTATGGAGCTCCATGAGGACTACAACATTACTCTTATACAACAATTTTATGCCACCGTTGTATTTGATCATGATGAGGCAAGGACCATGACATGGTTGACTGGTAACGTCCGCTGCACTACAAACTTCTATGATTTTGCTGGAGCCATTCACCAACCTTTCAGTGGCGTGTCTATTCCTATTGGTAACCACATGGATGATGCCGCTCTTGGCAAAAATAAGGGCAAGCTAGCACCTCTCTATGGGAGTAATGCCATTGTTGGGGAGTCCAAGGGACTCAAGCCTCTCTACAATTTGTTGTTAATGATCTTTCACCACACCATTGCTCCTAGTGCTAGAAATGATGATGCTATTCGGGGTGGTCTTGTCAACTTGCTGCATCATGCTCACAAAGTGGTTTGTGCTAGGCCTACTGCTAAGGATTCAACATTGATGTCATGGACTTCATTTTCGATGAGATGTATCATGCCATACTTTTCAGAAAATCTCCTCCGTATGCAACTCTTGTGATGAGGCTCATCAACACTTAACCTCATGTTTCACCTCTTTCCCTTCCTCCTAATCTTGAAGAACATGTTTCCGTGGCCCTCTAAAAGAAAGGGAGGATGGGTCCAGCTCCTAGAAAGCACTATGCTGATGAAGAAATTTCTGAGGCAGAGCGGGCTCCCACTCCTCCAAGGGGCTCTAGAAGGAAGACTGCCTCCAATGTTCATTTGCCACCTGTCACTCGTGAGTATGTCCGGGAAAAGGTCAAGAAGGCATCCTTTTGGGAGAAGACATTGTGTTGCATGAATGTGGATATTCGCAAAAACAACATGCATCTTATAAAAGCAGTCGCAGAATTGAGAAGCACCTTAAGGAGATCAAGGCTCAAGGTGAAGAGGAAGAAGAGGAAGAATAAAATGATGAGCATGGGGCTGGACTGTCTGAGGAATCGGATCACACTCTCTCCTTTGGTTCATGGAACACAAAAACAGCATGGTTGGTTGGAAGACCTTCTATGAGGTCACGTATGGCTTTGGTTCTCAGGATACATCCTCCTTCTGCCCTCATGGCAAAGGCCCCAAGGCCCCAAGTGGTGATGATGACTATGAGGATGATGAAGATGAAGACGACGACAAGTGACTCCTTCGGGGTGCTAGCTTGGTATTTTACCTTTTTAGCGTCTCGATGCCAAAGGGGGAGAATACATCTATTAGGATCATCCAGGATTTGCATGGGTTGGGCATTATGTTGCTTCTTATTTGCTTATGCCCTTTTACCTTAAAATTCAAACATTTGATTTACTTGGTCTAGTTCTTGTGAAACTATCTCCTTTGGGTGTGGACATGCTATGCCCGGTTCATTATTGCAATGGTAAAGACTCAGGTGGCAATCTCTCTATTCTATGCGATCATTTACCTTATATTCCCTGATATGCTTTATATTACATATATATCTTGTTGCACATCGTCAGGGGGAGAATAGTTATGTTTCTTTTTTAAGAAAATCATGCGAAACTTCTTGTTGTCATCGAACACCAAAAAGGGGGAGATTGAAAGGACATTTATTGTCCTACTCAGTTTTGGTGTTCGTTAACAACTTGAGGACCCTTTTTACTGTGTGCTAATGATGTTAGGTTAATATACTGAAAAGTGAAAAGTCCACGGCAATTGGAAATATCTCTGGGTGAAACAAAGTCTTCATGGAAGGTTCAAACCGGAGTCTCCGGTCTGGGAAGTCCGGAATCTCCGGTGTGAAGTCACAGGCCAGAATCTATGGTGTGCAAAGACCAGAGTCTCCGGTGTTCCGAACCGGAGTTTCGGCACGAGTCTCTGGTGTGATCATCAAAACCAAGTCCGTGCCATTCTATATAGGGGTCCAGAGATTGTCCAGAGATGGACCAGAATCTCCGGTGTGAAATGCTTCCATACCGGAATCTCCGGTCTCAATACCAGAGTTTCCGGTGTGGAATTTCCACAACGGCCAGAAAATGGTCTGAGCTGGTTGGGCCTATAAAAAGGGGACTTCATCCCCTACCTCTAGTTGCTCGTCGTAGAATAGAAGAACACCCAAAATAGACTCACCAAATCAACAAGATCTCCCCTCCAACCATCCAAAGTCCTTGATCTCTGGATAATCGAAGGATGAGGCCTTGATCTACATCTTCACCAAAAGAGATCTTCATTTCCCCCTCATTCACTTGAAGGACCCTTGCTCTAGTGTTTTATTGGAAACCCTAGGCCTTGATTTGGTTGTTACAAGCTTGTCTTTAATTTTTGTTACAGCTTGCTTGCATTCAGGACCCTCCAATTCAGTTGTGGATGTGTGCCTTGAACTTGTTGTAAAGGTGTCGATTTCCACTTCGAAGGTTACCGATATAGTGGAAGAGTGAATCGATCCCTTTGGGGTGAGGCTCAACGGAGAAAAAGGGAGGCCTTTTGTGGTGTTGGTGGTTTGAAACCACCCCTCTCCAAACGCAGACGTACTTCCCCATAAAAGGAAGGAATTGCGGGAAATCATCCTTGTGTCTCCACGTGCTCCATTTCGGTTACCTCTATCCTTTACCGCACTTTACTTATATCTTGCTCTTGCTTAGTTAGTTGTGCTAGTGTGACATATAGGTAAATTCACCTTAGTTACATATCTAGAGAATTTACCTTTTATGTCAAACCCTTAATTGAAAAAGAGTAAAATTTGAAGTATCACCTATTCACCCCCTCTATGTGCCCATACGATCCTTTCATAAGGGTATCACCATCTCCATAAGCGATGGAGAGGGTACCCTCTTCTGGCTCGACTCCTAGCACAGAGGGCGACCTGTGAGACTAGAGTTCCCCACGCTCTTTGTGATCTTCTTAGACCCGATGCTTCTAGTGGCTGAGGCATTCCAAGAAGGGTCATGGGGACTGGAGTTCTAGCACAACCTCTATGCCATGGAGTTAGTAGCCAAGGAGGGGCTTGGTGATAACCTCCAGTTGTCCCTTTCTCCCTCTATGGATACTATGTCCTGGCACCTGGCCCACTTGGGGACCTTTATTGTTAATTATGCCTATAGGGTTCTGTTTGGCCGACTCTCTATCCCTTGGACTTCCCCTCTGTGGAAGGCCCCTCTTTCTCCGAAGATTAAAATATTTGTGTGGCAACTATTGCGAGACCGGATTCCCTCAGGTGTTGAGGTGGCCAAAAAGACACATCACGGGCAATGGCTTGTGTCCCTTGTGTGCGGTCTTGAAATCTAGGACTCACATTATGTTTGCATGTCCTGCTGCTTGCTTCTTATGGAGCTTCGTCCATGAGGCTCTAGGGCCTGGGTGGTAAGGCCTAGACCTCGACGAGTTCTTAGAAGTCAATGCAAACCGTATTGGTAGGAGTAGGCGCCTCTTATGGTTAGTATTTGCGGTGATGACCTCGACCCTATGGAATATACGTAATAAGATGGTTATCGAGCATATGTCTTCCTACAATGTGCCTCTGACTAAATCTTCAAATTCTTGCTTTCTTGCATCAGTGGTACCGTTGTGTAGACAACAGGACAAGGAGCGGTTATACGGGATGATTGTGCACCTCATAGTGACAGAACACCACCTATCTACGCAGTCTCACCGCTGAGTTGTGTTCACATGGAGAGTTGTATCGTTTTACCTTGCTTGTGGTCGTTCTTTTTTCTATACTTGGGCGTGTTCGTGCTATTGCCCCAATATTTGTTTTTTTGTTTTTCTTGCTTGTATCGATCTTATATGGATGTGGTTGTGCTATCTATAAATTAGGACGAAAACCTGTTTCGAGTGGAACATCTATAGTGGCAAAGGGTTCAAACCCTACAACTAGTAGGAAAAGAAGGCCCAAGAGAAAGGAGAATCAACATGTGGTTAGATGGTTAGGAAGGCAGTGTACCTCCAACCATGGTTAGATGGTTAGAAGGACAGTGGTACCCTCAACCCATTAGGGATCAAATCGTAGGTTTGACGCTTCGATGCATCATTAAAAAAGTTTTTTTTAAATAGATCAGGTTCATACTCAGTCTTTCGGAGGTGATCCTAGGCAAACCTGGCCAGCAGGTCGTGCCTAGGACGGGTTGGCCCACGGCATGCGCTTTTGGCCCAGCAAGAGCCTGACACGGCATGTGGCTTGATGGGCCGGTGCCAGCTCATGGCACGTGGGAGCCGTGCCTATGCCGCCTCCTCGGGAACGCGGGCCAGGCCCGACACGGTATGTTTCGCCCAGGCTCGCCACGAAGGGGAGCAGGGAGGAGTGGGGGACGGGATTTTCCAGTTTTTTGAATTAGGTGAGACCAGGACGAGAGAGGAGGGGAGCAGGGGCGGGATTTTCCATTTTTTTGAATTTTGTGGGACCGAGGGAGCGGGAGAGGCAGTATTTGGCCGCTCGGAGGGTTTGGGCTAGGGTTTTGGGGGCATTTTGGTCCATTTTTTTTAGTTTTTTTAGGGTTTTGGGTCATTGGGAAGGGTATTCTGGTCCGAATTTGATCAAAATTTTGCTATAAAAAGGGCAACACACCCCTCTCAATCTCCACACCATCCAACACATCTCTTGATGCAGCCCGTCCTACGGACGCTACTACATCTACAACACCAAGTCCAAGTTCGTCCCCAAGTCACCCAAGAAGACAGACGCGAGCGGTACTACCGCTCCCCAACATCGGTACTACCGCGCCCCGGTACTACCGCTTAGCCTCAGCGGTACTACCGGCCACAACTGAGGCCCACGCCATCGCCTCTGGATGCCTCGGTACCAGCTTGCGGTACTACCGGCCCCAAGCGGTACCACCGGTACTACCGGACTGGAGACCACCTGCCACTGGAGCCAGAGCTACCGCCCCGCCTGAAGCTGCTACCGCTCCCATCC
This sequence comes from Avena eriantha, assembly GCA_910589775.1. Classification (NCBI taxonomy): domain Eukaryota; kingdom Viridiplantae; phylum Streptophyta; class Magnoliopsida; order Poales; family Poaceae; genus Avena; species Avena eriantha. Next base: position 128,512,113 of record OU342746.1, read on the forward strand.
AGTACTATCAGACACGAGGACCGGTACTACCGGTCACCATAGTGCCTGCGTGCACTAGATCTAGGCCACAGCCCATGTACCCCCTTTATTATGTTGCAACCCTAGAGTTATTCCCCAAACTACCCCTATGTAAGTGGCTGGCCTATATATAGTGCCCCCACCCCCTCATGTATCCCTTAGGCATAGATGATAGACTAAAGAAAACCCCCTTTTGTGGAATCTCTAGTTTTGCCTCATCCCCTTCTACCAAAGGGGATCGACTATCGTCACCACCTCGTCGGATTTTGCATCGCGCCTCCCTCATTGTACAAGGCCTTGGCATCGGTGTCCCTTTGCCAAGACGTCAAGACCCTCTCCAAGGTGTTCTTCCCTCTCCGCGTGGGATCGAGGGAGCACGTTGACCGATCTTTCCTTGCGAGGATTCTATCAGACCGGTGGCCACCGGTGAGAGCAATCGGCCTTGTATCATGTGAGTTTTGCGTGTGTTCATCGTGTTCTTCACGAGGTGTGTGCCCGCTTCCGCTACCTTCTCCCTTTCCCTCGCTTTCCCATCGATTTGACCATGAGATCCGTGAAGATTGGGCCACCCACGGGGTTACCCCATAACATCTCTCATATCCTACATCAACACATGGCTAATCCCAACCAGTTTCTTTTCGATGCCGATGAGTTGGGGGTCGAAATTCCCCCCAACTTCAATACTTCTCCCTTCCGTGGCAATGACAACATTGACACCATGCAATTTCCATATAGCCAATCCGAGCATCCAACACCACCATACACAAGTTCTCCCGATACATCCACTTCCGCTAGCCAAACTTCCACCGCTATCGGTAGCAAGCGGCGGAATGAAACCTAAGAGATCTGGAAGCACTATGAGGAAGAAGAATATGTTGACGGTGATGGTGGGACGAAGATGAGAGCTCAGTGCTTGCATCCGGGTTGCTCGAGCAAATTTTCTCTACAGGAGGGGGGAATGGCCACATGAGGAGGCACGTGGCGACCCATGCCAAGCAAGATGGAGAGGCCGCGACGATCCAGAGCAGGATCAACTTCAACCCCGACGGCAATTTCCGAGGTATCTTTGTCTATGATGCAGCTCATCGAAGAGATGCTCTTGCAACATTAATTATCGTAAATGATTTACCATTAGGATTTGGTGAGTCTCCTGGTTTGTCAAATATATTAGAACTGCTCACACTCCTAGTTTTACACCGGTCTCTAGACAAACTACAACTACGGACATGAAAAATCTAGCCAAGGCAGGTCTTGCCGCCGTAAAAGAACAATTAGGATCGTCAACTTTTTCAGTCTCCATAACTTCTGATATTTGGAGTGGTCGTGCTAAGCAAGATTATATTACTGTTGTTGCTCATTATGTTAGCTCATCCTAGGAATTAAATAAAAGGATAATATGATTTAAGTTAATTGATGTATCACATAATGGTGAGAACATTGTTAATGCTATACTTAAAGTTGTTAGTGAGTTTGGTCTTGCCAAAAAGATATTTGTAGTAACTTTGGATAATGCTTCTGCAAATACTAGTGCAATGAATAGCCTCATTCCTACATTTGAAGTATATGCATCAAAATTTGTGCTTCATCAACGTTGTGCTTGTCATATAATTAATCTTATTGCTAAAAATGTTTTAGATGATCTAAAACCACACATTGAGAGATTGCGTATGGGAATATCATGGCTAAATGCTTCTAATACCAGACTTGGAAACTATAGAAATTATTGTGCTGTTATTAATGTATCGTGCCATGGTCTTCATCTAGACATGCCAGTTAGATGGAACTCTACATATCTGATGCTTCAGTTAGTTATACGTGACAAGACTCAATTTTCCGCATTTGTTAATGCACATTTTCCGCAACAAGACGGGTATCATCTACTTGGTGATGATACTTGGCACGTTGTTGAATCGATCTATAAATTTATGGCTACATTTTATGAATCAACCGTTACTTTATCTAGGGTTTATTATCCCACATCTCATATGATTGTGCATCATATTTTATAAATTGCCCAACACCTAAAAGAGTATAAAAATGATACCACTTTACTAGTAGCTATCCATAACATGAAACTAAAATTTCTCAAATATTGGAAAACTATACCTCTGCTCTATGATATTGCATTTATTTTGGACGCTAGGGTTAAAATGGAAGGGTTTAGTGGGGGTCCTTTTGCTCTTAAGTTATACCGTAAATGTTAGCTATGATCAATATTCACTTGGTATAAAGGATAAGCTGTAGGAAGTTTATCATAAGTATGAGCTTCAGTATGGCGCAGCTTTGCTACACATACCTTCAGCGGTACCAACAGCCGGTAGGGGTAATAAGAAGTGTGAGGGGAAATATTTGGTACTTCCATGGCCACGCCGAGCTCTTCCACACAAACTCCCATGCTTCAAGGTGGCGGGGAGTTAGCAAAGTATCTCAATAGTCTAGTAATTGCTACTAATGATGATGATGATGACGATGACTTCGATATACTACAGTGGTGGCAGGATAAAAGGTCAACATATCCGGTGCTTTACATATTAGCACGGGATGTGCTATCGGTGCTCGTATCAACGGTCTCATCGGAGTCTGCTTTTAGTCTAGTTGGACGCATAATTGATGATAGAAGAACTAGTATCACCCCAGATATGGTGAAAACACTAATATTTGTCAAAGATGGAGAACTAGCCAGACGAAGAGCCCAACATACCACCGAGAACCCAGAACTGATAGCCTCGTTCGAAGCTATGCGGTGGACTGAAGACCAAGACGAAACTTAGTTGTAGGAATTTTTAATCTCTTTGTAATTTTTTATCCTTCTGTAATTTTCTCTTCTTTTTAGAGCCAGCTGTACTATTTTCCCTTCCTAGGGATGGAAGGTTTTGATGAGGCAACTAATAATAAAGGCTATTTTTTATCCCCATACAAACTTGTCCCAATGAGTTCCCGCCAACGAGTTCCCCGCTATTTTCTCTCCGCCAACGAGTTCCCGCCATTTTCTTCCCGTGATTTTCTTCCCGCTGTTCTCCTTCCGGATCTATAAAACCCTCTCTCCACTAAGGTGTGTAAGCAGGCCAATATGTCGGGTTTTCCATTCGATTGTAGTTTTTTTCCCAGGATGTCTGAAGACCTTTTGTGTTCTGCTAGAAATTATAGGATAGACAAAATTCAAGTTCCATTCGAGGAACTCATTGGTAGCGATGTTTTTCTCAATGAGCTAGGTGAGGCATTATGTACGAAAGGGTGGCCATCAAGAAACCCTAAGGAAATACGACAATAACTTATGAGGATCAATGCAAGGTGGACCAAGCTAAAATTAAAAAAATGAAGCTTCAAGCAAGAGGTTTACTGATCACCCTTGCTTATGGATAGAAGAGCACGAAGACGAAGATGATATCTTCATGCCGCCTTTCGGTAAGAAGGCGAGAGCTGCCTGGGAGAAGGAGTAGGCCAAGAAAAAGGCAGCGTCAAAGGGCAAGGACGAGACACCATCGAAGGGTAAGGGCGAGACATCGGTGGAGGACGGTGAGGATGACTTCATGTCGCCTTTCAGTAAGAAGGCGAGAGCTACCTGGGAGAAGGAGCATGCCAAGAAAAAATCATCGTCAAAGAGCAAAGACAAGACTTTGTAAATCTTATATCCCCGTATTTCCCCTCCTTCACTTTTTCCCCTTTAAATAGAGCAACCCACCACTCTTATTCTCCACACCACCACCAACCACCACTCTCATTCTCCACCCATCTAGCTCTAGACATGGCTGCTGAACCTAATGACAACCTTGAGCTTGGTGAAGCAAATCCACCTCCACCACCTCTACCAAAAAGAAGAATAAGCCGCATCTTCGAGCACTTCGATGAAGAAGATTATGAGAAAGGTGGTATTCGGAGGAGGATAGCTAGGTGCACACGATGCGGCTATATGTTACACCTCCAAAGAGGAGGTGGAACTGGTCACATGCATAGACACGCCTTGTCTCATGAGAGGCAAACGAACAAAACTAATTAGTCGTTGTAACTTTTTTCATTTCAAGCGAGTTGTACTCCTTTTCCTTGCTAGGGATATAAGGTTTTTTAATGAGGCAACATTAATTAAGCTTACTTTTTATCTCATATGAAAATATGTGTCATTTTACTATTTTTATACATTTTTAGCAAATTTTCGGACTCAAATGGACAAAAACAGAAAAAACAACCTAAACAGACGAAACAGGCCTTTTCCGGCCCGGCGGGCCCTGTGCCGCGCAGCCAGATACGCGTGCTAGCCCGGCATAACACGTGAGCTGGACGGGCCTTTACGGGCTGTGTGTCGGGCCGGGCCGTTGGCCAGGATTGCTCCAGGGGATTTTATTATTTGCCACACTATATTTTTCAGTTTTATTATTTGTCACACGATGTGTCACTGACGTGTAGTGGTCAATATGGCAAATAATAAAATTTTAAAGTAAAGTGTGGCAAATGATAAAATATCCCGATTGCTCTGAGTAAGAGTTTGCTTGCGTTGTACTGTACTACCTCTGTTTACAATATATTCCCTCCATTCAGAAATATAAAACATTTTAGTTTTATGAAATAAATGTATCTAGACGCTTTTTAGTGTATGGGTTTACTCCGAACCACTACAAACCTATACACTATAAGGTGTCTAGATAGCACAAAGCTAAAACATCTTATATTTCTGAACTGAGGGGTGGTTTTTTTAGCAAACTATTTTAGCTTTCAAAAGGTTTTATATTATGAAATGGAGGTAGCAGTGGGTTAAAAAAAAGCCCCAAGAGGACTCTCCTCGAAAGCACCGCGCCGCCGAGCCGGCCAGCATGGCTTCCCTGCCGGATGTCCCTCCCCCATTCCCATCCCCATCCAGACCCCTCGTCTTCCCCACCGGAGCACGCGGCGGTCTCAGGCACTCCGGCGACCCCGGCGCCCTCTTCATCGTGGGGCTCCTCCGGTGGTCGTTCGATTTCTCCTCATCCATTCGGAGGTTAGCCGGTGATTTTCGTTCTCCTCTTTGCGTACAGTTGCTGCGGTTGTGGAAGAGGCAATGCAGCAGCAGCTAGCTACATATTAGCTAGGTATACTATGCAATTATTTCAGACAACTTTTTTTTTACTTGAATTATTTCAGACAACTAGTATAGTTTTTTTTTTCTTTTGCGACGGAATACGTTGTGGCATTAACACACAATTGCAAAACAGTACTTTTTTTTGGAGAAATTGTAAAACAGTACTTGCAACTTGCATCTTTGGTGATTAAACTTTAATTAATTTCTCACTCCGGTCGACGCACATCTGTCAATTCGACTGGAAGTACTCCATGTTTCTAGTCTGGAAAGTGCTCCACTGCTTCCTAGAACCGTGTAAAACTGCCACAGCTTTGCATTGATATTTTTCTTGAATGGAATCAAATTCGTATGTCGCCTTCGGTGCATTTTCCCTGGGAACTAACCAATGCTTGACTTTTGTACTAGTAAATCGTAGGACCACCCCAAATGGAGGGCAGAGATGTGGTGATTGATGTGTGTGCAACAACCACTAACCACACTGTTTATTTATTTAGTTATTAAGCCTGTGTCGAGTTTAGTGGTCAAGTCAATGGCAAAATGAACACAATGATGCATGGCTCTGGCCACACAAAAGAGAATAATTTAGGTAGTGGCTTTTCTTGCAATTTCTCCTCAGCAAGGTACAAAAGCTTGTTCCCTTGTGCTTGCCTCCATGGACCAGAGACCTTACGGGTGCAAAAGCACAAACCTTGAAGCAACCACCACATCACTTGTGTAATCTTGCATAGCAGAAAGCTCGCTGGACGGTGATAGAGCGAGCGATGGAGGCTGCTCTTGTCACCGTTTCTACGGGGGTGATCAAGCCCCTCCTGTCCAAGCTCTTCAAGCTGCTGGGGGAAGAGCACGCCAAGCTCAAAGGCGTGCGTTGTGATGCCAGGTTCATAGGAGATGAGATGCGCAGCATGCAGGCTGCGCTAGAAACTCTCGCGGATGAAGAGCAACTCGATCCCGAGCTGCGGATTTGGAGGGATGCTGTCCACGAGCTTTCCTATGACATGGAGGATTGTGTTGATGACTTCGTGGCTCGTGTCGACCATGAGCTTGATGGACGCATGACCCTTAAGAAGTTGGTTGACATGTTGAAGAAGCCGAAATATCGCCGTCAGATTGCGGGCGAGATAGAAAAACTCAAGACCCGTGCAGCCGAGGCAAACGAGAAGCACAAGAGGTATAATATTGTCCGGCCAACACCTGACATTAGCACTTGTGCCATTGACCCCCGGCTACCGGCGCTTTACGTGGAGGTTGATGAACTTGTCGGCATTGATGGTCCTAAGGATGATATCATCGACTGGTTTCAGCGGGAGGCTACTTCCACACAGCTTCAAGTGCTTGCTATTGTTGGTTCAGGAGGTCTTGGCAAGACTACTCTAGCAAACCATGTCTATCGTGCTATTCGAAGCCAATTTTCGTGTGCAGCTTTCGTCTCGGTTTCTCGGAATCCTAATATGACAAAGATTCTAAGAGATATTGCTAAAGGAGTGGGGGTCACAGACACCACAACGGATGATGGTGTGCAGCAACTGATTGATAAACTCAGATATCATCTCCAAGATGAAAGGTAATCCTGTCCTGACCACTGACAATAATAATGTAACTTGATTACTGCTAGGACATATACAAATTATTTCTGCAAGGGCTTTGATTTGCTATTTGTTGCAAAGGTAATTAACATAGACACAACTGATCAGTAATTAAATAAAAATTTACTTGATGCAACCGAGAAGCACATGCACCAATCCATTCGTAACATTATGTATGTCTGGCAACATACAGTATTAGTTTGGTATAAACTGCGACAGGCTTATTCTTGTGGAGATTTTCACTCACAAAGCAAATGTGCATGAGAATTTCAACTTCTAAGTTCAGGAGACTGTAGGAATCTTATGCAAAAGTTGAGTATACCTAATTGCAGTTTATACTCAAATATCTTGCCCATCTAATCTTTTGCTTGTGTCGGTCACAGCCACTGAAGCGAAATAGGCAATCTCTCCGTCACTCCGTGTAACCTGCAAATGTACATGCATATTTGGAGCTAGAGTCTCGGGATATCTTACCGGATTAATCAACAATTATAATGGAAACCATATAATTTAGACATCTGTATTCACTGAAACTATTTCGAACGCTGTACCTTCACACGCTCAAGAATTTAGCTTCACCTAATTTTGTACATTAAACGGTAGAAGTGCTTCTTGCAAGTTGAAATGCAGTAAACGTGGAGATTTAAACTAAGATTTCCATTTCCTAGTTACCTGGACTTTTTGTTTATTAGATGTGACATGTCTAGAAATACACAAGTACTACTTGACTTGGGTACTAGGTTTGATTATTATTACATGAGTGGTTCTAAGATAAGTACCAGGATTCTAACAAAAATGGGTTAACAATAATCTTCCATGTTGAAAACTGGCAATCACTCTGTTGACGATATTCTGTAAGATTCTAGTTAAATAGCACAGTTGATTAATGCTAACGATGTATGCAGTTTCGAACTGTTTTTACGCGATTTAAATACATCTTTGTTAATAATCGTGTTGCAGGTACTTTGTTGTAATTGATGATGTGTGGAGTGCGGAGGAATGGAATACTATCAGGCTTGCATTACTGAATAATAACTGTGGGGGCAGAATTATCACTACAACACGGAATAATGAAGTTGCTTCATGTTGTTCATTGCGTGGTGGCCGTGTTTATGAAATGGAACCCCTTAGTTTTGCTGACTCCAAAAGTTTGTTTCTGAAAAGAGCATTTGGTACTGAGGATTTATGCTATTCTCATCTGGAAGTAGTCTCAAATAAGATATTAATAAAATGTTCTGGCCTACCATTGGCAATTATTACTGTGTCTAGTTTGTTGGCTGATCAGCATGCAGAAGATGAGTGGAAAAGGGTGTTAGCTGCTATTGGTTCTGCTCTTGCAAAGGACCCTGGTGCTGATAAGATGACAAAAATATTATCTCTGAGCTACTTTGATCTTCCTCACCATCTGAGAACTTGTTTGTTGTACTTGACTATGTTCCCAGAAGATTCTACTATCATCAAACAACATTTGATACGTATGTGGATCGCCGAAGGATTCATTCATGAAGAACAAGGGCGAAGTCGATATGTAGTAGGCGAGAGTTATTTTAATGAGCTCATTAATCGAAGCTTGATCCAGCCAGTTGATGCATGGTTTGACCAGGTGGAATCATGCCGAGTTCATGACATCATTCTTGATTTCATCACATGCAAGGCTGCTGAAGAGAATTTTGTCACTTTATTCAATGATGTAGAACATGGGCATAACTCACATCACAGAGTCCGCAGGCTTTTTGTCAGGAATAGGAATAATGAAAAGGTTACCATAGCGACAAGCCCAATTCTCTCTCATGTTCGGTCGCTCACTGTATATGTGCCTTACCCGAAAGTTTCTCTATTGTCTTTCCCACCGGCTCTTCGTGTCTTGGACCTAGGACAGTGCTGGTTGTTAGAAGATCACCATGTTGCAAGTATTGGAAAGCTGTTTCTTCTTAAATACTCGCGTCTTGCAAATGTTACCCTCCTCCCAAGAAAAATTGGAGAACTGCAGTATTTAGAAACACTGGACATAACAAGTACCAGAATTCTGGAACTGCCGTCAGCTATTACATGCCTTCAACGTTTGACCAGTCTATATGTTCATGTCCACACTAGCTTTCCAGATGGAATGATTGGTAAAATGCAAAGCTTGGAAGAGCTAGGGACGTTTGGTGTCCACTCCTTGGAACAAGGGAAGTCACTGCAAGAACTCAGCCAGCTAACCAAGCTGTGGAGGCTGCGAGTACTACTAGGGGCATTTGAATCGTGGGGAGGAACATGCCAAATTGAGGACCTTCACAGTTACATCGGAACATTAGTATCTTCATCATGCAACCTTCGTCATCTGCACATCCACAAGTGGAGCTCGGATGTCTTAGCTGTGAAAACGTATTTCCCGCTGTCACTGGAGTCGTTGTGCCCGGCTACTCCTTGTAGACTTCAGGAGCTCCACATCACATACTGTTATATTGACAACGTTCCAAACTGGATGAGATTACTCCGAAATCTTAGGGAATTAGAGCTCTACATCGTCAGTATGAGATCAGAAGATGTTACGATCCTTGGCTCAGTACCAACTTTGCTTCTCCTCACACTGAAGACTTTCAATGGCACCGATGGAAGAATTCTCCTTCGTGGGTTCAGCAGCTTGAAATATTTGTGTCTGGAACTCCTTTATTGTGGGACCTCACTGGAGTTTGAAGCGGGATCAATGCCAAGGCTTGAGCGCCTCAAGCTTGAGTTCCGTGCGCATCGGATGGATTGCCTGAATGGTTCTTCCAATTTTGGTATCCAACACCTCCCTGCCCTCCGCAAAGTTGAGGTCTGTATTTGTTGCAACTTTGGCAACAGCGAAAATCCGTTGGCAGGTTTGAAATATTGCTTTGGCAAATATATTGGAAGGCTTATCGAAACTGCCATCGAGACACTTCCCAACTGTTCCAATCTTCTTTTACAATATGGAAATGTAGCATATGCAAATGTGGACTGTGAACACTACACGAAAGTTGTAAGTTCTTTGCCAGAATCCCTAGCATTGGTCACTTTATAGTTCATCCTATTAGTTTACTACAACTATAAAACTGTATATTTCTTTCTTCCATCCCGTGAATTCTTGGCCATCTTTTCCTTTTTCTTCTGCTGTATGAGTCTTTCATTCTGGTATTTCAAACAGGTCAAGACAGACTATGAGAAGGAAGATGAAGTAGGAGGAAATGCAGGAGTACACCACTGGCATGTTGGAGGAAACCATGGGCTTGTGTCGTTTGGTTACACAAAAGATGCAAGTTCTCAATTCGCATCCACCCCCGAAGGCGTGTTCTTCAGGGCGATGACCTTGCTGGAGATTCACCTGCTGCCAAGACCGGTTATCCAGAAGCGCCGCCGCAGGACAGCGCTGGAGGAATTCACGCTCAGGACAAGCAGCCGTGCTGCGGTGCAGAATGGCGGAGTGCAGCTTCGTCAGATGGGGATATTCCAAGAGGACAAGGAGGCTGGGGCAATCTCAGAGGATCTTGATCGCTATTGGAGAGAGTTTGATCACCCTCTTGCTGAGTCCCAAATGGCGGCTTTGGCAGCTCTGTCTAGTTGGTCACTTCCTTGAAGACCAACTGGTGGAGGAGACTGTAGTCGCCATCACGGCCACAGTGGTGGTGGCCCTTGTTGCTGGTCTAACATTTCCATGGCGGATCCTGCAAGCATGGTGGTCGTGTGGAATGTGCGCAGCATGTTTTTGCCATACTACTTTCAGAGGCATTTAAGATCCCACCCAACACATTCAGGTCATGATTGAGGCCACTAGAGAAGGTATAATGATGCCCACACAACATCCGACGGTAATACTTCAGTGATTGATCCCCGACTGCTGGCGTTTTGCAAGGGTGCTGATGAAGTTGTCGTCATGGGCGATCATATCAGCATATCATGGAGTAGTTTCATAGGGAGTGCTCTTCCACACAGCTTCGTGTGCTATCTAATGTTGGTCCTGAAGGTCTTGGTAAACGAGAGTCAGTGTCACTGATGATGCTGTACAGTAAATCAACTCAATTGATAGATTCAGTTACAAATCGCAAGCCTGACGAGTGACGATCTTTAATCAGTTACAGTACATCCTCAAATATCTGGGTTTTTTTTTGCAATCTTCACTTATATGTCTCGCTGTGACCTTTTGCATAAGAGTTGTCTTCTGTTTAGGGAAAAGAATAAGAGCGAAGTATTGTCTCTGCCCTTGGTATTAGTCCAGTTCTTGCCAGTTTCCCCCTTTCCGTGACTGAACTCTAAAATCTAGTGCTCTAGCTAATGGCCCGAGTTAGTTATTTCATATTTGCACGTGTGAATTCAAATAACCACTCAAAAGAGCCTCCACCACCAAGCTTTTTTTGGCAAGAACACAAAAGACTGGCTTTTTTTTCGCGAAAACACAAAAGACTAGCTCTTTTCGCTAAAACACAAGAGACCTTTGAGTTTCGATGCAGTGATAGAAAAGAGAAGGTTATACAACAATACCTTGCCATACAACTCAACCCAAACCTAATCTAGGGGAGAAGCTGGCCCAATCCCCGGTCCCCCGCGTCCACGATCTCGCCTCGACTTTGATCGTGTCCATTAGCGAGGTCTCCGAGGGGCGTCCATCGTCGAAGTCGGACTGCAGTCGTGTGCTTCCAAGTCTACCACGCCGTGAGCATAATCAATCATGAAGTTCCCCGCGTAGCTGGCGAGGGGAGGAGCATAGTGTTGTCTCCCACCAATCCGTGACGTCGTCCACACCCGTGGAAGGAATCGATGTGGATTATATCTATGATAGCACCTCATGCCAAATCTTCCTTGAGAAGGCGCATCCACTGAAGATGTGTGCCATAGTCTCTGCAACCTAGTCACATGGTGGGCACCTCGTGGAGTGTGCAAGATGTCATCGTGCTCGCCTCTCACACGTCCAGCATCTATGTATGCAAGCCAACTAAATGAAGAACTTCACTTTTGGGGCGCCCATGATTTCCAGTTCATCTTCCATGATCCCAATATAATCAATCCTTGGAAGAGGATGTTGTAGCAAGAAATGGATGAGTATTTTGCATCCTTTGTCCAATGCCAGTCCGCTTTTCTGGTTCCCCTGACAGAAAGCTGCACACCTTGCAGCTTGATCCGGAGTTGGATGTATTGCCATGGCGCGAGTGGGCTAAGGCCCCAGCTATGCAATCCAGTTGCGCTCAACCAGCGCTTGTTGTACCGCACATCTTTTCTTGATCCGCTTCGGGATTAGCGCGAAGAGATCTAGCGCTATCTCCCGAATGGGACTACCATCTAGCCACTTGTCTTTCAAAAAGAGGGCGGATGTCCCGTTGCCGACCACAATGAAGGAGGACGTGTCAAACACCGCCCGCTCCTCTTCCGAGAATTGCATGTTGAGCCCGCGCCAAGGTCACAATGGATCTTTATGCATCTTCCATAGCCACCGAAGTCAGAGGCTGATAGACGTACCGACCAGGTCTGGGATCCCTAGGCGTCCCAAACTCAGGGACAACACACCCTGCCTAGTTCACATGGCAGTTGCCACCATTAGTGTCCTCTTTGCCCAACCATAGGAAGCCGCGGAAGATCTTTGTCACCTTATACAGAGCCTTCTTGTGGCTCAGCACTATGAGTTGGTGGAGTGGAATCGCCACAAGCATTGAATGAATTAGCGTTAGGCGTCCTGCTATGGGCATAATAGCAGCCTTCCAAGTAGGCAACTTATCATTGATGCGGTCAACCACGGGCTGGAAAGCCTCACCCCGGCAGGCGCCTAATCGCGAGGGGAATGCCAAGGTACTTGGCAAGGAAGCGGGACAGCTGGCACTCCGTAACCCCAGCCACACCATTGGCCACCTCCTCCGGGCGGGCAATTGGAGAAATTGAGCATTTCGTGAAGTTAGTGTGTAGTCTGATGCATGGCCAAAGAGCTCAGGAATCCTCACACTGCCCGTATTTCCATCTCATCCGGGTGGCAAAAGATCACTACGTCATCCGCATAAAGCAAGATCAAAGTTACCAACTCCTGACGAGTTAAGCGTTTCGAGATCCCCAACTCCAATCCCTTGTTGCCGACCAAAATAATGATAGATGTAGTAGGTTCAATGGTAGTACAACTCCAAAATTGCATCTTCAGTAATATATAACAGGACAAATCGTAAAAAAAAAATGAGTATGAATATACCAGAACCAATTTCGCTATGCTCTAAACTACTTACCTTCACAGACAAAACAAGAAAAGGGCATGGTCAAATCAATCATAATTTGGCGAGTATCATAATATAGTTCCACTACCAAACATCACTACTGGAACACACTACGTCTCAGGCTTTCCTTACATAGATAAAGCCAATAGCATAGCTAAAATTACTCAGCCGATACGAAGTTTCGGTACCTGGTTACAGTGATAAATCCATGTTCCCTTCTAACCACAAAAAGTCAAAAAGAGTTGACAGCTGTAGGATGTAACCCAGAGGAGCAACAGAGTGACTGGAAGATAACAAGAATTCGTCCACCTGTTTGCTAAGCCACACTTGTTAAGATGCGTAAGCAGTCAAGCCAGCCCCAACAAAAAGAAGAGCTTTTCCCGCCACGCTTGTTAAGCCTCCACATCAGGTGAACTCCATGTCGTTCAGGAAATCGTCCACCGGCTGCCATCCCGCTGGAGGCAACTTGATCCCAAGATCGTCAAACTGCACCACTGGAATGACGCTGTCCGGGAGAAGGTCGAACGCTGGCTGATCCAGGAAGTCATTGATGAGAGCCAGCTGCTCGGGCAAGTCACCGAGGAGCACCAGCAGCGAGGGATCAGCGGAGGGTATAGAGGCGTTATCAGGCGGCACATGGAGAGGCTGGGCATCACCGCCATCAGCAGCGGTAGGCACTGGTTGCTTGATGTTGGTTTCGGCCCCCGCGCTTGGCAGCCTGACGGACTCCATACCGTAAGCTCTCACGGCCTCCTCGGCGGTACCAGAGCAAGTGAGCCGTAGTGGTGGAATCCGCTGCTGCGGGCCCTTCATCTGAGCCCCGTAGGTGCCACAGTGACGCCGGTGCGCACCGTGGATCTCCATGCCCGGACTAGCCGACTTCCTTTCTCTGGCCTGAACTTCATTTTGGCTCGGAGAAAACTGAACCTCAGATTTTACCTTGGCTGTCGCCGGCGACTGCTTCAGGCCTTGGGAGCAGACCTCTCCTTCACCACACTGACGCCCGTGCACGTCGCGGTCGGCATCCGCAGGTTGCGCGAAGTTAGTCACAGCCCTCGCGCCGCGCAGCTTGACGGCGGCCACGTCGTACGCCCTGGCGGCTTCCTCCGCAGTGTCGAAGGTTCCGAGCCACTCCTGAGGCCCCCGGCTCGATGTGATGTAGGCCGAGCACCTTCCGGACCGACGCCGCTGCACGCCGCGGAACCCCGTCCAGGTGTCCGACCGCGCCGCCCTCCTCTTCCTCCCGGCCGGAACCACGGTCACCTCGTCGTGCTCCACTGCTGTCGCGCCCGAGCTCGAGCTTTCTCGCCGGACGCTCTCCAACATCATACTCCCCTGGTCGGTCGACGGCGGCGGCGAAAACCCTCGATGGTCGGTGGATTTGGGGAGGGACGCTCTATTATCTTATCCCCAACTTCCATTGGCTGGGCCACACTCCACAGTCGCTGTACTTATAGAGAACTTCCGAAACAATGCAAAACGATAATGTGGTGTTTTTTTTACCCCGTGCACATGCATCCGGCTGAAGTTTCCTTTTTTAACATAAATAAATCTTTATTGATTAAGGTATATCATGTAAGAAATCCAATTTTATTAGTAAAAATACATGAAATCAGACTGAACAAAAGTAGAGTGGAATAACGAAAAGTTGTGATGAAAAATAAACTTACACAAGTGTGCGAACTTGTGTGCTCCCTGCGAATCCACATCACAACCACTTGGGGAAGCGGATGTACAAACCTTATACATGAGTTCAAATCCTAATGGACGTGAATAAATGTTTCTATTTATACTTACGGACCAGGCTCTCCTAATACTCGTCCAATTTATCATGAGGACCATGATTAGTATTTGTCAAGTTTAAAAATCATGGTACTCATGTTTAAAAGGTTGTGTGCATCCTTAGTTGATGCAGAGGCCAAAAAGTGATTTTTTTCCCGAATTAAAGAAAGTGAGCCTATCTCAACTGGTTGGGAAGTGGATATACAAATCCAACATCTGAGTTCAAATCATAACGGACGCGAATAAAGGTTCCTATTTATACTTGAGGACTAGGCTCTCCTAATATTCATGCAATTTATCCTGAGAACCATGCTTGATATTTACTAAGTTTAAAAATCATGGTACTCATGCTTAAATGGGTGTGTGCATCCTTAGTTGGTGCAGAAGGCCGAAGGTGAAATTCTCTCCCAATTTTAGCTGGTATAAGGAATTCTTCAAGTCCTTTATTTCGTTTTCTACCCTGGTTATTACTTCAAAGTTAGCCAATGTAGACGTTAGGTTGGGTAGTTCAGTAAAGCAAGTTCTTTTTTCTTCTAATGTATTGAGACATATGGAGGTTGACCGTTTAACAGTTACTCCTAGAGTCTCCCTTGTTCCTGACTCGTCACTAACGGAGTAGGAGGAGTTGCATGCGACAGTAGATGGTCAACTCCTCTTTCACTTAGTTGGTGAAATATCGGAAGTGGACTTTGATGAGACTAGACTTGATTCGTGGTATAAACTTAAAACTTCCGGTCATAAATCAAAGATCCAGAAGACTCGTAAGAGGCCCGTGTATCCAAATCTTTTATAGTTTCTCAATGAATGACATATTTTCATATAGTAGAGGTCTGCGTGACTTGGCTAAACATTTGTTCTTTGCCAATTGTGTGAGAGATTATAAGTTGGATTTTGTAGCTATTTCTTAGACTGGCGGACGTGAATTCTCACAAAATCTACTCAATCGCCTCTCTGGTGGAGTAGATTTTACGTGGATCTCACATTTGTCTCGTGGTAGATCTGGGGGTAGCCTGTTAGGCGTTAGAGATGAGACCATGGAAGTCTTCGGTTCGAGATTTTTTATTAAACTCCATATACGTAACATGGCCAATGACTTCACATGGTCTCTGGTGGTCGTTGTTTACAGGGCTGCCCAGGATGTTTCTAAATCTGACTTTTTAAGGGAGTTAAGTTAATCTGGCAAATGACAACCCGTATTCTATCCTTGTAGGTGGAGATTTCAATTTGTTAAGAATTCCTCACGAGAGAAGTCAAAGACGTTTCAATGAACATTGGCCTTTCTTGTTTAATGATGTCATCGACATCTTAGATTTAAGAGAGGTAACAATTTTAGGAAGACAGCTTACTTGGGCTAATAGCCTTCCTGAATCAATATACGAGAAACTTGTGTGTGATCCAGGCACATGGCTTAATAGAATCGATAGGATACCCATATCAACAAGTTGCAACTTCTATTCCGGAAGCTCATTTAAAAAGAACTCTAAAGTTAAGCGTGCTTGACCTAGAGAAATTCTAGGATGGATGACTGACTGGGAAGTGGGTACCAGGTGCGCACGAGTGAGGACAAAGTGCGTAGAAAATACTGTGGCGCCAGTCCAGATATCCTATTAAGCTATCAGGAGTGACACCCTCGGGGCCTAGTGTACGGGGTGTTACAAGTGGTATCAGAGCCAGGTTCTCACGGTTAAACGGGTGTGTGCGGGTCAGTGGCGGGACATGTGGATCATGGAGCGTGTGGCCCGAAGTGGACACGGCATGACACATGTACCAACACTGGACGCACAGATGCGTGCTAGGAGGAGACGTTCCTGGCCTGTGCTTGATTGATGAGGGCATCAATCTTCTAAGGGTAGGTGCATGTGTGATCTAGACACATGATTTAATAGGATTGATATGATATACCCATATCAACAAGTTTCTGCAACTTCTTTTCCGGAAGCTCATTCGAAAAGAAATCTAAGGTTAAGCGTGCTTGGCCTAGAGAAATTCTAGGATGGGTGAGCGACCGGAAACTGGGTACCGGGTGCGCACGAGTGAGGACAAAGTGCGCAGAAAAGACTAGTGTTCGTCTATAAGGTCAGTCTAGATATTCTATTAAGCTGTCAGGAGTGACACCCTCGGGGCCCAGTGGACGAGGTGTTACAACTTGATAGAGTACTTATGAGAAGTTCCTTATGGTATTTGTTCATGCTCTTGAGCGTATTGAGGCTTTATCGGATTACACCCTGTTACTTTTTTCTGTTGGGTTGTCGTCATGGAAACACAAGCACGAGTTCAAATTTTAACTTGGGTGGTTGCTTCATGATGGCTTCCATGAGATGGTGAAGGCTATTTGGGAAAAACAAGTCAATGGTCAAACACCTATACAACAATGGAATAACAAAATGCGTGATCTATGCAAGTTCCTATGTGGGTGGTCTAGACATACTGCTGGTATCCTAAAGAAAGAAAAAATTGCGCATTTTAGCTATTATTTATGACTTAGAAGTTTCTGTGAAAGTCGGGCCATTATCCGCACAAAAGATTGAGCTAAAGAGCCAATCGAATGCGAAGATTGTGCGACTTCTGGGAGAGAAGGAACTCAAGTCGTATAAACACTCTAAAGCAAAATTCATTTTCGAAGGAGATGCGAATATGAGATACTTCCATGTTGTGGCCAATGGCAAGCACACGAAACTTATTCACACTCTAGTACAAGATGAGGGTACAATTGAGAGACATGAGCAACTTAAGCACTATATCACAAATTATTACAAAGGCCTGTTTGGGGCACCTTGTAAAATACATTCTCTATAGATGAATCCCAAACCGCGGATATGCCCCAAGTTTCTATGGAGGAAAATATTTTTTTAACCGCTCCTTATACAGAGGAGGAGGTTGATGACTACAAGTGTACAGATTGTTTGTAGCTAGTTTCGAAATAAATATATCGATCCCACAGGGAGTAGGAGTCTGAAGTCTAATAACTCTTGAAATAAATATTACGATAGAAATGCTAGATAAAGTTCTAAGTGACAAGATAAAATGCGAGTATTGTGTAAAAATGTGTTTTTGGGTTTTGGGTATAAGAGCAATAATAAAGTAAAAAAATAACTTAATATAGAAAGTAAGTATCGCGTATGTAAGAGAGATTAGAACTGCAGTTGGGAAAAAGCGTTCTCAGGGAGTAGCGGATACACCACCAGTATTGTAAAGATCTAAGATAAAGATTATCATCATGAACATTATCAACTATGTATGTCTGGGAGGAACTCCATATTTGGACGAATAAGCAACAATCGCTGCTCACATCATCCTCATAACCACAGAGTCAACAATCAACATCAATTGAATTACTGCGTTATTAAGGGACGTAATCCCGTAAGACGTATCCCATGGCATGGATAGTGTTCCGTGAGTTTCCTCGGTTTCCCAAGTTGCTACGTAAGGGGTGCCAATAGCTTTATAGTCACTGTAAGTGCTAGCATGCCTCCGTCTACCAATAAGTAGTTTCCTCCATCAAGTCCCCATGAGAGGCAAATATTGAGAGGTCGACTTCTCTCAACCTCAATATGTAGAAAATCTAACACATGGTCACAGTGATGAATATCATAATAGAATTTTTCTTATTTCAATCTCATACTAGGGTTTCTCCATATCCCAAGAACTAATGATCTACTCAGATATGGAGGCAATCAACATCATGACAATGGTAATAGAAACAATCATGGATGAATAATACTTGTAGAAATCCACAACGAGTATAGGAATTACAAAAAGATCTAGATAAGATGTAGATGAGATGGATGGAGATGGTGGTGATGCAGCGATGGACGATGAAGATCGATGCCTTAGCCTCCCGGATCTGTGCAGGGCGAAGATGGATCCCTTGTGGATGAGTTCCCCCTCCACATGCCTTTCGGAGGTGAGGTTTCTGCGATTTGTGGGTGTTCTGTATGTCGTCTCCTCGAACCAATTGCACGGGATGAAACTATTTGACGAGGAAGAGGCGGCGCCAACTATACGGCCGGAATATTTGCTCCACCCATATAGTTGGTCATTGAACCTTCTGCCTCCCTTGTTCGCTTCTGGTTTTCTTCTAGTATTATTAATATTTTCCAAATAAGCGATTTACATTGTTTTTGACTCCTTTTCTCCACAGTATAGCTGCTCCAATAATTGTATCCATTGGATCCATTATCTGTCCTGATCCTGGTGAAAACAGACATAAAATATGCGTGCAAACGCCTAAAATACCAAGATCCTACATCTATAATGCAAAATAGTAATGTAAAACATGATGTAAAATATGCACTCATCAACTTCCCCAAGCTTAGACCCTTGCTTGTCCCGAGCAAGTTTCAGCTTAATGGATGTGATCCTCATATTCATGAAGCCGCGTTGATAAAATAAATGAGGCAATTGTAGTATGTGTTTATCATGTACGATATAGGGGAATACGTTCATGAATAGTACCTTACTCGAAGCATCTGAATAGTATTTAGAAGGCTTCCACATCTTAGTTATCAGCAGTTCATAAAAGATAAATCTCAACATAATGTAAAAGAATCCAGTTCAACCGAATGAGTTAACGAGGTAGCCCCAAGTGTTTTTAGGATCAACGTATTCACTTGGGATTCAAAATCTCAAAAGTGTTTATTTGTCATACTACAATAAAGTGGTATATGCCTACTTGCTCTTGGCACATTCGCTCTTTTTCTTCTTTCTTCTTTCTTTTCTTTTGCATATATGCTCACACTTTTGTTTTAAGTGCTGTACAAAGGAGCTAGCCATATATTCCACCTTATGTAGAAATTCAAAGTTCAAGGATCTCAGTTATCAAATTCCAACTGTATATGAAGAATTCTTATGACTTGGAGATTCTTTTTTGACTTGTTCTCACTCTACTTGGATAGCACTTTTATTTTCCTTTGTTCAAGGTTTCTTTTTCAACTTAATTGTATAGATAATTTTTCTTTGTGAATCAAACAGTAGACTTACAACATATTGACCAAATTATCTTTATGTGTTCCATTAATACCAATGGTGTGGAAAACTCATATTGCTATCATCAAGTGCAAGTAAAATCATACTCAAGTCATTCATATATCAATAAATCAAACGCAAACTCAATATTGCTCCATATATAATAATAAACTCGGAATTTCATAAAAGGGATCGACTGTTCCTAAAGGGAATTTTAATGATGTAAACTTTATTTCTAGTTTGAACTAATGTAAAAATAATAATAATAACTTATAGGATAGATTACAAGGTCTTAAAGATCTCCCCAAGCTTGGAATCAAGCCATACAGGATCAAATAATCCCTTACGATTATTGATACCGTGATTATTGTAGACTATGGCACCATGGCACGTGGGATCTTCTCCTCATGGGCCAGGCTGAGGCGGAGGGATTGATTGACAACTTCTAATTCTTTAACACGCATCTTGTAGAAAAGATTGTTCCTCTCTAGCACTTTCACTTGTTCTTTAATGAACTCATTGTTATCCTGAAGTGTTTGTAGCGCCTTAAGACTCATAGAAAAACCCTCTTCAGTTGTCCACTTGATATCTTCATCAAGTTTATCAAAATAAAGTCGCAGCAATCGAAGTTGTTTAGGCGTTCCTGGCTTCTCCTTGTCCAATTCTTCAATCTTCAGCTCTAGAGCCTTCAAATCCCTCTTCCGACACCCATGGTTAGCATCGAGGAACTCTATAGGGATGGACTTGATCTCCTTGCCTCGCTCGCTATTGCTCCTGGTCTCCATGGAAGCTTTTCTTCTTGACCTCTATCCCTTGGTTGAGAATCCTTACGTGTGAATAAGAGGTAGATTGGTTCCTTGAGATTACGATTAGAGAGAAAGACAATGGCAGTATATAAGGGGGGGTCAGAGGTCGGTAAAACTCGCGAGAAACACCAAATTGTCGTCCAAGAAAAAAATCCAAATGAAACAGGGAAAAAAATCACGGATTCGGAAGTGTCCTGCCGCGTAACGACCAACTATGCGGGCGCAGCCCATATAGGTCTGGCCGTATAGTTGGTTCCGGGCAGATATTTCCAAATATCTCGAGTCCAGGTCGATTAAATGACGACTCGGAACCGACAATAACGTTTTAAGATGAATAAATGAAAGATCAAACAAAAAAGTGTCCGAGAGTTTAACGACCAACTGTACGGCCAGAATTTATGCTCCGGTCGTATAGTTGTGACCGTATAGATACAAACACAAAAATCAAAAGTGTCTAAGAGTTTAACGACCAACTATACGACCGGAACTTTTGCTCCGGTCGTATAGTTACGACCGTATAGATACAGACACCAAAAAAGAAAAACTATCTGAGAGTTCAACGACCAACTATACGGTCGGAATTTTTACTCCGGTCATATAGTTGCGACCGTATAGGCTCAGATATCGAAAACAATTTCACAAAGATGATACAGAGAGTTTAACGACCAACTATACGGCGGGAGCTCCCTCTCCGATCGTATAGCTCCGCCCGTATAGTTGGTAAAACCCCTCTAAAAAAATACAAGGATTTCAAAGGCAGAATTTTTAGGAGTAAAATTTATGAAAATAAATCACTAATTTGGGTAAGAACACTTACCTTGCACTCCATTTGCTTATTCAGGGATGAGGAGTTCCTCCCACAATAGAGACTCCTTATCTTTTGGAGGAATTGACTTTAGTTCATCAAATAGTTCCCGTAAATGAAAATCACCAGGACTAAAGTTCCTCTCAATAAGATTGGTGTCTTCCTGGGCAAACATGGACACTGCATCTAACCTTTTTATTTATTGCCTCTGCATAATCTACAACTCAAATTCTTGAAGTGAAACAATCCAACGGATCAACCTTGGCTTATGGTCTTTCCTTTCAAGGAGTTCTTTTAAGCCATCACGATCCATGTGAACTCTTACCTTTGCATCAACTATATAGGAACGAAATTTATCACAAGAGAAAAATACAGCAAAAAGTTCCTTTTCTTCCTTAGGGTAATTCTTTTGAGAACGATTGAGAGTTCTACTAGCATGATGTATAATATTAAATCTACGACCAATATGTTGTCCTAGAGTTACTCCTACAACATCATCACCAGCTTCACATATTGAATCAAAGGTTGTATCCCAGATAGGTGGTTTAATAATGGGAGCACAAGATAAAGCATTTTTGAGTTTATCAAAGTCTTCGAGACATTTATCATCAAAATTAAATCCCATTCCCTTTTGCAAGAGGTTAGTTAAAGGTTTAGATATTCCAGAGTAATTTCTAATGAACCTTCTATAAAAACCCACATGACTAAAAAAACTTCTTATACCTTTAATATCCCTAGGTTGCGGCATTCTCTCTATCGCTTGAACCTTAGCTCTACCAACTTCAATTCCCTTACCTGATACCTTGTGTCCAAGGACTATACCTTCTTTGACCATAAAGTGACACTTCTCCCAGTTTAGAACAAGATTAGTTTCTTCACAACGCTGCAAAACCCTATTGAGATTATCCAAGCAACTAGTAAATGAAGTTCTATAGACAGAAAAGTCATCCATAAATACTTCCATTATAAGTTCTATAAAATCCGCAAAGATAGCAGTCATACATCGTTGAAAAGTAGCTGGAGCATTACATAGACCAAAAGGCATACGTCGGTAAGCATGTAAACCGTAAGGACTTATGAAAGTTGTTTTAAGTTGGTCATCCGGATGAACAACTATTTGAGAGAAACCAGAGTATCCGTCCAAGTAGAAAAAATGAGTATGGTTTGCTAGCCTTTCTAAAGTTTGATCTATGAACGGTAATGTATAGTGATCTTTCCTAGTTTCTTTATTTAATTTCCTGAAGTCTATGCACATCCTGTGTCCAACAATAGTTCTAGTAGGTATTAGTTCATTGTTTTCATTAGGAACAACAGTAAAACCGCCCTTCATAGGAACACGGTGAACATGACTTACCCAATCACTCTCTTTAACAGGATAAATTATACCTGCGTCCAGTAGGCGTACAATTTCTTTTCTTAGCACTTCTTTCATTTCTGGCTTTAATCTTCTATTAAATTCTGCAACTGGTTTTGCACCTTCTTCCATGAATATTGATGGATGGCTATCATGGGACTAATGCCCTTCAAGTCATCCATTGAGTACCCAAAGGCTTGGCGATGCTCCTTAAGTATCCTCATGAGTTCTTCTTCTTCTTCTCCTAAAAGTTTAGCACTAATAATAATAGGGAATTTATTGGTATCATCTAAAAACCTATATTTAAGATTTTCTGGTAGAGTCTTCAACTTTGGGGGTGGTAATTCCTCGTCCCCTCTCTTTTCCTCCTCTTCAAAAGCCTCATCAGTTGGAGGTCCCAAAATGGGAAGTGAATCGAATTCATCTTCCAGTTCTTCTAGGGACTTGTCATCCATAAGTATTTCTTCATAATTTGGATCTTCATTTATTACTTCTTCTGGATTAGTAAAGAAAAGAGCCGCCATTTCCTCAATAGTTCTCTCTTCCTTCTTCTTGTATTTGTGGAGGCCTGTCTTTAAATTTGGAAAAATGGAATTTTTCCCGTCCCCCCAAGCTTAAGAGTCACAATCTCCTTATTGAAATTAACATAGGCACCTATATCACCCAAAAAGTTTCTTCCAAATATAATAGGGCAAAGAGTTTCAACTGGCATATCAAGAACTATAAAATTGATAGGAAAGTTTTTATTGCTAATTGTGAAAGTTGCATTGTCAACTACTCCCATTGGAACTCTAAGGTTCTTATTGGATAACATAATTGTCATATTAGTATTTTCAATTGTAGCCAGTTCTATTTCTTCTTTTATTTCTAGGTAGAAATCATAAGATATAACATTAACTTCAGTGCCAAGATCACATAAACCGTAATGAGAGGTTTCTTTAAATATGCAAGGAAGATTAGGCTTACCCACATCTTTTACCTTTGTTTTACCTTCAACCAATATGGAAGTCTCTACATCAAGTTCAACTATGTTACAATGTGAGTACATAGCCATAATTGTTTCCTTGGTTACCTCTTCATCTGTGGTTTCCTTCAGATGTTCCACGACATTTGGCATGCTTTCTTCTTCCCTCTTTTCCTGTACTATTTTGACCTGTTCATACTCGAAAATATGCTTTCGTGCAGTGTTAGGGAAACACACTTCATATATTGGTTCTATGGAGGCCAGTGTTGCTTTATCTTCTATTTTCTTTTCTGGTTTGGGTGGTGGATCATACTTGACTGGACCCTCCTTTGGAGCTTTAATATGTTCTGTAAAAGCTTTGACAACTTGCAACACAAGATCTGAATCCAAATAAAGTTCTTTAGATAATTCTTTAACATGGCCTTTTTTATTATAGTCATGAATACAATCATGCTCTATTTCTATGCCTCCTTCGCTTCCTAGACCAAACTTCCATGAAACTCTATGATCACGAATTCTATTAAGTAAAGCCCAAGCTTTAGGTATAGGAAGATTCATAAAGGCTCGTTCCACGAAAGAGTCTAGTTCAATTTTATTAGGTTCAATTAAACCGCCATAAAAGATATGTAACAAATACCATTCACGCAAATCATGATGAGGACATAGTCGTAGTAAATCTTTAAATCTAATATAAGCTCTTACTAGTCCTTCATTAGAGCGATTCTTCCAAGTCATTATAAGACGCCTAATTCCAAAAGATTTTGATAATGGATAATATTTAGATAGAAATTCACATGCTAGATTATCCCAAGTAGTAGTGGCTTCAGGGGGTAGAGATCTATACCATGAGAGAGTTGTACTTGTCAAAGTTTGACTAAATTATTTAACCCTTACCTCATCAGCGGTATATCCCGTCAATAGAAAAGTGCCACATATATCTTTAAAATATGCAATATGCGCATATGGATTAGGATCTTCTTAATCTCCAGTAAATTGCTTCTTATGTAGAATACTAAGTAGTATAGGATTAATTTCAAACCCCCTTGTCTTCTCACTAGAGATGTCTTTTTTATAAATATCATAGGGCTTCCCAAAGTGGTTGAGCGGGCTAGCACTAGTTATATACTAAAACTCCATCATGTTGGTGGAAACCTATAACTCAGAACAAAATTTAGCAAGATAAAAATAAATAAGCAAAAACTAAAAGACTTACAGCGCTTAGCTCCCCGGCAACGACGCCAGAAAATAGCTTGATGACTGCAAGTGCACAAATTGTTTGTAGCTAGTTTCAAAATAAAGATATCGATCCCACAGGGAGCAGGAGTCTGAAGTCTAATAACTCTTGAAATAAATATTACGATAGAAATTCTAGATAAAGTTCTAAGTGACAAGATAAAATACGAGTATTGTGTAAAAAGGTGTTTTTGGGTTTTGGGTATAAGAGCAATAATAAATTAAAGAAAAATAACTTAATACAGAAAGTAAGTATAACATATGTAAGAGAGATTGAAACTACAGTTGGGAAAAAGCGTTCTCAGGGAGTAGCGGATACACCACTAGTATTGTAAAGATCTAAGATAAATATTATCATCATGAACATTCTCAACTATGTATGTGTGGGAGGAACTCTGTATTTGGATGAATAGGCATCAACTTCTGCTCACATCATCCTCATAACCACAACAGTCAGCAATTGACATCAGTCGAATTATTCTGCTATTAAGGAACGTAATCTCATAGGACGTATCCCATGGCATGTATAGTATTCCGTGAGTTTCCTCGGTTTCTCAAGTTGATACGTAAGGGGTGCCAACAGCTTTGTAGTCACTATAAGTGCTAGCACGTCTCCGTCTACCAACAAGTAGTTTCCTCCATCAAGTCCCCATGAGAGGCAAATATTGGGAGGTCAACTTCTCTCAACATCAAGATGTAGAAAATCTAACACATGGTCACAATGATGAATATCATAATAGACTTTATCTTATTTCAATCTCATACTAGGGTTTCTCCATATCCCCAAGAACTAATGATCTACTCAGACATGGAGGCAATCAACATCATGACAATGGTAATTGAAATAATCATGGATGAATATGATGGGTTAGTAGCATGGAAAACAAAAAAATTCTACCGCAAGAACGAACAAAACCCAGATCTAATCTAGATAAAAGCCAAGATCTAATCTCTTAGACATGTGCAACGAGATAGATCTGTACTAACCCTTGTAGATTCGAAAGCGTTACGAGATTGGATCTCGTGGTTGATGTAGTCGATCACTTGCCGATCTCAAGATCAAGTGGACGATCCTTCCAGCGCCGCGTTCCGGCAGCGCTTCCGCAGTCGGTCACACGTGCGGAGTCGAAGAAGACCTTCCTCTCCCCGTTCCAGCGAGCAGCGGAGGTAGTAGATCTTCTCCACGGAATCCCAGCAGCACAACGGCGTGGTGGTGGTGGTGGAGTAGAGAATTCTGCAGGGCTTCGCCTAAGCCTGAGCAGGAGAAAGGAGGAGGAGAGAGGCGGCTAGGGATTGGTGTAGTGGAGGGGGCTAGGGGGTGGCGCCTCCACCCCTCTATTTAAAGGAGGGAGGCGCCATGGGGAGGTGGAGTCCTTGTAGGACTCCTCTCTCCCTTGGTCGGCGGATTGGGAAGGGGGGAGGAGTCCTCCTCTCCCACGACTCCTTGTCTTGCCCCACAAGGACTCCTTGATCCTTTCCTGGTTTTCAAGCAAACTCCAAGAAATCTTCCAGAACCTTCCGGAACATTCCGAAACCTTCTAGAATCCTGATACAAATACTCCGAAACATTTCCTAACTCAGAAAATGATCCCCAATATATGAATCTTATTCTCCGGACAATTCCGGATCTCCTCGTGATGTCCCGGATCCAATCCGAGACTCCGAACAACATTCGGTCTCCAACACACATTCCATATCTACTTAAAACAACTTCGAACCTTAAGTGTGTCACCCTACGGTTCGTGAATATGCAGACATGATGAAGACACCTCTCCGATCAATAACCATCAGCGGGATCTGGAGATCCATAACGGATCCCACATACTCAACGATGACTTCGTGATCGATAGAACCATTAACATACGAAACCAATTCCCTTTGTCACGCGATACTCTACTTATTCGAGGTTTGATCGTCGGTATCTCCATACCTAGTTCTACCTCGTTACTGATAAGTACTCTTTACTCGTTCCATGTTATGTCATCCCTTGTGACCCAGTCACATGTTTGCAAGCTAATTAGATGACATTCCACCGAGAGGGCCCAGAGCATATCTGTCCATCATATGGATGGACAAATCCCAATCTTGGTCCATGCGCTTCAACACATACTTTTAGAATACCCAATGACAACTTTATGACCACCCAGTTACGAAGCGCTGTTTGATGTCATCAAAGTACCCATCCGGTGATGGTGATTAACATAACCTCATGGTCGAAGGATTAGGTTACTATGTATTTTAAAGCTTATAGCAAACGAACTTAATGACTTGATCTTATGCTATCCTTACTACGGGTGTGTGTCCATCACATCATTCTCCTAATGATATGATCTTGTTATTAACGACATCCAATGTCCATGATCAGGAAACCATGATCATCCATTAATTAACAAGCTAGTTTAACAAGAGGCTTACTAGGGACTCTTTTATGTTTACAAAACACACAAGTATTAATGTTTCCGGTTAATACAATTATAGCATGGGATGTAAACATTTATCATAAACATAAAGATATAATAATAACCACTTTATTATTGCCTCTTGGGCATATCTCCAACAGAATAGTACTTGTAGAAATCCACAACGAGTATAGGAATTACAACAAGATCTAGACAAGTTGTAGATGAGATGGATGGAGATGGTGGTGATGCAGCGGTGGACGATGAAGATCGATGCCTTAGCCTCCCGGATCTGTGGAGGGCGAAGATGGATCCCTTATGGATGAGTTCCCCCTCTAGATGCCTTCCGGAGGTGAGGTTTCTGCGATTTCTGGGTGTTCTGTATGTCGTCTCCTCGAACCAATTGCACGGGGTGAAACTATTTGACGAGGCGGAGGCGGCGCCAACTATACGGCCGGATTATTTGCTCCGCCCGTATAGTTGGTCACTGAACCTTCTGCCTCCCTTGTTCGCTTCTGGTTTTCTTCTGGTATTATTAATATTACCCAAATAAGCGATTAACGTTGTTTTTAACTCATTTTCTCCATAGTACAACTGCTCCAATAATTGTATCCATTGGATCCATCATCTGTCCTGATGCTGGTGGAAACAGACATAAAATGTGCGTGTGAACGTCGTAAAATACCAAGATCCTACATCTACAATGCAAAATAGTAATGTGAAAAATGATGCAAATATGCACTCATTAGAGGTCAAGAAAGCTATTTTCCAAATGCAACATAACAAAGCGCCATGTTCTGATGGCTTTCCAGCGGAATTTTATCAAAATTTCTGGGACGTCATTAAGGAAGATCTAGTGAATTTGTTTGTGTTTTTGCATATTGGTTAACTTGATTTATTTAGACTTAATTCTAGCAGCATTGTCGAAAGGACATTTATTGTCTTAATAAGTTTTGGTGTTAGTTAACAACTTGGGGACACTTTTTACCATGTGCTAATTATTTCAGGTGGATCTACTAAAAAGAGACAAGTCTACAAACAGCAGGAAGTTTTCCCTGGCTGAAACAAAAGCCGGATGAAAAGTCCAGACTGTAATCTCAGGTGTGCAAGGACCGAAGTTTCCGGTGTGCACCGGAGTTTCGGCCCAAACCTCCGGTGTGGATCGATGCTGAAGCCTAGGGTCATTCTGACTAAGGGTCCGGAGACATGCCAGAGATTGGACAGAATCTCTAGTGTGGAGTCGTAAACCAGAGTCTCTGGTGTGCAAACTCCGGAGTCTCCAGTGTTTTCAAGACCAGAGTTTTAGCCAAGTCTCCGGAGAGACGTTCAAAACCAGGTCCATGACACTTTGATTAGGGGTCCGAAGATGGGCCGGAGACCGACCGGAGTCTCTGGTGTGGAAACTCCCCAACAGGAAGAAAACGGTATGGAGCAGTGCGCCTATAAATAGGGGACCTCATCCCCAACCTCAGGTTGCTCGTTTTCAGAAAAGAAGAACACCCATTTGAGAGCCACCAAATCAACAATATCTCCCTCTCCAACCACCCAAAGTCCCTGATCTTTGGAGAATCGAAGGAGGAGGCCTTGATCTACAGCTTCACCAAGAGAGATCTTCATTTCCCCCTCATTCACTTGATGACCTCTTGCTTTAGGGTTTCATTGGAAACCCTAGGCCTTGATTTGGTTCTTAGAAGCTTGTCTTTTATTGTTGTGACAACTTGCTTGGATTCAGGAGCCTCCAATTCATTTGTGGATGTGTGCCTCGAACTTGTTGTAAAGGTGCCTGATTTCCACCTCGAAGGTTACCGATATAGTGGAAGAGTGAATCGGTCCCTTTGGGGTAAGGTTCACCAGAGAACAAGGGAGGCCTTTTTTTGTGGCGTTGGTGGTTTGAAACCACCCCCTCTCCAAATGCAGACGTACTTCCCCTCAAAAGGAAGGAACTACGGGAAATCATCCTTGTGTCTCCGCGTGCTCCATTTCAGTTACCTCTATCCTTTACTGCGCTTTACTTATTGCTTGATCTTTCCTAGTTAGTTGTACTAGTGTGACATATAGGTAAATTCACCTTAGTTGCATATCTAGAGAATTTACCTTTTGTGTCAAACCCTAAACTGAAAAGGAGTAAAACTTGAAGTAGCACCTATTCAACCCCCTTCTAGGTGCCCATATGATCCTTTCAATTGGTATGAGAGCCTCGACTATTTATTCGGGCTTAACCGCCTAAGAGTGTATGGGTAACCTGGAGGAAGATGGAGGTGATGAGGTTAGTACCTCGGTGACCATGGGGGTTCTCAAAAATTTGGAAACAAGCTTGAGATCCTCCTTGGGCAACAAAATCCAACAATTGCGTCAACTAGTTGAGAAACTTGCTAAGGAAAAGGTAGCCTCACCACCTCCCTCTCAAGAGGAACCACCTCTGATTTCGAAGGTGAATGCTTTGGCTAAACCAATGGTTGTAGTTGTGGGGGATGAACAAAATACCATTAACTCCACCAAAAATGGCGATGGGAAGGAAGAACACCATTTGGTTCCCGGTTGGTACTCTCCCGACCCTCCAATCCCTCATCCTCATATAAATAATAGAGGTTACCCACCTATGCTAGCTGCGCATTCTTTTGCTCAATGGCAAGTTTTGATGAAATCTCATGTGCGCAGCTCTTGCATTGATTTGTGGAATATTATTGAAGAAGGACTCAAAATTGAGGATCCAACCAACTTGATAATAAGAGAAGTGGTCAATAGTCAACTAAATGCCACCGCTTTGCACATGATTCAACTTGGGGTGGGGCCAAAAGATTCCCCTCACATTGAGCACCTCAACACCGCCAAGGAAGCTTGGGATACTCTCATTGACTTGTTTGTTGGAAATGAGAGCATGAGAAGAAATCGATATGATGCCTTGAGAAATGAAGCCGAAGGCTTCTGCATGAAGGATGACGAGGACCATGAAGACATGTATCGAAGACTCAAATCCACTGCCACCGCTTTCAGAAATGTTGGTGCCTCCATGTGGATGATGCGTGGATAAAAAGGAAATATGTGAGTGCGCTCATGCCCTTCGAGCCCACTGACTTGAAGAGTCTCCAAGAAAGACACAACTACCATCTCATGACCTCCAATGAAGTTATGCAAGAGATTTATGCCTTCAAGGTTGCTGCCAAGAATGCCAAAGATGTCCCTGCTCGTGCCCTTAGAATGAGTAATGGTGTTAATCTTGCCTTGAAGGCCAAGGTTGTGGAGTATGAGGAAGTGATGAAGTCCTTGCTATGAGCCACCCCGAAGATGTCAAGGTTGCTCATGGTGAATACATGTCCTTCTATGCAAGGAACTTTTGGAAAGATCTCGCCAAGGCCAAGATGGAGATGCAACGAGAAGCAACCCAAATGGTAGAAAAGAAAATGGTTCAAGATTGAGAACTTGCTTCAACTGTGGATACCGCTACCATTTTGTTGTTGAATGTCCATATCAGGAGAGAGAATATCATGGTGGTGTACTTATATTGAAGAAAAAGTAAAAGCACCGTTTCAAGAAGCCTTTCATCAAGAAGAATACCACCAACAAGAAGTTAGCTGACATTGCATTGATAGCACATGAAGAGTTCTCATCCGATGATGAATATGAGGAAGAAGTGAAGGAGTTATGCCCTAGAGGCAAATAATAAAGTGTATTATTTTATATATCTCCTATATGTTCATAATACATTTCATACTGTGCTATAATTGTGTTAATACGAAACGTTAATACACGTGTGGTATGTAAACAAATCGTGTCTCTAGTTACCTCTAGCAAACTAGTTCATTGGTCATGAGGATGGCCTGGGTTTCAAGATCATGGGCATTTATGCCAATTGACAATGGGGTCATGTTATTAGTTGAATAATATGATAGAAAAACATCCGACCGTTATACCTTGAATGAGATCTAGTTACAAAGTTCATCATTGATGATAAAACACAGAGAACCTCGCAACCTGATCCTTTGACTGTGAGGTAATGCAAATCACCATTCCGGGGGAAGCTTAGATGGTTATCAAGAATCATCTCGTAACAGGGTGATCAAAAAGGTGCCACTCAGGTTTTCCAAAGGGATGCGTAGAGGAGTACATATTAAGACCAGGATTTGTCTAATCCATGTAACAGATAGATACATGTGGCCATCTCGGTGACGTTGCATTAATGAAGCTTGAAAGCATGTGACTTGGTCACGAAATGCACCAACATGAGAATGAGTAAACAAGTTCATTGGTAACGAGACCGGACTAAGGTATGGGGATACATGATGTGTACGCACTTCTATTCTTGTAGAGAGTTGTTGGGCCTCCAAGTGTAGAGGTTTGTAGAACAGCAGCAAGTTTCCCTTAAGTGGATTACCCAAGGTTTATCGAACTCAGGGAGGAAGTGGTCAAAGGTATTCCCTCTCAAGCAACCCTGCAATCAAGATACAAGAAGTCTCTTGTGTCCCCAACACACCCAATACACTTGTCAGGTGTATAGGTGCACTAGTTCGGCGAAGAGATAGTGAAATACAAGTGGTATGGATATAAGACAACGGTGCTAGAAAATAGCTTCATGGCATGGAAGAGACTAAAGGCAAACTGAAATAAAGATGGAAGCAAGCAAACATGTAACAGATCTAATTGCAAAAGGTGTTTCAATTCTTAGAAACAAGGCCTAGGGATCATACTTTCGCTAGTGAACACTCTCATATAAATATTTTCTCTTTATGATACTACTCTTAACTACTCTCCGATTGGACACTCTAATCCATGGTAGGGCTATAATAGCACACCTCAAAGTAAGCCTTTCCCATCTGGATAACCCCACACTGTCACCTTGAGCACTAGATGGTTCCAACAAACACCACAATTTTATAAAGACATCCAACTCCAAATATAACTCATAACAAGTATTTGTAATCTCTAGCCTAAGTTCCACCATGGTGTGCACACTATCAACTTCACACACATGGGGAGAGCAGGGATCTATTAATGCACTTGAGTAGCAAGGTTGATCTACTTGATTACAAAGCTCATGATCACAATATGATCATGCATAGAGAGAGATGAACACATAGCTACCGGTAGAACCCTTAGCCTTGAGGAAGAACTACTCCCTCCTCATCATGGGAATCAACAACAACGATGGAGATGGTGGTCGATATCGATGGAGATGGCTCCGGGGGCACTTCCCCATCCTGGCAGGGTGCCGGAACAGAGACTTTCTATCCCCCGAATCTCCCCTTCGGTGGCGGCGGCGCAGCGGAACTTTTCGTGGATTTCTGATTGACGACTTAGGGTTTTTGCATCGGGAGGATTTTATAGGCGAAGGGGCAAGGTCGATGGCCGTCCAAGGGGCCCACACCATGCCCTGGCGCGACCAGGGGGATCCGCACCAAGGATTGGTGTGGCCACCCTTCGGCCCCCTTCATCTCTCCTTCTAGCTTCGGAGTCTTCCGGGAAAGTAACGACTTTGGCTTTTGTCCGGTCCAATTCCGAGAATATTCATTTTCTGACTTTCCTGGAACCAAAAACAGCAGAAAACAGGCAACTGGCACTGTGGCATCTTGTTAATAGGTTAGTCCAAGAAAGTGTATAAAAATACTCCAAAGTTGGAACAAAACATAAGAAAGTAGATAAAAACCAAGCACAGAACATCAAAAATTATGGATACGTTAGCAACGTATCAACATCCACAAGCTTAACTCCTGCTCGTCCTCGAGTAGGTAAGTGATAAAAAGAAATAATAATTTTTTAGGTGACATGCACCATCATAAACTTGATCAAGGCATTTACAACATTGATATCTGGGATCATAGTACTTTAACATAGACATGAAAGATATAGGTCTAACAATAAGACATAGCAACTATGATGTAACATGAAAAGGCACAAACAAAAGATTAATGAATAACAATGCTTTGCAAGACGTTTGTTTGTTTCACATAAAGAAAACATAGCATACTGGCATTCAGCTTGTCCCTCATAGTGTAGCAAAGCATATATGCATGGGACACCTTCAAAGTTCATAAGGGTGACTAGATACAAATAGTTTAAGAACAAGCAATATCAAAGTTATGCATCAATCAACAAGTCTTGGGATAATGCACATTAAACTAAGAATGGCCACTATGCTCTCTCAATAGGTGCATAAAGATAGAAGGTGGAGACTCAACATAAAAGTAAAATAAAGGCCTTCACGGAAGGAAGCAGGGATTCAAGTTTCATAAAGAGCTTCCAAAACTTATGGTACTTATTAGCTTTCATCTCTCATTGCCCCTATCATAAGCATCTTTAAGTGATTAAGGTTAAAGTGACACAACTAAGAGGATATGCTTGACAAGTTATAAGCCTAAATCTCATGCCCCTTACTTACGAAGACCGAACCTCATGCTACTAAACTTTAGTCACAAGTAAGCTCTTGTCATTGTAAGTACATATGTATCATAGAGAACCGCCAACGGGGTACCCCTTGCCCGATGATACAGAAGAATCCCCATATCAAATTGACAAGGCAAGCAGACAACGAGCATCTCAGCAATTTTCTTATTTACCATGGGAAAATGGTGCTTTTTTCTCTCTTTCC
The DNA here is from genome assembly GCA_910589775.1 of Avena eriantha. Taxonomy (NCBI): domain Eukaryota; kingdom Viridiplantae; phylum Streptophyta; class Magnoliopsida; order Poales; family Poaceae; genus Avena; species Avena eriantha. The sequence continues at coordinate 128,545,846 of OU342746.1, forward strand.
TCTTTTCTCATAATTTTTTCTTTTTCTCTTTTTTTCTCAATCTCTATCTCTTTTTTATAATAAAAATGCTTCATAAACAGCTCATTATGGTTACGCTGCAGGTTTCCACCATGATTAGGGATGTATTAGACCAGCGGCCCAGGCGTTTCTCTAACACACATACAAACTCCATGATCTTACAAGTTCCACTTTTATTTCACACCGCCGGGATCCATAAGCAAAAGAATCATGATATCAACGGGGTACGATGTCAAGTGCAATGTTGAAAGCGTTCCCCATGATACATGGTTCTGCTAATTTCAACTTATAAAGCGCAAGCATATACGCAACAAAGATGTACACAATGGTTCAAGTTTATTAAGTGCAAGAAAAGTAAAGTGTGCCATCAAGTTCGTGAGAGCTTTAATCACTCATTTTCACATAACAAGTTTAATTCAGAAGATAGATAAAAACATGAATATATACTTGGAATAGCACATGTTAATAGGTAGGTATGGTGGACTCTTTGGAATAACTTGGTTTTATTTGGAGTTGGTTGCATGAGTGGAACTCATACTTGGTTATGGATGCTAGCAAAAGACTGGGAGTGACCAACTAAGAGAGCAATAATGGCCATAATCATGCAAAGCGACAAAACATCATTAATTAAAGCATAAAGTGATATTACAAGTCGAAAACTAAAGGATAATCAAGGATATGGTGACTTTGGATAGTCATAACATGGTGTGATCATGCACCAAGTTAACCCAAATAAAGCATCAAAGGAGAATACCAAAATACTATGCTTTAATATGCTAAAACAATGCATGATTCTTACAAGGCACATTAAGCATCTCAATTGTTTATAACATGTCATGCTACAGAAAAAATCATTAAGCATAAAGCCAAAACAATATCAAGTATGACATGACAAAACATAGGCCACAGTTAAAAACAAGCTCCTTTTACCACTTAAGGATGAACTTTTCCTACTCTTTTCCAATCCAAACCAACTTATTTGAAACAACTCACAAAGATAATGATAAATAAAGATCAGTGAGATTGTCTCACAAATCCACAAACAAGAACTAAAAAGTTCTAAGCTGGAAGCACAAGAAAACTAAGGCTAAACACAATGCTAGCAAAAGAGAACACTCACAAAACAATAAGAATGAAAACTAGAGTGTTCTAGGCAATGAAAATGGATTGTGTCTCTCTCCAAAAGAAGTGTGCTGGAATACAACCAACTTATTTAAGCAAACCAAAAAAAATGAAACTAAAAAAAAAAACAAAGATGCTCCAAGAACAACACAATTGTGCATGAAACAATAAAAATGAAGTGTTTGGAAGAAACCTGAGATTTTTATTGATGAAGAAGGGGATGCCTTGGGCATCCCCAAGATTTGAGGCTTGTACTTCTTGGATATTTCTTGGGGTGACACGCGTGGCATCCCCAAGCTTGAGCTTTAGTCCATTCTTCATCTCATTACTCATTCCTTCCATACACCTGAAATTTTTCCTTCATACAAAACTTCACACAATCTTTATTAGTAACATTAGTGCACTCAAGATAATAAGTCTTTGGGTTCAGTTTCAACACCAATAAAACTTCCAATAAAACACAAGCTACTGTATCACTTCCCTCAGAAAGCTCAATTCTCCAAAAGAACTAAAAAAGGAACCAACAAGAAGCAAATGTAAATAATGGCAGAAATCTGTTAAAACAGACCAGCAGGTAAAGACGAATTTTTTCGAAGACCTTATGTTGCTCAAATCAAAAAGTGTTGAACTAACGAAAGTTAGACAACAAACGGGGGAAGAAGTAGAAAAATTCACGCCTTAAAACAACATACAGAGATTTTACACGAATTTTTACAGTGAAGCACAGAAATCTGTTTCGGGACAGCAAATTACCCAAGCATTACTTCTCTCTCATTAGAGGTTACTCTTGGCACAAAAAACAAATAAAAAGGATTAGGAGCAGTTATTACAGAGGTAATAAATTCCAAGACTAATCTAAAACTTTTGGGTTATCTCCCAATAAGTACTTTTCTTTAACGCCTTTAAGTTAGGCATGATAGTTTGAGAAGATGCTCACATAAGAAATATGAATTGAAGTAAAAGAGAGCATCAAGAAGCAAATTCAAAGCACATTTAAGTCTAACCCACTTCCTATGTATAGGAATCTTGTAGAGAAACAAGTCATGAAAGCACAAAGCAGCAAGCATAGGAAAGCAAAACAAGTGCAACTTCAAGACTTTCAACATAAAGAGGGGAAACTTAATATTGTTGAGATACATAAAACCATGTTTCCCTCTCTCATAATAACTTTCAGTAGCATCATGAATAAAATTAACAATATAACTATCACATAAAACATTCTTATCATGAGCCACATGCATAAAAGAATTATTACTCTCCACATAAGCATAGTCATTCTTATTAATTGTGGTGGGAGCAAATTCAACAAAATAGGTATAATTATTATTCTCATCACCATAATCATCAAATATAGGAGGCATATTGTAATCATTAATTTTCTCCTCAATAGGAGGTGGACTGAAAATATCATATTCATCATTGTAATCATCATATATTGGAGGTTTTGTGTCATCATAAGCAATAGAATAGCTATCTTCGAAAGCTGGGGAACTAAAAAGATCATTTTCATAAAAACTAGCTTCCTCAAGCTTAGTCTTTTCCATAGCATTAGCAATAATGGTGTCCAAAGAATTCATACTAACAACATTGCTATTAGCATGCAAATAAAGTTCCATAGGTTTTTTAATTTTCTCTTCAAACACTTCATGTCCTAACTCAAGATAAATACTATAAAGCTCTCTAATTTTTTTGTTGTTTTCCATTAAGCCTAACTAGAGAAAACAAGAAACAAAAAGACAAAATTGCAGAATCTAAAGGAAATAACTTCGAGCACTCACACCGGAGGATGTGAGTATCTTTTACCTTACCTCCCCGGCAACAGCGCCAGAAAATAGCTTGATGTCTACGCACTTCTATTGTTGTAGACAGTTGTTGGGCCTCCAAGTGCAGAGGTTTGTAGAACAACAGCAAATTTCCCTTAAGTGGATTACCCAAGGTTTATCGAACTCAGGGAGGAAGTGGTCAAAGGTATTCCCTCTCAAGCAACCCTGCAATCAAGATACAAGAAGTCTCTTGTGTCCCCAACACACCCAATACACTTGTCAGGTGTATAGGTGCACTAGTTCGGCGAAGAGATAGTGAAATACAAGTGGTATGGATATAAGACAACGTTGCTAGAAAATAGCTTGATGGTATGGAAGAGACTAAAGGCAACCTGAAATAAAGATGGAAGCAAGCAAACATGTAACAGATCTAATTGCAAACGGTGTTTCAATGCTTAGAAACAAGGCCTAGGGATCATACTTTTGCTAGTGAACACTCTCATATAAATATCTTCTCTTTATGATACTACTCTTTAATACTCTTCGATTGGACACTCTAATCCATGGTAGGGCTATAACAACACACCTCAAAGTAAGCCTTTCCCATCTAGATAACCCCACATTGTCACCTTGGGCACTAGATGGTTCCAACAAACACCACAATTTCATAAAGACATCTAACTCCAAATATAACTCATAACAAGTATTTGTAATCTCTAGCCTAAGTGCCACCATGACGTGCACGTTGTCACTTTCACACACATGGGGAGAGCAGAGATCTATTAAAGCACTTGAGTAGCAAGGTAGATCTACTTGATTACAAAGCTCATGATCACAATATGATCATGCATAGAGAGAGATGAACACATAGCTACCGGTAGAACCCTTAGCCATGAGGAAGAACTACTCCCTCCTCATCATGGGAATCAGCAACGGCGATGGAGATGGTGGTGGATATCGATGGAGATGGCTCCGGGGGCACTTCCCCGTCCTGGCAGGGTGCCGGAACAGAGACTTTCTGTCCCCCGAATCTCCCCTTCGGTGGCGGCGGTGCAACAGATCTTTTCATGGATTTCTGATTGGCGACTTAGGGGTTTTGCATCGGGAGGATTTTATAGGTGAAGGGGCAAGGTCGGTGGCCGTCCAGGGGCCCACACCATGCCCTGGCGCGGCCAGGGGGACCCACGCCAAGGGGTGGTGTGGCCACCCTGTGGCCCCCCTTCATCTCTCCTTCTGGCTCCGGAGTCTTCCAGGAAAATAACGACTTTGGCTTTTGTCCGGTCCAATTCCGAGAATATTCGTTTTTCGACTTTCCTGGAACTAAAAACAGCAGAAAACAGGTAACTGACACTGTGGCATCTTGTTAATAGGTTAGTCCAAGAAAGTGTATAAAAATACTCCAAAGTTGGAACAAAACATAAGAAAGTAGATAAAAACCAAGCATGGAACATCAAAAATTATGGATACGTTAGCAACGTATCAATACCGAAGATCAAGTCACGAACGAATTAGGTATCATATGACAAAGGGAATGGGAAACGACTATCTCATGGTTCGAGCAATTATATTCGTGAAACGCACGGGGGTTACATGGCCATCTAGGTCCCTCTATTGATCATTGATGTGAGAGTAGTCTTGATCATGTCCGGAGTGTTTCCAAACCGAAGGATGTCACGCTTAAGGGTATGGACGCTTAGGGTAGATGAGATATCGTAGGAGAAATAGAGAAAGAGAAACCAGAATAGTTCCGGGTAACATCCGATGGAGATCGGAAGGTGTCCGGAAGGTGTTCCAGAGTGAAGGAATAATATAATACATGTATTTTAGTGTTAATTGGATAATTAATATTAAATTTTATTTTATTTTATTATTAAAGGGTTCATAATGCTAATGGGCCTCACCCGAAGGAAGGCCCAATAGGGCATGGCGCCTAGGGAGAGGGGGCCAGCCGGCCGGGGCTTGGTGGGATGCCCTAGTAGGGCCCACCTAGGGCCGGCGGCTTCCCCTAGGTGGCTGGCGGGTGTGGGGTTTAGTCCCACACCACCTGGCCCCTGGGTGGTGCGCCCCTCCCACTATATAAAGGGGTATCCCCTTCCCCTTTGGAATCATCCCATTCCCTCTCATTCTCTCTCTCATCCATTGAGGACTTCTCCATAATATTGGAGAGGACCTCGTGGGTGAGTTCTCCACCTTCACACCACTGTCGTGTGATTAGCGATCTGGCATCTACTTCTTCTGCTGCTCGGCTGGATCGAAGTCCGGTTGACGTCTCCTACATCGGACGTGTGACGAACTTCGGAGGCACCACACTTGGGGTGCTGCTCGTCTTCATCAATATACGCCTTCCTACGGTAAGGCGTGCCTCGGTCTTCAAGGGTATGAATACTGTCTCTCTCCTCCGTTACTTATGTCTACATAGTATAGATCCTGGTATTAGTGTTCGAGTAGATAGAATTTTTTTGTTTTCTGCTACGGAATCCTTCAGTGGTATCAGAGCGGGTCTACGGGTAGACATGTCGTACGGATAGAACACATAGCAATATGTGGGCATTGATTCTCTAGTTGCTACCCTCTTTTAATGTTCTTGTCCATATCGCGGCACTGTTTGATGAAGCAGCCCCCAACCAACCTCATGTGGTGATTCACGAGACTGGTCCATGAATCAAAGTGGCTTAGGGGATGTCTATCTCTCTACAGTAGTTGATATGGCATCGACATTGGAGGGCCCTGAAAAGGGAAGAAGAACGACAATCATTGAATCCATGTTGTGGCTCCACGTTCGTAGGCGGGAAGGGGTTCTACTGTGAAACCCCTAAAGCCGCGTAAAACTTGCAATAGATAATATAGAAGCATCTTTTTTATTATTGCATAGGGGCATGTATTATAACGTGGCAATGACAAGTTTGTGAAACTTTCATTGAAGCTATTGATGATGATCAAAATGCTATAACCATGTCATAACACTTTACTTTTTTAAGTATTACTTATTGTGCTGGTATATTTATATATTCGATGGTAGCATGATAAGATAATCCCTCACAATATTCCAGTTATCGTATTCCCCTTATGTGTGCACCACCAAGAAAGTTCTTTGGTATGAGGCGACCCATGGTGAGCGGGTGTCAGACATATCTACGTTCGCATATAGTGGGTGTAAGCCATGTTGCACTGCGAATACACATAAGTTAGAACTGGCGAGCCTAGCATGTTATAGAGACGTGGCCTCGGAATACAGGAGACCGAAAGGTCGAGCATGAATCACATAGTTGATGTGATCGACATTAGGGAATGTCCACCTTTCACTACAAGAAATGTGTTGACTAGTGACCTTTTCTTAACGACCCTGAGTTTTTTGGTCACAGATCTATGACCATTTCGAACCAACTGGTCATAGGCCATTTGGGAGGGTCCAAACCCTGAAAAACTACTACCTTTTTTGTCAGGAAGGTCATATCTTTCTTAAACCAGTTGGTCATAACATAAATATCGCTGGTCCATGACCTTAACTTTGGACGACTATGACCAATTTAAATGGTCGTTATGCTGATACATGACAACTAGGCTGCCAACTAAGCAGTTTGGCCTATGTGTCATGTCCACGTGTCAAACTATGGTCAAAATGGCGGTCATGAAGATAGGGGATGAGCCTCGCTAAAACTTGCATTAGATCTCTAAAGAAACATCATATTGTGAGTCTAAAAATGATTTTTACAAAATATCATGAGCATTAGATCATGTACCTGTAGTTCAAATCGGACCCACTTCCTACCGATTCGGCACACATTTTTCTTTTTCACCATGGATGAACAGAAAGGTTTGAGATATCCTACTTGTGACATAGTCTATGTAAGGTGGTCTAATATTTTTGAAAAATATGGTGGCAGCATTTTGAATTAACCATTTTGTGGTTGCTTCACAAAACGCCCCATTTTTGGCACTCCGAAAATGGAAAATGCATTTTCTGTGCGACGAAATGGAAAACTTCCTCCTGCAATATTGTTTTCCATCCCAAGATGCACATGTGTGTACAATATGGGAACATTATCACAAACTATGTTGCGATTCTGGCCATAACATTGGTCGTTTGACCCGGAAGCCACGAAACCTCGAACATGATAGGTCATTTATGTGATGGTTTTTTCGAGATGTTCACAATATACCAAGTTTGGTATTTTTCCTTGCAAATATGTCACATAATATGACACCACGTGAAGGTTTTACATTGTTTGGACCGTTTTTGAATTTTTCATATCCGTTTCGTATTATGGTCAAAACGGCGGGCACGAAGGTTCATAGATAGGGGGTGAGCCTCGCTAAAATTTCATTGGATCTATGAAGAAACATCATATTGTGAACCTAAAAATGATGATCTACTAGCTGTAGTTTAAACCGGACCCACTTCCTACCGATTCGGCAGACATTTGTCTTTTTCGCCAAGGGTGGACGGAAAGGTTTGAGATATCCTACTTGGGACATTGTATATGTAATGTGGTCTAGTATTTTTTTAAAATATGGTGGTAGCATTTTGACTTAACCATTTGGTGGTTGCTTCACAAAATGCCCTGTTTTTGCACTCAGAAAATGCAAAATGCTTTTTCTGTGCGACGAAAAGGAAAACTTCCTCCTGCAACATTGTTCGTCATCCCAAGATGCACATGCATGCGCAATATGGGCACATTATCACAAACTATGCCGCGATTATAGCCATAACATTGGTCGTTTGACCTAAAAGCCATGAAACCTCGAATAAGATAGGTCATTTTTGTGAAGGTTTTTTCCAGATGTTCGTAATATACCAAGTTTGGTATTTTTCCTTGCAAATATGTCACATAATATGACACCACGTGAAGGATTTACCTTGTTCGAACCATTTTTGAATTTTTCATGCCCGTTTCAAACTATGGTCAAAACAACGGGCATGAGGGTTCATAGATAAGGGATGAGCCTCACTAAACTTGCATTGGACCTCTGAAGAAACAACATATTGTGAGTCTAAAAATGATTTTTTCAAAAAACATGAGCATTAGATCATGTACATGTAGTTCAAATCGGACCCACTTCCTGCTGATTCGGCAGGAATTTGTCTTTTTCGCCAAGGGATGGAAGGAAAGGTTTTAGATACCCCAGTTGGGACATTGTCCATGTAATGTGGTCTAGTATTTTGTAAAAATAGGGTGGAACCATTTTGAAACTATTATTTAGTGGTTGCTTCATAAAACGTATATTTTGGGTCGAAAGCCATGTCAATCTGTGGACAATTTTCTCCAACCAATTAGAACACAGTAATCGTAGTGCCACGGATCAGAGTCCAGAACTCGATCTTGCCTATCGATATCATCTCGATCCAACGCCCCAGTGGAACCGCTCACGCCCACCAAATTTGCGTGCGTGGACGCTAGGGTTAGGCGCACCCCACCCATCCCGTCGCATAGCCCGAGTCCCAGACCCACCCACGAGCGCCACCTCCCTCCTCTCCTCTCCCATCCATCCCCTCCCTATCTCCTCCTTCCCCGGCGCATCACCATCGGCCATCCCAGGCCTCTAGTGCCCTTCCTCTCCCCATACCACATCTGACCCTACCAAACCTCTCAAGATCCGTTCTCTGAGCATGCCGCCATCGATTATGGAGCACCCCGGTGAGCTCCCATCTAGATCTCGATGCAGGGCCAACCCTCCCCTCTCTCTCCGTCAAGGTGCTTGACGATGGAGCCAGCGGCGGACACGACTCAACCATCACATTGACTTGATACCATCCCCTTCCCCAACCAAACCCTAGCCCTCCCACTCCCTTCCTCTCCGTTGGCATGGGGATTAATCACTGTATCTGGCATCAGCATGGCCGGATCCGGTGGCTACGAGGCTGGATGCGTCGGATCCGGTGCCCGAATATCGTGTCGATGTCTCTATGGCGAAGGGAGCCAGTGGAGGCCTTGGGCTCCTCGGAGGATGTCGGCGGACGGTGCACAGGGACAAGGGGAAGCACTCCGTCTTCGTCGACGTAGTGGAGCGGGAGGATGCCGGAGGATGGCACGCAGGGATAGTGGATAGGGAGCCATGACGCGCACGTCAGATCTCGAGAGAAAGGTGAAGGAGGCATTCGTTGTCGACATTTTCATGCTAGCCGCCGAGATATCAACCCAGGACATCGTCATCTTCCTCACCTGGTACGTTCCTCTGGTCTCCGGCTAGATCTCCGTCTGGTATGTGACAGCGGGTGCTGGTGCAGCTGGACAAGATGTCCAAGGTGCGTCGGTTCTGGAACTGGTACCACCACAACATCAGACACATGATGATCCTGCTACATAGATAGATAGAACTTGTTGATTCTAGCATATTCACTGTGGATGAGTGTGATGATGATCTTCTAGCATATTAACTGTGGATGATGATATTCTAGCATATGATGTGATTAAATTGGATGATAATCTCCTCAAGGCCTCTCCTTGATTTGATATAAATATAATAACTCAAACATTGTATTGTTGTTAGAATATTCTGCAATTGGTAATACATTAGTACATAGCTACTATTGGTTATACTTGTGATACTAGATGGACAATCCTCTGATGTATGTTTTGTATGGTCACCTTAATTCTGTAGATGTCTGAACAAATTTAAGGTTACTTTAATAGTCCTCTCAATTGTTGAACAAACCCGTACATGTGCTTGATAATTGAAGCATAAAACCAGTTCTCTTTCTTGTATATTTACAATTTGATCATCACAAATAAACAACATCCATGTAGGACTCTGTTCAATTCCACATGGAATAGCTGAGACATTGTTGATGTAAACACTTCTGCTAGCAGATCCTTGGCTTGAATTTAGATGGTTGCTGTATTGTGGGCAAGTAACCACTACACTTATGTTTGCTTCTACATAGTGTAGATTATGCTTTTGCTTATACATAGTGTAATCTTGGGATGGGGATATGGGAGTCATGGAACCCATGTTTTTAAACGAAATGATGCATTCATTCCGTAAGACTGTCAAGTATACCATGTTTATGTTAACACTCTGTAGACTCGTCGTTGACACAATTTTGTTTTCTTCTGTGTTACCACCAGAATTCTGACATGTTGCAGCGGAAGTATTCCTGGATGGACGGTGTCCCTATCGATACCATCGTGGCATCACGCCCTGCATGGGGTGTCATAGTTCTCCTCTCAGGTACTACAGACTTTTCATCTTTGCCCTTCATGTGTTTCTCGTAATTCTACTGAAACTTCATATGTGATTGCTCATGAGTTAATTTAGCTAATTGGAACCCTTTGGAGTTTATCTTGTATATATATTGTTTCTGAGTTTAAGCATGAAATATTTGTTGTTCTGAAAGTGATCTTTCACCTCTTTGGTGTTGTTGTCAGTTTATATGATATCTTGCTGCCATGTTACCCTGACATGTTTCCATTACTTATACAAAAGATAATACCAAGTTGTAACATTAAGTTGGAAGTCGCTAGTGCGTCATGTGCTAGCTTGTTTGTTTGCGTAGTGACTAGAGGAAACTCATGTAGCATTGTCACACCTTTTTTTATGCGACATGAAGTGGCGGTCAGCGTCCAACAAGGGCGAGGAGACTAACCAAACCGAGAAGGCGGATCTCTTTTTCCTGTTTAGGTATGGTCAAGTACAACTCAGTTTTATTAAGTATCAACTACTAAATATGCCCTATTTCTGCATTGTTTTGGAGCTTTCGAAAATATTGTACCCTCGTTCTTTTGCATAGCTTAACATGTTCTTTTGTTGTTACCGGATATTAAGTGGTGTTCCTCTCCTTTACAAGAGCTGCAGTCTGAAGTTTGAAGAAGCTCGCAGTCTGAAGTTTGAAGAAGCTCGCAGTCTGAAGTTTGAAGTCAGAAGTCAGAGCTAGATTTTAGATCGTAGTATTACTATGTTAATAGAAATTGTTTTGTTGTTACTTGAAAGTGTTCAATCTGTTATATTGTGTATTTGAAATATTTGTTGTTTACTATTAAATAGTGCAAAACTGTAATCTATGAGAAATTGGAATCTGATGAGTGGGTACTGTAGGAATTTGAATGTTGACTAGCGGACCTGTGTGGAACTTACGCCTGACTAGTAGGGTCTAGTATTTAATCGCCACTAACAAGTAGGACCCATCTGACATGTGGGACCAATTGTAAATTAAATCGGAAAAATGAAAATGTTGAGCCAACAAAATTGCCACGGCCAAATATATGGGCTTGTCCACGTAATAAAGCCCACATAATAAATGGATAGTAAAATCCAAGGCTTAGAAAACAAAAGGCTGGAATTGTTGGGCTGGCCCATGTAAAGCATCGAATTGGGCCAGGCTGAATCTGATCAACGACCATATGATTTGGTCATTGATTTGCCACGTAGGATCGTCCATGTAGGATCTTATGTGGACAAAGTAGATAAGCCATGACCAATTTTTTTTGGTCATAAGTTCTATGACCATCTATTTTGGTCATAACTGTCCATGACCAATTCAAAAAAGGTCGTTAGCTATCTATAGTGACCCTCGTTATGTGACCTACTATTTTTGGTCATAGAAAGGTCATAGATGAATTACTATGACCTTTCTATGACCAATATTTGGGTTCACTAGTTAGCACATTCCTTGTAGTGTTTGATACTGCACTGATGGTCGTGATGATTGGGGGAGGCGCAGGGGATTGGGATCATGTGATCACTAAACGAGTAGAGGGATGTTCGTTTGAGTGGGAGTTCTTTTGTTTTAAGTTCGATAACATAATTAAAACTTGAACTCATTATTATGAACATGGTCTAAACATTTTACAAATCCATTGTAGATGTCTCGCCCACCCACCTTCAACCTTAGCACTTTCCTCGAGAAGGACAAGCTGAAAACTGATGGAACCAACTTCACCGCATGGTTCCGCAATCTTAGGATCCTCCTAGTCCCCTACAAGTTGACTTATGTCAACGAGGCTAAGCTTCCGGCTAAGCCTGCAGATTCCGCCTCCCAGGACGAAAAGAATGTCTGGCAGTCCAAGGCGGACGTTTTCTCCCTCATCCAAAGTGGAATGCTCTATGCCATGGATCCGGAGCTTCAAAAGCGTTTTGAGAAGATGAATGCTTTTGAGATCATTGAGGATCTCAAGGCTGTCTTTGCTCCACAGGCCCGTGCAGAGAGGTATGGTGCTTCCTAGCTTTTCTTCTCTGCTAAAATGGAAGAGCGCATCAGTATTAGTGAGCACATGGTCAAAATGTCTAGCTACGTTAAGCGTTTGAATGCCCTCGATTGCAATATCCTAGAGGAGCTCGCAATTGATAGGGTGCTGCACTCGCTTCCCCTAGCTATAAAAGCTTTGTGATGAACTACAACATGCAAGGGATGACTAAAACCCTTGCTAAGGTGTTCGCCATGCTCAAAACTGCTGAGGTTGAAATCAAGAAGGAGCACATAGTGTTGATGGTCAATAAGACCACCAATTTTAAGAAGCCGAGGCAAAAGGGAAAAGGCAAGGGCAAGAAGTCCAAGAAGGATGGCAAGATCATTTCCAGTACCTCGAAGACTGCCAAGCCCGGCCCTAAGCCCGTCACTATGTTCTACTAATGCAAAGGGGATGGGCACTAGAAACGCAACTGCCCCAAGTACCTTGAAGACAAGCGAGCTGGCAAGATATCTGCCAAGGACAAAGGTATATGTGATGTACATGTTATTGATGTGTTCCTTACAAGCGCTAGGAGTAAGACCTGGGTATTTGATACCGGTTCTGTTGCTCACATTTGTAACTCTCAACAGGATCTCCAGAGTAGGAGGCGCCTGAGGAAGGACGAGATGACGATGCACATCGGCAATGGTTCGAGAGTCGAAGTGATGGCCATCGGCACCCTACATCTTCGTCTGCCGTCAGGATTATTTTTGGTTTTGAATAAATGCTACTATGTACCCGCATTGAGTATGAATATTATGAGTGGGTCTTGCTTATTGCAAGACCGTTATTCGTTTAAATCAGGAACAAATGGTTGTTCAATTTATATGAATGATATTTTCTATGTTCATGCTCCTACGTGTGATGGTTTATTCTTACTTGATCTTGATTGCAGTACACACATCCATAGTGTTGGTGCTAAACGTTGTAAGCATAATGATGATAATTCCATGTTTATGTGGCATTGCCGTCTTGGTCACATTGGCATAAAATGCATGAAGAAGCTTCATTCAGAAGGGCTTCTTGGATCATTGGATTTCGAATCCCTTGATACATGTGAACCTTGCCTCATGGGCAAGATGACTAGGACACCATTCTTCGGGACAGTGGAGAGAGATGTAGACCTACTGGGAATCATACATACGGATGTATGTGGACTAATGAACATCTCAACATGCAATGGTTATCGTTACTTTGTTACCTTTACTGACGACTTAAGCAGATATGGATATATCTACTTAATGAAGCACAAGTCTGAAACCTTTGAAAAGTTCAAGAAATTTCATAAAGAAGTAGAGAATCAACTTAACAAGAGAATCAAGCATCTTCGATCGGATCGAGGAGGCGAGTATTTGAGTTATGAGTTTAACGTGCACTTGAAGGACTATGGGATTATCCCACAGCTCACGCCAGCAGGAACACCACAGCGTAATGGTGTGTCGTAACATCGTAACTGAACCCTATTAGATAGTGTGTGGTCCATGATGTCTTTAACTGATTTGTCTGTGTCTTTTTGGGGATACGCGTTAGAAACCATTGCTTTTATTTTAAACCGAGCACCATCCAAATCCGTGGAGACAACCCCATATCAGATATGGTATGGACAGAAGCCAAAGTTGTCATTTCTGAAAGTTTGGGGTTGTGAGGCTTACATTAAGAAACTACAGCCTGACAAACTCAAACCCAAATCGAAAAATGTATCTTTGTGGGATATCCAAGGGAAAACATTGGGTATAATTTCTACAACCAAGCCGAAGGCAAAACGTTTGTCACAAAAACCGACACCTTTCACGAAAAAGAATTTCTTGCTAAAGGAGTTACTGGAAGGAAAATTGAGTTAGATGAAGTTGTTGACCCTTCTCTCCAAATTCCGAGTAGCGCAACAGAAGCTGTTCCAAAACCGCTCTCCAACATGGAGGAAGAGCCCAATTATGATGATCAAAACAACGACATTGAGACTCCTGAGGTTCGCAGGTCTACAAGAATTCGTGCCACTCCTGATTGGTATAGTAGCCTTGTGATGTTTGTCATCCTAGATGAATAGGAGGAACCTGCAAACTACAAAGAAGCTATGGATAGTGCTGACTCCGATAAATGGCTAGAAGCCATGAAATCATAAATAGGATCCATGCATGAGAACCAAGTTTGGACCTTAGTAGATCTTCCAGAAGGCCGCAAGGCCGTGGAAAATAAATGGATTTTTAAGTAAAAGACAGATGCGAATGGTAATGTGACCGTTCACAAAGCTCGACTTGTCGCAAAGGGGTTTCGACAAATCCAAGGAGTTGACTACGTCAAGACTTATTCTCCCGTAGTGATGCTTAAGGCTGTCCGGATTTTAATAGCAATTGCTGCACATTTCGACTATGAAATTTGGAAGATGGATGTCAAGACCGCATTCCTCAGTGGTCACATTGATGAAGAGTTGTATATGATGCAACCAGATGCTTTTGTTGATCCTAAGAATGCTGGAAAGGTGTGCAAGCTTCAATGGTCCATTTATGGATTGAAGCAAGCATCTCGGAGCTGGAACCAACATTTTGATCAAGTGATCAAGAGTTTTGGATTTGTCCAAAATCAACAAGAGTTTTGTGTTTACAAGAAAGCGAGTGGGAGCTCAGTTGTTTTCTTAGTATCATATGTGGATGACATATTACTCATGGGAAACGATGTGGATCTTATGAGAAGCGTGAAAGCATATTTGAGTAACCAATTTTCCATGAAGGATCTAGGTGAAGCTGCATACATACTAGGAATCAAGATCTATAGAGATAGATCAAGGCGCCTAATTACATTAAGTCAGAGTACTTACATTGAAAAGATTTTGAAGAGGTTCAAAATGGAGAATACCAAAAGGGGCTTGGTACCAATGATGAAGAATTGCAAAATGAGTATGACTCAATGTCCGGTAACGGATAATGATAGAGAAAAGATGTCTTACATCCCCTGTGCCTCAACCATAGGATCTATCATGTATGCAATGTTAAGTACGCGACCTAAGGTGGCATTGGCTCTTAGTTTGACGAGCCAATACCAAAGTAATTCAGGACCGGATCACTGGACAGCTGTAAAGAATATCCTAAAGTATCTGAAAAGAACAAAGGATCTGGTCCTAATCTATGGAGGAAGTGATGAAGCTCTAAACGTAACAAGTTATGTGGATGTGAGCTAGAACTCATATCATGATGACTTGAAGTCTCAAACAGGATTTGTGTTCCTAGTGAATGGTGGGGCGGTAAGCTGGAAGAGTAAGAAGCAGCCGGTGGTGGCGCAATCTTCAATGGAGTCTGAATACATTGTTGCGCACGATGCAGCAAATGAAGCTGTTTGGCTAAGGAATTTTTTCATCGAACTAGGAGTTTTTCCTAATGTGCAAGACCCCGTGACGATCTATCGTGATAACACGGGAGCTATTGCAAACACAAAGGAAGCAAGAACTCTTTCCGCGGCCAAACACATCAAGCTTAGATTTCACGCCATCCGACAGAATGTTGATGAAGGTGAAGTCAAGATTTGCAAAGTAGATACGGAACTGAATATGGTAGATCCTTTGACCAAAGCTCTCCATCGGGAAAAGCACAAACAACACCGAGATTCCATTGGTGTTAGGTTCCTGCCTATTGTAAACTAGTTTTATTTGTACTCTAGTGCAAGTGGGATACTGAAGGAGTTATGCCCTAGAGGTAAATAATAAAGTGTATTATTTGATATATCTCCTATATGTTCATAATACATTTCATATTGTGCTATAACTGTGTTAATATGAAATGTTAATACACGTGTGGTATGTAAACAAACTGTGTCTCTAGTTACCTCTAGCAAACTAGTTCATTGGTCATGAGGATGGCCTGGGTTTCAAGATCATGGGCATTTATGCCAATTGATAATGGGGTCATGTTATTAGTTGAATAACATGATAAACAAACATCTGACCATTATATCTTGAATGATATCTAGTTACAAAGTTCACCATTGATTATAAAACACAGAGAACCTCGCAACCTGATCCTTTGACTATGAGGTAATGCAAATCACCATTCCGGAGGAAGCTTAGATGGTTATCAAGAATCATCTCGTAACAGGGTGATCAAAAAGGTGCCACTCAGATTTTCCAAAGGAATGCATAGAGGAGTACATATCAAGACCAGGATTTGTCTAATCGATGTAACAGATAGATACATGTGTCCATCTCGGTGACGTTGCATTAATGAGGCTTGCAAGCATGTGACTTAGTCACGAAATGCAACGACATGAGAACGAGTAAACAAGTTCATTGGTAACGAGACCGAATTAAGGTATGGGGATACCGAAGATCAAGTCTCGAATGAATTTGGTATAATATGACAAAAGAAACGGGAAACGACTATCTCATGGTTCCAGCGATTATTTTCGTGAAACGCACGGGGGTCACATGGCCATCCAGGTCCCTCTGTTGATCATTGATGTGAGAGTAGTCTCAATAATGTCCGGAGTGTTTCCGAACCGAAGGATATCACGCTTAAGGGTAGGGACGCTTAGGGTAGATGAGATATCGTAGGAGAAATAGAGAAAGAGAAACCGGAACAGTTCCAGGTAACATCCGATGGAGATCGGAAGGGGTCCGGAAGGTGTTCCAGAGTGAAGGAATAATATAATATGTATATTTTAATGTTAATTGGAGAATTAATATTAAATATATTTTTTATTTTATTATTAAAGGCTTCATAATGCTAATGGGCCTCACCCGAAGGATGGCCCAATAAGGCATGGCGCCTAGGGAGAGGGGGCCAGCCGGCCTGGGCTTGGTGGGCCGCCCCAGTGGGGCCCACCTAGGGCCGGCGGCTGCCCCTAGATGGCTAGTGGGTGTGGGGTTTAGTCCCACACCGCCTGGCCCCTAGTTGGTGCGCCCCTTCCCACTATATAAAGGGGTGTCCCTTCCCCCTTTGGAATCATCCCATTCCCTCTCATTCTCTCTCTCATCCATTGAGGAGTTCTCTGTAATATTGGAGATGACCTCGTGGGTGAGTTCTCCACCTTCACACCACCGTCGTGTGATCAGCGATCTGGCATCTACTTCTTCCACTGCTCGGCTGGATCGGAGTCCGGTTGACGCCTCCTACACCGGACATGTGACGAACTTCGGAGGCACCACACTTGGGGTGCTGCTCGTCTTCATCAATATACGCCTTCCTACGTAAGGCGTGCCTCAGTCTTCAAAGGTATGAATACCGTCTCTCTCCTCTGTTACTTATGTCTACATAGTATAGATCCTGGTATTAGTGTTCGAGTAGATAGAATTTTTTTGTTTTCTTCTACGGAACCCTTCAAGAAGAAGAAGAAGAAACATCAAATGGTGTGGCAGCCATCGCCGCCACCTCTACACCCACCTTCTCACTCTTCGACTCTCCAAATGAGAATATCTCCAACAAGAACGTCACTTGCCTTATGGCAAGAGCATCAGAGGTATCATCATCTCCTCTCTCCACCTCTATGATCAATGATGAATTGAATGATGATATAACTCTTGAGGTGAAGGAGGAATTAGCCGCTTTCGATGTTTATATGACTAACTTAAAAGGGGAGCACAAGAAGCATTTTGTGAATCTCTTGAGTCAACTTTCTCACACACAAGATCTTCTTGATGACAGGTCCAAACTTGGGAGAGAGCACATTCTTGAGATGGATGCTCTAACTAATGCACTAGAAGAAGAGCAAGAGACTAGAGAGTATCTTGAAGAAAAACTTGAAGGCCTCGATGAGGCAAATGATCTAATTGTTGCTAAACTCATTAAGGAACATGACCATGCCATTGCTAAGTATAAAAAGGCTAAAAAGGATAATACTGAGTTTGGTGTTGTTCATGACAAACTTGCCGATGACTTTGAGATGCTTAACAAGGCTCAGAAGGCCTTGGAAAGTGAACTCTTGACTCTCACAAAGTCTTGTGAACAACTTCAAACTCAATTGACTAATATTGCCTCACCTAGTATTTTCATTCCCTCTAGTAGTACAAACCTCTTTGAAGAAAATGCTAGGTTGAAGGGGGAGCTTGCAAAGGCCACCTTCCCTGAAGGAAGCAAGTCTCTTGATGAACTTTTAAGTAAGCAAAGGTTAAATAATGAGAAAATAGGCATTGGCTATGTGTCCAAGGCCAAGAAGAAGAACAACAAGAAGAAGAAGGCCAAGCCCACACAAGCAAAAGACAAGACCATTATGGCTAGTAATACCACAAGTGGCAAAACTATGTCACAAGATGACTTTGCGGGAAGTACTAACCCTCACTATGTCTTAATACGTGATTATTATGGCGATGTTTATGCACAATATGTTGGTCCACTTGATGGTTATATTGCTTGGTCTATTTGGGTTCCCAAGACCCTTGTCACTAACAAAATAGGACCATTGAAAAATGGGTACCTAAAAATCGTTTGATATCTTGTAGAACTATGCTTCTGGTGGGTCAAAGTGTGTGCTTGATAGTGGATGCACAAGTCAAATGACTAGAAACAAGGTGATAATGATGGAGTTAATGCCAAATCATGATCAAATAACCGTCACTTATGCCGATAAAGCAAGATCTCAGGTAATGGGTCTTGGCAAAGTTGTGGTTGCACATGATACTATTCTCGTGGGCGTCATGCTTGTTTAGACACTTGGGTATAATTTACTTTCAGTCCGTGCTCTTACAAAGATGGGCTTTTCCATCTTTATTGAGAATTATATTGTGGTTCTCTTGTGGAGAAAGACTCTAAATGTCGCTTTTGTTGGGTACGTCGAAAATGACTTGTATGTGGTGGACTTTTCGGGGAAAACCACTACAAGTGCGATGTGCTTATTCGGAAAGGCCGATGTGGGTTAGCTGTGGTATCACCGTCTAGCCCATGTCAATATGAGAACTTTGCAAAGTGTCCACAAGGGTGGCCATATTGTTGGACTAAAAATAAAATATTTGTTTTGCCAAATATCGTATGTGCAGGGCTTGTGTTGAAGGAAAAATGCATGATTCTCCCCACAAACCCAATAACATTGTAAAGTCCAAGAGGATCTTGGAGCTTATTCATGTGGATCTCTTTGGTCCTCCATCTCATGAAAGTCTTGGTGGGAAGAAATATTGTTTGGTGATTGTTGATGACTACTCAAGATATACATGGGTTTATTTCTTCGAGTTAAAGATTGAGACCCAACAAAATTTCATCGACTTCGTCAATATGGTTCAACGTTAATACAATGTCCCTATGTTGGTGATTAGAAGTGACAATGGCACCGAGTTCAAGAACTACACCTTGAATGTATTTCTTAGTGATGAGGGGATAAAACATCAATATTCCACTGCATATACCCCTCAACAAAATGCTGTAGCTGAGAGGAAGAACCGGACATTAATGGATATGGTAAGGTCCATGTTGGCAGAGTTTAAGTCTCCATACAACTTTTGGGCTGAGGCTATCTCCACCGCATGGCATGCATCAAACCGGCTCTACCTTCGCAAGAAGTTGATCAAAACTCCATATGAGATACTTACCGGTAACAAGATCAACTTATCATACTTCCGGTGTTTGGTTGTAAGTGTTTCTATCTCATAAAAGGTGTTCGCTTGTCCAAATTTGATTCCAAAGCTTTAGAGGGTATTTTTGTTGGCTATGGTCTATATTCCCACACTTATAGAATCTATGATAAACTCTTCGGAAGTGTCATAAAATATTGTAGTGTAGTTTTCGAAGAATATGATGCCCCCCCAAGCGGGGCGTGTTGATATTTGTGATGTATATGATGAAATACCTCAAGATGCCATAAGAATAATGGGTGCGGGATTCATCCGCCCCATTGAGGAACCTCTTGTGGTGGATCGAGGAGAACTATGCTCTACTCAAGTGGAGCCCTCATCTTCACAACATCAACAAGCTCCTATTGATGAAGCCAATGATGACTCAAGCCAAATACAAGATGAGAACCCTCACCATGTTGATCCGGTTGGAAGCTCCAGTCCGGACTATCCGGCCTCTCCATTGACCGGATTGTCCAGTCTTGCATAATCAATTGCACAAGGCATATTCATTGAGTCGTCCACAAGGTCATCTCGACGTCTCTCAAGAAGTATGCCTGATCAAGACCAAGATCAACATGAGCCTCATAATGATGAGATGAATCCAATAATGATGAAGGTCAAGTTGGAGGTCAAGACGAGGACCAAAATAATGAAGAGATCCCCACAAGAAAAACAAGGAGGTTGAAACTCATCGCAAAGCTAGAGTGGACAGAATGTTGTAAAGAAGAGACCACACTCTTGAGAATGTTCTTGGTGATCTAAGGAGTGGAATGTCCACTTGAGCTCAGTTGAAGCATTTTGGTGATCATCAAGCTCATATATCCATGGTGGAGCCCAAGAAAGTATGGAAAGCTCTTGAAGGTTCAGATTGGTTAGAAGCTATGCATAATGAGCTCAACAACTTCGAGAGAAACAAACTTTGGAAGTTAGTATAAAATCCTAAGGAGTGTCGCAATGTTATTGGCACTAAATGGATATTCAAGAACAAGCAAGATGAACATGGAATTGTTGTGAGGAACAAGGCAAGATTGGTAGCTCAAGGGTTCTCTTAAATTGAAGGCATTGATTATGGAGATACTTATGCTCCCATGTCTCACCTTGAGTCCATCCGTATCCTTCTTGCATATGTTGCACATCATAACTTTAAATTGCAACAAATGGATGTGGAAAGTGCTTTTCTAAATGACCCATTGCATGAGTTGGTTTATGTTAAGCAACCCCCGGGGTTCGAGGATGCCAACTTCCCAAATAACGTCTACAAGCTTGATAAGGCGCTCTATGGGCTTAAACAAGCTCCACGCACGTGGTATGAGCACCTTAGATAGTTGTTGTTTGCCCGTGGGTTTGAAGTTTGGAAAATTGATCCCACTATTTTTACTAAGAAAGTCAAAGGGGAACTTTTCATTTGCAAAATATATGTTGATGATATTATATTTGGGTTGTCTAACAAAGCATTTAATGATGAATTGTTGAAGCTTGTGACTGACAGGTTCAGGATGTCCATGATGAGCAATATTCTTCAATCAAGCCAGTAAGAGGAGCAAGTTAAGGTTATTCCTTGGTTTTGAGATCAAGCAAGTAAGAGGAGCAATATTCTTCAATCAAGCCAAGTATACTCAAGACATTCTCAAGAGGTTTGATATGAAAGAACTAAATGGATCTCCTACTCCCATGGCAACCAAGACTCAACTTAATCCAAATGGTAAATATGTGGATCAAAAGGTATATCGGTCCATGATTGGTTCTTTGCTTTACCTTTGTGCATCTAGACTTGACATAGTGTTAAGTGTAGGAGTATGTGCAAGATATCAAGTGGCTCCTAAAGAAAGTCACTTGATGGAGGTCAAAAGAATCTTTTTATATTTGGTTCATACCCCAAACTATGGTGTGTGGTATCCTATGGGCTCAACATTCTCTCTTTGTGGGTACGGATTTGGATTGGGCTGGTGACAAGGATTATAGGAAATCAACCTCCAGGGCTTGCCAATTTCTTGGTAGGTGTTTGGTTTGTTGGTCCTCCAAAAAGCAAAATTGTATATCTCTCTCCACCACTGAAGCTGAATATGTGGCTGTAGCTAGTGCATGCACTCAATTTCTATGGATGAGGCAAACTTTAAAGGAATATGGTGTCCATTGTGACAAAGTGCCTCTTCTATGTGACAATGAAAGTGCTATCAATATTGCCTACAACCCGGTAGATCATACAAGGACAAAGCATATTGAGATTTGTCATCATTTCATTAGAGATCATGTTGCCCGAGGGGATATCGAGCTATCTTATGTGTCAACCAAAGACCAACTTGTCGATATATTCACGAAGCCACTTGATGAAGAAAGGTTTTGCTATTTGAGGAATGAGCTAAATATCATAGATTCAAGGAGTTTGACTTGATCATATTGCACACTCACCTATAACTTTATCATTGTGTGGTTTAGTTGCAGGCATGGAGATAGGGTGTGTGCAGTCCTAATCTATTGGGCTATCCCTCCCCCCATAATGCCAAAATTAAGAAAATCAATTCTCTTAATATCATTTTGTGATATGTGAGCTTCATTGATGAGTAGTGACAATGAACCCAAGGATAATTCTACATTGTGTCATGCCTCACACTTTTACATGGTGGCATCCGCCACTGCCCTCTTTGTTGTGAAGAGTTGGTTCTTGATTTGATTGAGTTGGAGTGTTTTTTGACATTTATTTGGATTTTATTGATTAATGGTTCTTCATAGTATGTCATCTTATCCCAAGCCTTATCCCATGTCCTAAAACTTGCTTTCTATCATATATGTCCCCATACACATAATCTGGTGTTTTTGGTCGAAGAGGACCGGAGTTTTCGGTGTGCAAACATCGGAGTCTCCGGTCAGGCCAGAGTTTCTGGTCCATTAGTCTGGTGTCTCTAGTTTGGGACAATTTCGGGCACTAAGAAAGGAGAGGTTGGGGTGAGAGAAATAGATAGTTTCTTTCTTCCACCCCCAACCTCTCCACTCTCACCCGTCACCTCCTCCTCCAAACTCACTGCCCCAGGGCCCTGAAGCCGCTGTGATCCGTCGTGCCGCCGGCCACCTCCACCCTCTCCACCCTTGGGCCATTCCCCACGGGTGGATTCACTCCATGGACGGATCTGGTACAATTTTCTCCCCCATGAACCTAGGGTTCATCCCCTTTGATTTTTTGAAGATTGTACCAATTTAGTCTAGTGGAAACTCTTGGTTGCGGACACTCCTCATACAATAGCTATGTTCCCTTGATCGATCTGCTCGAAATCACTCTCACAGCCTCCGCTATGCAAGCTGATCTTCGGACTAGAGTTTCCGGTCTCTCAGACCATAGACTCCGGTCTGCTTTTTGTACAGACCATAGATTCTAGTGTTGCACACCGGAGACTCCGGTGTAGATGACTTCTAGCACATCAATCAAAGGTTCGAGGCTTTTGTTTTTGAATCATGGACATGTATGCTTATCTACATGCTTTTTCCCTTACTATATATTCATAGGTGGATCTGGTTCTCGTCATCCACCTCGCACCAAGGCCAAGTCCAAAAGGGCAGATCCTCAATATGATGAAGCAGACGACCAATATGTGATTAGACCCTCTAACCAGGGGAAATAGGCCAGAGATGCTTCTTACATGCGAAGGAAAGCTGAGCGTGTTGAGGATGAGGCCCGTGCCAAGATATCCAAGTATGACAACTTGCAATCCTTAGCTAACATGTCCAAGAAAGAGTACCGCGAGCTGCACAAGATGAGGTTCTATGACTTTCCAAGAACCAGTGAGTATCCATGCTATTGGAGGAAGGAGCAAAAGGTGTTCATGACTGATATCTATTGCAAGCTCACCAAGTCCCCAGAAGTATCTAGACTTTGCCTACAGGCGTGCCAATGACTACTTCACAGATGCTATTTGGATCACTGAGAATCTTGGGATACATAATCTTATGGAGATCCATGAGGACTATAACATTGTCCTTTGTTCAGCAATTCTATGCCACTATTGTATTTGATCATGATTAGGCTAGGACAATGACATGGATGACCGATAACTTTCGCTGCACTACAACCTTCTATGATTTTGCCAAAGTCATTCACCTGACCTTCAGTGGTGTGTCTATTTCTATTAGGCACCGCATGCATGATGCGGCACTTGAAGAAAGTAAAGGCAAGCTTGCACCTCTCTATGGGAGTAATGCCACAGTTGGGGAGTCTAAGGGACTCAAACCTCTCTACAATCTGTTGTTGTGGATCTTTGTCCACACCATTGCTCCAAGTGCTAGAAATGATGATGCTATCTGGTGTGTGCTGGTTAACTTGCTCCATCATGTTCACAAGGTGGTTTGTGCTGGCCTTACTGCTGAAGGATTTCCCATTGACATCATGGATTTCATTTTTGAGGAGATGCATCATGCCATACTTTTCAGAAAATCTCCTCCATATGAAGCTTTTGTGATGAGGATCATCAACACTCAATCTCATGGTTCACCTCTCGCCCCCCTCCTAACCTTGAAGGGCATGTCTCTGTGGCTCTCCAAAAGCAAGGGATAATGGGTCTAGCTCCTAGGCAGCCATATGCTAGTGAGGATGATGAGATTTCTGAGGCTGAGTGGGCTCCCACTCCTCCGAGGGGCTCTAGAAGGAAGAATGCCTCCAATGCACCTATCACCCATGAGTATGTCCAAGAGAAGGCATCCTTTTTGGGAGAAGACGCTATGTTGCATGAATGTGGACATTCGCAAGGAACAACATGCCTCCTATAAGAGCAACCGTAGAATTGAGAATATCCTTAAGGAGATTAAGGATCAAGGTGAAGAGGAAGAGAAGGAAGGAGAGGCAGAATACACTGATGAGCATGTGGCTGAACTGTCTACAGAATCAGATCACACGCTCTCGTTTGGTGCATGGAATGCAAGGAATGACAACCTGGTTGATTGGAAGACCTTCTCAGAGGTCACATCTATCTTTGCTTCTCAGGGTACTTCCTCCTCTCACCCTCATGGCAAAGGCCCCAAGGTTCTAGGTGCTGATGATGACTATGAGCATGAGGATGATGACAACGATGACTACGGGTGATTCCTTTGGGGAAATAGCTTGGTTTTTTCCCTTTTTGGCGTCTCGATGCCAAAAGGGGAGAAGATGTCTATTAGGATCATCGAGATTTGATTTGCATGGGATGGGAATTAGCATTAGGCTGCTTCTTATTTACTTATGCACTTGTATCTTAAAATTTGAACATTTGCTTTATTTGGTTCTTGTGAAACTATCCTTTGCATATGGACATGCTATGCCCGTATTATTATTGTAATGGTAAAGGTAAAGGCTCAGGTGGTAATCTTTCTATTCTATGTAAGCCTTTACTTCCCTTTTCCTAATATGATTTGTATTACATGTATAACTCTCTACACATTGTCCGGGGGAGCATAGCTATGTCTCTTATTTTAAGCATTTTTTCATGTAAAACCTCTTGTTGTCATCGAACACCAAAAAGGGGGAGATTGAAAGAACATTTATTGTCTTAATCAGTTTAAGTGTTCATTAACAACTTGGGGACACTTTTTACCATGTGCTAATTATTTCAGGTGGATCTACTGAAAATAGAAAAGTCTACAAACAATAGGAAGTTTTCCCTGGCTAAAACAAAATCCAGATGAAAAGTCTAGACCGGAATCTCCGGTGTGCAAGGACCGGAGTTTCCGGTGTGCACCGAAGTTTCGGCCCAAACCTCCGGCATGGATCGATGCTGAAGCCCAGGGTCATTCTGGCTAAGGGTCCAGAGACATGCCAGAATCTCCGGTGTGGAGTCATAGACCGGAGTCTCCGGTGTGCAAACTCCGGAGTCTCCGGTGTTCTCAGGACCAGAGTTTCGGTCAAGTCTCCGGAGATATGTTCAAGACCAGGTCCAGGACACTCTAATTAGGGTCCGGAGATGGGCCGGAGTCTCCGGTGTGAGCTTCTTGCAGACCGGAGTTTCCGGTGTGGAAACTCCCCAACAGGCAGAAACCGGTCTAAAGCAGTGGGCCTATAAATAGGGGACCTCATCCCCAACCTCAGGATGCTCATGTTTAGAAAAGAAGAACACCCATTTGAGAGCCACCAAATCAATAAGATCTCCCTCTCCAAGCAACCAAAGTCCCTGATCTTTGGAGAATCAAAGGAGGAGGCCTTGATCTATAGCTTCGCCAAGAGAGATCTTCATTTCCCCCTCATTCACTTGAGGGCCCCTTGCTTTAGGGTTTCATTGGAAACCCTAGGCCTTGATTTGGTTCTTACAAGCTTATATTTGATTGTTGTGACATCTTGCTTGGATTCGGGAGCCTCCAATTCAGTTCTGGATGTGTGCCTCGAACTTGTTGTAAAGGTGTTGGTTTCCACCTCGAAGGTTACCGATGTAGTGGAAGAGTGAATCGATCCCTTTGGGGTGAGGTTCACCAAAGAACAAGGGAGTCCTTTTGTGGGGTGGTTTGAAACCACCCCCTCTCCAAACGCAGACGTACTCCCCCTCAAAAGGAAGGAACTGCGGGAAATCATCCTTGTATCTCCGTGTGCTCCATTTCGGTTACCTCTATCCTTTACCGCACTTTACTTATTGCTTGATCTTGCCTAGTTAGTTGTACTAGTGTGACATATAGGTAAATTCACCTTAGTTGCATATCTAGAGAATTTATCTTTTGTCAAACCCTAAATTGAAAAAGTGTAAAACTTGAAGTAGCACCTATTCACCCCCCTCTAGGTGCCCATACGACCCTTTCAATTGTTTTATTAGGTTAATGACACAGAATGAATACACCAGTATCATACCATCTTCCTTCTTAATGTTAGTTTTAAAATATTCACAAAAGTTGCTATGATTAGAGTAAATTTAGTGGCTGACCATGTCGTTTGTCCTTCTCAAACTGCCTTCATGAAAGGAAGAAACATCTTAGATGATGTAGTAATTCTACATGAAACAATTGACGAACTACACTCCAAGAAACTAAATGGAGTTTTGTTCAAACTTGACTTTGAGAAGGCCTATGATAAAGTTAATTGGTCTTTCCTTCAGCAAACACTCTATATTAAAGGCTTCTCAGAGGAGTGGTGTACGCTCATACAATATTTCGTGACTAGAGGTAGTGTTGCTATAAAATTCAATGATGACACTGGTAATTACTTTCAGACTAAGAACTGATTGAGACAAGGAGATCCACTATCGCCTATACTATTTAATATAGTGACGAACATGTTGTCAATCCTTATCGAGAGAGAAAGGCTGATAGTCAAATGGAAGGATTAGTTCCACATCTTGTTGATGGTGGTCTTTCTATTCTTCAATATGACGATAATACAATCTTGTTTATGGAACATGATTTGGAGAAAGCAAAGAATCTGGAATTAATTTTATCAACATTCGAGCAGCTTTTCGGATTGAAAATAAACTTCCATAAAAGTGATTTATATTGTTTTGGCGAGGCTCTAAACGAGGCTCGCCTATATGCTGAGTTATTCGGTTGCAGACAGGGGCAATTTCTAATCAACTATCTAGGAATTCCGATTCACTATATGTGTCTCACAAATGTTGAATGCAAACTCGTTGAGTAAAAACTACAAAAACGTCTAAATAGTTGCAAAGGTAAATTGCTATCTCTTGGGGGAGGACTTATACTCATAAATTCAGTACTTACTAATATGGTACTATATATGATCTCATTTTTCCAATTACCAAAAGGTGTCTTCAATAGAGTGGATTATTTCTGATCAAGATTCTTTTTGCAAGGAGATAGTGAAAACAAGAAATATCGAATGATAAAATGGAATGTGGTTTGTCGTCCAAAAGGTCAAGGTGGACTTGGCATTCATGATTTACAAGTTAAGAATAGTGCTCTTCTGGGTAAATGGTTATTTAAGCTACTTACAGAAGAAGATATTTAGCAAACCATTCTATGGAGGAAATATGTTGGCTCAAAATTGTGTCTCAAGTGGTATGGAAACCTAGTAATTCACACTTTTGGGTTGGACTCATGGCATCCAAAAAACATTTCTTTCACTTTGGTGCTTTTAATATCAAGGATGGATCACAAATACGCTTGGCTTGGTCACACTACACTGCGCAAGCAGTATCTAGCTCTATATTCTATTGTGAGACATAAAGGGGATACACTTTATACGGTAATGGAATTGAATCCTCCAAATGTGTCTTTTAAAAGAGATCTCATCAGCCCTCGATTGATTTCTTAGAATAATCTAGTTTTAAGATTGTCCACGATACAGTTGTTGGATGGTGTGGATGAGTTTAAACAGAAATTGCTAGAGAATGGTAAATTTTCTGTTGTCTCAATGTATAGAGCTTTAATACAACCTGATACTGGTCGATGACAGTAGTAAAATTTAGAAGATGAAGATACCACTAAAGACGAAGATATTTGCTTGGTATCTACGTAAAGGGGTTATTCTCACAAAAGATAATCTTGTAAAGAGGAATTGGCATGAAAGTACACAATGTGTTTTCTATCATCAGGAGGAGACGATTAGGCACTTATTCTTTCATTGTAAATTCGCTCGCTCTAGATGGTTAAACATCCAAGTAGCTTCTGGTTTGTCTCCTCCACGTTCGGTAACCAATGTCTTTGGTAGCTGGTTATATGGAATTGATGATAAATACATGACTTTGTTTAGGGTAGGAGCGCTTGCCATTATTTGATTGCTATGGCTATGTACAAATGACAAAAATGTTGTAATAAATTATCTTCTAACTTGTAGGTTATCTATCGGAGCATGGCTACTCTCCATTTATGGGCTTCTCTACAACGTGTGAAGTTTCGCGACTTGTTTACGGAGGGGTATACACGCTTGGAGGATACGGTGATAAATTTTTTCCAGTCATGGATCGTCACGTGACCTACAGATTGATCTCTCATAGTTCTAGGCATCTTACTAAATAGTAGGCCTGGGCATTCGACTAGACCAAACAAATCGGTTTGGTCCCTTGGTCAACTAGAAAATTTGGTTTACTGATTTTAAGTACCTATCGGTCTTGAGAAAATTCCCTAACCGAGGCTTTGGGCCACCCAGAAATTCAGTTTGGTTTTGGTCTACACCGAATGGCCGATGGATTTGCAGATGACTGGGGCACAGACGATTCCAGAGTTGGGGTCAAGGGTGCAGGGACATCTAGGCGACGTCGCAGCCATGCCTTGGTCGGGAGCTCTACGATGCAGCGCCAGGAGGAGGATGAGGCAGAGGCAGAGAAGCTCCAGATCGGGATTGGGGAAGGCCAGAGGAAGGCGAGACGATAGCGGCACCATCTATTTGCGTGGTGGTTGGCACTCTCTCTCTATGCCATGGAGCACTCGAAACGGGGCGACGAATGGGATGTGGGTGGTTGTTGTGAAATGGAAAGGATGAAGACGAGCAGATAACTACCACGCACGTTCTAGGACCGGCCAATGAGGCGGGGCAACGGGGCAGCCGCCTAGGGGCCATCAGAGGCAGGGGCCCTGGTCCAGGTAGTAGTTTAGTATACTAGCAAATATATTTAGGTATGAGGTCCAAGAAGAAAAGAGAAAAAATGGTCCAATCCCACCACGTAGCTAGAGGACTCACATACCAACATAACCTTCTCGATCGGTAATGCTAAAAGATGAATCGATCAATAAGCAGTTGACCCAACACATCGTTATCCTATGTCTAGTTGTCATAGTCGACCCGTCTTCTCCCCAAATTCTCCAATCCCAAAGAACATCGGCGACAACCCTGTCCCCGTGCTTTTCCAATTTCGAGATCGCAGCCATTAATAGAGACCTATTGTGCTATTTCTCTCTCCAATCATCTCACTTTTCATCCTCAACGTTCTAGACATTCCCCATCAACTAGACGTTGGAGGCATCAGATACGGTATGTATCCCTCCCTCTGCTAATCGCGTTCCTCATTTGCTTCATTGTTAAATAGCTTGGTTCCCTGCCTCTGACTGCTCCACATCTCCAATTCTACTATTCTTGAAGGTTGCATTAGATCTATGAAGGTTGCATTAGATCTATTAGAGTCCTGAGAAGATTAGGATAAGAGAAGGGTGACGGCATACAGGGAATGAGCGAGTGATCTTCTTATCCATCTTCGTGCTAAGCAGATCAAGGAACCTACATCGACAATTCGACATCTAGCCATATTCCCATATCCAGGTGATTTTGTTCCCTGTATTGAATTTTTTCTAGAAATTATTTGGTTACATGTCTTCCAAAAAAGATTTATCTGGTCATGAGAAAATTAAGAGAAAGAAACAACTAACTGGTAGAATTCAAGAGAGGTTCAATTGAAAAATTGTTTAGAAGTAGTAGTTCTTCTAGAAACTCTCTGCAACTGTCCCTAGTAGTTGTAGAAGAGCAACAACCCGAGAATTTAGATGATGGTTGTAACATCCCAATTTTAGCAACCCTGATTAGATGTCCAGAATGCAAAAATTAGGGGGAACAAAAACTTTTCTTGTTAAGGTGTTGCAGTGTTTACTTGTCGTTTGTTTGTGATTATGCATATGTATTTGTATTAGATGATATACTCCTTACCTTAATAGCAGTTGACAAAAGCTACTTCCCAAAAACAGTCTTGGCTTAATTTCCATATTCTCAAATGTTCTGGCATTTCAAAACCTGAGCCAAGAAGCCTTTGCAAACCAACTATTTTAGTAGCCTCTATTGATCAAACTATGGAGAGTTATATAACATAATCTCCTTATGTTTTCAAGACAGAACCTTCTACTATTTCTTATCTCCAGATTTAACAAAACTTTTTTATGAAGCATTTGAATTATACCCTTGGTAGAGATACCAAGGACTCTCATCCTATTCAAAATCCAACCTCTTCAAATTGCTCAACCTTACCTCAATCTAGGCTTGATGGTAACCCTAGTAGTAGTTGAATTGTTTGTAAGATGAGTTGTCTTGATCTGATGTATGACTTGATTGCTTAGAAGTAGTATGAGCTAATCTAGTAGCTCATCCTCTAGGATCAAGATACTTTAAGATCACCAAATCCTAAGAAAGAACACAAGATGTATCTGATCTCTAGCCACTAGGTGATCATCTAAAACCCTTAACTAGATCAATTCGGAAGTGATCCCTTCTAGAAGCTTCCAAGTCAATGAAGACAAATATCAAGCATGGATCCTTTATACTCAATCTACACTTCAACATCATCCACTTTATGATGCTTGGGTACCTTGCAACCCATCAAAAACATCCCATCTCATGCTCTAGTCAAAAACCCTCATTCCAATTTTACCCTACAACCACAATACCTGAATTGGGTAAGGCTTAGCCGGAATTTTATATGCATTAGTATTAGTTCCATCGCGGGAGAGGTTTGAGCTGAGGCTACCTCTCAATGTTGTCCACCTATGCAGTGCCCAAGATGACAGATGGTCATGGTTGGGAGGCCATGCTCATAGGAGAGGTGCTTATACTAGGGTGTGTAAAGGAAAGGTTATGTTTGATTATCTACATACTAAGTATGATGATTCAGGGTTATCCCTAACAGATGTATCGAATCTTGTGGTGAAAGTGTACCACCTCTGCAGAGTGTCAAACTATTTGAATAGCCGCGTCCGCGGTTATGGACAGTTGGAGTGGCCATATTGTTTCGTTGTCAGATGTTTTCAAAATGAATTATGAAATGACTGATGAATCTTGACTTGACCACAATAGGGTTGTTACAATGACACTAGCTTCCCAACTTAAGTGATTCTAGAACTTTATTTTATCTTTCTTTGTTTCTGAACTCAGCTTAGGTTTCCAACTTAACTTTTTACTCAAACTTAGAATTAGCTTTTACTTTAGTACTATCCTACTTGTTAGTGGTAGTTTGCGAGTACTTAAAGAGTACTCATGGCTTTTGTCCCTGGCTATTCCTATGGCCAGACTATGAAGGAGACTACCAAGATGACGGTCAGCAGGACGGCTATGATAACTAGGACTATCTGCCTTTGCCAGCATTGCCTGTGCCCCTGAAAATGGACCCCACCGCTACGCTTATTACTTATTCCGCTGCTTGTTGTATTAAGACTGGATCATGAGATCCTTATTTATGTAAGACCTTATTTATGGTTTGTAATGGATGATGTACTGCGATATCCAATCTGTTATGTCTCGCAAAAATGGTAATCATGGGATTGCGATGTATGACATAACAGGCATCTGGGATTAAAAATCCGGGTGTGGACATACAAGGTCCCTCTGCTACTTCAGCCGAAGACCCACTAGAAGGACCGCCAAACTGTAACCGCTCAGATCCAATCGCTTAGAGGACGTGAGACTCCAACTGCTCCAACAGCCTAAGCATGAATAATCAGTATATAAACCCCGTAAGACATAGCTTCGTGGACTCCAACTAAAGATTCTCCGACTCCAAGAAGAAAGGAATGTGCTATCCCCGTGCTACCCTAGTTTAACCTTAAGGGGGAAAGACTACGTCCTTCCCACAAAATAGAATAACCCTCTACCAGGAGCAACCTCAGGAGTCCCGACCCTAAAATCGTTAAATAGGATACGCTATGCCCCTAAGGTAGAGTTGTGAATCCTTAGAGAAAGGTATATCATGCCGTAGATCCTATCTCCCGACGAGTACTCCGTGAAGTTTAGGATTGAGATAGTTTGCCCAATCCAAGCCCTCGAGATATAGAGTTCGAAAGGAAAAGAAGATCATCCCTCGCAATCGGGACTAGGCTCTGCTCAATGCTCCGCGCATCCCGGAAGACTGAAGCTCAACTTCATCGATGTAGTAACCACTTTCAAAGACGGAGTCTGTAAGACAGCACACTTGAAACTAGTAGCGCTAACCTTGGCTCAAAATCCCCTAACCCTACTCTCCTGAATCTCGGGACGAGATTATTTTAAGGAGGAAAGGTCTGTAACATCCCAATTTCAGCAACCCTGATTAGATGTCCAGAATGCAAAAATTAGGGGGAACAAAAACTTTTAAGGTGTTAAAGTGTTTACTTGTCGTTTGTTTGTGCTTATGCATATGTATGTGTATTAGATGATATACTCCTTACCTTAACACCAGTTGACAAAAGCTACTTCCCAAAAATAGTCTTGGCTTAATTTCCATATTCTCAAATATTCTGGCATTTCAAAACCTGAGCCAAGAAGCCTTTGCAAACCAACTATTTTAGTAGCCTCTATTGATCAAACTATGGAGAGTTATATAACATAATCTCCTTATGTTTTCAAGACAAAACCTTCTACTATTTCTTATCTCCAGATTTAACAAAACCTTTTTATGAAGCATTTGAATTCTACCCTTGGTAGAGATACCAAGGATCTCATCCTATTCAAAATCCAACCTCTTCAAATTGCTCAACCTTACCTCAAGCTAGGCTTGATGGTAACCCTAGTAGTAGTTGAATTGTTTGTAAGATGAGTTATCTTGATCTGCTGTTTGACTTGATTGCTTAGAAGTAGTATGAGATACTCTAGGAGCTCATCCTCTAGGATCAAGATACTTTAAGATCACCAAATCCTAATAAAGAACACAATATGTATCTGATCTCTAGCCACTAGGTGATCATCTAAAACCCTTAACTAGATCAATTCGGAAGTGATCCCTTCTAAAAGCTTCCAAGTCAATGAAGACCAATATCAAGCATGTATCCTTTCTACTCAATCTACACTTAAACATCATCCACTTGATGATGTTTGGGTACCTTGCAACCCATCAAAAACATCCCCTCTCATGCTCTAGTCAAAAACCCTCAATCTGCCAAATTTGGCTGTCTGGAAAACAATTTCCAACATCACCTTTTTAAATGCTTCCCCTTCTGAACCCTTGTGCATTTCTGAAAATGCATTTGAACCAACTTGTTAACCATCCTAAGGACTACCAAATACCACTCTTTCCCTTGGTTAGATCATCCTCCAACCTACTTGTTCTTGATGGTTTTGCATGCAAGAAAATAACTTTCCTGCAAATCTAGTCAGCATGCCTACTTTGGTAGAAGCTCACACCACCATCCAACCTTATTTGGACCAAATATTTGCATGGTTGTGTTCTACTCATATAGGTCTATCATTACCTACTTCACTTGTTCTAATTGGATCCTTGAGCTGTTTAAACCCACAAGGTTTTGAAGGCTAGTTGATAATCTGCTTTGGCAGGCTTATTTTATTCAAAGTTTGAAAGCTTGTCATGGTGAGATCAAGCGGGATCAAGCTCAAACCCCTACAACATTGCAATATACATCACTTGTTATATCCATCCATATATCCCATGACCCAAGGGGAGCCCTGAGCTCCAAGATCCATCAAGGTTTTGGTGGCATGAAAACAATCTTACCCAAGATCCTTAAATCTCTAGTTTTCACCAAAATCAACTTGGATTCTCCCTTCCCAAGGTTGAAACTTCTTTTTACACCTTTTATAAATCATCTACCTTGATCATAAAGATTTATAAAATATTATCCATAATTATTATGGCTCCAAATCTAATTAACCCCTTTAATAGTCAAAATCTCCAAAATTTCTTCCATAAAGGAAAGTTTAGTTTTTGCCAAAACACTTACCCAAATTTTTACTCAACTAAGACCCATATATCATACCCTACCTTCCCATTTCAAAAATAAATATTTTTGAAGAGTTTTATTAATTCTTTTTGCCTATTTTCTTAAATGGAAAAACTGGGATAATAAATGTTTTAAATACTTTTAATCCCCAATAAATATTGGGAAAATTCCCCTAAGTGTGTATTCACATTTGGGATCACCTCACATCAAAATCCAACAAAGTCCAATGTAAAAATATCAAATGAGCTGCAATACTTCATTTCTGCAGTTTTTGAGTAAATAGATTTAAGTGGACATTAAATCTTTAGAAAAATCTCAAATAATCCCTAGAGAGGTATCTTGACCTCACCCAATCTACCAGTACCATCTCTACCACTCTTTCCAACATAAATAAAGGAACTCCTTCACAAGCATTCTTGTGATCAAAATAGCACAACCATCAAAGCCGTGTACAAATACCCCATTAAACCCCATCAAATCTTCTCCACCAAGCTTGTATAGCACCCATCACTCATCTCTCGTCGTGGTCACTGTAGCAATTACTGTAGCAACCCCTCTCCCTTGCCCCATGTGCTTGAGAGAAAGAGAAAGAGAGAGAGAGAGAGAGAGAGACAAGTGGGACCAATTATTTGCAGCAGCCTCCACCACCCCCTCCCTATCTCTCTGACGACCAAATGCCCCTCTCACCCCTCTCCACCTCTCCCTAAGGCAATCACAGGTCAGCCCCACTCCTCCCCCATGTCCAAACAGGACATTTACACCATCTACCTCTCCCCCTCGGTATAAATCGGCCAGAGGCCATCCCAGCTCCCCTCACAGGCTCATTTGCCCCCTCTGCTCCCTCTTACCACCCCAGCACCCCCACTCCTTCTCCCCTGCTCAGTGCTGCCCAGGAGAAGGAGAGAAGAGAAGCTCCGCCTCCTCCCTCTACTCGAGCATAGCTCCCCCACCTCCCTTCCCCTACCCCCGCATGTTGCATTCCCGGAACCTCCTCACTCCTCTGCATCTAATCCCCTCCCTTTTCTTGCCCAGGATCAGCTCCACGGAGGGCGCCTTTGAGCTCCGGCGATGTTGCTCTCGGGCTTCCTCGCGCGAGCCGGATTTCGGCGTGGAAACCCATCGTGCCGCCCCTTGATCTGATCGCCGTCGTCGACCGCATCACCTCCGAACCTTCCCGGCCACCGGCGAGCCTTCGGTAAGCCTACTCGTTCCCTACTGCCACCAGCTAGGGTTCCGTCGCTACCGTTCTGATTCGCGGAAGAAGACGAAGCCCGGTCGTTGATCTACACTTGATCGAACGGCCGGTGATTCCCGGTACTGCTTCGCCGCCTGCGGCGGCTGACAGCTGGGCCAGCGTCACAGGATTTTGAAATCCCTCCCGCGCATCTCCTCTCACACCATGGGCCGAATCCCCCCCCCCCCCCCCCCGAACGGCCCAGTAGATCCCAAATCCCAGCCCGCGAACCCCTTTATTTTTTATTCTTTTGCCCAGATCCTGTATATTAGACCCTCAGTTTAAATCGATTTGAAAGGGGAAATTGGGGTAATCTGTCCAAAGAAATTTTTACTAGGTTCAATGGTGTTTTGTGCAACATGCAGAACCAGTATTTTGCCAAAACTATTTTATTATTATTTATTGGCAATTAATCTTCTAGAGTGTGTCTTTTGCACTAAATAATCTCCTCAGAGAGTTGTACATGCCCATTTGGGGTGAATCAAAATTCTCCTGGAAGGTATTTACTATACCAACCAATCAGCATATGTCTCCTGCCAAGGTAAATAGTAAATTGCATATAGTAAAAATAACAAAAACTATTAGTTTCTGCCCTAGATAAATTCTCCAGGTCAAACCAACATAGGTTTTGAACTCATTCCATTTCCCTGTGATGTGGTACACTAGGATCTACAAAATCCAGGAGATAAAATTTTATGGAGGCTCTCTGTAATCTTGGTGAATTAATCATCTCTTCCTAGGATTGTCTTAGTAGAAAAATCACTAAGGGAGTTTGACATATCCAAAAAGGTTGATTCCAATTTATACAGAAAGGTATTCTAACTACCTACAATGTACCCTTGGAATCAACTCAAAATCCTCTGTAAATTTAATCTAGTGAAAAAGACAAAACAACTCCAGAACTGCCTTTGGGAATTTCCTGAGAGCATTCTGGTAAATATTTTGCCATGATTCCAACTCTAGGTGAGTCCATACATCAAACCCCACCAACCCGTCCAAGAAAATTATTTTTGGAACTATAGAACTTTTCTGGTGATTTATTCCCTAAAACTAGAAGTTATTCCACTAGGAAAATCATAACTATTTAAAGAAAAGTGATAAATTAGTGAAACCACTTTTGTTGGTTTCATTTTATCAACATCCACCTGTAGGTATCATTTGGATAAAATGGTGTCATACAAAATATGGTCTTGTTCCAAAATCCATCTCTTAGGTAGTTTCTACACTATAAATCCTAAGGAATGTTCATCCCCTTCTCCACGGCCATCTCAATCTCCTAAATCCAATCCTCTCAAAGCCATCTGAATCTTAATTAGGTATTATTCAATTGCTTGATGTTTGTATTATTGCTTATATGCCTTGTGTTTATTGTGGCTTGGTTTGCTTGCATGTGTTGTCGGGACGATGATAGTTGCGATGAATTCGGAGAGCAGAAGAAGTGGTATTTATTATTGGTATTGGTATTCTAGGTTATCTAAAGAAGAAGTCTAGGGACATTTATGCCATATTGCTGATCTCAGGCAAGCCACCTTATTGCTCATAAGCCTTGTCCTACTGTTTTACTTATGCATGTTTTAACTACTGTTTATTAAAACTGCATCATTTTACTTTATGTTGATGTATATATATATGGTAGTGGTTTGGCTCCTCCGAACTATTACACTTATGTACTATTAAGTACAACCCCCTTGGTGATACCTACTTGTCCCTAGTAGAATAGATGGTGTATATCACCATAACCCTCTAGAGACCCTATTTCAGCCAAAGCAAAGCTAGAGGATGGGAAGACCCTGGCAAAATTTTACCAAATGTTTTCTGATGAAACCTTGGTGAGGTGGGACCTCCCAAGAGCTATCGAGAAAGAAAAAAGGTTTTGTTTTATAAAATGCTGGAGAAAAACCGAAGGAAAAAAGGTTTGCAAAAACGCACCCGGTTCTTTGCAGTTTAGCTATAACAACTTAACCTCGTGCAACCACATTACTCTAATATGGGACAGGGCTGGATTTGAAGTTTGTCTATTCTGGTATGAGCTGCCTCGCAACTACTATAGGAGATGAAACTCCCTGGAGGGTGGGCCTTCTCTGGACAACGGTCCATGTGAGACATCGACCGGGAGAAGGAATGAAGGGTCTTCAGACCTCCGCGCGTTACTATGAGCCCCTCATTGAAAGATTGCACGTGGGACGTGCAATATGCACTCCGGTTGGTCCTCAGTACCCGACGTCCCGGTGTTGAGGGGAACAACACTCATAGGGTAGGCACTTATATTGGAGTGGGCATCCGGAGAGTCTTGATCGGTTACTCGACCCACGATCGGTGAAGATCAGGGTAGTGTACCTAGATGGTGTCGGTAAAGTGTACAACCTCTGCAGAGTATAAATCTATTCGAATAGCCGTGTTCGCGGTTAAGGACGGGTTGGACAAACTTTTGTAGAGTGGTGCTGGTTTTGTTTTCAAAAAGGATTTCTGAAAATAAATGGCTTTGGAAATGTTTTGACCATGGGATGGTCGTAAAGGAGAAAGGTTTTGACCATGGGATGGTCGGAAGGAGGAGAAAGGAGTGTGGTCGTGGGACGACCTGAAGGCGGGAACCAATGGGTGACCCAGTCCTAATGTTTTCCAAAACCTTTCAAAAAGGTTTCCAAAATGTTTCGCCAAAAGTTTCAACAAATATATGTAGATGCTATATCTACAAGAGAAACTAGTTGAGAAAAGAACCTCTCTTGGAGCCCTCCTACTACCACAGCCATAATGCATATCCTCTTGTTATTACTGTTATCTTAAGGTGGTTTGCGAGTACATTCAAAGTACTCACTAGCATTGTCCCTGGCTATTAACTTGGTCAGATATCAAGAAGGAGATGATGTTGGCGACTATGCGAGCTAGGATGTCTTCCTAGTCAGTTGCCTGTAGGTTAAGGCATGGCTCGGGCGCTACGCTTAAGGAAGTTCCGCTGATGTTGATTGTTGTAGCCTTAATGGCACCTATGTAAGTCTTGTAATTCGGTATGTTTCAGATGTTGTAATGATACTTGTCGGTTATGTGCCACCACTA
This sequence comes from Avena eriantha, assembly GCA_910589775.1. Classification (NCBI taxonomy): domain Eukaryota; kingdom Viridiplantae; phylum Streptophyta; class Magnoliopsida; order Poales; family Poaceae; genus Avena; species Avena eriantha. The sequence goes on from OU342746.1 coordinate 128,584,249, forward strand.
ACTGATCATGGGATCGTGGTTGTATGCATAACAGGGATTCTCGGAGGATTAATCCGGGGGCCCCACTGACTTGGTATTAGAGCCATCGACTGTAGGACAACCTTAGTTAGCATGGTCGCTAGACAGGAACCTTATTTTCGAAACCCGGCTTTCGAAAACTAGTTTCTCAATGAGTTTCAAAAAGTTCTACTTCTTCTCTTACCCTAAGTAAATGCTTTCGAAAATAGTTCCTCTATCCCTCGTCCAAACTTCAAACCTACGGATTTTAAATAACTAGGATCTAGAACCCAGTGAAGACAATGAGAGCGAGATGAAGACAAGCAACTACCAACAAACACAAGGAGACTACAATATCGCTCTACCAGCGGAATCCTCAAGATCAGAAGACAGCGGGTGAGGCACTATAAGGAAGCGTCCAAGATACGATGAAGACTTCATCTGCAAGATAGTGACTCCGACCTGAAGAGAGACCATTATCTAGGGTTAATAGTCCTAAGAATAGGATTCCCCTACATCGCGAGTAGTTAACTCCTTGGTCCCTAGCATTGACCGTGTTTGCTTGCCTAAGTGCATCCTGTGTTGCTTGATGTGTGTTGTTTGCCGAGGACATGCAAGCCGCTCGCTCTGTTCGCCTTGTTTGTATGTTCTTGTTTGCCTTGACCTCCTTAAAAATATGACTCGAGGAGCGATAACCCACCTAGTAACTCAGGAAACCCCTATGATAGCTGTCGGTAATGGGACCCAGACTATCCTCGAGAGTATATGAGAGGAAAAGCATCGCAAGAACCAGGAATTCGACATTGTCAAGTCAGAATCAACTCGAAGACTTCACCTCAGCAGGACGATAGACCTCGTCAAACTCACCTCTCCAGACTCGTCAATAGCACCACACTCCCTTGTTCCTCAGTCTACTACAGCAAGAATTCCGTTGGAGCTGGAAGTCGATCACCGAAGGAGCCTCCATATCCACTAGAAACCACCTGATAAGTCAACCAAGACAAGAAGTGAAGACCTAACTACACTAACCTTTAGGGTATTAGAGCTTCTGACCGTCCCAGGAGACTAACTAATCTAGTCAACCCTACCCCAAACCAACAGAATGATCCTCCCTAGAAAGTCAAAACCGCCCCTAAAGTCCGATGATTAGGAAGCGTGAAGACAGCGAGTTTATTCCACTATCAATCAGAAGCAACGCAAGAAATGCCAGTGAAGACCGCTTACCCGATGCTGACTACTTCAACTCTGACTAGCTACTAGCAAGAGAGTCGTAAATAGCTAGCTTGCCCTGAGCTAACTCCATAAGGCTCTGTGAGGAAACCACCCTCGCCAAGGCCTATAGAATTGGGTGTCACTCGAAGACCTCAGCTCCAGATTCAGGTAAGATATATCCTTCCGCTAACAACAAGTCAGCCTTCCAAGATAGGAGATCCAAAACCCTTCACAAAGAACCTTAGTGAAGCTCTAAGGTGGAAAGATTGCGTCTTTCCACTCACTCTCCAGAGGACCGTCGGCCAGAAGATAATCCAGAAAAATCCCCAGATCAGACCCGTTCTCGCCAAATAACAACTCGCGGTTCATCCATGGAGAAACAAACTGAAGATTCTACAATGTAACATCCCAAAACTTCAATCCAAGGTTATTAAGATCCAAATCATCAAAATTAGGGCTAACAAAAACTTTTCCAATTAAAAATATTCAAGCATTCATATGTGTGTGCATTTAAATTAGGAGTTGATTTGAATTGCCATGATTAAGTGATCCATTGGTTGTAAAATGACTCTTAGGTGAAATAAACATCATCTAGGTCATTCCCAAACAAATCCCAAAGAAAAACAAATCAAAATGAATAAAAGAAAGAAATGGTCATTTGTGCCATTTTAATCCACATGCCTATTTTGGCTATTCCTAGAACTCAATTACTAACAGAAATAAATATGGATCTTTGCACCCCTTGCTAGTACAAGTAATAGTGTACAAGGCCCACTTTGTGATCTACCAAAAACTTTCAAACACTAATTTTAAATGGCATTTGAAAATTGAATCTAGTGTAGGTACCTAGATCACACTTATTCAAAAACCACTCAAATGACCTCCATTTTCAAAACCCAAGCACACCTAGAAGCTCAAGCATGTGATCAAACACTCCACCAATTTTCAGCCCAAAATTCAAATATTTCTTTCTTGTGGCCTTTCCACAAACACATTGCAGACAGAAAATAAATGGCCTAACTATTACTGTTTGTAATCAAGTATTTGTCCCCCTTTGCACCCTATCTACTCCCCTTTGTCCCCCTGAGTCCAACCAAGTACCCACCGGCCTACCCCTAAGCCCCAGAAGCAGTGGAGCGCCGCCCATTTTTGGTCACCGCCGGCTGATCATGGACAGAGCTCCACAGACCATGCCACGTTATTCCAGCAAGTCCACTAGCTCCGCCTAACGCTACCGCACCTCCCTCTCCACCCCTCGATCACCCCTAGGCCCTGGACCACACCCCAACACCACCGCACATTCTCTTTGCGATCTCGCCAGAGCGCGTTAGCCGCTAGCACGCAAGAGACCGCCTCGCGACCCAATACCGTGCACGCCGCTCCGCCTCGACCCCAGCACCCCGCCAGACACGACCGTGCGCCGCCGCACGACCCACAGTCGCCATGCGCCGTGTCGAGCATCGCCTCTGTCTCCCAGAGCGCGAGAAGCTCCCGACCGTTAGGCACCGCCCCTAGCCATGCATTAAAGTCGTAGAGCACCGCCAGGAGGCAGGCCACCGTCTGCCTATGCTGCCCATGCCTCTAGCCGCCTGTATCAGCGTCACCGACGAGCTCGCCGTCGTGCCGCTCGGTCCCCTCGTTGCCCTATAAAAGGAGCCCTCCCCAGCACCAACGGCTCACACCACTCCACTCCCCTCTCCCCACTGATCCTTCCCCACCTCTAGCCGGAGCCGCTCGAGCCATAGTTCACGGAATTGCGCCGGAGGAGCCCGATGCAGAGGAGGAGAAGGCGCCGTCGATTTCGTCCACCCCAGGAGCTACCGCGACCTCGCTTGAGCTCGCCGTCGTCCACCAATTCATTTGCCCGCCTCGTCGCAGTAGCTGGAGCCCTGGTATGCCCTCACCGTACCCCCACCGAGCCACTAGGGTTAGCCCTCGCTGGCGACCTTTCCGTCGTCGACGACGAACCCCAGCCATCGATCTGGGTTCTAATCGCACGGTCCACGTTGCCCCGTACCGCTTCACATTTTAAAGATCCACTGACATGGGACCCCCCTGTCAGCTGTTCTCTGTGCCATGGAACGCCACTAGGCCGGCCCGTTTTCTTTCCCGTGCTAGCCCACGAATTCAAATTAGGTTTTTCTATTTAAGTTTGAACTTAGTTCTATCCCCTAGTTTGAAAATCATTTCAGAGAGATTTAAAAATCCAAATGGGGTGATTCCAATTGTGTTGGAAAGCTTCTGAAAAGATCTATCCAAGCCCGTTGGAGTTAATTCATTTAGACTTAGATATCTCTCCTAGTAAAAATAACAAGACAGAAGCTTTTACACACTCAAACTTTTTTATAAAATCAACCATGTTAGCTTTTGAGTTGATTCCAACTCTCAAAAATCACATTTCACCATACCTATCTGAATATGTAATAATATTAAGGTTTACATGCAGTGAATTTGTACTAGTACCAAAATAATGCTATATAGGCATTTCTAGTCACTTTAAATCATTAAATAATAAACTTAAACTTAAGTAAATATAATCCAACCCTTAAATCACATTCCCATATGTTAGAATATGTGGTGATGACATGTGTCCACATGATCCCATATTTTAAGTGGTGAATATTAAATCTTAGTTATTTTCAATGAGTAGAAATTACTTTTCTTAAATAAAAAGGATGAAACTAGTATTAAAACCTTGTGATGCTTGTGATGGTAATAGATCATCAAATGTGTGCCTTAGAGTGCTAAGTAGACTATTTAAGTATTGCTTGGTGATTGTGTACTCCGTATGTATTTATAGACGATAGTACCGACCAAGCTTTCGAGGAGGAGGAGTTCTACCAAGAGGAGGAGGAGGAAAACTTCAACCACTGCACCACCCAAGGCAAGCCATCATTAACAATGCAAGCTAACCCTTGCAAGTATAATACTTAGCAAGCTATTGTTATCAAGCTAGAATATTTAGATGACTTAAGCAAGATGCATTAGGCATGCTTTGGTTATACCACTTTGACCAGTACCTACTCCAAGTTTACTCTCAAGCTTTTACTTCTTTACTTTACCAAAGTCCTTTACTTGTTTTGAAGGTAGCATAAAAAGTATAAAACTTGACCTATCTAGATAACATTAGATGTCATTCTATGGCATGAGATTGATCCTATCATCCCACCTTAGTGAACACTTTTAACCTAGTAGATTAGAGCTAGATCAAAACTTGAGTCACTTTAGATGGGAATACTTGGTGAAAATGAATTGTGAAAACCTTGGAATGATGAGTCATTCTATGGAGATGTTTTGACATGTGTTGAGAAACACAAGTGGTTTATGATGATGAAAATGTTGAGGCATGAGCCTTAACCCTTTTACAAAACTGCTGGTTGGATTCGGATGCGATACCATTCCAATTTTACCGTACAACCATAATACCTGAATTGGGTAAGGCTTAGCCGGAAGTTTATATGCATTAGTATTAGTTCCATCGCGGGAGAGGTTTGAGCTGAGGCTACCTCTCAATGTTGTCCACCTATGCAGTGCCCAAGATGACAGATGGTCATGGTTGGGAGGCCATGCTCATAGGAGAGGTGCTTATACTAGGGTGTGTAAAGGAAAGGTTATGTTTGATTATCTACATACTAAGTATGATGATTCAGGGTTATCCCTAACAGATGTATCGAATCTTGTGGTGAAAGTGTACCACCTCTGCAGAGTGTCAAACTATTTGAATAGCCGCGTCCGCGGTTATGGACAGTTGGAGTGGCCATATTGTTTCGTTGTCAGATGTTTTCAAAATGAATTATGAAATGACTGATGAATCTTGACTTGACCACAATAGGGTTGTTACAATGACACTAGCTTCCCAACTTAAGTGATTCTAGAACTTTATTTTATCTTTCTTTGTTTCTGAACTCAGCTTAGGTTTCCAACTTAACTTTTTACTCAAACTTAGAATTAGCTTTTACTTTAGTACTATCCTACTTGTTAGTGGTAGTTTGCGAGTACTTAAAGAGTACTCATGGCTTTTGTCCCTGGCTATTCCTATGGCCAGACTATGAAGGAGACTACCAAGATGACGGTCAGCAGGACGGCTATGATAACTAGGACTATCTGCCTTCGCCAGCATTGCCTGTGCCCCTGAAAATGGACCCCACCGCTACGCTTATTACTTATTCCGCTGCTTGTTGTATTAAGACTGGATCATGAGATCCTTATTTATGTAAGACCTTATTTATGGTTTGTAATGGATGATGTACTGTGATATCCAATCTGTTATGTCTCGCAAAAATGGTAATCATGGGATTGCGATGTATGACATAACAGGCATCTGGGATTAAAAATCCGGGTGTGGACATACAAGGTCCCTCTGCTACTTCAGCCGAAGACCCACTAGAAGGACCGCCAAACTGTAACCGCTCAGATCCAATCGCTTAGAGGACGTGAGACTCCAACTGCTCCAACAGCCTAAGCATGAATAATCAGTATATAAACCCCGTAAGACATAGCTTCGTGGACTCCAACTGAATATTCTCCGACTCCAAGAAGAAAGGAATGTGCTATCCCCGTGCTACCCTAGTTTAACCTTAAGGGGGAAAGACTACGTCCTTCCCACAAAATAGAATAACCCTCTACCAGGAGCAACCTCAGGAGTCCCGACCCTAAAATCGTTAAATAGGATACGCTATGCCCCTAAGGTAGAGTTGTGAATCCTTAGAGAAAGGTATATCATGTCGTAGATCCTATCTCCCGACGAGTACTCCGTGAAGTTCAGGATTGAGATAGTTTGCCCAATCCAAGCCCTCGAGATATAGAGTTCGAAAGGAAAAGAAGATCATCCCTCGCAATCGGGACTAGGCTCTGCTCAATGCTCCGCGCATCCCGGAAGACTAAAGCTCAACTTCATCGATGTAGTAACCACTTTCAAAGACGAAGTCTGTAAGATAGCACACTTGAAACTAGTAGCGCTAACCTTGGCTCAAAATCCCCTAACCCTACTCTCCTGAATCTCGGGACGAGATTATTTTAAGGAGGAAAGGTCTGTAACATCCCAATTTCAGCAACCCTGATTAGATGTCCAGAATGCAAAAATTAGGGGGAACAAAAACTTTTAAGGTGTTGAATTGTTAGGGGGAACAAATTGCTCAACCTTACCTCAAGCTAGGCTTGATGGTAACCCTAGTAGTAGTTGAATTGTTTGTAAGATGAGTTGTCTTGATCTGATGTATGACTTGATTGCTTAGAAGTAGTATGAGCTAATCCAGTAGCTCATCCTCTAGGATCAAGATACTTTAAGATCACCAAATCCTAAGAAAGAACACAAGATGTATCTGATCTCTAGCCACTAGGTGATCATCTAAAACCCTTAACTAGATCAATTCGGAAGTGATCCCTTCTAGAAGCTTCCAAGTCAATGAAGAAAAATATCAAGCATGGATCCTTTCTACTCAATCTACACTTCAACATCATCCACTTTATGATGCTTGGGTACCTTGCAACCCATCAAAAACATCCCATCTCATGCTCTAGTCAAAAACCCTCAATCTGCCAAATTTAGCTAAGTCTGGAAAACGATTTCCAACATCACCTTTTTAAATGCTTCCCTTTCTCAACCCTTGTGCATTTTTGAAAATGCATCTGAACCATCTTGTTAAACATCCTAAGGACTACCAAGGCCCACTATTGCCCTTGGTTAGATCATCCTCCAACCTACTTGTTCTTGATGGTTTTGCAGGCAAGAAAATAACTTTCCTGCAAATCTAGTCAGCATGCCTACTTTGGTAGAAGCTCACACCACCATCCAAACTTCTTTGGAACAACTATTTGCATGGTTCTGTTCTACTCATATAGTTCTATCATTACCTACTTCACTTGTTCCAATTGGATCCTTGATATGTTTAAACCCACAAGGTTTTGAAGGCTAGTTGATAATCTGCTTTGGCAGGCTTATTTTATTCAAAGTTTTAAAGATTGTCATGGTGGGCTCAAGCAGGATCAAGGTCAAACCCCTACACCATTGAAATATACATCACTTGTTCTATCCATCCATATATCCCATGCCCCAAGGGGATCCCTGAGCTCCAAGATCCAGCAAGGTTTTGGTGGCATGAAAACAATCTTACCCAAGATCCTTAAATCTCTAGTTTTCACCAAAATCAACTTGTATTCTCCCTTACAAAGGTTGCAACTGCTTGTTACACCTTGTCTACATCATCTACCTTGATCATCAAGATTTATAAAATATTATCCATAATTATTATGGCTCCAAATCTAATTAACCCCTTTAATAGTCAAAATCTCCAAAATTTCTTCCATAAAAGAAAGTTTGGTTTTTGCCAAAACACTTCCCCAAATTTTTACTTCAGTGAGACCCATATATCATACCCTACCTTCCCATTTCAAAAATAAATATTTTTGAAGAGTTTTATTAATTCTTTTTGCCTATTTTCTTAAATGGCAGAACTGGGATAATAAATGTTTTAAATACTTTTAAGCCCCAAAAAATCTTGGCAAAATTCACCTAAGTGTGTATTCACATTTGGGATCACCTCACATCAAAATCCAACAAAGTCCAGTGTAAAAATATCAAATGAGCTCCAATACTTCATTTCTGCAGTTTTTGAGTAAATAGATTTAAGTGGACTTTAAATCTTTAGAAAAATCTCAAATAATACCTAGAGAGGTATCTTGACCTCACCCAATAAACCAGTACCATATCTCCCACTCTTTCCAACATAAATAAAGGAACTCCTTCACAAGCATTCTTGTGATCAAAATAGCACAACCATCAAAGCCGTGTACAAATACCCCATTAAACCCCATCCAATCTTCTCCACCAAGCTTGTATAGCACCCAGCACTCATCTCTCGTCGTGGTCACTGTAGCAATTACTGTAGCAACCCCTCTCCCTTGCCCCATGTGCTTGAGAGAAAGAGAGAGAGAGAGAGAGAGAGAGAGAGAGAGAGAGAGAGAGAGAGAGAGAGAGAGACAAGTGGGACCAATTATTTGCAGCAGCCTCCACCACCCCCTCCCTATCTCTCTGACGACCAAATGCCCCTCTCACCCCTCTCCACCGCTCCCTAAGGCAATCACAGGCCAGCCCCACTCCTCCCCCATGTCCAAAGAGGACATTTACACCATCTACCTCTCCCCCTCGGTATAAATCGGCCAGAGGCCACCCAGCTCCCCTCACAGGCTCATTTGCCCCCTCTGCTCCCTCTTACCACCCCAGCACCCCCACTCCTTCTCCCCTGCTCAGTGCTGCCCAGGAGAAGGAGAGAAGAGAAGCTCGGCCTCCTCCCTCTACTCGAGCATAGCTCCCCTACCTCCCTTCCCCTACCCCCGCATGTTGCATTCCCGGAACCTCCTCACTCCTCTGCATCTAATCCCCTCCCTTTTCTTGCCCAGCATCAGCTCCACGGAGGGCGCCTTTGAGCTCCGGTGAGGTTGCTCTCGGGCTTCCTCGCGCGAGCCGGATTTCGGCATGGAAACCCATCGTGCCGCCCCTCGATCCGATCGCCGTCGTCGACCGCATCACCTTCGAACCTTCCCAGCCGCCGGCGAGCCTTCGGTAAGCCTACCCGTGCCCAACCGCCACCAGCTAGGGTTCCGTCGCCGCCGTTCTAATTCGTGGAAGAAGACGAAGCCTGGTCGTCGATCTACACTTGATCGAACGTCCGGTGATGCCCGGTACCGCTTCGCCGCCCGCGGCGACTGACAGCTGGGCCCGCGCCGCAGGATTTCAAAATCCCTCCCGTGCGTCGCCTCTCACGCCGTGGGCCGAATCCCCCTAGACGGCCCAGTAGATCCCAGATCCCAGCTCACGAACTCCTTTAATTTTTATTCTTTTGCCCAGATCATGTATATTAGACCCTCAGTTTAAATCAATTTGAAAGGGGAAATTGGGGTAATCTGTCCAAAGAAAAAAATTACTAGGTTCATGTGTGTTTTGTGCAACATGCAGAACTAGTATTTTGCCAAAACTAATTTATTATTATTTATTGCCAATTAATCTTCTAGAGTGTGTCTTTTGCACTAAATAATCTCCTCAGAGAGTTGTACATGCCCATTTGGGGTGAATCAAAATTCTCCTGGAAGGTATTTACTATACCAACCAATCACCATATGTCTCCTGCCAAGGTGAATAGTAAATTTCCTATAGTAAAAATAACAAAAACTATTAGTTTCTGCCCTAGATAAATTCTCCAGGTCAAACCAATAGAGGTTTTGACCTCATTCCATTTCCCTGTGATGTGGTATACTAGGATCTACCAAAATCCAGGAGATAAAATTTTATGGAGGCTCTGTGTAATCTTGGTGAATTAATCATCTCTTCCTAGGCTTGTCTTAGTTGAAAAATCACTAAGGGAGTTTGACAACTCCAAAAAGGTTGATTCCAATTTCTAAAGAAAGGTATTCTAACTACCTACAATGTGCCCTTGGAATCAATTCAAACTCCTCTGCAAATTTAATCTGGTGAAAACGAAAAAACAGCTATAGAACTGCCTTTGGGAATTTCCTGAGGGCATTCTGGTAAATATTTTGCCATCATTCCAACTCTAGGTGAGTCCATACATAAAATCCCACAAACCCATCCAGGGAAATTATTTTTGGATCTCCAGAACTTTTCTGGTGATTTATTCCCTAAAACTAGAAGTTATTCCACTAGGAAAATCATAACTATTTAAAGAAAAGTGATAAATTAGTGAAACCACTTTTGTTGGTTTCATTTTATCAACATCCACCTGTAGGTATTATTTGGATACAATGGTATCATACAGAATATGGTCTTATTCCAAAATCCATCTCTTAGGTAGTTTCTAGACTATAAATCATAAGGAATGTTCATCCCCTTCTCCACGGCCATCTCAATCTCCTAAATCCAATCCTCTCAAAACCATCTGAATCTTAATTAGGTATTATTCAATTGCTTGTTGTTTGTATTATTGCTTGTATTCCTTGTGTTTATTGTGGCTTGGTTTGCTTGCATGTGCTGTCGGGACGACGATAGTTGCGATGAATTCGGAGAGCAGAAGAAGTGGTATTTATTATTGGGATTGGTATTCTAGGTTATATAAAGAAGAAGTCCAGGGACATTTATGCCATTTTTGTATTGGGAACGGTAGTACCTGAGAAGGTTAGATAGAGGTGTGGGGACCAGCAGGGAAACTATCGACAGCGTCCGCAGGCGAGATTGGATACAAGCAAGCGTAGCTGGACGCAGGAAGTACCCAGGTTCGGAGCCCTCGTGGTGAGGTAAAACTCCTACTCCTGCCGTATCTGACTATGGGGATACACGAACTACAAGTGCTCCTTGAGATGTATTCTCTAGCTACTGCCTTAAATGCACTGAGACCAACCGACTATTTGTCTATGCTGTACGAGAGAGCTAGCTACCTGAGTGAGCTAGCGATCGATCACCAAAATACTAGTGCGTGTGTGTGTGAGCTGATCGAATGGTTGGCTCTGTGAGTGTCCATGAATGAATGAGTCCCTCCCTTGCCTTATAAAGGTGGCCCAAGGGACATGGTGGGACCCACTTGGCCTAACTAGTACTATGCAGTATGTCATCTGATTGTGGTACAATATGTCATGCATAGTGTATACTATTTGGCATGTCATCTGATAAAGTAGCATGGGCTTGGTCTTGTCGATGTCCTTCTTCTCTTCTCGTACAGGGAATAGCTGGCCTGGAAACCAATGCATCGCTGGGTAGTAACTAGTGTCGAGCAAGGCGAAGGATCCGGATGGGATCGTTCCATCCGGGAGCGTCGAGTGGAGGCGATCGGGAGCTGGGCGAGCGACCTGGCTGCTCCCGTCGCCAGTAGCCCAGCCGGATGGGGCGGAGGGAGGCCCAACCGGGCGGAGCCACTCAAGGCCCAGCCAGACGGAGCCGTTGTGGAGCCGGTGGGAGGCCTAGCCGGGGCCTCGCGGGAGGAGCCCAGGCGGGGCGACGAGGGGGAGCCGGGGCAGAGCCGGATAGGCCTAGGCAGGGACTCCCAGGTGGAGTGGCGACGGGTCGACCGGCTGGGCCAGCCGACCCAAGGGGCAACGGCTAGCCCGGGTGGAAGGAGAGGAGGGCCCAACCGAGAGTGATGCTGCATGCCGGCTGGGAGCTCCTAGTCGGCCCCGGACCGCTGTCTTCTTTTTCTTTTATCTATTTTTGTCTTTTTTTAACTGTCTTGAGAGCTTCTTTGGGGTACCCGAGGACAATCCCCCCAACACTAGCCCCCGAGCGCGCGCTGATTTCACCCGGAGGGGAAATTCGCACGAGCTCCACAAAAACTTGCCGTTGTCGTTGTAGATGAAGTTCTTGAATGGCGTCCGGCTGGACACCTCCAGCCCGGGAAGCAACACAACTACCACGGGGGCGCGCAAGCGCACCCGCGGGGTGTAGCCCCCGAGATTTGGAGTAGCTGACGAAGACAGGTGCTGCGAATCTTCTATATCTTGCCTTCTTCGACACCTCGAACTTGCTATCTGACTGAACGCCTTCAGCCGGACTGGAGCACTTGATTACACCGGGGGCGCGCCAGCACACCCAGTGGCTGTAGCCCCTGAGATTCGAGGTAGCTGCCGTAGCCAGGTGCTTCGAATCTTCATCTATACCTGAAATCTGACTCGGTGTAGTCATGCAAAACAATCAAACAGAAGTGAACTTGTTGTCAGTATATTAACATATAGTACACATGCTATCAACCGGATAACGGTTTTATTTTTCAAAAACTAGCTCGTGCTTCTCTGAATACTTAGCCACTTTCCTGTGCGCTCTGCTGTTTATGATGTGTCCTTGCCGGCCAGCCGGGTTGCGGTCTGGAGCCGGAACCGAAGGGGGAGCTGACAGTACATTGCACACGGTACTGAGGGCTGAGCAGCCGGAAAGTACCAACTAGGCACAAGGCCGGAATGTTCGATCTGTCGCACCCTTCGCCGTTTTTCATGTGGGATGCCTCGGGCTTTTGCTCTTGCTAGCCGGACAGCCGGGTTGCGGTCTGTAGCTAAGACGAAGAGTGGGCCTCTGACACCGTCGCACACTACTCAGTCGATTTACAGGTTTAGCAGGCCGGGCCAACCGGCGAGCCCCTGGGTAGGGGTTACCGGTGCCGGAAAACTGAAAGCAGAAAGAAAAACAACATCTGGCGAGACCTTGAGGGTTGCTCGAGGTCGGAAAAACACTTACATTGTAGCTGTCGGTGTAGTAGGGTTGAAAACGCGATTCCACAGACGTTGCGGCTGCTGAAACGGTCTAACTGGCGTTCCAGCCGGATAGCCTGGCTCCAGCCGAACTGGCAACCAAACGCGGCGTAGCCGGATTCAGTCCCCGGCCGGCCAGACAACCAAACGCGACAGGATGCGCCGAGCCGGCCTGGCCTAGCCGAAACGGGCCCAGCCGGACTGGCCTAGCCGGAATGGGCCCAGCCGGTCCAACCGGCAGCCAAACGGGGCGAAGTCGCGTGGAGTTGGCCCGACTCAGCCGGAACGGGTCCGAACCGGACGAGTCGGACAGACAAACAGAGTTAGCCGGACTGAAACAGTACAGCCTCACATAGTCGGATCTGAAATTTTGTCTTATTTTTTCTAACCGGATTTTTCTTGCCTTTTCTCTCGGCCGGATTTTCCTCTCAATCGGAATACTATAGCCGGATTTTTTCTTCTCACCTTTTTCCCCTTTTCTCTCTTATTTTTTTCTAGCTGGATTTGCATCTGCCCTTAACCCGATTTTTCTAGCCGGTTTGTCCCTCTTTCTGTTTTCTTTTTCCTCTCTATTTTTTCCTTCTCACTTTTTCTATTTTTCTTTTCCCACCGACTACCACTAGCAGCCGGTTGAATCTCTCTCTTTTCTTTTTTCTAACTCTCTTTCTTTTTCTCTCACCCGGCTGGCCTCAGCCGGCCCCTCTTTTTTCCTTCCATTTTTTCTCTCGGACGGCCCAACTAACACCCAGCCGGTTGTCTTTTTTCTTTCACTTTTTCCTTTCTACTTTCTTCTCTATAACCGGCAGCTTCCTCAGCCGGCCCTACTTCCTTGCTCTTTCTCTTCTATTTCTCTTTTTTAACAGGCCACGTACCGCCTCCGCACTCAGCCGGCCTCTCCTCCACTTGCTTTTACTTTTCCTAACCGGCTATGCACCACGCCCGGCCCCACCACCTTCTTTTTTTCTTTCTTCTTTTTCCCAACCGGTCGCTCCATCTTCTTCCCAGAAGCAAGGACACGCACACGTGACCCGGCGGGCGCCCGGCGAGCGCATCCGGCACGGGCGCGCAGCCAGCAGCGGCGCGGACGCACGACCGGAAGGCGCACGGAGGCCGGGGGCAGGGGATCTCGCGGGGATGCTGTGGTGCGCGCGGTCAGACGCGGCGGAGGGAGGAACGGGCGGGCGGCGCGGCGGCTCGCTGTAGGGCGACCAGGGGCGGGCGGAGGAGCACAGCGAGTCGACGGAGAGGAACGCGCTGGCGCGAGAGGTGGCAGCCGGAGCGGGGCGGAGATGCGGGGCCGCACGAGCCGGACTGGCGAGGTCGCGGGTGCACGAACCGGACCGCGGGGCGGACGGCGGCGGGCGCGAGCCAGCTGGCGAGCGGTGAGCCGGAGGACGGCCAGGCACGCGCGGGAGGAGGTGCTGCGCGTACACGCGGGGGCGGGTGGAAGCTGCAAGGGGCGGCGCGAGCGACGGCAGAGGTCGCCGGCGGTCGAGCGAGACAGGGGGTGCACGGAGGGGCACGCGCGGGAGGGCGCGGTCGCGTGGCTCGGCAGCGAAGCGGGTGGCGGCGCTGGGCTTGCTGGGGAGCTCGCCGGGGCGGGGGCGACAAGGCACTGCAGCGCGTGCGCGAGCACAGACGTATGTGCGCGGGGAGGAGCGGCAGAGGCGGAGGGTGAGCTTGGTGAAGTGCACGCGGACACGGTCCAGATGCTGCCGGGGACCCGCAGTCTGCACGGGAGCGGTTGGAGACGACGAGGTTGGTGACGGCACGGACGGACCGCGGAGTCCCGCAGTGGCGGCTCGGGAGGAGCGCGGAAGAGGAAGTCAGGCTTGCTTGGGGCGGCGCAGCGAGCGCACGTGGCCGGCGCGATCGAACGTCTGTACGTATACAGGTGGTATTTATATGGAGAAGTTGCTGCCGTGTTTTTCTTGGCTCGCTCATGCGTGCGCGCGCTGTGGCCTGCTGCTGGTGCTGGTAGAGGCTCGCGTGGTGCGTTGCAGGCCTGCCGCACGCGAGGAGGCGCAGCGAGAGAGGCAGCTGCAGGCGCGGAAGCGTACGGGCACACGAGGAGCTCGCGGGGGCTCGCTAGCAGACGGGGAAGCGAGGGCGCGGACGGTGCCGACGCGCATGGGCACGGACTCGTGAAGCTCGCCGAAGATGTTGGAGACGGGCACGCCGATGGCGCCGCAGCGGCGGCGAGCCCCCGAGACTCTTGGCGAGACGGCGACGGCAAGCCCCTGAGAAACTTGACGAAGCGGAGTTGGTGACGACGGCGCGGAGGCGGCAAGCCCCCGAGCAACTCGAGACGGCGTCGATGTCGACGACGACGATGAAGAAAATCGGTCCCGTGCGGAACGGAACTCCGGCCGAAGCTATATTTTGCCCATGGTGGGCGCCAGCTGTCGTTGTATTGGGAACAGCAGTACCTGAGAAGGTTAGATAGAGGTGTGGGGACTAGCAGGGAAACTATCCATGACGTCCGCGGGCGGGATTGGATACAAGCAAGCGTAGCTGGACGCAAGAAATACCCAGGTTCGGAGCCCTCGTGGTGAGGTAAAACTCCTACTCCTGCCGGATCGGACTATGGGGATACACGAACTACAAGTGCTCCTCGAGCTGTATTCTCTAGCTACTGCCTTAAATGCACTGAGACCAACCGACTATCTGTCTATGATGTATGAGAGAGCTAGCTACCTGAGTGAGCTAGCGATCGATCACCAAAATATTAGTGCGTGTGTGTGTGAGCTGATCGAATGGTTGGCTCTGTGAGTGTCCATGCATGAATGAGTCCCTCCCTTTCCTTATAAAGGTGGCCCAAGGGACATGGTGGGACCCACTTGGCCTAACTAGTACTATGGAGTATGTCATCTGATTGTGGTACAATATGTCATGCATAGTGTATACTATTTGGCATGTCATCTGATAAAGTAGCATGGGCTTGGTCTTGTCAATGTCCTTCTTCTCTTCTCGTACAGGGAATAGCTGGCCTGGAATCTAATGCATCGCTGGGTAGTAACTGGTGCCGAGCGAGGCGAAGGATCCGGATGGGATCGATCCATCCGGGAGCATCGAGTGGAGGCGATCGGGATCTGGGCGAGCGATCTGGCTGCTCCCGTCGCCAGTAGCCCAGCCGGACGGGGCGGAGGGAGGCCCAACCGGGCGGAGCCACTCAAGGCCCAGCCAGACGGAGCCACTGCGGAGCCGGTGGGAGGCCTAGCCGGGGCCTCGCGGGAGGAGCCCAGGCGGGGCGACGAGGGGGAGCCGGGACGGAGCCGGGTGGGCCTAGGCAGGGACGCCCAGGTGGAGAGGCGGCAGGTCGACCGGCTGGGCCAGCCGGCCCAAGGGGCAACGGCCAGCCCAGGCGGAAGGAGAGGAGGGCCCAACCGGGAGTGCTGGTGCAGGCCGGCTGGGAGCTGCTAGTCGGCCCGGGACCGCTGTCTTCTTTTTCTTTTATCTGTTTTTGTCTTTTTTTTAACTGTCTTGAGAGCTTCTTTGGGGTACCCAGGGACAAACCACCCAACAACCATATTGCTGATCTCAGGCAAGCCACCTTCTTTCTCATAAGTCTTGTCCTACTGTTTTACTTATGCATGTTTTAACTACTGTTTATTAAAACTGCATCATTTTACTTTATGTTGATGTATATATATATATGGTAGTGGTTTGGCTCCTCCAAACTATTACACTTCTGTACTATTAAGTACACCCCCCTTGGTGACACCTACTTGTCCCTAGTAGAATAGATGGTGTATATCACCATAACCCTCTGGAGACCCTGTTTCAGCCAAAGCAAAGCTAGAGGATGGGAAGACCCCGACAAAAGTTTACCAAATGTTTTCTGATAAAACCTTGGTGAGGTGGGACCTCCCAAGAGCTATTGAGAAAGGAAAAAGTTTTTGTTTTATAAAATGCTGGAGAAAAACCGAAGGAAAAAGGTTTGCAAAAACGCACCCGGTTCTTTGCAGTTTAGCTATAACAACTTAACCCTGTGCAACCACATTACTCTGATATGGGACAGGGCTGGATTTGAATTTTGTCTATTCTGGTATGAGCTGCCTCGCAACTACTACAGGGGATGAAACTCCCTGGAGGGTGGGCCTTCTCTAGACAACGGTCCATGTGAGACATCGACTAGGAGAAGGAACGAAGGGTCTTCAGACCTCCGCGCGTTACTATGAGCCCCTCATTGAAAGCGCGCACGTGGGACGTGCAATATGTGCTCCGGTTGGTCCTCGATACCCGACATCCCGGTGTTGAGGGGAACAACACTCATAGGGTAGGCACTTATATTGGAGTGGGCATCCAGAGAGTCTTGATCGGTTACTCGACCCACGATCGGTGAAGATCAGGGTAGTGTACCCGGATGGTGTGGGTAAAGTGTACAACCTCTGCAGAGTGTAAATCTATTCGAATAGCCGTGTCCGCGGTTAAGAACGGGTTGGAGAAACTTCTGTAGAGCGGTGCTGGTTTTGTTTTCAAAAAGGATTTCTGAAAAGAAATGGCTTTGGAAATGTTTTGACCATGGGATGGTCGCAAAGGAGACAGGTTTTGACCATGGGATGGTCGGAAGGAGGAGAAAGGAGTGTGGTCGTGGGACGACCTGAAGACGGGAACCAATGGGTGACCCAGTCCTAATGTTTCACCAAAAGTTTCAACAAAGATATGTAGATGCTATATCTACAAGAGAAACTAGTTGAGAAAAGAACCTCTCTTGGATCTCTCCTACTACCATAGCCATAATGCATATCCTCTTGGTATTACTGTTATCTTAAGGTGGTTTGCGAGTTGATACATTGCAAATGTATCTATAATTTTTGATGGTCCATGCTTGGTTTTATCCACTTTCTTGTGTTTTGTTCCAACTTTGGAGTACTTTTCTTATGATTTCTTTGACTAACCTATTAACAAGAGCCACAGTGCCAGCTGCTTGTTTTCTGTTGTTTTTGGTTCCAGGAAAGTCAGAAAATGAATATTCTCGGAATTGGACGGGACAAAAGCCAAAGTGCCTATTTTTCCGAATGTCATCAAGTGCCAGAATACGAGACGGAGAGGGTCCAGGGGGCCACCACACCACCTGGCCGCGCGGCCAGGCCTGGCCCGCGCCAGGGGGTGGTGTGGCCGCTCCCGGCACCCCCTCGGCCTCTCCTTCCGCCTATATATTGCCCTCGGGATGAAAACCCTAAGTACCCGATCAAAATCCACGAAAGAGTCTGTAGCCGTCGTCATCTCCATCCCTAGATCGGGAGGGATCTGAAGCTCTTCCCAGCACCCTGTCGGAGAGGGGATTCACCCTGGAGGCCTTCTTCATCACCATGCAAGCCTCCGATGTGATGGGTCAGTAGTTCATCCTTGGACTACGGATCCATGTAGTAGCTAGATGGCTGGTTCTCCTCCTTTGTGCTTTCATGTTTAGATCTTGTGAGCTCCGTTCATGATCAAGATCATCTATTTGTAATTCTGCATGTTGTGTTTGCGGGGATCCGATGGATATTGAGATGCTATTTCAGATTGATTATTGATTCTATCATGTCTTTGTTATTTGTGATCTTGTATGCTTTCCGTTGTTAGTAGCTATCTTGGCCAAGTAGATGCTAGCAACTCCAAGAGTTAGTATTTATGCTCGATAGTGGGTCCATGCCTCTAGTAATCTGGGGAAGTGATAGAAATCTCTAAGGTACTAGATGTGTTATTGCTACTAGGGAGAGAACAATAATCATTTGTTCATAGAACAATCATATTGTTTACTTTACATGCAGTTCGTAAAGCTATAATCTGTTGCTTGCAACTTAATACTGGAGGTTCGGGTGATAACCTGAAGGTGGATTATTAGTCATAGATGCAGTTGGATGGCGGTCTATGTATAATGTTGTAATGCACAATCAAGTCTCAAAGGAGTCAAGATGATTAGTATATGCATGTATTGCTTTCTCGGTGTTTGTCAATTGTCCCGCTGTAATTTGTTCACCCAGCATGTTATCTATCTTAAGGAGAGCCACCTATAGTGAACTATGGATCTCGGTCCTTTTCTTTACATACAATCTACAACTGTTTACTTCTTTGTGTTAACTTTCTGCAAACTATTACTTCTTTCCATTTGATACGTTTAATCATTTGTTTACCGCAAAACACGGTGAGATTGACAACCTCATCGCAAGTTGGGGACAAAGTTATGTGGTTGTGTTGTGCAGGTCTCCACGTTGCTACTAGCACCGGTTGTGCGCCCTGCCAAAGCTCAGCTAGTAACACCTTTGGGATGTTTCCTTGCTCCTACTGGTTCGATTAAACCTTGGTTTTATAACTGAGGGAAACTTGTTGCTGTGCTCATCATACCTTCCTCTTAGGGTTCCCAACGAGCTCTACATCAACCACGCACCAGCACTTTTCTGGGCGCCGTGCATTGAGCCATCACGAGTACATTCAAAGTACTCACTGGCATTGTCCCTGGCTATTAACTTGGTCAGATATCAAGAAGGGGATGATGTTGGCGACTATGCGAGCTAGGACGTCTTCCCAGTCAGTTGCCTATAGGTTAAGGCATGGCTCGGGCGCTACGCTTAAGGAAGTTTCGCGGATGTTGATTGATGTAGCCTTAATGGCACCTATGTAAGTCTTGTAATTCGGTATGTTTCGGATGTTGTAATGATACTTGTCGGTTATGTGCCACGACTAACTGATCATGGGATCGTGGTTGTATGCATAACAGGGGTTCTCGGAGAATTAATCCGGGGACCCCACAATGGTTATGATACCAACGAGTTTGATAATAATTCTAGTCAGCATGAAAACCTAGATGATTCACTAAATTCCGAAATTCCAAGTGTCGCCGATCAATAACCTTTTACTGTGGATATCCTTGTCCACAACATTGGGACAATTTGGATGAGGTCTTTTCTACTTTTCCAGGGATTTATGTTTTTTTCCATACTTTATGGGGTCCTTTATAATCAGTTGTACATCCACCGCTTGGATTTAGTGAATGCTTCAAGTCCCTTCGGGGACCTCCTTGTTCAAAAAAATAGTCAAAAAGGGTCCTTTAAGAGAAGAGAATTTTGAGTTCCCATCAGATAGTAAGTCTAGATATTTTTCACAAACTTAGAGATCAACAATGTCACAGGAAAGATTGAATGGTCTTGCTACTTTATGCATAGAGAAATATAAATTGGATGAAATAAATGTTAATGTGATTATTGATGACTTTGCCTCTAGAAGTGTTATAAGAAACAACAAGATCATGAAGTGCTAAGATTTCTTTGTTGTACCTTATGCAGGAAGCTTTGGAGAGATTCTATTCGGGTGCATAACTTGGTAGCATGGAGAGGAGAGAAACCAATGTAATTTCTCATGCATTAACTTTATGTCTCATGGTAACACAATAGGTTTAAGTAACAATCAGTTTTGACAATCTTATTTGTTTTGCGGATGAATTGTGCCACAATGCCACTTAGAACATTGGTAGAACAATATTGTTTCCTTACTATTATGATGTAGTTCTCTAGACCGTTACAAATAAATAATTTTGCACTATAAGTTTTGTGTTTAAAGACCATTAATCCATGATATGTACGTACTGGATTGCTTTTCAAATACAATGCATTTTAAATCTGTGTTTGTGAACACGATCCTTTTTTGTTGTCTTGCCCAGGGCCTCAAATATGTATGGACCGGCCTTGACACGTTCACATCTATTCTGGTCATGTGGGTACCACCGGACCTTGTATTTCCTTGGACTTAGTATATTTCCCTAGTACTCCCTCTGTTTTAATTTACTACGCGCATTTGACTGGACATGGAAAACAAAGAGGCTTATTACTCTCTCATTTTTCATCAAAAAATCCAGAGATTTTTAAAATAGATAGAATCAACATGAAGCTACACATAAAAAAACAAAGGAGTAAAAAAGTAAAAAACAAGTTAGTTCTAGTGCGCATAGATATAAACGCGCGGAGCTTTTTGAAACATAAGGTGTAGTAGTATAAGGGTGTGCACAGTTGGTCACTTGAGCTCTTCATGGGCTTTACTAATCCCATTATTTTATGCTAGTTTCCAATTAGTTCGGTCAGACCAATGTCTTCGGTCAATCGGAGAGCATGACCGAGATTCCCAAATAAACTTCGGTTTCTCCGTACTAGGAGCCGATCTAGTCACCGAATTCTCGGTTCTAGGTCAATTCGGGTTCGGTCTTGGTCTATTCGGATCCGGTTTTCGGTTCTCGGTTTTATTGCCCACCCCTACTAAACAGTGCTTGTTGTAATGGTGGCCTAGTTCTTTTGTTGTTTACTTTTGGTACTAATCGGCTGTGTGCATCCTGGTTATACAGAGACCGGGTGGAATGGTTACTTTAATAAGTAATAAAGCGTCCATTTTCAAAAAAAAAGGAGTCGTCTATGGTTATTGATGATGATGAGATCACTGGGATGGTGTCGGAGGGTGCCAATGAAGCCATTGTTGATAGGAAAAGGATACCTACCCCCGGGGATCCCGCGCATCCATCCCCTGGTTGTCGCTCTCGCATTGTGGGTGGGACCCATGAACACATCCTATCTTCTTCCTTCGCTTCTTTTTCCTGGACGGGATGCAAGTCCGGCATCTCTCCTCCGCCGCATGTCCTCCCGCCTCCCTGCTGCGCACCGCCGCCTCCCCCGCTGCGCGCCGCCCCTCTACTACGCGTCGCCGCCTCCCCTGTTGTGCACCGCCGCCATCTCCCTCCGCCACCAAACGCAGCGCAGGCGACGGGCGAGCTCCACGGTGACAGGTGCTGGGTGAACTCTGCGACGACTGCAGGTGGCAAGGGCGATCCTCTTACTGCCGCAGGTTGCGGGAGAGGTTCCCGACGGCGGAAGCAGATCCTCCCGTGGTGGGAGGAGAAATCCGGCGAGTTTCCGGCGGAGCGGCGTGTAAGGATGCTAACGAGAGGGCAAGCGGACAGTGCGGGGAGGCGGGAAGGAGCACGAGACTGGAGCCGTGGCGGGGAGCCAGCGGGGTGTGGTGGTGCTGTCGGTGTTTTATCATTTTTCGCACTGAGGAATTTTTTCGCTATAGTGGCTCTATAAACTTGCGACATAGAAGATTTTTTTTGCTACACATGTTTCCTAGATTTTGTATAATATGAACAAAATTTTTCTACCTTAGAATATTATTTTTACTATGTATTCATATATTTTTTGCTACTTACGCACGATTTTTTTGCTACAAACAATCTCTACAATTTGGTACGAGGTCTCTAGCGGGAGTCTCCGGCGATGTCTCCACGATGTCCCCTCTGCTACATTAGAAAAAATATTTTGCTATAACCATTTTATGGTTTTGCTACAATAGTGTAAATATTTTGCTACAAGGCATTCGGTGACGTTTTTTCCGACGAGAGTCTCCGGCGATGCCTCTGGTGAAGTCGGTTTTGCTACATTAAGAATTTTTTTGCTACAAAGTCTCCGGCGAGATCTAGTCTATTTTTCTATGTTTTGGATCGAATCGTTTTTTGCTACATGTAGCAAAAGCGGGATATATTGTAGCAAATTTGGACCGTGTGTACTAAAAGCGATATTAGACCCGTTTTGAGGACAAGTGGCGGCCTAGGGACCCGGGGGATCGGGGGAAATTATCCCCCGGGGACGCCTAGCGCTCCCCTGATGTTGATAAGGCCCTAGAGGAGTCCTCCATGGTTGGAGAAGAGTGCGGCTTTGGTTATTTCCCCTTGTGCAAGTCTTGATCGTTGTCGCACCCCAGTTGTCAGTTGCTTCTGAGTGCGAGGACCTCAATAGGATCATGGCTCTGGGGATGTTGATGATGCCCAAACTACAAAAGATGTATGGGGAGCACTATCCTCCTCTGTCGATGGCGCATCTGCATTTAGACTCACTTGGGACCTTGGCAGTGGCCTTCCACACCATCACCAGTGGAGCCTAACCAACCGCTTGACTTCATTGACCGTGATGTCAAGGTTAAGCAGGTGCACTGGTGCCTAGCTCTGAGCCGAGCCAGCCGATTGACATATTTGCAAGAGAGTTTTGCAACTTGTTAGTTTAGAGGCGGGTAGCACTAAACCTGGTAAGGAGATTGTTTGCCTACTGGCGAAGAAGTCTACGACAAGAAAAGTTAAGATGAACTCATGACCAACGAAATGTGCAACCCTTATATGCCTATGCTAGTGTGAAATCCCGGTTATCGATGCAAAAAGTTACGTACCTATGAACTCGCCTTTCTCTTTCTTTGTTATCACCTACTACCGTTTAGCATTGCTGTTAGAGACTCTAATCCATATAATTAACTATAAATATTACTTTTTGACTATTCAAGCACCTAAATAAGAGTCTAGTATTATAGATGTTATACCTGAGACCATGTGAACTTGAATGTATAATAAATAATGCTAAATAAAATTAAAAAAATATGGCATTGATCCTACATGTAGAAAATGTATGCAGGCATGTGGAAGTCAAGTTTGAAAGCAAAATATAAAAGTACATGACATGTGTGAAGAAGACAAAGTGCATTTTTTAACAATGAATAGGATATTTACTGTGCAAATAATGCAATTCATTTTTCTCCTTTTATATTTACCACATTCATTTTTCTCCTTTAGTATAGGCTACATATGATCATATTTTTTCTTCAAAGTTTGCAGAGTATGTATCAAGGAAATATGTACACGCATGATTTATTTCACTTTTTTCTAAAACAAGGAAATACGTTGTGAAGTATGGGTTCTTAAAAGGATTTCGCTACAACACATATGGTAATCTTCTAATTCACATAATCATTGCATTCACAATCTTTTTCCTAACAAAACCATCCTTCTTCACCACTACTTGGTTTTGGCACCAATGTAAAACCCCGAAGATATACGTATTACTTTCACAAATAAGTATAAGTATACAAATTCATCCGGAGAAAGTGCATTTCCTTCAGACTTCACAAACCAAAAACCAGCCATCTTTTTTAGTTCCGCCAGCGTTGAAGACTTAGCAGTTGCTATAATATTATCAGAATAATAACTCTACCATATATTAGACCCATATTTGCAAAGATCTACTCCCTCCATCTCAAATTACTTGTCCCAGTTTCAAAAAAGAAAATTGCCCCAACTTTGTCTAAATCCATATGTATCTAGACTCGTTTAGTGTGTAGACATGGAGTCTAGACAAAATTGGGATGACTAATTTGAGACGGAGGGAGTACATCACTTCAAAACAGTAAAATCAAGACTACACACTGATCTGATTATATCACAAACACAGGAAAACAGTATCTTGGGAGAACTATGGATTACATAAACAGCTATGTGCTACGACTCACAGCTAAGTCCCTGTCATTGGTTTCTAGAAGTAGATTTTACATCTATCCGACGGCCGTCCCAAATGAAGAAATTCAGAGGACATGGCAAGGCGAGCCCCTAGAGAAACAAGGGCCTTGAATATACATGATTTGTTGTACACCTATTGTAGCCAGGATGACATCACTTTCGTCCTGTTGCTATTCGTGGTTTTCCTTTCACCTCGGCTTCCTGTTCAAAGTGACGGAGGTTGAGTAACTAAGCATAACAAGATGCCAAAAATTAAGCAATGGATCTAATAATGATATATGTGATCACAAGAAATGAAGTATCTCACAGAAATATGATCAAGGCGAAACTACCTGAGGACTGTGGAGATAAATGGATGTCTTTGCATTTGCAGGGTTATGGTTTTCAGCACCACGGCTCCAGTCATAGCAAACCTGCTCTCCAATAAATGATAATTCAGAAGTTACGAAGTTATGATCAAAATTAAAATTATGACTAGATATTGCATTTTAAAATAACAATTCAACTGGAACAGGAATTCTTCAATAAAGCTGAACATTATGAACTGATCTCTTTGGCATATTTAACAAAAAATGACAGGCATGTCACATATCTGAGAACATTAATTAGGATCGGAGGGAGTATCTGAACTTGACCCAATCCAAAACATGGTGATGAAATTTCACATAAAGGGTCCTAATTCTTACAAACTAGTACAACAAGACACTCAAGCATCACTGGACTTACCCCATAAGCAAATATTGAGCCATCGTTATTGAAGGTACTGCAAGAAATTGGTTGAGGGCACCGACTAAAAGCCTGTATAGAATCAGATCAGGAAAAAAGTGAGGATATGGTTGCAGAATATAGGAAGGTGTATGATCAAACAAGAGAACTGAAGCATTAAACTTGGGCACACCCAAATAGCCCTCTATGCTAAGCAAGTAGGCAACTCTGAGAATGGAAAGCTGAGTGAGTTGCTAAGCTACATTTACAAACTAAAAGGATATCTGATCACAAATTACAGAGATGCCTCGTATGTAATATCAAAATTAAAAAGAAGCTATGCCAAAAAAAGACATGCATGGCAAGGCTGGGAAAATGGGAATGGACAGCAGCATTATCAACTAATGTTTCTTGCTCATGCCCATGATAGTAAGTTATTGGCTTGACCTTGGTTTGATTTCCCACCATGCATGCACATTGACATATAATTTATATGCAGGCCATTAACATGTCCACAGATCACAACACAGTAAGACCATCTTGAACGATTGGATAGCAAACAACGCAATAAAAATAAACCAACAAGAGTGGAACTTCAAAAGAGAATCTCAAAAACTGACAAACCTTCAGTCTCTGCTTGCTATCCTTATCCCAAAAATTGAAAGCACCATCAGATCCAGCAGTGGCAAATGTGTGATGAACCTGTGCCAAGTGGTAGACAACATGAAATCCCAGATGAAACTTCACTAACTGAAATTTACAAACTTCTATGTTGAGCGGGAAACAGAGCAGTACATGCCAGGTCGAGCGGGAAACAGAAATTGGGGTGGGAAGGGAGGGAAATGGGCGCCAGAGTGAGGGAAAAGAGAGGGGAGAGAGAGGAACAAACCAGTCACATGAATCGATTAAGAGAGAGAGGAGTTCTCAATCATCTTGTTTTGCACTTTTAATCTCATTTAATCTCCCTCTTTTACCAACTGTGGTCAGTTAAGTCAAGTTCTAACTATGTAAGTTCATGTTTATGCAGATTTCTGTTGGGGAGAGGAGAAAATGGAAAAAGGATGGGGGGAATGGATGCTATGTGGGCTCAACAACCAGAAAATTCAAGGTATTTATGCCTACTCATAGCTGCCATATTATTCTGTCATAATTGTTTAAAATTGCCTAAGGCGTCACCTCGCTTTACGCTTTAAGCGCCTAAGCAGTGAAAAGGTGCCCGAGCGCTTTAAATTGCCTTACCGCCTTAAAAACCATGGCTCAATTGACCTAAAGCTAATTTGTTGGGAGTATTTTTTGGAACATACTATTTTTTAACATATATGTACGCCTATTATTACAGTGGTCGTTTGATTAGGTTATTACAGTGTGGTATCAGAATCAATCTTAAGCTCTACATATTTGTGGAAGAGAATATAACTGAGCGTTAGTATTCTACAGATTAACAGGTGACAGAGACAGTGACTAAAAGCCACCATTAAGCCTCCTCCGTTAGGATTTTCTATAATAGCGGAAGTGGAATAATGAAACAAAAGACTGGCAGAAAATAAATAACGAGAGAGAGAGAGAGAGAGAGAGAGAGAGAGAGAGATCTCACAGGGTGAAAGTTGAGTGAATTGACAGAGAAAATGTCATTTCCTTCCCTGTGACATTTGAATGTGAAGTTTTTGCTTGACTGGGCATCATCAATATGATGCACTCCAACTCTTCCTTCTATGGAACCAACCTTTAAACAAAAAAGCAAGGGGTCAGTCACATGGAAAGAATCGATAAATGGAACAAACACTATTGCAAATTTTCAGGTACCAGCCGTGTTATCCAATTAGGAAGCTCGTTGATGTAGAAAAAGGTCAGTGTGTAGCAGCAAAAATTGATTGGTCACCACATGATTAGATCATCACCCGCTAAATATATTCCCTTATGCAGGTGAAGAATAGGAAAATGCAGAAGATCTGAAGTTCAAAATCTTGAAGCCTTGAATGGTTTTACTATTTGTACTTCAGCATGATTTCATGCTCAGATTGACTTTAACTGCTATATGCTCAGATCTCTTGTAGAGTTCTGGTGAAGGAAACTGTTTGCACCACAGTACGGGGCTTGGAGCTGGTCAAGGCATTAAGGTAACCTGCATACTCTTCTTTATGCAGATTTTGTCACCAGCTACAGAGATGTCAGCCAGTAGTATTTATATTTGAGTAACATTTCTAGTAATACTCTGTAAGGTGTATCTGACTGTTGACATGATAGATAAAAAAAGATATGAATAAAGCTTAACACATACTAGTAATAATTTGTCGTGTAATTGAAAAAAAATATGACGTTTTGGTTTCGTGTGCTTGCTGAGAGTAAAGGACACAAGAAAATATAGCATTACCAGGAATCCTTGTTGATCAGGGAATGCAGCAACACACCGTGTCTGGTATTTGAGAGGTGATTGAATACGCTTGAACTCCGTCTAATACCATACCAGAGATGGAAATAAGTCAGTCAGTTCACAAACACAAGTCAATGACATATAAACATGAGCCCCACCACCACCAGAAGAACTGAACAAATGAACACGTGCATAGTCAGTTCGGAAACACACTGACCTGGGGATTCTGCAAGTTGAAGATGACGATATGACGATCAGCTGTTCCCACAATCATAAGGGGATAATTCACTGCAAGGGAGTAGCAACGATCTGGAAGTTGCTGGACATGGGCTGGATTTGGTTGCCTCGTGTCCCAATACCTGCAAATAGCATGACGGTCAGCATTGAAGGTGGACTAGAACATATCATAAGGATCAGGGTGAGAGCTAATGTTAGTATGTGTTGTAATGAGACGAAGGTCAAAGCACAGCCCACATGTATTGGTCTTATCACGGTACAAGTAAAACACACAGACAACACAAAAAAATAATGCAAGCATACTATTTACACTGATAACAAGAACCTAACTTGATGTTTCCTATACAATTCTCATAAAGATGATAAGGAGTTCAGGACCTCAGATCCATTCTGCATGGTTTAGATTTAATACAGTAACTATCTGCATGGTTTAGATTTAATGCAGTAACCATCTGCATCAATTGTTACTTTTATAGCAACTTCCAGTCTTCAAGCATGGACACAATCTACTGCAGGTGTTGATTGTACAGGTGATATCCAGAATGTGAACAATCTTTGATAAGAATCCGTCGATGTGATTCAGCAAGTTGTAGAACTTTGAGGATCAAATAAGACATAGAAAAAGTAGTGAAAAGATAAACTAGATGTAATACACCTTCTGTAATATTTGATTTGGGTCTTTTGGAACATGGTATTAGAAGTTTCTTCAAAAATTGCACAAAATTGCTGTTAAAGAACTTGGACAATGTACTAACATGAATGTAAAAACATGAAATAAAGAAAATATAATGAAAATAACACGAACCCCAAACCAGCCATAAAGAAAATTGTAATCAAACGGGTGATAGCATTCAATCTCAAATTAAAGAATACTGAGGGTGCAGAGGATTAGCTCTCCTGCACCTTAGTGTCTTATCCCAGCTTCCAGAGACAAGAAGATTCATTTGAGGAATCCATGCGACCTCCTTGACAGGTGCATCATGCATTGCAACCGTCTGAGCCTGCCCCCCAGACAGCAGAGGCCACATTTTGACCTGTTTATCGCAGCCCCCAGAGAAGACAGTCGTCCCATCATCCTTCCAAGCCGAGCAGAGAACCTGATTGAAGGAAAGAAATTGATGGACACAGCAAGTAAATTGGAATGACTAAATATAGAAGATGGAAGTTCTCTCAGCAGAAATGTATTAAGATCGTACTGGCTGATCATGTGATATAGATGCCTTTGGCTGACTGTTACCGTTGACTATCTCCCAACACCTCACCTGCACAAACCTCAAAACCAGTCCTAGTAAGATACATAAAAAAAAATACTGACTGTAAATTATAGCAGAAATAAACTACCTGGTTATCCCAGGAAGTTGCCACCAGCAAATTACTCTTGGGGCTAAAGCTAAGGCTTGAAAGGGAGTCGCCTGGATTAGGCAGGACCTGCATTTAAATGCAAACGTTTCAGCAAATGTGCAGCATTTACAGAATGAAGAAGCAAAAAAGAAAGTAGGACAAAACCATGAAAGCATCACACCTCAAATGACTTGTTCGGATTTGGGTTTGAGGTAAGGCTGGTTAGATTTGCCATCTCTCCTTCTGTCTGATCCTTCAAATTTTGACAAGCATAAGAATCAAGTAAGTGAAATCAGCACAAGCGCAGGCAGCTCATGCGATTTCTCAAACGAGAGCATGAATTAGGACTTACAAAATAGCTAAGAGAAAGAGATATATGCTAACAAAAATTAACACTGTCTAGATCAGAACCAAGTATCAACATTAGGGAAGTCATTGTTAAAGTTTGAACGACAAAATTCCCACAAAAATCCGCGGCAAAACCAGCATAAGCTCTACCCCGTGCTGCGTACAGCTTTTCTACTCAAAATACAGGACCGCATCTCCAGCATAATAATTTAGGTCCAAAATTAGGCAAATGTTAACTTAATCGAGTAATGCAAGCTGGTGGGCATAAACCCTGGGGTCACTGACTACAAATGCCGACACCCGGACCACTTAATTCGCAGGAGGCCAGGACATAAGTGGACTCATCACTCAACAGTAAAATCACTACTTCACTACGAGCTAAACATAGAAAACCAAATGGCCTGCGCGAAGGGAGCGGGACAAAACCCTAGATTCAAGAGCAGGAACACTACAGGCGCGGCCTGGACCAGGGACGGATGGGGGAATCAAATTACTGGAAGCTCCCTTGCACGAACAGCTCGATCTCGCTAATCTGCTCCAGGTTCCGGCGGCTAGCAACGCCGAGCTCGGCCCCGACCACCGGATCAGAGCTCCAAACCAGCAGCGCAGCGGGAACTAGCACAGCACGATGGTCCGCAGGCACAAAGCATTGCGTCAAAGCACAGCTCAACACAGCGCCACCGAATCGAAATTAGGAACCCCAGGAGATGGTGTCAGCGCGTCGGCGGGGAGGGTTGGGGGGCTTACCGGATGCGATCGCCGCTGAGAATGGGAGCGGTGCGAGTGCGGGTGCGAGTGGTGCCGAGGAGGATTCTGGAGTTGTCTGGGACTGGGAGAGACGGTTACTCTTGCTCGTGGGGTCCCGAGGGTGAAGAGATGCTTTGGTCTACGCGTAGCGTCCGATGCACGCAGTGTGGTGGACTAGGCAAGCAGATATGAAAAACTCAATGATTTTTTTTCTAAAGGGCATATATTAATATATTATGTAATACCTTAAGCTTGAGCAAAACGGAGGACTCTCGGGCATCTTGCCGGGCGTCTGCCGCTGCATGTGGGTCTGTTGTGCGATGCCTTTTTCTAATTCACTCGAGTCACAGAGGTGCCGTATTCTGCCGTCCCGCGATACGTTGTCCTTTTCGTCGTGCTTCTCACGCGCGTAAACGGGCCAAGCCCAATGAACCATCGCCGTCACACGCGACTGCCACATCGCATCCCTTCCGTCGCCTCTGCCGTTGATCTGCACACGCCGCCGCCGCTACACCATCTCCATCTCGCAGCTGCCTCGCCCGGCTCCTCAACCCCGAGTCCACCTCCGCCACGGACGACTCTACCTTGTATAGCCCCCGCAGCGGACGAGGACGGAGAAAAGGCGGCAGTCTCTCCTCAGATGTGTTGGGTCCGCAGCATAGAAAACAAAAAATTTCCTACGATGAGAACTATACGCCAAGATCTATCTACTAGATACAGAGCAACGGGTGGACATACATCCATGGAGAACTTACCCTCGAAGACAACGAGTTTTGTTAACGAGTAGGAACTCATGGTTGATGTAGTCGTACGCTTGCCGATCTCAAGATCGTGTGGAAGTCCGAGCGCCGCAAATCAGCAGCGCATCCGTCCTCGCACACACGTTCAAGCCACCGGACAACCTCCACCTCCTCGCTCCAGCGAATCAGCGAAAGCAGCAACTCCTTCCAAACGCAAGGCCACCAGGAACATGTATCTCGCTAATCCGAGACCATGGGGGAATATCTAGAGGGGGAGAGAGATCCTTCACGAGGAGGTGTGAGGATGAAGGAGGGAATGGGTGGCCTTTTATAGGAGGAGGGGGGTGCCCCCTCTCTCCATGGCCGGCGCATGGGGGGTGACCCCTCACCTCCTCCATTCATGTGGTGGTAACCCCTCCACATTAAAATGTCCCTTAACATTCTCTTTTAAAGTCTCCACTTTAAATGCATTAAATTTGGAGAAATTTAATGCTCTCTCATTTAATAAAACTCTTTTATTTATTTTGTTTAGAATTTTGTTAATTACTTTAATTAACAAACATTCACATAAAACCCCTTGCAACATTTCAATATTACATGCAGAACCACTTTCTGCAATTTCACCCGAAATAATTCAGGTTTCTATCGAAACAATTCATGTTTCTATCAAAACATTTCCTGCGCTTTGTAAACCTTTTGTCTGGAACATATGTGCTCCTAAATGGTGTCCGGCAACCCTTAAGTGTGTCACCCTACGGTTCGCGAATAATGTAGACATGATTGAGACTCCTCTCAGATCAATAATCAGAAGCGGGACCTGGAGATCCATACTGACTCCTACACATTCTACGATGACTTCTGTGATCGTGAGAACCTTTAACATCAGCAATTTAATCCCTTTGTCTCATGATATAATACATGTCCGAGATTCGATCATCGGTATCTAAATACCTAGTTTGATCTCGTTACCGACATGCACTCTTTTCTCGTTCCCGTGATATAACATTCTAGTGATCACATCACTTGCTTGCAAGCTATCTTAATGTGATATCACCGAGAGGGCCTAGAGTATATCTATCCGTCATCTGGATTGACAAATTCCACTCTTGATCCATGAGCCTCAACATAACACATTCGTAGTACCGAACCCATCTTTATAGTCACCCTGTTACGGTGTGACGTTTGATGTTATCAAGATACTCTTCCGGTGTTAGCAATTAACATGATCTCATGGTCTAAGGACTAAGACTACTTTGTATGATGTTATAGCAATATAAACATAATGACTTGATCGTAATGCTATACTTCGGATGAATGTTCATCACATCATTTCACAAATGTTGTGACCTTGTTATTAACAACATCCAATGTCCATGATCAGGAAACTTTGATCATCTTGTTAATCAACAAGCTAGTCTATAAGAGAGGCATAACTAGGAACCCTTTTTGTTTATTAAACACACATGTATTGATGTTTCCTATCAATACAATTATAGCATGCAAAATAAACATCTATCATATACAAGAAATATATAATAACAACTTTATTATTGCCTCTCAGGGCATATTTCCTTCAGTCTCCCACTTGCACTAGAGACAATAATCTAGTTCACATAGTGATAAATCTAACACCCATGGAGTTCTGGTGTTGATCATGTTTTGCCCTAGGGAGTACTTTAGTCAACGGATCTGCTACATTTAGGTCTGTGTGCACTTTACAAATCTTTATATCTCCATCCTTGACATGCTCGCGGATGGAGTGAAACCGGCGCTTAATATGTTTGGAATTCTTGTGAGACATTGGTTCCTTTGCATTGGCTATGGCTCAATTGTTGTCACAATAGATCACCATCGGGTCCAACGCACTGGGAACCACACCCAGTTCTGTAATGAACTCTTTCATCCAAACTGCCTCCTGCGCTGCTTCTGAAGCAGCAACATATTCCGCCTCCGTTGTTAATCCAGCCACCACAGGTTGTTTGGAACTCCTCCAACTAACTGCTGCTCCGTTCAAGAGAAATACGTATCCGGATTGAGACTTAGAGTCATCCGGATCGGTGTCAAAGCTAGCATCGACATAACACTTAGCGACTAGCTCTTCTTCACCTCCGTATATAAGAAGCATATCCTTAGTTCTTCTCAAGTACTTGAGGATGTTCTTTACCGCTATCCAGTGTTCTGAACCTGGATCAGATTGGTACCTACTAGTCAAACTAATAGCATGTGCCACATCCGGTCTTGTACATAGCATGGCATACATTATAGAGCCTATGGCCGAGGCATAGGGGATCTTATCCATCATCTCTCTTTCTTTCGTCGTTGCCGGACTTTGAGTCTTACTCAATGTCTTGCCTTGCAACATAGGTAAGAACCCCTTCTTACTTTCGTCCATATTAAACTTCTTTAATATCTTATCAAGGTATGTACTCTGCGATAGCCCAATTAGGCGTCTTGATCTATCTCTATAGATTTTAATGCCTAATATATATGAAGCTTCACCAAGGTCCTTCATCGAAAATTTGCTGTTTATATAACTTTTAACACTGTTTAAAAGATCTATATCATTTCCAATCAATAATATGTCATCCACATATAATATCAGAAATGCCACATTGCTCCCACTCACTTTCTTGTAAATACAAGCCTCTCCATAAGTTTGGAAAAATCCAAACTCTTTGATCACCTCATCAAAGTGGAGATTCCAACTCTGGGATGCTTGTTTCAGTCCATAGATGGATCGCTGAAGTTTGCACACCTTATCAGCATCCTTAGGATCGACAAAACCCTTAGGTTGTATCATATACAACTCTTCTTCAATATTACCATTGAGGAACGCAGTTTTGACATCCATCTGCCATATTTCATAATCGAAATATGCAGCAATTGCTAACATAATCCTAACTGACTTAAGCATCGCTACGGGAGAGAATGTCTCATCGTGGTCAACTCCTTGAATTTGTCGAAACCCCTTTGCGACAAGTCGAGCCTTATAGATGGTTACATTACCATCAGCATCAGTTTTTCTTTTGAAAATACATTTATTCTCAACGGCCTTTCGATCGTGAGGTAAGTCCACCAAGGTCCAAACCTGGTTTTCGTACATGGATTCCATCTCGGATTTCATGGCTTCCAGCCATTTGTTGGAATCAGGGCTCATCATCGCTTCTTCATACGTCGCAGGGTCATCTATTTCATCAATCATGAAATTCATAACAGGATTGCCGTATAGTTCAGGAGCTGCACGTGTCCTGCTTGACCTGCGAGGTTCGGTAGTGTCCTCTTTCGGAGTTTCATGATCAATATCATTAGCTCTCTCTTCATTAGGTGAAGTCAACTCCGAAACAACTTCCGGTGCTGCGCTACTCGCCATTTCATGAAGAGAAGGTTCAATAACCTCTTCGAGTTCTACCTTCCGACTACTCACACCTTTTGCGAGAAACTCCTTCTCAAGAAAGAATCCATTCTTGGCAACAAAGACCTTGCCCTCGGATCTATGATAGAAGGTATATCCAATCGTTTCCTTAGGGTATCCTATGAAGACGCATTTTTCCGCTTTGGGTTCGAGTTTATCCGGTTGAAGTTTCTTCACATAAACATCACATCCCCAAACTTTAAGAAATGACAGCTTAGGTTTGTTTCTAAACCATAATTCATACGGTGTCTTTTCAACGGATTTAGATGGTGCCCTATTTAAAGTGAATGTAGCGGTTTCCAGCGCATAACCCCAAAATGACAGTGGCAAGTCAGTCAGAGACATCATGGATCGAACCATATCCAATAAAGTACGATTACGACGTTCTGACACACCATTACGTTGTGGTGTTCCGGCAGGCGTGAGTTGTGAAACTATTCCACAGTCTTTCATATGTGTGCTAAACTCGTAACTAAGATACTCTCCTCCACGGTCGGACCGCAGAAATTTGATCTTTCTGTTACGATGATTTTCCACTTCATTCTGAAATTCTTTGAACTTTTCAAAGATTTCAGACTTATGTTTCATCAAATAGATATACCCGTATCTACTCAAATCATCCGTGAAAGTAACAAAATAACGATATCCACCTCGCGCCGACATACTCATTGGTACACACACATCAGTATGTATGATTTCCAATAAATCTGTCGCCCGTTCCATTGAACCGGAAAACGGCGTTCTAGTCATCTTACCCATAAGGCATGGC
Source organism: Avena eriantha (assembly GCA_910589775.1). Classification (NCBI taxonomy): domain Eukaryota; kingdom Viridiplantae; phylum Streptophyta; class Magnoliopsida; order Poales; family Poaceae; genus Avena; species Avena eriantha. The sequence continues at coordinate 128,618,614 of OU342746.1, forward strand.
TCACATGTATCAAATGATTCAAAATCAAGTGATTCCAAAAGTCCATCAGAATGGAGTTTCTTCATGTGTTTAACGCCAATATGACCTAGACGGCAGTGCCACATATATGTAGATATATCATTATCAAGTTTAATCCTTTTAGCATCAACATTATGAATATGCGTAATACTACTATCGAGATCCAATAGAAATAAACCATTCAACACAGGTGCATGACCATAAAAGATATTATTCATATAAATCGAACAACCATTGTTTTTAGACTTAAACGAATAACCACTTTGCATCAGACATGATCCGGATACAATGTTCATGCTTAGTGCAGGCACCAAATAACAATTATTCAGGTTTATAACTAATCCCGACGGCATATGGAGAGGCAGCGTTCCGACGGCGATCACATCAACTCTTGATCCATTGTCGACCCGCATCGTGACCTCATCCCTTTGTAGTTGTCGCTTGTTCCGCAGCCCCTGAACCGAGTTACTTATATTAGCAACCGATCCCGTATCAAATACTCAGGTGCTACTGCGAGTACTAGTCAAGTACACATCAATAACATGTATATCACATATACCTTTGTTTGGCTTGCCGGCCTTTTTTTCCGCCAAATACTTGGGGCAATTGCGCTTCCAATGGCCAGTCCCCTTGCAATAGTAGCACTCGGTGTCAGACTTAGGGCCAGCTCGGGGTTTCTTTTCAGGCGCAGCAACAGATTTGCCGCCCTTCTTTCCCTTCTGCTTGCCTTTCTTGTCCTTCTTGAAACCAGTGGTCTTATGGACCATCAACACTTGATGTTCTTTCCTAATCTCCACTTCTACAGTCTTAAGCATTGACAGAAGCTCGGGAAGAGACTTCTTCATGCCCTACATATTATAGTTCATCACGAAGCTCTTGTAGCTAGGTGGCAGAGATTGGAGAACACGATGTATGCCTAAGTCAATGGGAATCGTTATTCCCAAGGACACAAGCTTATCGACGTACCCAGACATTTTGAGTACATGCTCACTAACGGAGCTTTTCTCTTCCATCATGCAGCTAAAGAACTTTTCAGAAGCATTATAACTCTCTACGGCAGCATGGGTATCGAAAATCATTTTCAATTCTCCCATGGTATCAAAGGCATTGCCATTTTCGAAACGTTTTCGAAGTTCTGGCTCTAGCCCATACAGTATGCCGCAATGAACTAAGTTGTGGTCCTTCTAACGAGTTATATAGACGTTTTTTTCCTCGTCAGGGGCATCAGGAGCTGGTGGGGGGCCTAACGGCGCCTCTAGCACATATTGCTTTTGTGCAGCAGTGAGGAGAATCCTCAAATTCATAGCCCAGTTGGTGAAGTTGCTACCATTCGCAGCAAGCTTCTCTTTCTCCATGAACACATTGAAATTAAAAGCAGGTGGTGCCATCTACAACAGAATTTATAAAATATATTTAGACTAAGTTTATGATAGATTGAGTTCAACTAATCCAAATTACTAATGAACTCCCACTCAAAAACGACATCCATCGTGTCCTTTTGGTGATGACATGAACCAAATCCACTACACCAAGTCTGATCATCACGTGAGTCGGTGTAGCTTCAAAGGCGAGTATCTATATAGGCATCATATCAACTATATGACTCATGCTTAACCTTTCGGTCCGTGTTCCGAGGCCATGTCTGTACATGCTAGGCTCGTCAAGTAAGAACCTTAGTATTCGCGTGTGTAAAACTGTCTTACACCCGTTGTATGAAAGCGTAGAGTCGAGAACACCCGATCATCACGTGATGCTTCAAAACACGATCCACAAAACGGTGCATACTTAAGGAAGAACACATTTTATCTTGATATCTAAATGAGGGATCATCTTATAATGCTACCAAAAGTGCCAAACTAGCAATATAAGATGCTAACATCTAATGTGTGAAGTGAGGTGATATGGTCCATGCATTTGATCTCTATCATTTGCATCGTGGTATGATCTCTATCATCCCTTTGTGTGTAAGGCCAAGGTCTATGGAACTTACACGTTAATTGAGTTGTAAGAGTATCTATCATACATCTACTTACAACAATACCATATCAAGACACAAGCCCATCAACGATCTAAACTAGACGCCTCTAATTTATCAATTGCAAGTTTTACATGGCTTAGGGCTTTCGGAGATAGAACCGGTCTTACCTACGAACATGAACCACAACGAGGATAACCAAGTTATTAGCAACTCGTTGTAAATTAGATATTGACTATAGTAGGAGAGACAGACACCCGCCAGCCACTTATGCAAAACAAGTTGCATGTCAGTCGTGGAACCGGTCTCATGTACGATGACATGTAAGGTTGGTCCGGGCCGCTTCATCCTACTATGCCACCAATATCCAAAGTACATAGAAGATGCAATAACATGATCATCATCGCCCACATATAAACATATGTGTACTACCCGTGCAAAGCACCTACGCATAGATCAGGCTCTGATACCACTGTTGGGTCCGCAACATAGAAAACAAAAAATTTCCTACGATGAGAACTATACGCCAAGATCTATCTACTAGATACAGAGCAACGGGTGGACATACATCCATGGAGAACTTACCCTCGAAGACAACGAGTTTTGTTAACGAGTAGGAACTCGTGGTTGATGTAGTCGTACGCTTGCCGATCTCAAGATCGTGTGGAAGTCCGAGCGCCGCAAATCAGCAGCGCATCCATCCTCGCACACACGTTCAAGCCGTCGGACAACCTCTACCTCCTCGCTCCAGCGAATCAGTGGAAGCAGCAACTCCTTCCAGACGCAAGGCCACCGGGAACATGTATCTCGCTAATCTGAGACCATGGGGGAATATCTAGAGGGGGAGAGAGATCCTTCACGAGGAGGTGTGAGGATGAAGGAGGGAATGGGTGGCCTTTTATAGGAGGAGGGGGTGCCCCCTCTCTCCATGGACGGTGCATGGGGGGGTGACCCCTCACCTCCCCCATTCATGTGGTGGTAACCCCTCCACATTAAAATGCCCCTTAACATTCTCTTTTAAAGTTTCCACTTTAAATGCATTAAATTTCTCCAAATTTAATGCTCTCTCATTTAATAAAACTCTTTTATTTATTTTATTTAGAATTTTGTTAATTACTTTAATTAACAAATATTCACATAAAACCCCTTGCAACATTTCAATATTACATGCAGAATCACTTTCTGCAATTTCACCCGAAACAATTCCGGTTTCTATCGAAACAATTCATGTTTCTATCGAAACATTTCCTGCGCTTTGCAAACCTTTTATCTAGAACATATGTGCTCCTAAATGGTGTCCGGAAACCCTTAAGTGCGTCACCCTATGGTTCGCGAATAATGCAGACATGATTGAGACTCCTCTCAGATCAATAATCAGAAGCGGGACCCGGAGATCCATACTGACTCCTACACATTCTACGATGACTTCTGTGATCGTGAGAACCTTTAACGTCAGCAATTTAATCCCTTTGTCTCATGATATAATACATGTCCGAGATTCGATCATCGGTATCCAAATACCTAGTTTGATCTCGTTACCGACATGCACTCTTTTCTCGTTCCCGTGATATAACATTCTAGTGATCACATCACTTGCTTGCAAGCTATCTTAATGTGATATCACCGAGAGGGCCCAGAGTATATCTATCCGTCATCTGGATTGACAAATTCCACTCTTGATCCATGAGCCTCAACATAACACCTTCGTAGTACTGAACCCATCTTTATAGTCACCCTGTTACGGTGTGACGTTTGATGTTATCAAGATACTCTTCCGGTGTTAGCAATTAACATAATCTCATGGTCTAAGGACTAAGACTACTTTGTATGATGTTATAGCAATATAAACATAATGACTTGATCGTAATGCTATACTTCGGATGAATGTTCATCACATCATTTCACAGATGCTGTGACCTTGTTATTAACAACATCCAATGTCCATGATCAGGAAACTTTGATCATCTTGTTAATCAACAAGCTAGTCTATAAGAGAGGCATAACTAGGAACCCTTTTTGTTTATTAAACACACATGTATTGATGTTTCCTATCAATACAATTATAGCATGCAAAATAAACATCTATCATATACAAGAAATATATAATAACAACTTTATTATTGCCTCTCAGGGCATATTTCCTTCAAGATGCTGATGCCCTCGAGGAACCAACAATACCTTCTGTGGTGCGTCAGATGGACGACGGAGGAGAAGGATGACGACATTGGCACGATGACCACTGCGCTCAACCGCGGCCATGGCTACGGGATATGCCTCCTTGCGAACGGTGGCGAGGCATCCAAGCCAAGCAAGAATACCAACTCCCCCTACCCCATCAACCGATTGGGGTTGATTTCGCTGTTGTTATCTTGCGATTCCGTCTTTGTTCTTGCAAAATCCAGGCTCGGCTTCCTGGGTGCTGGTGGGTGAAGTTGTCCCATATGCTTGGTCCCTGCCCCCTCCATCACACCACCCTCACCCAGATGCATGTGCATAAATCAGAAGAGATCTAGAAATGAACATTTGATAATGTAGACACTAGGTAGTAAGTTGTTAATCACTTCTTGGATCAGATGAATGATGGAACGATCAAGTCAGATATGATGAACTTGAGTACTCCGACAATATTTTCCCACTTGTTCTAACATTCAGTCGTTTATGATTCTGATCTATTTGACTAGAACCTAATCCTGTTCTAACTTCGTGAATCACGCATGGGAGAAGACCGGCGCCATTCGGAGGCTTGCATGGCGATGAAGGTCGACTGACCGGATAGCTCGGCTCCCCCGCTGCCGGATTCAGGCAGGGAGCCCCCTAGCTCGCTTCTCGCTTTCCCGTGGCTCAGGTCGTGCCTCGGGGCGAGGACGCGCGTGGAGGACGGACAAGTCGCCCCAGGTTCACTCCGTGCCCAAGATCTGATCCCAAATCGTCCTCCCTGTAAAAATAATGGAGACCCAAATCAGACAAAGAAACACATACAGTACCAGGCCTGATGGAGGCTGCTACTGATGGTGCCACTAGGGAGGCGGCGCAGAAGAGAGGGAAGGAGGTGCAGCAGTACGCTATCGGGTTCAAGGACGGTGAGAACTTCCTCAAGCTGAGCCCTAGCCCGAGGTTCGTAGTTCCTCTAATCCTTATCGATTATTTCCAAGACTTCTGTTTCTCATATTTTCTGAATCACACGATTACATTCCACCAATAGTTCTTCTAGTTGTTTACATAAGCAAGATGTGTTGTTCAGTTACAAGACCTATTTTTTATTTCTATATTATGCATCCTTAAGACCACTTAATCCGTCCCAGTTTGGTACTACAATAGAGGAAATTAGATTGCCAAAGCGAGTTACATTGACACTTGGTACCACAACTAACTATTAAAATGAAAGGAAAAAGGCCATGTGATAGTTAATCAGTAATATGTCATAAATAGATTGCGGATTCTATACTTGGTACATATTACATCCTGTATTTAAATTATTGTACTTATAATATATATTGTTATGCTGAAATTATTATTTGGTCCACACCAGAAAGTGGTTAGCTTTATTCTACTAATTCTACTACAAGTTGTCTGCTTTGCCAATGTTCTTCTACTCTTCTTACTGCCAAATATATGTTGATTTTCTTTCTGTTTTCTTCATGGCCAAGTCCCTAGGATATACATTCCTGAACATAGGTGAACATAGGGGCAGCTGCCCCGTTTCGCAAAACCCATTTATAAATGTCAAAAACATTATAAAAAAGTTGCACGTGTACCTCTCTGCAAAATGTGTGCACTGCAGAAAGTTTCGCGGAAAAAATGACAATTTTTTCACCTATGTAAAAAGGGCAAAAAAAATGCGCCTAAAGGGTATATGCATCAAATTTTATTAGCAATTTTTTTGTGCCGGACAAATTCTGTAGAGACGTATGCTTGAAATTTTGTATGGAAATTTTTTACTTTTAAAATCATGTTAAAATGCATTTGAAAAAATAGGGGCAGATGCCCCTGAATTCGATTTGTGCTCTCTCCCAAATACCTTGTTTTCTTCGTGTTACTATATGTTTACATTGGATAACGAGACATTGACTTTGAACTTTGATCTTAAATTATTGTATTAGATAGTTGCACCGAACTACAAGTTGAAGGTAGTGAAAACAGCACAGGCATACTAAACTGGAAAAATCTACAGTATAAAGGACTTATATTAATTATTTGGTTAATTTTGTGTATATGAGCGTCCTAATGGGATTGTTACATATCAATGAACAATATAGTTGTAATTGGACAAACTATCTCATACTCCTACCAATGCACCTTGCAACAAAATATTCCGCTAATTTTGATGTAAGAATCCAATATAAGGATATGTATCTGCAGTTGACCTCAAGTAATCTTTCTTATCTGGCATCATGTTGTGTTTTCATTGTTACTTGACACCATTTTGAGATTTACCGATACCAAAACTTTGCTCTCAATTTATGGCTGCTTGATTTTTTGTCAAGCATGTTCATGGTACGAGTAATATAAGCCTCTGTTCCACAATATTGGGCAAGCCGTTCCTCTGTTCCACACCATGGTCTATATACTGGGCATGGCATTTATTGTAGTCCCTTTGTTCCACAATATAAGCCTTTTAGCAAGCTGTTTTAGGATAAAAAGTCTTATATTATGGAATAGATGTAGTACCTTTAATAAATAATTGCTTTTCGTCTAAATTACAAATGTTGTTTGGCCATATTTATGTTATGTTTCAATTTGCGGAATCCCGATGAACGTGTTCTACATTATTAGCATGTACCTTCTCTACTCATCTTTGATATCTTGATTTCACAGCTGATCACCAGAAGCAAGACATGAGATCATAATTTTCCATTATAAGAACGAAGATGGAAGCTAAATTTGAATATTCGATTACACTGACTATTACATGGAAAAGATGTTTATTCTATTCATTGGTGGTTCATAAACCTTGAATAACAACATGCTTGACAGCATGTTGGACAAGTGAAGTTATTTACCAAGAAGGTTACTGCCACATTGCCTAACATTTCCTGTCCTTGATTTTGTGGCAAGAATGTTGATGATTTAAGCATAGCTTGATAAAAGTGCTCAAACAAGAAAAAAGGTAAAGAACAAATGTAGTATTCCACCAGAATCATTTATTGTTTCTTCCTTACTCATGGATCTTGCATCTATTTGCATATCAACTTGATAAAAAATAATGGAAGAATGCACATCATCAGCATTTGTATTTTGTTGATATTGTTTGCAAACTTCATTTAATGCAGAATAATGGAGCCATCTCCTTACTGATTTATAGAATCCCCTTTCTCTACTCACATGACACTTTGTTTATTGAGTTATTTATTGACTCCACTCGTATAATCATATTATTACTGAGCCAATTAACTTTTTCCTAATAATCCACGTGGTATTATTCTGCGTGTAATAACAGAAGGTATTATAGTTATTTTGCTTTGCATGCAACTGTTAGTCTTATTTCCTTACTCCGTGTGAATTGTGCCATCGGTCTCCATTGCTTCCATGTAACGAGATAATTACATTGGTTCCATGACCACATTATGTGTTATTGGGCCCCATGGCTTATCGGTGTCCTTTTTGAGATAAAGCAACTTCTTTTGGACTTCAGCTTGACTGTTCATGAACCTTCTGCTGGAACAAATAGTACAAACTTGTGGAGAATTGAGTTTACATGTGTGAAGAATTAGACTCTATTACTACATTGCTTACAAAAAGTGCTTAGATTCTTATGCTAGATATATAGAGATTGTACTTAAAATTCTTAAACTTCTAAGGCAAGGCGATAACATGCTATAGAATGTAAGTATGATGTTGATCTACCTCACATGGGTGCTGATTTTTATGCTTTTAGTTAGAAGATAATGCTTATGGAATCACATAACTCCTGGTTCATCTTCATTGAATGTCCAACTTGTTTTGGTCTTTTGATACGGCCTTATTGTCTCCAAATAGTAAGAAGAAAGAGTTAGAATTCTTTTGTTGACATGATTTTCGGTATGCATATACTTTTCTCACTTGGTGCTTGGGTAGTAACTTTTTTCCTTAATGATTTGTTAGATATGAGATCACTAAAAACCTATGCCTAGATCTATGTGAAGTAAAGAATAACATATGACCAGTTTCATGAGTCTAATGCAAACCCTACTATGAATACATTCTCTAAAAGCTTAAGCCTGGTGGTCTATGAGTGATACGGGAGCTTCTGCCAAGCGTGTTGTCGGCTCTGTGCGTCTGCATGTGGCCCCGCTTAGTTTCTATGTTGTACGTGTCGACCTTTCGGTTTGCACACGCGTTGCCTCTACGGTAGTATGGGTGGGCGGTGGTTCTTTTTTGTACCTGATGTCAACGTCCTGTACGTTGGCTCAATCTGTGTTTCTTACGTTTTGTCGTAGGGTGGGAGTAGTTCTTCTAGTTATCTCTATTGGTTTGACCGGGGTGGATGTGTTGGATTTCTAGTGGCGGTGTGGTTGTTCCTGGTTATTTCGTTTGCTAGGTGGGATCTTTACTCGGCGGGGCTTTCCCAACTTGGCGCGGTGGTGGGATCTTTGTGATTGTCCGGGCGGTCGTTTTTTGGAAGGTTGGGTTTGTTTGCTCTTCCTATAATTTCTGTTATAGGTTTGATTGGAGAGGTTCCGTTCCTTTGTTGTTTTAGTTTTGGTTTTAGGTCTAGATCCATGAAATGACATGCATCTGTAATTTGGTTGTGGTATAATGTTTATTTTCTGAATTATGGATATCTTTAATGGCGTGGGCGAGATTCAGCGACAACAGGTTAATCTTTTGTTTTGTTCGGTTGCCATGGCTCTTTTCTACCACGGGAGATTGAAGGTGGTTCCTTCCTTTCTGCTACAGGTTCCTGAGCCGCCTATGCCTCCTGCAGCATTTGGCAAGGCAGTCGATGTACACTATTCGATGCTGACCAGATCTGTGGTTCCTGCTAATGACACGTATCTCAGTGACAGGCCGGTGAGCACGCATCAAAACTTTTGATTGCACGTTTTTTTCGTTCTATTTACTTCTTGACGTAGGTTGTTTGCCTGTGTTGCTTTGTCCTTAGCTATGGGGTGATTTTTCTCTGTTTTCTCTTAGTATTTTTGAGAGTAACGCCTACTGTTTATTTCTGTGTGTTTACATAGTAAGGACAGCACTCAGTCGTCGCTAATATCCGATCTACTTAGTTTGTGGTTTTCCTATCGAATATGGTTTGGTTAGCATCTTGATGGTTGTTGTATGAAACCTCACATTTATATCTAATCTGTCTGACCAAATTTGCATTCATATCTGATGGCATGTATGAAACCTCACATTTATAGATAATTTGTCAGTCATTTGACTGATGAAAGGGAAGACAACAATGTGTAAAATTCTTAGGGTATGTTGGATGGCAGAATTCTATTGTGTGGGATGTTTTACACGCACCATATGAAGTTGTAAAAATCTATGGTTAGCTTTCTTCCATTTAGTGTAGACAAGGAGGAATGGAAATAGTTGTCAAAATCCATGGTTAGGTTTCTTCTATTTAGTGTTGACAAGGAAGAATGGAAATAGTATGTTCACAATAGGTTGTTGTTCTAGAAAAATACCATATGCTTTTTGGTTTTTTAGAAATAATGATTTTCTACTGCTATCAGCGGTACATGATGGCCTGTTAAAGTTTGTTCTTCATCCATATTTTTTTATCACACCTATGGTCTGCGGTACCTATGGTCTAGATAGTTTTTTACCTATGGTCTGCGGTATGTATGATGGATATTTGACATGGAATTTAAGATTAAGTATTAACTCTGTTCCATTGGTTAGTATCGGATCATGTCAATCTCCTTTTTGTAGATATTTAGAAAAACTTTTATTAGAGACTATGATGCTTGGCATAACCAAGCTTTAATGCGACATTTCATTTGTAATTTAAGACCAAGCTATATTATGTATGTGTTAGTAAATAATCTCTACGACTAAATTAATAGTACAAAAGATGGATGTATAAAGTTGATACTCTGAAATTCTGTGCGGTTCAACAGTTCAGCAGGAGCATTTAGCTTCTTAGCAACTGAATTACTAACGTTGCATTCTTTTATTCTGGACATCAGTGAATATTCATAGGTTACTTGTGCTATCTTATTACTTCTATCTTCAGGTTCATATGTGTTTTTTTTCTTTGGACCCTATAGACTATCTCATATCTATATATCTTAAGAATACATGTAGACAAAATGCACGAAAACATCCCGCCCTTTGTTGATGTGTATATTGTAGCAAGAACATTTGTTGGTTTCATGTTCTATTGTTCTTTCTTCGAACCTTTTATTCTCTTCTAAAAGGATATTACTTATTTCCTATTGTTTTCGCAGGTGATACGTTTGTCTCGGATGGCTGTGGCATGTGATATGATAGCATAGCTTGGCCTATGTGCCTATGTCGATGTCCTCGATAGCCCAGGGTCTAGAAGGATGGTGTCTTGGATCAGATACATTTGCCAGCCAGGTAAAATCCATTTGGATTTAAGCTCAGGAAGACATATGGTGCACCTCGGTCAGAAGTAGACGCATGGGAGCCTTAGAAAAAAACTGATCCAGGAGATTATGCTCGAAATCGGGTATAATGTGGATGATGTGAAATAACGTTTCTGTAATGTGGCCTATAGCCAATTTGCAAAGCTGCATCGCATTGCTGGAGAGGCGACTTTGATGGTAGATTTTGCTCGAGAAAGGGAACCTATTGTTGTTCAGTCGCTTCACGAAGTGATGAGCAAGATTTCACACATCTTTGTTTGATACAATGATGCACTTCCCTTCTCGGTGGTCAAAGGTGCTGATTCTAATAGCCCAGTGTCTGGAAGGCAGGAGGAGCTTGCTAGGGAGTTGGTTAACCTAGCGCATGTCGATGTCTCAAGTATGGATGATGTGAACTAAAAGGTATAAAGAATTAGCATATGTTTCTTGGTTTTCTACAAGTTTTTTCCCTTTGGGTTCAATAGGTCGGCACTTCCTAATTGTATCCGTGTTATTGTTTCAGAAGTGGTAGACGTAGTTGTCGCACGAGATGGTACCAGGCTGTGGTGGTGTGCATGGGAGGTGTTTTTGCTATATGCGACGACCGTTTGTGTTTGGGCCGTGGAAGGGCGAAGGTATGTTTTGGAGAGTGAAGTCGGTTGGTCACCCCTAACATACTGTGTTTGTGGGTCCATTATTGCATGTGTCCTTTAGACTATGTGGCTATGTTTATGAAGTCTCGTGTTTCCCTTCTGTAGTCATCGTCCTGTGCATTTGAACAATAATAAGTGTTCTGAGTATTCTATTGTGTATCCTTTGATAAAGGAAAAAAAGACTATCTAATGTAGGTCTTATTTGCTAGCTGTTCTACCACTGGAGCTTGGTTCATATGAACCACCATTTAGAGCTTGGTTCATATGGACCACCACTTTAAACTGCAATTTTTCTTTAACTTGGGTGTAGCTTTTCATTCTTCATGTTCAAAATAGTTGGTCGAGTTATGGAATAGGGAATACTCCTGATATTGCTGCTGCATTCATTGGTATAGCCAGATTATTGCCAGTGGATGATAAATAAGCATCACCGGCTTTGTCTGGAAATGATAAAAGCAGTCAGCTGATGCCACTGATTCAGAGATTTGTTCCCAAGTATACAAAAATTAGAGCTTATACTCGCTGAAGACATCGTGAATGTATCTGAATCCGGCACTAAAAAGGCAAGAAAAATAGTTCTTTTTAATTCTTCTCAATAGGTTTATCCAGCACGCCCTGAATTTGTTCAGAGCAAGACACTGTTTTTACAGGACATAGTCGTGGAGAGGGACAATGAACTGATAACCATTGAGCCAACATAGTACATCGCCTTTTTTAGTTCTCCGGTTGGTGCCAAGCTAGCGTCTCCATGATTATATGAGCTTGTCTCAGCTAGAGTCAGCTGAACAAGAGCAAAACCGATGAACCAGAAATTTTGTTATACCCATATACGATTATAGATTCAGATAGTGGTGAATGTAGAACCAAAAATTCATGTATTGCAGCTGCATCGAGCTGCATTCTGCAAGCAGGTTAGGACCTTAGAATAAGATACTTGATAGGCAGATGAAGGTGCAGATAGTCGGGAACACAACTACATCACATTACACATTGATTATTCTTCAGCAGCTTCGGCTGAACTAGACTTACACTGAAACTTCTAGCTAGCTTATACAGACTTAGAGAAAACTAGCATTGGGGCGACACAATGAACGAATATGCTAATACTTCTCCACTATTTTTTAATTAAGTGATACTCAACGCCTCCTCTAGGCCAGCGCCGCCCCAAGCCTCTCCTCCACCAGCGCCGCCCCACCCAGAGCCGCCCGCCGCTGCTCCTCCACCTCTAGCAGTACCACACCTCACTGCTCCTCCACCTGCGGCCCAACACCACCCCTCGAGCTCTGTCCTAGGCTCCACCCATAGAACCACCTTCTCCACCTCAAGAATTGAAAAAACAAGGCTAACTGGCACAACTTGGTCCTCCGGAAGAGATAATGGAGTGTGGAGGTTGGAGCGAGCGTGGGGAAGGGAGAGATTGGGAGGAGGGGGTGGGGATTGGAGGAGGAAGTGGTGCAAGGAAGATATCCGTTTCAAAGGACCCCGCTCCATCTCAATGACAATATCGAACTTGCACCTTTCAGCATCAAGATTACCCACAATAAGCGCCACTCAGCAAAAAAAAATTAACAGTTGCCTCCATGCACCGACCCGGCCCGCCTAATCCAACTACCACGCCACATGAACATATAGCATACGCCATGTCAACCAGAAAACCACACTTCTACAATGCACGGCATAATACATGCTACAACCAGATGAAGACGGCACGACAGAGCGCACGTACCCATCTAGTACTAGATTAATATCACAAGATACCAATTGTAGTCAAAGCATATTCACTCGTTGGGCGTTTCCAGGCTGAAATCTGACGCTATTTAGCATCGGACGGAGCTTGGTTTCGGCCTGGGAACGGCCAGTTTCCTACTCGCATTCCCCGGCCCAATTCCCATCTCTCGTCGGCCTTCTCCTCCCTTTTTTGATATGGGCCTTCGTATCGGCGATGCACTTCTCGATAGAATCATGTAGACTCTCGGCGGGAGGTCCTTCTGCTTTGAGAATCTTCGCCTTCTTCTGGCCGACCTCCGGCCTCTCTTTGCCGGCTGCATGGGTGGAGACACCGGGTTGTACTTGTCATCCTTGGTCTTGCCGAGGGTCACGCGGGTGTCTGCCAATTTCTCGCATTTCTCTATCGCGGCAAACACATGATGGAACTTGAACTCCGTCTTGGTGTCATCCAGGTACATGCCAAGTGCACAGAGGAGCTGCAAAGAGAAGTCAAAGTGTGCCGGGTGTCGTCAGATTGATGACAAGTACGCCATGAGGGGGTCCTCGAGGCGTGCGGAAGAGAGGGGTGTGAGATGTACGTTGTCCCAGGATTGTGAGAACACAAGTTTACCCAGGTTCGAATCCGCCGGCTTTGGACAGATCCTACTCCTGCTATCAATTCAGTAATACGACAAAGGCGGAATATGGGTTACAAGGGTTTCGCCTGTGTGAGTTGAGGTTGTAGACTATTATGGGGTACCCTAAAGGCTGGTCCCTAGGCTAGCTTATATAGATATCCGGCCTAGGGTTTACAGGAGAGACCTATCCGGCTACGACTAAGAGTCGGTTACAGAGTACATCTTAAACTACAAGTAACACTACATGTCTATGTCGGTAAGTCTTCTGGGCCTTCTCGTAGCAGGACTGGACTCCGTCTCTTCTCCTTGACTAGGCCACCCGTGAAGCAAAGCTCTATCCCGAAGTGGGCCACCCTGGTCAGTGAGGCACAGTGAGGATACCTGGAAAGTATAGCCCCAACAGCAGCCCCCATAAGCCTCCAAGATCTAGAGTCGGATTTCACCATCGTCTAGCTTGATTCATCTTCGACTTACAGAATCTTGAATGGTACCTGAAACTCAAAAGAAAGGATAGGATCCAGGTCTTAAAAATAAGCCGGACCTATGAGTACATTATCCGGGTTTCCAGCTTGAAATTGAAACTAAGCCAGAACTTGGTCTCTGACGTACCCTCATATCAGTCAAGGTCAAGTCACGTCACTGACAGACATTCCTGTCAGCACGACCGTTGGTGGGTCCGCCTTTCGCAGAACCAAGGCGTCGTTTTAATGCGTGCGCGGAGATCAAGACGACGTAATTCTCGCGAGGAGGCTACCCATCTCCTTCCACGACGCGTGGTACGGTTACTGTTTTAGCTTTGCATGAATCTTAGCGTAGGTGAGGGATATAAGGGGTCAAGATCTCTTCCTTCTTCCTTACCAGCGCTAGTGACTCCTCCTTCCCCTCGACGCTTCCTGCGAAAAAGCTACTCTACGTCCCCCAAAGCTCACCGCGTCGCCCATCCTAGGTCACCACCGGTTGCAGAATGGATGAGGCTTCATCCTCCAACACGGCGGCGACAGCGGCGACGGCCTCCGTAGCAACGGAGAGGGAGAACTTCCGCGGGATTTGGATCCCTTGCGCCCTCGACGGCGCCATGCTCCATGTCATCGAGAAGGAAGGCCTCCTTCTTACCGGGGACTGGCGGAGTGGTTTTGAACAAACCATCCCTACCCCTAACACCGACCAGCGAGTGCACTTCGGCACCCACCTCGACAGAGGTTTGAGCTTTCCTCCCTCGGATTTCTTTTCTGAGGTTATAGATCACTATGGAGTGTAACTCCACAATCTCCCCCAAACTCACTTTTAGAAATGAGTGCATATGCATCTTTGTGTGAGGGTTATCTCGGGATTCGTCTGAGTCTTCTTCTTTTCCGGTATTATTTCCATACCCAGAGAAATTCCATCACTGCCGGTGTTCCTTATATCACTGGGACTCTTAGCTTTTCTGTTAGGAGAGAATGAGTCTATCCTAGGATTAAGGCTAGTGAGTCTGTGAAAAAGTGGCCATCCACATTCTTTTACCATAAGGACAGACCAGCTCCCGGCAGAGCAACTGCTCTGCCAGCTTTCGTTGACAGCGCCGCCACACCCCAAGAGTCCTGGGACGCAGATGCTCCGGCTCTCACTGACGATCTGCTTCTTGCTAAGAGGCGGATCGAATATTTGATGAAGCACAAGGGTCTGAAAGGATCTGACTTGGTCCATTGCTGGCTGGCGTGACGGATCCAGCCTCTCCAACATCATGGCGATGAACTTATGCACTCAATCACCAAGAGCAAGACGGATTCTCTCCGGATTTGCTCCAAATCTTATTCGGATAAGGACTATGAGCCCCAGATCAAACGGTTGATCAAGGAGCAAATCAAGAGGAAGATTCCGAAGCTTTCCTTGGATATGCATATGGCTGACAATCCCGTGACACCAATAAGTTTTCCAGCAATTACTCGAATTATGTGTTCATCTGTTCATTGTTGTATCTTTTTGCAATACTGGGATATTTCTTCTTTCAGCTTGCTGACCTGCCCGAGTCGGAGCTAGATCATCTTGAGGGATATCCTCCTGAGCTTTCTCAGGAGGATGGAGAATTGGTTGCATTGCCGGAAAAACTTACCCGAAAGCGTAAGACTCTGACCGTTTCTATCGGCACAAAGGAAGTGCCCGTTGTGAAGTGGTAATTTTCCTCACAAGGTCTTTGTATTTTCATTTCTCATTCTTTCTGAAGTGTAACAATCTTGTTCTGTCACCTTTTTAGATCTAAACATCTCACCAAGGGCAAGGGGAAGGGCGCCTCATCGAAGCCCCTGCGCCAGTCAAAGTTGAATTTGACTTCTCCTGCCACAACGCCTCTGACTCCTACCCCAAAGCCTTCTACAACACCGGAGGTTACTCCATCTTCAAGTGTTGTAGAAGATCCAGCTCAGCATTCTGAGCCAGTGAACCTTGGTTCGCAGACCGACGTCACCATGGGTGACTTGGCACTTGATAAGGGTGAACCCGTAAAGGGTAATGATCCCTTGACAGAGGTTTTCGCTGATAACCTTCTCAATAATACGGGTATCTGCAAACTTGGCATTACTCGAAAAACTGCAGAAGAGATCCAGGAGCTGGCTCAACAATGCCTGGAGAGCCGGAACGTCACCGCCAAGGAAGAGGCACAAGAAGCCAAGGACGTCAAGTACTCTGAGCTTCTTGACCAAATTTGTCTTCGTGATGAGAAGCTGAAGGCCGGCGTGGCTCCGCCACCACCAATAATCCCGCTGACTCTCGCCGAGATGGTTACCACTGAGGTGAACATGAGTCTAAGCAAAGCTTACTCATGAACAATATTGAAGTTGGAATTCCAACTCACTTTTTTTACTTTATTTCATATCATATCCTTTAGCCCCCAAGCATGAAGTTGGATAGACAATCTTGATTTATGCTTTCATAGGATGCCAAAGAATGAACTAGTGTAGCCCCAAGGCTCGTGCTAATATTAGTTAAAATGTTAGCCCGAGTATTTAGTAGACTTCTGACTCTAGGTATTATTCTGACTTACAGAAAGTTAATGCTTATAACCAGGAATTGTTAAAGAATATTTGCAATAAGCAGAGAGAGATCAGAGCTCTCCGTCTTGAAAATGCTCAACTAAAGATTTCCAAGGATGAGGCTGAAGGTAATCATTTCAATCCTTATCCTTGCTATTTCTGCTTTCATAGTCGAATTTCTTATTCAACCGATTCCTTTTGTTTAAAGAACTGGTCAAATAGTCATGTAAAATGATTGAAGAGGTCGAGAATTTCAAAACCCTGGAGGTGGAGAATGCCGACTTACGGCGGGAGCTAAATGAGCTTAAGGCGGATCATGGGAGCAGCATTGCTAGCATTCTTGAATCCTCTTCCATGGCCACCGAAGAACGTGATCGAAAGATCGCAATCCAGGATTAGAGAGTCTCGGATCTCATTGATGAGTTGTTCAGAGAAAAGGACATCATCCAAGCTCTCCGGGATGAACTCCAAAGTCTTCGAGCAGAGAAGACCAAAGTTGACAATGCCATCTTCGGTAATTTTCCCATCTCTGACCTTTATCTCTTTCTGATTCCTAAGAATCCAGATATATGTCTGACTTTGCTTTTGTATATGCAGCTCCTTTGAACTTACTGGATTCTTCCTCTACCGAGTCTCGCATCTGCTGGCTTACAGAAGTCGGCGACTTACTTCACGATTTTCACCAGTCACTGGAGGATATTGGCGAAGTTCTCAAAGTTTTGGACATGAATAGAATGTCCGCCTTTGAGGTGCGAGACCAGGCAAAGGAGATGCCCCATCTTGTTCAAGATTGGAACATGTCCTATGCGCGAACCGCAGCACAGAATGCCCTTACCATATTTATGAGCCACCATGGAAGCATGGAAATCTGACAAGTATCCAGGGGTTATTCAACTCTGGATGAAGACGGACTGGAGCAAGACATCAAGGACATCATGGACTCCTGCGCCGGTTATGGATGCCATGTAGCTGACCTGACCAGCTACGACACTCCCTTCTTCACTCGCATGGAAACACCTCCTCCACCCGCCGAAGAAATAGCCGAAGTTTTCGACGACGAGCAAACCATATCAGATTTGCATGTCTCAGAAAGATATCAAGGTGAAGGCGATGTCTCCAATGAGCTGGCTGCTCCTACCTCTTATCCTACATCATAGAGTACCAGAAAAAAATGTGTTATTCTAAAACAATCAGATTTGTAATAAGCAGTATAATATTTTTGCTAGTGCTAAGATTTGCAAGAACTAATGCTTCTATTCAGCACTTTTGGCTTTATTTTGACGTGCCTAAAATTTTTACATAAGCACTTTTTGTTTTGTCTATACTTATCGCTTATCTGGCTTTCTGCCTCGTCCCTTTCGTGAGCCGGCCAACCTTTCATACGGAAACTCTACCGAGCAATAGATCTTAATTGCTAAACCAGTTTAAACTCGGAAACAAAGCTGGCTTCCAGTACCAACAATTCACTACTTGGAAAATGCCTGCATCCGGCAATCAGATAAAGAACCCAAGTATAGAATAGAAAATTTAGATTTATACCCGAAGGTAGCATTTTTAGAGTCGGAAATCTTAACCAGAACAAACATGAGCATAAAGTACTTTCAAGTATTCTGGGATTTTCGATTGTGACATGATCATTCGGAAATAAGATGGTAATATAAAACTTCTCAGAAAAAATTGAGGCAAGCAACACTTTATCTCTCATTGAAAATGTACATATATATGATTACAAAGAAAGAAATTTTAAGAATAAAAGGGACGTAGCTGAGCAATATTCCATGGTCTGTCTAATTCTTCCGGGTCTGTACTGCCTCCAGCTCTCTTTCTCTTCTTAGTAGCAGGTCTTTCTTTGACTGGCCGCATATCAGTTAGATAGTAAGAACTATTGTGTAATATTCGGCTAACTAAAAAGGGCACTTCTCATACTGGGGAAAGTTTGTGCTTTCTTTTGTGCACAAGCCGGAGAACCAAATCGCCTTTATTGAAAGATCGGTTTTTGACTCTCTGGCTATGATACTTGCGTAACTTCCGCTGATAGGCTGTTGATCTCATCTCAATAATGACACGAACTTCTTCGATTAAATCGAGATCATTTTGTCAAGAAATTTCGGCATCCTCTTCAATATACACAGCAACTCAGGGAGAAGTATGAATTAAATCACTAGGAAGAACAACTTCTGCGCCATAGACCAAGAAGGAAGGTATATATCCGGTTGACCTGTTCGGATTTGTTCTCAAGCTCCATATTATAGACGGTAATTCATCTGCCCAAGCCCCTGCAGCACGATGAAGTGGTGCTTTGAGTCTTGGTTTGAGGCCTTGTAGGATTAAACCATTTTCTCTTTCCACTTCTCCGTTAGCTTGTGGATGTGCGACTGACACAATGTCAAGCCGGATATTTTGTTCGTCGCAGAATTCAGCAAGTTCTCCCATAGAAAAATTGCTCCCGTTGTCCGTGATAATACTATGGGGATAACCGTATCAGATTATAACATCCTCGACAAATCTTCTGGATGTTGCTCCATCACAACTTGTGACGGGTTTAGCCTCAATCCATTTTGTGAACTTATCCACCATCACTAAGAGGTGTGTAAATCCACTTGGAGCCCGTTTAAACGGTCCTACCATGTCAAGCCCCTAGACCACGAAGGGCCATGCTATAGGTATTGTTCGTAGCCGATCAGTCGGAACATGAGCTTGTTTGGCGTACTTTTGGCAGCCTTTGCACGTCTTGACCAACCGTTCGGCATCTGCCTTGGCTGTAAGCTAGAAAAATCCGTGTCTGAAAGCTTTTGCCACTAAAGATTTAGCTGCAGCGTGATGACCGCATTTGCCTTCGTGGATTTCCCTTAGGATTTCCACTCCTTTTTATGGAGATACACAACGCTGAAAGACACCAGATAGACTCCACTTATAGAGCTCACCACTTATTATTTTATAGGTTTTTGCTCGTCGGACGATCTGCCGGCTCAGAACCTTGTCTTTGGGTAATTTTCCATCTACCAATAAATCAAGGTAGGGTTGAGTCCAGCTTGGAATCATAGCCAGAACTGCTACTAAAGGTGAGTCGGATTTGGTCGGATACTCCTCATCAACTCCTTTTATAGAGGGAACTTTGAGGTGTTCTAAAAAAGCGCCATCCGGGACCTTTTCCGCACAGAACCTATCCGAGATAGTGCATCTACTTTCTCGTTTTCTGTTCGAGGGATGTGTTGAACTTCAAACCCTTTGAACGATTTAGCTAGTTCATCCATGACAGCTCTATATGCTACCATGTGTTTATTTGCATTATAGATATCTGACACTTGTTGAGCAACAAGATCCGAATCTCCAGAACACATTAGTCGTCGGATGCCCATATCCTTAGCAATCCGAATTCCTGCAGTAGTGCTTCATATTCGGCAATGTTGTTTGTTGCCGTGAAGTGGATCTACAACACATAGAAAAGTTTATCTCCTTGGGGTGACTTGAGCACCACGCCAGCCCCCGAGCGCTTTAGACCCTTCAAAATGCAAGGCCCAGTATTCCGACTCTGGAGGGTCATATTTTCCATTGTTAGCGAGTATTTGGGATTTGATTGCTATACGAGGTTTGTACTCAATGTCGAAAGCTGAAAGCTCTATTCCCCATTTGGCGACACATCCTATAGCATCGCTGTTGTTGATTATATCTCTCATGAGAGCTGTGCTCACCACGGTAATCTGATGCTCCTGAAAGTAATGCGGTAGCTTCCGAGATGCAAAGAACACACCGTAAGCTAGCTTTTGATAGTGCGGATATCGCTGTTTTGATTTAGTTAGGACTTCGTTGAGGTAGTAAGTCAGACGCTACACCAGGTGTTCCTGCTTTTCCTCTGGTCTTTCCACCATCATGACGACACTGATAACTCTGCTTGTCGCAGCGAGATAGAGCAACATCGGTTCGTGAGGTTTCGGTGCTGCAAGGATAGGAGAGGACGAGAGTACTGCCTTCAGGTCTTGTAGTGCAGCTTCAGCTTCATCAGTCCAAACAAACTTTTTGGTCTTTTTTAGGAGCTTGTAGAGTGGTGCGGCTCTTTCACTGAGCTGGCTTACAAACCGATTGACTGCAGCAATGCAACCAGTTAGTCTTTGAACGTCCTTTAGGCGAGTTGGCGTGGAAACATTGAGTATAGCCTTGATTTTGTCATGGTTCACCTCTATGCCTCTTTGAGACACGATGAAACCTAACAATTTTTCGGCTGGTATTCCAAAGAAGCACTTCTCTGGATTAAGCATTATATTGTATTTGCGTAGATTGGCAAACATTTCCTCCAAGTCAGAAATTAAAGTTTCCTTATTTTTGGACATCACCACTATGTCATCCACATATGCATGTACATTGCATCCGATTTGATCGTGGAGGCAACGCTGCATAGTGCGCTGGTACATAGCTCCTGCGTTCTTGAGCCCAAAAGGCATCATAATGAAACAGAAGGTTCCAAAGGGGGTTATGAATGAAGTTTTGACTTTGTCTGATTCCTTCATCCGGATTTGGTGATAACCAGAATATGCATCGAGAAAACATAGGAGTTCCGAGCCTGCCATAGAATCGATAACTTGATCAATTCTAGGCAGAGCGAACGGATCTTTGGGACAAGCCTTGTTCAAGGCAGTATATTCAACACACATCCTTAAATCAGTGGTGTCCTTTTTAGGGACCATTACAGGATTGGCCGACCACTCAGTGTGGATGACCTCTTCTATGAATCCGGCTAACTCGAGTCGGGCTAGTTCCTTAGCTATTGATTTTCGCTTTTCATCGTCGAAACATCGTAAGGATTGTTTGACGGGTTTATCATTTGGGTGTACATTTAGAGAGTGCTTGGCAAGTTCCCTAGGTACTCCGGTCATGTGAGATGGCTTCGATGTGAAGATGTCTTAATTTTCTTGGAGGAACTTGACAAGCACACTTTCTTATGTGCTATCTAAACCTACACCTATCTGGGTCACCTTGAAGGGGTCATCATCCTTCAACAGCGTCGTCTTCGTCTCTTCTGATGCCTTGAACTCTGTAGTCATCTTTGTAAGCTCCTTCTTCGTTGCGGTCATCTCGGACGGTTCAATGGTCTTCTTGTTCTCCTGGTACTCCTAGGCATGCAGCACGGCTTCAGCAAAGGTGGCATTTCAATCCTCGCACTCTCGTACTTTCTTTGGGTCTCCCCTGATGGTGATCACGCTGTTGGGACCTGGAATTTTCATCATATTATAAATGTAACATGGACGAGCCATGAAAGCCTAGTAAGCCAGCCGTCCGAATATAGCGTGGTATGCGCTCTTGAACGGGACCACTTCGAAGGAAAGTGCTTCTGTCCGGTAGTTCTTTGGAGTTCCAAAGGTAACATCCAAAGTGATCTCTCCCGGGGAATTTGCTTGTCTTCCTGGGACAACTCCGTGAAAGATCACAGAGCTGTGATTCAACTAAGTTTCCGAGATCCTCATCAGACACAGTGTTTCGATGTAGAGAATGTTGATGCTGCTGCCACCGTCCATGAGAGTCTTGGAGAAACCATAGCTGTCAATAAGTGGATTGATGACTAAGGCGTATTTTCCTTGCCTGTGCAACTTAGGTGGATGATCAACGCGGTCAAAGGTGATTGTTACTTCCGACCAGTCCAAGAATTGAGGGATAGCCTGAATAGTTGCGTTGAGCTCATGCAAGACTGCTTTCTTGACCTTAGCTGGTTGAGACCCAAGAAAAGTGACATAAGTGTCTTTCTTCGTTGGGAAGTTCTTCTTTCCATCCGACTTGGGATTTGAAGGCTCTGCTTCCTCCATGTCAGAATCTTCCTTGGTCTCCTCTTATTTTTTGGGATTCTTCTTTCCCTTCTTTTGCTTGGCCCTGTAGCCAGGGGATTCGTATTTCTTGATGTCGTCATTGAAACGACACTCGGCATTTGTGTGGGACGAGCCCCCGTTGGCATCTAAGTGATGCACACACAGATTGTTGGCAATGTCGGCCCAAGAGTAGGTTTTGCCAGGTTACTGGTCTCCTCTTCCTTGGACCCTTGACATCCCACGACCATATCCACGGCCGCCTCCACACCCTCCTCGTTCTCTAGACCCGAAAGTGCCGGTGACAACCGCTGTTTCTGTGTTGGGTTTCTCTTCCGAGGTATTCTTGCGCTTCTGAGCTTGTTGCTTTGGTTGTTTTGTCGACTATGGTACAACCAGGACGTTCAGTAGTCCTTCTGCATCATCGTTAGTGTCTGCATACTTGCTCGCCATTTCTATCATCTCTCCCAGATCAGTGACCTTGTCACATTTCCAATGGCGACGTAGTAAACCAATTGGGAGTCCTGCAATGAAAGCTTCAATCATAGTTTAATCGTTTACTCCTTCACAGGTGTTCTTGGTGTCGATCAATCGTCCGAGGTAGTCTCGGCAAGTTTCTCCGGCTTTCTGGGTGCAACGCTGTAGGTCTCCTACCGTACAGGGCCTCCGATACGTGCCTTCGAAATTCTGAAAGAACATACTTTGCATGTCATACCAATTATGGATGGTGTTTTCCGGAAATTCATTGAGCCATGATCGTGTCGTATTCCTCAGCATAAGCGGGAGATACCGGGCTGCGACCAGGCTATTTCCGTCTTTGGCAATGCAACAAGCCTGGAAAAATCCTGGAGCCAAGTATCTGGCCAAGCCACACCGTCGTAGGGCTGGATGTGTCTTGAGGTAGCGAATCCCTCCAGGAATCTTGTTTCTCGGATGCGCGGTCCAAAGCATTTTGGACCTACATAGATGTTTTCCGACTCGTAGCGTCGCACTTCTATGTTAGAGTTGATCCGGTGTCTCGCGTTAGTTGGTGACAGAGAACGCCGTCTTGGTTGTTCGCTGTGGCCACGGTGCCATGGAGCCGGACTTCTGCTTCTATCACCACCTCCTCCGCCACGACGCCCTCCTTGGCCTCTTTGAGAGCCGCTGTGATGGCTGCTTGGTGGAGAGGGTGGTGTAGGTGGATTGTTTTCGGCTGAGAGCCGGCCTCCATCCGGGGTCTTGACTATGACGAGCCCCCTGTCGGCTTGACTCGGCACGGTGTCCGTCGTTTCTTCATCCATCGTTTCCCCCATTGCGATGAGGTTCAGCCGAACAACTTGTATGTCTAGGAGGTGGCATCCTTTATCGGTCCTCCTCCTGACGTTGCTCTTTTTCATCTTCCCTGTGATTGTTCGACTCTCGCCGGGGAGGGTGTCTCAGAACCAGTGCCGCAACTGCTCGCGTTGCGTCCAGAACAACGTTGCTCTAGTCACGTGCGACTCTGTGCTGTTGCCCTGAAGATCCAGTTCTTGAGTAGTTGTCTTCCCGACGATCAGGATGGTGATGTTGTTCTGGGTCCCGTCGGGGCCTAATGTTATCCTAGGCCGGATCCGTGCGGCATTGGTCGGATTTAGAGACCAGTTTTTCGCTCCCGGATTTCGTGACCTTTGACGGCTCTGAAATATAGCCATCCATGTCCACATTTAAACTGGATATTATTCATATTTTTGATGAAATATCTCTCTAAACCCTTACACTAATGTCTAATATTCAAAGGGGTATGCAATCCTTTCTTTTTATATTTTTCCTGCACAGATAATGTCGTTTGAAGATGGGAATCTCTACATTAAAGTCAAAGATACGAGATTTCCATCAACCAGAAGAAACCATGAGCCGTGAAGCAGAGGCAGATGCTTTAACGACCAACTATACGACGGGAGCAAAATTCCGGCCGTATAGTTCCGGTCGTATAGTTGGCACCACCACCGTTAGGTCAAACCGAACAACTTTCATGAAGGGACCCCTATATAAAGAAGCCTCAGGCGACGAGAAAAAGCCCAGTCTCGTCCAAAAGTCTCTACCCCAGATCATCAACCGCCTCTAGATCTCAAAACCCTTCTCCATCTCCATAGCCATATTCCACCACTTGTAATAGTAGATCTCTTTTTCGATTGGCGATATTGTAAGACTATTTCTATCAATCTCATGATTTTCTTTACAATGTTTGTGATTGTTGATCTCATCTCTATGTGTGAGTAATTATCCTTGGGCTAAGGGCTTCGGCCTAGCCATGTAGCGTTTGTGCATGTTATTTATCATAGATGGGATCATGTATTAGTTTGTATGACATGATGATTATTGTATCCTCTCTTGCCTCTATCCAAGGACTTGTCAGCTACCCAATACCCCGAGGGTTGAGCCAGGTATAGGGAGTATGAGTAATGACTGATCTGTAGGTTGGGAACCCCAATGATAGAAGGGGTAGTACGGCTATATGTGAGGGATTTACTTGGATTAACAGTGACATCACTATGTGAAACATCCCAAAACTTCAATCCAAGCTTATCAAGATCAAATCAATCAAAATTGGGGTTAACAAAACCTTTTTCAAATTTAAAATGAAAGCATTCATATATGTGTGCATTTAAAATAGGAGTTGTTTTGAATTGCCATGGTTGTGTGATCCTTTGCTTCTAAAATGTTTTTAGGTGATTTAAACATCATCTACATCATTCCCAAACTTTGCCTAAAGAAAATCAATTCAAAAAGAATTAAAAAGGAGGAATGGTCATTTTGGCAAATTTAACTCTCATGCCTACTTTGGCTATTCCTAGTACTCAAAACTTAACAGAAACAATTCTTGATCTTTGTACCCCTTGCTAGTACACATAATGAGGTACCAAGGCCCACCTTTTGATCTGCTAAAAACATTCTGTTAACTATTTTAAAGGACAGTTTAAAATTGAATCTAATGCATATGCATAGATCACCCCTATTTCAAAACCCATCTTTTTGAACTCCACTTTCAAAACCCTTGCAGCCAGAGACTACCTAGCACTAGTGGAGATCACTCAAAAATGTTGAAACCAAAATTCAAAACTTTCTTTCATGCGGCCATTTAATCAAACACTTGGCATGCATAATCTCTCCTCTAATCCTAGCTCACTGTTTACTACAGGGTTTTGCCCCAATTGATCCCCATTTAAACCCCTTGTCCCCTCTTGATCTAACCAGAGCCTAACCAGCATCTCCCCTAGCTGCACTGCCATGCCATGCCGAGCACCACCTCGCCGGCCAACAGTGCACTCGCAGCAGCAACCCTCTCCCGCCTCTCTCCTCATGTCTAGCAACTTGTTTGTGGTCCACCTCCACCGCCCAACCAGCCCCAGGACAGAGACAGAGGGAAGAGCGGCCAGGAACCACCGCGCCTGAAGCTGGTCGAGCATGTCGACACTGCCCCCAGAGCACGCCCTGTCCCCGCTCATACATACCGCCCCTTGGCACCAGCCTGCGCCCACCACTCCGTCTCGACCTGGAGAACATCCCAGACATCCCCGTTCGCCGCCCAAAGCCTCACAGCCACTACTCGCCATGGACACCGCCGCCTCTGCCGCATAGAGCTCCACCTCGCCCCGACCGCGTGCCACCGCCCCTACGGCCGCATTTAAGTTCTAGAGCACCACCAGGGAACCGCCCATCGATCTCCACCCCCAGCCATGCCTCTACCTCGCCGTAGCCATGTCGCCACCGTCGACCGCCCATCCCGCTCGGTCTCACCGTCGGGCCTATAAAAGGAGCCCTCCCCAGCCTCTCCACTCCACACCATTCCACTCCCCTCACCTCTTTGAACCTCCCCCACCTCTAGCTGGAGCAAGGCGAGCTCTGCCTCGCCGGAATTGGAGCCGGAGCAGCCGCGGCAGGAGGAGAAGGGCGCCGCTGATTGCGACACCCCAAGCTCCGCCGCGACCATGCCTCGCCTCGCCGTCGTCTTCCATGTCATTTGCCCGCCTCGCCGACCCCGCTGGAGCCCTGGTACGCCCCCAGTAGACCCCCACCGAGCCGCTAGGGTTCGAGCTCGCCGACGACCTGTTCGTCGTCGACGACGACCCTCAGCCGTAGATCTCGCTTCTAATCCTACAGCCCACAGCACGCGTACCGTTTCGCGTGTTAAGTACCGCTGACAAGCGGGACCCCCTGTTAGCTGAGCCCCGTGCTGCGGAGCGCCACTGGGCCGGCCCATTCCTTTTCCCGCGCTAGCCCACACATTCAAATCTAGATTTTTCTTTTTAGTTAAATCTAGTTTCTGTCCACTATTTCAAAATTTAATTCTGTGAGTTTGACAAATCCAAATTGCATGAAACTAATTTTGCCTGAAAGGTATGGAAGTAATCTACCCAAGCCCGTTGGATTTAATTCATTTAGAGTTATAGATCGTTCCTAATAAAAATAAGAAGACGGAAGCTTTTGCAACTTGCAACCTTTTTATAAAATCAACCAAGTTAGCTTTTGAGTTGATTCCAACTCTCAAAAATCACATTTCACCATATCTATCCAAATATGTAATAATATTAAGGTTTACATGCAATGACTTTGGACTAGTACCAAAACAATGCTATATAGGCATTTCTAGTCACTTTAAATCATTTACTAATGAACTTGAACCAAAGTAATGTTGATCCAACCTTTAAATTTCATTCCCACATGTTAGAATATGTGGTGAGGACATGTGTCCACATGATCCCATATTTTGGTGGTGAATATTAAATATTAGTTAATTTTTCAATGAGTAGAAATTACTTTTCTAAAATAAAAAGGATGAAACTATTGAATTAAACTTGTGATGGTTGTGATGATAATAGATCATCAAAGGTGTGTTTTAGAATGCCAATTAGCCTAGTTAAGTATTGTTTGGTGATTGTGCACTCCCTATGTATTTATAGACGATAGTATCGACCAAGCTCTCGAGGAGGAGGAGTTCTACCAAGAAGAAGAAGAAGAAAACTTCAACCACTACACCAACCAAGGCAAGCTACTATTAGCAAGCTAGCACTATCTAAGTGCCAGCCATCTTTAACAATGCAAGCTAGCACTTGCAAGTTTAGTGTTTAACAAGCTAGGATCAAACTAGATGGTTTAGCAAAGATGCCCTAAGTATGCCTTGATCACACCCCTTTGACTATTGGTACTCCAAGTCTTAGTTACAAGTTTTACCCTCCTAGTTTGACAAAGTCCTTTACTTGTTTTGAAGGTAGCATAAAAATTATAAAACTTGACTTATTTAGAACCCTTTAGATGTCATTCCATGGCATGAGATTGAACCCTTCTTTACCACCTTAGTGAACACTCTTAACTTAGTAGTTTAGAGTAGATCCAAAAACTTGAGTCACTTTAGATGGGAACACTTGGTGAAAATGAATTATGAAAACCTTGGAATGATGAGTCATTCTATTGAGATGTTTTGACATGTGTTGAGAAACACAAAGGATTGATGTTGATGAAAATGTTGAGGCATGAGCCTTAACTCTTTTATAAAATTGATGGTTGGATTCGGATGCGATAATTCCAAATTTACCGTACAACCACATTACCTGAATTGGGTAAGGCTTAGCTAGAAATTTATATGCATTAGTATTAGTTCCCTCACGGGAGAGGTTTGAGCTGAGGCTACCTCTCAATGTTGTCCACCTATGTAGTGCCCAAGATGACTGATGGTCATGGTTGGGAGGCCATGCTCATAGGAGATGTGCTTATACTAGGGTATGTAAAGGGAAGGTTATGTTTGATTATCTGCATACTGAGTATGATGATTCAGGGTTATCCCTGACAGATGTATCGAATCTTGTGGTGAAAGTGTACCACCTATACAGAGTGTCAAACTATTCGAATAGCCGCGTCCGCGGTTATGGACAGTTGGAATGGCCATACTGTTTCATTGTCAGATGTTTTCTAACTACTTTGAAAAGAATGATGAATCTTGACTTGACCACAACAGGGTTGTGTTTATGACAATAGCTTCCCAACTTAAGTGATTTTAGGACTTAACTTTATCTTTCTTTGCTTCAGAACTCAGCTTAGGTTTCAAACTTAACTTGATAGTTAAACATAGAGTTAGCACTTTAACTTAGATTTATAATACTTGGTAGTGGTAGTTTGCGAGTACTTAAAGAGTACTCATGGCTTTTGTCCCTGGCTATTATCATGGCCAGACTATGAAGGAGACTATCAAGAGGATGGTCAGCATGACGGCTATGATAACTAGGACTATCTGCCTTCGTCAGCATTGCCTGTGCCCCTGAAGATGGACCCCACCGCTACGCTATCTTTTATTTCCGCTGCTTGTTGTATTAAGACTGGATCATGAGATCCTTATTTGTGTAAGAACCTTATGTATGGTTTGTAATGGATGATGTACTGTGATATCCAATCCGTTATGTCTCGCTAAAATGGTAATCCTGGGATTGCGAGGTATGGCATAACGGGCATCTGGGATTAAAAATCCGGGTGTTGACAAGTTGGTATCAGAGCCATCCTGACCATAGGAGACCCTAGTTAGAATGGACGTCAAACAAAAACTTAGTTGCCAAACCAAAGTGAGTATTTATGAAAAACTATCTCCTCTCTTACCCTTATGGATTCTTTCTCAAAAATTCATGTTCCTCAAAATTCTTCAACTACAAATTAAAAATTGGACACACTTGATTAACTTCTCTAACTTCCTCATCCTTAATTCTTGTAGATGGAGACTCAGTTCAGCAAGTTTTACCAGTTGGGAAACGGAGGTCAGCTGATTTTCGAGAGGGATCTGGATTCACTGTCGGAGTTACTGGGACGCCCGCACCCGGAGTTTCTTGGAGCTCAACTTCCAGGACCCCAGGAGGAGACCTACAGTGGCTAGTCACCGCAGATCTTAGAGGAAGCATTGAAGCACCAACTTCTGGAAGAATTCAGTTCTCCGTGAGAGAGAACAACTGGCTAGATGGATTAGCCAGGGCAATGCATGAAGCTCTCGCACGTCTATGTGCCCTCAGCGTCAACATGACCCAAGGAACCCGTTTTGCTCACTATGTAAGACGTGACTTCATGGGACTGCCAATGGAAATGCCGGGCCACCTCGAGTTGAGGCATCAAGTGGAGAACCTTGACTTCTTGCTTCACGACAGATAGCAGGAACTGGACAATGCCAGAGAGTTAGCCAACCAGAACCGTGCCATTGCCGACCAGAAGGCCCAGACTTTCGCACTGCTTGTCCAAGACCGTCAGTCTCTTTGCCGCCAGCGTGCCAAGAAGGATCGCACCATCGCCCGTCTTCGCAAGAAGGTGGCCGACCTCGAGAAGACCGTCAAGGAGCAGGAAGCTCAGCTTGCAGCAAAAGAAGAAGAAGATGAGGGTGAAGACATCCAGGGAGACATGGATTCTTACCTCAGCAACGATGATGATTTTCTGGAGGAGGATGCCGTGGACTTCTACACTGAGGATGAGGACTCCGACTTCATCGACGATGAGTAGATGCACTAGAGCACTATCGTAGCCTGAGATGTATCATCTCGTTGTATCGTAGCTTGCAGAATGGTTCTTCAAACCATCTATTTTCCCTTTGATTGTTGTGGTGTGTGTTGTATCGTGTGCTTGCTTGCATGAATGAAAATGAAGTTAGTTGAAAAACCTGAGTTTAACTCAAAGTTTTAGCTTTGAAAACCCCAAACCCATGAACCTTAGAATTTCCCTCTTACTCCTATATCTATGTCAATCCTCAGATGGCTCGTGGAAACCAAGGAGGGAGCAGCTCGTCGCAAGACCCAATGCTGCAGATCTTGTAGAATCTCATCGCAGACCGTGAAGCAAGCAGGGCAGAGCGCCAATCCAACTTAGCAACACTTCAACAGATCGCCCAGATGGCTCTCAACAACCGAGGACATGGAAATCAGGACCACCATGGATCCAAACTCAAAAAATTTCAGAACACTAATCCCCCAATCTTCAACCAATCTGAGAACCCACTAGATGCTGATGACTGGTTGCAAACCATGGAAAACAATCTCGAAGTTGCAGGAGTTGAGGACAATGAGAAAGTTCTCTTCGCCACCCACTATCTGGCGGGAGATGCCAGAGCTTGGTGGAATAGCATCCGCAATATGAACCATGGTCAAGTGATGACATGGGAAGCATTCAAAGTCAAGTTCAGCTGCACCCACGTGCCGCAAGGTCTAGTCAACCGGATGAGAGATGAGTTCCGTGAATTGAAGCAAGGAAGAATGACTGTGGTGGAGTACCGTGACAAATTCCTGTCACTTGCCAGATATGCACATGATGAGATCAACACGGAGGCCAAGAAGAAGGAGAGATTCTTGAACGGACTACATGATGAGATGCAGACTGTCCTCGTCAATATCCGTTTCCAGGATCTCGAAGAACTAGTCGACTCTGCCATCCAGATGGAAGGGAAGATTAACTAGGCAAACGACAATCGCAAGCGTCGTATGATGCAACAGTCTGGATCCAACAGTCACCAGAAGTACCGTCCCAACCCTTCACCAGGATATGCACCAAGGAACAACCGACCCCCAAATTCTCGCCAAAGCTACCCCAACCGTGGCGGAAGCAATGTGAAGTCCGGAGGAAACAATCACAACTCCGATAATGCCAACAATTTCAACCGTGCACCTCCCAAGAACCACAACAACCACAACAACAGCAACACTGCACCCAGAACTGGCAGCAATGTTGTGCCTGTCGCAGTCAAGGACAAGTCCCAGATCACTTGTTTTGAGTGTGGAGTGAAGGGTCACTACTCCAATGAGTGTCCCAAGAAGACTGCAACCAATGCCAATGTGAATGCCCCAGCTCAGCAGCAGCGCCGTGTTCAGCCAGGAAGGAGATTTGCCCCAGGGAACCCTCACAACCGCAACGGCCGTCTTTTCCACATGAATGCAGAAGAAGCCTAGGAAGCGCCAGACGTAGTGCTCGGTATGTTTTCTGTCAACTCAGTTTTAGCAAGAGTATTGTTTGATTCGGGAGCATC
The DNA here is from genome assembly GCA_910589775.1 of Avena eriantha. Classification (NCBI taxonomy): domain Eukaryota; kingdom Viridiplantae; phylum Streptophyta; class Magnoliopsida; order Poales; family Poaceae; genus Avena; species Avena eriantha. The sequence goes on from OU342746.1 coordinate 128,649,919, forward strand.
GCATTCATTTTTCACCGAAGAATTTGCATGCACTAGTAAGATTCGTCCAACCAACCTGAAGCATGTCATGATAGTTCAAATCCCCGGTTCAACAACAAAAGCTTGAAAAATTTGCAAAGCTGTACCTATCAGAATACATGGGATAGATTTTTATGCCAACCTAATTGTACTTGGAACCAAATGATTGGAAGTAGTACTAGGTATGGACTGGATGTCAAGGCATAAAGGATTGATAGACTGTGCTAAGAAAGCCATCACTATGACCAGTAGTTCGGGAGTCACAATAGAGCATATCTCTGAAACCTTACCCCATCAATTCAAGTGCAACGAGAGTGTAGCCTTCCCACCATAGACCAAGTCAGAGTAGTCTGTGAATACCTCGACGTATTCCCAGATGAATTGCCAGGTATGCCCCCAAATAGGGATATTGAGTTCATTATCGAACTAATCCCCGGAACCGAACCTATAGCCCAGAGACCCTATAGCATGAACCCATCAGAGTTAGTAGAACTGAAGAAGCAGTTGGATGCTATGCTAGCCAAAGGTTTAATTCAACCAAGTGCATCGCCATGGAGATCACCAGTGTTATTCGTCGACAAGAAGGATGGAGGCAACCGTCTGTGCACAGATTACCGAAAGTTGAATGATGTTACCATCAAGAACAAGTACCCTTTGCCAAAGATAGAGGATCTATTTGATCAGTTGACTGGAGCCTAGGTATTCTCAAAGATTGATCTTAGGACTGGTTATCACCAACTTAAGATTCGTGCAACGGATATTCCGAAGACCTCCTTTACTACTCGCTATGGTTTATACGAGTATACAATTATGTCTTTTGGATTAACCAATGCCCCTGCTTATTTCATGAATCTCATGAATAAGATCTTTATGAATTTCCTAGTAAGTTTGTAGTTGTGTTTATCGACGACATCCTTATCTACTCCAAGTCAGAAGAAGAGCATGAGCAACATCCGAGAGTTATCCTAGAAACCTTAAGAGAGCATCAGTTATATGCCAAGTTTAGCAAATGTGAGTTTTGGCTGAAGGAAGTAGGATTCCTAGGACATATTGTGTCTGCCGGAGGAGTCTCTGTTGATCCCGCCAAGATCAAAGATGTCGAGGAATGGGAAGCCCAAACCACTCAAACCCAAGTCCGTGCATTTCTCGGATTAGCGGGATATTACCGCAAGTTCGTAGAAGGATTCTCGAGCATAGCCCGACCAATGACCCAATTGTTGAAGAAGGACAAGAAGTTTGAATGGACAGACAAATGTGAAGCTAGTTTCCAGGAGCTGAAGAAGAGATTGATATCAGCCCCAATTTTAGTCATGCCGGACATCAAGAAGCCCTTTGATGTGTATTGTGACGCATCCAAGATTGGTCTAGGATGCGTATTGATGCAAGAAGGCAAAGTCATTGCGTATCTGTCTCGACAACTAAAGCAGCATGAGCAGAACTACCCGACCCATGATCTTGAGCTAGCAGCTGTAGTTCTAGCACTGAAGACATGGCGTCATTATTTGATGGGTAATCGCTGTGAGATTTACTCCGATCATAAGAGCTTGAAGTATATCTTCACTCAGAAGGAGCTGGATATGAGGCAGAGAAGATGGATAGAGTTAATCAAGGATTATGACCTTGACATTCACTATCACCCCGGCAAAGCCAATGTGGTAGCGGATGCTCTTAGCAGATTGCCGTGTAGGCTTAACACCATGATCAAGGAGAAGCAACCCAGTTTGTATGAGGAGTTGGAGCAGTTCAGGACTAAATTAGTTAGCAAAGGATTCTTAGCTAGCATTGAACTTCAACCCACTTTGATTAGCCAAATCAAGGAAGCCCAGAAGGGAAATGAAAGTATCGACGGAATCAAACGTCATATTGGTATAGGAAAGGGGCCTGGATTCACCGAAGACGAAGAAGGGGTACTGTGGTACAAAGGACGTATCTGTGTTCCAGCAGATTCGAAGCTGAAGGAGGTTATCATGAAGGAAGCTCATGATACTCTTTATTCTATCCACTCCAGAGGAACAAAGATGTATCAGGATTTGAAAGAGCAATTTTGGTGGCACAAGATGAAGAGAGAGATCGGAAGCTACATCGCCAAATGTGATATCTGTCAAAGAGTCAAGGCAGAGCATCAGAGACCTGCAGGACTGTTGCAACCATTGCAGATTCCAGAATGGAAGTGGGATTCCGTCGGAATGGACTTTATCACCGGTTTACCTACTTCTAGTAGGGGAAATGACTCAATATGGGTCATAGTTGATAGACTGTCCAAGGTAGCCCATTTTATACCTATCAAGACCACTTAACAGAGTGCAAAGTTCGCAGAACTATACATTGCTAGGATTGTTAGTCTACATGGAACCCCCAAGACCATCGTATCAGATCGAGGAACCCAGTTTACCTCAAGATTTTGGCAGAAAGTCCAAGAAGGACTAGGAACCAAGTTGAACTTCAGTACCGCGTATCACCCGTAAACAGATGGACAGACTGAGAGAGTCAACCAAATCCTAGAAGATATGCTTAGAGCTTGTGTGTTGGAATATGGATCAAAATGGGAAGACTGCCTGCCTTTCGCAGAATTCTCATATAACAACAGTTATCAAGCTAGTTTGCAGATGGCACCATTTGAATATGCTATACGGAAGAAAGTGTCATACCCCTTTGAATTGGTCACAAGTAGGAGAGAGTCAGATCTTCGGACCCGCCATTCTTTGAGAAGCAGAAGAGAAAGTTCACAAAGTCCGTGAGCACCTCAAGACCGCCCAATCCAGACAGAAGAGCTATGCTGACAAAAGAAGGAGAAACCTGACTTTCAATGTCTGAGATTTTGTATATCTCAAGGTTTCACCCTTGAAAGGAACTCAACGCTTTAGTCTGAAGGGAAAGTTAGCCCCTAGATATATCAGACCTTTCAAGATTCTGAACCGTCAAGGAGAAGTATCGTATCAGTTGGAACTGCCTGAAGAGATGTCAGCCATCCACAATGTGTTCCATATCTCGTTACTTCGCAAATTTCTGGAAGTGCCCGAGAAGACAGAAGTTTTCAAGAACATCGATCACAGAGCTGTGGAAATCAACCAGGACCTGACCTATCGGGAAGTGCCCATTCGTATCTTGGAAGAAGCCTACAGAACCACCAGGACCCGGAGTATCAAGTTTCTCAAGATTCAGTGGAGCAACCATACCGAGGAGGAAGCTACTTGGGAGCGAGAAGATTACATTAGGACAGAGTTCCCAGATCTCTTTAGTTCCTAGTTTTCTTTGTAAATCTCGGGACGAGATTTTGTTTAAGGGGGGAAGGTTTGTAACATCCCAAAACTTCAATCCAAGCTTATCAAGATCAAATCAATCAAAATTGGGGTTAACAAAACCTTTTTCAAATTTAAAATGAAAGCATTCATATATGTGTGCATTTAAAATAGGAGTTGTTTTGAATTGCCATGGTTGTGTGATCCTTTGCTTCTAAAATGTTTCTTAGGTGATTTAAACATCATCTACATCATTCCCAAACTTTGCCTAAAGAAAATCAATTCAAAAAGAATTAAAAAGGAGGAATGGTCATTTTGGCAAATTTAACTCTCATGCCTACTTTGGCTATTCCTAGTACTCAAAACTTAACAGAAACAATTCTTGATCTTTGTACCCCTTGCTAGTACACATAATGAGGTACCAAGGCCCACCTTTTGATCTGCTAAAAACATTCTGTTAACTATTTTAAAGGACAGTTTAAAATTGAATCTAATGCATATGCATAGATCACCCCTATTTCAAAACCCATCTTTTTGAACTCCACTTTCAAAACCCTTGCAACCAGAGACTACCTAGCACTAGTGGAGATCACTCAAAAAATTTGAAACCAAAATTCAAAACTTTCTTTCATGTGGCCATTTAATCAAACACTGGCATGCATAATCTCTCCTCTAATCCTAGCTCACTGTTTACTACAGGGTTTTGCCCCCAATTGATCCCCATTTAATCCCTTAGCCCCTCTTGATCTAACCAGAGCCTAACCAGCATCTCCCCTACCCCCTAGCTGCACTTCCATGCCATGCCGAGCACCACCTCGCCGGCCAACAGTGCACTCGCAGCAGCAACCCTCTCCTGCCTCTCTCCTCATGTCTAGCAACTTGTTTGTGGTCCACCTCCACCGCCCAACCAGCCCTGGGACAGAGACAGAGGGCAGAGCGGACAGGAACCGCCGCGCCTGGAGTTGGTCGAGCATGCCGACACCGCCCCCAGAGCATGCCCTGTCCCCGCTCGCATAGACCGCCCTTTGGCACCAGCCCGCGCCGACCGCTCCGCCTCAACCTGGAGAACACCCGAGACATCCCGGTTTGCCGCCCAAAGCCTCACAGCCACCGCTCGCCGTGGACACCGCCGCCTCTGCCGCGCAGAGCGCCACCTCGCCCCGACCGCGTGCCACCGCCCCTATGGCCGCATTTAAGTTCTAGAGCACTGCCAGGGAACCGCCCATCGATCGCCACCCCCAGCCATGCCTCTACCTCGCCGTAGCCATGTCGCCACCGTCGACTGCCCATCCCGCTCGGTCTCACCATCGGGCCTATAAAAGGAGCCCTCCCCAGCCTCTCCACTCCACACCATTCCACTCCCCTCACCTCTCTGAACCTCCCCTACCTCTAGCTGGAGCAAGGCGAGCTCTGCCTCGCCGGAATTGGAGCCGGAGCAGCCGCGGCAGGAGGAGAAGGGCGCCGCTGATTGCGACCACCCCAAGCTCCGCCGCGACCACGCCTCGCCTTGCCGTCTTCTTCCACGTCGTTTGCCCGCCTCGCCGACCCCGCTGGAGCCCTGGTACGCCCCTAGTAGACCCCCACCGAGCTGCTAGGGTTCGAGCTCGCCGGCGACCTGTTCGTCGTCGATGACGACCCTCAGCCGTAGATCTCGCTTCTAATCCTACGGCCCACAGCGCGCGTACCATTTCGCGTGTTAAGTACCGCTGACAAGCGGGACCCCCCTGTCAGCTGAGCCCCGCGCCGCGGAGCGCCACTGGGCCGGCCCATTCCTTTTCCCGCGCTAGCCCACACATTCAAATCTGGATTTTTCTTTTTAGTTAAATCTAGTTTCTGTCCACTATTTCAAAATTTAATTCTGTGAGTTTGACAAATCCAAATTGCATGAAACTAATTTTTCCTGAAAGGTATGGAAGTAATCTACTCAAGCCCGTTGGATTTAATTCATTTAGAGTTATAGATCGTTCCTAATAAAAATAAGAAGACAGAAGCTTTTGCAACTTGCAACCTTTTTTATAAAATCAACCAAGTTAGCTTTTGAGTTGATTCCAACTCTCAAAAATCACATTTCACCATATCTATCCAAATATTTAATAATATTAAGGTTTAGATGTAGTGACTTTGGACTAGTACCAAAACAATGCTATATAGGCATTTCTAGTCACTTTAAATCATTGACTAATGAACTTGAACCAAAGTAATGTTGATCCAACCTTTAAATTTCATTCCCACATGTTAGAATATGTGGTGAGGACATGTGTCCACATGATCCATATTTTGGTGGTGAATATTAAATATTAGTTAATTTTTCAATGAGTAGAAATTACTTTTCTAAAATAAAAAGGATGAAACTATTGAATTAAACTTGTGATGGTTGTGATGATAATAGATCATCAAAGGTGTGTTTTAGAATGCCACTTAGCCTAGTTAAGTATTGTTTGGTGATTGTGCACTCCCTATGTATTTATAGACAATAGTACCGACCAAGCTCTCGAGGAGGAGGAGTTCTACCAAGAAGAAGAAGAAGAAAACTTCAACCACTGCACCAACCAAGGCAAGCTAGCACTATCTAAGTGCCAGCCACCTTTCACAATGCAAGCTAGCACTTGCAAGTTTAGTGTTTAACAAGCTAGGATCAAACTAGATGGTTTAGCAAAGATGGCCTAAGTATGCCTTGATCACACCCCTTTGACTATTGGTACTCCAAGTCTTAGTTACAAGTTTTACCCTCCTAGTTTGTACAAAGTCCTTTACTTGTTTTGAAGGTACCATAAAAAGTATAAAACTTGACTTATTTAGAACCCTTTAGATGTCATTCCATGGCATGAGATTGAACCCATCTTTACCACCTTAGTCAACACTCTTAACTTAGTAGTTTAGAGTAGATCCAAAAACTTGAGTCACTTTAGATGGGAACACTTGGTGAAAATGAATTATGAAAACCTTGGAATGATGAGTCATTATATTGAGATGTTTTGACATGTGTTGAGAAACACAAAGGATTGATGTTGATGAAAATGTTGAGGCATGAGCCTTAACTCTTTTATAAAACTGATGGTTGGATTCGGATGCGATACCATTCCAAATTTACCATACAACCACATTACCTGAATTGGGTAAGGCTTAGCTGGAAATTTATATGCATTAGTATTAGTTCCCTCACGGGAGAGGTTTGAGCTGAGGCTACCTCTCAATGTTGTCCACCTATGCAGTGCCCAAGATCACTGATGGTCATGGTTGGGAGGCCATGCTCATAGGAGATGTGCTTATACTAGGGTGTGTAACGGGAAGGTTATGTTTGATTATGTGCATACTAAGTATGATGATTCAGGGTTATCCCTGACAGATGTATCGAATCTTGTGGTGAAAGTGTACCACCTCTGCAGAGTGTCAAACTATTCGAATAGCCGCGTCCGCGGTTATGGACAGTTGGAATGGCCATACTGTTTCATTGTCAGATGTTTTCTAACTACTTTGAAAAGAATGATGAATCTTGACTTGACCACAATAGGGTTGTGTTTATGACAATAGCTTCCCAACTTAAGTGATTTTAGGACTTAACTTTATCTTTCTTTGCTTCAGAACTCAGCTTAGGTTTCAAACTTAACTTGATAGTTAAACATAGAGTTAGCACTTTAACTTAGATTTATAATACTTGTTAGTGGTAGTTTGCGAGTACTTAAAGAGTACTCATGGCTTTTGTCCCTGGCTATTATCATGGCCAGACTATGAAGGAGACTATCAAGAGGATGGTCAGCATGACGGCTATGATAACTAGGACTATCTGCCTTCGTCAGCATTGCCTGTGCCCCTGAAGATGGACCCCACCGCTACGCTATCTTTTATTTCCGCTGCTTGTTGTATTAAGACTGGATCATGAGATCCTTATTTGTGTAAGAACCTTATGTATGGTTTGTAATGGATGATGTACTGTGATATCCAATCCGTTATGTCTCCCAAAAATGGTAATCCTGGGATTGCGAGGTATGGCATAACGGGCATCTAGGATTATAAATCCAGGTGTTGACACTATGCATATCATTAGTTCTCTTTCTTCTATGGATGAGACTAGTAGGTTATTGCTATAAGCGGTTGCGGAGGCAATAGCAATTATGGATGCACTACCCACATATAATTTACCTTGCTCTAACAATTACATGTATACTTCATCTTTATCTTTTATTCCCATCAGATGTTTTCCATAGCTACAAGTGAAACCGAACGCCCTAGGCCCTCTCTCTCCATCATCGACAACAACAAAAAGACGCAAACTATTGGTCTGGTAAAAACATAAAAGGAATTCTAAAACTCCTGAAGGTCCATTAAAGTAACTTCACTACGCATCTGCTTCCCGAGGATTCGATAAACCTAGGTCTACTAGGGAAAAAGAAGCTATACTACATCCGTAATCCAGATCAAAAGTATCAACCCTTTCTCTGGTGCCGTTACCAGGGAAGCAATAGCTACCCTGGTGAGGTTAGTAGGAACCTTGCTAGTTTTTATTCTTGTTTTTAATTTTGTTAGTTTGCTTTCATCTTTATTTGATAAACCAAAAAAATTAGTTAGCCTTTAAATTCTTGCTTTTACAATTATAATTCTCAGTTTAAGAAAACCCAAAAACATAGGAAATATGGCTGAAAAGAAGCTTGGGGAGTTTTCTACTCCCAACAATGATTATTTGCGTACTCCTATTACTCAGCCAACAATTGCTGCTGATGACTATGAAATTAAACCCCATTATTTAAGTTTGGTTCAACAGAATCAATTTGGAGGCTCTGCTATTGAAGACGCGGCTATGCACTTGAATACTTTCACTGAAATATGTGATATGATGCGTATAAAAGACGTTGACCTTGATGTAGTCAAATTGCGTCTATTTCCTTTCTCTCTTAGAGGAAGAGCAAAAGAATGGTTGCTATCTTTGCCTAGAAATACTATTACATCATGGGTGGGATGTACTTATTTGTTTATGACTAAAATTTTCCCACCTGCAAAGACTATGCAACTCAGATCTAATATTACTAGTTTTAGACAGGAAGAGTGTGTGCCACTAACGCTTGCATGGGAGAGGATGAAAGAATGCATGAGAAACTATCCTAGTCATGGGATGGAAGATTGGTTAATCCTCCATTTATTTTATAATGCTCTTAACCCTGTGTCTAAGTCTATGCTTGATACTGCAGCTGGAGGAACATTTATGGGTAAACATATTACCGAAGCAAAGCAGTTGATAGAAAATATGCAAGACAACCATGCCCAATGGCATGTGAATAGATCAAACACGAAGAAGGTGAACTCCATCTCACCACAAGAAAATGAAGAACTCAATGCTAAGTTGGATGAGCTCATACTAGCCGTAAAAGGTAAGGAAACCCAGGTAAGAGCTATCCCTGAAACAAATATTGAATAAATAGACTTCATAGCTCGTAATGATTATAACCCTGCTTGGAAGAAGAATTATAATCCCAATTTTCAGAAACATTATTATAGTCTTATAGGTAACTCTAATAATAACATGGGAACTAGTAATGGTAGTCTCCAAGAAACACTTAAGTCTTTTATAGACTCACAAAATGAGCAAAACAATATTCTTGTTAAAATAACAGAGAAACATGACGCTATGCTTACTAAATTATCTAAGCAAGCTATTAGTTTGAGAAATGATTTACATGCCCTCCAAGAAAGAACGAGGATCGTTGAGGCACAACTAGGTAAGATAACCGAGAGTCAAACTCTGATTCTAGCCAAATTTGCAGGTAAAGCTGAGCCCAATCCGATTGAAGACCTCAAAATGATGAGAATCCAAAGGGAGGAGCCTGAAGAACTTGATTATAGTAATGCTCCTGCACCAAGCTACACCGTTGAAGATCTTGTAAAAAGGATAATGTTAAGATTCCGATAAGTGGAGGTAGTGAGGAAGCTATGTACCAACACTTTGTAAATCAGGTAGCAATAAAGGTACGTGATCTTGAGGAATAATATAAGCAAATTGCTAAAAAATTAACTGTAAAGCTTGATGACATATTTGAGCCTACTATTAAGATTAAAATTGGAACCAATGAGATAGCTGCACTTTGTGACACTAGAAGAAAAGTTTCCTTCCACAACGACTTGGACCGACGGTCGTCTTCCGCGACAAAATTCTCGGCTTGGCCGTGGCCGATAGAAAACTTTTTTTCCGGTTTCATGGCCCTCTACTACGACGGATCTGCTAAAAACATGGAGGAAGCTCATCCAGCGCGTGGCAGAAGCAAGATTTTCGTTTCCTTGCATGATGTTGACTCGCCGAAGTATTTTGAGGCATGTGGGTCCTAGACGTCAGTGTGTCTAGCGGACCATACTTTTTGATCGTGTCTCCCTGATTTGAACTCGATAACGTTGCTCGAGGCGTCTGCCGTTTAGTCAGGCTTGTAGGTCCCACATGTCAGCCTCTCATTGGAAGGATCGTGTGTATGATGTAATTTTTTTCCTTTGCTCGCGATACCCTGTTCCGAAGTTAATAGCGCTGCTCGATGCATCACTGTGTAATCAACCTCCCAAGACCCACATGTCATCCTCTCATTAGAAGAAACATGTGTATAATGGAATTTTTTCCCCTTGGCTATTGCCTCCCTGATTTCAACTTGATAACGTTGCTCGATCTATCTGCCGTCTAGTCACGATGCTGGGTCCTCCATGTCAGCCTCACATTATAAGAATCGTGTGTATGATGGAATTTGTTTCTTCGCTCACGCTACCCTATTCCAAACTTGATAGCGCTGCTCGATGCATCTACCGTTTAATCAAACTCCTGGACCCCACATCTCATCCTCTCATTAGAAGAAACGTGTGTATGGTAGAACTTTTTCCCTCGGTCGCACCTTCGTGTTCTGAACTTGATAGCGTTGCTTGCTACATCTACCATTTAATCATGATGTAGGGCCCCACATGTCATCCACTCATTAGAAGAAACGTGTGTGTGATGGATTTTTTGCTGTTTTTCCAGGATGCTGGGTCCCCCGTGTGAGCCTCTCATTAGAAGAAACGTGTGCATGCTGGACTTTTTTCTCGCTCGCGCCTCCCTGTTTCAAACTTGGAAACGTCGCTCGAGGCCGAACCTATATAAGGCCGTGCTACTGGGTCCCACATGCCAGTCTCTCTGTAAATCAAACATGCATATGATGGACTTTTTTCGGCCGCGCGTCCGCTGTTTTGACCTTGGCAAATGTTGCTCGATGTGGCAGCCGTGTATGGTCTTGCTGCTAAGAACCCCATGTCAGCCTCTCTAGTATGTTCTAGCTTGTGGGTCCCAGATGCAGCCTCGTATGTTCTGGCAGGTGGGTTCCCAATGCCAGCCTCTCTGTACAAGTATTTAACTTTTTTTCAAAGCCGACCATTAAACTCGAGGGATGCTGAAGGCTGGTGGCTCTGTCATGTAAGCCTCTCCATAAAGCAATATTGCTAGAAGAAAAAATGTAAACCCAAGATAATTTTATGTCAAGTACAGGGAATTGAACTCAAGACTTCAAAACACATATAAACCATGTGCGTTGCCACAATGACAAACAACATAGATGAACATTCTCATTAAAAAGCTTTATAGTACCTATAACTTATATATTAGCCTTCTTAAAAAGATTTTATGTGTCCATGTTATCTCCCTTATTAAAATAAAAGGGAAGCAATCCTGGCATCTCAATTTATTAAATGCCATATAATGGAGTAGTTTCTTAAAAACATGGGCAGGCGGGGTTTTTTGTTTTTGTTTTAAAGGGAAATTCCAAAAACACCGAATTAAACATTTTGGGCTATTCTACATCTACTATACTCAATGGGCTATACTCCATGCACTATTCTCCATAGGCTCCTTGATAAATATTTAAATGGGATGTCGTCAGCAAGTCCCCTGACCCCTATAAGGCCGAATTAAATTGTTCTGGGCTAAAGATGGGCCGAATGGGCTAGATTTTACCTCCTCTTTAGTAAAATTTGAATTATGCTGTGGCTCGGCCAGATTCGGAACACAGATGTCACTACCGGAGGGAAAAAGAAACGATAATTCTTTTGACATATATTCGTGTAAAAATATCTAAAGAACAAGGGACACAGACCGTGTCCGCCTAAACTGGACTGGTATCCAATGACTTCACTTGGTACCCTCTCATTTCTGTCCAAAACACATCCAACGGTTCCGATGATACACATGCAAAAGCTCTAGTGCAAGCAGCCCAGCAGCAACGGAACTTTTTTACAAATTCAATAGCATTTGAAAGATCAAGTAGTACAGAAAAAGACGGAAACAATATCGGCAGATTCCTAGTTCATATTCAGCAGCACTTGACCGATTCTGCAGCATTCCAAAGTGATTGTTTCAGCTATACAGACACTGAAACTCAATAGCAGTACAAAGAGAACCCGTTCATGTTTCAGCTCTAAAAACCTTGTCGCACGATCAGTTTGCCCTTTTCTCCGAACACACTCGATCGTTGGAGCAAGCATAAATGACGATCAAGTATGATTTTGTGTGCATACCTCCGCTTCACATTAATACCAGTGTGACCCCCATATATATGCATCCCAAAATGCCCAAGCATCATCTAGATTGTGACAAAGGCAAGTTTAAAAAGGAAAGCAAGACCATCTACTACACTTGATCTAAACAAGTACCAGTACATCAGTATTAGTTCTAGAAAATACCTTAGTAATAGTAACGACATAACACTTGACAGATTGAGTAGCATTAAAAGCTTGAGCAGTACAGAATAAGACAGAAAACATATCTACAGATTCCCAGTTCATATTCAACACCACTTGACAGATTCAACAACATTTAAAAGTGACCGATTCAGAAGTACATAAAATGGCCAAAAGAAATGACAGATTCAGTAATGCAGACATTGAAATTCAATAGTTGTAGCAAGGCCATGTCTCAAAAGGAAAGAGAGTCCATATTTAGCACTCGATCGGTCGATTTGAACAAGTACCAGTACATATGTATATTACAAAATAGATTAGTAGTAGCAAGTTAAGAACTCCATACAAAATATTCGGCATAACGCAACAGCGTGTCAAGTGCTGGCCGGGTAGCACTTTCTTTCCTTCCTGTTACCCTTTCCTTGTCACACCGTCGCCTGTGGGCCCACTATGTCAGCAACATACATTGGAAATAGGTGTAAATTGTTGCAAACTTGTTCCACCTCTCCCCATACAAATTGAATCTATCACCAACATAAAGTAGTAATTAATTAGTATGACATTACATATCTTAACATTGGGATCATCACAAAGAATATTTAGATGTTTTATCTCACTTTTGAAACTTGTTGATGCAATACTCCTAATCCACAGGGAATTCTGACGAACGGTTCAGAAGCTTCCAGGTAACACCGCGACTGCGACAAGTATGAACTGAGCCCTTCCAGGGCGAATTCAGCCGACGATGGCCTACTCATCAGCTCAGATGTCGCCACCATTTCAACCGCATGGAGCTCATGCCACAAAGACAACGACCAAAGCTTCACCTTGTACCGTGGCGATTCGCACTCCCCTAAACTGATGAACCTGGGGGATACGACGATGTCCGTGGTGTGGCCATCAATTTGGGAGATGAACACGGTGCCCTCTTTCCCGATGCCGATGATATCCGCTCTCCATGAGCCCCCTGTGGGCACCGACTTAGATGACTCCCAGTGTTTGTGGCTATAGGGAATTATGGGCGCAGTCCTCGAGTAGGCAACTCTGAGGTGGCGGATGAGCTCTACCATAGGTGTTAGCTCTACCGACGAGGTGATGAACTCGCATCCAGGCTCCATGCAGACTTGTTGGCCTTGAAAGCACCAGATTATGTGGTCGTAGACGTTGTTGTAGGGGACGAATGTCCTATAGTGGTCGTTGGGGCATCTGCTACCTTTTCCGCCCGTGACTTGGCGGTACAGCTCCTTGGAGCATGCGGCCAGCTGGGCGGTGCTGGTAGTGTCCAGGCGCATAGCAATTTCGTTGAAAACATGATCGTCGAACTTGCTCCACACGTTGTGCAATGGGTTGTGCGTCGATTGCGACATCGGGATGGATTGGGGGGAAGAGGTCAGACCAGAGTATGACTATCGGGGGACTTTTGAAGAGGGGTGGCGCGTGGCCTGCAAGATCTGATGCAGCGGGCGAGATGGCGAGGAAAATGTGCAAATCATGCACTGGAGACGATCCCAAATACGGGTCTAGGCGGCGTTGTCGAGTGGGGATAAAAACAGCCGAGATGGGGAAGATGGGATGGCTCTTTGAACGAGTTTTTTTGCAAGGCCTCTGGAGCTACATCCAAGACGCCGATTAGCTTGACTTGCATGCTGCAGTGCACTAAATTAACCATCTGAAATCCTGGCGCATTTTAGAGCTAGGCCGGAACGCTACCGTGTGCTAAATTAACCACGTCACAACCTGGGACATTATGGCTAGGCCGGCACACTGCCGTGTACACCGACTAGAGGTACTACTACTGTCATGTTTAACCAGATGATGTTTGTTTAGTTTGCTAAAAGGATTATACTGTGTAGGGCTGGACTATCAAGCAGCTCAACTCGTTAAGGCTCGGCTCGTTAAGGCTCATGCTCATTAAGGCTCAGATCATTAAACTCGTTAAGGATAATGATGGCTCAACACGTATCGAGCTCATTGGGGAACCCCAAGAGGAAGGTATGATGAGCACAGCAACAAGTTTTCCCTCAGTTATGAAACCAAGGTTATTGAACCAGTAGGAGCAAGGAAACACTTCCAAGGTGTTGTTTCCAACTTGGAATCCTGCACAACACAACCACAAAACTTTGCCCCCAACTTACAACGAGGTTATCAGTCTCATTGGTTTTGCTAAAAACAAAGGATTAAATGTATTGTGTGGAAGATAGTAATTGCTTGCAGAAAGTAAACAGTAAACAGTAAATAGCTTGTAGATTGATGGTAAAAGAATGGACCAGGGTCCATAGTTCACTAGGGGTGATTCTCCTTAAGATAGTTGACATGTTGGGTGAAGAAATTACAACGGGGCAATTGACAAACATCGAGAAAGCATACATGCATACTAATCATCTTGACTCCTATGAGATTTGATTCAGCATTACAACATTATACATAGACCGTAATCGAACTGCGTCTATGACTAATAATCCACCTTCAGGTTATCATCCGAACCCCCTCCAGTATTAAGTTGCAAGCAACCGATAATTGCATTAAGAAAAGTGTGTAAAGTAAACAATACGATTGCTCCATGAACAAAGGATTGTTGTTTTCTCCCTAGTAGCAACAACACATCTAGTACCTTAGAGATTTCTGTTACTTCCCCGGATTACTAGAGGCATGAACCCACTATCGAGCATAAATACTCCCTCTTGGAGTTGCTAGCATCTACTCGGCCAAGATAGCTACTAACAATGGAAATCATGCAAGATCACAAATAACATAGACATGATAGAATCAATAATCAATCTGAAATAGCATCTCAATATCCATCGGATCCCCGCAAACACAACATGTAAGATTACAAATAGATGATCTTGATCATGAATGGAGCTCACAAGATCTAAACATGGTAGCACAAAGGATAAGAACCAACCATCTAGCTACTACATGGACCCGTAGTCCAGGGATGAACTACTCACGCATCACACCGGAGGCAGGCATGGTGATGAAGAAGGCCTCCAGGGTGATCTCTCCCCTCCGGCAGGGTGCTGGGAAGAGCTTCAGATCCCTCCCAATCTAGGGATGGAGATGATGGTGGCTACATACTCTTTCGTGGAATTTTGATCGGGTACTTAGGGTTTTCGTCCCGGAGGCAATACATAGGCAAAGGGGCAAGGTCGGTAGAGCGCCAGGGGGCCCACACCCCTGGTGGCGCGCCCCCCAGGCCGCGCCGCCACCAGGTGTGGCCGCCCTAGTGTGCCACTTCGTCTCCCCTCCAAATTCCGTGTTCCTTCTGGTGAAATATTGACTTGGGCTTTTGTCCGGTGCAATTCCGAGAATATTCCCTTACTAGCTTTTCCGAAACCAAAAACAGCAGAAAATATGCAACTGGCACTGTGGCATCTTTTTAATAGGTTAGTTCTAGAAAATATGTAGAAATACTCCAAAGTGTAGAGAAAACATAAGAAAGTAGATATAAAACAAGCATGGAACATAAAACATTATAGGTACATTTGCAACGTATCAGATAACGAGCAAAAAGTAAAGCTCAGCTCGGTTCATTAGATGTTAACGAGTGATCACAAGCTGCTCGTTATGAAAATGTATCAGCCTCAAATAGAGGCATAACAATAATTAAAAACGATAGTCGGTAGGGTTCGGTCAGTACCGTGGTCAGCAGATCCAGATCGAGAAGATGGAGATGGGGTATGCAGTGGGAGATGACGAGTTGACGAGACACATGATAAATATTTTGAATCGATCAGGAGAGTCTAGGGTAAGGTTTTTGGTCGGTCACTCTCGCTCCTGGATTGATCAGTCTTACTCAATGGGCTAGATGTTTGCCTTAGATGGGCTGCCATATTAGACATGTAGCAACATAAGCGGGCCTTACCTTGGTTGTTACCGAGCTTAACGAGTAGCTCACGAACATCGTTAACTCGATCGTTTAGCTCATTAAGGATATCAAGCAAAAACTATAGCTCAACTTAGATCGTTAAGGAAATGAGTCGATTTTGAATGAGCCGAGCAAACGAGTGCTCATTAAACTTGTCGAGTTTCGAGTTTTATGTCCAGCCCTAATACTTTGGAATAGGAGGTAGTACAATACTAGCAGTAGTACACTAGATGTTTGTTTTGCAGTTTTGCTGCAAACATAGTACAATAAATACCTCCACATTGGAGCCTAGCGCGATTAAGTACCACGGTGTTCAAATAGGATGCATGATAATGGGAGGTGTTCAAGCAACTCTTTACGGAATAGTTATAATTAGAAGCGAACAGTCACTACATTAATACACCTACGATATAGTAAATTGTCCATCAAATGATGGGTGATAACCTGCACATCTGATCACCTTCTCAAAGTTATCATGATCAAATACTATCACCTTAAAGGAAGTGGTGGCAAGCTTCTTGAATACCAGAAAGTATCCTACCTTCAAGTCATGTGCTTTGACAAAATCTAGTCATCCTTCGTCAAGGATTACCTTGCCAACTTGCTTCTTCAGCTCGATGTCCCAGCTGCAGGCTTTGCATATCTTCAGCTTGATGGCCTCTTGATACTCACCGCCAAACGTTGGCAAAAAGGAGTTGGGTATGCTCCGCACGTCTAACCCTCCCGGTATTAATAGCATCTTGCAGAACTCGTCACAGGTGTTCTGCATGTGGGTGTTCCTGGCTCGCCCCTCCATCTAGACTGCACAGGGCTCTCTTGTCTTCTTCAATGACGAGTCTATCCAAGCTTGAGCTTCTTGACCGAACACTGCAAAAAAAATCCAGTGGACAGATTATGTCTCTACCAGCTATCAATAATTGTGAAATAGTACAATATTAGCTGATAGAGTACAATACAAGATCAACTAAGAAAGTAAAGTGGAGCAATTTTCTTATCGAAGTACACAAATTAAAGTCTTAACTCTAGCTAGCATGAACGCCGGTTATATTAGTACTTCTTCCAAGGTCTAGGCATCACATTAGTGCTGTTCTTTATCGAGGAGTACAAATACCGAACACCCAGGAACAAACGAACATACGAACATGATGATCTCTATCTACTGCCGATGCTAGAGATGCATACATATACTCGAAATTTTGCCAAAACTTGGGGTAGGGAAGCAGCCACCCTAACTTGCCCAAATTAAAGGGACCTCCGCCCCTGAGACAAATCTAAAGCAAAACATACCGAGTGGCCTCCCAAATCATCATCAGCCAATACAAAATTTGAACTTATTATTACAGTTCACCGTAGATATAGCCCTGGAACTAGCTTGCATGTGTAAAACTGAACTGTAGTGTACAAATGGGTTAAATGCACTAGATGAGAACTATACTCAACACTAACCCAATGTTAACCAAGCGCTAATAAAAGCTTGACCGCATCTCATCATCAAGATCAAGCGTTTCGGGGATTAGGTACATACCGCGCTGCCACCACGATGTCTGAGCGATGCGACGGCTCTATAGATAAGGTTGCAGGGCCCGCCGCCCACAGCCGACCCACCTAAGACGAGTAAGTTGCGGCGGTGGTGGTCATCAATGGAGGGAAGCACAATGGAGATTAAGGAGTGATGTGTGAGAGAGGGTTGGGGCTGGGGCGGGGGCTGGTGAGGGAATAAATGCGGCGAGGTTACACGAATGCTGTGGACAAAGTAAACCTTGCCACCAATACAATACTACTAATTGTCATGCAAAAATTAATTGCCTAGAAAATTGGGCACGACAGCTTGAGCTTGAATAGGGAAACATCAAACACATACTATGGAAGTATATTATTACGTACATGATGCCTAGTACAAGTAATAGTGGAAATGATGTTGTAAGTACTGATACTACAATACAGTATGAAAGTACTACGTACATAGTACTGTACATTACATAGTGACAAGTACTAGCTACATAAATGATGTTACGAGTGCTCATAATCAGCTTTTCGGTATTTTGGTCAAACTTCACATAGTTCTAACGAGGTAGGGTTGGCACAAACCACATTGGCGCCTCAAACATTTGCTCTCTATGTTTCTCTCCAGTGTAGTTAAGTGATGAACCTATGGCAGCTCCCCCATTGACGTGCATGCGGCTCCAATCTGGAACTAGCTGTGGGCGATGTTGGTAGCGCACGTGTGTAGCAAACACACAGTCTCCTCTGAACACTAGAAGAGCTTCGTCAACATCGGAAACACCAGGTTCGGAGTTTGTAGGGGGCTCGAGGATGAATGGATGGTTGATTCCCACAAACACTGACCTCCCTTCAAGATTATCCCTTCTGATCTAGTCCGGTGCTACAAGGTCATCCAAATTAAGGGCCCTCTGGAAAACATGGCAGCGGAGCGAGGGATAAGAGAGCAATTCTCTATCCATGTATGATACAGGATTACCATGGCTGCTGGTTCGTGCACCCCTGGTGTGAATCCACAGGATATTCCAGCCAAGCTCTGCCAAGTACTAGCTGCGTAATGCAATATCTTCAGCCTCGACATCGTCACCGGCTTGGACGTTTGCCGGCTCTTCAATTACTGGAGCCTGTAGGACACGCGGGCCTGCAAGTATATCTGTGTGTACATTTTAGTTAGCAAAAGTATCATGAATAATGGAGTTGTAAGTAATTTATAAATTTTACTTTTAGATAACGGGACTCACTCCACTTGTTTGGTTCCCAAACAAGAACATCTCCTCACGGTTCTGTCACCGCGTATATGCGATCAATAGAACCACTTATTAGACACTTAGCAATGGCATCGACATACGTTGCTGGTGCAAGATGGTCGTTTCGAAGGATAATCCAGTCCTTGTCACAAGGAAAATCTATGGTAGCAATGAATTTGTCAAACACCGTCATTGCGGTGTAGTGCCATTGGTTGTCAAATCTATATGGTTTCTTTGCTATTTGTATCTTCAGCAGCTCGATATACGTGTGCTTGTAGAGGTAAGTGCATGGGGGGCCGGGGAAACACTGGTTACCCGATGGATAAATATCAACACACTGCACACATGACAGCTCGATACGTGCCATACTGTAGACGTTTTGGAGGTACCAGCGCCACAGGTGCTTTGCAATCGTAATCCATTCTCCGTTGGCACCAACCCAACGACCCTTGTTTTCAAATCCTTCATCATCCCATGTTCTGGGTATGTCATCATCAACTGGTACAAATGCTTCTACTGTTGGATTGTCTAGTGGAATCAGCAACGCGTCAATGCCCTGCAACAGATTTCCTTCATATCTAGGGGCATGCAAGGTGTTTGACAAAGGGGGTAGTGCTAGCTAGCTTTGCGGAAAAACTACTATCTAAAAGATGCAAAAACATGTTGAATAAATCATGAATCCATGCAGACAAACACACCAAGGAATAAGGTCTTTTTTGCATTAAATAAAAAGTGTAGGAATAGTTAAGTTTCCTATGCTGGCACTGTTCAGAGGAATGGACAAGAGGAAAAAACGCAGGAAATTTTCCTATGATTGATTAACAAGATTAGGGGCCTCTTTCAATCAATGGTTTTTAAAAACGTAGGAATAGGAAAAACATAGGATTGACATGGTAGGTACAGTAAATTCATATTAGGAATTAAAAACATTGGAATTTTGTAACAGGTGTCTTTGGATGGTGAATAGGAAATAAACACAAGAGTTTTGCAGGAATATAGTGTAAGCGCATTGGACTTCTCAAAGGAGAAATAGAATGAGGTTGGAGCTCGTGTTTAGATTCTTATGGAATGGAGGGCATATGAACTAAGAAGTGACTCCATAGGAAATTGATATCTTCCAAAATCCTATGTGTTAGAATCCTCCAAAACTCATATGCAATTCTTCATATCCAACTTGGACCTCATTTTCAAATTCATACGCGCGCAAAGAACAAGAATGAGGTCCCAAGAGACATGATAACATCATAAATATACTCTCCCATGAGGTTTGACTTTGATTTTACCATGTTTTAAAGTAATCTTATGTTTTTGTATTCATGTAAACCAAAGAGCCAAATTTTTACAGAAATATTGTGTTTGTAAAACACATAAAACTTAAAATATAACGCCAGCCTTGATTGGCCAATACACCTTCCGTTACAGGCATCAACAATCCTGGCTGTTCTTGTGTTTTCATATTAGTATGTTTGGAGGATAGGGGGCACTGAAGAAAAATTCTTGGGCCTCTTTCGATCGGAAGATTGAGAACATAGGAATTTCACAGGTTTGCCGATGAAAAACAGGTGATTATAAAATGTAGGAAAACTACCTACGTGATTGCCACGATGAGAGTTGAGCCTCAAGTAGATGTTCCAAATCCTACGGGATTTAAGCATGGGTGGGGGGTTGCAGTTCAAAAGAATTTGCGTACCACGATTCCTTTGATCCAAATTCAATCCATAGGAAAGAATCTAAGGATTCGAGTCCTACAAAAATCATGCAAAACTGATTTTTACCTGCTCGTCATGGTCTAGTGGCCATGTCTGTGGGTCAGAGTGAAGTAGACAAGTCAAACCAAACGGGAGACCAGGATATTCCACAATCCCTCGACGCATGCCAACCATGCCGCGAGCCAGGCGAGCGGTGCTCAGAAGATCGACGCGACCGGTGATGTTGCTCAATGGTCCGTAGTGGAGGTAGCCAAATCTGATTGCCTGGCTATAGCGCTCAGATATCTTACGCTTCATCGCTCCAGATGTCGTTCTGGGGTAGAGTACCGCGGAAGATTAGTCGGGATGGATTGGTGGTTTCTACCTTTCTGCAAGGGTGGAGAGGGGCTATGATGGTGCACAAGCGGCTAGAGCGGCAGAGGAAGACGATGAGGGGTGCAGGGTGGTTCTCCTCCGGTTGTCGGATCGACTACTTCGACCTGGTATGTTAGGGCAAAACTAACGCGGGATGTTAACATAGACGCTTATGCAAAAAAGGAATAATAACAGAAAATTAGATATAGTAGTATTTCTTAAACGCTCTAGCTCGCAACGCTGGCCCCTAGTTTGAGGCGTGATTACCCACAAGTATAGGGGGTGTATCGCAGTATTTTCGATAAGTAAGAGTGTTGAACCCAACAAGGAGCATAAGGTGCTAGCTAGTGGCTTGGAGCAGGAATTCTCTGTAAATACTTAGCAAACGGATTTTTAGGTTTTTTTTTGATAATGTAGGTAAATAAAGTATGAGTAAATAAAAGACAATAATAATAAATGCAGCAAGTGGCCCAATCCTTTCTTTAGCAAAGGACAAGCCGGTTGTATTACTTAAGATGACCAAACGTTTTCGAGGACACATGGGAATATCGTAAAGTGCTTTCGCTTCATATAGTTGATTAATCTTCTTTAGCTTGCTAAGTGTTGTGTGGGTGAACCTATGCTAATGTACTGACCTTCCTAGGACTAATACATACTTGTGATTATACCCCTTGCAAGCATCCGCAAGTAAAAGAAAGTAATTAAGATAGAAATCTAACCACAGCTTTAAACTCTAAGACCCTGACATCCCTTGTGCAAAGGTTTCCTAACGGGGGTTCAGGTTTCTGTCACTCCGGCAACCCCTACGATTAGTAGCCAAATACACAATGCATTCCCCTAGGCCCATATAGGTGAAGTGTCATGTAGTCGAAGTTCACATGACACCACTAGAAGAAGTACACCACAACTTAAATATCAAACCATTGAATCTTTCTCAACACAATTCCACTACTAACAACATGACTTCTCCCATGTCCTCAAGAACTAAACAAACTACTCACAAGACATCATATGGATCATGATCAAAGATCAAATAATGATGTGTAACAATCTGAACATAAACAATAATTCAATGGTTCACTCAATAGCATCAACTACAAGGAGTAATCAACACCGGGAAAGTTTCCCCTAAGAACTATGCAAGATTCAACCCAATTGTTACAGAGGTATGATGGTGGTGATGATGGTGGTGGTGAAGATGATGGTGGTGGTGATGATGATGATGATCCCGATGAAGTCCATCTTGATGGTGGTGTTGATGGCGACGATCTCCCCTCTTCGGGAAGGAATTCCCCCGGCAGAATTTTGTTTGCCGGAGAGATCTTTCTCTCTCGGTGTTTTCGGCCCCGCAGAGGTGACAAAATCTTTCTGTGGTCGCTCCCCTGGTATTAGGTTTCCGTGGGGATAATATACGCCAGAGGGGAGAGCCAGGAGTGGACCAGGGTGGCCACACCACCTGGTGGCATGGCCTAGGGTGGCACGTGCCAGGGGGTGGTGTGGGCCCCCTGTGGCCCATCTCCACTTCTCCTTCTGGCAACCTTCATCTTCTGGAAAAATAGAATTTTCCATGTATTTTCCTGGATTTTCTCATCTTCGCGAATTTCGCCTCCAAACATCACCTTTTCCATCAGAATCCTGACTGTAGCGGTCTGATACATTGCAAATGTATCTATAATTTTTGATGTTCCATGCTTGGTTTTATCCACTTTCTTGTGTTTTGTTCCAACTTTGGAGTACTTTTCATATGATTTCTTGGACTAACCTATTAACAAGAGCCACAGTGCCAACTGCCTGCTTTCTGCTGTTTTGGTTCCAGGAAAGTCAGAAAATGAATATTCTCGGAATTGGATGGGACAAAAGCCAAAGTGCCTATTTTCCGGATGTCATCAAGTGCCAGAATACGAGACGGAGAGGGGCAAGAGGGCGGCCACACCACCTGGCCACGCGGCCAGGCCTGGCCCGCGCCAGGGGTGGTGTGGCCAGCCCAGGCACCCCCTCGGCCTCTCCTTCCGCCTATATATTGCCCTCGGGACGAAAACCCTAAGTACCCGATCAAAAATCTACGAAAGTGTCTGTAGCCGCCGTCATCTCCATCCCTAGATCGGGAGGGATCTGAAGCTCTTCCCGGCACCCTACCGGAGAGGGGAATTCACCCTGGAGGCCTTCTTCATCACCATGCAAGCCTCCGGTGTGATGCGTGAGTAGTTCATCCTTGGACTACGGATCCATGTAGTAGCTAGATGGCTGGTTCTCCTCCTTTGTGCTTTCATGTTTAGATCTTGTGAGCTCCGTTCATGATAAAGATCATCTATTTGTAATTCTGCATGTTGTGTTTGCGGGGATCCGATGGATATTGAGATGCTATTTCAGATTGATTATTGATTTTATCATGTCTTTGTTATTTGTGATCTTGCATGCTTTCCGTTGTTAGTAGCTATCTTGGCCAAGTAGATGCTAGCAACTTCAAGAGTTAGTATTTATGCTCGATAGTGGGTTCATGCCTCTGGTAATCTGGGGAAGTGACAGAAATCTCTAAGGTACTAGATGTGCTGTTGCTACTAGGGAGAAAACAACAATCCTTTGTTCATAGAACAATCGTATTGTTTACTTTACACGCAGTTCGTAAAGCAATAATCTGTTGCTCGCAACTTAATACTAGATGGGGTTCGGATGATAACCTGAAGGTGGATTATTAGTCATAGATACAGTTGGATGGCGGTCTATGTATTATGTTGTAATGCCCAATCAAGTCTCAAAGGAGTCAAGATGATTAGTATATGCATGTATTGCTTTCTCGATGTTTGTCAATTGCCCCGTTGTAATTTGTTCACCCAGCATGTTATCTATCTTAAGGAGAGCCACCTCTAGTGAGCTATGGATCCCGGTCCTTTTCTTTACATACGATCTACAATCTTTTACTGCTTTGTGTTTACTTTCTGCAAACTTTTACTTCCTTCCATTCGATACGCTTAATCCTTTGTTTTCCGCAAAACACGGTGAGATTGACAACCTCATCGCAAGTTGGGGACAAAGTTCTGTGGTTGTGTTGTGTAGGTCTCCACGTTGCTACTAGCACTGGTAGTGCGCCCTGGCAAAGCTCAGCTAGTAACACCTTTGGGGTGTTTCCTTGCTCCTACTGGTTCGATTAAACCTTGGTTTCTTAACTGATGGAAACTTGCTGCTGTGCTCATCATACCTTCCTCCTAGGGTTCCCAACAAGCTCTACATCAACACCGCCATGAAGCATTTTTCTAGGCGTCGTGCATTGAGCCATCAAGCATTTTTCTGGCGCCATTGCCGGGGAGTCAAGGACATCTTCACAAGGGGAGTTGATGCGCTCGACTTTCGACGTAGAGCTCGTTGGGAACCCCAAGAGGAAGGTACGATGAATATAGCAGCAAGTCTTCCCTCTGTTATGAAACCAAGGTTTAATCGAACCAGTAGGAGCAAGGAAACACCCCAAAGGTGTTACTAGCTGAGCTTTGCAGGGCGAACTACCGGTGCTAGTAGCAACGTGGCGACCTGCACAACACAACCACAGAACTTTGTCCCCAACTTGCGATGAGGTTGTCAATCTCGCCGTGTTTTGCGGAAAACAAAGGATTAAACGTATCGAATAGAAAGAAGTAAAAGTTTGCAGAAAGTAAACACAAAGCAGTAAACAGTTGCAGATTGTATGTAAAGAAAAAGGACCGGGATCCATAGTTCACTAGAGGTGGCTCTCCTTAGATAGATAACATGCTGGGTGAACAAATTACAACGGGGCAATTGACAAACACCGAGAAAGCAATACATGCATATACTAATCATCTTGACTCCTTTGAGACTTGATTGGGCATTACAACATAATACATAGACCGCCATCCAACTGTATCTATGACTAATAATCCACCTTCAGGTTATCATCCGAACCCCCTCTAGTATTAAGTTGCGAGCAACAGATTATTGCTTTACGAACTGCGTGTAAAGTAAACAATACGATTGTTCTATGAACAAAGGATTGTTGTTTTCTCCCTAGTAGCAACAGCACATCTAGTACCTTAGAGATTTCTGTCACTTCCCTAGATTACCAAAGGCATGAACCCACTATCGAGCATAAATACTAACTCTTGAAGTTGCTAGCATCTACTTGGCCAAGATAGCTACTAACAACGGAAAGCATGCAAGATCACAAATAACAAAGACATGATAAAATCAATAATCAATCTGAAATAGCATCTCAATATCCATCGGATCCCCGCAAACACAACATGCAGAATTACAAATAGATGATCTTTATCATGAACGGAGCTCACAAGATCTAAACATGAAAGCACAAAGGAGGAGAACCAGCCATCTAGCTACTACATGGATCCGTAGTCCAAGGATGAACTACTCACGCATCACACCGGAGGCTTGCATGGTGATGAAGAAGGCCTCCAGGGTGAATTCCTCTCTCCGGCAGGGTGCCGGGAAGAGCTTCAGATCCCCCCGATCTAGGGACAGAGACGACGGCGGCTACAGACTCTTTCGTGGATTTTTGATCGGGTACTTAGGGTTTTCGTCCCGAGGGCTACTTATAGGCGGAAGGAGAGGCCGAGGGGGTGCCAGGAGCGGCCACACCACCCCCTGGCGCGGGCTAGGCCTGGCCGCGTGGCTAGGTGGTGTTGGCTCCCTGGCCCTTCTCCGTCTCGTATTCTGGCACTTGATCACTTCCGGAAAAATAGGCACTTTGGCTTTTGTCCCGTCCAATTCCGAGAATATTCATTTTCTGACTTTCCTGGAACCAAAAACAGCAGAAAACAGGCAGCTGTCACTGTGGCTCTTGTTAATAGGTTAGTCCAAGAAATCATATGAAAAGTACTCCAAAGTTGGAACAAAACACAAGAAAGTGGATAAAACTAAGCATGGAACATCAAAAATTATAGATACATTTGCAATGTATCAACATCCCCAAGCTTAACTCCTGCTCGTCCTTGAGTAGGTAAGTGATAAAAAGAAAGAATTTTTGAGGTGACATGCACCATCAAAGACTTGATCAAAGTATTTGCAAAACACTCAAAGCTGGGATCATAGTACTTCAATCATAACATGAAAGACAAAGTTCTAGCAATAAGCAAAGAAATTATGATGCAACATGAAAAGACACAAACAAAAGATTCATGAATAACAATGCTTTGCAAGATAATTGTTTGTTTCACATAAAGAAAACATAGCATAAAAGTATTCGGCTTGTCCCTCAATAGAGTAGCAAATATAAATGCATAGGACACCTTCAAAGTTCATAAGAGTGACTAGATACAGTAGTTTCAAACAAGCAATAACAAGTTATGCATCAATCAACTAGTCTTGGGACAATGCACATAGAACTAAGAATGGCCACTATGCTCTCAAAGTAGGTGCATAAAGATAGAAGGTGGAGACTCAATATAATGGTGGAAGAAAAGCCTTTTGTAAAAGAAAGTAGGAATTCAAGTCTCATAAAGAGCTTCCAAAAATTATGATACTTGTAGTTTTCAGCTCTCATTGCCCCTATCATAAGCATCTTGAAGGTGATTAAGGTTAAAGTGACACAACTAAGAGGATATGCTTGACAAGTTATAAACCGAAATCTCATGCCCCTTACTTACGAAGACCGATCCTCATGCTACTCAACTTTAGTCACGAGTAAGCTCTTGTCATTGTAAGTATATGTGTATCATTAAGAACCGCCAACGGGGTACCCCTTGCACATGATACGGGAGCTTTCCCATAATCAAAATGACAAGGCAAGCAGACAATGAGCATCTCAGCGATCTTTTTATTTGCTATTTGCATAGATTTTATTAAGGATGCTTCATAGAGTGATCATTATGGTGATGCTGCAAGTTTCCACCATGATTAGACATGGCTTAGGCTAGCGGCCTAGGCGTTTCTCTAACACACATACAAACTCCATGATCTTACAAGTTCCACTTTTATTTCACACCGCTGGGATCCGTAAGCAAAAGAACATAATATCAACGGGGTACAAAGTACAACTGCAATGTTGAAAGCGTTCCCCATGAAACATGGTTCTCCTAATTTCAACTTATAAAGCGCAAGCATATACGCAACAAAGAAGGACCCAATGGTTCAAGTTTATTAGAGGCAATAAAGTAAAGTGTGCCATCAAGTTCGTGAGAGCTTTAATCACTAGTTTTCTCATAACAAGTGGAAGGTAAACAAAAGCATGAATATACTTGGAATAGCATAAGCTAATAGGTAGGTATGGTGGACTCTTTGGAATAACTTGGTTTAGGGAGTTGGATGCATCAGTGGAACTCATACTTTGTTGTGGAGGCTAGCAAAAGACTGGGAGCGACAAACTAAGAGAGCAATAATGGCCATAATCATGCAGAGCGACAAAACATCATTGATCAAAGCATAAAGTGATACTACAAGTTGAAAACTAAAGGATCATAAAGGCTATGGTGACTTGAGATAGTCATAACATGGTGTAAGCATGTGCCAAGTCAACCAAAATAAAGCATCAAAGGAGAATACCACTATACTATGCTTTAATATGCTAAAACAACGCATGATTCATCCAAGGCACATTAAGCAATCTCAATTGTTTATAACAAGTCATGCTACATCAAAGAATACTAAGCATAAATCCAAAACAATATCAAGCATGGCATGATAGAGCATAGGCCACAGTAAAAAACGAGCTCTTTTTACCACATAAGCACGAACTTTCCTACTCTTTTCCAAACCAAACCAAACTATTTGCAAACCAAAGTGTGAAAGAGGGGGTCCAACCAATTTATTCATAAAACTAAGAAAACCAAGCAAACTGAAAACCAAAACGAAAACGGAAAAGAAGACGCTCCAAGAAAAACACAACTATGCATGAAACAATAAAAATGAAGCATTTGGAAGAAACCTGGGATTTTTATTGATGAAGAATGGGATGCCTTGGGCATCCCCAAGCTTTGACGATTGTACTTCTTGGATATTTCTTGGGGTGACACGCGTGGCATCCCCAAGCTTGAACTTTAGTCCATCCTTCATCTCATTACTCATTCCTTCCATACACCTGAAATTTTTCCTTCATACAAAACTTCACACAATCTCATTAGCAACATTAGTGCACTTAAGATAAATAAGTCTTAAGGTTCAGTTATAACACCAAATAAACTTCCATTAGAACACTAGATACTGTAGCACTTCCCTCAAAAATCTCAATTCCCAAAGGAACTCAAGAAGGAACTAACAGGAAGCAAATGCAGAAAATGGCAGAAATCTGTCAAAACATACCAGCAGGTAAGGACGAATTTTTTAGAAGACCTTCTGTTGCTCAAATCAAAAAGTGCTGAACTAACTAAAGTTATATAAGAACTTGGGGCAGAATAAAATAAAATTACAGCTCAATCCGACATACAAAGATCTCTCAGGAATTTTTACGGTGAAGAACAGAAATCTGTTTCAGGACAGCAACTTTCTCAATCATTACTTCACTCCATTAGAGGTTACTCTTGGCACAAAAAGCAAATAAAAAGGATAAGGAGAGGTTATTATAGAGGTAATAACTTACAAGACTCAACTAAAACTCTTGGGTTATCTCCCAACAAGTACTTTTCTTTAACGCCTTTAAGTTAGGCATAAGAACCAAATAAAGAATCAAGTGTTCTCAAATGAAGAAGCATTAAGGCCAAATTTTGTTTTCATAGGAGAAGCAAAAGAAATCTTTTCTCGTGTACCAACAACATCTACACATGAGCCTAGCATATTGAAACGTTCAAAAACTTTTCCAGCTTCCTTGGCAACATCATAGAACTCCTTAAACAAAGTTTCTAGAATAAAATCCCTCTTTTCGGGGTCCTGAATTTCTTTGAGCTTAAGAAACATTATTGCATTATGGGGTTGAGGTTAACAAACCTAGCTTCTAACATGTGAATTAAAGAAGCTGCAGCAATCTCAAAATTTGGAGCAAGTTCTACAAGGGATCTATCCTCAGTATCTTAATGTTTGCTAACATGATTAAAGAATTCTTCAATATTATCTTTCCCAATTATAGAACCACTACCAATTGAAAGGTCTTTCAAGGTGAAAGTAGGGATCAACATGGTGAGCTAAGGAAGGGATAACAACTAAAGGAGACTTAATTTTTCTAGGTTTTCAAATAAGAAAGCAAGCAAGTAAAACTATTTTTTGTGTGTTTTTTGAATAACAAAACAAGCAAACAAAGCAAAAAGAAACTAAGCAAAACAAAAACAACAAAGTAAAGAGATTGGTTATGAGGGACTCCCCTTGTGAAGATGTCCTTGACTCCCCGGCAATAGCGCCATAAAATCTGGTGCGTAGTTGACGTGGGAGCTTCTTCTTGTTCTTCAGTCCCCGGCAACAGCGCCAGAAAATCTTGATGCACCCGACTTTCGACGTAGAGCTCGTTGGGAACCCCAAGAGGAAGGTAAGATGAATATAGCAGCAAGTAATCCCTCAGTTATGAAACCAAGGTTTAATCGAACCAGTAGGTGCAAGGAAACACCCCAAAGGTGTTACTAGCTGAGCTTTGGCAGGGCACACTACCGGTGCTAGTAGCAACGTGGAGACCTGCACAACACAACCACAAAACTTTGTCCCCAACTTGCGATGAGGTTGTCAATCTCACCGTGTTTTGCGGAAAACAAAGGATTAAACATATCGAATGGAAAGAAGTAAAAGTTTGCAGAAAGTAAACACAAAGCAGTAAACAGTTGCAGATTGTATGTAAAGAAAAAGGACCGGGATCCATAGTTCACTAGAGGTGGCTCTCCTTAGATAGATAACATGCTGGGTGAACAAATTACAACGGGGCAATTGACAAACACCGAGAAAGCAATACATGCATATACTAATCATCTTGACTCCTTTGAGACTTGATTGGGCATTACAACATAATACATAGATCGCCATCCAACTGCATCTATGACTAATAATCCACCTTCAGGTTATCATCCGAACCCCCTCCAGTATTAAGTTGCAAGCATCAGATTATTGCTTTACGAACTGGGTGTAAAGTAAACAATACAATTGTTCTATGAACAAAGGATCGTTGTTTTCTCCCTAGTAGCAACAACACATCTAGTACCTTAGAGATTTCTATCACTTCCCCAGATTACCAGAGGCATGAACCCACTATCGAGCATAAATACTAACTCTTGGAGTTGCTAGCATCTACTTGGCCAAGATAGCTACTAACAACGAAAAGCATGCAAGATCTCAAATAACAAAGACATGATAGAATCAATAATCAATCTAAAATAGCATCTTAATATCCATCGGATCCTCGCAAATACAACATGTATGGATTACAAATAGATAATCTTGATCATGAACGGAGCTCACAAGATCTAAACATGAAAGCAAAAAGGAGGAGAAACCAACCATCTAGCTACTACATGGATCCGTAGTCCAAGGTTGAACTACTCACGCATCACACCGGAGGCTTGCATGGTGATGAAGAAGGCCTCCAGGGTGAATTCCCCTCTCTGGCAGGGTGCCGAGAAGAGCTTCAGATCCCCCCCGATCTAGGGACAGAGACGACGGCGGCTACAGACTGTTTCGTGGATTTTTGATCGGGTACTTAGGGTTTTCGTCCCGAGGGCAACTTATAGGCGGAAGGAGAGGCCGAGGGGGTGCCGGGAGTGGCCACACCACCCCCTGGTGCGGGCTAGGCCTGGCCGCGCGGCCAGGTGGTGTGGTGGCTCCCTGGCCCTTCTCCGTCTCGTATTCTGGAACTTGATCACTTTCGGAAAAATAGGCACTTTAGCTTTTGTCCCGTCCAATTCCGAGAATATTCATTTTCTAACTTTCCTGGAACCAAAAACAGCAGAAAACAGGCAGTTGTCACTGTGGCTCTTGTTAATAGGTTAGTCCAAGAAATCATATGAAAAGTACTCCAAAGTTGGAACAAAACACAAGAAAGTGGATAAAACTAAGCATGGAACATCAAAAATTATAGATAGATTTGCAATGTATCAGCAGTCCCTCATAACCAATCTCTTTACTTTATTGTTTTTGTTTTTCTTAGTTTCTTTTTTCTTTGTTTGCTTGTTTTGTTATCAAAAACACACAAAAAATTAGTTTTACTAGTTTGCTTTCTTATTTCAAAAACACAAAAAAATTAGTTCCTATCCTAAGTTGTCACTATGTCTAACCTTTCTCAGGTCACTATGTCACCCGAGGAAATGATTTCACTTTTAAACAAGGAATTGAGTAAAGTTTTAAGGAAGCTTGGTCTAGAATCTCCGATCTACATGAAAAAACTGAGCCTAAAATGACAAAGCTTGTTCCTTAGCAGTTTTTACCTAGGGATTGCTCTTTGCTATAGATATGCCTTAGATGCTGTTGTGGGAGGAGATTTCCTCCAATGTAATGAGGATGATGCTATTAATGCTATAAAGAAATTGATCCTCACTTACAACATGCCTAGCCAAATTGATATTTCTTTCGCAAAAATATTTGTTAGGTTGAACACTCTTGAGGCTAGCACTACTAGCCTAGAAAGTTGCTATAATACGCTTAGGGAGCATTAAAATTATGTTCC
Organism: Avena eriantha; assembly: GCA_910589775.1. Taxonomy (NCBI): domain Eukaryota; kingdom Viridiplantae; phylum Streptophyta; class Magnoliopsida; order Poales; family Poaceae; genus Avena; species Avena eriantha. The sequence goes on from OU342746.1 coordinate 128,681,058, forward strand.
AATAAACTCCGAACCATCAAAGTGGTTCCCTACAGTAAATATTGAGATGAACACTGAAACTTTTCAAGCTCGCTGTGATATCATGTCTGAATTTTGTCTTATGCCCAAAGATATTTATAAATCTCTGAATACTTGGGGCATTATTGAAGGAGGAAAAGAAATATCGCTTGCTAATAATACTACCATATTACCTCCTTGAATAGCTGAAGGAGTGTTTACAAAGATCCTTTGGAAAACGATTTCTATTGATTATCTTGTTATTGAATGTGCAGGAAAAGGACAAATTACACTTGGAAGGTCCCTATTAGAACTCCTTGGAGCAATAATAGATGTGGGAAAGAGTTCCATGCACCTTTCTTCTCCACCAAACAATCATATTTTCCCCAAGGTTAAGAATAAAAGTAAGAGAGGTAAGGGCAATAAATTTGGTTTTAATGCTTCTTCATTTGAGAACACTTGATTCTTTTTCTTGCTTCTTATGTCTAACTTAAAGGCGTTAAAGAAAAGTATTTATTGGGAGATAACCCAAAAGTTTTAGATGAGTCTTTGAAGTTATTACCTCTGTAATAACCTCTCCTTATCCTTTTTATTTGCTTTTTGTGCCAAGAGTAATCTCTAATGAGAGAGAGATAATGATTAGGAAAGTTGCTGTCCCGAAACAGATTTCTGTGCTTCACCGTAAAAATTCGTGTGAAATATCTGAACGTCTTTTTGAGGCGTGAATTTTTCTGCTTCTGACCCAGGTTGTTATCTAACTTTCGTTAGTTCAACACTTTTTTATTTGACCAAGATAAGGTCTTTGAAAAAATTCGTCTTTACCTGCTGGTCTGTTTTGACAGATTTCTGCCATTTTCTGCATTTGCTTCTTGTTGGTTCCTTCTTGAGTTCTTTTGGGGAATTGATCTTTTTGAGGGAAGTGCTACAGTAGCTAGTGTTCTAATGGAAGTTTATTTGGTGTTAGAACTGAACCTTAAGACTTATTTATCTTGAGTGCACTAATGTTGCTAATAAAGATTGTGCGAAGTTTTGTATGAAGGAAAAATTTCAGGTGTATGGAAGGAATGAGTAATGAGATGAAGGATGGACTAAAACTCAAGCTTGGGGATGCCACACGTGTCACCCCAAGAAATATCAATAAGTACAAGAGTCAAAGCTTGGGGATGCCCAAGGCATCCCCTTCTTCATCAATAAAAATCCCAGGTTTCTTCCAAACGCTTCATTTTTATTGTTTCATGCACAGTTGTGTTTTTCTTGAAGCGTCTTCTTTTTCGTTTTCATTTTGGTTTTTCGTTTGCTTGGTTTGCTTAGTTTTCTGAATAAATTGGTTGGACCCTCTCTTTTATACATTGGTTTGCAAATAGTTTGGTTTGGTTTGGAAAAGAGTAGGAAAGTTCATACTTTTGTGGTAAAAAGAGCTCATTTTTGACTGTGGCCTATGCTCTGTCATGCCATGCTTGATATTGTTTTGGCTTTATTCTTAGTATTCTTTGCTGTAGCATGAATTGTTATAAACAATTGAGATTGCTTAATGTGCCTTGGATGAATCATGCGTTGTTTTAGCATATTAAAGCATAGTATAGTGGTATTCTCCTTTGATGCTTTATTTGGGTTGACTTGGCGCATGCTCACACCATGTTATGACTATCTCAAGTCACCATATCCTTTATGATCCTTTAGTTTTAACCTTGTAGTATCACTTTATGCTTTTATCAATGATGTTTTGTCGCTCTGCATGATTATGGCCATTATTGCTCTCTTAGTTTGTCGCTCCCAGTCTTTTGCTAGCCTCCACAACAAAGTATGAGTTCCACTCATGCATCCAACTTCCTAAACCAAGTTATTCCAAAGAGTCCACCATACCTACCTACTAGCTTATGCTATTCCAAGTATATTCATGCTTTTGTTTGCCTTCCAAATTAAACTTGTTATGAGAAAACTAGTGATTAAAGCTCTCACGATCTTGATGGCACACTTTCTTTTCTTGCCCTTAATAAACTTGAACCATTGTGTCTTCTATGTTGTATATGCTTGCACTTATTTGTCGGGAATTAGCAGAACCATGCTTTCATAATGAGCTGTCTATGAAGCATTCTTCTTATAAAAAAAGAGTCCTATATTGAGAAAAAATAGAAAAGAGAAAAAAGAGATATTATGAAAAGAGGAAAGAAAAAAAGCACCATATTCCCATGGTAAATAAGAAGAATGCTGAGATGCTCGTTGTCTGCTTGCCTTGTCATTTTGATATGGGGATTCTTCCGTATCATCGGGCAACGGGTATCCCGTTGGTGGTTCTCAATGATACACATATACTTACAATGACAAGAACTTACCGATGACTAAACTTGAGTAGCATGAGGAGCGGCCCTCGTATACAAGGAACATGAGATTTCTGACTTATACTTCGCCAAGCATGTACACCATAGTTTGTTCACATTAACCTTAATCACTTCAAGATGCTTATGATAGGGGCAATGAGAGCAGAAAGCTATAAGTACCATAATTTTTGGAAGCTCTTTATGAGACTTGAATCCCTACTTCATTTTACAAAGGCCTTTCTTCCACCATTACATTGAGTCTCAACCTTCTATCTTTATGCACCTACTTTGAGAGCATAGTGGCAATTCTTAGTTCTATGTGCATTGTCCCAAGACAAGTTGATTGATGCATACTTTGATATTGCTTGTTTTAAACTACTGTATCTAGTCACTCTTATGAACTTTGAAGGTGTCCTATGCATTTATATTTGCTACTCTATTGAGGGACAAGCTGAATACTATTATGCTATGTTTTCTTTATGTGAAACAAACAAACGTCTTGCAAAGCATTGTTATTCATGAATCTTTTGTTTGTGCCTTTTCATGTTGCATCATAGTCTCTTTGTCTTATTTCTAGAACTTTGTCTTTCATGTTATGATTGAAGTACTTTGATCCCAGATTTGAATGTTTTACAAATACTTTGATCAAGTCTTTGATGGTGCATGTCACCGCAAAAATTATTCTTTCTTTTCATCACTTACCTACTCGAGGAAGAGCAGGAGTTAAGCTTGGGGATGTTGATACATTGCAAATGTATCTATAATTTTTGATGTTCCATGCTTGGTTTTATCCACTTTCTTGTGTTTTGTTCCAACTTTGGAGTACTTTTCATATGATTTCTTGGACTAACCTATTAACAAGAGCCACAGTGCTAGATGCCTGTTTTCTACTGTTTTTGTTCCAGGAAAGTCAGAAAATGAATATTCTCGGAATTGGACGGGACAAAAGCCAAAGTGCCTATTTTTTCCGGATGTCATCAAGTGCCAGAATACGAGACGGAGAGGGGCCAGAGGGCGACCACACCACCTGGCCGCGCGGCCAGGCCTGGCCCGCGCTAGGGGGTGGTGTGGCCAGCCCAGGCACCCCCTCGGCCTCTCCTTCGGCCTATATATTGCCCTCGGGACGAAAACCCTAAGTACCCGATCAAAAATCCACGAAAGAGTCTGTAGCCACCGTCATCTCCATCCCTAGATTGGGAGGGATCTGAAGCACCCTGCCGGAGAGGGGAATTCACCCTAGAGGCCTTCTTCATCACCATGCAAGCCTCCGGTGTGATGCGTGAGTAGTTCATCCTTGGACTACGGATCCATGTAGTAGCTAGATGGCTGGTTTCTCCTCCTTTGTGCTTTCATGTTTAGATGTTGTGAGCTCCGTTCATGATCAAGATCATCTATTTGTAATCCATACATGTTGTGTTTGCGGGGATCTGATGGATATTGAGATGCTATTTCAGATTGATTATTGATTCTATCATGTCTTTGTTATTTGTGATCTTGCATGCTTTCCGTTGTTAGTAGCTATCTTGGCCAAGTAGATGCTAGCAACTCCAAGAGTTAGTATTTATGCTCGATAGTGGGTTCATGCCTCTGGTAATCCGGGGAAGTGACAGAAATCTCTAAGGTACTAGATGTGCTGTTGCTACTAGGGAGAAAACAACAATCCTTTGTTCATAGAACAATCATATTGTTTACTTTACACGCAGTTCGTAAAGCAATAATCTGTTTCTCGCAACTTAATACTGGAGGGGGTTCGGATGATAACCTGAAGGTGGATTATTAGTCATAGATGCAGTTGGATGGCGGTCTATGTATTATGTTGTAATGCCCAATCAAGTCTCAAAGGAGTCAAGATGATTAGTATATGCATGTATTGCTTTCTCGATGTTTGTCAATTGCCCCGCTGTAATTTGTTCACCCAGCATGTTATCTTTCTTAAGGAGAACCACCTCTAGTGAACTATGGATCCCGGTCCTTTTCTTTACATACAATCTACAATCTTTTACTGCTTTGTGTTTACTTTCTGCAAACTTTTACTTCCTTCCATTCGATACGTTTAATCCTTTGTTTTCCGCAAAACACGGTGAGATTGACAACCTCATCGCAAGTTGGGGACAAAGTTCTGTGGTTGTGTTGTGCAGGTCTCCACGTTGCTACTAGCACCGGTAGTGCGCCCTGCCAAAGCTCAGCTAGTAACACCTTCAGGGTGTTTCCTTGCTCCTACTGGTTCGATTAAACCTTGGTTTCTTAACTGAGGGAAACTTGCTGCTGTGCTCATCATACCTTCCTCTTGGGGTTCCCAACGAGCTCTACATCAACACCGCCATCAAGCATTTTTCTGTGCGCCGTGCATTGAGCCAGCACGGTCCATGCTCCAAAAGTCATCAACCATGCAAAAACAGATGAAATTACATAAGTATCATCTCTTAATATGAAATTATATCAATGAATAAAAGTAAATTATGATATAGAATAGTGATGCAAAATGGACGTATCAACTCCCCCAATCTTAGACTTCGCTTGTCCCCAAGCAAAACTGAGCTCAATAAACATGACCTCAGGTTTATGGAGTGAAGAGTTGATAAAAGAATACACACAAGAAGCATCACATTCATCAATACATAAATCATAATAGAAGACAACTCACTATTATATAACTTAACTTGCAATAAGTAAAGGAAACACAATAAAGATGCATAAAGTAAATCATAATTGGTAATGGCAAACTTAACTCTTTGTCGAAGAATAGTTGATAATTTGTAGGAGTTCATAAATAAAGGATTTTCAATGATAGCTTTTAAAGTAATAAACACTAAAATAAGAGCAAAGTGCAAAATAAGGAACATAAGAAATATGATTGAATAAATCATCATATGAATGAATGAAACACAACAACTTAAAATACTTGCTGAGATAGAAGGGAATAGGTTTACTGACTCAACTAAAAAGTAAAAGATAGGCCCTTCATAGAGGGAAGCAGGGATTTCAAGTTTCATAAAGAGCTTCCAAAAATTGTGATACTTACTAGCTTTCAGCTCTCATTGCCCCTATCATATGCATCTTTAGGTGATTAAGGTTAAAGTGACACAACTAAGAGGATATGCTTGACAAGTTATAAATTGAAATCTAATGCCCCTTACTTTCGAGTACTGAACCTCATGCTACTCAACTTCAGTCACAAGTAAGCTCTTGTCATTGTAAGTACATATGTATCATAGAGAACCGCCAACGGGGTACCCCTTGCACATGATACAGGAGCTATCCCATAATCAAAATGACAAGGCAAGCAGACAATGAGCATCTCAGCATTCTTTTTATTTGCTATTTGCATAGGTTTTTATTGAGGATGCTTCATAGAATGCTTATTATGGTTATGCTGCAAGTTTCCACCATGATTAGGCATGGCTTAGGCTAGCGGCACAGGCGTTTCTCTAACACATATACAAACTCCATGATCTTACAAGTTCCGCTTTTATTTCACACCGTCGGGATCCATAAGCAAAAGAACATGATATCAACTAGGTACAAAGTACCAATGCAATGTTGAAAGCGTTCCCCATGGCAACATGGTTCTGCTAACTTCAACTTATAAAGCACAAGCATATACACAACAAACATGGACACAATGGTTCAAGATTATTAAATGCAAGAAAGTAAAGTGTGCCATCAAGATCGTGAGAGCTTTAATCACCAATTTTCACATAACAAGTTTAATTCGGAAGGTAGATAAAAACATGAATTTACTTGGAATAGCAATAATACTAATAGGTAGGTATGGTGGACAGAACTAGCATAGGTTTCGGTTTAAGGATTGGATGCACGAGAAGAATTCCCTCTCAGTACAGGTTTTTGGCTAGCAAGGCTGGGTAGCAAGTATAAGAGTTGAAGGAAACAAACAAACATACAGGTGATAAAAACAAACATGCAATCTTCCTTGGAAGCACAAAATATCTTAACTAGAGAATACTAAGCTTATGAGCAAATCAAGAAAGAAAGATGATGAAATTATATTTCTTTAAGAGTACTTTTTATCTTTTTCTCAAAAATAGTGTTGCTACTGACCAAGCCTAGGTTTGCCAAAACCAACTAAATTAACTCAATGATCCCAAAGTGATACCAATACTAACAACAAGATCAATTCATACAATAGCAATTGAAAACTAATATATGATATGCAAGAGAGTAAATGATAGAACTTCTCATTAATATTCCATAACGGCAAATCACACCAAGGGGTACATATATAACGAGAGAGGGGACACTTCCACGATGCAAACCATCCTACATAATAACTTATATATTCATGATATGACTCTACTACAAAGGTAAAAAGATAGAAGATAGTGATGTGATACCGCGACACCCCCCCAAGCTTGGAACAAACCAAGGGGATGCCAAAACCTGATAATGAATTACTCCTTCGGTGGTGGTGGTATTCTCTCATCATTGTCCGACTTCCAAGGTAAAGGCTCCCCATCAACGAAAGACATCCTGGTCTCCATCATCCTGAAACTAGCAACAACACTTATGCGTTTAAACCTGACCTCATACTCACAATTTTGATTTTGAACGTTGTAGAGCAGTGCTTGCAATTGGTTGGTTGTTCGGTGGAGTGAGAGAATTTCATCTTTAAGCTCAACAGCCTCCTTTTGGTGCTTGGCAATGAGCTCAGCACAAATCTTATGGATGATATCCACTTCGCGTTCCGCCATCTTCTTGTACCTAAAGACCTCTTGCTCCAATGCTTCCATCCTATCCTCCAGACTTCCTTCACCTTTAGGGCCTTGAACCTCTTTCATCTGTATCTTCCCATCTTCGAGCAACAACTCCTTGGGATGAATCTTCAACTCGCGCATGTACGGGTTGATGATGTCCACGGAGGACTCTTCCTTGGTTGATCCAGAGGATGACATTGTGGCTCCAAAACTGAGATTCTTCCTGTTAGGAACAGATCGAAATGAAAACACGACGAGAACACGATATACAAACCTTGGAGGATCCGGGGGATTATATATTACGAAGTTTTACAACAAAAGGAAGGTACTAGGACAGAACGGGTCGGAGATGGAGTCCGGGGCAGCCACACCACCTGGTGGCGTGGCTAGGGGTGGGCTCGCGCCACAGGGTGGTGTGAGCCACCTAGGCTCCGTTTTCGTCCCTCTTTCACTTCGTTGCTTTCCTTGTTGGATAAAAACTGCAAAAATATAACTGGACAAAATTTTCGCGGAACTTTTCTTACCAAAACTGTTACCTATTCGAAAACGGACTCTGCAGGTCTCTGAACTTGGTCTTTGATAAATTTTTCTGGAGTTACCACTTGAATAGCATCAATATCTTCATTGTAAGAATTTCCAACAATATAGTGTCTGAGTTGCTAACCATTCACCACTTGTGTAGTGCTATCTTTTAAAGAGGAGATTTTTATTGCACCTGATCGATACACTTCTTCAATAACAAAAGGTCCTTCCCACTTTGAAAGTAGCTTCCCTGGAAAAAATCTGAGACGAGACCTATACAATAGAACCTTTTCACCAACATGGAACTCTCTTTTAAGAATTCTCCTGTCATGCCAGCTTTTAACTTTTCCTTAAAGAGTTTAGCATTCTCATATGCTTCACTCCTCCATTCATCCAACGAACTTAAGTCAAATAATCTTTTTTCACCAGCAAGTTTATAGTCTCTATTAAGTTCCTTCACTGCCCAATAAGCTTTGTGTTCTAATTCTAAAGGCAAGTGGCAAGCCTTCCCATAAACCATTTTGTAAGGAAACATACCCATAGGATTTTTATAGGTAGTCCTATAAGCCCATAAAGCATCGTTCAACTTTTTATCCCAATTTTTTTCTAGATCTATTAACAGTCTTTTGCAAGATGGATTTAATTTCTCTATTTGAAAGCTCTACTTGTCCACTAGTTTGGGGATGATAGGCTGAAGCAATTCTATGATTAACATCATATTTAGCAAGGGTCTTTCTAAAACCACCATGAATGAAATGAGAACCTCCATCAGTCATAAGATACATAGGCACTCCAAACCTAGGAAAGATAACATCCTTAAGCATTTTTAGAGAGGTCTCCCCATCAGCACTCTTCCTAGGTATGGCTTCTACCCACTTAGTAATATAATCAACGACAACCAGAATATGAGTATAACCTTTTGAGGGAGGAAAAGGACCCATAAAATCAAATCCCCAATAGTTAAAGGGTTCAATAACTAGAGAGTAATTCATAGGAATTTCATTGCGTCTAGAAATATTACCAACACCCTGACACTCATCACATGATAAGACAAATTTTCTTGCATCTTAAAAAAGGGTAGGCCAGTAAAAACCTGATTGTAGCACCTTTTGCGCGGTTCTATCTCCCGCATGATGTCCACCATAGGCACTACCATGACATTTCTGCAATATCTCCTTTTGTTCATATTCTGGAACACATGTTTGCATAATACCATGCACTCCTTTATATAAATGTGGGTCATCCCAAAAATAATGCCTCAAATCGTAAAACAACTTTCTTCTTTTGCTGAGCTGTAAAAGTTGGAGGCAAATACTTGGAGACAATAAAGTTAGCATAATTAGCATACCAAGGGCTCCCTCGTGAGCTTACTCCTACTGCGGCCAACTGCTCATTTGGGAAACTATCATTAACAGGCATAGGATCAAAAGAAATATTTTCTAACCGAGATAAATTATCAGCAACAGGATTTTCAGCACCTTTCCTATCTACAATATGTAGATCAAACTCTTGTAAGAGCAGCACCCATCTAATAAGCCTAGGCTTAGCATCTTTTTCCGTCATAAGGTACTTAATAGAAGCATGATCAGTATGAATGGTAACTTTTGAGTCCACACTATAAGGTCTAAACTTATCACAAGTAAAGACAACAACTAAGAATTCTTTTTCAGTAGTAGCATAATTCTTTTGAGCAGCGTCAAGAGTTTTACTAGCATAATGGATAACATTTAACTTTTTATCTATTCGTCGCCCAAGGACAGCACCTACAGCAAAATCACTAGCATCACATATGATTTCAAAGGGTAAACTCCAATCAGGTGGTTGAACAATAGGATCAATAGTTAAAGCCTTCTTTAGAGTTTCAAAAGCTTCCTTACAATCATCGTCAAAAATAAAGGGTACATCCTTTTGAAGAAGATTAGTGAGGGGTTTCGATATCTTAGAGAAATCTTTAATAAATCTTCTATAGAAACCAGCATGACCAAGGATACTACGAATACCTTTGACGTCTCTTGGACAGGGCATTTTCTCAATTGCTTCAACTTTAGCCCTGTCAACTTCAATGCCTCTCTCGAATTTTTTTTTCCGAGGACAATCCCTTCATTGACCATGAAGTGGCATTTCTCCCAATTAAGAACAATATTAGTTTCTTCACATCTCTGCAAAACTTTATCAAGGTTGTGCATATAGTTATCAAAAGAAGTTCCATAGACGGAAAAGTCATCCATGAAAACTTCCACAATTTCCTCACAAAAACCATGAAAGATAGTAGACATGCATCTTTGAAAAGTAGCAGGAGCATTACACAAACCAAAAGGCATACGTTTATAAGCTCATCATTATCATTAGGCACAACGGTAATTCCCCTTTTTAGGGACACAATGAACATGACTAACCCATTCACTATCAGTAATAGGGTAAATAATACCAGCATCAAGGAGTTATAATACCTCGTTTGTTACCACCTCCTTCATCTTAGGATTCAAACGACGTTGGTGCTCTACCACTGGCTTTGCATCTAGTTCTATATTGATAGTATGCTGACATATAGTTGGAGAAATCCCCTTTAAATCGTCCAAAGTATAGCCCATAGCCCCTCGGTGTTTCTTCAATACCTCCAATAATATTTCCTCTTCCTTCCCTGAAAGTTTAGAACTAATAATAACAGGATATATTTTATTATCATCAATGTAAGCATACTTAAGGTCGCCAGGTAAAGGTTTTAGATCGGCAACCGGATCCTTTTTAGGTGGCAACGTGGTGCCCAAATCTTCCACAGGCAAGTTATGCTTGAGCATCTTAGGTTGACGACTGAGAATTTCGTCAATCTCATTTCTTTCTTCCATGAAGATTTCACTTTCGTGGTCTTCCATAAATTGCTGCAAAGCATTATTAGGAGCAAGAGAAATAGAAGCAAGTTGTTCAACTCTAAAATCCTCATTATTGGTTTCATTTTCACAAGGTTCTTTAGTAAATTTCAAAAAATTAAACTAAGATTCCCCATCAAATTTAGTTAAAATTTTCTCCCTTTTGCAGTCAATAATGGCTCTGCGCGTGCTCAAGAAAGGTCTACCAAAAATGATAGGATAGGTTTTACTAGTAGCTGAACCAAGTACTAGAAAATCAGCAGGATATTTAATATTACCACAAAGAACTTCTACATCCCGCACAATACCAATTGGAGAGATGGTCTCTCTATTAGCAAGGTGAATAATCACATCAATTTCTTCTAGTTCACAGGGACTGATTTCATGCATAATTTCTTGTAAAGCTCATAAGGAATATCACTTGAACTTGCACCAATATCACATAAACCATGATAGAAATGATCACCAATTCTAACAGAAAGCACAAGGACACTAGCCTTTTTAGTTCTATTAGGATGTGAAACAATATTAGATGCATCCTCACAGAAGACTATGTGTCCATCTTCCACACTTTTAGTAACAAGGTCTTTCACAATTGCTACAGTAGGTTCAATGTTTATTTGTTCATCAGGTTTTACAGTTCTCTTTGCACTTTTATTGATTACACTAGTTATCATAGGATGCTCCTTTACCTTATCTGGGAAGGGTATTTTCTCGATATAAGGTTCAGGTAGGATATGATCAATAGTGCAAAATTCAGTACTCCTAACAGGAACACAATCAACAATATCTTTATATGGTGCATGATATTTGTTCCATCCCTTTTTCGGAATTTCAATATAGGAAGAAAAAGCCTTAAAACAATTTGTAATAACTGGAGGATCAAGACCATAAGCATTACTAATATTTTGAAAGTCATTAGTTCCCATAAAAGATTCAATGCATTCATAATCATAATTTATACCTGACTTTCTTCCCTTGTCATTCTCCCATGCTTCAGCATTGTCTTGAATACGGTCTAGAAGATCCCATTTAGCTTCTTCTTCCATGCGAGTGAATGATCCATCACAAGAAGCATCCAATAAATCCTTATCATGAAGAGAAAGCCTTGCATAAAAGTTATTGATAATAATATTGTTGGGGAGCTCATGAATGGGACATTTGAGCATTAGTAACTTCAATCTCCCCCAAGCTTGAGCTGTACTCTCTCCATCAAGAGGCCAAAAATTATATATTTGATTCCGATCTTTATGAATCTCACTAGGAGGATAAAATTTTGAATAAAAGAGAGGTACTATTTCCTCCCATTCAAGAGCTTGACCATTCTTCAACAGCTTATACCATTCTCCAGCTATTCCTTTTAGTGATAATGAGAATAACTTCTTCTTGACTTGATATGTTGTAATACCTGCACACTAACCCGCGTAATTCGTGTACAAAAAGCAAATGATCACCGGGATGGACAGTTCCATCCCCAACATAGTAGTTATCCATAACATGATCAATAATTCTTGTAGGTATTTTGAAAGTATCATTCTCAGCGGGTGGTGGTTCATCTACTACCTTAGCAGTGGTAGTAGCATTACGAAATAAGGAACTCGACGAATTTTCCATCATGAAAATAAAGAAACTAACAGAAATAAACAATACTCACAGTAGAAGTTTCCTTTACCAGCTCCACTCTCCAATAGCGCTTCATTCCCCGGCAACGGCGCTAGAAAATAGTCTTGATGACCCACAAGTATAGGGGGTGTATCGCAGTATTTTCGATAAGTAAGAGTGTCGAACCCAACGAGGAGCACAAGGTGCTAACTAGTGTCTTGGAGCAGGAATTCTCTATAACTACTTAGCAAACGGATTTTTAGGGTTTTTTGATAATGTAGGTAAATAAAGTACGAGTAAATAAAAGACAATAATAATAAATGCAGCAAGTGGCCCAATCCTTTCTTTAGCAAAGGACAAGCCGGTTTTATTACTTAAGATGACCAAACATTCTCGAGGAAACATGGGGATATCGTCAAGTGCTTTCGCTTCATATAGTTGATTAATCTTCGTTAGCTTGCTAAGTGTTATGTGGGTGAACCTGTGCTAATGTACCGACCTTCCTAGTACTAATACATACTTGTGATTATACCCCTTGCAAGCATCCGCAAGTACAAGAAATTAATTAAGATAGAAATCTAACCGCATCTTTAAACTCTAAGACCCTGACATCCCTTGTGCAAAGGTTTCCTAACGGGGGTTCAGGTTTCTGTCACTCCGGCAACCCCTACGATTAGTAGCCAAATACACAATGCATTCCCCTAGGCCCATATAGGTGAAGTGTCATGTAGTCGACGTTCACATGACACCACTGGAAGAAGTACACCACAACTTAAATATCAAACCATTGAATCTTTCTCAACACAATTCCACTACTAACAACATGACTTCTCCCATGTCCTCAAGAACTAAATGAACTACTCACAAGACATCATATGGATCATGATCAAAGATGAAATAATGATGTGTAACAATCTAAACATAAACAATAATTCAATGGTTCACTCAATAGCATCAACTACAAGGAGTAATCAACACCGGGAAAGTTTCCCCTAAGAACTATGCAAGACTGAACCCAATTTTTACAGCGATATGATGGTGGTGATGATGGTGCTGGTGAAGATGATGGTGGTGGTGATGATGATGATCCTAATGAAGTCCAGCTTGATGGTGGTGTTGATGGCGACGATCTCCCCTCCCCGGGAAGGAATTCGCCCGACAGAATTCTGTTTGCCGGAGAGATCTTTCTCTCTCGGTGTTTTCCGCCCCGTAGAGGCGGTGGAATCTTTCTGTGGTCACTCCCCTGGTATTAGGTTTTCGTGGGGATAATATACGCCAGAGGGGAGAGCTAGGAGTGGACCAGGGCAGCCACACCACCTAGTGGCGTGGCCTGGGGTGGCCCGCGCTAGGGGGTGGTGTGGGCCCCCTGTGGGCCATCTCCACTTCCCCTTCTGGCAACCTTCGTCTTCTGGAAAAATAGAATTTTCCATGTATTTTCCCAGATTTTCCGATCTTCGCGAATTTCGCCTCCAAACAGCACTTTTTCCATCAGAATCTTGACTACAACCGTCCATGCTCCAAAAGTCAAGAACCATGCAAAAACAGATGAAATTACATAAGTATCATCTCTTAATATGAAATATATCAATGAATAACAGTAAATTATGATATAGAATAGTGATGCAAAATGGACGTATCAAGGCGCTATTGTTTTTTTCTGGTAGGTAGCTAGGGATAGCAAATCACACCGTGCCGAAGAAAAAAAGTTCGAAATGTCCTCAAATTTGCTTTGCGTGTGGGGATGGTGATGCTGCACTGAAGGAGAGATAAAACACAATTTGTTTCGAATACATATATACTACTCCCTCCGATCCATATAATGTTCTTAGATTTATGTAGATTAGAATGTATATAGTCATGTTTTCGTGCTAGATTTATCTAATAGTTGGAAACTCCGTGTGGCAACATTATTACCATGACATGATCCACCCATTTACTCCTAAATATGGGAACATCACGGAAGATGGGAGTACAATTTACATCAAGGACCTAAAAATGGATAAAATTACATAGAGGTCCTTACATTTAGCATGAAACACCCTAAAAATAAGCAAGGGAAATACTCGGGTTCGGCTCCTTCTGAGAGACAAGAGCCATACTCTTCATACTACTTTCTCTTTGTTTTTTTTCAAAATATATGGCCAAATTTGGTGGCATGAAAATTCCTGGACATGGGATCATCATCAGCATAAAGTATGATGTAGATATGGCCATGGCCTTGGTCGTTTGGCTTGAAATACAAGAATGTTCATACTCATCGGCAACTAATAAAATTAAATACGTTTAAATTTTACCACTTGTTTTAGGTTCGAATTTTACACGTAAGGACGTAGGTATTACATTTTAAATCAAGGGCCTAAAAAGGCAAAATTTTATCGAGGTCCATACATTTAGCACGAAGCACCCTGAAATTAAGCAGGGAAAACAATCATGTTTTGCTCCTTCTCAAGAGAAAAGCTGATCGAGCCATACTCTTCGTACTAGTTCCTCTTCGTTTGTTTTTAAAATATGGCCAATTTGGCGGCTTGCAAATTCTTGGATATGAGATCATGAATCATCAGCATAAAGTATGATGTAGATATTGCCATGAGGCCCATGACCTTGGTCGTTCTTCTTGAAATCCAAGAATGTTCATACTTATCGACAACTAATAATCTTAAATACATTTTCATATTCATTGACAACTAATAAGCTTAATTACGTTTAAATTTTACCACTTGCTTTTATGTTCAAATTTTACACAGACGGTGGGAGTACATTTTACAGTAAGGACCTAAAAAAGGTAAAATTACATCAAGGTCTATACATTTAATTACCACAGAGCACCCTAAAATTAAGCAGGGAAAACAGTCGGGTTCGGCTCCTTCTCGAGACATCAGTTGGTCGAGCCATACTCTTCGTACTACTTCCCTCTTTGTTTGTTTTCAAAATATGGCCAATTTGGCGGCATGAAATTCTTGTATATGGGATCGTGAATCATCGATGTAAAATATGATGTAGATATGACCATGACCTTGGCCGTTCGCCTTGCAATCCAAGATTGTTCATACTCACTCACAACTAACCTTAAATTCTTTTAACTTTTACCACTAACTTGTAGGTTTGAATTTTACACAAACGGTAGGAGGACATTCTACATCAAGGACCTAAAAATGGGGAAATTACATCGAGGTCCATTCATTTAGCATGAAGTACCCTAAAATTAAGCAAATAAAACAGTCTGGTTCGGCTCCTTCTCGAGAGAGCAGCTGATCGAGTCGTACTCTTCATAGTACTTCTTCCTCTTTGTTTGTTTTTCATCAAGGAACTAAAAGGGGAAAATTACATCGAGGTACAAAAATTTAGCATGAAGCACGCCTTAAAATTAAGCAAAGGAAAATAGTCAGGTTTGACTCCTTCTCGAGAAAGAACCTGACCAAGCCATACTCTTCGTAGTACTACTTCCTCTTCGTTTGTTTTCAAAATACATGGCCAATTTTTGCGTCATGCAAATTCTTCGATATGGGATCATGAATCATCAACATAATGTGTGATGTACATATGTCCATGACCCTGGTCGTTCGGCTTGAAATGCAAGAATGTTCATACTCATTGACAACTAATAAGCTTAAATACGTTTAAATTTTACCACTTGCTTTTTTGTTTGAATTTTACAGGGATGGTGGGAGTATATTTTACAGCAAGGACCTAAAAAGGGGTAAAATTACATCGAGGTCCATACTTTTCGCACGAAGCACCCTAAAATTAAGCAGGGAAAACAGTCATGTTTGACTCCTTCTCGAGAGAGAATCTCATCGAGCCATACTCTTCATACTACTTTCTCTTTGTTTGATTTCAAAATATATGGCCAGAGTTGGCGGCATGAAAATTCATGGACATGGGATCATCATCAACATAAAGTATGATGTAGATATGGCCATTGTTGGAGATATGCCCAAGAGGCAATAATAAAAGTGATTATTATTATATCTTTGTGTTTATGATGAATGTTTACATCCCATGCTATAATTGTATTATTAGGAAACACTAATACATGTGTGTTTTGTAAACATATAAGAGTCCCTAGTAAGCCTCTTGTTAAACTAGCTTGTTGATTAATTGATGATCATGGTTTCCTGATCATGGACATTAGGATGTGATTAATAACAAGGTAATATCATTAGGAGAATGATGTGATGGACACACACCCCTAGTAAGCGTAGCATAAGATCAAGTCATTAAGTTCGTATTGCTGTAAGCTTTCAAAGACATAGTAACCTATTCCTTCGACCATGAGGTTATGTTTATCACCATCACCGGATGGATACTTTGATGACATCAAACGCCGCTTCGTAACTGGGTGGTTATAAAAGTGTCATTGGGTATTCTAAAAGTATGTGTTGAAGCGCATGAACCAAGATTGGGATTTGTCCATCCATATGACGGATAGATATGCTCTAGGCCCTCTCGGTGGAATGTCATCTAGTTAGCTTGCAAGCATGTGACTAGGTCACAAGGGATGACATATCACGGAACGAGTAAAGAGTAATTATTAGTAACGAGGTAGAACTAGGTATGGAGATACCGACGATCAAACCTCGGATAAGTATAGTGTCGCGAGACAAAGGGAATTAGTTTCATATGTAAGTGGTTCAATCGATCGCGAAGTCATCGTTGAGTATGTGGGAGCCATTATGGATCTCCAGGTCCCGCTGATGGTTATTGATAGGAGATGTGTCTCTATCATGTCTACATATTCACGAACCGTAGGGTGACACACTTAAGGTTCGAAGTTGTTTTAAGTAGATATGGAATGTGCGTTGGAGACTGAATGTTGTTCGGAGTCTCGGATTGGATTCGGGACATCACGAGGAGATCTGGAATGGTCCGGAGAATAAGATTCATATATAGGGGATCATTTTCTAAGTTAG
The DNA here is from genome assembly GCA_910589775.1 of Avena eriantha. Classification (NCBI taxonomy): domain Eukaryota; kingdom Viridiplantae; phylum Streptophyta; class Magnoliopsida; order Poales; family Poaceae; genus Avena; species Avena eriantha. The sequence continues at coordinate 128,697,986 of OU342746.1, forward strand.
GAAATGTTCTGGAGTGTTTGTATGAGGATTCTAGAAGGTTTCGGAATGTTCCGGAAGGTTCTAGAAGATATCTTGGAGTTTGCTTGAAAATCAAGATAGGGATCAAGGAGTCCTGGTGGGTCAAGATACGGAGTCGTGGGGGAGGATGACTCCTCCCCCCACCTCCAATCCGCCGGCCTACAAGGGAGGGGAGTCCTACAAGGACTCCCCCTCCCTAGGCGCCTCCCTTCTTTAAATAGAGGGGCAGGGGCGCCCCCTCCTCCCTGGCTCCCATAACACCCAATCTCTGCCGCCTCTCTCCTCCACCATCTTCTGCACAGGCATAGGCGAAGCCCTGCAGAATTCTCTACTCCACCACCACCACCACGCCGTCGTGCTGCTGGGATTCCGTGGAGAAGATCTAGTACCTCCGCTGCTTGCTGGAACGGGGAGAGGAAGGTCTGCTTCGACTCCACACGTGTGACCGACTGCGGAAGCGCTGCCGGAACGCGGCGCCGGAAGGATCGTCCACTTGACCGACTACGGAAGCGCTGCTGGAACGCGACGCCGGAAGGATCGTCCACACGATCTTGAGATCGGCAAGTGATCGACTACATCAACCACGAGATCTAATCTCGTTAACGCTTTCGGATCTACGAGGGTTAGTTCCTATCTATCTCGCTGCTCATGTCTAATAGATGAGATCTTGGCTTTTATCTGGATTAGATCTAGGTTTTGTTCGTTCTTGCGGTAGAAATTTTTTGTTTTCCATGCTACGAACCCATCAGTGGTATCAGAGCCATATCTATGCGTAGGTCTGTTGCACGAGTAGAACACAATGTTTTTGTGGGCGTTGATGCTTTTGTTGTCGGTGTCTTAGCGTGTACTTTGCATCTTGTGGCATGGTGGGATGAAGCGGCTCGGGCTAACATTACATGTCATCGCACATGAGACTTGCTCTACGCTTGACGTGCAACTTGGTTTGCACAAGTGGCTTTGCGGGTGTCTGTCTCTCCCACCATAGCTAAGATTCAATTTACAATGAGCATCTTGACAACACTTGTATCAATGTTGTGGTCCTTGTTCGTAGGTAAGATCGGTCTTATGCGAAAGCCCCAAACCACGTAAAACATGCAAAGAAAATTAGAGGCGTCTAACTTGTTTTTGCAGGGGTTTTGTGATGTGATATGGCCATCATGTGATTGTGATTGTATTTGATGTATGCAATGATCCTTGTTGTAATATGGCAACCAGCAGGAGCCTAATGGTTGTCTTTAATTCTGTTAAGACATGCGTGTCTATTCATCTTGTAATAGCTTTATTCCAAGTAGTTGTAATAGTTGCTGGTGATGATGGACAACCATAAAGCGGCGCCACTGACCTTGACGCAATGCTGGTGATGATGGAGATCATGTTCGTGCTTTGGAGATGGAGATCAAAGGCGCAAGAAGAAAGGGCCATATCATATCACACTAATTATGAATTGCCTGTGATGTTAATCCTTTATGCATCTTGTATTGCTTAGATCGCGACGGTAGCATTATAAGATCATCCCTCTCACTAAATATCAAGTAATAAAGTGTTCACCCTTAGTTGGCACCGTTGCTAAGACTCGTCGTTTCGAAGCATCTCGTGATGATCGGATGTGATAGATTCTACGTGTGCATACAACGGGTGCAAGCCAGATTTGCACATGCAGAAACTAAGGTTGTCTTGACGAGCCTAGCATGTACAAACATGGTCTCGGAACACGGAATACCGAAAGGTAGAGCATGAGTCATATAACTGATATGATGAACATGAAGATTGTTCGCCGATGAAACTACATCTTCTCTCGTGAAGATCGGACTTGGTGTAGTGGACTTGGTTCGTGTAATCACTAAGACAATGTGAGGGATGTTGTTTTGAGTGGGAGTTCACCTAGTTAGTTTAATAATTAAATTTGAACTCAATTTGTCATAAACTTAGTCTAAACTACTTGCAAATTGTTGTAGATTATGGCGACCCCCTCCATCAATTTCAATGCGTTCCTAGAGAAATAAAAACTTAAGAACAATGGAAGCAATTTCACGGACTGGTTCCGTGGACTGAAGATCGTCCTTAGGGCTGGTCAGTTGACCTATGTGCTCGATGCACCGCTAGGTGACCCACCTGCAGATAATGCCACCGATGACGAAAAGAATGTTTTCGCCACTCGGAAGAATTATTACTCCACAGTTCAGTGTGCCATCCTGTACGGTTTAGAAGCGGAGCTCCAACAGCGTTTTGAGCACCACGACCCGTTCGAGATCATTAAGGAGCTCAGGCTAATTTTTGAGACTCGCGCGACCATGGAGAGTTATGAGGCCTCCGAGAAATTCTTTAACTGTAAGATGGAAGAGGGAAGCTCCGTTAGCGAGCACGTGCTCACCATGTCTGGGTACGCTAAGAAGCTCCAAGAGTTGGGAATATCGATTCCTAATGAATTGGGGATTCACCGTCTCCTTCAATCACTGCCCCCAAGTTACAAGAACTTTGTGATGAACTACAACATGCACTGCATGAACAAGACGTTGCCTGAACTGTCGTCCATGCTGAAAACTGCTGAAGTGGAGATAAAGAAGGAGCAACAAGTGTTGATGGTCAATAAGACCACCAATTTCAAGAAACGGGGCAAGCCTAAGAACAAGGGCAACTTCAAGAAGGACGGCAAGAAAGCTGCCGCACCTGCTAAGAAGCCCAAGGCTGGTCCTAAGCCTGAAACTGAGTGCTTCTACTACAAGGGTGCTGGTCACTGGAAGCGTAACTGCCCCAAGTACCTGGCGGATCTGAAGAACGGAAACATCAAGAAGAAAGGTATATTTGATATATGTGTTATAGATGTGTATCTTACTAGTAATCGTAGTAGTGCCTGGGTATTTGATACTGGTTCGGTTGCTCATATTTGTAACTCGAAACAGGAGCTGCGGAATAAACGAAGACTAGCAAGAGATGAGGTGACGATGCGCGTTGGAAATGGCTCCAAGGTTGATGTGATCGCCGTCGGCACGCTCCCTCTACATCTACCTTCGGGATTAGTTTTAAATTTAAATAATTGTTATTTGGTGCCTACGTTAAGCATGAACATTATATCTGGATCCTGTTTATTGCGAGACGGTTACTCTTTTAAGTCTGAGAATAAAGGTTGTTCGATTTATATGAGTAATATCTTTTATGGTAATGCACCTGAGATGAATGGTTTATTCTTACTGAATCTCGATAGTAGTGATACACATGTTCACAGCATAGATGCTAAACGAATTAAATTGAATGATAATTCTACATACATGTGGCACTGTCGTCTTGGTCACATTGGAGTGAAGCGTATGAAGAAACTCCATTCTGATGGACTTCTTGAATCACTTGATTTTGAATCACTTGAAAGATGCGAAGCATGTCTAATGGGAAAAATGACTAAGACTCCATTCTCTGGTACAATGGAGCGAGCTACAGACTTATTGGAAATAATACATACCGATGTGTGCGGTCCAATGAGTGTAGCATCGCGTGGTGGATATCGTTATGTTCTCACTTTCACCCGATGACTTGAGTAGATATGGCTATGTCTACTTTATGAAACATAAGTCCGAAACTTTCGAGAAGTTTAAGGAATTTCAAAGTGAAGTGGAAAATCATCGTAACAAGAAGATTAAGTTTCTACGTTCTGATCGCGGAGAAGAATATCTGAGTTATGAGTTTGGCATGCATTTAAAGAAATGTGGAATACTTTCACAGTTGACACCGCCGGGAACACCACAGCGTAATGGTGTGTCCGAACGTCATAATCGAACTCTCTTAGATATGGTTCGGTCTATGATGTCTCTTACAGATTTACCGTTATCATTTTGGGGCTATGCATTAGAGACAGCCGCATTCACTTTAAATAGGGCACCATCTAAATCCGTTGAAACGACACCGTACGAATTGTGGTTTGGTAAGAAACCTAAGTTGTTGTTCCTTAAAGTTTGGGGTTGCGAGGCATATGTAAAGAAGTTACAACCTAATAAGCTAGAACCCAAAGCGGAGAAATGCGTCTTCATAGGATACCCTAAAGAAACAATTGGGTATATCTTCTATCATAGATCCGAAGGCAAAGTTTTCGTTGCCAAGAATGGATCCTTTCTTGAGAAGGAGTTTCTCTCGAAGGAGGTGACTGGAAGGAAAGTAGAACTCGATGAGGTTGTTGAACCTTCTCTCGGATTTGAGAGTAGCGCAACACCAGAAGATGTTTTTGTGCCACCTGCACCAATTGGAGAGGAAGCTAATGATAATGATCATGAAACTTCAAATGAAGTTACTACTGAACCTCGCAGGTCAACGAGGGTTCGTACCACTCCTGATTGGTATGACTCTGCCTTGAACGTCATGTTAGTGGACAACGCTGATGACCCTGTGACGTATGAAGAAGCTATAGTGAGCCCAGATTCCGACAAATGGCTAGAAGCCATGAAATCCGAAATGGGATCCATGTATGAAAACCAAGTGTGGACTTTTGTGGACTTACCGGATGGCCGTAAGGCTATCGAGAACAAATGGATTTTCAAGAGAAAAACAGATGTTGATGGTAATGTTACCGTCTATAAAGCTCGACTTGTCGCGAAAGGGTTCTGACAAATTCAAGGAGTTGACTATGATGAGACATTCTCACCAGTAGCGAAGCTAAAGTCTGTGAGGATTTTGTTAGCAATTGCTGCACATTTCAATTATGAGATTTGGCAGATGGATGTCAAAACGGCGTTCCTTAATGGTGACATTGAGGAAGAGTTGTATATGGTACAACCCAAGGGTTTTGTCGATCCTAAAGATGCTGACAAGGTATGCAAGCTTCAGTGCTCCATTTATGGGCTGAAGCAAGCATCCCGGAGTTGGAATCAACGTTTTGATAAAGTAATCAAAAACTTTGGATTTATACAAACTTATGGAGAAGCTTGTATTTACAAGAAAGTGAGTGGGAGCTCTGTAGCATTCCTAGTTCTATATGTAGATGACATATTGTTGATTGGGAATGATATAGAACTTCTTAATAGCGTCAAAACCTATTTGAATAATAGTTTTTCAATGAAGGATCTTGGCGAAGCGGCATATATTCTAGGCATCAAGATTTATAGAGATAGATCAAGACGCCTAATAGCGCTTTCACAAAGTACATACTTGGACAAAGTTCTAAAGAAGTTTAGAATGGAAGATAGCAAGAAAGGGTTCGTGCCCATGTTGTTAGGTAAGACCTTGAGTAAGACTCAAAGTCCAGCTACGGCAGAAGATAGAGAGAAAATGAGTAATGTTCCCTATGCCTCAGCCATAGGTTCTATCATGTATGCCATGCTGTGTACAAGACTGGATATAGCACATGCTGTTAGTTTGACTAGCAGATATCAAAGTGATCCTAGAATGGAGCACTGGACAGCGGTCAAAGATATCCTAAAGTACCTAAATAGGACTAAGGATATGGTTCTTTCTTATGGAGGTGATGAACAGCTTGTTGTAAACGGTTACACCGATGCTAGTTGGAACACCGATCCGGATGACTCGAAGTCACAATCAGGATACATATTTATTTTGAATGGTGCTGCAGTGAGCTGGAGGAGTGCGAAGCAAAGCGTTGTGGCGAAATCTTCAACTGAATCGGAATACATAGCTGCTTCGGAGGCTGCACAAGAAGCCGTTTGGAGGAAAGAATTCATTACTGAACTCAGCGTGGTTCCCAGTGCGTTGGACCCGATGGCCATCTACTGTGACAACACAGGTGCCATAGCTAATGCGCAGGAGCCAAGGTCACATAGCAAGCTGAAGCACATCAAGCTACGTTTCCACGCTATTCGCGAGTATGTCCGAGATGGTGACATAAAGATTTGCAAAGTAAACACTGATCTGAATGTGGCAGATCCGTTGACTAAACCTCTCCCTAGGGCAAAGCATGAGCAACACCAAAACGCCATGGGTGTTTGGTATATTACCATGTAATCCAGATTATTGACTCTAGTGCAAGTGGGAGACTGTTGGAGATATGCCCAAGAGGCAATAATAAAAGTGATTATTATTATATCTTTGTGTTTATGATGAATGTTTACATCCATGCTATAATTGTATTATTAGGAAACACTAATACATGTGTGTTTTGTAACCATATAAGAGTCCCTAGTAAGCCTCTTGTTGAACTAGCTTGTTGATTAATTGATGATCATGGTTTCCTGATCATGGACATTGGATGTGATTAATAACAAGGTTATATCATTAGGAGAATGATGTGATGGACACACACCCATAGTAAGCGTAGCATAAGATCAAGTCATTAAGTTCGTATTGCTGTAAGCTTTCAAATACAAAGTAACCTATTCCTTCGACCATGAGGTTGTGTTAATCACCATCACCGGATGGATACTTTGATGACATCAAACGCTGCTTCGTAACTGGGTGGTTATAAAAGTGTCATTGGGTATTCTGAAAGTATGTGTTGAAGCGCATGAACCAAGATTGGGATTTGTCCATCCATATGACGGATAGATATGCTCTGGGCCCTCTCGGTGGAATGTCATCTAGTTAGCTTGCAAGCATGTGACTAGGTCACAAGGGATGACATATCACGGAACGAGTAAAGAGTACTTATCAGTAACGAGGTAGAACTAGGTATGGAGATACCGACGATCAAACCTCGGATAAGTATAGTGTCGCGAGACAAAGGGAATTAGTTTCATATGTAAGTGGTTCAATCGATCGCGAAGTCATCGTTGAGTATGTGGGAGCCATTATGGATCTCCAGGTCCCGCTGATTGTTATTGATAGGAGATGTGTCTCTATCATGTCTACATATTCACGAACCGTAGGGTGACACACTTAAGGTTCGAAGTTGTTTTAAGTAGATATGGAATGTGCGTTGGAGACCGAATGTTGTTCGGAGTCTCGGATTGGATTCGGGACATCACGAGGAGATCTGGAATGGTCCGGAGAATAAGATTCATATATAGGGGATCATTTTCTAAGTTAGGAAATGTTCCGGAGTGTTTGTATGAGGATTCTAGAAGGTTTCGGAATGTTCCGGAAGGTTCTAGAAGATATCTATGAGTTTGCTTGAATATCAAGATAGGGATCAAGGAGTCCTGGTGGGTCAAGATACGGAGTCGTGGGGGAGGAGGACTCCTCCCCCCACCTCCAATCCGCCGGACTACAAGGGAGGGGAGTCCTACAAGGACTCCCCCTCCCTAGGCGCCTCCCTTCTTTAAATAGAGGGGCAGGGGCGCCCCCTCCTCCCCGGCTCCCATAACACCCAATCTCTGCCGCCTCTCTCCTCCACCATCTTCTGCACAGGCATAGGCGAAGCCTTGCAGAATTCTCTACCCCACCACCACCACCACGCCGTCGTGCTGCTGGGATTCCGTGGAGAAGATCTACTACCTCCGCTGCTCGCTGGAACGGGGAGAGGAAGGTCTGCTTCGACTCCGCACGTGTGACCGACTGCGGAAGCGCTGCCGGAACGCGGCGCCGGAAGGATCGTCCACTTGACCGACTACAGAAGCGCTGCTGGAACGCGACGCCGGAAGGATCGTCCACACGATCTTGAGATCGGCAAGTGATCGACTATATCAACCACGAGATCCAATCTCGTTAACGCTTTCGGATCTACGAGGGTTAGTTCCTATCTATCTCGTTGCTCATGTCTAATAGATTAGATCTTGGCTTTTATCTGGATTAGATCTAGGTTTTGTTCGTTCTTGCGGTAGAAATTTTTTGTTTTCCATGCTACGAACCCATCAGCCATGACCTTGGTCGTTCGGCTTGAAATCCAAGAACGTTCATACTCATCGCCAAGTAATAATCTTAAATACGTTTAAATGTTTCCACTTGTTTTTAGGTTTGAATTTTACAAGGACGGTGCGAGTACATTTTACAACAAGGACCTAAAAAAGGTAAAATTACATCGACGTCCATACATTTATGTCTGAAAACTTGTCTTGTGGTATTCAGATCCATATTCTTTGGTGTTTCTTTACGTTAAAGAACAATCTTGTCATCACTCGAAAAATTGAGAATTAAATGTTCTTTCGTTATAGTTGGAAACTAACACGGGGGACATTGTTTACTACATGAAGATGCACCCATCTACCTCTGGAAATACATTTAATTCCATATCAATCAATTTCCCTTACTTGTGTAGATGCTAAGGCTGGTCATAGTGGGGAGTAACTTCAACTAGTGTCATGCACCTAACACTAGTCTAAGGTACCACCTTCATAGTGCATAGTAACTAATAGGTAGTGTCATAGAAGACTATATTAATTATCTTCTAGACCCATTTTCACTTGAAAAGTGTGATGTTATGGTAACTTAGCTAGTTACTACATCCATATCTTTCCTCATTTAATAGCACGCCATGTCATCACTCGAAAAACTGAGAAATTTATTTCCTGATAATTGGAAACTCACACTGACGATATTGTTTACTATAAGGAGATGCACCCATCTACCTCCGAAAATACATTTAATTCAAGAGCAATCTATCGCGCTTACTTGTAGCTCAAGCTTGACCTAATTTCGTTAAAATGTCAAGCTGCAAAACCTTAGCAAGAAGTTGAACCTATCGTCAAAACTCTCGGTGTTTTATGATATATTAATTGTGACCCCTCGATGGGTAGCTCCAAAAGTTTTTTCGTAAAACTTTCAAAGCAACCTACAATTTACTTATAGTTTCAAATTTGACCTAATTTCGATAAATTGACATAAAGTTATTTGGTCAAATAGGCAGAGTTAGCTAGGAAGTTTGAAAACTCATAAATAAAACATGGGAATCGTTGGTACAATATGTTGGTAAACTTGGCTTCTGGCATTCAGATCCAATATTCTCCGGACATTCGTAAACGAAAAAGCACAACCTCGCTCATAATCCACTCGGAAAATTGAGAATAATTGAATGTTCTTTCCTGATATAGTTGGAAAATCACACCGACAACACTGTTTGGATTTGCCGATCTTGATCCAACGGTCAATGTTCGAAGTTATCCGTACATTATATAGTGGTATGGTATGGTATTTTAAGAGGTAAGAAAAGATAAAGATAAGATTAGAAGTACTGCAAATGGCCGATCTTTTGAGTAACCTTCCCTCGTGATGTTTGGGAAGCAAGTGAAAATTTCGAAAACTGGAAAACTTTGAATTTTTTTTGCCGCCAAGGACCATAGTGGTTTCCTTCCTATGTACTCCTCGTCCCTACTCCACACCAACACGGCTGGCAAACACGCCAGAGACACATAGCCGCCATACCAAGTCACACGTGCACAGCACCACGCTGTAGACCAAGGAGAGATCAGCCGGGCCGGTGCGCGAGGGGAAAGGGTACGAGAGAGGAAATATGGATAGTGAAAGGTAGCGAAGGAGAGAGAAAACACACAATTTGTTTTGCGTGCATAGGTCCTAAAATTTACTACTAGTAGAGTGGCCGCAGGAGTACCTCGTGTTAGGAACCCATCATAACTTTCCTCTGACATAGAACCGCCTTCAACTCCTCTTCGCTGCTGCCCTCTTTTACCCTCCCTACGTTTTATTCTCTCAGCATGTACAACGTGTGGACAAAGGTGAGCATATATCTAATTAAATAAATGAGTACTAGTACTATACTAGTGTACTAGTACTAATATACTTTCCTAAAAAAAGTACTAATATACTACTCCCACCGATCCAAATTAATGTTCTCAGATTTGTCTAGATTCAGATGTATCTAGCACTAAAACATGACTATATACATCCGAATCTAGACAAATGTGAGAAAACTAATTTGGATCGAGGGAGTACTATTTGCTTTTTTCCTAATAAGGGCATCAACAATGTGTATAAAAGCACACCTTAAGGCCTAGTATGTGGCATCCGCTAAGGTTTACCATATAAATTGTGGAGAAAATAGAGTTTGTACCTTTAAGCCTAATAAGGTGCGCTCAAGCTTGTGGGTTGCCCATAGAGAATAGAAAAATCATTTCCCCTCTCTCTCTGTTTCATGTGATCATTTTCAAAAGATGTTCAAAATTTTCATGATGCAAAATCTTAGCTAGAAGTCGAACCACTCGTCAAAACTCTCTATGGTTTCTAATATATTAATTAACCGCTCGATGGGTACCTCCAAAAGCTTTTTCATAAAACTTTCAAAGCAACCTACAATTTATTACTTGTAGTTCAAGTTTGACCTAATTTCATTAAATTCAATAGCAATCTATCGCACTTAGGTGTAGCTCAAGTTTGACCTGATTTCATTAAACTGTCAAGACGCAAAATCTTAGCAAGAAGATGAACCTATCGTCAGAACTCTCTGTGGTTTCTGATAGTATATTAATTGACCCCTGCCTCCCCCCCGTGCCCCCTCCGATGGGTACCTCTAAGAGCTTTTTCGTATAACTTTCAAAGCAACCTACACAGTTTACTTGTAGTAGTTCAAATTTATCTATTATATTTTTTCTGCTTTACCTATTATAATTTATATAGTGATGGTATGCCAGATGTTTATTATCTGAGTCTCACATCTAGGGCACGTGCAATTTACTAGTACTTGTATTTTCAAATTTGACCTAATTTCGATAAATCGACATAAAGTCATTCTAATGAGCAGAGTTAGCTAGGAAGTTTGAAAACTCATAAAACATGGGAATCGTTGGTACAACATGTTGGTACAATATATATGTATGTAAACTTGGCTTGTGGCATTCAAATACAATATTCTTCGTACTTTTCTTTAGGAAAAAGACCAACCTCGCTCGTATTCTTCACTTGGAAAATGTAGAATTGAATGTTCTTTCTTGATAGTTGGAAACTCACACCGACGAGACTGTTTACTACAAGAAGATGCACCGATGATCTACCTATGAATAAACATTTAATTCGAGAGCAATCTATGGCATTTACTTGTAGCTAGCTCAGGTTTTACCTAATTTCGTTAAATTGTCAAGATGCAAAGTCTTAGCAAGAAGTTGAACCTATCGTCGAAACTCTCGCTGGTTTCTGATATATTAATTTTGACTCCTCAACGGGTACCTCCAAAAGATTTTTCGTAAATCTATCAAAGAAAAACCTACAATTTACTTGTAGTTTCAAATTTGACCTAATTCCGAGATATCGACATAAAGTCATTCAAATGGGCGGTGTTAGCTAGCAAGCTTGAAAACTCATAAAACATGGGAATCGCAAGTACAACATGTTGTCGATCCACTATATATGTCTGTCAACTTGGCTTGTGGTATCCACATCCAATATTCTTTGGACCTCTCTTTATAGAAAATTAAAGAGCAACTAACCTTGCTTGTCTTCACTCGAAAAATGTAGAATTGAATGTTCTTTCCTGAAAGTTGGATACTCACACTGATGGTATTATTTACTACAACAAGATGCACCGATCTACATCTGAAAATATATTTAATTCAAGAGCAATCTATCACGCTTAATTGTAGCTCAAGTTTGACCTAATTTTGTTAAATTGCCAAGATGCAAAATCTTAGAAAGAAGTTGAACCTATCGTCAAAACTCTCGGTGTTTTATGATATATTAATTGTGACCCCTCGATGGGTACCTCCAAAAGATTTTTCATAAAACTTTAAAAGTAACCTACAATTTACTTGTAGTTTCAAATTTGACCTAATTTCGATAAATCGACATAAAGTCATTCGGTCAAATGGCTAGAGTTAGCTAGGAAGTTTGAAAACTCATAAATAAAATAGGGGAATCGTTGGTACAACATGTTGGTAAACTTGGCTTCTGACATTCAGATACAATATTCTTCGGACATTTCTTTACGGAAAAGAACAACCTTGCTTGTCAGCACTCGGAAATTTGAGAATAATTGAATGTTCTTTCCTGATATAGTTGGAAAATCACACCGACGACACTGTTTACTACAAGAAAATGCACCCATCTACCTCTCTCAAAAGTCATATATTTCAACAGCAATGTATCGCGCTTACTTGTAGCTCAAGTTTGACCCAATTTTGTTAAATAGTGTCATGCGATGCACAATCTTAGCAAGAAGTCAAACCTGTTGTCAAAACTCTTGGTTGTTTCTCATATATTGATTGTGACCTCCCCCCCGATCGGTACGATACCTCCAAAAGCTTTTTCGTAAAACTTTCAGAGCAACCTACAATTTAGTTATAGTCAAGTTTGACCTAATTTCGATAAATCGGCATGTAGTCATTTAAGTGGGAAGATTTAATTAGCTAGGGAGTTTGAAAACTCAAAAAACATATGGGAATCGTAAGTAAAACACGTTGGTCCACTTAATATGTCTATAAGCTTGGCTTATGGCATCGAGATCCATATTCTTCGAGCTTTCTTTACGGAAAAGAACCATCTCATCATCACTCGAAAAACTAAGAATTTTATTTCCTGATAGTTGGAAACTCACACTGACGACATTGTTTACTACAAGGAGATGCACCCATCTACCTCCGAAAATACATTTAATTCAAGAGAAATCTATCGCGCTTACTTGTAGCTCAAGTTTAACCTAATTTAGTTAAATTGTCAAGATGCAAAATCTTAGCAAGAAGTTGAACCTATCGTCAAAACTCTCGGTGTTTTATGATATATTAATTGTGACCCCTCGATGGGTACCTCCAAAAGATTTTTCGTAAAACTTTCAAAGCAACCTACAATTTACTTGTAGTTTCAAATTTGACCTAATTTTGATAAATCGACATAAATTCATTCGGTCAAATAGGCAGAGTTAGCTAGGAAGTTTGAAAACTCATAAATAAAACATGGGAATTGTTGGTACAACATGTTGGTAAACTTGGGTTCTGGCATTCAGATCCAATATTCTTCGGATATTCCTAAACGGAAAAGCACAACCTCGCTCGTCATCCACTCGGAAAATTGAGAATAATTGAATGTTCTTTCCTGATATAGTTGGAAAATCACGCCGACGACACTGTTTGGATTTGCTGGTCTTGATCCAACGGTCAATGTTCAAAGTTACTCGTAAACTATATAGTGGTATGGTATGGCATTGTAAGATATTAGAAAAGATAAAGATAAAATAAGAAGTACTACGAATGGCCGATCTTTTGAGTAACCTTCCTTCTCGGTGTTTGGGAAGCAAGTGAAAATTTCGAAAACCGAAAACTTTGATTTTTTTGCCATCAAGGACCAAAGTGGTTTCCTTCCTATGTACTCCTCATGCCTACTCCATACCAACGCGGCTTCCGAACACGCTAGAGACACAGAGCCGCCATACGAAGGCACACATGCGCAACAGCACTCTGTGGACCAGGGAGAGATTAGCCGGGCCAGTGCGTGAGGGGAAAGGATAGGAGAGAGGGAGGATGGATGGTGAGAGGCATCGAAGGAGAGAGAAAACACACAATTTGTTTTGTGTGCATAGGTCCTGAAATTTACTACTAGTAGAGTGGCCGCAGGAGTACCTCGTGTCAGGAACCCATCATAACTTTCCTCTGACATCGAACCACCTTCAATTCCTCTGCGCCGATGCCCTATTTTACCCTGCCTACATTTTATTCTCTCTGCGTGTACAGCGCATGGACAGAGGTGAGCATATGTCTAATAAATGAAATGAGTACTAGTACTAATATACTTTCCTCAAAAAAAGTACTAATATACTACTCCCTCCGATCCAAATTAATGTTCTCAGATTTGTCAAGATTCGGATGTATCTAGCACTAAAGCATGACTAGATACATCCAAATCTAGACAAATGTAGAACTCTAATTTGGATCAAGGGAGTACTATTTGCTTTTTCCCTAATAAGGGCATCAACAATGTGTACAAAAGCACACCTTAAGGCCTAGTATGTGGCATCCGCTAAGGTTCACCATATATATTGTGGAGAAAATAGAGTTTGTATCTTTAAGCCTAATAAGGTGCACCTCAAGCTTGTGGGTTGCCCATAGAGAATAGAAAAATCATTTCCCCTCTCTCCTTGTTTCATGTGATCGTTTTTAAAAGGTGTTCAAAATTTTCATGATGCAAAATCTTAGCTAGAAGTCAAATCACTCGTCAAAACTCTCTGTGGTTTCTAATATATTAATTAACCGCTCGATGGGTACCTCCAAAAGCTTTTTTCATAAAACTTTCAAAGCAACCTACAATTTATTACTTGTAGTTCAAGTTTGACCTAATTTCATTAACTTGAAGTATTATCGAAACCAGAGAATAATTAATAATGTTTGTATTATACTTTTATAACTCATTTTTCCGGATACACGTAACATGATGCCACAAAAAATATTATACTTCTTATTTTTTTTTTGAAATGTTATGAAAACCGTGTCAACTTTTTTGGGATGCGGATGCATAGCAAGAACATGAATGTTCAGAACTTTTGGTGGTTTTTCAATGTACCGAATTCCTGCTTAGCTTCAAACGATTTTTGGAAAATTTTAAGTGCAATCTATCGTGCTTACTATTAGTTAAAATTTGAGAAGGTCGGTGGGAGTACAGTTTACGTCGAAGACTTCAAAAAATAGAAAATTGCATAGAGGTCCATACATTTACCACAAAGGGAGCTAAGATGAAGCAACGAAAAACAATCGGGTGCGGGTCCTTCTCGAGTGAGCGGCCGAGCCATACCCTTCGTACTACTCCTACTGTACTTTTGATCCAGCGTGTTGTGGGTGTGCTTGGTGGCTTCCTCTTTGCAGGGTGTGAAATTGAACGACAATGGAGTACTACAGAGTAGTGGTAAAGCTGGTCAGATCATAATGAAGTGCATCGAATGCGATGGGATGTATTGCAGACACCATACAGTATAAACAATCCCTTGTGCACCACTACCTTTTGAATCTTTTGAATAACCTTCTCTCCAGATGTTTGGGAAGGAAGTGAAAATTTTGAAACTACGAAAGTTTGAACTCCGACTCTAATAATAGTATGAGTATTGTCCCTTTTGTTGCCAAGACCCAAATGGTTCCTTCTACACAACACGTCTGATACTGACACGGAGCCGACGACAAGGCAGGACGACACATGTGCGCAGTGCCACATTTTGGACGAGGGAGAGATCACCTAGCCGGGATGTGGGGATAGTGATGAGACACTAAAGGAGAGAGAAAACACAATTTGTTTTGCGTGCATACAATAGTATATAGTAAAGGTCCTGAAATTTACTAGTACTAGTTCTGTACTACTAGTACTACTAGGTGACTATACCCTGTACCTCGTGTCAGGAAGCTATCACAGCTTTGCTCTCATATCGCACCGCCTTCAAGTCCTCCTCTTCCCTTCTCTCTCGAGCTGCTTCCTCTGTGCCCAAAGTTTCCCTTCTGTCTTTTTGTTTTTTTACAGAAATACATATTCTTCCTCCCTCCGACCCAAATTAATAGACTCAGATTTGTCTAGATTCGGATGTATCTAGACATATTTTAGTTCTAGATACATCCGAATCTAGATAAACTTGAGTCAATTAATTTAGGTCGGAGGGAGTACTTCTTTTACAGAAAATACACTCCTCTCACTTGGAAAATTGATTTTTTTCCTTTCCTCATGGTTGGAAACTCCAAGTGGCAACATTGTTACCATGCCATGATTCACACCCATTTTACGCCCAAATATGGGACCATCACAGACGGTGGGAGTACAATTTAAATCAAGGACCTAAAAATGAAAAAAATTTATAAAGGTCCTTAAATTTAGCATGAAACCCCCTAAAATTAAGCAATGGAAATAGTCGGGTACGACTCCTTCTCGAGAGAGAAGCTAATCGAGCCATACTCTTCATACTACTTTCTCTTCATTTGTTTTCAAAATATATGGCCAAGTTTGGCGGCATGCAAATTCTTCAATATGGGATTATGAATCATCAGCATAAAGTATGATGTAGATATGTCCATGGCCCTGGTAGTTTGGCTTGAAATGCAAGAATGTTCATATTCATTGGCAACTAATAAGCTTAAATACGTTTAAATTTTACCACTTGCTTTTAGGTACGAATTTTATACATACAGACGGTGGTGGTACATTTTACATCAAGGACCTAAAAAAGGTAAAATTACATTGAGGTCCATAGATTTAGCATGAAACACCCTAAAATTAAACAAGGAAAAGTCATGTTTTGCTCATTCTCGAGAGAAAAGCTAATCGAGCCATACTCTCCATACTACTCCCTCTTTGTTTGTTTTCCAAATATGGCCCAATTTGGCGCATGCAAATTCTCGGATATGGGATCATGAATCATCGATATAAAGTATGATGTAGATATGGCCATGACCTTGGTCGTTCAGCTTGAAATCCAAGATTGTTCATACTCATTCACAACTAAGCTTAAATACGTTTGAATTTTAACTATTTTTCTAAATAATACATTTTTTAATAATTTTCATGAATTGAAAGATTTACAATTATAGCGCGGTGTCGACATTTGAAAAGCTGACCAGTCCTTATTGGCTTTTGAATAGCCAACTAATCCCTGTCTATTTTTTAAAAGCTGACTAGTCATTGTCTGCTTTTGAAAAGCTAACTAGTCCCCCTATTCTTCACATTGCCCTATAACTTGTCAGCTTTTCAAAAGCAGACAGGGACTAATCAGCTTTTCAAAAGCAGACAGGGACTAGTCGGCTATTCAAAAGCCGATAAGGACTGGTTGGCTATTCAACTGTCGACACCACGCTAGAATTGCAAATCTTTCAATTCGTGGAAATTATTAAAAAAGTATTATTTTTTTAAAAAAATAGCTGAATTTTACCACTTGCTTTTATCTTCAAATTTTACACGGATGGTGGGAGTGTATTTTATAGCAAGGACCAAAAAATGGGTAAAATTACATCGAGGTCCATACTTTTAGCACGAAGCACCCTAAAATTAAGCAAGGAAAACAGTCATGTTTGGCTCCTTCTTGAGAGAGAAGCTGATCGAGCCATACTCTTCAGACTACTTCCTCTTTGTTTGTTTTCAAAATATGGCCAAATTTGGTGGCATGGAAATTCTTGGATATGTGATAATCATCAACATAAAGTATGATGTAGATATGACCATGACCTTGGTCATTCGTCTTGAAATCCAAGAATGTCATACTCATCGACAACTAATAATCTTAAATACGTTTAAAAAAGGTAAAATTACATCGAGGTCCATACATTTAGCACGAAGCACCCTAAAATTAAGCAGGGAAAACAGTCGGGTTCGGCTCCTTCTCGGGAGAGAGAGCAGCTTGTCGAGCCATACTCTTCATACTAGTTCCTATTCGTTTGTTTTCAAAATATGACCCAATTTGGCGGCATGCAAATTCTTGGATATGGGATCATGAATCATCGATATAATGTATGGTGTAGATGGATATGGCCATGATCTTGGTCGTTCGGCTTCAAATCCATGATTGTTCATACTCATTCACACAACTAAGCCTAAATACGTTTAAATATTACCACTTGCTTTTATCTTCGAATTTTACATGGACGGTGGGAGTACATTTTACAGCAAGGACCTAAAAAGGGGTACAATTACATTGAGGTCCATAATTTTAGCACAAAGCACTCTAAAACTAAGCAGGGAAAACAATCATGTTTGGCTCCTTCTCGAGAGAGAAACTAATCGAGCCATACTCTTCATACTACTTCCTCTTTGTTTGTTTTCAAAATATGGCCAAATTTGGCACCATGAAAATTCTAGGATATGTGATCATCATCAGCATAAACTATGATGTAGATATGGCCATGACCTTGGTCGTTCGTCGTGAAATCCAAGAATGTTCATACCCATCGACAACAAATAATACTAAATACATTTAAAAAGGTAAAATTACAACGAGGTCCATACATTTAGCACAAAGCATCCTAAAATTAAGTAGGGAAACAATCATGTTTTTCTCCTTCTCGTGAGAGAAGATGATCGAGCCATAATCTTCATACTACTTCCTCTTTATTTGTTTTCAAAATATGGCCAAATTTGGCGGCATGCAAATTCTTAGATATGGGATCACGAATCATCAACATAAAGTATGACGTAGATATGGCCATGACCTTGGTCGTTCATCTTGAAACCCAAGAATGTTCATACTTATCGACAACTAACAATCTTAAATATGTTTAAAATTTTACCGCTTGCTTTTTGGTTCGAATTATACACAGACGGTGGGAGTATAATTTACATCAAGGACCTTAAAAGGGGGGAAATTACATCGAGGTCCTTACATTTAGCATGAACTGCCCCAAAATTAAGCAAAGAAATAAAACAGTTGGGTTCAGCTCATTCTCAAGAGAGCACCTGATCGAGCCATACCCTTCATACCGCTACTTCCTATTCATTTGTTTTCAAAATATATGGCCAAATTTGGTGGCATGCAAATTCTTGGATATGGGATCATCATCAGCATAAAGTGTGATGTTGATATGGCAATGACCTTGGTCTTTCGGCTTGAAACTCCAAGAATGTTCATACTCATTAACAACTAATAATCTTAAATACGTTTAAATTTTACCACTTCCTTCTAGGTTCGAATTTTACATGAACGATGGAAGTACATTTTACATCAAGGACCTAAAAACGGTAAAATTACATCAATGTCCATACATTCAGCACAAAGCACCTAAAATTAAGCAAGCAAAACAGTTGGCTGGGAAGCTTGAGAACTCATAAAACTTTGTAATCAATCGTAAGTGTATCAAGGTCCACGCTTTGTTTGAAAACTAGGGTTTTTGTTATGGTACTCTAAGCCATTTTTCTTACTTGCTTACAGAAAAAATCTTGTCGCTTTCAGTTTCATTGTTCCTATAAGTTGGAACCTATGGTTGCCACCATTTCTCACCTTGCCAAGATTCACAGATCTACCAAATAGGGGAACATTACAATACAATACGATGTGCATATGGTTGTTACCTTTGTCGTTCGGCTTGAAATCCAAGAGTGTTCATACACCGTGGGCCATATATATTGTGTTACTATTTTTTTTGTAATTTATGATGACTCATGGTTATTAATTATTTTTTAGTGAAAATAGTAGTACACGCAAGAGGACGCCATGAAGAAGGCTTCATTTTTAGGGTTTTCATTATTTTTGTTCATAGCTAGTGAGGATCAAATTGTCAACATGCATATTCGTAGCAAGAATTTTAATCCTACAGAACTCTCGTTGGTTTTTGAAGTATTGACCGCATCGGTACCATAAAGACTCAAAAGATGTTTGTAACTTTTTAAGAGCATTCTATCATGTTTACTTGTAGTTCAAATTTGAAAATGATTTTTTATTCCTAAATTTTGGAAACTCACAGTACTGGTAGCATTATTGTTCACGATGACAAGATGCACTCATCTACCACATATGGGAACATTACCATAAAGTATGTTGTACATATATATAAGGCCATTTAGCTTGTCTACCACATATGGGAACACTACCATAAAGTATGTTGTACATATATAAAAGGCCATTTAGCTTGTGTTTCGGCCTGAAGCCTAAGGATATGTTCATACATGGCATGCCATATTTTCAATTACATTATTTTTTATATGCGAACTCTCTTGATAATAATCATTTTTCACAGCAAGTAGGACAAGTCAGCGGTCACCGTGCAATGTTTTTTAATTGTTTTCAAATAAAAGACAAATTTTGTACATGAAAATCCTTAGCAAGAAGTTGAATCCAACAAATTCATTGGTTTCTGATATATTGACAGTCTGGGTGTGGGTACCTTCAAAAGATACTTGTATAACTTTAAGAGCAATCTACAACTTACTCATAGTTCAAATTTTATCTAACATTGATAAATCAGCTTAAATTAGTTTAATAATGTGAAGTTCGCTAGGAAACCTTAAGAACTCAAAAAAGTTTGTAATCGTAAGTGAAACATGTATAAACTTTGTCTGGAAACTAGGCTTATGGCCTTCTGAGGCATATTCACCGTGGTTGCTCTCAGGAAAATAAATCCCAGGAAAATAATAATCTGCTTAAAGTTTATGATAAATCAGGGTGTTTTTTTGTGTGAGGTGTAATAAACATACATATATCATTAGTCTTACACTTTAAAAGAAACTCTTCGATGGACATTTGGATATGTGAATGAAACGTCAAATCTTATATACAAACAAGTTATGTTCAAAAAAAAGTTTATTATGACCAAATAAAGCCTTCACAAATTCAATGTGCGACAGAATGTTATGTTGGTACCTTTGTGTAAACATTGACATTTCATATGAACTAAGTCTCTTACATACCAGCTACATGCATCCAAAAAGTATTGTGGGTGATAAATATCGTTAGTACCCAGTTTTTAGCATCATTCAAATCTTTGTGTGTGAATGGGAGCAATGGCATTCGGGGACCACTTGTCAGTCTTGCTACCAATGAGGTTAAATCATTCATTACAAGACTAACTGGCCAAGTTTGTGCATATTATGCTAAAAAACTGTTAAAATGTGCAAAAATGACGTCCACCAAGTGCTTTGTGCAAAAGTGCGATGAAAAGATGGTGGATCGTGCAATTTCCTCTATCTAAAAAAATGTTTTATACTACTTCCTCCGTCCCAAAATATAAGGCGTCTAAGGATTGGTCAAAAGTCAAACCTTACTAACTTTGACCAAATATTTAGAAAAAAATATCTACATCTACAATATTGAATGGACATATTAAGAAAATATACTTTATAGTGAATCCATTGATATTAATTTAGTATTATAAATTTATATATATTTTGTGTATAATCATGGTCAAACTTAAAAAAGGTGACTTTTGACTAATCCTCAGGCGCCTTATATTTTGGGATGGAGGGTAATACAAAGTATTGTAATGTACTTAGTACTAGCAAAGCAGGTACCAGATGGAAGTTTGAAACCTAAAGGGTACCCACTATTTTAGTTTGTTCAAAGAAATGAACTAGTTCATCAAAAAGTGATGATATGTGAAATGTATTTTTTTTGTACGGTACTACTAAAGAGGATAGAGGGTTACCCACTCCCATTCTCTAACTCCTCCCCCACCATTCCCTCTCTCGCTATCGCAAACCCGCACTCACCTCACAACTCTCAGTTGTTAACCCAGCCATTGCCTCAATGAAACTAATGCCAAAGCCTTTGTCTGTGGTTGAGCTGGGGTCCTCATCAAGCTCTACTTTGGAGCTGCAGGTGGCTTGTTCGATTCCGATGGCCTCATCGCCCTCTCTGAAGCATCCTTCGCCTTTCGCGTGTGTGCGGGTCGGGCCCAAGGTGAGGCGTCCATCGACCTTAGGGTTTCGGCGCGAAAACTCGTCATCCGTCGAGCGGTCGTCCAAGCCTCCAGCGTCGTGTGCGTTGGGAATGAATGCTCGTGCGGCGGCGGACGCGTCCTTTTCATCTACAGGTTGGACTCTCATTCGCAATGTGCCAAATTTCAGAGTGTACGCGGTGAAACCCCTATCAGTGCCCCCCCTCATCAGCGATTATCTGTGCTTCTTCGGTGTATGTGGCTGGTTCTTTGTCAATGGCGCCTTGTTCATCTGCTCAACCCATCGACCCCTATGCAAGTTCGTGCCCCCCGACTGCAACAAGGTTAGATCTGGAGAATTGGGGCTTTAACCAAAATCCGA
The DNA here is from genome assembly GCA_910589775.1 of Avena eriantha. NCBI lineage: Eukaryota > Viridiplantae > Streptophyta > Magnoliopsida > Poales > Poaceae > Avena > Avena eriantha. The sequence continues at coordinate 128,719,457 of OU342746.1, forward strand.
CGTGCATCTAGTCAGATTTTTGCAATGTGTACTACATGTCCTTTGTCAAACTGCTTAGTTGTATGTTATATTCTTGATAATCATCTTTTGTGTTATTCTTTATACTCCCTCCGTCCAAAAATAACTGACTTGACTTTGTCTAGATTTGAATGTATCTATATTTGTATTTTGTGTTGTTTTGCTTAGTTATGGAATATTCTTGACGACGATGATGCAGGTTTCTGTTTTGGTACTATGACGCGTTGTGCTACTTTGGTATTTTTTTGTATGATGCATTGTGTCTTGTCTCCTCACTGTGTTGTTTCGTACATTTTGATCTGTGTTCTGCTGTTTAGGATTAAATGATATGCCTTCTAGCTATTCAGATTATTTCAATGACCCATCAGTTTAGGTAATTTTGATTGTGTAGACACTGTTATAAAATTTAATTACATGATACCTTTTGCTGTTTTGGTATTTTTGATGATGCACTGCATATATGCTGTTTTGTCTATCCAGATAATGCATTGTGCTGTTTTAGCCATTCAGATTATGCATTGTGATATTTAATCAATCTAATTAAATGTTATGCCTTCTAGTAGCTGTTCAGATAATTTTGAGGACCCATCGGGTTAGGTCATTCTGATGATGCATTGTGCTGTGTAGGGAATTTAATTTACTTGATACCGTGTGCTGCTTAGGTAATTTTGATGGTGCAATATAACACCCCAAAAACATAAATCAAGATCATCAAATTCTAATCACCCAATTTTAGGGTTAACAAAAACTTTTATTATTAATTTGATTATGAATGCACGTGTGTTTTGCATTAGTGTAGGATTGCGTGAATTTGCCATGTTTGATTGCTACAAATGGGGAGAAATGGTTTAATGATGAATGCTACATCATCTAGGCCAATTACAAACAAAATCAAAAGAAAAATAAATCAAATATGAATTAAATAACCAAATGGTCATTTTGACCAAAGTTGACCACTAGGCCACTTTGAGTGTTCCTAGAAGAGAATTTCTAACAGAAACAATTCCACTTCTTTTCACCCCTTGCTATACCAAGTAAAAGTGAACCCAGGTCCCCTTTACAAATTTACAAAATCTGTTTCCAAATCAATTTAAAGGACAATTCAAATTTGAATCTAGTTCATATGGTAAGATCACACTTTTGCAAAAACCTATCAAACCAATTCCACTTGACTTTTCCAAGCAACCCTAGATAACCAAGCATAAGTTAAAATCACTCACCAAATTTCATTTGAAAATTTCAAACTTAATCTCTTTCGGCCATTTCATCAAACACCCGGCAGACACTAAATAATCATCTGCCTAACTTCACTATTTGAGCAGTAATCCTTGACCAATTTGGTTCCCTCTTCACTCCCTTGTCTCCCCCAGTGTCGAGCAGCAACTAGACCAACCCCCTTAGCCGTTGTGCACCAGTGCGCGGCTGCCGAAGCCAGCCTTGTCGGCCGACAGTGGACAAAGCGCGAGAAGCCACGCCGCCCTCGCCCATGATGCGCACCAAACACGCCACCGTCCACCGCCACCCCCTGTCCAAGCCACGACCACAGCCTGGCCCTGGAACGCCATATTGACGCCATGCCCAGTGCCTTTGCGCCGTGCCGAGAACGCGCCAGATCGCCGCACAGACCGCACCTCACTCTCTCCGCGCACGCTCACGCTCGCCATGATCACAGCAACCTCCTAGACACCCCCGTTTGCCACTGCGCGACCCGTAGCACCTGTGCGCCGTCGCAAACACCGCCGCTCCCGCGCAGAGCATCGCACATGCCCGACTAACCTAGACCGCCCCGTGCCTCTCCATTAAGCCCATGATGATCGTCAAGGAACACCGCACTGTCCCCTACCCTCAGCCATGCCGCTAGCTGCCTGTATTGTCGTCACTTATGAGCCCGAGCCACTCCTCATAGACCCCCTATGCCTCCATTCTCCACACGAACACACTCCCCACTCCTCATAGACACTCCCTCACCCTTCCCCGGAGCAAGGCGAGATCTTCTTCGACGGAATTTGGCCGGAGCCTACCGCTGCTGAGGAGAAGAGGCGCTGTCGATTGAAGCTGCCCCAGGACCTACCGCAACCACTGTTAGAACTGCCTTCCTCGACAGCGTCATTCGCCCCCATCACCGACCCTAGCTGGAACCTAGGTGAGCCTCGCCTGACCCTCACCGCCGCGTTAGGTTAAATTCCTCGCCAGAGCTGTTCGTCATCGACGATGAACTGCCACCGTTGGATTGTCTTTTAATCGTAGGGCCTAGATTCGCAGATACCGTTTCGGGTAGATTAAGTCGCTGACTAGTGGACCCCCCTGTCAGCAGCCCGCTGCGCTGTGCTATGCAGATTGGGCCGGCCCATTTAGTTTCTCGTGCATGCCTGTGAATTCAAATAAGGATTTTCCAATTTAGTTAAAACCCAATTCTATCATTATATTCAAAAATCAATTCAAAGAGATTAACTGAAACAAATTGCATGATTCCAATTTTGATAGAAAGATATTTAAATTATCTATCCAAGCCTGTTGGATTTAAATCATTTGGAGTTAGAGATCACCTTTACCAAAAATAACAAGACAAAGACTTTTCCAACTTCAAACATTTTTCAAAAATCAACCATAAATACTTTTGAGTTGATTCCAACTCTCAAAAATCACATTTGACAAGATCTATCCGAATATGTAAAAATATTTAGGTTTGCATGCAGTGACATTGGATTAGTACCAAAATAACGCTATATAGGCATTTCTAGTCACTTTAATTCTATTAAATGATAATCTTAAACTTTATAAAATATGACCAACACTTTAAATCACATTCCCATGTATTAGAATATGTGGTGATGACATGTGTCCAGATGATCCCATATTTTAATTGGGGAATATTAAATCTTAATTAATTTCAATGAGTAGAAATTACTTTTCTAAAATAAACTAAGTAAGATTAAGTCTTTAATTCATGTGATGATTGTGATGATGTTAGATCATCAAGTGTGAGCCTTAGTGTGCTAAATAGAATTAGTTAAGTATTGTTTGGTGATTGTGTACCCCATATTCATTTATAGACAATAGTACCGACCCGGGATACGAGGAGGAGGAGTACTACCAAGAAGAAGAAAACTTCAACCACTGCTCTACTCAAGGCAAGCTCACACTTGCAAGTATTATACCTATGCAAGTCGTCCTTTCAAGATAACTTAAGCAAGATGCATTAGGCATGCTTGGTTATGCAACTTTGATTATACCAATCCAAAGTTTTACTTGTAATCTTTATTCTTTTACTTTTACCAAAGTTCTTTACTTTTAGTTAGTGCTTTGTGAGTATTGGAAAAATAGTATAGATAGCATAAAGAGTATAAAACTAGGCCTATTCTTAGATGTCATTCTATGGCATGAGATTGAAGATTAGCACCCCTCATTAGTTAACACTCTTAACCTTAGTGGATAGTGCTAAGCATAAAAGTTGATCACTTTAGATGGGAATACTTGGTGAAAAAGGATTATGAAAACCTTGGAATGAGGATTCATTCTATTGAATTTTTTTGACATGTGTTGAGAAACACCAAAGGATTTTATGATAAAAATGTTAAGGCATGAGCCTTAGCCCTTTACAAAAACTGATGGTTGGGTTTGGATGCGATACCATTCCAATTCTACCGTACAACCACAATACCCGAATTGGGTAGGGCTTAGCCGGACGTTTATATGCATTAGTATGGTTCCCTCGCGGAAGAGGTTTGAGTTGAGGCTACCTCGTGAGTGTGAATGTCCACCTATGCAGTGCCCATGATGGCAGATGGCCATAGCTGGAAGGCCAAGCTCATAGGGGAGGTGCCTATACTAGAGTGTGTAATTGAAAGGTTATGATTGATTATCCGCATACTAAGTATGATGATTCAGGGTTATCCCTGACGGAGGTATCAAATTTTGTGGTGAACGTGTACCACCTCTGTAGAGTGTCAAACTTTTCGAATAGCCACGTTCGTGGTCATGGACAGTTGGAGTGGCCATACTGTTCCGTCGTTAGATGTTTTCAAAATGACTTGTGAAATGAACTGTGACTTTGACTTGACCACACCAGGGTTGTGAATATGAAAACTAGGTTCCCACTTAAGTGATTTAGAACATTAACTTAGTTTTCTTTACTTCTAATCTTAGTTTAGATAAACCTGGCTTTTTGCAAATAACCCTAGAGCTTAAGATTCCTACTAGAACTACCTTACTTATTAGTGATAGTTTGCGAGTACTTAAAGAGTACTCATGGCTTTGTCCCTGGCTATTCCCGTGGCCAGACTATGAGGAGGACTACCAGGATGATGGACAGTAGGAGGTCTACAACAAGTAGGATCATCTCCCATCGACAGCATTTCCTGTGACCCTAAAGATGGAGCCCACTACTATGTTTATTATTCCGCTGCTTGATTGTATTAAGACTGGATCATGAGATCCTTTATTGGTAAGACCTTATTATGGTTTGTAATGGATGATGTATTGTAATATCCAATATGTTATGTCTCGCAAAAATGGTAATCCTGGGATTGCGAGGTATGGAATAACAGTCATCTGGGATTAAAAGTCCAGGTGTTGACAAGTTGGTATCAGAGCCATCCTAACCATAGGAGACCCTAGTTAGAATGGACGTTCGCACAAAAACTTAGTTTCCAAACAAAATAAGTGAGTATTTATGAAAACATATTCCCACTCTTATCCTTGATTCTTTCAAAAAAATCATGTTCCTCAAAAATTCGTACATTCCTACATAAAATTTGACACACTTGATCACCTCACTAACTTACTCATCCTAAATTCTTATAGATGGAAGTCCAGTATTGCAAGTTCTACCAGTTGGGCAGCGGTGGCCAACTGATCTTTGAGAGGGATCTATATGCACTATCAGAGTATCTTGAGCGCCCGCATCCGGAATTCTTCGGGGCACAACTCAACGATCATATCAGAGGAGATCTACAATGGCTGATAGTTGTAGATCTCAGAGGCAAGATGGAAGCACCCACTTCTGAGAAGATCCAATTCACCTTGCGTGAGAACAACTGGGTAGATGGATTAGCCAGGGCTATGCATGAAGCTCTTTCCCGTCTATGTAGGCAAAACATCAACTTGATCCACGGAACTCGCTTTGCTCACTTTGTAAGGTGTGATTCTATGGGAATGCCTTTGGAGATGCCATGAGACCTAGAGCTTGTGCACCAGGTGGACAATCTTGACTTCATGTTGTATGATAGGCAGAAGGAGTTGGACAACGCCCGACCCTACGCCAACCACAACCTTGCCATTGCCGTCAAGAAGGACCAAACTCTCGCCATTCTCCCCAAGGAGCGCCAATCACTTCGTCGTCAGCGCGACAAGAAGGATCGCACCATCGATCATCTTCACAAGAAGGTGGCCGCTCTCGAGAAGACCATCCGTGAATAGGAAGTCCATCTTGAAGCAAAGGAAGAGGAGGAAGGTGAAGATATCCAGGGAGATCTTCACTCTTACCTCAGTGATGACAATGACTACTTGGAGCATGATGCCATGGAGTTCTACACTGATGATGGTGATTCTGACTTCATTGATGATGATTAGATGCACTTGATCACTACCGTAGGAATGAGTTGTATCGGTCCCAATGTATCTTAGTTTCATAGAATGGTTCTTAAAACCATCTGTTTTCCAATTGTGTTGTGGTGTGTGTTGTATTGTGTGCTTTGAATGAATGAATGAGAGGAAGAAGTTAGTTTTCAAAACCTGAGTCAAACTCAAAGTTTAAAGCTTTTGAAACAAAACCATGAACCTTAGAAATTTCCCCTTATCTCATTATCTATCTCAATCTTCAGATGACTCATGGAAACCCCGAAGGAAGCAGCTCATCTTAGGACTCGATGCTGCAGATTCTGCAAATGCTAGTTTCTGACTGTGAAGCTAGTTGATACATTGCAAATGTATCTATAATTTTTGATGTTCCATGCTTGGTTTTATCTGCTTTCTTATGTTTTGTTCCAACTTTGGAGTACTTTTCATACACTTTCTTGGACTAACCTATTAACAAGATGCCACAGTGCCAGTTGCCTGTTTTCTGCTGTTTTTGGTTCCAGGAAGTCAGAAAATGAATATTCTCGGAATTGGACAGGACAAAAGCCGAAGTTGATATTTTACCGGAAGACTCACGGATACAGAAGACGAGACGGAGAGGGGCCACAGGGTGGCCACACCACCCCTAGGCGTCGGTCACCCTCGTTCGTGCCAGGGCATGGTGTGGGCCCCCTGGCTGGCCACCGACCTTGCCTCCTTCGCCTATAAGAGCCTCCCGATACCAAAACCCTAAGTCGTCAATCCGAAATCCACAAAAAGTTTCGCAGCACCGCCACCATCGAAGGGGAGATTCGGGGGACAAAAAGTCTCTGTTCCGGCACCCTGCCGAGACGGGGAAGTGCCCCCGGAGCCATCTCCATCGATCTCCACTGCCATCTCCATCACCATTGCTGATTCCCATGATGAGGAGGGAGTAGTTCTCTCTCGAGGCTAAGGGTTTTACCGGTAGCTATGTGTTCATATCTCTCTCTATGCATGATCATATTGTGATCACGAGCTTTGTAATCAATTAGATCTACCTTTCTACTCAAGTGCTTTATTAGATCTCTGCTCTCCCCATGTGTGTGAAGTTGACAGTGTGCACACCATGGTGGCACTTAGGCTAGAGATTACAAATACTTGTTATGAGTTATATTTGGAGTTGGATGTTTCTATGAAATTGTGGTGTTTGTTTGAACCATCTAGTGCTCAAGGTGACAGTGTGGGGTTATCTAGATGCGGAAAGCAAACTTTGAGGTGTGCTGTTATAGCCCTACCAATGATTAGAGTGCCCAACCGAAGAGTAGATCAGCGTAGTATCATAAAGAAGAATATATTTATATGAGAGTGTTCACTAGTGAAAGTATGATCCGTAGGCCTTCTTTCTAAGCATTGAAACACGTTTGCAACTAGATCTGTTACATGTTTGCTTGCTTCCATCTTTATTTCAGTTTTGCTTTAGTCTTTTCCACGCCATCAAGCTATTTTCTATCACCGTTACCACTTATAATTATCCATACCATTTGTATTTCACTATCTCTTTGCCGAACTAGTGCACCTATACACCTGACAAGTGTATTGGGCGTGTTGGGGACACAAGAGACTTCTTGTATCTTGATTGTAGGGTTACTTGAGAGGGGATACCTTTGACCACTTCCTCCCTGAGTTCGATAAACCTTGGGTGATCCACTTAAGGAAAAACTTGCTGCTGTTCTACAAACCTCTACAGTATGAGGCCTAACAATTGTCTACAAGAATAGAAGTGCGTAGACATCAAGCTATTTTGAGGCGCCGTTGCCGGGGAGGTAAGGTAAAAGGTATTCACACCGGCGGATTAAAGAAGAACTTCCCACGGCAAACGCCTATTTTCTGGCGCCGTTGCCAGGGAGGTAAGGTAAAAGGTACTCACATCCTCCGGTGTGAGTGCTCGAAGTTATTTCCTTTAGATTCTGCAATTTTGTCTTTTTGTTTCTTGTTTTTATTTTCACTAGTTAGGCTTAATGGAAAACAACGACAAAATTAGAGAGCTTTATAGTATTTATCTTGAGTTAGGACATGAAGTGTTTGAAGAGAAAATTCAAAAACCTACGGAACTTTATTTGCATGCTAATAGCAATGTTGTTAGTATGAATTCTTTGGACACCATTATTGCTAATGCTATGGAAAATTTTAAGTTTGGGGAAGCTAGTTTTTATGAAAATGATCTTTTTAGCCCCCCAAGCACGGAGGAGAAAATTTACTTCGATGATACTATGCCTCCAATATATGATGATTACAATGATGAATATGATATTTTCATTCCACCTACTATTGAGGAGAAAATTAATTATGATTACAACATGCCTCCTATATTTGATGATTATGGTGATGAGAATAATAATGATAGCTATTTTGTTGAATTTGCTCCAACTATGATTGATAAGACTGACTATGCTTATATGGGGAGTATTAATTCTTTTATGCATGTGGCTCATGATAAGAATGTTTCATGTGATAGTTATATTGTTAATTTTATTCATGATGCTACTGAAAGTTATTATGAGAGAGGGAAACATGGTTTTATGCATCTCAATAATATTATGTTCCCCTCTTTATATTGAAAGTTTTGAAGTTGCACTTGTTTTGCTTTACTATGCTTGTTTCTTTGTGCTTTAATGACTTGTTTCTTTACAAGATTCCTATGCATAAGAAGTGGGTTAGACTTAAATGTGTTTTGAATTTGCTTCTTGATGCTCTCTTTTACTTCAATTCACATTCCTTATGTGAGCATCTTCTCAAACTATCATGCCTAACTTAAAGGCGTTAATGAAAAGTACTTATTGGGAGATAACCCAAAAGTTTTAGATGAGTCTTGGAAGTTATTACTTCAGTAATAACCGCTCCTTATCCTTTTTATTTGCTTTTTGTGCCAAGAGTAACCTCTAATGAGAGAGAAGTAATGATTGGGAAAGTTGCTGTTCCGAAACAGATTTCTATGCTTCACCGTAAACATTCGTGTGAAATCTCTGAACGTATTTTTAAGGCGTTGATTTTTGTGATTCTGCCCCAGGTTGGTATCTAACTTTCGTTAGTTCAACACCTTTTGATTTTAGCAACAGAAGGTCTTCGAAAAAATTCGGCTTTACCTGCTGGTCTGTTTTGGCAGATTTCTGCCATTTTCTGCATTTGCTTCTCGTTGGTTCCTTTTTAGTTCTTTTGGGGAATTGAGCTTTTTGAGGGAAGTGCTACAGTAGCAAGTGTTATAATGAAAGTTTATTGGTGTTAGAACTGAATCTTAAGACTTATTTATCTTGAGTGGACTAATGTTGCTAATAAAGATTGTGTGAAGTTTTGTATGAGGAAAAAATTTCAGGTGTATGGAAGGAATGAGTAATGAGATGAAGGATGGACTAAAGCTCAAGATTGGGGATGCCACGCATGTCACCCCAAGAAATATCCAATAAGCACAAGCGTCAAAGCTTGGGGATGCCCAAGGCATCCCCCTCTTCATCAATAAAAATCCCAGGTTTCTTCCAAACGCTTCATTTTTATTGTTTCATGCACAGTTGTGTTGTTCTTGGAGCGTCTTCTTTTTCGTTTTCGTGTTGGTTTTTCGTTTGCTTGGTTTGCTTAGTTTGCTGAATAAATTGGTTGGACCCCCTATTTCATACATTGGTTTGCAAATAGTTTGGTTTGGTTTGGAAAAGAGTAGGAAAGTTCATGCTTATGTGGTAAAAATAGCTTGTTTTTGACTGTGGCCTATACTCTGTCATGCCTTGCTTGATATTGTTTTGGCTTTATGCTTAGTATTATTTTCTGTAGCATGATTTGTTATAAACAATTGAGATTTCTTAATGTGCCTTGGATGAATCATGCATTGTTTTAGCATATTAAAGCATAGTATAGTGGTATTCTCCTTTGATGCTTTATTTGGGTTGACTTGGCACATGCTCACACCATGTTATGACTATCTCAAGTCACCATAGCCTTTATGATCCTTTAGTTTTCAACTTGTAGTATCGCTTTATGCTTTGATCAATGATTTTGTCGCTCTGCATGATTATGGCCATTATTGCTCTCTTAGTTTATCGCTCCCAGTCTTTTGCTAGCCTCCACAACCAAGTATGAGTTCCACTCATGCATCCAACTCCTTAAACCAAGTTATTACAAAGAGTCCAACATACCTACCTACTAGCTTATGCTATTCCAAGTATATTCATGCTTTTGTTTACCTTCCAAATTAAACTTGTTATGAGAAAACTAGTGATTAAAGTTCTCACGAACTTGATGGCACACTTTACTTTTTTGCATCTAATAAACTTGAACCATTGGGTCCTTCTTTGTTGCGTATATGCTTGCACTTTATAAGTTTGAAATTAGTAGAACCATGTATCTTGGGGAACGCTTTCAACATGGCACTTGTACTTTGTACCCCGTTGACATCATGTTCTTTTGCTTATTGATCCCGGCGGTGTGAAATAAAAGTGGAACTTGTAAAATCATGGAGTTTGTATGTGTGTTAGAGAAACGCCTAGGCCGCTAGCCTAAGCCATGCCTAATCATGGTGGAAACTTGTAGCATCACCATAATGAGCACTCTATGAAGCATCCTCAATAAAAACCTATGCAAATAGCAAATAAAAAGATCGCTGAAATGCTCATTGTCTGCTTGCCTTGTCATTTTGATTATGCGATAGCTCCTGTATCATGTGCAAGGGGTACCCCATTGGCGGTTCTTTATGATACATATGTACTTACAATTACAAGAGCTTACTTGTGACTAAAGTTGAGTAGCATGAGGTTCGGTCTTCGTAAGTAAGGGGCATGAGATTTTGGTTTATAACTTGTCAAGCATATCCTCTTAGTTGTCTCATTTTAACCTTAATCACCTTAAATATGCTTATGATAGGGGCAATGACAGCTGAAAGCTAATAAGTACCATAATTTTTGGAAGCTCATTATGAGACTTGAATCCCTACTTCCTTTTATGAAGGCCTTTCTTCCACCATTATATTGAGTCTCCACCTTCTACCTTTATGCACCTACTTTGAGAGCATAGTGGCCATTCTTAGTTCTATGTGCATTGTCCCAAGACTTGTTGATTGATGCATAGCTTTGATATTGCTTGTTTTAAACTATTTGTATCTAGTCACTCTTATCAACATTGAAGGTGTCCTATGCATTTATATTTGCTACTCTATGAGGGACAAGCTGAATACTATTATGCTATGTTTTCTTTATGTGAAACAAACAAATGTCTTGCCAAGCATTGTTATTCATGAATATTTTGTTTGTGCCTTTTCATGTTGCAAAATAGTTTCTTTGTCCTATTGCTAGAACTTTGTATTTCATGTTATGATTGAAGTACTATGATCCCAGCTTTGAATATTTTACAAATACTTTGATCAAGTTTATGATGGTGCATGTCACCTCAAAAATTATTCTTTCTTTTAATCACTTACCTACTCGAGGACGAGCAGGAGTTAAGCTTGGGGATGTTGATACATTGCAAATGTATCAATAATTTTTGATGTTCCATGCTTGGTTTTATCTACTTTCTTATGTTTTGTTCCAACTTTGGAGTACTTTTCATACACTTTCTTGGACTAACCTATTAACAAGATGCCACAGTGCCAGTTGCCTGTTTTCTGCTGTTTTTGGTTCCAGGAAGTCAGAAAATGAATATTCTCGGAATTGGACGGGACAAAAGCCGAAGTTGATATTTTACCGGAAGACTCACGGATACAGAAGACGAGGCGGAGAGGGGCCACAGGGTGGCCACACCACCCCTAGGCGTCGGTCCCCCTGGCCGCACTAGGGCATGGTGTGGGCCCCCTGGCTGGCCACCGACCTTGCCTCCTTCGCCTATAAGAGCCTCCCGATACCAAAACCCTAAGTCGTCAATCAGAAATCCACAAAAAGTTCCGCAGCACCGCCGCCATCGAAGGGGAGATTCGGGGGACAAAAAGTCTCTATTCTGGCAGCCTGCCGGGACGGGGAAGTGCCCCAGAGCCATCTCCATCGATCTCCACCGCCATCTCCATCGCCATTGCTGATTCCCATGATGAGGAGGGAGTAGTTCTCTCTCGAGGCTAAGGGTTCTACCGGTAGCTATGTGTTCATCTCCCTCTCTCTCTATGCATGATCATATTGTGATCATGAGCTTTGTAATCAATTAGATCTACCTTGCTACTCAAGTGCTTTATTAGATCTCTGCTCTCCCCATGTGTGTGATGTTGACAATGTGCACACCATGGTGGCACTTAGGCTAGAGATTACAAATACTTGTTATGGGTTATATTTGGAGTTGGATGTTTCTATGAAATTGTGGTGTTTGTTTGAACCATCTAGTGCTCAAGGTGACAGTGTGAGGTTATCTAGATGCGGAAAGCGAACTTTGAGGTGTGTTGTTATAGCCCTACCAACGATTAGAGTGTCCAACTAGAGAGTAGTTCAGCGTAGTATCATAAAGAAGAATATATTTATATGAGAGTGTTCACTAGTGAAAGTATGATCCCTAGGCCTTGTTTCTAAGCATTGAAACACCGTTTTCAACTAGATATGTTACATGTTTGCTTGCTTCCATCTTTATTTCAGTTTTTCTTTAGTCCTTTCCATGCCATCAAGCTATTTTCTATCACCGTTATCACTTATAATTATCCATACTATTTGTATTTCACTATCTCTTCACCGAACTAGTGCACCTATACACCTAACAAGTTTATTGGGTGTGTTGGGGACACAAGAGACTTCTTGTATCTTGATTGCAGGGTTGCTTGAGAGGGGATACCTTTGACCACTTTCTCCCTGAGTTCGATAAACCTTGGGTGATCCACTTAAGGGAAAACTTTCTGCTGTTCTACAAACCTCTGCACTTGGAGGCCCAACAACTGTCTACAAGAATAGAAGTGCGTAGACATCACTAGTAGAGCTGAACGCCAAGCCAACCTAGCCACTCTTCAATAGATAGCTCAGATGGACCACAACAATCAAGGGCATGGAAAACCAGGATCACCATGGATCCAAGCTTAAGAACTTTCAGAATACGAACACACCTATCTTTAATAAGTCTGAGGATCCCTTAGATGCTGATGACTGGCTGCAAACCATGGAGAACAATCTGGAGGTCGCAGGAGTTGAAGCCAATGAGAAAGTACTGTTTGGCACTCACTGTCTGGCAAGAGATGCACGAGCCTGGTGGAATAGCACCCGTACCATGAACGACGGTCAAATGATGACTTGGGAAGCATTTAAGATCAAGTTCAGCCGCACCCATGTGCCACAAGGTTTGGTCACCAAAATGAGAGATGAGTTCAGAGAACTGAAGCAAGGAAGGATGACGGTAGTTGAGTACCGTGAAATTTTTTTGTCCCTAGCTAGATATGCCCCTAATGAGATTAACACTGAAGCCAAGAAGAAGGAAAGATTCCTCAACGGATTGCATGATGAGATGCAGACTGTGTTAGTCAACATCCGTTTTGGAGATCTAGAAGAGCTTGCATAGTATGCCATCCAGATGGAAGGGAAGGTCAACCAAGCCAATGACAACCGCAAGCACAGGATGAAGCACCAGACTGGATCCCACCATACTCAAAAGTATCGCCCCAACCCGTCTGCAGGATATGCCCCAAGAAACAACAGACCCCCTTTGTCCCGTCCAAGCTATCCCAATCGTACCGGAGGAAAATTGAAGACTGGAGGAAACCACAATAACAACCCCGGCAACTCCAACCACTTCAACCATGCACTTCCCAAGTCCAACAACAACAACAACAACAATACTGCCCCAAGGACTAGAAGCAATGTTGTGCCTGTTGCAGCAAAAAGACAAGTCCCAGATTACTTGCTTTGAATGTGGAGTCAAGGGTCACTACTCCAATGAGTGCCCCAAGAAGCTTGCAGCAGCCACCAATGTGAATGCACCCGCTCAGCAGCAACGCCGTGTTCAACCTGGAAGGAGATTTGCCCCAGGAAATTCGCTCAACCGCAATGGCCATCTGTTCCACATGAATGTTGAAGAAGCCCATGAAGCGCTAGATGTCATGCTAGGTATGTTTTCTGTTAACCTAGTACTTGCAAGAGTGTTGTTTGATTCTGGAGGATCGCACTCGTCTGTTACAGAAGAATTTGCATGCACTAGTAAGATTTAACCAACAAAATTGAAGCATGCTATGATAGTTCAAATACCTGCTTCAACCACCAAAGCTAGAAAAATTTGCAAGGTTGTACCTATCCGAATCCATGGAATAGATTTTTATGCCAATCTAATAGTACTTCGAACCAAAGGTTTGGAAGTAGTACTAGGAATGGATTGGATGTCTAAACATAAAGGATTGATCGACTGTGCCAAGAAAGCCATAACCATGACCAGTAGCTCTGGAATATCAGTAGAGCGTGTATCTGAGACCCTGCCCCGTCAATTCAAATGCAACAAGAGTCTAGCCCAACCAACCCTAGACCAAGTCAGAGTAGTCTGGGAATACCCCGACGTATTCCCAGATGAATTTCCGGTATGCCCCCAGATCGGGATATCGAGTTCATCATTGAATTAATTCCTGGAACTAGACCCATAGCCCAGAGACCGTATAGCATGAACCCATCTGAATTAGTGGAACTAAAGAAGCAACTTGATGCTATGCTGGAGAAATGTCTGATTCAACCAAGCGCATCGCCATGGAGATCACCAGTTTTGTTTGTGGATAAGAAAGATGGAGGTAACCGTTTGTGCACGAATTACCGAAATCTGAATGATGTCACCATCAAGAACAAGTACCCACTGCCAAAGATAGAGGATCTGTTTGATTAGTTGACTGGTGCCAGAGTGTTTTCTAAGATTGGTCTTAGAACTGGTTATCATCAACACAAGATTCGTGCAACGGATATTCCAAAGACCGCCTTTACCACCTGATATGGATTTTATGAGTATATCGTCATGTCTTTTGGATTAACCAATGCCCCCGCTTATTTCACGAATCTCATGAATAAGATTTTTATGAACTTCCTGGATAAGTTTGTCGTTGTTTTTATCAATGATATTCTGATCTATTGAAAGTCAGAAGAAGACCATGAGCTACACCTGAGAACCATCCTTGAAACCCTTAGGGAACATCAGTTGTATGCCAAGTTTAGCAAATGTGAATTTTGGTTGAAGGAAGTAGGATTCCTAGGACATATCGTGTCGACAGGAGGAGTCACCGTCGATCCCACCAATATCAAAGATGTTGAAGAATGGAAAGCCCCAACCACTCAAACCCAAGTCCGTGCATTTCTCGGATTAGCGGGATATTACCGCAAGTTCATAGAAGGATTTTCGAGCATCGCAAGACCGATGATCCAGATGTTGAAGAAATATAAGAAGTTTGAATGGACGGATAAATGTGAAGCAAGTTTTCAAGAGCTCAATAAGAGATTGATTTCAGCCCCAATCTTGATTATGCCAGATATCAAGAAGCCTTTTGATGTGTATTGTGATGCATCCAAGATTGGTCTCGGATGTGTGTTGATGCAAGAAGGCAAAGTCATAGCATATATGTCCCGGCATCTGAAGCAACATGAGCAAAACTACCCTACCCATGATCTTGAACTAGCAGCCGTAGTTTTAGCCTTGAAGACATGGCGTCATTACCTTATGGGCAACCCATGTGAGATTTATTCAGATCACAAGAGTCTGAAGTAAATTTTCACCTAGAAGGAGCTGAATATGAGGAAAAGGAGATGGATAGAGTTAATCAAGGATTATGACCTTGACATTCACTATCATCCCGACAAAGCCAATATGGTAGTGGATGCTCTTAGCAGATTGCCATGTAGATTAAACACCATGATTAAAGAAGCCCAGCCAAGTTTGCATGAAGAGTTGGAGCAGTTTAGAACGGAGCTCGTTAGCAAAGGATTTTTAGCTAGCATAGAACTTCAACCCACTTTGATCAGTCAGATCAAGGAAGCCCAGAAACGAAATGCAAATATCGATGGAATCAAGTGTCGTATCGGTACAGGGAAGGTACCCGGATTCACCGAAGATGAAGACAGAGTTTTGTGGTATAAAGGACGTATCAGTGTGCCAGCAGATTTGGAGCTGAAGCAATTTATCATGCAGGAAGCTCATGATACCCTTTATTCTATCCACCCCGGAGGAACAAAGATGTATCAGGATTTGAAGGAGTAATTTTGGTGGCACAAGATGAAGAGAGAATCGGAAGCTACATAGCCAAGTGTGATATCTGCCAGCGATTCAAAGCGGAACATCAGAAACCCGCAGGACTATTGCAACCATTGTCGATTCCGGAATGGAAATGGGATTCTGTCGAAATGGACTTTATCACCGGTTTGCCTACTTCTAGTAGGGGGAATGACTCTATTTGGGTAATAGTTGATAGACTGTCCAAGGTAGCCCATTTATACCTGTCAAGACCACCTACCAGAGTTCGAAGCTAGCAGAGCTGTACATTGCTATAATAGTTAGTTTGCATGGAACCCCTAAGACCATAGTGTCGGATCGAGGAACCCAATTTACCTCAAGATTTTGGCAGAAAGTCCAAGAAGGATTAGGGACCAAGTTGAATTTCAACACAGCTTATCACCCGCAGACCGATGGATAGACTGAAAGAGTCAACCAAATCTTAGAAGATATGTTAAGATCTTGTGTGTTAGAATATGGATCGAAATGGGAAGATTGTCTACCTTTCGCAGAATTCTCATACAACAATAGTTATCAAGCCAGTTTGCAAATGGACCCATTTGAGTTCTTGTATGGAAGGAAGTGCCGTACCCCCTTGAATTGGTCGCAAGTAGGAGAGAATCAGATTTTTGGACCCGACATCCTACGAGAAGCCTAAGAGAAAGTTCACAAAGTCCGTGAGCACCTCAAGACCGCCCAATCCAGACAGAAGAGTTATGCTGACAAGATACATCGAGACTTGACTTTCAATGTCGGAGATTTTGTGTATCTCAAAGTGTCACCCTTGAAAGGAATGCAACGTTTTCAACTGAAAGGGAAGTTAGCCCCTAGATATATTGGACCTTTCAAGGTTCTGAATCACCGAGGAGAAGTATCTTATCAACTGGAACTGCCAGAAGAGATGTCAGCCATCCATGATGTGTTCCATATCTCGTTACTTCGCAAATGCCTAGAAGTTCCGGAGAAGACCGAAGTATTCAAAAACATCGATCACCGAGCCACAGATATCAACAAGGATCTAACCTATCGTGAAGTACCCATTCGTATTTTGGAAGAAGCCTTCAGAACCACCAGGACCCAAAGTATCAAATTTCTCAAGATCCAATGGAGCAACCATACTGAAGAAGAAGCTACCTGGGAGCGAGAAGATTACATTAGGACCGAGTTTCCAGATCTCTTTAGTTCCTAGTTTTTCTTCAATCTCGGGACGAGATTTTGTTTAAGGAGGGAAGGTTTGTAACACCCCCAAAACATTAATCAAGATCATCAAGTTCTAATCACCCAATTTTAGGGTTAACAAAAACTTTTATTATTAATTTGATTATGAATGCATGTGTGTTTTTAATTAGTGTAGGATTGAGTGAATTTGCCATGTTTGATTGCTAAAAATGGGGAGAAATGGTTTAATGATGAATGCTACATCATCTAGGCCAATTACAAACAAAATCAAAAGAAATCAAATATGAATTAAATAACCAAATGATCATTTTGACCAAAGTTAACCACTAGGCCATTTTGAGTGTTCCTAGAAGAGAATTTCTAACAGAAACAATTCCACTTCTTTTCACCTCTTGCTAGACCAAATAAAAGTGAACCCAGGCCCACTTTACAAACTTACAAAAGCTATTTCCAAATCAATTTAAAGGACAGTTCAAATTTGAATCTAGTTCATATGGTAAGATCACACTTTTGCAAAAACCTATCAAACCAATTCCACTTGACTTTTCCAAGCAACCCTAGATAACCAAGCATAAGTTAAAATCACTCACCAAATTTCATTTGAAAATTTCAGACTTAATCTCTTTCAGCCATTTCATCAAACACCTAGCAGACACTCAATAATCATCTTCCTAACTTCACTCTTTGAGCAGTAATTCTAGACCAATTTGGTTCCCTTTTCACTCCCTTGTCTCCCCCAGTGTCGAGCAGCAACTAGACAAGCCCCCTTAGCCGTTGTGCACTAGTGCGCCGCCCCCGAAGCCAGCCTCGCCGGCCGATAGTGGACAAAGCGCCAGAATCCATGCCGCCCTCGCCCACGACGCGCACTAGACACGCCACCGTCCATCGCCACCCCATGTCCAAGTCATGACCACAGCCTGGCCCTGGACCACCCTAGTGACGCTGCGCCCAGTGCCTCTGCGCTGTGCCGAGAACGCGCCAGAGCGCCGCACCCGACCGCCTCGCATAGACCGGGCCTCACTCTCTCCGCACACTCTCACGCTCGCCATGATCATAACAACCTCCCATACACCCCCGTTCGCCACCACGTGACCCGTAGCACCCGTGCGCCGTTGCAAACACGGCCGCTCCCGTGCAGAGCATCGCACATGCCCGACCAACCTAGACCGCCTCGTGCCTCGCCATTAAGCCCATGATGATCGCCAGGGAACACCGCATCGTCCCCTACCCTCAGCCACGCCACTAGCCGCTAGTATCATCGTTACCGACGAGCCCGACCCCATGCCGCAATGTCACCTCGTTGGTGTATAAATAGAGACCCCCTATGCCTCCATTCTCCACACCAACACACTCCCCACTCCTCACAGACACTCCCTCACCCTTCCTCGGAGCAAGGCGAGCTCTTCTTCGCCAAAATTTGGCCGGAGCCCGCCGCTACAGAGGAGAAGAGGTGCCATCGATTGAAGCCGCCCCAGGACCTGTCGCGACTACCATTCAAACCGCCTTCATCGACCACGTCGTTCGCCCCCATCACCAACCCTAGATGGAGCCCAGGTGAGCCTCGCTAGAACCCCACCTCTAGGTTAGATTAAATTCCTCGCCGGAGCTATTCGTCATCGACGATGAACTGCCGCCGTTGGATCTTCTTTTAATCGTGGGGCCTAGATTCGCAGATACTGTTTCGGGTAGATTAAGTCGCTGACTAGTGGACCCCCCTGTCAGCAGCCTGTTGCGCTGCAGTGGAGATTGGGCCGGCCCGTTTAGTTTCCCGCGTAGGCCTGTGAATTCAAATAAGGATTTTCTAATTTAGTTAAAACCCCATGCTGTCAGTAGATTCAAAAATCAATTCAGAGATATTCACTAAACCAAATTGCATGATTCCAATTTCGTTAGATAGATATTTAAATTATCTATCCAAGCCCGTTGGATTTAAATCATTTGGAGTTAGAGATCACCTTTACCAAAAATAACAAGACAGAGACTTTTTCAACTTCAAACATTTTTCAAAAGTCAACCATAAATGCTTTTGAGTTGATTCCAACTCTCAAAAATCACATTTGACAAGATCTATCTGAATATTAAAAATATTTAAGTTTTCCTGCAGTGACATTGGATTAGTACCAAAATAATGCTATATAGGCATTTCTAGTCACTTTAATTCTATTAAATGATAATCTTAAACTTTATAAAATATGACCAACACTTTAAATCACATTCCCATGTATTAGAATATGTGGATGACATGTGTCCACATGATCCCATATTTTAATTGGAGAATATTAATCTTAATTAATTTCAATGAGTAGAAATTACTTTTCTAAAATAAACTAAGTAAGATTAAGTCTTTAATTCATGTGATGATTGTGATGATGCTAGATCATCAAGTGTGAGCCTTAGTGTGCTAAATAGAATTAGTTAAGTATTGTTTGCTGATTGTGTACCCCGTATTCATTTATAGACAATAGTACCGACCCAGGATACGAGGAGGAGGAGTACTACCAAGAAGAAGAAAGCTTCAAACACTGTTCTACTCAAGGCAAGCTCACACTTGTAAGTATTATACCTATGCAAGTCATCCTTGCAAGATAACTTAAGCAAGATGCATTAGGCATGCTTGGTTATGCAACTTTGATTATACCAATCCCAAGTTTTACTTGGAAGCTTTATTCTTTTACTTTTACCAAAGTTCTTTACTTTTAGTTAGTGCTTTGTGAGTATTGGAAAAATAGTATAGATAGCATAAAGCGTATAAAACTAGGCCTATACTTAGATGTCATTCTATGGCATGAGATTGAAGATTATCACCTCTCATTAGTGAACACTCTTAACCTTATTGGCTAGTGCTAAGCATAAAAGTTGATCACTTTAGATGGGAATACTTGGTGAAAAAGGATTATGAAAACCTTGGAATGAGGATTCATTCTATTGAAATGTTTTGACATGTGTTTAGAAACACCAAATGATTTGATGATAAAAATGTTAAGGCATGAGCCTTAGCCCTTTACAAAAACTAATGGTTGGGTTCGGATGCGATACCATTCCAACTCTACCGTACAACCACAATACCCGAATTGGGTAGGGCTTATCTAGAAGTTTATATGCATTAGTATGGGTTCCTCGCGGAAGAGGTTTGAACTGAGGCTACCTCGTGAGTGTGAATGTCCACCTATGTAGTGCCCAGGATGGCAGATGACCATGGCTGGGAGGCCAAGCTCATAGGGGAGGTGCCTATACTAGAGTGTCTAATTGAAAGGTTATGATAGATTATGCGCATACTAAGTATGATGATTCAAGGTTATCCCTGACGGTGGTATCGAATTTTGTGGTGAAAGTGTACCACCTCTGTAGAGTGTCAAACTATTCGAATAGCCACGTCCGCGGTCATGGACATACTGTTCCGTCGTTAGATGTTTTCAAAATGACTTGTGAAATGAACAGTGACTTTGACTTGACCACAACAGGGTTCTGAATATGAAAACTAGGTTCCCACTTAAGTGATTTAGAACATTAACTTAGTTTTCTTTACTTCTAAACTCAGTTTAGATAAACCTGCCTTTTTGCAAACAAACCTAGAGCTTAAGATTCCTACTAGAACCACCTTACTTGTTAGTGATAGTTTGCGAGTACTTAAAGAGTACTCATGGCTTTGTCCCTAGCTATTCCCGTGGCCGGACTACGAGGAGGACTACCAGGATGATGGACAGCAGGAGGTCTACGACAACTAGGATCATCTCCCATCATCAACATTGCCTGTGACCCTGAAGATGGACCCCACTACTACGTTTATTATTCTGCTGCTTGATTGTATTAAGATTGGATCATGAGATCCTTTATTTGTAAGACCTTATTATGGTTTGTAATGGATGATGTACTGTAATATCCACTCTATTATGTCTTGGAAAAATGGTAATACCGGGATTGCGAGGTATGGCATAACAGGCATCTAGGATTAAAAATCCGGGTGTTGACATGCAATGACTCATTGTGATCTTTAGTCAATTTATACAACGCATTGTGCTGTTTTGGTAATTCCAAAGGACTGACGCAATGGTAATTTTCATGTATGAGGGCCCAGTTGTAATGCCAAACTTAGACTACATTCCTGACCGGACTGCTCCAGCTCTAGGTGGCTATGAAGATGCTCTCCCCATCATACCAAGGGAGTTGAAGCTACCGGGCAGGAGAGTGGAGGCCTTGGCAAGGGCAAGTGCTGCTAGGTCGGTCGCTAGTTCTGCCAAACTGAGAAGACGCCCTAGGTCGGTTGGACACCATGCCACGGCGCATCGTCCTAGGCGCTTCTACATCCAGTTAGTCCAGCATGACTTGTATATGCTTATCATCCCGACTTACTTCAAGCCTTACTTGAAGGGAGGCTCCTACCCACAACTAATGGTGGTCCAAGAATGCGAGGAATGCGAGTGGGTTGTCCATGCCAACCACAACAAAGACCAGATCGTCCTAGACAAAGAGTGGGCTACCTTTGCTGCTTTCCATGGGTTGAAGGAGGGTCACTGCCTTATGTTCAAGGTCACCGCATATGTGTTCAAGATGAAAATCTACGACCGCATCACCTCCTGCCAGAAGGTGTTCGTCTGTCGTGAGCACGCACATCTTGTTTAAGTGCCTATTTGGATTGAAGGATTTTCAAAGGAATTTTGGAGGAATTTGACCCATAGGATTTTTTTCATAAGGAAGCCCTTTGGATGAAAGGAATCATACCTCCAAAATTCATATAGATTGCATTTCTACACCCCAATCCCATAGGAATTTCAACATCCACTTTTTTACACTCATTCGCGTAGGATTGAGGAAATTTCCTCCGCGTTTACTGTGTTTCATTGAAATGACTTTAAGCCAGCAGATATCCTCTGTTTTGTACCTCCGACCCTGTTATCCTGTGTTTTGAAGTTCTGTGATCCAAAGAAAGGTATTTCCTCTGTTTTGCAATCCATTGTTTTGTACCTGTGACCGAGTCAAATTCTTGTGTTTTTAAATCTTGTTATCCAAACAAGCCCAAAGTTATCATTAAATTTGTCATTCGATCTTTTGGCGGCCGTTTGTGATGCTTATGCGTCAAGCCCTAAGTATATTCAATGTGACTACTAGTACTACTACTCCCTCCGATTCATTGCTAGATACGTCCAATTCAGCGATGAGTAAATATGGATGGGAGGGAGTACTACTACTACGAGCAAGCACAGCGTGAGCCGTTCCTAACATGGCTAAGAAATATACGTACTAGACTTATTTTTCAGAATCTACTAGAAATTTAGTAGGCTAGCAGGCAAAAACCAATCCTAAAGATGGGACCCACTTAGTACAGCATAAGCTAGTTGATTGCACCACTATGTATCTAGCCAAATTTCTTCATAAACTTTGGGTGGGTTGTAAGAGCAAGCGCAGCGTATGAGAATTGCGGTGGCTAAGAGAATCTTTTTGTTTCTTAGCTCGAGTCTAAACGGTGGAGTACTTGTGTCTAACCAAAAAATTCTTAGGCACGTGTCTAGTACTAGTCCTAGCGTATAAGTAAATAAAAGGCAGAAAAGGCCCACTGTCAGCCTCATATTATCCTGATGCTGATGGCAGAAAAGTGGGCATAAAAGGTACCTTTTTCTAGGCTTGTGGGTCCTACCGAGGTGGCTAACCAGTGCAGCCATTTTTGCTCTGCTAGCTTCGTTGTTGAGTTAGCAAGCTTTATTGCTAGACACTGTCTAAACGGTGAGCGTGTGTAGCGTATAGGAAATGGGGTGGCTAAGAAAACTTTTCATCTCTTACACCTATGTCTAAACGGTGGAGAAGAGGGGTCTAAGGAAAATATTCTAGGACTTGTGTCTAGTACAAGACCCAGAGGCTAGTTGATTCAAATATTTGGCATAATACTTTGAGGCATTTTCATTGGCCAGAGCACTAGCAGTTTGGAGAGAAAAAGTGAAAAAAAGCTGCTACATGGGACCCACGCAAGAGAGCTAAACGGTGGAGTAGTTTTGATTTTGCTAGACTCACGTCTAAGTTATTTTCTTAGCTCATGCCCAAGCCTTAGCACACTGCACAATATTTGCAGCTAGTAAGCTCGATCGCTTGATGGACCAAGGAGATTGCTCGTAGGCCGGCGACGAGACCCAGTACTTGATGTTTTGCTTCCACTATTCACTCTCCTCTCTCCTCCTACTAGTACTACCTCGCTCCGCCTTCGCAAAAACCATTTTCTTCCACTACTCCCCCTTTCTTCTCTACTTCTTCATCTAGCGATGTCACAAAATATCATGTCTCGTCAGAATAATAGCAAGATGGCGGTGGTTAGAGCCATGGAGAAATCCCGCCGGCAGGGTGACCTATAGGCTCGGACCGAGAAAGGAGACCAGCCATGGGGCGAGGGCTCGTCTCCGCACATGTAACCGAAGAGCGGCTATCATGGGGACCAAGAGTCCTGGTAGGTTTGTACTTCCGTTGATTCCTGGGCTGTCTGCTCCTACTATTGAACCGTCTCTGTACATCTTCCAGGGAAGGCGGCTCGAGCGTCGAATTTTCCAACCCACGGGTCGATAGCACAATGGATATCTCTGACGCATACGATGCCCTCATGCCCGCTCTTGGTCGAAGAAGAGAGGTACTGTTGTCACTATACATGTATTGACATTTTCTGTTCTTCTCTGCATGCACTCCATGCTCTCTTACTGATGCATTTTCCATGCAGGAAGTTAGGGCGAGAATCTCGGTCAAAGTAGATGAAATCTATAGCCATAACATCAACATTCATCAGAAAAACTTCGAGCTCAACCTAGAGTGTGATCGCCTCCAAGCCGATTTGGCTTTTCAAATGAAGATCGCACGATCTTACGAGCGTGACTCCTCCATGCTTCGCGCTGAGTGCGAAAATTTGAAGAAAAAAGTCACATTGCTTCGCAGCCAGCAGGTACCATTCTGGAGATCATCTAGGTCATGCCCCGCTAAGTAGGAAGAGAGAAGCCATCTAATGTTGGCCGTCGAGGTAGCGACCATTGCGGAGGTCGTCGAGGCCCTACCTCCGCAGGGCGGCCACAGTGTTGCAGTCACCGGATCTTGGAGTAGGAACTAGGAAGGGGGAGGACTTGCCTACGTGGCCCTCCTTTTTCTTTCTTTTGGGTGCATGGATCTTTTTTCTCATCTATCTTCGCATAGTTATATTGCACTCTTTAGGGTTCGAATGCACTCTGTGGAGCTTTTGTAACGATATAATTGCCGTATAGTATTCACTATTTAGTGTACATATACATTAAAATTTAGTCAAATATATGACATCCTTTTTAATTAGGTTGGAGGGCATTTTCAGAAAAATTAGGATGGAGGGAGGTATGTCTGATAAATTAAAAATAATTAAATTGCCAATGAGTGATCTTTAAATTTGGTCATACTTTCTACTTTGTCAGATGTGTAGGGATCTGGATCCAGTGTCTAGAAAATAAAATGAACCGTCAGCATCAGGGACACCCAGCTATTGTTTGGACTCTGGAGTACTTTGGGTCACAAGCACAACTACCCCTATAGTCTACCCATGGACACCCAACGATTCCTTGCATAGGCATTTCTGCCAGAGTCTTCCCCAAGAAGGTATCCGCTTTGACCCGTTGATTTCGGATTGGACGGACAAGATTGCTAGACACTGAAATCTATCTCCCTGGATGATGTTTCTACTACTACTACGTAAAAATACACTTATGTGTGAGCTGCATTGATTAGCGAGGGTCATCAGCGTACGGGGGCCTCGACCGCACAAAAAAAGGTTTGTCACTCAATCAATTGTGCTCACATCTACCATTAAATGTAAGCATTTTACCAGCTTGACTGCCTCTATGCACTAATCATTCATCCATCTAATCACTTGCTGCATAATTTAAAGTGTTCAATTCTCCCTATCTGACAAATGATTCTTCAAACTGACAACCTAGAAAACTCCTCTAGAAAGAGAGAAAGAGAAATTACTTATGATGTTAATTGGGTGTGTAGTATTATCTCTGTATGTAAATACAAATTAGCGGAAGTACTTAATCACTAAAGTGTAACTAATTTCGTGCATTATTTTATAGCAAAATACTTTAGTACAAAAATGTAAAACTGTGACGGAAGAAAAAAAGTGGTTTCATTTATGGAGTGTAGCGAATATCATTATTTATCATGATAACATTGCAAATTTATAATATTGTCGTACTCCCTCAATACGAAACTTAGATTTGTCTAGATTCACGAGTATATAGATCGAGTATATAGATCATATTTACGAGTATATAGATGTATTTTAGTGATACATACGAGTCTAGATAAATTCCAAGTCACTTATTTCTGAACTACTAGTAATAGTTTTATCACAAGTCTCCTAAGACAAGAGGTCAATTGTCTTTGTGAGTGTCCACAAGAATGTAGTACACTTATTGCATTAAAAATTTGCACCTAGCCACCACAAATGAATCTAGCATGCTCCCTCCTTTACACTTCTAATTATAAATTAACGGTCACTAAGGTTTATACACATCATGTCATTGCATATGGTTATTGTGTTGGAATTCATTTATTGTGCTATATATTCTTGGTGATGAAGACATTATTTTGTCATATAATGGAAACATTTCCCCTAATGGTGAAAACATTGTTTCGTTTTATGGAATGCTCTGTAAAATGGTAAAAAATAATTATTAACAATGAAAATATTTTTAAATACTAAAAAAAGGTTAAAACTCTTGTTTGGTCGTTTCATGCATCATTGGAAATGATGGTAGTTTAATGTAACATTTAGAAAGTAGGGAAAAAACGACGAAACTTACACGTAACATTTAATGTAGACTCCAATCATTGTTCATGGTCATGTATATGTACATTGTCTGTCTGGACGTCAAATGTGAACAATGCAAAACCAAAATTGTGCATGTTGACAGTCATGCAGAACCATCCATAGTACTTAATCCATTAAAAAAATACACGATATATTGGTAAGCTAGAAACATGTTTGTGAGTACTTCTAAAATACACGAGAGATATTTAGTTCTAAGTCGACCAAGTATTACACCAAAGTTCTAAATTATGCAGGATATTATTATGCTTTAATAAGGTAAGTTATTGAAGTGCACGCAATAAAATAGTCGTGCGAAGCACATACAGTTTACTAGTCACGTAAGTATAGTACCTTTTTTGAGTTGCATGCATTCACTCCTGAACACCATAAGTAAAAGTTTGAACTCGTGGAGCGCCAAAATGACATCACGCCAGTTAGCCCGATTAATGGTATGCTACTATAGTAACCTACAGATCTACCCCTATAGTCTACTCTGGGACACCTAGCGATTGCTTGCATAGGCGTCCGCGTCAGAGCCTTCGAAGGGAAGGTATCCCCTATGGCCCGTTGATTTAGGATGGACATACAAGATTGCTAGACGGCCAAAATCACGTGGTCCACACTTCCTCACGCCCATCCATTTCAAACACTGGGAAAATCCGGCGCCCCTCCATTTCAAATACTGTGAAATTTCTGGCGCCCCTCCATTTCAAATGATACCAAAATCACGTGGTCCCCACTCCCTCGCGCCCCTCCATTTCAAACACTAGGAAATTTCTGGCGCCCCTTCGTTTCAAACGATACCAAAATCACGTGGTCCCCACTCCCTCGCGCCCTCTATTTCAAACATTGCAAAATTTCTGGCGCCCCTCCATTTCAGACACTGCGAAATTTCTGACGCCCCTCTGTTTCAAACGATACCAAAATCACGTGGTCCCCACTCCCTCACGCCCCTCCATTTCAAACACTACGAAATTTCTGGTGCCCCTCCATTTCAAACACTATTTCTAGCGCCCCTCCATTTCAAACGATACCAAAATCACGTGGTCCCTACTCCCTCACACCCCTCCATTTTAAACACTGTGAAATTTCTGGCGCCCCTCCGTTTCAAATGATACCAAAATCACGTGGTCCCCACTCCCTCGCGCCCCTCCATTTCAAACACTGTGAAATTTCGGGCGCCCCTCCATTTCAAACGATACCAAAATCATGTGGTCCCCACTCCCTCATGCCCCTCCATTTCAAACACTACAAAATTTCTCGCGCCCGGAACCTCCCGCAGCACTTCTCCGCGGCTAGCTTGGCTCGCCGAAACTCGACAACATGCACTCCTTAGCCAACAGTATACCGGTGCTGCATCAGCTGCGGTCCCATCCAAAGCATCATTGCTGCTTCACCGATGTCCATCGCACCCGACCTTGGTCACCAAGTCCGTCGTTGTCCACCACACCTGATTTCTTTTTCCCACTTTCCCTTCCACGATGCCGAATCCATCAACAACTTCCCAAGATCTGCATCAATACCGCCGGCATCCTTACCACCCGTACCTTACCTGAACCGTCGTGCAGTGCACCGATTGAACCTCGTCCACCGTGGTCAAGCCGGCATCGAGCGCCCAAGATCTGCTTCCCCGACACAAACAACCAACGCAACCAAAGCACCCTGGCTGACAAGGATGTCACCCGTGCCGGTACGAATGATGATTAGAAGCCTATCTGACCATGGTAACCAAATCACCAACTCTTTTTTTATTTTATCAGCAGTACAACAGGTTCAAGCCTGCCGCAGTGAACTGCATTTTTCTAATCGTCCTATACACCCAGTCAAAGCGCACGCCTGTTCTTCGTGCTAGATACTACGGAGTAGGTCACTAGACATGTTGGTTTGCATTCGCTACTCTACAAATTTGAAGTCATGCACATGTTCTTAGCTACTCCGAACAATAGTAATTGCCTGTTATCGTGTAGTTCTTGCAAAATGTAAAATCAGTGGAAAATATTAGTTTGGATTCCCTGCTCCACAATTACTAAATCTATCTGGTTCGTCCTGAGATAAGTTGCTATTATTGTTTCCTCCTTGGCATCGTTATGCTATTCGGTAGTACCCGTTTAGACTCGTCATACTACTTCATTATAATTTTGTTGTTACCATCTGGTTCTTCAAAAGCTGCAACACTAACTATTTTCTTTTTCTTGCATAGAGCCCAGAATGGGACAATTAACATGATGGTTTGCATAGCCTCTTCTACAGGTTCACAAAGCGAGACCATTATTTCCTTATCTGGTGTTGGTTCGTCCTAATCAATGGCATAACTGTCCTCTACTATGTAGTTCACTCGTGGTTTGCATTCCTGCTCTCGAAGTTCTCTTATGATGTCATATTTCTATATGGTTGATGCCTAGCTATGACAGAAACTGCATGACATTGTGTAGCTCACCGTAAATTCTGAGTCACCGTACGTCTCTTGCATTCCAAGAAATACCACTGCTTCCATATATATTTTCTTATATGACCTTCCTAGTTTATATTTGCTGAAATTCTAAAAAACACTTAATTGCTCATTTCATTGTAGGCACACTTGTCTAATGATTGTTTGTCTTGATCTACAGGTTCACGTGCGACACTACTATATCTTGCATCTCGTTCTGGTTCGTCATAAGCAACGACATAACTATCCTCTACAATATATAGTTCATTCCTTGTTTTCATTCCTGCTATACAAGTTCTCGTATGATGCGATTATAATTTCTATTTGGTTCATTCTAAGCTATGAGTAGTTTGTCCTGTTTGTTGTATTAACTTGTTATTACTTAGTTTCAGACTGCAATTATTGCTATTCCCACCAAAGAGGGGGCTGCAAGATCATGTCTCAAGGTGGTTTTCCAATGTAGCTATCACACTCAAAAGGAGATGTAGTTGATGGATTGAGAAAGCAAATTGACGACAATGCAATCAAGTTGATTTTCAACTGAAATGCTGAATTTTCTTTCCCGAGCGTTGATATTATGTAATATTTTTAAGAAGTTTGCAGATGATGTAATATCTAGATAACTCGCATAGGCCATATAGGCATTTTTTTGAGTTGGGCCATGTAGGCATTTAGTTGACCCCGTCCGCGCATGGTGGTAGGCGGTATCATAACTGCACCAGCCAGGTCGATCAGGTAAGAGTTTAGGTCTTTTTTATTTGCCCTTATTGTATTAGGCCTACCATGAATAGTAAAAGATGCTCACTAATTGTACTCCTTTTATGATATTTGCCTGGGCTTCATAAAGGCTGAAACTGTAGGTGTCCTCGATGCCTACTGTCAGGTGGATACCAGTAACATGCTAGAATAGTAATAGGCAAAACAGTAACAGGCTAAAACAGTAACAGGCCAAAGCAGTAACAGACTAGAACAGAGGCAACCCAGCTCAGTAATGGGCCAGATTAGTAATAGACCAGAAAAGTGGCAGGTCAGAACAATATAGGACCAGAACAGTAACGGAAATGAACAATAGATGGCCAGAATAGTAACAAGATAGAATAGTAGCAGGCCGAAAATATTACCATACAGGAACAGTAACAGGCCAAACATATTGGCAGGCCAGAACAGTTGCAGGTCACTGGTGGGCCTAAGAAGTTGATCGACGGTATGGTAAAAGGCCAGAACAGTATCAGACCTTCTCAAAAGTGGGTCGTTCGTAGGCAGCCTAGAACGAGCTGTGAGAATAGTGACGGGCTGACCGTGGGCCATAACAGTATCAGGCCTACTTGACGCAGCCTATTAATGGGCCACGCACTATTCAAACAATGTGGGCTTCTGTAGGCCGAAACAGTAATGGGCCTGACATTTACGGGTCGCTGCTGGCCACATCTTTGGGCCCATTTCAAATAGTGCCGGACGAAACAGTAAGTGGCCGTAGTCTTATTGTGTTCTCCTAATGGGCTGGCCCACTTAATTATTAGCAGGCCTTGGCTGGGCCTGGCTTCTACCACGGTTCCTGTTGCCGTTAACGGCGGTAACTAGGCATTAACGGTGTTTGCCATGTGGCATTTTGCATGACATCAGCAGTCAACGCGGCTGGCGGACAGATCTACGACGGAACATGTTTTCGTGGCTGAAGGGTGTGATCCGCCATGGTAAAAAACGTGGTAGATTCTTTTGTGACAGGGCTTTTACCACAAAGGGCATCCGTCGTAGAAGACTTTTCAGCCACGAAAAACGGGCCTTCAACTATGAAAATCGTCCGTTGTAAAAGCCAACTTTTCTTGTAGTGTGATCTAGGTGCAAGCGTCTCAACAATTCCAAAGAGTCTTTTTAACAAGTTAAATCTCAGCTCTTTTGAGATCACCGAGTTAAAATTGCATCTAGCAGATTCTACCTACAAACAAGCTGTAGGAATTAAGAAGAATACTTTACTATACATTAAATGCTGTCCTACTCTCATTGATTTTGTTATTGTTGAGATTCCTGAAGATGCTACTACTCCTATTATATTAGGTCATCCTTTCTTAAGAACTATTATGGCTTTGATTAATCTACATGAAGGGAACGTGAAGCTTTAATTGCCTTCACGGGATCCTTTTGTTATTCATTTCCCCGGAAAGAAGAAAGCCAAGCATGATGAAAAGGAGGCCATCACTTTGATGGTCAACTACTTTGGAGTGGTTGTTCCACTCATCTGGCCTAAGTGAGCAACATTGAGGTCAAGCTATTGACCATAAAAGAGCGCTTCATGGGAGGCAACCCATGTGAAATAAAGGTTTGAGTAAAGTTTTTAAGTTTTAGTTTTAGTTTATGTTTAATAAAGAGTGCTAGAAAACTCCAATTGAAGATAAAGAGTTCGGTAGTACTAAAAATCCTGCTTTATTCATGCTGTTGTTAGTCGACAATATTTACTGTCAATTTTCTATAAAAAACAAGGTATATAACTAAGTTACAGGAAAAGAAATAATTTATGAAGAAATAGAATTTTTTTTGATGCATACAGCGAGTTTAACGACCAACTATACAGCGGGAATAAAAATTTTGGCCGTATAGTTCTGGTCATATAGATACCTTGGCCATCGTCAATTTTACTTTCATCTGTACTGAGAGTTTAACGACCAACTATATGGCAGGAATAAATATTCCAGCCATATAGCTCCGGTCGTATAGATATCGGTGCCTCCGTACAAATTCTTTTCCAATGTACTGAGAGTTTAACGACCAACTATACAGCGGGAATAAAAATTCCGGTCGTATAGATATCGATGCCTTTGTATATTTCTTTCCCAGGGACAAACATTTTGACGACCAACTATACGGTGGGAACACATTGTTCAGGCTATATAGTTCCGACCGTATAGCTACACCGCTAGGAGGAAACCCTAAAATTTTGATAGAAGGCCAACTATATGGCGGGAATGCATTGTTCTGGACATATAGTTGCGCCCGTATAGCTGCTTCTGACCACAAAATCACACGGGAAGGTACCTCCAACTCCAAAACTTCAATCCTTTTTCTCTCTTCTACCTCCAAACTCTCTCAAAACCTCAAGAGACCTTTATCTCTACTCAATTTCGTTCGATTTCCTCGCACACAAGTGGTCTATGATATGTTTCTCCTCCAATCCTCCAATTAATTTTTGCAAATTCATCTTCGATCTATTGCCATTATCAATCTAGGGTGAGATCTACTATGAACCAATTGCCATGATTTTCTTGCCTAGATTATTATTTTGAAAAGATTCTTTAGTGTGGTATAATGAGGAATATGTTGTACTTACTATTGTTGGATCAAAAAGTTTTATTTTTGTCTTTCTTCAATGTTTTAGATAATGAACACAAGGAGCCAAACTCATGCTCGTGCCACCGCTAGCGCTTTCTCGAGCTGTCGCTCAAGAACGCATGGGGATACGATTCAGGGATGAGCCCCAACGTGATCGCTTCAACAAGATCAAGAACCGCGAAGTGAAGGCCACCAAGTGGGCTTGTCCCATTATATTGAACCAACTCGGTATTTATAATGACTTAAATTTACTTTGCAATAGAGCTGTCCTGCAAAACTTTGTGTACAATGATGTGCCTACTTATCGCCGTTAACCATTGAATTCCTAAGTTCGTTGCAAATCATCGTTAAACAATGTGCAAATCACCGTATTTAACCATTGAATTCCTACTCATGAACAACAACTACACTTTAACTTTAGATGAATGGTGCGCATGTTTTAATTTGCTAAACCATGGTGATAATGCTTTACGCACATCCTACACTGGTTTAGACCCTTCCCCTGAACAATATTATAATGGAATGAGTTTCACTACTAGAGTAAACAAGGGGAAGAATATTCAACATCCTGCAATTCGCTATTTGTTCTATGTTATTGCTAACACCTTGTAGACATGTAATGAGTTCACGAGACTCAACGAGGAGGACATCTTAGTGCTTGCAAAGGCTGCTTACATCAACTGTGGCTTGTCACTCAACTTGGGTGCCATCCTTGTGCGCTACTTGAGCACCAAGCCTCCCAAAGCCAAGGACCAATCGCAGGTGGAGGCGTCTTCACCGTGCTTGCCACTGCCCTAGGCATCAACCTAGGTGAGTTGCAACCCGTGCTAGGTGAGCGACGTGTTGGTTTCTCTACTTTAAAAGCTTGTGGAATGCTCACTATGAGAGGTGGTGTTTATTATCTGCATATTGCTGGAGCTGGGCGTCTCTACCCCGCTCCTATGCCTAATGGTCTTTTCTCTATCGAGGAAGGACGTTTTCTATATGACTTGCATGTTGAGCAACACCAACCCGAGGAGGAGGTTCCGGAGGAGGATGAGGACCAAGAGGAGGAGCAAGAAGTTCCTTATCAAGAGGAGCAGCCATCAACCCGGTTCGCTACATACCAAGACTTCCAAGAATTTGGAGGGACTATGGAGAGGATGCATAACCTCTCTTTGAACCTTCGAGGAACAACTAGTAACCTCTCAACTCAATTTGCAAACTGGAGTAGTGACTTTTTCCCGCCACCACAATGATTTGAAGGGCTTGCAAAAGCCTAAGCTTGGGGAAGTTTCCTCATGTATCTTTATTTGCCGTTCGTTTGCTTCTATTTATTTCAAGGTTATGTTTTTAATTCGAGTTTATAAGCACTCGTGTTGGTTTCCCCAACACCTTATTTTTAGTTCTTTCTATTTGCTTTTGATATTTTCTAGCCGAGCTTTCCCGCCAATTTTCTATTATTTAAACCCCCTCTCTTAAAAACCACAAAAAGATTTTCTCCATTTTTCCTTATTTTCCCTCTTTCTTTTCTTTCCACCTCGAGGTTCTCATGTATTTGTAGGAGAGTGATTGACTTCGAGTTTCCAAGAAACAAAAAAAGGAAGAGATAAGTGGAACCAAAACATGAGAGATATGCCTTATGACTCCCCACTTTTGAAGTTTGAGAAACCCATGCTAGTTAGTAGTAAATGTTGAGATATTATATTGGTGAAGTGAGTCTTTGTATTGTAGTAAGATCTTCGTTTGCATGGGTATTTAATTGGGTACATTTTGTTCTAGCTCTCGTAATTAACCAAGTCTTACCTAAAAATTGCTAAACAATTGTAATAAGAAAAAAATTCACAATCGAAGGCTTCGGTGATGTAGTGCTTAGTCTTGAAGGCTTATTTCTACAGACACTCAACACCACTGAAAATGTTGATTGATTTGATAGCTCTCTTTAAAAGGATTTGTTCGATTTAATTAATGTTTAGCGGTTTTTGTGAGCATGCCAAAGTTTGACTTATTAATCATAAGAATGATATAGCTTTATGCGTGTCAAACTTCATTGGATGCCAACAAATCCGCTGGCCTACGAACGATCTTCATGGAGGAAACTCCTAGATTTCGGCTATGAGTTGATTAAACACTTGTAGCAATAATGCTATAGTGGGTAAGATTCTTGGCACTCCCGGGTAGCTGTAATCACGATGGAAACACTCCTCTGGGTGTTATGAGTAATCATTATGCAAAAGGAACAAAAACCTTAGTGATGCCACGAGTGTCCATCATAGCATGATAAACTAATATTTTTTTGGCATGCTCTCAATTACTTAAGAACTGAAATTCTTGAAGAACAATGAATAGAAAAGTAGTGCTTGAAAAGTCTTGATTTATTGATGTGGAGAATTGAGATACTCTAGTGTATATGCTTTTCATGAAAACTCTCACACTCTCAATTTACATGATTATACTTTGTTCAAAGGCAAGCCTATGACTTTATTACATGACATGGAATAAAGTTTACTCATTTAAATCATCCATGTTAACAATAATTTTTCTACGCTATAAGGATGCATAAAACCCATATGATATGCTTGCCATTACTCTATCAATGTTGAAGTTTTTTAGATTTATGAAGTGGAGGAAACATGAGACTAACAATCATGAGTAAGATCACCTTCTTGTTATTTCAGTTTAAATGATGAGTTCCTTTTTGATTTTGGTTTTCTTGCCCAGGGACGATCAAGATTAAGCTTGGGGAGGTTGATAGCTCTGAAATATAGCTATCCACGTCCATATTTAAACTGGATATTATTCATATTTTTGATGAAATATCTCTCTAAACCCTCCCACTAATGCCTAATATTCAATGGGGTATGCAATCCTTTCTTTTATATTTTTCCTGCATAGATAATGTCGTTTGAAGATGGGAATCACTACATTAAAGTCAAAGATACGAGATTTCCAACAACCAAAAGAAACAAGGAGTCGTGAAGCGGAGGCAGACGCTTTAATGACTAACTATACGTCCGGAGCAAAATTCTGGCCGTATAGTTCCAGTTGTATAGTTGGCGCCGCCACCGTTAGGTCAAACAGAACAACTTTCGTGAAGGGACACCTATATAAAGAAGCCTCGAGCGAAGAGAAAAATCCCAGCCTCGTCCAAAAGTCTCTACCCCAGATCATAAGCCACCTCCAAATCTCAAAACCCTTCTCCATCTCCATAGCCATATTCCACCACTTGTAATAGTAGATATGTTCTTCGATTGGTGACATTGTAAGACTATTGCTATCAATCTCATGATTTTCATTATAATGTTTGTGATTGTTGATCTCATCTCTATGTGTGAGTAATTCTCCTTGGGCTAAGGGCTTCGGCCTAGCCATGTAGCGTTTGTGCATGTTATTTATTATAGATGGGATCATGTATTAGTTTGTATGACATGATGATTATTGTATCCTCTCTTCCCTCAATCCAAGGACTTGTCAGGTACCCAAGACCCCAAGGGTTGAGCCAGGTATAGGGAGTATGAGTAATGACTGACCTGCAGGTTGGGAATCCTAGTGACAGAAGGGGTAGTATAGCTGTATGTGAGGTATTTACTTGGGATTAACGGTCATATCATGTAACATCTCAAAAATATTAAAAGAGAATATCATTTTCTAATTAACCAAAATTAGGGTTAACATAAACTTCTTATCTTAAACAATTATGAGTGTGTTTGTTAATGATGTATGAATTCATGTCATGCTATGTTTGATTGTTATATATGTTGAGAAATAGTTTAAGGATCAAATCAAGATCATCTAGGTCCAATCCAAACCAAATCAAATCAAAAGAAAATCTAATTATGTAGCATATGACCTAATGGTCATTTTTGCCAAAGTTAACACCTAGCCCACTTTGGGCATCTCTAGTAAATGATTTCAAACAGAAACAATTCCATTTCTTTTCTCCCCTTGCTACACCAAGTGAAAATGAACCTACGTAAACTTTCAAAACTTACAGAAACATTTTCAAATCCATTTGAGGGGATTTTCAAAATTGAATCAAGTGTAGGCATCAAGATAGCCATTTTCCAAAGACCACTCAAACCTTCACCACTTGGCAAACATTAGCAACCAGAGACACCCAAGCATATGACCAACACACCCACCAAAAAGTATTTGAAAATTCAAATGTTTAGTTCATGCGGCCATTTGATCGAGCACTTAGTGAGCACAGTACAGCTCTACCAACTATATATTGTTGTGATAAATCTAGTGATCATCTTTGTACTCGACACAACTCCACTACTAGCCCACGATCACCCCCAGTACCAGCCCATACGATTGAGCCTCTCTCACTTGCCAATTGGACTAGTGCCACCCGTACCCGAGCGTGCCATGCCGGCCGGACATGGACACGACGCCACGAGCCTCGCCGCCCTCGCCTACGATGTCTAGAAGGTAGCCCTTACCTAACTGTACTCACCAGTACACGCCTCGACCAACGACATGCAGTAGAGAAGCCAGCGCAACCGCGCCCCTCTTCTCTGTCTGCCATACCGACGCGCATGCTAGAGCACCGAGTCGCCCCGCGTAGCCACGCCGCCCCTCGCTCTCCCCTTGCATAAAATGCAATCGCCATGACGCCAGCGCCCTCCTAGACACGCCCATTCGACGTCGCGCGCCCCGTGACCACTGTACGCCATGACGAACACCGTGGTACCTGAGCACAGCATGGACGTCTCCAGTCTTATTAAGACCGCGCCTCGCCATGCCACTATGCACATGACAATCGTCGCAGAGCACCGTGTCAACCTAGGCCCTCAGCCATGCCAATACCACCCTGTAGCAACGTCGCCGATGAGCCCGAGCCATGCCGCAATGCTCCCTTGCTGGGGGTATAAATGGACCCCTCCCCTGCCTCCAAATGCACACCATTGGACTCACCACTCCCCCAGAAGCCCCTCTGACCCATCCCCAGAGCAAGGCAAGCACTGCATCACCGGAATTTCGCTGAAGCTTGCCCTGCTATGGAGGAACGGAGCCATCTATTGGAGCCGCCCTAGGAGCTGCCGTGACCACCATTCAAACTACTGTCGCCTACCAGCTCGTTCACCCACCTCGACGTTCCTAGCTGGAGCCCTGGTAAGCCCCTGACGACCCCCGCCGTAGAACTAGGGTTGAAATCCCCCGTGCTCCGTGCGACGGAGACGATGATGCTGAGCCGTTGACCGTGCTCTAATCGCGTGGCCCATATTAGCTAGTACCGCTTCGTGTTAGAAGAGCCGCTAACATGTGGGACCAGCGTTAGTGCAGCCCGCTGCGCGCGCCGTGCAGTTGGGCCGACCCAGTAACGTTCCCGCGCATCGCCCAACAATTCAAATGTGGATTTTCCTTTTTATTCAAAACCCTATTCTGTCAGTGATTTCAAAATTGCATTCAAAGAGATTTACTAAACCAAATTGCATGATTCGAATTTTGCTAGAAATTATCTAACAACTCCTGTTGTATTCAAACAGTTTGAAATTATAGATCACTCACAGAAAAAATAACAAATAAGAGACTTTTCCAACTTCAAACATTTTTATAAAATCAACCATAAAATCTTTTGAGTTGATTCCAACTCTCAAAAATCACATTTGTCATGCTATATCTAAATATGTAAAAATATTTAGTTTTACATGCAGTAGTCTTGGGCTAGTACTAATAGAATGCCATATAGCCATTTCTAGTCATGTTAACTATATTAAATAGTAATATTCAACTTTGTAATATATGACAACTATTTTAAATCACATTCCCAAGTACTAGAATATGTGGTGATGACATATGTCCACATGATCCCATATTTTAATTGGAGAATATTAAATCTTAAGTATTTTTCAATGAGTAGAAATTGCATTTCTAAAATAAGATAAATCAGAATATGTCCATATTTCATGTGATGATTGAGATGATGCTAGATCATCTAGTGTGAGCCCTTGTGTGCTAAATAAAAGTAGTTAAGTATTGTTTGGTGATTGTGTACCTCGTATTTAGTTATAGACGCTAGTACCGACCCGGGCTACAAGGAGGCAGAGTTCTACAAAGAAGAAGAAGAGAACTTCGACAACTGTACCAACCAAGGCAAGCTAACTAATGAAAGCTCCACTATGCAAGTTGACTTGTGCAGATACCCTACGCATACTATTGAGATGCAACTTTACCAATTCCTAGTTTTACCTACAAGCTTTACTTTTCCCTTTACTAAAGTTTCTTAAATAGTACTTATTGATGATTAGTGGAAAATGAAATAGATGCCCTCAAGAGCATAGAACTAAGCTTGAGTAGTTACACCTGATTAGCACCCCATCAACAGTGATACCCTCATTGGTAGTTGCTAGTGCTAAACTAAAATTGATCACTTTAGATGGGAACACTTGGAGAAAATGATTATGAAAACCTTGGAATGATGAGTCATTCTATTGAAATGTTTTGATATGTGTTATGAAACACAATGCTTTGGAGATGATACTAAATGAGGCATGTGCCTTGACTTTGATAAAAACTGATGGTTGGGTTCGGATGCGATACCATTCCAACTTTACCGTACAACCACAATACCTGAGTTGGGTAGGGCTTAACTGGAAGTTTATATGTCTTAGTATGGGTTCCCTCGTGGAAAGAGGTTAAGCTGAGGCTGCCTCGTGAATATGAATGTTCACCTATGCAGTTCCTGGGATGGCGGATGGCCATGGCTAGGAGGCCAAGCTCATAGGGGAGGTTCCTATACTAGGGTGTGTAATTAAAAGGTTAGGATTGATTATCCGCATACCAAGTATGATGATTCAGGGTTATCCCTGACGATGTATCGAATTTTGTGGTGAAGGTGTACCACCTTTGTAGAGTGTCAAACTATTTGAATAGCCGTGTCCGTGGTTATGGACAATTGGAATGGCCATACTGTTCCGTTATCAGATGTTTTCAAAATGACTTGTGACTTGAACTATGGCTTTGACTTGACCACAACAAGGTTGTGGACATGAAACTAGGTTCCCACTTAAGTAATCTAGATAACTAAAATAGGCCTTACTACTAATTACTTCTGAAATAAAACTAGCTTGTTGCAAATAAGCCCAGAGCTTAGGATTCCTACTAGAATTGTCTTACTTACATTAGTGATAGTTTGCGAGTACTTTAAAGGTACTCATGGCTTTGTACCTGGCTATTCCCATGGCCAGACTATGAAGAGGACTATCCGGAGGACGGACAGCAGGATGTCTACTATAACTAGGATCATCTCCCATCGTCAGCATTGCCTGTGGCAATGAAGATGGAGTCTACTATGTTTATTTCCGTTGCTTTGATGTGTATTAAGACTTGATCATGAGATCAACTATTTGTAAGACTATTATGGTTTGTAATGGATGATGTATTGTGCTACCAATTTTGTTATGTCTCGCAAAAATGGTAATCCTGGGATTGCGATGTACGGCATAACAGGCATCGGGACTTAAAAATCCAGGTGTTTACACATCACTATGCATATCATTAGTTCTCTTTCTTCTATGGATGAGACTAGTAGGTTATTGCTATAAGCGGTTGTGGAGGCAATAGCAATTATGGATGCACTGCCAACATATAATTTATCTTGCTCTGACAAT
Source organism: Avena eriantha (assembly GCA_910589775.1). NCBI lineage: Eukaryota > Viridiplantae > Streptophyta > Magnoliopsida > Poales > Poaceae > Avena > Avena eriantha. The sequence continues at coordinate 128,758,515 of OU342746.1, forward strand.
TACATGCATACTTTATCTTTATATTTTTATTCCCATCAGATGTTTTCCACAGCTACAGGTGAAACCGAACGCCCTAGGCCTTCTCTCTCCATCATCGACAACAATAAAAAGACGTAAACTATTGGTCCAGTAAAAACACAAAAGGAATTCTAAAACTCCTGAAGGTCCGTTAAAGTAACTTCACTATGCATCTGCTTCCCGAGGATTCGATAAACCTAGGTCTACTAGGGAAAAAGAAGCTATACTACATCCGTAATCCAGATCGAAGGTATCAACCTTCTACTGCTCCAAACCCTTGGTAAGTAGCTTTATGCCCAACCGGACTTGATCTGGGTTTGGATTGGTCGCCAGGATATCTTGAGCTGCAACAGTATTTTCCAATGGTGTTGAATACACCAGATCTCCCTTGTTGTCAAGCCGAGGTGCTCCCGGATCTCCCTCAAAGAGGATCTTGTGGACATCCGGATATTTGTTAGCCTACACGGGGCCTTTCCGGGTCTTTTGATGCTGTAGAGAGATGAACTGCTCTCCAGATGCAATGCGCTTCTTCTCTTTCTTGAGGTTGTTAGCCGCATCCAGGAGTACTTGACGACGTGCTTCTATGGCTTGGGCCCTGTCTTCCAATTCTATAGGTGTAAGCTCTGTAGTAGTAGGGATTGGCGTAGTTAACGCATCTCCGATGAGTTTAGGTGCACCAGCGGTACTTACTTATCCATCCACAAGAGTTTCCTTCGGCTCGTCTGGGATTAGGGTTCCATCCGAGTCTTCCTCATAATCCTCGGCAACTACTTCCTCAGCTGGAGGATCTTTTGCTAGGGTCTTCTTCTTATTTTCCTTCTTGGTAGCGCCGGTAGCAAAGATGGCTTTTGGTCTGTTTCCTAGAGTTAAGCTCTCATCAGTACATTCCGACATCTAGATGTCGGGATTAGCTCTGAGGTCCATATCACCCTGCGATTTGGGAGAGTTTTCTCCGGATCCTTCATCCATGGCTTCTCCTTCTTCTGCAGCTTTGGAGTTATACTCCTCTTCATACTTCGCAGATAACTTTCGGAAATCCGCCGATGTCATTGAATCATCCGAAGATGCCGGTAAGTTGGTGTTTGTTCCGATTGCCTCTAGCACCGAGTCTTTGTTGTCTCTAGCATCGGTAGATCCGGATCCAACATATCCGACAAAGTGCAACGTGTGCGTCCTGAGGTAGTTGCGACTTTCCTCGTGGGCTTCCTCGAAACCTCTAATGGTCTCAAGAACCTCATCCACACTTGCGCCTTGTAGCATTATACACCTCAACATGTGCCTCAGGAAAGGTTGATTTGTTCTGGCATTGGCAGAGCCAGAACCAAAGTTGTTGTCTTGTTCCTCCTAGATTTCAACCTCGATGGGAAGATCGATCTGGGATTCGAGCTCGCTAGGAAGATCCACTCCAGATTTGACGTTCACCGTAAGATCCGCTCAGGCTCAGCTTTCTCCACTATCTGCGTGTTAGGTGCGGGCTGGGTGGGATTGGGATTTTCCGGGATCCGGAACTCTGCCACCTCCGCAGATAAAGTGGACCCAGAAGATTCTTCTGTCTCTATCATCACCATTGGGGTGGGTGGGGCAGGTTTAGAGAAACCGATGTAAACACCTATCTCACCAAAAGACATGATGGTGTAGGCAGTAACTACCTCCCTAGCCAAAATCCAGGTCTTGTCAAGAACGATGAGAGGGACGTCACTGGTGTAGAGGATGCGGCCGACGGCAATTGTCTCGCCAATTCTGATTCTTGTAGATTCCGCTCGGAACGCAGATCCGAAGCTCACTTGCCCCACGGTGGGCGCCAACTATCATCGGATTGATGAAAAGTAGACCATGAGGGGATCCTCGAGGCGTGCGGAAGAGAGGGGTGTGAGACATACGGTGTTCTAGGACGGTGAGCACACAAGTTTACCCATGTTCGAATCCGCCGGCTTTGGACGGATCCTACTCCTGCTATTAATCCAGTAATACGGCAGAGCCAAAATATGGGTTACAAGGGTTTCGCCTATGCGATTTGAGGTTGTAGACTATTGTGGGGTGCCCTAAAGGCTGGTCCCTATGTCGGCTTATATAGATATATGGCCTAGGGTTTATAGGAGAGACCTATCTGGCTACGACTAAGAGTCAGTTACAGAGTACATCTTGAACTACAAGTAACACTACATGCTTATGTCGGTAAGTCTTCTAGGCCTTCTCATAGATAGACTGGACTCTGTCTCTTCTCCCTGACTGGGCCGCCCGTGAAGCAAAGCTCTAACCCGAAGTGGGCCACCCTGGTCAGTGAGGCACAGTGAGGATACCCGGAAAGTATATCCCCAACACCGGGATAGCCATGAACAAGTACCTTCGGCTAGTGTCCGGTGAAATACCTTGCCATCCATGCTTTCACCGCTAACGGGTGTGCGGTCGACTTCCTCAAGAATGTTGTGCCACTTTCTGGACGCATGTTGGATGAGCCCCAGTGGTTGATCATGGCTTTCTCGCCACGTTCCATGTGAAATTTTATGTACGTCGGGTCACAAAGGTTGTGTTCGTCGAACGCTAACTTCGCGCTCTTCCAGTAATTGTCCGAGTTTTGGTTGGCGCCAGTGAAGGGATCCATGTTCACCGCTTTACAGGCATCAGCGAGGCAAAGGTCCTCAAGCGACGTCCACTTGACCCAGGGCTCCGTCGACGAGGTGCCCGCCTTTTTTTGCCTTTGGCTCTAGACTTCGCTAGAGCCACGACATCCTCTTCGGCGTCCTCATCGACCTCCTCGGCCTGGGTCTGCTCGGCGAAATCCTAGGACTCGATGCCATTTTCGGTGCTGGCCTGGGACTATTCTTGAGTGAAGAAAGATGCATTGCCGGCCGCTGTTAACCCTGCGGAGATCATGCCCTGCATGTAGTCTTCAGTTGACATTCCGCCGAACATGTTCTAGGAGCCCGCCTCTCCGTAGGTTGCGGGCGACGAACTTCCAGCGAACTGAAGAGGACCGCGGCGCATGGACAACGAAGAAGCACTGTATGTTGTTGAGATGGAGTATGGAATATTGATGTCGATGTTGAAGGCCGGAGGGGGCGAGGTGCGGGGTAGGGGAAGAGCGTGTTGGGGTTGAACCCGCCGTCAAACTCGGGGGAGGAGTACCTCTGCCGTCGGTTCACCTGGCTCTCCTAGAACATGGATGGCGAAAATCAGCGAGAAACGGATTGGCAAGGTGACGCTTGGCTGGCTCCCCCAAACACCGCCTTACTGTGTACGCACCACCTCCTCCCTCTTTGCCTGGGCCTCGGCCGCCGCATGAGCCTCTGCGAGCACCTTCACCTCCTTGTCCTTGTCTCTCTATCTCTATGACTGTTGGATTCGACCTTTCTCTTCTGGCATATGGTTATCCACGTGGCGTCGGTGACGCCAGTAGGTCTCGGTGTCGGTGCTCTTGGCTTCCTTGCCTTCTTCTCTATCATTTCGCTGGCGGTGGATCGGGGTTTGGCAAAACCCTTTGGCGACATGGCGGGCAGGAGCTTGGCAAACTAGCGAGAGATGTGGGGAAATGGAGAGGGAAGGCGGGAGGAAAGATGAAAAGGGCGGGAACTCAGCCTCCTCTCGCCGACAAGGTTGGCCCACCAGATTTTTTGCTACGTACAGTGTTCCCAGGGCGTTCCCAGCACCACGGGATCGACCTGGGAACACCAGATGAATGTTGGACCAAATCCAGATGAAACTAGCATCCTGGGAATGCGATTGGGTGAAAAAACACCGTCTGGACGAGAGAAAAAACGCCCTGGGAATGACATCATAGGAATCCAAGTGGAGATGCTCTCAGCCTCTACAACAACGAATTGCCCTAGCGCTCATACGGATGCACACAGCCAAAAAAAGAAAAAAGAAAAGTCCCGCTACAGTGACCCATTCGTAAAAAACACACCAAACCGCTACGTATGATGAATCTGAAATATAGCCATCTACGTCCACATTTAAACTGGATATTATTCATATTTTTGATGAAATAACTCTCTAAACCCTGCCACTAATGCCTAATGATCAAAGGGGTATGCAATCCTTCCTTGCTATTTTTCCCGGTGCAGATAATGATGTTTGATGATGGAAATCACAACATTAAAGTCAAAGATACGAGATTTCCAACAACCCAAAGAAACCAGGAGTCGTGAAGTGGAGACAAACGCTTTAACGACCAACTATACAACGGGAATAAAATTATGGCCGTATAGTTCCGGTCGTATAGTTGCCATCGACACTGCTAGGTCAAACAGAACAACTTTTGTGAAGGGACCCCTATGTAAAAAGGCCTCGGGCGACAAGAAAAGAGAGCTATTTCCGATCACCAGCTGCCCCCAGATCTCCATCCACAACACCGAAGAGCCGCCGGAGGAATAGGCTTTAGATCTAATCTCCAAACCATTCTTCACCACCATAGCCATATTCCACCACTTATAATAGTAGATCCCATGATTCCCATTGCAATGTTTATGATCTTTGATTTCATCTCCGTGTGTGAGTAATCCTCCTTGGGCTAAGGGCTTGGGCCTAGCCATGTAGCTTTTGTGCATGTTATTTATCATAAATGGGATCATGTATTAGTTTGTATGACATGATGATTATTGTATCCTCTCTTGACTCAATCCAAGGACATGTCAGGTAATCAAGACCCCGAGGATTGAGCCAGGTATAAGGAGTATGAGTAATGAATAATCTGCAGGTTAGTGATACGTCCAAAACGTATCTACTTTCCCGAACACTTTTACTATTGTTTCTCCTCTATACTTGTGTGATTTGGATGCAACTAATACGAACTGATGATGTTTTCAGCAGAATTGCCTTGGTGTCTACTTTTTGTGCAGAAAATCAACTATCAGGAAAAATCCCGGAAAATATGCCAAAAATCCTATTTCACCTGAAGACTCCAGGAGCCAGAATACGAGACGGAGAAGAGCCCTAGGGTGGCCACACCACCTGGTGGCGCGGGCCAGGCCTGGCCGCCCCAGGGGGTGGTGTGGGCCCCCCAGGCACCCCCTCAGCCTCTATCTTCGCCTATAAGGAGCCTTCTGACCTAAAAACTTCGAGGGGTTCGATGTTTTTCCAGAAGGAGTTCCGCTCCGCCGCCACCACCATATTCCACGAAACAGCACCAGAAACTCCGTTCTGGCACCCTGCCGGGACGGGGAATTGGAAGATCATCGCCATCATCATCACCATCGCTTCTCCATCGACCATCCATGTTTCCCCCATCTATGAGTGAGTAATCCCCCACTGTAGGCTATGGGGATAGTAGGGATTGGATGAGATCGTTCATGTAATGGCATCAGATTGTTAGGGCATAGTGCCTAGTATCTTTTATTAGTGCTTTATGACTTTGTTGCGACTTGTTGTGCTTAATGCTTGTCACTAGGGCCCGAGTGCCGTGATTTCAGATCTGAACTTCTTATTGATTCATTATGATAGTATTGTTCTTGGTCTTATCTGCAAGTTGTATACACATGTCGTTGTCCAGAACCTATGGCCCCGAAGTGACAGAAATCGGGATAACCGGAAGGGAAAGGCTTTGATGTGAGGATCACGTGTGTTCACGGAGTGTTAATGCTTTGCTCCGGTGCTCTATTAAAAGGAGCACCTTAATTGCCAGTAGTTCCCTAGAGGCCCAGCTACAAACGGGCTGGCAGGACAAAAGATGTTCTGCAAGTTCTCATTGCGAGCACGTATTACTATATATGGAACACATGCCTAGGATTGTCTAGTACTTGGATGCTTTATCTTATTTATCTGCAATTGCCCTATGTTCTGATTGCTATGTGAATTGTCTTGTCCATGCAACGCCCGTCCATCCATCCCTATGCCTACCGCACTCGAATCCCACTGTTTACTGCTTTTGTTACTACTGTCTTTGCTTTACTACTGCTGTTACTTTACTATTCCTACTACAAAATTGTTGCTACTGATAAACTGCTGTGAGCAAGATTGTTTCCAGATGCAGCTGAATTGACAACTCAGTTGTTAAGGCTTATAAATATTCTTTGGCTCCCCTTGTGTCGAATCAATAAATTGGGTGTCACTTCCCTCGAAAATACTGCGATACACCCCCTATAATTGTGGGTCATCAGTTAGGAACCCCAGTGACAGAAGGGGTAGTATGGCTGTATGCGAGGGATTTACTTGGGATTAACGGTGACATCACTATGCATATCATTAGTCCTCTTTCTTCTATGGATGAGACTAGTAGGTTATTGCTATAAGCGGTTGCAGAGGCAATAGAAATTATGGATGCACTGTCCACATATAATTTATCTTGCTCTAACAATTACATGCATACTTTATGATTATCTTTTATTCCTGTAGATGTTTTGCATAGCTATAGGTGAAACCGAAAGCCCTAGGCCCTCTCTCTCCATTATCGACAACAACTAAAGTCAGCAAACTCTTGGTCCGATAAAAACACAAAAGGAATTCTAAAACTCCCAAAGGTCCGTTAAAGTAACTTCACTATGCTTTCTGCTTCCCGATGATTCGATAAACCTAGGTCTACTAGGGAAAAAGAGCTATACTATATCCATAATCCGGATCGAAGGTATCAACCCTTTTTTTGGCGCCATTGTTGGGGAAGCAATAGCTACCCCGGTGAGGTTAGTAGGAACCTTGCTAGTTTTAATTCTTGTTTTTAATTTTTAGTTTGCTTTCAGTCTTTATTTGAAAAACCAAAAAAATATTTAGTATTTAAATTCTTGCTTTTACTATTATAATTCTCTATATAAGAAAACCCAAAAACATAGGAAATGTGGCTGAAAAGAATCTTGGGGAGTTTGCTACTCCCAACAATGATTATTTGCGTACTCCTATTACCCAGCCAGCAATTGTTGCTGATGAGTATGAAATTAAACCCTACTATTTAAGTTTGGTTCAGCAGAATCAATTTGGAGGCTCTGTTGTTGAGGACGCAGGAATGCACTTGAATACTTTCACTGAAATGTGTGATATGATGCGCATAAAAGATGTTGACCCCGATGTGGTCAAATTGCGCCTATTTCCTTTCTCTCTTAGAGGAACAACAAAAGAATGGTTGCTATCTTTGCCTAGAAATACTATTACATCATGGGTGGAATGTACTTCTTTATTTATGACTAAAATTTTCCCACCTACAAAGACTATGCAACTAAGATCTAATATTACTGGTTTTAGACAGGAAGAGCGTGAGCCACTAGTGCTTGCATGCGAGAAGATGAAATAATGCATGAGAAACTGTCCTAGCCATGGGATGGAAGACTTGTTAATTCTTTTTTGACACCCTTACCATAGGGGAAGCCCCTACGATGTAAATTTTATATTAACAGAAGAGAAAGCACTATATAAAAGCCCAACGGAGAGAATTACATCAGGGGGAAAAAGTGAGCTAGAAAAAATAACATAGTTATAGAAAAGCAGATAAAAGCCAGTCCAGAAGGGGTTGTGCTAAGACTGGTTAATTCTCCATTTGTTTTATAATGCTCTTAACCCTGTGTCTATGTCTATGCTTGATACTGCAACTAGAGGAACATTTATGGGTAAACATATTACCGAAGCGAAGTAGCTGCTATACAATATGCAAGACAACCATGCCCACCGTCTACTGCTCTTGATTCACCGTATACAATATTACCAAAACAGCTCTACTGCTCTTGATTCACCGTATACAATATTACCAAAACACCTCTACTGCTCTTGATTCACCGTCTGTTTTGAGTAAGTTCCTTACACCACCACATACACATGCTACACACACTGCTACTACTGCTGAATCTGAAACTTCTGATACTTATGATGCTGCTTCTACCGTGCTTGATAAGAGTGGTTCATTAGGTCCTTTCCTAGATGCTACGATTGCTAGAACTATAGCTAGAAATAATAAAACTCCTAATGAAGACACTACTACACCTGTTAGCTCACCTGAGTCTAGTGAGAGTTATGATGCTGAAGAAGATTATGTTCAGATGACTGATGAGTTTATTGAAGAATGTAGGAACACCCATGATAGGAGCGCTGCTAAGAGTCTCCTTGAGAGGCGTACTATTAGACCCAAATTATCTCTTTATGCTAAGTTTGCTGCTTCTCCCATAAATATTATAGATGAAGATTATGATTTCTCTCTCGATTTATCTTACATAGCTACTGTCGAGAAAGAACATTTTTATGGGACTAAGAATGAAAGTGCGGTAGCACATATGAATGAACTTTCTACCATGAGTGGCTTGTTTTCTGATGATATTAAAATGCGTACTTACTTTGTTGCTAAGATTTTCCCTTTTTCACTGAAAGGAGAAGCTAATATTTGGTTTGGTAATTTACCTCCTAGATCTATTGATAGCCCTGAGTGCTTGATTAATACTTTCCTGCAGAAATATTTTCCTCCTAGTGCTAGACATGCTGTTTTGTAGGAACTTTTTGATTTTAAACAGGGAGAAAAAGAGGTATTGCCCAAATCTTGGGCAAGGTTTTGTGCTTTGATTCATGCACATGCTGGAAGTCCATTTCCTAAGAATGAACTACTTGATATATTTTATAATGGACTAACCGAAGAATCTAGGACATACCTAGATAGTTGTGCTAATTGTGTTTTCAGGAATAGGACTCCAAAGGAAGTTGAGGAATTAATGGCTAAAATAAGCAAGAATTATGAAGATTGGACTGCTCCTAAACAAGTTACACCTGAAGTAATTGTACCTGAACCATCTATTCCTATGCCTATTCCAACGTCAAAGAAGAGGGGAGTTATTGAATTAAATGATGAAGTCATGAAGGAAGCTAAGAAATGTCTTAAGGAGAAGGGAATTAAAGCTGCAAATGTCAAGAATTTACCTCCTATAGAAGAATTATGTAAGCATGTTCCCTACTCACCCACTATTGAGGTACACTCTCTCCAACACTTTGATGAAGGTGATATCCCTTACTTGAAACCTCCTGATCAATGCTTAGAAGAATTTGATATCTTTATTGTTAAGCAAGATAACTTTAATAAAAGGGTGCAAAATCATCTAATGGAAAACACTAGAGCTATTGTTGAGTTGAAAGATATTGTGGAAAGAACCTCTAATGATGTTAAAATGATTGTTAAACACTTTCAAATGGTTCAAACTCAAATAGATCAACTCGTTAGAGTGCAAAACGACTTGCTAGTCACTAAAGAAAAACATGCTTATGAAATTAGAACTAGAAGTGGTGCTGCTACCCAGGATCCTCTATATCCTGAGGGGCATCCCAAAAGGATTGAGCAGGATTCTCAACAAGCTGAAAATAGTGGTTCTACTCGTAAGAAAAGGAAAAAGAAACATAAAACTGTTGTAGAACCCTCTGAACCTGTTATAGATCCTAATAGTATATCTATCTCTTATGCTGAAACTGAAAGTGGTAATGAAGAAAATGAAGTTTCTAATGAAGAAAAAGTTGAAGAAGAACCTGAAAACCACACTAAGAATACTAAATACACCAAAGAAGATTTTATTGCTAAGAAACATGGTAGTGAAAGAGAACCTTGGGTCCAAAAACCTATGCCTTTCCCTGATAAGAAACACAAGTCAAAGGAAGATGAACACTATAATAAGTTTTGTGAGTGGATGAAGCCTTTATTCTTGCAAATTCCTTTGACTGATGCTATTAAATTGCCTCCTTACTCAAAGTATATGAAGGACATTGTTTCGAATAAAAGGAAGATCCCTAATGAAGAAATCTCTACTTTGCTTGCTAATTATTCTTTCAATGGTAAGGTTCCTAAGAAACTTGGAGACCCAGGGATTCCAACTATCCCTTGCTCTATTAAGAACAGTTATGTTAGAACTGCTTTGTGTGATTTGGGAGCTGGAGTTAGTGTTATGCCTTTCTCCCTCTATAAGAGGCTTCAGCTTGAAAAATTGATACCAACCGATATATCTTTGCAAATGGCTGATAAGTCTACCACTATTCCTGTGGGTATATGTGAGGATGTACCTGTTCAGGTGGCTCGCAATTGCTTGATATTAACTGATTTTTTTGTGCTTGAAATGCCTAAAGATGATAATATGTCTATTATTCTTGGGAGACCTTTTCTTAATACTGCAGGAGCCGTTATTAATTGTAATCAAGGAAAGGTGACCTCCAATGTTAATGACAAGGAACATACTGTCTATTTCCCCAAGAAGATTGAAAGGACTTATGGTTTAAATTCAATTGAACATGTTGAAGGCATTCAAGTTGGAGAAATATATTGTCCCATACCAAAAGAAAAATTTGAAACTATTATGATTGGGACCATTGCTATCAAGGTTGAGGTAACATAATCATTAGTGGAGTACAAAGTTTTGTCTCATATGCAATTGTTTTGATAGCAAGACTTGATCAACCTTGCTAACAAAAGGATTCCATTGAACAAAACAATGTTTTCATTATGATTATCCCCGTTTATTTCTATCCTTTGCATTTTAGTTTTTGCTTTCGTTTAGTTTTCTTTTTGTTGTTAGTTGCTTGCATGCTAGAACTTCTATAGTTCTAGCCTTGTTTTGTCCTTGCATCATGTTTCTAAAAAAAATCTGTCTATCAGAAAAAGCATTCTTCTATTTCTGAAAATTGCCCAAAAATAAAGTGTCTCGAAAAATTCTAGAAAATTCATATTAAATTTTTACGTGAAAAAAGGGGCAGAGGAGTACCTGGTAGGACCAGGGGGGCCCACCAGGTAGGCACACCACATGGTGGCGCGGCCAGACCTGGGTGGCGCCATGCCCTGGTGTGGGCCACCCCTGGCCCCCCACTACCTCTCTCTCCTGCCACTTTCTTCTCTCTCCCGAGTAAACTCCAGTTCATAACTCAAAATCACGTTCTCTCTGTGCTTGCCCTCAATTTCTTCGATCTCTTTGCTCAGCCCATCTTTCTTGCTGAAATTTGGAGCAATTGTTCCTTGGTATGTGACTCCTCCCCTTGTCCAAGTAGATTTGTGTTTAGTGGATTGTATGTTGAGTATTTTGCTGCTGTAGGTGACTTGTTATGAGAGCTTGTAAGATTGTTTGATGCTTAGAGATATAGTTTTGATGCATGTTTAGGCCTCTTACAAGTCCCTATGAGTAGAATCCTTCATTATATTTACTTTGCAATCACTTGTTTAATAGGTGTTTAAATTTCAGAATACCAAGCATGAACAACCACATTTTTGGAGAGATATTTGAGAGTGATGCACCTAGGAGGTCGAGGTCATCAAGAACAGCCTCTCAAGCTAGGCCATCATACAATGAAGACCTCATTGCAACATGCATTGGCAGTGATAGGGATGATGGGGATGCTCACCCATCCTCTTTTCCTTGTTTTACTTTTTTGCAAGATGCGGGTATTCTTGATGCTTTCTTGCTATTGATTGAGAGGGTTGGCTTGACCTCTTATATGCAAGATGAGAGTGCACAATACGCTATGCTCACCAAAACTTTTGTTGAGAGTTTCTCATTTACTAACACATCCTATCAATCTACTGTCTCATTTAAAATCTATGATATGCCCTTCACCATGCCTTTGGAGAGATTTTGCAATATTGTAGGTGTGCGTATGACAGGGACCGTGAAGAAAATTCAAGGGCGGCCCGCTGATTTGTTGGAGCTTTACCGAGGGGTGACCAATGATGATGAGCGCATGGCGCAGTGCGGAAAGATAAGAAATATCCAACTCCCTGCTCTTAGATACTTTGCATACTACCTTGCCACTAGTGTTTTGGGTTGGGAGAACACTAGTAATATCTCCAACTATCACTTAGCTTTCCTTGCTGCTGCGCTCAACAATGATACTCGGTACAATCTGGGCTCGCTTATTGCTCGCCGCCTAGCTGCTAGGGGGCCTATCTATGGGGGCATCATTGCCTCGCGTGTAGTCGAGGCATTAGATCTTTCGGTGGCTCCTGATGATGTTATGCTAGCACCATAGAGGCTCGACCTTGTTGCCATGAAAACTCATCACTTTGTCACTGCTACCTCTGATTTGAACAATCTAGTATATAGGATGCTTTTCACTAACGGGGATGAAAGGGAGATCCTTTTGCCACAGCCTGCTTTGTTCAGTGTTGACAGGAGACCGTGGTCACGCTCCAAGGAGGAGGTGGACGAGCAGCTTCGCTTGTTGGGCTTCCACGAGCAGCACCGGGAGGATGTGCCCTCCTATGATTACTCCGCACATTACGGAGGGACGTACTCGGGCTCGCACCAGGACGAGGGTACCTCCTCATCGTACCCCGGTGACACTTCATCTTGGCCAGCCTAGGATTGATACCCACTTAGGCCAAAAGCCTAAGCTTGGGGGGAGGTACGCCGACACCGCACTCATCTCCATATCAAGTTGCGTCGGTACTTTGTATATTCATGTTTTCGTTCTCTTTTTAGTTTTCGTTTTTCTTTGCTTTTGCTTTCTAAAAACACAAAAAGACCAAAAATATTTCGGTTGTTTCTCTTTGGTTTGCTTCTTCTATTTGCCTTGTTTTGCATTTCCCTTTTTTGCTTTGTTTGAACTATTTGAAAAACCCAAAAAGATTTTGCTTTGCTTGTTTTTCTCTTTTGGTTCTTGTTTAAAAATCGAAAACACCAAAAATATTTGTCGTTCTTCTTTGGTTTTTGCGAGTTGGCTACAGGGTTCGGCAGTTCTCAGTGGATTATTGGTTTCATATTACTATTCAAGCCACACAAGTGAAGGGCAATAATGAGGATCAATGACAACTTGAGGCGTGGTAAGAGGCTGGTAACGAACTCTATTTGTCTTCATTTTTGTACATATACTCATCATTGTGAGCTTGCTTAGTCCGTTCAGGTAGAGTGTATGTTTTCTTTGGATACTTAGTAGTTCTTGCTTTCTTGTGATTAGCTCCAGCTCGCTAATAGTTTGTATCATGTTTCATGAATGTTTGCTTGTGTTACTCTATTCATAAAATTGGTATGACACCGTGGTATCCTCCTCTGAATATTTCATTTGATTGACTTGGCACATGCTCATGCATGCACATGACTGTGATAATCAGTTAAGCCTTGATGAATTATTTTGCTTTGAGGATCTTGAATCATTTTCATGCCATAAGTAGTCTTGTTTTGTTGCAAGCATGATAATGACAGCTATTGCTCTCTCGTTTGTCGCTCCCTTACTATTGTTAGCCTACATTTCCACTGAGTGTTTTGCTCATGTTTCCAACCCCCCAAAACAAAATATTTCCAAAGTGTCCACCATACCTACCCATTAGCATCATTTGCTACTTTCGTGCATATTCAATATGCCTTGTTTTCTTCCGAATAAAATGTTTGCTTGTTATGAGAAAGTTAGTTAGTAAAGCTCTCACAAACTTGATGGCACACTTTATTTTCTTGCACTTAATAAACCTGAACCATTGCGTCCTTCTTTGTTGTGCATATGCTTGCGCTTTATGAGTTGAAGTTAGCAGAACCATATATCATGGGGACCGCTTTCAACACTTCATAGGTACTTTGTTCCTAGTTGATATCATGTTCTTTTGCTTATGGATCCCGGCGGTGTGAAATAAAAGTGGAACTTGTAAGATCATGGAGTTTGTATGTATGTTAGAGAAACGCCTGGGCCGCTAGCCTAAGCCATGCCTAATCATGGTGGAAACTTGCAGCATAACCATAATGAGCATTCTATGAAGCATCCTCAATAAAAATATATGCACATAGTAAATAAAAAGATCGCTGAGATGCTCATTGTCTGCTTGCCTTGTCATTTTGATCATGGGATAGCTTCCGTGTCATGTGCAAGGGGTACCCCATTGGCGGTTCTCTATGATACGTATATACTTACAATGACAAGAGCTTACTTGTGACTGAAGTGGAGTAGCATGAGGATCGGTCTTTGTAAGTACGGGGCATGAGACTTCAATTTATAACTTGTCAAGCATATCCTCTTAGTTGTGTCACTTTCACCTTAACCACATTAAAGATGCTTATGATAGGGGCAATGAGAGCTCAAAGCTAACTAGTACCATACTTTCAGCATTTGGAAGCCTTTCAAAATTATTCAAAACCTTTTGCTTCTACTTGTTGAGTCTCCACATATTCTTTGAGCACCTTCTTGAGAGCATAGTTGTCATTTGTGTTTGTTCCATTACTTGATTATTTGTGTTATGACTTTGATGCTTGTATTCTTGACATCTTTACTTCTAGTCATCACTTGAACTTCAGAGGTGCCTTGGAATTCATAATCAAAGGCAAGCGAGATACCACTCTATCATACCTTTCTATGAGCATAGTAATGTTGCTTATGTTCATGTTTTATGCTACTTATTATTCTTGAGTTGGAATATCTTCATAGCTTGCAATGACTATTAAGTAGACTCAGTTGCATACTCTTTATTATGAATTGTCTAAGTAGTTGATCACATTGCTGAGAATATTTACATCATATGAAGCAAATGTGTTCATGAAAGTTCTTTTATCGCACTCAGTTTTCAACTGAATTGCTTGAGGACAAGCAATAAGCTAAGCTTGGGGGGAGTTGATACGTCCAAAACGTATCTACTTTCCCGAACACTTTTGCTATTGTTTCTCCTCTATACTTGTGTGATTTGGATGCAACTAATGCGAACTGACGTTGTTTTCAGCAGAATTGCCTTGGTGTCTACTTTTTGTGCAGAAAATCAACTATCGGGAAAAATCCCAGAAAATATGCCAAAAATCCTATTTCACCCGAAGACTCCAGGAGCCAGAATACGAGACGGAGAAGAGCCCTAGGGTGGCCACACCACCTGGTGGCGCGGGCCAGGCCTGGCCGCCCCAGGGGGTGGTGTGGGCCCCCCAGGTACCCCCTCGGCCTCTCTCTTCGCCTATAAGGAGCCTTCTGACCTAAAAACTTCGAGGGGTTCGACGTTTTTCCAGAAGTAGTTCCGCTCCGCCGCCACCACCAGATTCCACGAAACAGCACCAGAAACTCCGTTAAGGCACCCTGCCGGGACGGGGAATTTGAGGAGATCATCGCCATCATCATCACCATCGCTTCTCCATCAACCATCCATGTTTCCCCCATCTATGAGTGAGTAATCCCCCGCTGTAGGCTATGGGGATGGTAGGGATTGGATGAGATCGTTCATGTAATGGCATCAGATTGTTAGGGCATAGTGCCTAGTATCTTTTATTAGTGCTTTATGACTTTGTTGCGACTTGTTGTGCTTAATGCTTGTCACTAGGGCCCGAGTGCCGTCATTTCAGATCTAAACTTATTATTGATTCATTATGATAGTATTGTTCTTGGTCTTATCTACAAGTTGTATACACACGTCGTTGTCCGGAACCTATGGCCCCGAAGTGACAGAAATCGGGATACCCGGAAGGGAAAGGCTTTGATGTGAGGATCACATGTGTTCACGGAGTGTTAATGCTTTGCTCCGGTGCTCTATTAAAAGGAGCACCTTAATTGCCAGTAGTTCCCTAGAGGCCCCGCGGCAAACGGGCTGGCAGGACAAAAGATGTTGCGCAAGTTCTCATTGCGAGCACGTATGACTATATATGGAACACATGCCTAGGATTGTCTAGTACTTGAATGCTTTATCTTATTTATCTGCAATTGCCCTATGTTCTGATTGCTATGTGAATTGTCTTGTCCATGCAACGCCCGTCCATCCATCCCTATGCCTACCGCACTCGAACCCACTATTTACTGCTTTTGTTACTAATGTCTTTGCTTTACTACTGCTGTTACTTTACTATTCCTACTACAAAATTGTTGCTACTAATAAACTGATGTGAGCAAGATTGTTTCCAGGTGCAGCTGAATTGACAACTCAGTTGTTAAGGCTTATAAATATTCTTTGGCTCCCCTTGTGTCGAATCAATAAATTGGGTTTCACTTCCCTCGAAAATACTGCGATACACCCCCTATAATTGTGGGTCATCAGTTAGGAACCCCAGTGACAGAAGGGGTAGTATGGCTGTATGTGAGGGATTTACTTCGGATTAACGGTGACATCACTATGCATATCATTAGTCCTCTTTCTTCTATGGATGAGACTAGTAGGTTATTGCTATAAGCGGTTGCAGAGGCAATAGAAATTATGGATGCATTGTCCACATATAATTTATCTTGCTCTAACAATTACATGCATACTTTATTATTATCTTTTATTCATGTAGATGTTTTGCATAGCTATAGGTGAAACCGAAAGCCCTAGGCCCTCTCTCTCCATTATCGACAACAACAAAAGTCAGCAAACTCTTGGTCCGATAAAAACACAAAAGGAATTCTAAAACTCCCGAAGGTCCGTTAAAGTAACTTCACTATGCTTTCTGCTTCCCGAGGATTCGATAAACCTAGGTCTACTAGGGAAAAAGAGTTATACTACATCCATAATCCGGATCGAAGGTATCAACCCTTTTTTTGGCGCCATTGTTGGGGAAGCAATAGCTACCCCAGTGAGGTTAGTAGGAACCTTGCTAGTTTTAATTCTTGTTTTTAATTTTTAGTTTGCTTTCAGTCTTTATTTGAAAAACCAAAAAAATAGTTAGTATTTAAATTCTTGCTTTTATATTATAAGTCTCTATTTAAGAAAACCCAAAAACATAGGAAATGTGGCTGAAAAGAAGCTTGGGGAGTTTGCTACTCCCAACAATGATTATTTGCGTACTCCTATTACCCAGCCAGCAATCATTGCTGATGAGTATGAAATTAAGCCCTACTATTTAAGTTTGGTTCAACAGAATCAATTTGGAGGCTCTATTGTTGAGGACGCAGGAATGCACTTGAAAACTTTCACGGAAATATGTGATATGATGCGCATAAAAGATGTTGACCCCGATGCGGTCAAATTGCGCCTATTTCCTTTCTCTCTTAGAGGAACAACAAAAGAATGGTTGCTATCTTTGCCTAGAAATACTATTACATCATGGGTGGAATGTACTTCTTTATTTATGACTAAAATTTTCCCACCTACAAAGACTATGCAACTAAGATCTAATATTACTGGTTTTAGACAGGAAGAGCGCGAGCCACTAGCGCTTGCATGCGAGAAGATGAAATAATGCATGAGAAACTGTCCTAGCCATGGGATGGAAGACTTGTTAATTCGTTTCTGACACCCTTACCATAGGGGAAGCCCCTACGGTGTAAATTTTATATTAACAGAAGAGAAAGCACTATACAAAATCCCAACGGAGAGAATTACATCAGGGGGAAGAAGTGAGCTAGAAAAAATAACATAGTTATAGAAAAGCAGATAAAAGCCAGTCCAGAAGGGGTTGTACTAAGACTGGTTAATTCTCCATTTGTTTTATAATGCTCTTAACCCTATGTCTACGTCTATGCTTGATACTGCAACTGGAGGAACATTTATGGGTAAACATATTACCGAAGTGAAGTAGCTGCTATACAATATGCAAGACAACCATGCCCAATGGCATGTGGATAGATCAAACACGAAGAAGGTGAACTCCATCTCACCACAAGAAAACGAAGAACTCAATGCTAAGTTGGATGAGATCATATTAGCTGTAAAAGGTAAGGAAAGGCAGGTAAGAGCTATCCCTGAATCAAATATTCAAGAAATATACTTCATAGCTCATAATGATTATAACCATGCTTGGAAGAAGAATTATAATCCTAATTTTCAGAAACATTATTCTAGTCCTACAGGTAACTCTAATAATAATATGGGAGCTAGTAATGGTAGTCTCCAAACACATAAGTCTTTTATAGACTCACAAAATGAGCAAAACGATATTCTTGTTAAAATAACGGAGAACCATGATGCTATGATTGGTAAGTTATCTAACCAAGATGTAAGTTTTAGGAATGATTTGCAGGCCCTTCAAGAAAGAATGGGGATTGTTGACGCATAGCTAAGTAATATAACCGAGAGTCAAACTCTCATTCTAGCTAAATTTGCAGGTAAAGATGAGCCCAATCCTGTAGAAGACCTCAAAATGATAAGAATCCAAAGGGAGGAGCATGAAGAACTTGATTATAGTAATGCTCCTTCACCAAATTACACCATTGAAGATCTTGTAAAAAGTATCAATGTCAAGATTCTAGTAAGTGAAGAAAATGAGTAAGCTATGTACCAGCACTTTGTTAATCAGGTAGCAATAAAGGTACATGAGCTTGAGGAAGAATATACGAAAATTGCTGAAAAATTACCTATGAAGCTTGATGATATATTTGAGCCTACTATTAAGATTAAGATTGGGACCTATGAGATAGCTGCACTTTGTGATCTAGGTACAAGCGTCTCAACAATTTCAAAAAGTCATTTTAATAAGTGAAATCTTGGCTCTTTTGAAATCATCGAGTTAAAATTGCATCTAGCAGATTCTACCTACAAACAAGATGTAGGAATTAAGGAGAACACTTTAGTATACATCAAAGGCTGTCCTGCTCTTATTGATTTTATTATAGTTGACATGCCTAAAGATGCTACTGCTCGTATTATATTAGTCCATCCATTCTTAAGAACTATTAAGGCTTTTATTAATCTACATGAAGAGAACGTGAAGCTTCAAATGCCTTCGCAGGATCATTTTGTTATGTATTTCCCCAGGAAGAAGAAAGCGAATCACGATGAAAAGGAGGCCATCACTTTGAAGGCCAACTATTTTGGAGTGGGTGTTCCACTCATTTGGCCTAAGTGAGCAACATTGAGGTCAAACTATTGACCATAAAAGAGCGCTTCATGGGAGGCAGCCCATATGAAATAAAGGTTTGAGTTAAGTTTTTAAGTTTTAGTCTAAGTTTATGTTTAATAAAGAGTGCTAGAAAGCTCCAATTGAGGAGAAGAAGTTTGGTAGTAGTAAAAATCCTGATTAATACATGTTGATGTTGGTCGACAATATTTACTATCATTTTTCTATTAAAAACAAGGTGTTTCGCTAAGTTTCAGGATAAGAAAGAATTCTCGAAGAAATAGAATTTTTTGATGAATACAGAAGGTTTAACGACCAACTATATGATGGGAATAAAAATTCTGGCTGTATAGTTCCGGCCATATAGATATTTTTGCCATCGACAATTTTTCTTTCATAAGTACTGACGGTTTAACGACCAACTATACGGTGGAATAAAAATTCCGTCCGTATAGTTCTGGTCGTATAGATATCGATGCTTTCGTACAATTTATTTTCCAGGTACAGAGGGTTTGACAACTAACTATATGGCGGGGACAAAAAATTTCGGCTGTATAGTTCTGGCTGTATAGTTGCGCCGCCAGGTGGAAACCCTAAAATTTTGACAGCAGGCCAACTATATGGTGGGAACACATTGTTCCGGCCGTATAGTTTGCCCGTATAGTAGTGTCCGACCACAAAAACTCCACGGGAAGGTACCCCAAACCCCAAAACTTCAATATTTTTTCTCTCTTCTACCTCCAAACTCTCTCAAAACCTCAAGAGATCTATATCTCTACTCAATTTCGTTTGATTTCCTCACACACAAGTGATCTATGGTATGTTTCTCCTCCGATCCTCCAATTACTTTTTGCAAATTCATCTTCGATATATTGTCATTATCTAGGGTGAGACCTACTATGAACTAATTACCATGATCCTCTTGCCTAGATTATTATTTTGAGGGGATTCTTTAGTGTTCTATGATGAGGAATATGTTATACTTATTATTGTTGGATCAAAAGTTTTATTTTTTCTATCGCTCAAGAACGCATGGGGATATGGTTCGGGAATGATCTCTAACGTGATCGCTTTGATAAGATGAAGAACCGAGAAGTGAAGGCCACCAAGCGGGCTTGCCCCATTATATTGGACCAACTCGGTATTTCTAATGACTTCAATTTCCTTTGCAATAGGGTTGGCCTGCAAAACTTTGTATTCAATGATGTGCCTACTTATCGCCGGTTAACTCTTGAATTTTGAAGTTCTTTGCAAAGCATCGTTAAACTATGGCATGGAGAGGACACAATTTCTTTCCGACTTATGAACTACACTTTATCACTAAATGAATGGTGCGCATGCTTTAATTTTCCAAACAATAATGATAATGACTTGCGCGCATCCTTTACTGGCTTAGATCCTTCCCCGGAACAATATTATAATGGAATGAGCTTCACTTCTAGATTGAGCAAGGGGAAGAATATTCAACATCCTACAATTCACTATTTTTTCTATGTTATTGCTAACACCTTTTAGGCAAGAAATGGTTTCACAAGACTCAATGAGGAGGACATCTTAGTCCTTGCAAAAGCTTCTTACAACATCTGCGACTTGTCCCAAACTTGGGCGTAATCCTTGTGCGCTACCTAGAGCACCAATCCTCCCAAAGCCAAGGACCAATCACAGGTGGAGGCGTCATCACCGTGCTTGCCATTGCCCTAGGCATCGACCTAGGTGAGTTGCAACTTGTGCTAGGTGAGAGACGTGTTGGTTTCTCTACTTTAAAGGCTTGTGGAATGCTCATTAGGATAGGTGGTGTTTATTACTTGCATATTGCTAGAGCTGGGCGTCTCTACCCCGCTCCTATGCCTAATGGTATTTTCTCTATCGAGGAAGGATGTTTGCTATATGACTTGCAGGTTGAGCAACACCAACCCAAGGAGGAGATTTCGGATGAGGGTGAGGACCAAGAAGAGGAGCAAGAAGTTCCTTATCAAGAGGAGCAGCCACCAACCCGGTTTGCTACATACCAAGACTTCCAAGAACATGGAGGGACTGTGGAGAGGATGCATAGCCTCTCCTTGAACCTCCGAGTAATAACTAGTAATTTATCAACTCAATTTGCGAACTGGAGTAACGACTTTTCCCCACCACTACAATGATTTGAAGGGCTTGCAAAAGCCTAAGCTTGGGGAAGTTTCCTCATTTATCTTTATTTGGTGTTCATTTGCTTTTATTTATTTCGAGGTTTTGTTTTTAATTCGAGCTTATAAGCACTCGTGTTGGTTTCCCCAACACTTTATCTTTAGTTATTTCTATTAGTTTTCAAGATTTTCTAGCTGAACTTTGCCACCAATTTTCTATTCTTTAATTCCCCCTCTCAAAAACAACAAAAAGATTTCTCCATTTATCTTCATTTTTCCTTCTTTCTTTTCTTTCCACCTCAAGGTTCTCATGTATTTGTAGGAAGAGTGATTGACTTCGAGTTTCCAAGAAACGAATCAAAAGGGAAGAGAGAAGTGGAACCAAACATGAGAGTTATGCCTTATGACTCCCCACTTTCGAAGTTTGAGAAACCCATACTAGTTAGTAGTAAATGTTGAGATATTATATTGGTGGAGTGAGTCTTTATAATGTAGTAAAGTTTTGTTCGTATGGGTATTTAGTTGGGTATGTTTTATTCACACTCTTGTAGTTAACCAAGTCTTGCCTAAAATTTTTCTAAACAATTGTAATAAGAAAAAGTCTCACAATTGAAGGCTTGGGTGTTGTAGTGTTTAGTATTGAAGGCTTATTTCTAGAGACACTCAACACCATGGAATATAATGATTGACTTGATAGATCTCTTTAAAAGGATTTGTTCGATTGAATTAATGTTTTGCGGTTTTAGTGAGCATGCCAACGTTTGACTTGTTAATCATAAGAATGATATAGCTTTATGCGTGTTAAACTTCATGGGATGCCAACAACTCCGCTAGCCTACGAACGATCTCCATGGAGGAAACTCCTAGATTTTGGCTATGAGTTTATTAAACATGTGTAGCAACAATGCTATATTGGGTAAGATTCTTGGCACTCCCGGGTAGTTGTGTTCATGATGGAATCACTCGTAATCATTGTGATGTCCCGAAACAGATCTTTGTGCTTCACCGTAAAATTCATGAGAGAGCTCTGTATGTCGGATTGAGCTGTTATTTGTTGTGTTTTTTCCTCGGGTTGTTATCTAACTTTTGTTAGTTCAACACTTTTTTATTTGAGCAACGTAAGGTCTTCGAAAAAATTCGTCTTTACCTGCTGGTCTGTTTTGACAGATTTCTGCCATTTTCTGCATTTGCTTCTTGTTGGTTCCTTCTTGAGTTCTTTTGGATAATTGAGCTTTTTGAGGAAAGTTCTACAGTAGCTAGTGTTCTAATGGAAGTTTATTTGGTATTACAACTGAACCTTAAGACTTATTTATCTTGAGTGCACTAATGTTGCTAATAAAGATTGTGTGAAGTTTTGTATGAAGGAAAATTTTCAGGTGTGTGGAAGTAATGAGTAATGAGATGAAGGATGGACTAAAGCTCAAGCTTGGAGATGCCACGCGTGACACCCCAAGAAATATCCAAGAAGTACAAGCGTCAAAGCTTGGAGATGCCCAAGGCATCCCCTTCTTCATCAATAAAAATCCTAGGTTTCTTCTAAACGCTTCTTTTTATTATTTCATGCACAGTTGTGTTTTTCTTGGAGCGTCTTCTTTTTCATTTTTGTTTTGGTTTTTCGTTTGCTTGTTTGCTTAGTTTTTTGAATATATTGGTTGGACCCCCTCTTTCATACATTGGTTTGCAAATAGTTTGGTTTGGTTTGGAAAAGAGTAGGAAAGTTCATACTTATGTGGTAAAAAGAGCTCGTTTTTGACTGTGGCCTATGCTTTGTCATGCCATGCTTGATATTGTTTTGGCTTTATGCTTAGTATTATTTGCTGTAGCATGACTTTTTATAAACAATTGAGATTGCTTAATGTGCCTTGGATGAATCATGCGTTGTTTTAGCATATTAAAGCATAGTATAGTGGTATTCTCCTTTGATGCTTTATTTGGGTTGACTTGGCACATGCTCACACCATGTTATGACTATCTCAAGTCACCATAGCCTTTATGATCCTTTAGTTTTCAACTTGTAGTATCGCTTTATGCTTTGATCAATGATGTTTTGTCGCTCTGCATGATTATGGCCATTATTGCTCTCTTAGTTTGTCGCTCCTAGTCTTTTGCTAGCCTCCACCACCAAGTATGAGTTCCACTCATGCATCCAACTCCCTAAACCAAGTTATTCCAAAGAGTCCACCATACCTACCTACTAGCTTATGCTATTCCAAGTATATTCATTCTTTTGTTTACTTTCCAAATTAAACTTGTTATGAGAAAACTAGTGATTAAAGCTCTCACGAACTTGATGGCACACTTTACTTTACTTGCCCTTAATAAACTTGAACCATTGTGTCTTCTATGTTGTATATGCTTGCACTTATTTGTTGGGAATTAGCAGAACCATGCTTTCATGGGGAACGCTTTCAACATTGCACTTGGTACTTATACCTAGTTGATATCATGCTCTTTTGTATATGGATGTCGTCGGTGTGAAATGAAAGGGGAGCTTGTAAGTCCATGGCGTTATGTATATGTGTTAGAGAAACGCCTGGGCCGCTGGTCTAATCCATGCTGACATGGTGGAAACCTGCAGCGTAACCATAATGAGTTGTCTATGAAGCATTCTTCTTATAAAAAAAGAGTCCTATCTTGAGAAAAAAAAGAGAAAAAGAAAAAAATAGATATTATGAAAAGAGGAAAGAGAGAAAAAAGCACCATATTCCCATGGTAAATAAGAAGAATGCTGAGATGCTCGTTGTCTACTTGCCTTGTCATTTTGATATGGGGATTCTTCCGTATCATCGGGCAAGGGGTACCCCGTTGGCGGTTCTCTATGATACACATGTACTTACGATGACAAGAACTTACCGATGACTAAACTTGAGTAGCATGAGGAGCGGCCCTCGTATACAAGGGACATGATATTTCTAACTTATACTTTGTCAAGCATGTAGACCATAGTTTGTTCACTTTAACCTTAATCACTTCAAGATGCTTATGATAGGGGCAATGAGAGCTGAAAGCTATAAGTACCATAATTTTTGTAAGCTCTTTATGAGACTTGAATCCCTACTTCCTTTTATAAAGGCCTTTCTTCCACCATTATATTGAGTCTCCACTTTCTACCTTTATGCACCTACTTTGAGAGCATAGTGGCCATTCTTAGTTCTATGTGCATTGTCCCAAGACTAGTTGATTGATGCATACTTTGATATTGCTTGTTTTAAACTATTGTATCTAGTCACTCTTATGAACTTTGAAGGTGTCCTATGCATTTATATTTGTTACTCTATGAGGGACAAGCTGAATACTATTATGCTATATTTTCTTTATGTGAAACAAACAAACGTCTTGCAAAGCATTATTATTCATGAATCTTTTGTCTGTTCCTTTTCATGTTGCATCATAGTTTCTTTTTCTTATTGCTAGAACTTTGTCTTTCATGTTTGATTGAAGTATTATGATCCCAGCTTTGAATGTTTTACAAATACTTTGATCAAGTCTTTGATGGTGCATGTCACCTCAAAAATTATTCTTTCTTTTTATCACTTACCTACTCGAGGACGAGCAGGAGTTAAGCTTGGGGATGTTGATACATTGCAAATGTATCTATAATTTTTGATGTTCCATGCTTAGTTTTATCCACTTTCTTGTGTTTTGTTCCAACTTTGGAGTACTTTTCATATGATTTCTTGGACTAACCTATTAACAAGAGCACAGTGCCAGCTGCCTGTTTTCTGCTGTTTTTGGTTCCAGGAAAGTCAGAAAATGAATATTCTCGGAATTGGACGGGACAAAAGCCAAAGTTCCTATTTTTCCGGACTCATCAAGTGCCAGAATACGAGACGGAGAGGGGCCAGAGGGCGGCCACACCACCTGGCTGCGCGGCCAGGGGGTGGTGTGGCCAGCCCAGGCACCCCCTCAACCTCCCCTTCCGACTATAAGATGCCCTCGAGACGTAAACCCTAAGGACCCGATCAAAAATCCACGAAAGAGTATGTAGCCACCGTCATCTCCATCCTAGATCGGGAGGGATCTGAAGCTCTTCTTGGCACCCTGTCGGAGACGGGA
Organism: Avena eriantha; assembly: GCA_910589775.1. Classification (NCBI taxonomy): domain Eukaryota; kingdom Viridiplantae; phylum Streptophyta; class Magnoliopsida; order Poales; family Poaceae; genus Avena; species Avena eriantha. The sequence goes on from OU342746.1 coordinate 128,783,281, forward strand.
ATTCACCCTAGAGGCCTTCTTCATCACCATGCAAGCCTCCGGTGTGATGCGTGAGTAGTTCATCCTTGGACTACGGATCCATGTAGTAGCTAGATGGTTGGTTCTCCTCCTTTGCGCTTTCATGTTTAGATCTTGTGAGCTCCGTTCATGATCAAGATCATCTATTTGTAATTCTGCATGTTGTGTTTGCGGGGATCCGATGGATATTGAGATGCTATTTCAGATTGATTATTGATTCTATCATGTCTTTGTTATTTGTGATCTTGCATGCTTTCCGTTGTTAGTAGATATCTTGGCCAAGTAGATGCTAGCAACTCCAAGAGTTAGTATTTATGCTCGATAGTGGGTTCATGCCTCTGGTAATCTGGGGAAGTGACAGAAATCTCTAAGGTACTAGATGTGTTGTTGCTACTAGGGAGAAAACAACAATCCTTTGTTCATAGAACAATCGTATTGTTTACTTTACATGTAGTTCGTAAAGCAATAATCTGTTGCTCGCAACTTAATACTGGAGGGGGTTCGGATGATAACCTGAAGGTGGATTATTAGTCATAGATGCAGTTGGATGGCGGTCTATGTATTATGTTGTAATGCCCAATCAAGTCTCAAAGGAGTCAAGATGATTAGTATATGCATGTATTGCTTTCTCGATGTTTGTCAATTGCCCTGCTGTAATTTGTTCACCCAGCATGTTATCTATCTTAAGGGGAGCCACCTCTAGTGAACTATGGATCCCGGTCCTTTTCTTTACATACAATCTACAATCTTTTACTGCTTTGTGTTTACTTTCTGCAAACTTTTACTTCCTTCCATTCGATACGCTTAATCCTTTGTTTTCCGAAAACACGGTGAGATTGACAACCTCATCGCAAGTTGGGGACAAAGTTATGTGGTTGTGTTGTGCAGGTCTCCACGTTGCTACTAGCACCGGTAGTGCGCCCTGCCAAAGCTCAGCTAGTAACACCTTTGGGGTGTTTCCTTGCTCCTACTGGTTCGATTAAACCTTGGTTTCTTAACTGAGGGAAACTTGCTGTTGTGCTCATCATACCTTCCTCTTGGGGTTCCCAACGAGCTCTACATCAACACCGCCATCAAGCATTTTTCTGGGCGCCGTGCATTGAGCCATCAGCTAGCAGGAGTAGGATCCGTCCATAGCCGGCAGATTCGAACCTATATAAACTTGTGCGCTCACCATCCCAAAACACGGTATGTCTCACACCACTCTCTTCCGCCCGCCTTGAGGACCCCCTCATGGCGTACTTGTCATAAATCCAACGACAGTTGGCCCCACCGTGGGGCAAGTGAGCTTTGGATCTACGTTCCGGGCAGAATTTGCAAGAATCAGAATCTGCAAGACCGTCGCCGTCGGTCACGTCCTCTAGGCCAGCGACATCCCTCTCGTTGTTCTCGACGAGACCTGGATTCCGTCTAGGGAGGCTGTTATTGCCTACACCATCATGTCTTTTGGCAAGATCGATGTGTACATCAGTTTCACCGAACCTGCCCCACCCACCCCAGCGGTGATGATAGAGGCAGAAGAAATCTCTGGGTCCACTTTGTCCGTAGAGGCATTAGAGTTCTGGATCTCAGAATACCCTAATCCCACCCAGCCCACACCAGTCACAGAGATAGTGGAGAAAGCTGAACCTGAAGCAGATCTTGCGACGCAAGTCGAATCTGGAGTGGATCTCCCTAGCAAGGCCGAATCCCAGATTGATCTACCCGTTGAGGTCGAAATCCATGAAGATCAAGACAATAACCTTGGTTCCGGCTCTGCTAATGCCGGAACAGACCAGCCTTTCTTGAGGCATACATTGAGGCGCATGATGCTGCAAGGCGCAAACGTGGATGAGGTTCTCGAGACCATCAGAATTTTCGAGGAAGCCCATCAGGAAAGCCACAACTACCTCAGGACACATGCGTCGCACTTTGTCGAATATGTTGGATCTGGATCCGGCTCTACCGATGCTAGAGACAACGAATACTCGGTGTTGGAGGCGATCGGGACAAACACCGACTTACCGGCACCTTCGGAACTCGATGACATCAGCGGATTTCCGAAAGTTCTCCGCAGAATATGAAGAGGAGTTTAACTCCAAAGCTGCAGAAGGAGAAGCCATGGACAAAGGATCCAGAGAAAATTCTCCCAAAGCACAGGATGACATGGATCTCGGAGATAATCCCGATGTCTAGATGTCCGAAAGTACCGCTCAGAGCTTGACTCTGGGAAACGGACCCAAAGCCGTCTTTGCTACCGGCGTTTCCAAGAAGGCAAAGAAGAAGAACAAGAAGAACAATACCCCGGCAAAAGAACTTCCAACAGAGGAAGTGATTGCCGAGGAATATGAGGAAGACTCGGATAGAGCACTTATCCCATAAGAGCCCAAAGAAGCTTCGGTGGATGGACACGTGGTCACTGCAGGTGCCCGTAAACTCATCGATGTTGCATTAACTACACCTATCCCTACAGCTACAGAAGTTACTGCTGAAGAGCTGGAAGAAAGGGCTCAGGCCCTACAAGCGTGTCACCAAGTACTCCTAGATGAAGCCAACAACATCGAGGAAGAGAAGAAGCGCATAGCTACTGCAGAGAAGTATATCTCTCTGCAGCATCATAAGACCTAGAAACTCCACGCGCGTGGCAATCAATTTCCGGAAATCCCCAAGGTTCTCTTTGAGGGAGACCCAGGGATGCCTCGACCAACAACAAGGGAGATATGGTGTACCCAACACCAGTACAAAACACTACCGCAGCTCGAGATATCCTGGCAAATAATCCAGGCCTAGAAAAAGTCTGGTTGGGCATAAAGCTACTCACCAAGGGTCTGGAGCAGCAGAAGGTCGCGAAATCCGGAAGCGGAAAACTGGTCTCTCAATCAGACCAATATTGCACGGATCCGGCCTAGAATGACGTAAGACCCCAACGGGTTCCAGAACAGCATCACCGTTCCGACCGTCGGGAAGACAACTACTCAAGAACCGGATCTTCAGGGCAGTGCCACATAACCGCATGTGACTGGCGCAACGTTGCTCCAGCCGCGGAGCAAGAAGCGAGTGCTACACTGTATCCGAGAAATCCTCCCTGGCGAGAGTCGAACGATCATAGGGAAGAAGATAAAGAGAAACGTCGGGAGGAGGACTGTCAAAGAATGCCACCTCCTAGACACTCAAGCCGTCCAGCTGAACCCCATCACGGTGGGAGTGTCGGACGAAGGAACGATGGACACCGTGCCGAGTCAAGCTGGCAGGGGGCTCGGTGCAACAAAGACCCTCCCCGGAACTAGAATAATGACGGTCTGGATGGAGGCCGGCGATCAGCCGGAAACAATCCACATGCTCCACCCTCTTCACCAAGCAGCCATCACAATGGTTCTCAAGGAGGCCATGGAGGGCGTCGTCGCAGAGGAGGTGGTGGCAGAAGCCGAAGTCCGGCTCCAAGGCACCATAGCTATAGCGAACAACCAAGACGGCATTCCCTGTCACCAAGTGACGCGAGAGACACTGGATCAACTCTAACATAGAGGCATGACGCTACGAGAACGATGATATATATGTGGGTCTGAAATGCTTTGGACCACGAATTCGACGAACACACTTCCCGGGAGGATTTGCTATCTCAAGACACATCTAAGCCTACGATGGTGTGGCCCGGCCAGATACTTGGCTCCAAGATATTTTCTAGGCATGCTGCATCGCCATAGGCAGAAACAGCCTGGTCGCAACCCGATATCTCCCACTTATATTGCGGAAGACGACACGATCATGGCTCAATGAACTTCCAGAGAATACCATCCACAACTAGTATGACATGCAAAGCGCGTGTTTTCAGAATTTCGAAGGCACATATCGTCGGCCCTGTACGGTAAGAGACCTACAGCGTTGCACCCAAAAAGCCAGAGAAACTTGCAGAGATTACCTCGGAGGATGGATCGACACCATGAACTCATGTGAAGTAGTAAATGACCAAACTACGATTGAAGCATTCATTGCAGGACTCCCAATTGGTTTACTACGTCGCCGCTTAGAGTGCGATAAGGTCACTAATCTGGGAGAGATGATAGAAACAGCGAGCAAGTATGCAGATGCTGACGATAACCTAGAGGGATTACTAAATGCCCTAGCTGTGCCACAGTCAGAAAAACAATGAAACCAACAAGCTCAGAAGCGCAAGAACACCTCGGAAGAAAATCCCAACATGGAAACAGCAGTGGTCACTGGTACTTTTGGATCTGGAGGACAAGGAGAGCGCGACAGTGGCCGCGGACGCGGTCCTGGGACATCAAGAGTCCATGGTAGAGGAGACCAACAACCCGGCAAAATCTATTCCTGGGCCGACATTGCCAACAACCCATGTGTGCATCACTTAGATGCCAGTGGGGGCTCGTCTCACACAAACGCCGAGTGTCGTTTCAATGACGACATCAAGAAAGATGATACCGCTGGCTACAGGGCTAAGTGGAAGAAGGGAAAGAATAATCCTAAAAAAGAAAAGGAGACCAAGGAAGATTCCGACATGGAGGAAGTTGACCCTTCAAATCCCAAGCCGGATGGAAAGAAAAACTTCCCAACAAAGAAAGACACTTACGTCACCTTCCTTGGATCTCAACCAGCTAAGGTCAAGAAAGCATATCTGCATGAGCTCAACACAACTATTCTGGCTGTCCCACAACTTTTGGATTGGTCAGAAGTGCCAATCACCTTTGACAGTGCTGATCATCCGCCTAAGTTGCACAGGCGAGGAAAATATGCCTTAGTCGTCAATCCACTTATTGACGGCTATGGTTTCTCCAAGACTCTCATGGACGGCGGAAGCAACATCAATATTCTGTATGTCGAAATGCTATGTCGGATGTGGATCTCGGAGACACAGCTGAATCACAGCTCTATGATATTTCACCGAGTTGTCCCGGGAAGACAGGCAAATTCCCTAGGAGAGATTACTTTGGATGTTACATTTGGAACTCCAAAGAACTATCGGACGAAGGCACTTTCCTTTGAAGTGGTCCTGTTCAAGAGCGCGTACCATGCTATATTCGGGCGTTTGGCTTACTGGGCTTTTATGGCTCGTCCATGTTACATTTATAATATGATGAAAATTCCAGGTCCCAAAGGCGTGATCACCATCAGGGGAGACCTGAAGAAGGCGCGAGAGTGCGAGGACAGAAATGTCGCCTTTGCTGAAGCCGTGCTACACGCCCAGGAGTACCAAGAGATCAAGAAGACGATTTATCCATCCGAGATGCCCGCGACGAAGAAGGAGGTGACAAAGCTGACTCCGGAGTTCAAGGCATCGGAAGAGACGAAGAAGATGTTGTTGAAGGATGATGACCCCACCAAGGTGACCCAGATAGGTGTAGGCCTAGATAGCGGATAGGAAAGCGCGCTCGTCAAGTTCCTCCAAGAAAATCAAGATATCTTCTCATGGCAGCCATCTGACATGACCGGAGTACCTAGGGAACTTGCCGAACACTCTCAAACTGTACACCCGAACGCTAAACCCGTCAAACAGTCCCTACGATGTTTCAGCGATGAAAAGCGTAAGGCAATAGCTAAGGAACTATCCCGACTCGAGTTAGCCGGATTCATAGAAGAGGTCATCCACACTGAGTGGTGGGCCAATCTTGTAATGTTCCCTAAAAAGGACACCACTGATTTAAGGATGTGTGTTGATTATACTGCCTTGAACAAGGCTTGTCCCAAAGATCCATTCGCTCTGCCTAGAATTGATCAAGTTATCAATTCTACAATAGGCTGGGAACTCCTATGTTTTCTCGACGCATATTCCGGTTATCACCAAATCCGGATGAAAGAATCAGACAAAGTCAAAACTTCATTCATAAACCCCTTCGAAACCTTTTGTTTCGTTACGATGCCCTTTGGGCTAAAAACGCAGGAGCTACGTACCAGTGCACTATGTAGCATTGCATCCACGACTAAATTGAACGCAATGTACATGCATATGTGGACGACATTGCGGTGATGTCCAAAAATAAGGAAACCTTAATTTCTGACTTGGAGGAAACATTCACCAATCTACGCAAATACAACATAACGCTTAACCCGAAAAAGTGTTTATTCAGAATACCAGCCAATATATGCAAATACAACATAATGTGGGTTCGGATGCGATACCATTCCAATTTTACCGTACAACCACAATACCTCAATTGGGTAAGTCTTAGCTGGAAGTTTATATACATTAGTATGGGTTCCCTCGTGGAGGAGGTTTGAGCTGAGGCTACCTCTTGATGTTGTCCACCTATGAAGTGCCCAGGATGGCAGATGGCCATGGCTGGGAGGCCAAACTCATAGGAGAGGTGCTTGTACTAGGGTGTGTAATTGAAAGGTTATGATTGATTATCCGCATATTAAGTATGATGATTTAGGGTTATCCCTGATGGATGTATCGAATTTTGTGGTGAAAGTGTACCACCTCTGCAGAGTGTCGAACTATTCAAATAGCCATGTCCGCGGTCAAGGACAGTTGGAGTGGCCATATTGTTCCGTTGTTAGATGTTTTCAAAATGACTTATGCAATGAATTGTGACATGACTTGACCACAACAGGGTTGTGACTATGACAACTAAGTTCCCACTTAAGTGATTTAGAATTTTATTTTATCTTTCTTTACTTCTGAACTCAGCTTAGGTTTCAAACTTAACTTTACAAATAAACTTAGAGTTTAGCATTCCTACTAGAACTACCTTACTTGTTAGTGATAGTTTGTGAGTACTTAAAGAGTACTCATGGCTTTGTCCCTGGCTATTCCCATGGACAGACTATGAAGAGGACTATCCAGAAGAAGGACAGCAGGACGGCTACGATAACTAGGACTATCTCCCATCGTTAGCATTGCTTGTGACACTAAAGATGGAGCCCACCGCTACGCTTATTATTCGGCTACTTGTTTGTATTAAGACTGGATCATGAGATCCTTTATTCATGTAAAACCTTATTATGGTTTGTAATGGATGATGTACTGTGATATCCAATCTGTTATGTCTCGCCAAAATGGTAATCCTGGGATTGCGATGTATGGCACAACAGGCATCTGGGATTAAAAACCCAGGTGTTGACAAGTTGGTATCAGAGCCATCCTGACCATAGGAGACCCTAGTTAGAATAGACGTTCGAACAAAAACTTTGTTTCAAAACAAAAGAAGTGAGTATTTATGAAAACCTATTTCCCCTCTTACCCTTGAGATTCTTTCAAAAAGATTCATGTTCCTCCAAAATTCTTACATTACTACATAAAATTGGACACACTTGATCACTTCACTAACTTACTCCTCCTAAATTCTTATAGATGGAGGTTCAGTACTGCAAGTTCTACCAGTTGGGCAACGGAGGCCAACTATTCTTCGAGAGGGATCTTGATGCACTATCTCAGTACCTTGAGCATCCGAATCCGGAATTCTTCGGAGCTCAACTCAATGACCACCCAGGAGGAGATTTACAATGGCTAATAGTTGTTGATCTTCGAGGCAAGATGGAAGCAACCCTGTCTGAGAAGATTCAATTCGCCGTGAGAGAGAACAATTGGCTAGATGGATTAGCCAGGGCAATGCATGAAGCTCTCGCCCGTCTTTGTGGATAGAACATCAACCTGATCCAGGGAACTCGCTTTGCTCACTATGCAAGGCGTGATTCTATGGGAATGCTGTTGGAGATACCAAGTCACCCAGAGATGAGACGCCAAGTAGAGAACCTTGACTTCCTACTATATGATAGGTAGAAGGAATTGGACAATGCTCAAGAGTACGCCAACCACAACCTTGACATTGCCGCCCAGAAGGCCTAGACTTTCTCACTGCTCGTCAAGGATCGTCAATCACTTCGTCGTCAATGCGCAAAGAAGGATCGCACCATCACCCGTCTTCGCAAGAAGGTGGCCAACCTCGAGAAGACCATCAAGGAGCAAGAAGGTCAGCTTGCTGCAAAAGAAGAAGAAGAGGAAGAAGGTGAAGACATCCAAGGGGATATTCACTCATACCTCAGTGATGATGATGACTACCTAGAGGATGATGCCATGGACTTCTACACCGATGATGACGACTCTGACTTCATTGATGATGAATAGATGCACTAGAGCACTATCGTAGGAATGAGATGTATCGACCCCATTGTATCTTAGCTCACATAATGGTTCTTAAAACCATCTGTTTTCTTTTTGTTGTGGTGTGTGTGTGTTTGTATCGTGTGCTTTGCTTGAATGAATGAGAAGGAGTTGTTAGTTTGCAAAACCTAAGTCAAACTCAAAGTTTTAGCTTTGAAACCAAACCATGAACCTTAGAACTCTCCCTCTTACCCCATTTTCTATCTCAATCTTCAGATGACTCGTGGAAACCCCAAAGGAAGCAGCTCATCGCAGGACCCGATGCTGCAGATTCTGCAGATGCTAGTTTTTGACCGTGAAGCTAGTAGAGCAGAGCGCCAAGCCAACCTAGCTACCCTGCAACAAATCGCCCAGATGGCCCACAATAATCAAGGCCAAGGAAATCAGGATCATCATGGATCCAAACTCAAAAACTTCCAGAATACCAATCCCCCTATCTTTAGCAAGTCTGAAGACCCGCTGGATGCAGATGATTGGTTATAAACCATGGAGAATAACCTAGAGGTAGCAAGAGTTGACACAAATGAGCAAGTTCTGTTTGCCACCCACTATCTGGCAGGAGATGCAAGAGCCTGGTGGAACAGCACCCGCACTATGAACCACGGGCAAGTGATGATGTGGGAAGCTTTCAAGACCAAGTTTAGCCGCACCCATGTGCCGCAAGGTTTAGTCACCAGAATGAGAGATGAGTTCAGAGAACTGAAGCAGGGCATGATGACTGTAGTAGAGTACCGTGACAGATTTCTATCCCTCGCTAGGTATGCACCGGATGAGATCAATACTGAAGCCAAGAAGAAGGAGAGATTCCTAAATGGGTTGCATGATGAGATGCAAAGGGTGTTAATCAACATCCATTTTGACGATCTCAAAGAGCTAGTCAACTCTGTCATCCAGATGGAAGGAAAGATCAACCAAGCCAATGACAACCGCAAGCGCCGGATGATGCACCCGAATGGATCCAACAGTCACCAGAAGTATCACCCCAACCCGTCTGCAGGATATGTCCCGCGGAACAATAGACCCCCAATGTCTCGCCGAAGCTACCCCAACCGTAGCGGAGGAAATGTGAAGTCCGGAGGGAACCACAACAGCAACCTCGGCAACTCCAACAACTTCAACCGTGCCCTGCCCAAGTCCAACAACAACAGCAGCAGCAACAATACTGCCCCAAGGACTGGAAGCAATGCCATGCCTGTTGTAGCTAAAGACAAGCCTCAGATCACTTGCTTTGAATGTGGAGTGAAGGGTCACTACTCCAATGAGTGTCCCAAGAAGGTTACCGCCACTGCCAATGTGAATGCCCTAGCTCAGCATTAGCGCCGTGTTTAGACCGGAAGGAGATTCACCCCAGGGAACCCTCACAACCGCAACGGCCGTCTTTTCCACATGAATGCTGAAGAAGCCCAGGAAGCGCCAGATGTCGTGCTAGGTATGTTTTCTGTTAACTCCATATTAGCAAGAGTTTTGTTTGATTCTGGAGCATCGCACTCGTTTGTTACGGAAGAATTTGCACGCACTAGTAAGATTCACCCAACCAACTTGAAGCATGTTATGATAGTTCAAATACCGGGTTCAACCACCAAAGCTAGAAAATTTTGCAAGGCTATGCCTATCAGAATACATGGGATAGATTTTTATGCCAATCTAATAGTACTTGGAACCAAAGGTTTGGAAGTAGTACTAGGAATGGATTGGATGTCGAGACATAAAGGATTAATCGACTGTGCCAAGAAAGCCATCACCATGACCAGTAGTTCTGGAGTATCAGTAGAGCATATATCTGAAACCTTGCCCCGTAAATTCAAGTGCAACAAGAGTCTAGCCCTACCAACCATAGACCAAGTCAGAGTAGTCTGTGAATACCTCGACGTATTCCCAGATGAATTGCCTGGTATTCCCCCAGATCGAGATATTGAGTTCATTATTAAACTGATTCCTGGAACCAGACCCATAGCTCAAAGACCCTATAGCATGAACCCCTTAGAGTTAGTGGAGTGGAATAAGCAACTTGATGCTATGCTGGCAAAAGGCTTGATTCAACCAAGCGCATCACCATGGAGATCGCCCATGTTGTTTGTCGACAAAAAAGATGGAGGCAACTATTTGTGCACAGATTACCGGAAACTGAATGATGTCACCATCAAGAACAAGTACCCACTGCCAAAGATAGAGGATCTGTTTGATCAATTGATTGGTGCCAGAGTGTTCTCTAAGATTGATCTTAGGACTGGTTATCACCAACACAAGATTCGTGCAACGGATATTCCAAAGACCGCCTTTACCACCAGATATGGATTGTATGAGTATACGGTCATGTCTTTTGGATTAATCAATGTCCCCCGCTTATTTCATGAATCTCATGAATAAGATCTTTATTGATTTTCCGGATAAGTTTGTCGTTGTGTTTATCAACAATATTCTTATCTACTCCAATTCATAAGAAGACCATGAGCAACACCTGAGAATCATCCTTGAAACCCTGAGAGAGCATCAGTTGTATGCCAAGTTCAGCAAATGTGAGTTTTGGCTGAAAGAAGTAGGATTCCTCGGAAATATTCTGTCAGCAGGAGGAGTCGTTGTTGATCCCGCCAAGATAAAAGATGTTGAAGAATGGGAAGCCCCAACCACTCAAACCCAAGTCCGTGCATTTCTCGGATTAGCGGGATATTACCGCAAGTTCGTAGAAGGATTTTTGAGCATCGCAAGACCCATGAACCAATTGTTGAAGAAGGAAAAGAAGTTTGAATGGCCCGACAAATGTGAAGCAAGTTTCCAAGAACTCAAGAAGAGATTGATTTCAGCCCCAATATTGATCATGCTGGATATCAAGAAGCTGTTTGATGTGTATTGTGATGCATCCAAGATTGGTATCAGATGTGTGTTGATGCAAGAAGGCAAAGTCCTAGTGTCAACACCCGGATTTTTAATCGCAGATGCCTGTTATGCCATACATCGCAATCCCAGGATTACCATGTTTGCGAGACATAACAGATTGGATATCACAGTACATCATCCATTACAAACCATAATAAGGTCTTACATGAATAAAGGATCTCATGATCTAGTCTTAATACAACAAGCAGCGAAATAAATAATAAGCGTAGCGGTGGGGTGCATCTTCAGTGTCACAGGCAATGCTGACGATGGGAGATAGTCCTAGTTATCAAAGTCGTCCTACTATCCTTCCTCTTGGTAGTCCTCTTCATAGTCTGGCCATAGGAATAGCCAGGGACAAAGCCATGAGTACTCTTTAAGTACTCGTAAACTATCACTAACAAGTAAGATAGTTCTAGTAGGAATGCTAAGTTCTAAGTTTATTTGTAAAGTTAAGTTTGAAACCTAAGCTGAGTTCAGAAACAAAGAAAGATAAAATAAAGTTCTAGAATCACTTCAATTGGGAAGCTAGTTTCATAGTCACAACCCTGTTGTGGTCAAGTCAAGATTCATCATTCATTTCAGAAGTCATTTTGAAAACATCTGACAACGGAACAGTATGGCCACTCCAACTGTCCATAACCGCGGACGCGGCTATTCGAATAGTTTGACACTCTGCAGAGGTGGTACACTTTCACCACAAAATTCGATACATCTGTCAGGGATAACCCTGAATCATCATACTTAGTATGCAGATAATCAAACATAACCTTTCCTTTACACACTCTAGTATAAGCACCTCTCCTATGAGTATGGCCTCCTAGCCATGACCATCTGTCATCCTGGGCACTGCATAGGTGGACAACATTGAGAGGTAGCCTCAGCTCAAACTTCTCCCGCGAGGGAACTAATACTAACGCATATAAACTTCCGGCTAAGCCTTACCCAATTCAGGTATTGTGGTTGTACGGTAAAATTTGGAATGGTATCGCATCCGAACCCAACCATCAGTTTTTATAAAAGGGCTAAGGCTCAAGCCTCAACATTTTCATCATCATAAACCATTTGTGTTTATCAAAACATGTCAAAACATCTCAATAGAATGACTCATCATTCCAAGGTTTTCACAAGTCATTTTCACCAAGTACTCCCATCTAAAGTGATCAAGTTTTTGGTTTAACTCTAAACTACTAAGTTAAGAGTGTTCACTAATGTGGGATGCTAATATCAATCTCATGCCATAGAATGACATCTAAACCTAACTAGATAGGTCAAGTTTTATACTCTTTATGCTATCTATAAACAAGGTAAAGCACTTTGGTAAAGTAAAAAAGCAAAGCTTGTAATTAAACTTGGGGTAAGTATAAGTCAAATGGTATAACCAAGCATGCCTAATGCATCTTGCTTAGGTCATGTTGTATAATTCTAGCTTGCCTTGGTTGGTGAAGTGGTTGAAATTATCTTCCTTCTCTTCTTGGTAGAACTCCTCCTCCTTGAAGACTTGTTCAGTACTATCGTCTAGAAATACATACAGAATACACAATCACCAAACAATACTTAACTAGTCTACTTAGCACACTAAGGCACACATTGGATGATTTATTATCATCACAAGCATCACAAGGTTTAATGAACTAATTTCATTTATTTTATTGGAGAAAAGTAATTTCTACTCATTGAAAATAACTAAGATTTAATATTCTCCAATTAAAATATGGGATCATGTGGACACATGTCATCACCACATATTCTAATATATGGGAATGTGATTTAAAGGTTGGATCATATTTTAATAAGTTTAAGTTTAATATTTAATGATTTAAAGTGACTAGAAATGCCTATATAGCATTATTTTGGTACTAGTCCAAAGTCACTGCATGCACACCTTACTATTATTACATATTCAGATAGGTATGGTTAAATGTGATTTTTGAGAGTTGGAATCCACTCAAAATCTCTTATGGTTGATTTTCTAAAAATGTTTGAATGTGAAAAAGCTTATGTCTTGTTATTTTATCTAGGAGAGATTTCTAACTCTAAATGATTTAAACCCAACGGTCTTGGATAGATATTTTCATTACCTTTCCAACAAAATTGGAGTCATCTAATTTGGATTTGTAAAACTCCCTGGATTGATTTTCAAACTAAGGGACAGATTCTAGTTTAAGTCTAAAAAGAAAAATCTAGATTTGAATTTACTGGGTCGCGCGGGGAACACTAACGGGCCGAACCAGATTCACTCCACGGTACTAAGGACTGCTGGCAGGGGGTCCCGCCTGTCAGTGGTTCATTAAAAGCGAAGCGGTATGGGGCGAGATGGACTGTAGGATTAGAACAGAATCTACGGTTGGGGCTTATCGTCGACGACGGACTCGTCGCCGGCGAGGCTGAACCCTAGCGGCTCGGTGGGGGTGCGGTGAGGGCGTACCAGGGCTCTAGCGAGTGCGGTGAGGTGGGAAAATGAATGAGGAGACGATGGCGATCTCAGGCAAAGTCGCGGCAGAGGCTGGGGTGGACGAAATCAACGGCAGTGTCTCCTCCTCTGCTGCGGCTTCCTCCGGCGAAATTCTGGGGATTGGCTGCTCGAGCTGCTCCGGTGAGAGGTGGGGAAGGACTTGTGGTGAGAGGGGAGTGTGAGAATGTGAGGAATTCATGCTGGGGTGGCTTCCTTATATAGGCGCGGCAAGGCGGCAGAGAGGTGTGGGCGGAGCTTGTCGGTGACGACGGCACATGGGGCTATCAGTGTGGGCGAGGTAGGCGGACGGTGGGTGGTTCCCTGGCGGTCAGCCAGGGCATAATGGTGGTGCTAGGAGCGGTGGATTGTGGTCGTGAGCGTCGTATGCTCTAGGAGACAGAGGTGGTGCTCGACGTGGTTCCCGGCGATTGTGGGTCGAGCGGCGGGGTACGGGCGTGTCTGGCGGGTTGAGCTGGTCAAGACGGAGCGGCACGCGCGGTCTGAGGTCGAGGCACGGTCTGTGGCGTGCTGGCAGTGACGGTGCTCTGGCACGCGCGGGCGCGACGCAGAGAGGATAGTGCGGGGGTTGTCTTCGGTGGTGTAGTGGCTAGGAGTGGCCGTGGGGTGGACAGTGGACGTTGGTGACGTCACGCCTTGCTTCGCGCCAGGCTCTCCTTCGGTGTGAGCAAGGTTGGCCGGCGAGCATGGCGTCGGGGTGGCGTTCCACTACTGCTAAGGGCTAGGGGATGGGCTGTATATGACCTGGTTGGGTCTAGGAGAGACCAAGAGGGTTAATGTGGCTCAATTGGCTCGACAATTTTTGATCAAAAATAGTAATAGTTAGGCCAGTTTGATCCTGCTCACAAGGTGTTTGACAAAATGGCCGCAAGAATTCAAATTTGGAATTTTGAAATGAAATTTGGTGGAGTTGTTTGTCACATGCTTAAGCATCTCTGGTTGCTTGGGATTTTTAAATGGAGTACATTTGAGAGGTTTTTGAAATAGGGTGATCTATACATATGAACTAGATTCCATTCTCAATTGTCATTTAAAATTAGTATTTGTATGTTTTAGGAAGATCACAAAGTGGGCCTTGGTACCTCTTAACTTGTACTAGCAAGGGGTGCAAAGATCCACAATTGTTTCTGTTGGAAATTGAGTGCTAGGAATACCCAAAGTGGGCTAGTTGATTAAAATGGCAAAAGTGACCATTTCCTTTATTTAATTCTTTTTGATTTCTTTTTCTTTGGATTTTGCTTGGGAATGATCTAAATGATGTGGCATTCATCATAGAATCATTTTACAACCATTAGAACACACAATCATGGCAATTTAAAACAATTCCTATTTAATGCAACACACATATGCATGCTTGATTATTTAAATGGGAAAAAAATTGTTAACCCTAACTTGGGTGATTTGGATCTTGATTAACCTTGATTAAAGATTTGGGATTTTACACATAGCATATCTGTCCAGACAACTAAAGTAGCATGAGCAAAACTACCCTACCCATGACCTTGAACTAGCAGCCGTAGTGTTAGCCTTGAAGACCTGGCATCATTACCTTATGGGTGATCACTGTAAGATTTACTCAGATCACAAGAGCTTGAAGTATATTTTCATTCAAAAGGAGCTGAATATGAGGCAAAGGAGATGGATAGAGTTAATCAAGGATTATGACCTTGACATTCACTATCACCCTGGCAAAGACAATGTGGTAGCGGATGCTCTTAGCAGATTGCCGTGTAAGTTAAGCACCATGATCAAGGAGAAGCAACCAAGTTTGCATGAGGAGTTGGAGCAATTTAGAACTGAGCTAGTTAGCAAAGGATTTTTAGCTAGCATTGAACTTCAACCCACTTTGATTAGTCAAATCAAGCAAGCCCCGAAGGGAAATGCAAGTATCAACAGAATCAAGCGTCGTATTGATACAGGAAAGGTAACTGGATTCACCGAGGATGAAGAAGGAGTTTTGTGGTACAAAGGACGTATCTGTGTGCTAGCAGATTCGGAGCTGAAGCAAGTTATCATGCAAGAAGCTCATGATACTCTTTATTCTATCCACCCCGGAGGAACGAAGATGTATCAGGATTTAAAGGAGCAATTTTGGTGGCACAAGATGAAGAGAGAAATCGGAAGCTACATCGCCAAGTGTGATATCTGTCAGAGAGTCAAAGCAGAACATCAGAGACCCGCAGGATTGTTGCAAGCATTGCAGATTCTAGAATGGAAATGGGATTCCGTCGGAATGGACTTTATCACCGGTTTGCCTACTTCTAGTAGGGGAAATGACTCAATCTAGGTCATCGTTGATAGATTATCCAAGGTAGCCCACTTTATACATGTCAAGACAACCTAACCGAGTTCTAAGCTAGCAGAGTTGTACATTGCTAGAATTGTCAGTTTGCATGGAACCCCCAAGACCATAGTATCGGATCAAGGAACCCAATTTACCTCGAGATTTTGGCAGAAAGTCCAAGAAGGATTGGGAACCAAGTTGAATTTCAGCACAGCTTATCACCCGCAAACCGAAGGACAGACTGAAAGAGTCAACCAAATCCTAGAAGATATGTTGAGAGCTTGGGTGCTCGAGTATGGATCAAAATGGGAAGATTGTCTACCTTTCGCAGAATTCTCATACAACAACTGTTATCAAGCCAGTTTGCAAATGGCCCCATTTGAGTTCTTATATGAAAGAAAGTGTCGTATCCCTTTGAATTGGTCGCAAGTAGGAGAGAGTCAGATTTTTGGACCTGACATCCTACGAGAAGCCAAAGAGAAGGTTCACAAAGTCCGTGAGCACCTCAAGACTGCCCAATCCAGACAGAAGAGTTATGTTGACAAGAGGTGTAGAGACCTGACCTTCAATGTCAGAGATTTTGTGTATCTCAAAGTGTCACCGTTGAAGGGAACACAATGTTTTAGTCTGAAAGGAAAGTTAGCCCCCAGATATATCGAACCCTTCAAGATTCTGAATCATCGAGGAGAAGTATTATATCAACTGGAACTGCCAGAGGAGATGTCAGCCATTCATGATGTGTTCCACATCTCGTTACTTTGCAAATGCTTAGAAGTGCCAGAGAAGACCAAAGTGTTCAAGAATATCGATCATCGAGCCGTTGATATCAATAAGGATCTGACGTATCGTGAAGTGCCCATCTATATCTTGGAGGAATCTTACAGAACCACCAGGACCCGGAGTATCAAGTTTCTCAAGATCCAATGGAGCAACCATACCGAAGAGGAAGCCACTTGGGAGCGAGAAGAGTACATTAGGACTGAGTTTCCATATCTCTTTAGTTCCTAGTTTTCTTTCTTAAATCTTGGGACGAGATTTTTGTTTAAGGGGGGAAGGTTTGTAACATCCCAAATCTTTAATCAATGTTATCAAGATCCAAATCACTCAATTTAGGGTTAACAAAAACTTTTTATCATTAAAAATAATTGTGAATGTATGTGTGTTGTATTAATATAGAATTGTTTGGAAATGCCATGTTTGTTTGTTCTAATGGTCGTAAAAATGATTCAAAGATGAATGCCACATCATCTAGATCATTCCCAAACAAAATCCAAAGAAAAAGAAATCAAATAAGATTAATAAATGTGAATGGTCATTTGTGCCATTTTAATCCACTGGGCCACTTGAGGTGTTCCTAGAAGTCAAATTCAAACAGAAACAATTCTGGATCTTTGCACCCCTTGCTAGTACAAGTAAAGATGTATCAAGGCCCACCTTGAAATCTTACAAAAACATTTAAACACTAATATTAAATGGAAATTGAAAATGGAATCAAGTGTATGTGCCTAGATCCCACTTTTTCAAAAACCACTCAAATGAATTCCACTTAACAATCCCAAGCAACCACAGTCTACCAAGCATAAGATCAAAACACCCACCAAAAATCTTCTCAAAATTCAAATAAGAGTTTCTTACGGCCATTGTGTCGAACACCTTGTGATCACAGATAAACCTACCTAACTAACACTATTTTGATCAATGTTTTGTCGAGCCATTTGACCTCAGTTCACTCCCCTGGTCTCCCCTAGTCCCAACCATGCCCTAAACAGGCTACCCTTTAGCCTTTAGCAGCAGTGTCGCGCCACCCTGAAGCCATGCCCGCCGGTCGAGCACGGGCAGCTCGCAGGAGACCGCCCCGCCCTCTTCCACCGCACCAGGGAGATAGGCGTGATAGCACCGCCGCCCACGGTCCCTTCCCCGAGCAATGCCAGCCACTGGACCACCGAGGCATGCTCGCGCCCACCGCCGCTACACCGTGCATGGACCCTGCTAGAGCGCCACCCCCGACAGCCTCACACAAGCCACACCGTGCCCTCAGCTTGCACGCGTAGCTCCGCCTTAACCCCAGCACGCTCCTAGACATGCCCATTTCCCGCCTCGCGGCCAGCACCCGCCGTGAGCCGCGTCGAACACCGCCGCTCCTGCTCAGAGCGCCAGCCATGCCCAACCAAACGCCACCGCCCCTAGCCACACCATTACGCCGTAGATGACCACCAAGAGGCAGACCACCGTCTGCCTACCTCGCCCATGCCATTAGCCCCTTGTACCATCGTCACCGACGAGCTCACCGTCGCACCTCACGGTCCCCTCGTCAAGCTATAAAAGGAGACCTCCCCCAGCCTCCATTGCCACACTACATCACTCCCCTCTCTCTCAGAACCACCCCACACCATCCCCGGATCCGCTCTAGCCCTCAGTCGCCGGAATTGTGTCGGAGCTCGCCGCAGCAGAGAAGAAAGGGGCCCGTCGATTGCGACCACCCTAGGAGCAGCCGTGACCACGGCAGAGTCCGTCGTCATCCACCAGTTCGATCGCCCCCGTCGCCACGTTAGCTGGAGCCCTGGTAAGTCCCCAATCGACCCCCACCGAGCCGCTAGGGTTCAGTCTCGCCGGTGACCTATTCATCGTCGAAGATGAACCACAGCCGTTGATCGTAGTTCTCGCATGGCCCATATCGCCCCGTACCTCTTCACGTTTGAGTCAGCCGCTGACATGCGGGACCCCCTTGTCAGTTTCCCTCTACGCCATAGAGCACTACTGGGCCGGCCCATTTAGTTTCCCGCCTTAGCCCGCAGATTCAAATAAATATTTTTCTAATTAAGTTTAAACTCAATTCTGTCTACTAGTTTAAAATCATTTTAGCAAGCTAGAATTAAGCAAGTTAACCTAAGCAAGATGCATTAGGCATGCTTTGGTTATACATCTTTGATTTATACCTATCCCAAGTTTTACTTGCAAGCTTTACTTTCTTTTACTTTACCAAAGTTCTTTTCTTTATTTTATAAATAGCATAAAGAGTATAAAACTTGGCCTATCTAGTTAGACTTAGATGTCATTCTACAGCATGAGATTGAGATTAGCATCCTACCTTAGTGAACACTCTTAACTTCGTGTTTAGAGCTAAACCAAAAACTTGATCACTTAGATGGGAAGGCTTGGTGAAAATGATTATGAAAACCTTGGAATGATGAGTCATTCTATTGAGATGTTTTGACATGTGTTGAGAAACACAAATGGTTTATGATGATGAAAATGTTGAGGCAAGAGCCTTAGCCCTTTATAAAAACTGATGGTTGGGTTCGGATGCGATACCATTCCAATTTTACCGTACAACCACAATACCTGAATTGGATAAGTCTTAGCCGGAAGTTTATATACATTAGTATGGGTTCCCTCACGGAGGAGGTTTGAGATGAGGCTACCTCTTGATGTTGTCCACCTATGAAGTGCCCAGGATGACAGATGGCCATGGCTAGGAGGCCAAGCTCATAGGAGATGTGCTTGTACTAGGGTGTGTAATTGAAAGGTTATGTTTGATTATCCGCATACTAAGTATGATGATTCAGGGTTACCCCTGACAGATGTATCAAATTTTGTGGTGAAAGTGTACCACCTCTGCAGAGTGTCGAACTATTCGAATAGCCATGTCCGCAGTCATGGACAGTTGAAGTGGCCATACTGTTCCGTTGTCAGATGTTTTCAAAATGACTTATGCAATGAATTGTGACATGACTTGACCACAACAGGGTTGTGACTATGACAACTAAGTTCCCACTTAAGTGATTTAGAATTTTATTTTATCTTTCTTTACTTCTGAACTCAGCTTAGGTTTCAAACTTAACTTTACAAATAAACTTAGAGTTTAACATTCCTACTAGAACTACCTTACTTGTTAGTGATAGTTTGCGAGTACTTAAAGAGTACTTGTGGCTTTGTCCCTGGCTATTCGCGTGGCCAGACTATGAAGAGGACTATCCAGAAGAAGGACAGCAGGACGACTATGACAACTAGAACTATCTCCCATCGTCAGCATTGCCTATGACACTGAAGATGGAGCCAACCGCTACGCTTATTATTCTGCTATTTGTTTCTATTAAGACTGGATCATGAGATCCTTTATTCGTGTAAAACCTTATTATGGTTTGTAATGGATGACGTACTGTGATATCCGATCTGTTATGTCTCGCAAAAATGGTAATCTTAGGATTGCGATGTATGGCATAACAGGCATCTGGGATTAAAAACCCGGGTGTTGACAATTCCATAGGCAGTACAGAACATTTTGCGTGTCTATGTTTATCTCTTTTAAAATATAATAGGGCAGCGCTCTTGGCATCTCAATTTATAAAATGCCACATAATGGGGTATTTTCTTAAAAACATGGGTAGGCAGAGTTTTCTTTTATTATGACAAGTGGGGAGTAATGCTCAAAAGGCCGAATTAAAAAGAGTTTGGTTATTGCTCTACATGGGTTATATTCCATGGGATATGCTCCATGGGCTTCATTCTCAAATTTCACTGGGTTGTGCTCAGCAGTCCGCTGACTCGTAAAAGGCCGAACTAATATGTTCTCGGCTATGCTCCATGGGCTCCTTTCTAAAATTTTGTTGGGATGTGGTCAGCAGTACCTAACCCCGAAAAGACTGAATTAAAATGTTCTGGGCTAAAGAGGGGCCGAATGAGGTACTTCCTTCGGTCCAAATTAATGTTCTTGGATTTGACTAGATTCAAACGTATCTAGCACTAAAACATGACTAGATATGTTAGAATCTAGACAAATGTGAGAACATCAATTTGGATCGGAGGGAATACTAGATTTCTTCTTCTGGTTAATAGAAATTGCATTGTGATGTGCTCTGCCGGATTTGAAAAAACACCTCAGCGAGGGCGAGGGAAAAGCGATAATTGTTTTTGGCATATATTCATGTCAAAATTCAGCAGTACAGAATAAGGTAGAAAAATTATCAACAGATTTGAAGTTAATATTTGGGAGCACTTGACCAATTCAGCAGCATTTCAAAAGTGACCAATGCAGCAATACAGATAATGAAGTACAATACAAGTACATCAGTATTAGTTGCACAAATGCTTTAGTAATAGCAATGACAGAACATTTGAGAGATTCAGGAGCTTTCCTGCTTGAAATCGAATAGTAGTACAAAGAGAATCAGTTCT
This sequence comes from Avena eriantha, assembly GCA_910589775.1. Taxonomy (NCBI): domain Eukaryota; kingdom Viridiplantae; phylum Streptophyta; class Magnoliopsida; order Poales; family Poaceae; genus Avena; species Avena eriantha. The sequence goes on from OU342746.1 coordinate 128,804,203, forward strand.
TGTTCCAGCTAAAAAAACCTTGGCCCATGATCAGTTTGGCCAATTCTCCAAATAGACTCAATCATTAGAGCAAGAAAAATTGACGATCAAGTCTGCTTCTGTGTGAGTACCTCCTCCTTATGTCAATGCCTGTGTGACCGCCCATAGCAACCCAAAATACCCAAGACTCATCCAGATAATTCGAACAATGCTAAGTTTCAAAAGAAAAGGAAGACAATCTTATGCACTTCATCTAACCAAGTACCAGTACTCGTATATCACAGTTCGTTCTAAAAAATATTGTCCTAATTGTAACAATAGAACATTTGACAGATTCAGTAGCATTTGGAAGATTCGGCAGTATAGAATAGACCGTAAAAATATCAGATAGATTCCCGGTTCATATTCAACAACACTTGACAGAGTCAGCACAACATTTCAAAGTGGCCGGTTGTGGTAGTACAGAGACAGTGCCTAAAAGAATTGACAGATTCATCAATGTGGACATTGAAATTCAATAGATGTAGCAAGGACTGATTCAAAAGGAAAGCGAGACCATATTCTGCACTCGACCGGTCGATCTGAACAAGTACTGAACAAAACTTTTGATAGGTTCAGTAGAATTTGAAAGATGCAGCAGTACATAATAAGAAAGAAAAATATCGATAGATTCATAGTTCACATTCAGCGTCACTTGGACATATTCAGCAGCATTTCAAAGTGACAAATTCAGTTTTCCCTTTTCTTCGAACACTCGTCATTGGAAGAAACAAAAGTGACGATCAAGTCTGCTTTTTTGTGCATGCCTCCTTCTAGCATCAATGCCTGTGTGTGACCTCCATAGGCAACTCAAAATGCCCAAAGCCCTGTCTAGATTATGAGTTTATGACAAGGCCAGTTACAAAAGAAAAGCAAGACCATCTACTGCACTTGATCTAAACTGAGCTATCCTATTACATAGTATTACGATTACTTACGGTAGTTTGGTTCCAATCGCGGGCATTGGGGATGCTTGGGATGAACCATAATGGAGTCTCTAGAGATTTCCATGCAACGTTGGTTGAGAAACCAATAGCTGCTTCTTCGGTATTTATACTAAAGCAACATATTTTAGGAAACAACATATATCCAAGTCCTATTGCATGGTGGGAGGTGTGGACACAATTTCTTCTCGTCAGATTTCCTGGGGCAACATTTGCACTGCCTACCGCAATATTAGTCGGATAGTTCAATCCAAGGAAAAGGGAATATGCTCCCGGGTTAGCAATCTCTATCCATGGCTTAGGTGGATACAAGTAAGCAGTGTCCTTTGAGTACAGCTTACAGCCAAACCCAGTAGCATAGGTGCCACAAGTGCGACCACAGCGATCAACACTATGATCAGCAACAGGATTGCCATGATCATAATAAGTACCGCCATAAAACTCCTCATCAGTAACGCCCACGGTATGGATAAGAAGAAGGCGAGATTCATCTGCAGATATTGCTAAGAATCATAAACCAGGTTTGTGCTCGTCATCGTCTATTGCATCAAGGTTGCCCTCCTCGAGATGCGTGACAGGTGGTGACGGCAGCATAATAGGACCTACAAAAAGAAACGACGGCCAAATCAGCCAACACTAGTTTACATCCATTAAAACTAAAACTAGTGTTTAGAACAGGAATGGATCAAACTTATCAAGATACAGATGATTCCAAAACACTGCCACTCTCAGTGGCTGCAAACACCAGACCCTTGTGGATAACTACATCATTGTATCTGAAATAGCACTGGAACTGGTTCTCAAGAACTGTCCATGTATACTCCTCGCCATCAAGGGTAGCAATTGAGTAGTTGAAGATAGCGACAAGAGAGAAATCTAAATAATCAGCCGCAGTTGTGGGAGCTCGGCAAATAGCAATCTTCTGGAGGAGAATAGGGCGATCATTATGCATGAATGTAAACGGATCGTTGGTGGGTACAAACTCATTGACTTCAGGGAGAGGAACGCGTTGATGAGTGTACACATTGACAAGTGATACGTCGTAAATGTATCTATAATTTTTGATGTTCCATGCTTGTTTTATATCTACTTTCTTATGTTTTGTCCACACTTTGGAGTATATTTTACACATTCTCTGGAAATAACCTATTAACAAGATGCCATAGTGCCAGTTGCCTGTTTTCTGCTGTTTTTGGTTTTAGAAAAGCTAGTAAGGAAATATTCTCGGAATTGGAACGGACAAAAGCCAAAGTCAATATTTTACCCGAAGCAACACGGAGTCCAGAGGGGATACGAACTAGCGCACCAGGGCAGCCACACCTGGTGGTGGTGCGGCCTTGAGGGGCCTACTATAGGGGCCGCACCTATTTCTTTTTAACAAAAATACAAAAAAAGTTCCTATTATAGTTGTTATTTTCATTGGTCTGTTATTGTCTTTCTTTATCATGCTCTCTATCAATGGTTGGTTTCTTTGAAACTAGATCTTATTGGCAAGATGGGTTCATGGAAGAACAAATTAATATTATGAGGAACACCGCCTGTCACAAAAAGGGAAACTCTTATGGGAACAAATTGATAAATTGTGTACCATTGCTATAAACATGTACTCTACTAATAATGTTACCTATTGATTTGATAAATCTTGTTGCTGTAGGAGGTATAAACACATCCCTTTTCAATGTGAGTATAATGATAATGTTACCATATGTTCATATGTTAAGGGAAATTATGACTTTTATGATGTGGAACAAATTGAAGAATTTATTGCTTGGAAGGGTGCATTCGAACTTTCTTATTTGCTTGAAAATACCGATGATTCACTTTATAAATATGAGGTTTATGATATACTTAAATTTTGCTTTGACAATTACAAGGAATAAAATGGCTATATTCGTAAATATCTTAATAGATGCTTTCCACCAACGGAAGAGACTAATGCCTTGCAGGAGCCTATGGAAGAATAAATTGCTGAACTTGAAAGCTCATTAGATGAAAAAGAGGAGGAGAGTGATGAACAAAAGGAGGAATAATGGATCTACCCATTCCTACCTTCTAATGAGAGTAACTCTTTACCCCTTACATTATTTGATTGTACCCCATGCTTACCAAAGGAGGATGAATGTTATGTTCCTGTGGATTCTTTTGAAAATGTTTATAATAAATCTCTAGATGATGGTCCTATATTGGTTGATAATATTAATTGTACTACTATTGAAAATGAGATTGATCAATCATCTTCTTATAAAATTGTTAAAAGTGGGTATGAAGGTTTTAATCCCACTATTTTTGAGCTTGATAAAAATTATGTGTTTGTAGATCATGAAAAGCATGCTTTATGTGATAGTTATATTGTTGAGTTTATTCATGAGGCTACTAAAGATTATTATGAGAGAGGAAAATATGTTTGTAAAAGTTTTCATGGTACTGAAACACCTCTCTATGTGCTGAAAGTTTTGAAGTTACTCTCGTTTTATCTTCCTATGCCTGTCACTTTGTTCTTTGTGAATTTATTTGCGTATAAGATTCCTATGCATAGGAAGTGGGTTAGACTTAAATGTGTTTTGAATTTGCTTCTTGATGCTTTCTTTTACTTCAATTTATATTTCTTATGTGAGCATCACCAAAATTATCATGTCTAGCTCAAAGGCGTTAAAGAAAAGCACTTATTGGGAGATAACCCAAATTTTTAGTCAATAAATTTTTCTTTTGTTGAGTCTTGAAAGATTGCCTCTGTAAAAATCTCTCCTTATCTTTTTTGTGTGGTTTTTGTTCCAAGAGTAACCTCTAATGAGAGAGAGAGAAGTAAGACTTGGGAAAGTTACTCTCCCAAAATAGATTTTTGTGCTTCGCTGTAAAAATGCGTGAAAAATCTCTGTATGTCGGATTGAGCTGTAAGTTTTTGTGATTCTCCCCCAGGTTGTTATCCAACTTTCGTTAGTTTAACACTTTTCGATTTGAGTAACAGAATGTTTTCAAAAAAATTGGTTTTTACCTGCTGGTCTGTTTTGATAGATTTCTGCCATTATTTGCATTTGCCTCTTAATCTCTTTCTCTTTGAGTTCTATTTGATCACTTGAACTTTTAAAAGGAATTGCTACAGTAGCTTGTGTTTTAATGGAAGTTTTACTTGTGTTGAAACTGAACCTAAAGACTTATTATCTTGAGTACACTAATGTTGCTAATGAAGATTGTGTGAAGTTTTGTATGAAGAAAATTTTAAAGTGTAGGGAAGAACAATGTGATAAGATGAAGTATGGACAAAAGCTCAAGCTTCGGGATGCCACCTGTGTCACCCCAAGAAATATTCAAGAAGTACAAGCGTCAAAGCTTGGGGATGCCCAAGGCATCCCCTTCTACATCAATAAAAATCTTAGATTTTCTTCCAAACACTTCATTTTTATTATTTCATGCACAATTGTGTTGTTCTTGGAGCGTCTTCATTTTTGTTTTTAGTTTTCGTTTGCTTGGTTTGCTTAAATAAATTGGTTGGACCCCGCATTCATACATAGTTTCAAATAAGTTGATTTGGTTTGGAAAAGAGTAGGAAAGTTCATGCTTATACTTGGTATAAAAGGAGTCTTGTTTTTGACTATGACTTAGGCTTTATCATGTCATGCTTGATATTGCTTTGACTTTATGCTTAGTGATTATTGTTGTAGCATGACTTGTTCCAAACAATTGAGATTTCTTAATGTGCGTTGAAAGAATCATGCGTTGTTTTAGCATATAAAAGCATAATATTGTGGTATTCTCCTTTAATGATTTATTTGGGTTGACTTGGCGCATGCTCACACCATGTTAAGACTATACCAAGTCACCATAGCCTCTATGATCATTTAGTTTTTGACTTGTAATATCAATTTATGTTTTAATTAATAATGTTTTGTCGCTTTGCATGATTATGGCCATTATTGCTCTCTTAGTTGGTCGCTCCCAGTCGTTTGCTAGCCTCCACATGTACCAAGTATAAGTTCCACTCATGCATCCAACTCCAAATAAAACCAAGTTATTTCAAAGAGTCCACCATACCTACCTATTAGCATTATTGCTATTCCAAGTATATTCATGTTTTTATCTACCTTCCAAATTAAACTTGTTATGTGAAAATTAGTGATTAAAGCTCTCACGAACTTGATGGCACACTTTACTTTCTTGCACTTAATAAACTTGAACCATTGTGCCCATCTATGTTGCATATATGCTTGCGTTTTGTAAGTTGTGAATTAGCAGAACCATGTTACCATGGGGAACACTATCAACATTGCACTTTATTTAGTTGATATCATATTCTTTTGCTTATGGATCCCGGTGGTGTGAAATGAAAGGGGAGCTTGTAAGGCTCATGGAGTTCGTATATGTATTAGAGAAACTCCTGGGCGGCTAGTCTAAGCCATGCCTAATCATGGTGGAAACATGCAGCATAACCGTAGTGAGCAATCTGTGAAGCATCCTAAAAAAAGAAAAAAGGGAAAACCCTATGCAAATAGCATACAAATAGATCGCTGAGATGCTCATTGTCTGCTTGCCTTGTCATTTTGATATGGGAAAGCTTCTGTATCATCGGGCAAGGGGTACCCGTTGGCGGTTCTCTATGATACACATGTACTTACAATGACAAGGACTTACCTATGACTAAAGTTGAGTAGCATGAGGTTCGGTACTCGTAAGTAAGGGGCATGAGATTTTCAGCTTATAACTTGGCAAGCATATCCTCATATTTGTTCACTTTAACCTTAATCACCTAAAGATGCTTATGATAGGGGCAATGAGAGCTAAAAGCTAATAAGTACCATAATTTTTGGAAGCTCTTTATGAGACTTGAGTCCCTGCTTCCTTCTATGAAGGGCCTTTCTTTTACGTTTATGTTGAGTCTCCATCTTCTATCTTTATGCACCTATTGAGAGAGCATAGTGGTCATTCTTAGTTTAATGTGTATTGTCCCAAAACTTATTGATTGATTCATAACTTTGATATTGCTTGTTCTTAAACTATTTGTATCTAGTCACACTTTGAAGGTGTCCTATGCATTTATGTTTTGCTACACTATGAGGGACAAGCTGAATACCATTCTCATTATGTTTTCTATATGTGAAACAAACAAACGTCTTTTAAAGCATTGTTATTCATGAATCTTTTGTTTGTACCTTTTCATGTTACAACATAATTGCTATGTCTTATTGTTAGAACTATATCTTTCATGTCTATGTTAGAGTACTATAATCCCAACTATCAATGTTTTACAAATACCTTGATCAAGATTGTGATGGTGCATGTCACCTCAAAAATTATTCTTTTTTATCACTTACCTACTCGAGGACGAGCAAGAGTTAAGCTTGGGGATGTTGATATGTCATAAACGTATCTATAATTTGTGATGTTTCATGTTTGTTTCATATCTACTTTCTTATGTTTTGTCCACACTTTGGAGTATCTTTTACACATTTTCTGGAACTAACCTATTAACAAGATGCCATAGTGCCAGTTTCCTGTTTTCTGCTATTTTTGGTTTCAGAAAAGCTAGTGAGGAAATATTACCGGAATTGGAGCGGACAAAAGTCAAAGTCAATATTTTATCTGAAGCAACACAGAGTCCGGAGGGGAGACAAAGTGGCACACCAGGGCGGCCACACTTGGTGGTGGCACGGCCTAGGGGGCACCACCAGGGGGTGTGGGCCCCTAGTACTCCAACGACCTAGCCCTTCCGCCTATAAAAGCCTCCCGGGATGAAAACCCTAAGGACCCGATCAAAATTCCACAAAAGAGTCTGTAGCCGCCGCCATCTCCATCCCAAGATCGGGAGGGATCTAAAGCTCTTCCCAACACCCTACCAGATGGGAGAGATCACCCTGGAGGCCTTCTTCATCACCATGACTGCCTTCGGTGTGATGCGTGAGTAGTTCATCCCTAGACTACGGGTCCATGTAGTAGCTAGATGGTTGGTTCTCCTCCTTTGTGCTATCATGTTTAGATCTTGTGAGCTACGTTCATGATCAAGATCATCTATTTGTAATCCTACATGTTGTGTTTGCAGGGATCCGATGGATATTGTGATGCTATTTTAGATTGATTATTGATTCTATCATGTCTATGTTATTTGTGATCTTGCATGCTTTCTGTTGTTAGTAGCTATCTTGGCTAAGTAGATGCTAGCAACTCCAAGAGGGAGTATTTATGCGCGATAGTGGGTTCATGCCTCTAGTAATCTCGGGAAGTGACAGGAATCTCTAAGGTACTAGATGTGTTGTTGCTACTAGGGAGAAAACAACAATCCTTTGTCCATGGGACAATTGTATTGTTTACTTTACACACTTTGCTTAATGCAATTATCTGTTGCTTGCAACTTAATACTAGAGGGGGTTCGGATGATAACCTGAAGGTGGATTATTAGTCATACATGCAGTTGGATTACGGTCTATGTATAATGTTGTAATGCCCAATCAAATCTCATAGGAGTCAAGATGATTAGTATATGCATGTATGCTTTCTTGGTGTCTGTTAATTGCCCCGCTGTAATTTGTTCACCCAGCATGTCATCTATCTTAAGGAGAATCACCTCTAGTTAACTATGGACACCGGTCCATTCTTTTACCATCAATCTTCCATCTACTATTTACTGTTTACTTTCTGCAAGCAATTACTATCTTCCACATAATACGTTTAATCCTTTGTTTTCAGCAAAACCATTGAGATTGACAACCTCATTGTAAATTGGGGCAAAGTTCTATGGTTACGTTGTGCAGGATTCCAAGTTGGAGACAACACCTTGGGGTTGTTCACTTGCTCCTACTGGTTCAATAACCTTGGTTTCATAACTGAGGGAAAACTTGCTGTTGTGCTCATGATACCTTCCTCTTGGGGTTCCCAACGAGCTCGATATATTTTGAGCCATCAACAAGCTCCCACTTGCACTCGGACCCAACAGTGGCGATCCAATCTCCATTGGCCCTACCCTTCTTACCCATACAATTCGAGAACACAGCGTCGGAGGAGAACCACTCCAGCAGCATCAGCTTGCATGTCGTGCCCTTTCCCTCGAACTACTCGTTGCATTCCCATGGTTTCTTAGTCGGGTGAGAATGAAGAACACAGGGGAGGCCAAACGGCTAAGAAGCATGTAAAGTTGCACTATATTTTGCCGAGTCAAGAAGATGTTTGGACGAACCGGCGAGGCTCGCGACGGTGATGACGTCGCACCTGGTTATGAGTTCTTCAAGCGGGCCTTTGATAAAAACATGCTGGAATAGCTCAGAATCATCACTGTCCTTGCTTGGTCCTGCCATCGCAGGGGAACTGATGGAAGTTTGGACAGTGGCTTGATTTGGTTTTCTGGAAAAGAGGGAAGATCGATGGTGGCAGGTGGGACAGGGAGAAGAACAAACACTCTCATACTGTGCGGTGAACAGGATCGAAAAGCGGCATTGTGGAGGAGAAGAATGGTTGCGCTTGGCGTAGAAGTGGGGATAGAGCATATATGCGAGGTTGAATAAAATGAAAATGGACGCATGTTCCTCTGCTCTAGTTCCCTTCAGAATATTACTACTCTGCTCCCAGTTCCCTCCATAATAAATCTTTCTTGTAAATCAAAGAGGAAGTAGTATGAAGAGTAGGGCCCGATCATCTGCTCTCTCGAGGAGCCGAACCCGACTGTTTTCTCTGCTAAATTTTATGGTCCTTTATGCTAAATGCATGGACCTCAGTGTAATTTTACCTTTTTAGGTCCTTGGTGTAAATGTACCCCCACCATCTATGTAAAATTCTAACCAAAAAGTGTAGGTGATGAAATTTGAACAAATTTAAGCTTCTTTGTCAACGAGTATGAAAATTCTTGGATTTCAAGCCGAACGACCAAGGTCAAGGCCATATCAACATCATACTTTATGGTGATGATGCCATGTCCAAGAATTAGCATGCCGGTAGATTTGGACATATTTTGAAAACAATCAAAGATGAAGTAGTATGAAGAGTATGGCTCAATCAGCTGCTCTCTCGAGAAGGAGCCATACACGATTGTTTTCCTTGCTTATTTTTAGGGGTGCTAAATGTATGGACATCTATGTAATTTTCCCTTTTTTGGGTACTTGATGTAAAATGTACTTCCACACACCGTGTAAAATTCTAACCTAAAAGTGTAAGTGGTGAAATTTAGACGATTTTAAGCTTACTTGCCAATGAGTATGAACATTCTTGGATTTCAGTCAAATGACCAAGGTTAAGGCCATATAAACATCATACTTTATGCTGATGATCCCATGTCAAAGAATCTGCATGGCAACAGATTTGGCCATATTTTGAAAATAATCGAAGAGGAAGTAGTACGAAGAGTTTGGCTCAAATCAACTGGTCTCTCGATAAGGAGACAAAACAAAAACTTTTCCTTTGTAGGGTCCTTTGTGCTAAATTTAAGGACCTCCATGTAATTTTCCCTTTTTTAGGTCCTTGATGTAAAATGTACTCCCACCGACCGTGTAAAATTCTAAACTAAAAGTAAGTGGTGAAATTTAAATGAATTTAAGCTTAGTTGTCAACGAGTATGAACCATATTCTTGGATTTTCAAGACAAATGGCCAAGGTCAAGCCATATCAACATCATACTTTATGCATATGATCCCATATCCAAGAATTTGCATGCCGACAAATTTGGCCATATTCTGAAAATAATCGAAGATGAAGTAGTGTGAAGAGTGTGGCTCGATTAGCTGCTCTCTAGAGAAGGAGTCGAACCCGACTGTTTTCCTTGCTTAATTTAAGGGTCCTTTGTGCTAAATGTATGGACCTTGATGTAATTTTCACATTTTTAGGTCCTTGATGTAAAATGTACTCCCACGCCCGTGTAAAATTCTAACCTAAAAGTGTAAGTGGTGAAATTTCGACGATTTTAAGCTTACTTGTCAACCGAGTATGACCATTATTGGATTTCAAGCCGAACGACCAAGGTCAAAGCCATATCAACATCATACTTTATGTTGATGATCCCATATGAGAGAATTTGCATGGCGAAAAATTGCCCTATTTTGAAAACAATTGAAGAGGAAGTAGTGTGTAGAGTTTGGCTCAAATCAGCTGATCTCTTGAGAAGGAGCCGAACCAAAAAAATCCCTTTTAGGGAGATTTATGATAAAAGTATGGACCTCAATGTAATTATTGCTTTTTCGGGTCCCTAGTGTAAAATGTACTCTGATCGGCCGTGTAAAGTTCTAACCTAAAAGTAAGTGGTGAAATTTAAATGAATTTACGCTTAGTTGTCAACGAGTATGAACCATTCTGGGATTTCAAGATGAACGACCAAGGTCATGATCCCATATCCAAGAATTTGCATGCCGACAAATTTTGCCATATTTTGAAAACAATCGAAGATGAAGTAGTATGAAGAGTATGACTCGATCAGCTACTCTCTCGAGAAGGAGCCGAATCCGACTGTTTTCCTTCCTCTATTTTAGGTTCGTTTGTGCTAAATGTATGGACCTCGATGTAATTTTCCCTTTTTAGGTCCTTGATGTAAAATGTACTTCCACGCCCGTGTAAAATTCTAGCCTAAAGTGTAAGTGGTCAAATTTTAGGGTCCTTTGTGCTAAATGTATGGACCTCAATGTAATTTTCCTTGCTTAATTTAAGGGTCCTTTGTGCTAAATGTATGGACCTTGGTGTAATTTTCCCCTTTTTAGGTCTAAAAGTGTAAGTGGTGAAATTTAGACGATTATTTTAAGCTTACTTGTCAACGAGTATGGACATTCTTGGATTTCAATCCGAACGACCAAGGTCGTCAAGGCCATATCAACATCATACTTTATATGTTGATGATCCCATCTCAGAGAATTTGCATGGCAATAGATTTGGCCATGTTTCGAAAAGAATTGAATAGGAAGTTGTATCAAGAGTTTGGCTCAGATCAGCTGATCTCTTTGGAAGGAGCCGAACCAGAATTTTTTCCTTTTAGGGCCCTTTATGCTAAATGTATGGACCTCAACGTAAATTTTTCTTTTTTGAGGCCCTGATGTAAAATGTACTCCGATCGACCGTGTAAAGTTCTAACCTAAAAGTAAGTGGTGAAATTTAAATGAATTTAAGCTTAGTTTTCAACGAGTATGAACCATTCTTGTATTTCAAGACGAACGACCAAGGTCAAGGCCATATCTACATCATACTTTATGGTGATGATCACATATGCAAGAATTTGCATATCGACAAATTTGGCCATATTTGAAAACAATCAAAGATGAAGTAGTATGAAGAGTGTGGCTCCATCAGCTACTCTCTCGAGAAGGAGCCGAACCCTGATGTTTTGCTTGCTTAATATTAGGGTCCTTTGTGCTAAATGTATGGACCTCGATGTATTTTTCCCCTTTTTAGGTCCTTGTTGTAAAATGTACTCCCATCAACCGTGTAAAATTCTAACCTAAAAGTACGTGGTGAAATTTAAACGAATTTCAGCTTATAGTTGTCATAGAGTATGAACATTCTTTGATTTCAAGCCGAACGACCACAAGGTCAGGGCCATATCTGTACATCATACTTTATTTTGATGATCGAGTATCCAAGAAATTGCATGGTGATAGATTTGGCCATATTGTGGAAACAATTAAAGAGAAAGTAGTATGAAGAGTATGGCTCGATCAACTGCTCTCTCGAGAAGGAGAAGAACCCGATTGTTTTCTTTGCTCAATTTTAGGGTCCTTTGTGCTAAATGTATAGACCTCAATGTAATTTTCCATTTTTAGGTCCTTGATGTTTAATGTACTCCCACCGACTGTGTAAAATGCTAACCTAAAAGTAAGTGATGAAATTTCAATGAATTTAAGCATAGTTCTCAACAAGTATGAAAAAATCTTGGATTTTCAAGCCGAACGACCACGAGGTCAAGGCCATATCTCTACATCATACTTTATGTTGATGATCCCATATTCAAGAATTTGCATGGCGACAGATTTGGCCATATTTTGAAAACAATCGAAGAGGAAGTAGTATGAAGAGTATTTCTCGACCAGCTGCTCTCTCGAGAAGGAGCCGAACCTGACTGTTTTCTTTGCTCAATTTTAGGGTCCTTTGTGCTAAATGTATGGACCTCGTCATAATTTTCCCTTTTAGGTCCTTTGTGTAGAATGTACTTTATGCTTATGATCCCATATCCAAGAATTTGCATGCCGACAAATTTGGCCATCTTTTGAAAACAATCGAAGATATTAAAAAGAAAAAATAATCAATTTCATTTTTCCAAGTGTTAGGAATTTATTTTCTGAAAAGCAAGTAAGAAGAATTTATTTCCTTTTTTCTATTAAAAAATAAAGAGCGAGAAGAGACTATATGAGCACAGAGGAGGCAGCGAGAGAGGTGCGAAGAGGAGGATTTGAAGGCGGTGCGATGTCAGAGCAAAGCTGGGATGGGTTCTTGACAGGAGGTATAGGGTACAGTGGGTAGAGTAAATTTCAAGACCACGATATGTATGCACGCAAAATAAAATGTGTTTTCTCTCTCCTTCACTCCCTCATCAAGACAAAATGAGTCTACATTGCAATAAACAAGGCTTTGCATGATACCACACCTATATTATTTTCCACTATGGAGGTAATAACTTAGACTAGTAACATATGCATGTTAGTACTAAGTTACTCCCCACTATGACCAGCCTCACCACCCCCACACCCCGGCCGGCTGATCTCTCCCTCGCCCACAAAGTGGCATTGCGCACGCGCGTCGACCAACAACCTGCCTTGTGTCGGCGGCTCTGTGTCTGTGTCTGGCGTGTTCGTCAGCTGCGTTGGTGGGAACCATTTTGGTCCTTGGCACCAAAAAGTATTACTACTACAGTACTCCCTCTGTTTCAAAATATAAAATGTTTTAGCTTTGTGAAAGGAGTGTATCTAGACTTATTTCAGTGTGTAGGTTCATCTAGATTTGGAGTGACTCTACACATTTAAAAGGGATCTAGATACACTCCTTTCACAAAGCTAAAACATCTTATATTTTGAAACGGAGGGAGTATAATAGAGTAGCAATTCAAACTTTCCCGGTTTCGAAATTTTCACTTCCTTCACAAACATACGGGGGGGAGGATATTCAAAAGATCGCCATCCGCGCTGGACAAGGGATTGGTTGATCTGGCTAGAAAAAAACAAAAACGTCCCATCGCATTGGATGCTCACCATTATGATCTGACCAGCCTTCCTACTCCGCACTACTCCACCTCCATACCCTAGGAAGAGGAAGCACCAAGCACGCTCGCGGCAAGCTGGTTCGAAAGTGAGGAGCACTCCTTTTTTCCGTGAAGCAAGTAGTACTCCCTCCTTCCCAAATTAGGACGCGTATTACTTCTGGTCAGAGTCAAATTTAATAAACTTTGACTAAATGTACGACACCAACTCAATGTTATTAGAATCATCATGAACTATATTTCCATATTATATGCATTTGTCATTAGAAAAGTTAGTATGTTTTTACATATAGTTGGTCGAAGTTTATAAAGATTAACTTTGACCAAACCTAATATGCATCCAAAATTGGGAAAAAGGAAGCAGTATGAAGAGTATGGCTCGATCAGCTGCTCTCTCGAGGAGTCGTACCCGACTGTTTTCAATTCCTTTTTTGGTTTTAGGGTCCTTTGTGCTAAATGCATGGACCTCGATGTAATTTTCCCCTTTTTAGGTCCTTGATGTAAAATGTAGTCCCACCATCCGTGTAAAATTCTAACCAATAAGTGTAAGTGGTGAAATTTAAACGAATTTAAGCTTACTTCTCAACGGGTATGAACATTCTTGGATTTCAAGCCGAACGACCAAGGTCAAGGCCATATCAACATCATGCTTTATGTTGATGGCCCCATACAAGAGAATTTGCATGCCAACAGATTGGGCCATATTTTGAAAACAATCGAAGAGGAAGTAGTATGAAGAGTTTGGCTCACATCAGCTGATGTCTCAAGAAGGAGCCGAACCAGAAAGTTTTCCTTTTACGGTCCTTTGGGCTAAATGTATGGACCTCCATGTAAATTTGCTGTTTTAGGTCTTTGATGTAAAATATGCTCCCACCGACCGTGTAAAATGCTAACCTAAAAGTAAGTGGTGAAATTTAAACGAATTTAAGCTTAGCTGCCAACGAGTAGGAACTTTCTTGGATTTCAAGCTGAACGACCACATGGTCAAGGCCATATCTCTACATCATACTTTATGCTGATGATCCCGTATCCAAGAATTTGCATGGCAATAAATTTGGCCATATTTGTAAAACAGTCAAAGAGGAGGTAGTATGAAATGTATGGCTCGATCAACTACTCTCTCGAGAAGGAGCCGAACCCGACTATTTTCTTTGCTAAATTTTAGGTTCATTTGTGCTAAATGTATGAACCTCAGTGTAATTTTCTCTTTTTTAGGAACTTGATGTAAAATTACTCCCACCGCCCGTGTAAAATTCTAACCTAAAAGTAAGTGGTGAAATTGAAACGAATTTAAGCATAGTTGTCGACAAGTATGAAAAATTCTTAGATTTCAAGACGAACGACCAAGGCCAATGCCATATCAACATCATACTTTATGCTAATGACCCCATATCAGAGAATTTGCATGGCAATAGATTTGTCCATATTATTTTGAAAATAATCGAAGAGGAAGTAGTATGAAGAGTTTGGCTCAGATCACCTAGTCTCTCGAGAAGGAGCCGAACCAATGCAACAAAAGGTTTTCCTTTTAGGGTCCTTTGTGCTAAATGTATGGACATTGGTGTAATTTTCCCCTTTTTTAGGTCCTTGATGTAAAATATGCTCCCACCAACCGTGTCAAATGCTAACCTAAAAGTAAGTGGTGAAATTTTAATGAATTTAAGCTTAGTTGTCAATGAGTATGAACTTTCTTAGATTTCAAGCCGAACGACCACTAGGTCAAGGCCATATCTCTACATCATACTTTATGCTGATGATCCCATATCAAAGAATTTGTATAGCGACAGATTTGGCCATATTTTGAAAAAAAATCAAAGAGGAAGTAGTATGAAGAGTATGGCTCGATCAACTACTCTCGTGAGAAGGAGCCGAACCCGACTGTTTTCCTTGCTTGATTTTAGGGTCCTTTGTGCTAAATGTATGGACCTCGATGTAATTTACCCCCTTTTAGGTATAAAAGTATAAGTGGTGAAATTTATAAAATTATTTTAAGCTTACTTGTCAAACAGTATGAACATTATTGGATTTCAAGCCGAACGACCATGGTTGGCAAGGCCATATCAACATCATACTTTATGCTCATGATCCCATGTTAGAGAATGTGCATGGCAACAGATTTGGCCATGTTTTGGAAACAATCGAAGAGGAAGTAGTATTAAGAGTTTGGCTCAGATCAGCTCTTCTCTCGAGAAGGAGTCGAACCAAAAAAAATCATTTTAGGGTCATTTATGCTAAATGTATGGACCTCGATGTAGTTTTTGCTTTTTTGAGGTTCCTAATGTAAAATATACTCCGATCGACCATGTAAAGTTCTAACCTAAAAGTAAGTGTAAATTTAAACGAATTTAAGCTTAGTTGTCAATGAGTATGAACCATTCTTCAATTTCAAGATGAACCACCAAGGTCAAGGCCATATCTACATCATACTTTATGCTCATGATCCCATATCCAAGAATTTACATGCCGAGAAATTTGGCCATATTTTGAAAACAATTGAAGATGAAGTAGTACAAAGAGTATGGCTCGAGCAGCTACTCTCGTGAGAAGGAGCCGGACCTGACTGTTTTCCTTGCTTAATTTTAGGGTCCTTTGTGCTAAATGTATGGACCTCGATGTAATTTCCCCCTTTTTAGGTCCTCGTTGTAAAATGTACTCCCATCGACCGTGTAAAATTCTAACATAAAAGTAAGTGGTGAAATTTAAACGAATTTTAGGTTATAGTTGTCAACAAGTGTGGACAATCTTTGATTTCAAGCCGAACAACCACAAGGTCGAGGCCATATCTCTACATCATACTTTATTCCGATGATCAAGTATCCAAGAATTTGCATGGCGATAGATTTGGCCATATTGTGAAAACAATCTAAGAGAAAGTAGTATGAAGAGTATGGCTCGATCAGCTGCTCTCTCGAGAAGGAGACGAACCGGTCGTTTTCTTTGCTCAATTTTAGGGTCCTTTATGCGAAATGTATGGACCTCGATGTAATTTCCCCTTTTTTAGGTCCTTGATGTAGAATGTACTCCCACCAACCGTGTAAAATGCTAACCTATAAGTAAGTGATGAAATTTCAATGAATTTAAGCATAGTTGTCAACGGGTATGAAAAAATCTTGGATTTCAAGCATAACGACCACGAGGTCAAGGCCATATCTCTACATCATACTTTATGTTGATGATCCCATATTCAAGAATTTGCATGGCGACATATTTGTCCATATTTTGAAAACAATTGAAGAGGAAGTAGTATGAAGAGTGAAAGGATATAGATTCCGCCTAGAGGGGGGTGAATAGGCAGTTTAAAAACTTTTCCAAGAGTGGCTCAACAAAGGCGGAAATAAACTAGCGTTTACTTTGTTAAGCACAAAACCTAGAACAACTAGGGTTCACCTATTTGCACCAACAACTTATGCTAAGCAAGACAACCAACTATGTGATAGCTATATATGTACTTCAAGCACGAAGGCTATCACAAAGTAAAGTGCATAAGTAAGAGCTTGGATATAGAGATAACAGAGGCATGCGGAGACGACGATATTTTACCGAGTTCCTCCCAACATGGAGTACGTCTCGTTTGGAGAGGGGGTGGTATCAAACCACCAACGCCACAAAAGGCCTCCCTTATTCTCCTGTGAATCTCACCCCAACGGGATCGATCCACACTTCCACTATTGGTGCACTTGTCAGTGGCAATCCGGAACCTCTCACAAGGTTGGGGCACTTCTCCACAACTCAATTGGAGGCCCCCAACAAACAAGCTTGGGGAAAGCTCCATAACTTAATTGGAGGCCCCAAGAAATCCACAAACCTGCAAAACCACCAAACCGTCTAGGGTTCCAATAAACCCAAGAGTAAAAAGCTTCTCACCTTTCACCCAATCGAATCCTCACCGAGAACTCAAACCGATGCACCAAATGCAATGGCAAGAACACACGAAGTGCTCAAGTCCTTCTCTCCTAAATTCCACCAAAGCTACAAAAGCTTATGGGTGAATAAGAGAGTAAGAACAATGGAGGAAATCCACAAAAGACTCCAAGATCTAGATCCCAAGATGTTCCCCTCACTTAGAGGAGAGATTGATTGGTGGGGTTGTAGATCTAGATCTCCTCTTTCAAATCCCTCAAGAATATGCAAGAATCAATGGAGGGATTGAGGGATAGCAAGCTCAAGAAGGTCAGCAATGGAGGGGAGAACTTGCAAGGAAGGTTAGGGAACCATTGGGGAAGAAGGGCCCCTTAAATAGGTCCCTACGAATCCAACCATTAGGCCCAGGAATCGCCCGGTCCGGAGTGTCCGGACTGGGACCGGAGTCTCCGGTGTACCCAGGCCAAACGGGGTCAAACTAGGGGACAATCTATATGCGGTCCGAAGATAGACCGGAGATTTAGTCCGGAGTCTCCGGTCTTACAAAAACTAGCAGACAGACCAATACGAAAACAATCATAATTTTTGCATCTGGACTCTGATTTTGATGATCTTGGGCTCGTTTTAAAGAGGACAATAAGCTCTACAAGATCATACAGAAAAACATCATAGTCCAGCAAGGGAGGATAGAACCAAATGACGAAAGGTTTGACCTCTCTCAAAAAGACGAACCGGTAAAACCTCCAACATCGAAAACGCAATAGAGAATGCATATGAAATCCGTTTTCGATGAACTTGGGCTTGTCATGAAGATTAAAACAAGCTCTAAATCCTCTGATGGATAAGAACCAAATAATGGAAGTTTTTACCAATCTCTAAAAGACAAACCGGTAAAACCTCCAATATCGAAAACGCAATAGAGAATGTATATGAAATCTGTTTTCGATGAACTAGAGCTTGTTATGAATATTACCACAAGCTCAAGAACCTCACATGGATAAGATCCAAATAACAACCAAGAAAGATTATGCCAAATATGCAAAGGTTTGAGCTCTCACGAAGGATATGATCAAGTTACTCACTCGAGAGCCCCTCTTGATAGTACGGCTATCTATCCTATCAACCGGTCTCCCCAACTAACACCATGCGACCGGTAAGAAAGAAAACCTATCAAGAACATACCTTTTCCTTGAGCATATTCCACTTGAGCTTGAAGATAGCGATCTTGTCCACCTCAAGATGGAACACCTTTCTTGATTGCACTAGCTTGGTGAAGACTTGCAAATTGCTCTCCTCTACTCGACTACGGTAGAGCTTCTCTCTTGGGCATATCATCTTAACATATCCATGATAACCATAGGATGGCAAGCTTCGAGCAAATTATCTCTTCGAGATGGCTCATCTTGAACTTGCACATCAATTCTTCTTTCTTCATTATGTTGGTGTCTTGAAGGTACTTAAGAGATATCACTCTAACTTTATTCTTCAAGACACACTTGCCATAGGCTCAAATCTCACATGACCAATCTTTGGATCTCTCCTTGAACACCTTGGTCAACACTTGATCTTCTTTACTTTCTTCTTCACCCAACCTTGAAGCCAACATATGGTACAAGCATTGCCTATGGACAAATCCTACAAGTAAAACTCAATGCAAACATAACTCCATAAAGATTGTCATTAATTACCAAAACCACACATGGGGGCGCACATGCACTTTCAATCTCCCTCATTTTGGTAATTGATGACAATCCCTTTGAGAGGGTTTATATAAGGAATTAACCAAACAAAACGTTGTGCTAACATCAAATACAACACAGGTATGTGATGTTAGTACAATCACAATATAGAGCAAACTCCTCCACAATCTATGCACGTGTGGATGAACTTGAATTTCATTGCATATATTGCCAACTATTATCGGTGGTGGAGTTTTCTCTATATATACAAGATGCTATGCAACACACTAAGATGCAAAGCACACGAGGCAAGTGTTTAAGTACAAAACTCACAACACACAACCAAATTCCCTAAAACCCTCTAAAACTTCTCCCCCATTGGCATCGATTGCCGAAATGGGTGAAAAACTTTAGAAGGCCAATTTAGTGAGAGTTCCTCCATATGGTGTGCATTTCTCATAATATGAGTGGAATCAAATGCATGTATCCAATGAAGAGTACCATGAGGAAATCAAACTAAACTGAGGATCCAAAGATTGCAAAGAAATAAAATGGTGAAGAAGCATCAACGAATGAAGCAAGCAATCAAGAGATCGAAAGAAGCACTTCACAAAAGGAACATACCAAAAGAAAGATAGATATTATGATAAGGTTGAAAAGAGAGTGATATAAATAATATGAGGAGACTCCCCAAGGTTTGTGCATAACAAAGTGCACAATTATGGAATTATAACTCCCTATAATCAAACAAAACTCCAAATAAGAACAAGAAAGAAAATGTGTGTTCTTAGGTAGATTAGGAAAGCTCCCCAAGGTTTATGCACCAAATATAATAATTGCTTTGAATGCAAAGTGCATAAGCATGGTATCCTTGCTCCCCCAAACTTACATAAGAACACAAAGGTATGAGAGATCAACTTTCTTAACACCAACGGGTGCCAAAAGATGCAAATCAAAAGGTCAAGCTCTCAAATAAAAATGTTTGGAGCCACCAAAGAATAAAAAGAGCACAAGGTGAACTCCAAAACAAAAAGGATATCAACTAGAGATTTAGCCATAATCATGTGTATATGTTTCTAGGTAGACAACAATCACCAAGATATACATCCACAAATAAACATGTACACACAAAATGGATACTCAAGAATGAACAAGATATCCAAACAAAATTCATAGATAATGCCAATAAGCACACGAGGCCAAAGGCTCAAATTTATCTTATTGAACATCAATGACCTTAAAACAACAACAAATACATCACAAGGGAACAAGAGATAGTTGGAATGCATTGGGAAAGGCAACAAGTATCATAAAGAGCAAATAAACCTTGCAAATTCATCCATATTGCATACGAGAGAAATTGAGGAAACGATTGACAATATAATTGCTATATTGGCATATATGGGATTGGTGAATCATCCACATGATTTTGAAATACTCCCCAAAATATGCATTCATCTCAACTTACTCATACCACAAAAGGGATGATACAATAAAATTCTTGCAAGAACCACAATAAAAGCAACTAAAGGAAATCATGCCATGATGCAACCACAATGGTTGGATGCTAGAAACATATGCATGAGAGGGATACTTGTTACCGAGATACCATTGGTAGGATGTAGTAGATATGCATTTGTTGATCATCCTAGTTTGCCTCCAATTATCATTTAGTCACCACATCTTCTTATTATTGTGACAAGCATCCAATGTATCTCAAGTGTACCTAAAACACATTCAAGTACACAATGGTCCCAAAACTCATTGGGTCCAAAGTAGTTAGATACACTACAATACATAGGAGAGACTCCACATAAATATGTGCATATTGATATGAAATTGAATTTCATGCACATCTTAGCCGATAGGATTTGGTGGAGAATCCCCTATATATTGGATCAAGAAAGAAAGCATGCCATAATATAGAACATGTAGTAAATATGCATGCACAAGATTTCAAGAACCAAAAAAAGATACAATTTGAACAAAAACACCAAGTAAACCAAGAAGTCGCACACAAGAGTGTGACACGACAAAAGGGTGTCCAAATTGTATCAAAGAGCCAAATCAACACATGAAAGGACACAAATTCAACAAATGAACAAGGCAACAGCCAAAGAGCAGAAGATAGAAAAAAACACCAATGCTCAAGGATTTATCTCATCCAAAGGGATCAAACAAGTAACAAGGAATGAGACACAACCAGCTCCCAAAAAGCAAGGTTCCAACACACAAACCAAACTCTCTACACTTTTCATGATGGCACAAAGTACCAAAAGAAAAGATCAAACTTCCAAGCACATAAAACATGATATGGAACAAAACAAGAAGCATAAATATGAGTGTTCTAGATAATATAGGAGAGCTCCCCCATGGATAGTGCATTATGTAGGATTTTCCTTTTGAATGCAAAATGCACACAAATGGGATCATCGCTAGTACCTACATTAAATAAAAGACACGAGGATACAAAAAATAAGAAGATCAACAAGAGGCAAGGAAAGCTTGGGAGAAAACACAAAACATTTTGTTAGCAAGAGGTAGAACAAAATTTAAGCAAAGGCCAAAATGAATATGATCAATAAATTCTACCATATATGGAGTACCACTTGTCCAATGACAAGAATTATGGGGAAACATTTCCCGAGGTAGTTTTCAAGGATATCATGATAATATTCACAACAATAAGCATATGACGAAATATAAAAATTAAGCTTGATGCTTAGATAGAGATTCTTGATAGCTCCAAATAGTCACACAATCATAAAAGATTAAAGTAACTTGAAGAAAATTGTTTTCATGGAGGATATGGAGGTCCAAATATGGGGAAACACATACCAAGAAAACTCTCACAAACAAGATCAAAAGATGAGCAATAAAATCAATCCAAGGGAATTGGAACTTGTTTGAGCTAAATGTGCCACTTAGGAGCTAGATAATTGTCAATATAAATTCCAAGTGACACTACCTCAAATGTCCACATTTTCTAGGTTTGTAATATGCACAAAGCGTATGACTCCCCCATAATGTGATAAACCAAGAATACTCAACAAGAGGTAAAAACATCCAAATAGATATGAGTAACATTATGGAACTTGAATTTCTCATGAGAAAGACATACCACATAGAGACTAGATAAACTTGCAATATACATACTAAGTAGTATTCCTCATGTACACACATTTTAGGATTGTGGAATGCCCAAGCATAACACTCCCCCAAAATGGGATAGTCCATTAATCTCTCACAAGATCCAAGAAAGATACCAAATAAATTCAACAAAGGCTCCAACCCAAGAGACACAAATACATGGTGTGACAACCAACATACACAAGTATACTTGATAACTCAATAAGTACGAGGGAAGCACAACATGTACAAACACATACAAAGGTACAAAACCAACACATGCATACGGGAGCAAGTAACTTTCAATGTAAATGAGTTAAGTGCATGTTATTGCAAGGAGGGACATTGGATATATGATAGAAGCATGATAGTCCAAATGGATTGACTTGAGAAGAATAAATGATGAAGATCCCTCAATTCTTCATAATGTAACCAAGCCTCCAATGCCCTCCAACAATACCTATTGATCAAGTTTTTGGCTTGTTGGTCCCCAACCAAGTTTGGTCCTAAGAGGTTAGTCACAATAGGCTTGGCAACCCGAATGGTTATTTTCATGAACCCACATTGAGCACCAACAAATTTGGCAAACACATTGCCAACCTCATCCTTACAAAGAGAATAAGCATCATCAATAATGATAGGGTTGGATGAGGAGATACCAATAGTGCATAAGGAAGAAATGTGCCCCTTCTCACGGCATATGTAGCAAGTTCTTCTCTTGCCATATTTCTTCTTAGGTGAAGCCGCAACTCTAGGAAGAGCTCGAGTAGTCCTCTTAGGAAGAGGACCATCACTATCTTGAGGTAGAGCTTGAGGCCGCTTCCCTTGTTTCTTCACACTAAGAGGCTTCTTCTTCAATGGGCAAGATCTAACATGATGCCCTTCTTCCTTGCACTTGAAGAAAACAATGTTGGCCAGATTCTTGACTTGATATTGGCCATTCTTCTTGTTTCCCTTGTGCTTCAGCTTGATAGTGGACTTGTTCTTGACATTGGATTTGTATCCAAGCCCACTCTTGTCATTGGGGAATTTTTGCATACTCAAGATATTGTCGAGTGTGGCCTTCCCTTTATGACTGGTTTTCAAGTCATTCTTCAAAGAAGTTACTTGAGCCTTAAGCTCTTTAATTTCCTCTACATGGTTAGTGTGAAGAAAAATACTAGAGGAAGTGGATGCTACATTGTTAGAGCAACAAGGGATGGAAAGTAATTCATCACAAGATGTATCAATGGCATGAGTGGATGAATTACAAGGACTAGCACATGGCAATATGACATTTTGAGTATAAGTAGTGCTAATGTCCACATGAGGCTCATTAGATGTTACCTTTGACGTAATAGCCTCATGAGCTAATTTTAGCCTATCATGGGAGGCTAGAAGATCCACATGAGAGCTTGATAGATTACCATGACTTTCTTCCAAGATCCCATACTTGCTAGTTAGCAAAGCAACTTGAGTCTTTATCTCAACATTCTCCTTCAAAATAGATGCTTCACAAGAAATAGAGTTAGTAGCACAAGCATCATAATTAATTGCAAGAGGTGAGGGCAACTTCGAAACCTCTTTTGAGTAAGGGGCTTTAAGTTGCTTATGTGACTCGGTGAGTTTGATGAGCTCACCCTTGATGACCCTAGAGCCATTTTGAGGTGCTCAAAATCCTCAAGAAGTTTAGCATAAGCAACTTGAAGCTCATCATTTTTACTTTTGAGACCACTAGCCACCTTAGGACCTATATCATGAGATTCCTTTACTCTGGACAACTCTAGAGAAAAAGTCCCCTCAAGAGATTCCTTAGTGGTTTGTTACTCTTCAAGAGCTTCATTTAGATGTGCAATTTGATTAGCATACTCAAGCTCAAGGCTACTCATTTTATCAATGGTGTTCTCATGCTCCTCAATTTGTGCTTCTAACTTATCAATATGCTCTTTGCTCTTAATAGCAAAGTCCAAGATTTCAATGAAGTTAGAGCAAGCAATATTATCCTTAATAAGAGCATGATAAACCATCTCACCCTTTTCATATAAATCATCAACATTAATCTATTTTTCCTCATTATCCTCATCCTCATCATCACAAGGGGTATTGGGTTCCAAAGTAAGAGTTACCTTTGAATCCCGAGCCATAAGGCATAGGTGGGAACCGTGAGATGATGATGATGATGAAGAAGAATTACTTGAAGCTCCATTCAAATTCATGTCTTTTCTAATATAATATTTGGTTTCCTCTACATTGTTAGACACACAACAACTAGAGGAAATAGAAGCATTTATATTATGACAACAAGGTAAAGAGAGCATATCATCATGTGATCTATTGAGGCAATTTATACATGATATGCAAGGACTATCAACACTAGCATGTAAATCATATATAGTGCTAGACGTGTTTAAGTCCAAAGATGAAGCATTGCAATGAAATAGAGATGAAGGATCATCAAGAGTAAGCTTACTATCACCATTGCAATATTCATCACCACTCACCATATCATTACTTGTGTCTTGCCACACTTTGGTGAAGTGGAAGAAGATGAGAACTCAGCACGGCCGGAAGTGGAAGAAATACAATCATCCTCAATAATGTTGGACACATCATATTTATCTTGAAGTTTTGTCCATAACTCATGAGCGCTCCAAAAAGGTATGATTGAAGAAGTAACTACAAAGCTCAAAGCATTAACAAGCACATTAGAAGCTTGAGCATCGAGATATAAGTTTTTCTCATCCTCACAAGATAGATTTTTTAAAGCCATAGGAGGAGAAAAACCTATATCTAAAATACGCTCCAAATTTGGGTCCATGTCCCGAACATGAATAAGCATGCGAGTTTTCTAGATATCATAATTTGTCCCATCGAATATAAACATTTCATTGTGCACAAATCCCCTAGCCGACATCTTTACTCTCAAGGCGGTGAAGCCTAAAATGAGAGACCAGGCTCTGATACCAATTGAAAGGATATAGATGCCGCCTAGAGGGGGGGTGAATAGGCGGTTTAAAAACTTTTCTGAGAGTGGCTCAACAAAGGCAGAAATAAACTAGTGTTTACTTTGTTAAGCACAAAACCTATAACAACAAGGGTTCACCTATTTGCACCAACAACTTATGCTAAGCAATACAAGCAACTATGTGATAGCTAGATATGTACTTCAAGCACGAAGGCTATCACAAAGTAAAGTGCATAAGTAAGAGCTCGGATATAGAGATAACCGAGGCATGCGGAGACGACGATATTTTACCGAGTTCCTCCCAACATGGAGTACGTCTCGTTTGGAGAGAGGTGTGGTATCAAACCACCAACGCCACAAAAGGCCTCCCTTATTCTCCTGTGAATCTCACCCCAACGGGATCGATCCACACTTCCACTATCGGTGCACTTGTCGGTGGCAATCCGGAACCTCTCACAAGGTTGGGGCACTTCTCCACAACTCAATTGGAGGCCCCCAACAAACAAGCTTGGGGAAAGCTCCACAACTTAATTGGAGGCCCAATGAAATCTAGAAACCTGCAAACCCACCAAACCGTCTAGGGTTCCAATGAACCCAAGAGTAAAAAGCTTCTCACCTTTCACCCAATCGAATCCTCACCGAGAACTCAAACCGATGCACCAAGTGCAATGGCAAGAACACACGAAGTGCTCAAGTCCTTCTCTCCCAAATTCCACCAAAGCTACAAAAGCTTATGGGGGAATAAGAGAGGAAGAACAATGGAGGAAATCCATAAAAGACTCCAAGATCTAAATCCCAAGATGTTCCCCTCACTTAGAGGAGAGATTGATTGGTGGGGTTGTAGATCTCGATCTCCTCTTTCAAATCCCTCAAAAATATGCAAGAATCAATGGAGGTATTGAGGGATAGCAAGCTCAAGAAGGTCAGCAATGGAGGGGAGAACTTGCAAGGAAGGTTAGGGAACCATTGGGGAAGAAGGGCCCCTTAAATAGGTCCCTACGAATCCAACCATTAGGCCCAGGAATCGCCCGGTCCGGAGTCTCCAGACTGGGATCGGAGTCTCCGGTGTACCCAGGTCAAATGGGGTCAAACTGGGGGACAATCTGTACGCAGTCCGAAGATAGACCGGAGATTTAGTCCGGAGTCTCCGATCTTACAAAAACTGGCAGATAGACCAATACGAAAACAACCATAACTTTTGCATCTGGACTCTGATTTTGATGATCTTGGGCTCATTTTAAAGAGAACAATAAGATCTATAAGATCATACAGAAAAACATCATAGTCCAGCAAGGGAGGATAGAACTAAATGACGAAAGGTTTGACCTCTCTCAAAAAGACGAACCGGTAAAACCTCCAACATCGAAAACGCAATAGAGAATGCATATGAAATCCGTTTTCGATGAACTTGGGCTTGTCATGAAGATTAAAACAAGCTCTAAATCCTCTCATGGATAAGAACCAAATAATGGAAGTTTTTACCAATCTCTAAAAGACAAACCGGTAAAACCTCCAATATCGAAAACACAATAGAGAATGTATATGAAATCCGTTTTCGATGAACTAGAGCTTGTTATGAATATTACCACAAGCTAAAGAACCTCACATAGATAAGATCCATATAACAACCAAGAAAGATTATGCCAAATATGCAAAGGTTTGAGCTCTCACGAAGGATATGATCAAGTTACTCACTCGAGAGCCCCTCTTGATAGTACGGCTATCTATCCTATAAACCGGTCTCCCCAACTAACACCATGAGACCGGTAAGAAAGAAACCCTATCAAGAACATACTTTTGCCTTGAGCATATTCCACTTGAGCTTGAAGATAGAGATCTTGTCCACCTCAAGATGGAACACCTTTCTTGATTGCACTAGCTTGGTGAAGACTTGCAAAATGCTCTCCCATACTCGACTATGGTATAGCTTCTCTCTTGGGCATATCATCTTCCCATATCCATGATAACCATAGGATGGCAAGCTTCAAGCAAATGATCTCTTCGAGATGGCTCATCTTGAACTTGCACATCAATTCTTCTTTCTTCATTATGTTGGTGTCTTGAAGGTACATAAGAGATATCACTCTAACTTTATTCTTCAAGACACACTTGCCATAGGCTCAACTCTCACATGACCAATCTTTGGATCTCTCTTTGAACACCTTGGTCAACACTTGATCTTCTTTACTTTCTTCTTCTCCCAACCTTGAAGCCAACATATGGTATAAGCATTGCCTATGGACAAATCCTACAAGTAAAACTCAATGCAAACATAAGTCCATAAATATTGTCATTAATTACCAAAACCACACATGGGGGCGCACATGCACTTTCAAAGAGTATGGCTCGACCAGCTGCTCTCTCGAGAAGGAGCCAAACCCGATTGTTTTCTTTGCTCAATTTTAGGGTCCTTTGTGCTAAATGTATGGACCTCGATGTAGTTTTCCCTTTTTAGGTCATTTATATAGAATGTACTTTATGCTTATGATCCCATATCCAAGAATTTGCATGCAGAAAAATTTGGCCATTTTTTAAAAACAATCGAAGATATTAAAAACAAAAAAAATCAATATTATTTTTCCAAGTGATAGGAATTTATTTTCTGAAAAGCAAGAAAGAAGATTTTATTCGATCAGCTGCTCTCTCGAGGAGCGGTACCTGACTGTTTTCAATTCCTTGTTTGGTTTTAGGGTCATTTGTGCTAAATGTATGGACCTTGATGTAATTTTCCCTTTTTTAGGTCCTTGATGTAAAATGTAGTCCCACCATCCATGTAAAATTCAAACCAAAAAGTGTAAGTGGTGAAATTGAAAAGAATGTAAGCTTACTTGTTAAGGAGTATGAATATTCTTGGATTTCAAGCCGAACGACCAAGGTCAAGGCTATATCAACATCATACTTTATGTTGATGACCCCATATGAGAGAATTTGCATGGCAACAGATTTGTCCATATTATGAAAATAATCGAAGAGGAAGTAGTATGAAGAGTTTGGCTCAGATCAGCTGATCTCTTGAGAAGGAGACGAACTAGAAAGTTTTCCTTTTATGGTCCTTTGGGCCAAATGTATCGATCTCCATGTAAATTTCCCTTTTTAGGTCTTTGATGTAAAATATGCTCCCATCGATCGTGTAAAATGCCAACCTAAAAGTTAGTGGTGAAATTTAAACGAATTTAGGCTTAGCTATCAATGAGTATGAACTTTTTTAGATTTCAGGCCGAACGACCACAAGGTCAAGGCCATATCTCTACATCATACTTTATGATCACATATCCAAGAATTTGAATGGTGACAGATTTGGCCACATTTGTAAACCAATCGAAGAGGAAGTAGTATGAAACGTATGGCTCGATTAGCTGCTCTCACGAGAAGGAGCCGAACTCGACTAATACTCCATCCTGGCCAAATTAATTGACTTACATATATCATATTCAAATGCATCTAGCACTAGGACATGTTTATATACATCCAAATCTAGAAAAATTCGAGTCAAGTAATTTGAGGGGGTATAATAGAGTAGCAATTCAAACTTTCCAAGTTTCGAAATTTTCACTTCCTTCACAAACATCGGGGGGGAGGATATTCAATAGATCGTCATTCGCAGTACTACTAGTACTATAGGATAGATTGAGTAGTAACAAAAGAAACTTTTTTTGACTATAGTACCAAAAGAAAGGACGTCCAAAAAGAAACTTCATTCAACCATTAAGGGGCTATTTGGTTCAGTGGCTATCCAGTGGATAACACGGGATATCCACTTTTTTTGGTTATCCAGTGTTTGGTTTAGAGGGTGGAGGGGATATGGATAACCACTTTTGGCTCAAAATGGTGGTTGAGCATATCCCACAAAAAGAGCTGGATGAGCTTAACCACTTTTGGACAGCTCCTTCGAAGCGTTTTCTTGTTCGTTCACCCTTCCCCTCGAGAGAAAATAACCATCTTTTCTTGCCTATGGGCTTGACACGAGGGTGGCCATAGCGTAGGCCGTCGGGTAGAGTGGGTATTCGATTACGCATGCGGGCGTAGGCCGCCGGGCAGAGTGGGCAGGCAGAGGGGGCGCATGGAGGCAGGTTGACAAGAGGTTGATAGGGGCAAAAGGGTGGCGAGCTGCCGGCGGTCGTGCCCGTTGCTAGGGAAGTGGTGAGGCGGATGAAGAAGACAAGGTGAAAGAGGAAAATGAAAAAAAATAGTTGGGCGCATAGATTTTGACTGGCTATCCCTAACCACTTTTTATCCCACTTTACCAAACAAAAAAGGCTACCCCAAACTAGCTGGTTGGGGATATCCTCATCGCTAAATGACATCCTCTAAACCAAACAGCCCCTAACATAACAACACGAGTTTACATATAAAGGACTCACTGCTGAACTACTGCAGGTCCGGCACTCCTAGCACCTAGTCCGTGCCGCCAGCGGCAGCTCGTGACATAAGCACCAATGCCAGCTCCAGCGACATAGCCGACTCCTGACTCATCGGCACCTCCGGATATCGCAGGGCACCTCCTCAGCCATCGGCGGCACCTCCTGATCTATCAGCGACACCTCCAGAAAACGCGGAGGCACCTCCGGATAAGGCGGCGCTACCTCTTGAGCCATCAGCGACACCTCCGGATATGGCGGCGGTACCTCTAGAGCCATCGGCAGCTCTGGAAGGACATTGTGGATGAAGTTGCCGTTGTTGGGGAACCGGTCCTAGTAGTTGGCGCCGGTGAACACCACCATCTCGCAGCCCCAGTGGAAGGCCTGGTCGTAGAGGAGACGGATGTCCGTGAAGTTGACGAACTTGACCTTCAACAACCCGTCCGGATTATCATGGAGGCGATACATATGGTACTTACGGTGACCGTACCCAGCATCGAGGAAGGCGCATGCCAGCTGCCACTTTGTTCTCTGTGGGGAGAAGGCCCAAATGCGCAGGGAATTGTCCTCATGTGCGGCAATGTTGGGGTCTTTGCGCTCCGGTATGACGGGCGACAGCCGAAGGTGGCCATGGATGACAGGCGAGGATGCAGATGGTTGCTGGAAGCGGGGGATTAGAGATGGATTGGTGCGGGGAAGTGGAGAGGATAAATAGGAAGGAGATGATCCGATATTAATGTGGCAGATTACTGAAGCGAGGGGACAATCAATGTCGCTAATGAAGCCGATGCGTGTGGAAAAAATCGATGACGATGAGTAGGGTAAGTGATTGGACGGAACACTGACTCTGCTTCCCGCACTCGATGGCCCAGTCATAATATTTTGGTGCATCCAAGGTGAGCATGACCTCCACCATCTGTGGGCCCTATGTAGATGATTGAGTTGATGGATGAAAACAAATTGATAAAGTGAGCTCTTTCTTACTCCCTCCGGTCCGAGATTTTATCACTTAACACCAAATGTTGGTGTCTTTTTTCACAGAATCACAACCTTTACATTTTGTTTCACAAAACACCAACTTTTTTGGTAATGTTTTGCACAAAACACAGAAAACGGTATTAGCTCATTTGATAACTGATTAACTTATTGGGCCTACTTGTCAGAACCACCGTGGCAGCGTGGGTAGCTGCATCATGCCCAGATTCCATTAGTGTGTAAGCAGATTATAACCATACAAATTATCACTCTATGTCTAGGAGATTTTATCACTTCAAATTATAACCACGCAAAATAAAATATTTAGACAATTAGGACATGGTTCTTTTTGTTTCATACAAAATATTTAGACAATCAGGACAAGTTTAGTTTACTTTTATTGTCTCCCAGCACATACAAAATAAGAGTTTAGAACTTCTGCAATCAGGACATAGCTCTTTTCATTTCATACAAAGTTTAGAGGCTTAATTGTCTTTTTTCCTGGTGCAATCCTTGCTTATTACCAGCTGTGAAGTAAGCATAAGTACGGGTCTCGGTGTAATGAACCCGTCGCCTTTGTCCATGAACATAATGGAGCTTCGACCTTGGTGGTGCTATATCTTGTCGAGGCACAGATGAAGGTTATTGAGGTGATGTCGGACCTTGCCGAGGTGGAGCTTGTCGTGGTGGTGCAAATGTGACTTGGCGCTTGTGCCCGTGGAGGTGGAGGTGTTGCAACTGGTGGTGAGGCAGGACCTGCAGGCATGTGCATGTACTCAGGCAACTGTCGGTTGCTCTGAAATAATACAAAACCACAACATTTAGAAAGGAGCTGCATTTATACGTCGATCAAAGCCAAATTGTTCTGCCCCAAAAACTAGGTTCTTCATCTTCTTACTGTAACTCTCTTCAAATCCCTCACCAAAAGAAGAAATTGAAGAATTTTTAGCATTGCTCACGAATCTTACCCACTGAACAATATGGGATCGTTAGAATCCATGGCCTGCATCCTCCATGCTAGCGCGCTGCCGAATACAACATGTTTGCTCGATAAAAGGAAGATGACCACGCTTGACTGCTTGACAGTGGGCTAAAATTTACTAATGGGCTATTAGTGTGGTTTATGTTTTCTGTGCAAAACGTTACCACAAAAGTTGATGTTTTGTGAAAAAATCACTAAGGTTGTGGTTTTGTGATAAAATGGCACCAACATGTGGTGCTAAGTGAGAAAATCTTCTCTGGTCCTATTTTTTACTTTATTACTCAATATATCCCGCTTCATTGGAAGTTGATATGAATACCATCGAACTTGTATTCATCAAGGCATTCGAGGAAGCAAGAAGGATCATGTTTGTATTATTAGTACTCAGTTTTTAGTGGCTAGTCGATCTTGTAGTGCTGCTATATTTTTTAAATAATACGATTTATTTAACAATTTTCACGAATAATACACGAATTTGAGGAATTGCGAATCTAGCGCGGCATTTGTTAAATTAGCCATACTATTCGTGTATTATTTGTGAAATTTGTTAAACAAACCATATTATTTAAAAAAAATAGCCGTACTGCTAGCAAGGCGAGCAAGGGCTCCTTACACCACAAATATTTTGCCTTGTTTTTTCAAAAAATGCTCCTTCACCCAAAATTATGTCTCGTCGCTGCCTTTCATGAGAGAAAAGGCTCCTGGATGATGGAGAATCATCCTCTCTCTCTCCTCCTCCTCAATGCGGCATTGGTTGCTATGTCCACTCGTTCATCTATGCCTAGCACTTGTCAAGTGGGAAGCATCACAACAGTCACCTCTTCCTTCCCATGTAAGCTTCCACGCAATGGAGTACAACCGTGCAGGCGCAGCAGTGTAGAGAAAGTTGGGGGCCGTGGTGGTCTAGCCCAACTTTCCTTCTGTTTGCCTAGTGCTTCTGCCAAAAAATGAGCTCTGGCTGGATGTTTTCTTTCTCTTCCATATTAGGCTGCTCTTCATAGTGCTAAATAACTTAGTCTAGTAAAACTTTCACATGTTACTACAGTACCTTAAAAGTGTACTGGGTGAAAACAAATATACATCGTTACTTTTTATAGATGTGGCTCTTTCATATTTTTTGAGCTTTACCTATTACAGAGCATAATTTTATATAGTGATGATATGTCATACTTTATTATTATGTGGGTCACACTTGCCAACTTACTAATAAAAGGGTGGTGCACAAATACAAAGAGGCCGCTAATCTTGTAAAACTGAACCAGGAATTTGTAGATAATAAGGCCTAAAAATATACAAAAAGGACCCTAGTACAGAAAGGAAAGACGCAATCAGGTAGAGCTTCATTGATTATCAGCTATGGTATATAAAAGAAGGGCATGGCTCGAGGCCGGATCAGAGAGTCCTCATTTCCCCCCACCCAAATTGCAATGCTTGGGACGGTCACTCAGAAGATCAAAGCCACCATTCTCAACTGTTCCTCCTTCTCACAGCCCCTAAAACCCCGACAGGTCTACAAGGTCTCTCCATTTCTCCCTCACAATACATTGATTTTTGTTCTGTCGGTTCATCCGTGCAACTATTTTATTTTTCGAACTTCCATTTCTACAGTGCGTGGATATTCATCTAGTCTACCACCACTGCGTCCGCAAGATCACCTCCTGCCAGAAGTGGGAGCACCCTAGTGGCAGATTCACCCACGAGCCCGCCATGGACACTGTCCTATCAGCGGCTAGGGTTGAGTGCGCCCACAAAGGCTGCAGTAGTTTCCTGCCCTACTACGAACTCCACGAGCACAAAATCATGTGCCGGTACGCTCCCTACACTTGCACGGAGACCGACTGCGACTCGATCCAAGTGCACAAGATCCAGTATGCCACCACCAAAGCTTTCCAGGAGCTGGTGCCGCTGTCGGGCAAGGCGTCCCGCCGGCTCATCCTCATTGGGGAGCAAGACGGTGCTGTGTTCGTCCAGACGATTGGCACGGTAAGCATGTGGGCGGATGGGCGACTTGCCGGTGTACAGGGTAAGGATGGGGGTGGAATGCCTGCTGCTGCTCTCCTGGATGGACGACAGGAGGAGGACCAGCACCGTGACGTTGAAGCTTGATGCGCCGAGCTCTGCTAAGCCGGGCGACATCACATTTGAGGACCTTATGTCTTACCTAGCAGTGCCGCCTCATTACCTGGTCGGTCCTGCTACGTCGAAGGAGCTGTGTTTCTTCTTTCGCATCGAATTTTAGTGGTGATGTAAGATGTTGTTAATTGGTTTAATTGCAGAATGATCGTTTGCATACCAGGAATAGTGGATTTTGTAGTACGAGTACTCTATCTTCGTTCCAAGAAATAAGGCTCCCTTATTTTTGTTCTTTGTTTGACCAAGATTTACTCTAAATATATATAAAGAATGTTGGTACTGTACAAATTTAGCATCATTGGAAAGTTGTTTCAATACGAATTCAACAAAACAAATTTTACACAATATAAGTAAATTTTAGTTGCTCCATTTATTCGGTCAAACTTTACTTTGGAGCGCGCATGCGCCTTATTCCATGAAACGGAGGTAGATGAGTTCAGTGGATGTACTCTCCTGAGTATTTTTCATGAAGTCTTAACTTCCGATGGGTTGGTGGATGCACTCTACTAAGTAGTAAGCTGAATAGGATTAAGGCTCTCTGTTTAGGAAGGCCAGGGCTAATTCACAATACTACCAAGTAGATGAACTCTAATTAATTATGCATGCACCACTAGTTTTACATGCATGAGACGCTAGATAAAAAAGGGGACATGATGAGAGATGAAACAACATGCATTGGGAGACTGAGAGAAAATAGAGATATCTAAATTAATGAGTCACGGGAATTAAGACAGTAAAGAGGATAGGTCTTATTATAATTTCTAACAATTTTAAAAAGCTCTCTGGCCTAATAATCCCAAACAGAAGTAGGCGTACTGGTCAACATACGTTCAGAAGTACTAGTATGTACTACTCCATAGTAGTAGTACAATAGTGGAGTACGGTAGTAGTAGTACTCCCCTCCGATTCATATTAATTATCACTGGATTGGATGTACTCGTGTCTAGCACTAAAACATGTCTAGATACATCCATTTTCGCGACAAGTAAATATAGCCATTTTTTGAGTAGTACTAGTTTGGTTGGAAGAAATCATATTTTTTCCGCAGAAGGTACGGTGGTTTTTTGCTAGTAGTAGTACTACTACATATCAGGTAGTAGTAATATATATGTTTATACTATACTAACTCAACATACATTCGGGCAATCGACAAATGTTCATCTTACGGTTTTGCTGCTACAGTGCTACTAGCAGTTTTCTAGGTGTCCATTCACCCTCTGTCTTTCAGCAGTACTCCGCCTAAGCAGTGAAATGGAATTACTCAAAAAAGTCTCTACCACTATAAAATTATAATCTGCTATGGTTGTTGATTGACAAGACAATTCATTGAGGTGGGGTGGGATCTTAGCGTGTGCTACGAAGCCTACTCCTACTATCACTATGCAGTCAAAATAAAAGAAACAACAGCGATTCCTTGCATTAATTCTTGCCTCCGCCCCTTGCATGCCTACAGTATATACATGCATTAACTTCTGCGAGTAGTATAGTACAAGTAGAAGTAGTATCAAGCAAGGATATACCAAAACACAAAGATATACTCGTAGGTCACATGGTGTACCATTCTGAGTCTTCATCATCTTCTTCTTCTTTGGTCTGCTTGCCCTTGCCCTTGCCCTTCTTCCTTAGTTCTTTGTGTTGGTTGAACATTTCGAGAGTTTGTTGACCCCTCTCGAAGTTCACTATCTGCCTGTATACCTCGTAGGTCGCGTAGGCGTTGAGGCTTGCATACTTGATCTGCTCTTCGGTCAGGGGCATGTTCCCCCACTACTTATGGTCCACATCCTTCTTCTTCTTCATTACTTTGTAACGGATGTCTATGAGGGCCACCGCGTAGTCAGCCAAAGAATCCTTCTCATTCATGGAGCTGGCAGGCTTCCACCTCTTCTCGATGTCCACGAAGTTCGTCACTGGTACTAGAGAACGCCTAAGCCTAATACGGTCGTTGCCGATGTCGACACCTGCAAAGGAAATGTTAGGGTTGGCGAGGAACTCTGCTAGCTTGGAGCATGGTTGGTCGGTCTGGCAGATCTGGTAGACTAGGAAATCCATGCCCACACATAGTTGGACGACAGCAGCCTTCTGCATCAATGATTGCTCATTGGTGTACTCGATGTCGAGGCCAACAATCTTGTCGTCCGTTTCGTCCAGGAGCTTTTGGATTTTCTCGATGTAATCGTTCACCACCGACGCTCTGTTGGTATACGCCACCTGTAGTGTGGTGTTGCTAGGGTCCACAAAGTGGTACATCTTTGTCCAATGGCACCGCCATGGACTATGATGGGTGCCTTCTTTTGTTTTGCAGAGGTCCGGCCGGGTGACAGAAAAGGAATGGGATAGAGAAGAAAGGAATCGCTAGGAAGATCGGGAGATGCATGCATGAGCGGTTCTTCAGATGAAAGGGCATGCAGTTTCCCCCCACCCACGTACTCCTATAGAATAGAATTTATTTACGGATCAGTTTTACGGACGCGGATTATTGATGGCTATAGGTTGATTTCTAGATTATACAAAAAGTACAAGAACCATACACACGGGATACTTTATGGCTATAGGTCGAAAGTATAAATATTTTTTGAGTTTCACCTACTACTATAATTTTATATAAAAAATGATATGTCATACTTATATTATCTGATTCTCACGTGCAAGGCACTTGTAACTCACTAGTTATTTCTTATCTTATCTTATCTTACCACTATATCTCTACTATTATAATGGAGCAGTTTTGAATTGGATCCTTAGAACCAATCCTGGCCGTTGGGCTGTTAGATCCAATGGTTCAGAGCACCTGGATTCGTGTTGAATAGTACCTAGAGAAAACTCCACCATTTTCGAGAACCATCATATCACCACCCCCAAAATTTCATAGCATAGTAGGCTATATTCTTTCTACTACTATAATGGAGCAGTTTTGAATTGGATCCATAGCACCAATCCTGACCGTTGGGCTGTTAGATCCAATGGTTCTTCAGAGGAGCTGGATTCGTGTTGAATAGTACCTAGACGTCTAACATATCACCACTATATAAAAATTTAATAGGTAAAGCATAATTTTTTTTTGATCAACATCTATAAAGTATGGGTGTATATTTGGTTCTTGTACTTTTATATCATTTAGCATTCAATCCATTATTAGCTATCTAAAACTTGAAAAATCTGGTAACATGGTCTAGAGAAACGAGGGATAAGATTCTAGAATGATGGAGAAGTGTGTTTTGAGTTTTGTGCATACCATTCATTGTGATGAAGACTATCAATAAAAAAATTAGATGCTAGAATGGAAAAGAAGATCCAACGGTTGGAAATGTTGGGATTCGCGAGTCTTGATCCAATGGTCAAAATTTAAAGTTATTCGTACACATTTCCAGCATTGGATCAAGACTCTCGAATCCTAACATTGCCAGCAGTTGGATCTTCTTTTCCATTTTAGCATCTAAAAAATACTACTCCCTCCATCCATAAATAACTTACTTGGGTTTGTCTAGATTCGAATGTATCTATACACTAAAATACGTCTAAATATATTCGAATCTATACAAAACGAACTCAGTTATTTATGGATGAAGGGAGTACTTTTGATTGTCTTTAGCACAATGTATGCATATTACTACTCCAAGTTACTTACCACTCAGACCAGTCTTAGAGCATCTCTAGCATGGAAAAAATAGTGCGCTATTTCACGATATGTAGCATGATATAGCGTATTTGGAGAGTCCACGATATTTTTTAAAGATTTTGCTCGCTATCTCGCTATTTTTGAAATAGCATGCTATATCGCGCTAAAACATCATAGCGTTAGCGCTATTCAAGTATAGGACATTATTATTTTTTGGCAGGTGTAGAGTAAGATAACATATGATGAATGTGTCGAGTAAGCAAACATACAATGAAAATTTGATTGTTAAACTTAAGTGATCGTGTCAAGCTGCTGCCTCCTCCTACAGCACATGGCGATGTACCTAGATTCAGCCTTGCCGGTTATCCTCCAACTTGGATAGCGCCGGAATCGATTATTCATGTACAAGTATTACACTAGGCAATTCATTACATGCCGAAATCGTTTATATTCATGATATACCTGCTATATTTTTAAATTTTTACAAAAAGATGTTTTGTAAAATAGCGCGTTATTAGCATGCTATACCTTTCATATCGTCTGGAGAAAAGCCACGCTAAATTAAATGGCACACTAGTATTTTTTGCCTTGATCTCTAGTGACTTGTCTAAATTTGGTAGTCTCTTAGGCCTTCCACAGCATGTGAAAAAACCGGTGCCCAAATCACTGTACAAGAATCAGGCACCGGTGCCCTCCGTTGCCCGATGGATGCCACAATTTTTTTAGGGAACCGGAGCACCTAGGTGCTTTGATGCCCCAAACTCTTCACCCAATAGAATAACAATATATGTGTACTATGCATGCTTTTGGAGGACCTTCACCAAAGATAAGCCATGGAGATTGGTCTAGTTAATTTGTTTATCATGTTGTGGGCCAGCTATTTATTTCTAGCCAAAAGTGATCACATTGTGAGCTCGGTGCCTCAAAAGAATTTCTAGGCATCGCTTATGAGGTGGCAACTTTTCTATTTATTGGGTATCGATCATGTTGTGGAAGGCCTTAGAGCATCTCTAGTGGCTTGTCTAAATTTGATAGTCTACATCTTCACTTTATAGATAATGGTGTAAAAAGATTCCTTTTTACACGACTTTAGTTTTCTAGTGGATAGTCTAAATTTGATAGTCTATATGTCCATATGCATACAAATAGTCCATATATATAGCAAATCAGTACAATAAATGTTCTAATTTGGCGCGGGAGCGAGCTCGCGAGAGACCAACTTTGCTTTAGACATGGTAGCTCGATTGTCCAAATATGGACAAAGAGTAGCCTGTTTGGAGGATCTCTAAATTTTAGACCACCGGATACACAAGGCACCGGAGGCATTTTTTGGTCCATGGTGGTCTATATTTGGCTTAGACTATCGGATACACTAGCCACTAGAGATCCTCTTAGGCTGGCCATAGTGGGAAACATACTACTCCAGTTCATGTTACTACGTACCTTCATGTGTGTACGTAATTGAGCCGAAGGTAGAGACCTTATTTTTGCAGAAATGGCTCCGGAAATATTCCGTACCTAGAAAAGCAAGGACATTATAGTAAACATTTGTTTCTAGTCATTGGACTATAGATACTCCTAGGATAGGATAGGATATTATTATTCTATATCTTTTGAACTGTATAGCCAAATTCAAAATCCCAGAGCGGCAGATTCTCCCGCCTCACCTCCATCGAAATATTTCGAGTGGTCACATGCCCCAAGTTGTAGCCGTACGAAATTCCTTTTCTACCCTTGACAATGGCCTATCTACTAATGTCGGGGCGTGGGTATGGTTCATAATCCCCCTCCCCCCCAGGGGGCAGGGGTCCCCACAGCTCTGAAGCTGGGTAGTCCACCTTCCACCGACGCAATTTCCCCCAAAGCACTCCGAAAAACCCTAACCCCTTTCTCACCTCTGGCTCCTGCACCACCGCACCGGCCCATCCCCGCAGCGCTTCACCGGCCTACAGGCCACCCAACCCCCTCTCACCTCCAGCACCTGCACCACCGCACCGTAATCATCTCCGTCGCACTTCGCCCGCCTACACGCCACCCAACCCCCTATCTCACCTCCAGCTCCTGCACCACCACACCGGAACATCACCGCCGCACTTCGTCGGCCCACATGCCACCCCAAACCCCCTATCCCACCTCCGACTCCAGCACCACCACACTTTGCGACCTACACGCCATACCTCTATACCATATACTCATGACCAGTCTACGGGATCAGTCGACGTCCACCTTATCAAACCCTAGTTAGCCTGACACCCTCTTCCATACAACCGTGTTAGTTTTTCTGACTCCCTAGTCCACAACACCTGACCTTCTTCACCTACGCTGGTGTGCGATGCATTAGATCTGCTTCACGGACTCAACAGTCCACTACACCAGATCTGCTTCACCGACGCTCGTGTGCAGCGCCTCGAATCCATAATCGGTCATAACAGATCTGCTTCACTCATGACGTTGTGCACTACACCGGATCTCCTTCATCGGCCATCTTGTCAAGCAAGCCAGACCCATCAACAACTTGCACAGATCTGCTTCATAGATGCCACCGAGATCTATCTGCTTCAGCCCGACTCACCACTACCGGGCACCCTCGGCGTCCCTGACGTCACCCGCAAAGATGTCGTGTATGCGTAAATGACGACGTGGCCAAGGTAAACCAAATCTGCTTGTTCGTTCATTTCAACATAGTAGGTATGAGCCTGTGACAGTGAACTGCATTTCTGTATTGGTGGTAAATTTCTACCTCAATACTGGCTTAATTGATATCCCACTCTCCCTTGATAAATTCGGTATAGTCTATGTTTCGAGGTATAAGGCGTCCTTGTTATGCGTGTTTTTTCTTTGATCAACAATTACTCTTAATATACATAAACTATTTTGGTAGTACAAAACAGACATCATTAGAGTTCATTGGTATTATGCAGTTCATGGCAAATGTTAATTCACTGAACATCTAAAGCTGCCTACTTGTTCAACAAGTTCACAACTTATGTCATCATAATGTGCGCTTGCTTTGTCTGTTGCTACAATACTGATTGCATGTAATTTTGGAGTTCATTGGTAGTTTTAAGCCATTGAACATGTAGGTTAACATTCCCTGCTCTACAAGTTCAGAATTTATGCTATTTTAATTTCAATCTGGTTGTTCTAAGCAAACACAATAATTGCCTTATCTTATGTAATTCATCGCAAATTTTATGTCATTGAACTTGTTGGTTTTGCATTCCCTTTGCAAGTTATGTCATTATTATTTGTTTCAATTAAGCTCCGATAGTAGGTGCTGCCTATTGTGTACTACTCCCTTCGTTCCAAAATATAAGATGTTTTAGCTTTGTGATAGGAGTGTATGTAGACACCATTTAGTGAGTAGGTTTACTCCAAACCTACATGAACCTACACACTAAAAGTGGTCTAGATGATGACTTATACTTTTTGAAATGGAGGGAGTACATCCATTCCGTAAAAGAAGGCCTATACAACTTTAAAGTGAAACAATGATGACTTTTACCAAACTCATAGAAAAATATATTTAGGGTTAATTTGTGGCATTTGCGTCTATGAAAATATATGCCCCGATGTATCGAATGGCGTTGGTTTGGTATGGTAGATGTTCCTGGTATGTTCTACAAACTTGGTCCAATTTTGCGTCGATTAACATGCAAAAAATTTATATGCCTTATTTACTTTGGATTGGATGTAGTATTACATGGCATGTTTTAAGGCACTTAACATGGTTATCTACATGCCCTGCTCTATAAATTCAAGTTTCTCAATTATAATTTCTGTAGCAGCAGTATCTACCTTCTATTATGTAGTTCATGGCATTTTAAGTCACTTTACAAATGGGTTAGCATTCCCTGCTCTATAAGTTCACGAGATATACCATTGTAATGTCTATCTTGTTGGTCCAAATGTTAGTACAGTAACTGTCTGCTCTGTAGATGGTGACACTTTTTATGGAACTTCTCATATTTGTTTGCGGTCCTATTTCACAAGTTAAATCATTGTAATTTCTCCCTTGTTCGTGCTAAGGAGTGACTATAACTGCATTCTATTTTGTCGCCATGGCAATCTTTATGCCATTTAAATGTTCATTTATATTCCGCCATTCCCTGCTCTACGTGTTTACAAGTGATTATACTATAATGTCTATCTAGTTCTTTGTAAACAACAACAGCCACTATCTGATATTATTTCCTCTCACAGGGAACATGGAGAATCGTAGAGTGAATCGCCCCTACAATCTTGTAAGTACCTGTTGCTTTGTATTGCTGAATGCAAACCTATTTTATGTGAATGAATGGCCTGAACCTATATGTAGAGGAGCAACAATAAAGTAGATGGATCGTCTATCCAAGTACTCGATGCGGTGGATGTCTTCAAAGAACAAACTGACAATAGGATGTCCTCCAACGGGATTGCACAAAAATAAATAGTAAGTCTCTTGTTTTTACTGAGATGTGCTTAGTGTCAGATGCTTGTTTGTACGAGGTACCACATGATTCGGCTAATGATTAGAACAAGGTTGACCTTCAAAAAGACTGGACAAAAACCAAACGTAAATCCCTCGATTTATAATTCAACGTGCTCACTTGATTTTGGTGATGATCTATTCGTTCTATATTTGACTTGTATTCATCTATCTATCTATCTATTTAGCTATCTATCTATCTATATGTCTATCTATCTATCTATATGTTATCTAGACCATGATTAGGTGTTTGTGATTTAAGTATATCCACTTTTATCCTATATTTTTCTGCTATGTAACAAAGACCAATTGTAAATCTCTCGATTTATAATTAATTTTTCTCACACAATCATCATGATGATCTATTCTTTGCTATATTTGAATCATCATCATATCTATCTATCTATCTATATATCTACATATGCGTCAACTAGACTATGATTATGTAGTGGTAATTTAAGTATATCCACTTTTATGCTAATTTATAGTCTACTATTGTATTTTTCTGCTATAATTAAGAGTTTGTATGCACTCTTAAGGTAGTCACATTGTCTAGTGTCGGCACCACATGAGTTGGCCAATGATTAGAACAAGATGACCTTTAACGGTACTGCACAAACACCAAACATAAATCCCTTGATTTATAATTCAATTTGCTCACTCAATCATAGTGGAGATCCCCTTTTGCTATATTTGACTAATGATCTTCTATATATATATATATATATGTTAACTAGACAATTATTAGGTGGTGGTGATCCCCTTTTGCTATATGTTAACTAGAACAAGATGACCTTTAACGGTACTGCACAAACGAGGAAGTCAAACCGAGGAACTCACACAGTTGGCAGTTTTATCCATTCCGTTATAGTTGCAGCACTTACTAGTCAGATATAATTAGCTAGAGATATCCCAAATCCAGCAGTTGTGGGCACTTTTATTAACTCATTCTGTTATAGTGAAATTGATTACTAGACATGTCATAGTCAAATTTATAGCACTACTTTAGTTATGCTTGTCTATGATCGAGATACTGTGCTCCAAGTTGTCCATAACCACGGACACGGCTTTCAGAAAGATTTACCCTGCAGGGGTGCACAAATAGCAACACACACACGATCAACCTCGGGAACAACCAAATAAAACACAACGAGGCCTCACGACAAAGCATTCATAGGATTCATAAATCATTTCAGGGGGCCACCCCACTAAGCTACCCGCAACGAAGTTGGCCGGCTCCGAGACAGACCCAGGGTTTGTGACAATGGATGTAAACGACTGGGAACCCAAAAGTGTGACTAGGCTTGTTGATACCACAAAAACATTCCACGTTCCAAAACAGTACATGTGCTCCACACACAATCGTAAATAAAGCAGTAAAGCATGGCATAAGTACAGGATAGTAATAAAGCCCCAAAATACTTTGTGGTCCCAAGAAATAAGAAATGAATCAAGCT
This sequence comes from Avena eriantha, assembly GCA_910589775.1. NCBI lineage: Eukaryota > Viridiplantae > Streptophyta > Magnoliopsida > Poales > Poaceae > Avena > Avena eriantha. The sequence goes on from OU342746.1 coordinate 128,846,912, forward strand.
CTGGCTAAGGGGATTCATGGTCCCATATGCAGATAGTGCGATAGTCAAGGAACAAGTATCAAGTACTCGGGGCCTACGGGACACAAGTGAGCGGTTAAAAACCAAATATTTGCTATTGCCCACCGATGCCTCTGCATTAGTTATAACTATTCCTAGCATTTTAATCAAGTTGTATTTAAAGTCATGATCGTCTCCACCATTAAACATGTGCCAACCTTCCAACAACGATAGAGCGACAACAACGTGAAGCAGCACCTGAGCAAGCAACTACGACTCGCAAGGCCGACTATCTATCAAACAACATGCAATAGGATATGTCCAAGGCAATATAGAGGCTGCAAGGAATATAAAGGGTGCACGAAAACTAAAGCATCGCAACACGGATAGCAATAGATCAACAGGAGGAAGTAAAGACTATAAATGCAAAATAGGTAGAAAGGGGGAGATTGCTCGCCTAGGAAACACTGTCGAAGATTCATTATCCGAAGAACTTGTCGATACTCGCATCAACTCAACGGCCTAATCCGCGAAGAACCAAAGAACTAAAAGAAACACCGGATGCATTATTTAATACTACGGTAGAAGATCAGGCATGTTTATGATATGATGCATGACATGGCAAAGATGCGATGCAATTAGGCGATATTAAGCGGAACCGGGGTCCCGACAATTAATTAGAAGGTTCATGTTGTTTAGTTACCCCGCAATTTAAATATTGTATTAACAAGGCAAAACATGGTATCGGTTCGCTATACAAATTTAAATGGAGCCAATATAAGACTAGAATCACCCGCATATGGGATCCATATTTAATTATTAGGTGAATCGGCATAATGCCCCCAAACCACACAATATATATGCCACATGATCAAATTAATATGCAACAATTTTATATAGCATTTATAAAATAGGGATAGGTAGGGGTCACACATCTAGGGTCGAGGATCTTGGGGCTCAGAAGGTTCGGGGATCAGTCTTCAGGGTCTCGGCCATCGGATCCGGGAAGGAGATATTGAGGTTCCGGCATCACCGGATCCAGGAAGCAGCACTTGAGTGGCATCGCCTGCGGTTTCCATGAAGGAGATGTCTTCGAGGCCTTGGTCGTCGGACTCGGGTTTGGCGCCGGTGGTTCCTCGGGTTCGTCCTGTCGGTGTCGATCTTGTAGTGGCTCCATCTAGGCAGCAACACAAAGATCCTTGCAGGCTTTGGTCATCTCACAAACACACAAGCTCACCCATAACTTGGAACGGTATTGAGTGGCACAAGAAACCGTAGAACCAGGCGACGAGGTGGAGGTCGAGGTCCAGGCCAGCAACACATCGGAGAGGTGGTTTCCGTGCAGGGAGGTGGAAGGCGTCGTCGCGGCTCTGGCTGCGGGGAGAGGTGCTCGGGGAAGGCGCGGCCTGCAAATGGAGGAGGCCGCTGCTCTGCTCGGGGGCGGACTCGGTGGTTCTGCGCGCGGGCCAGGTCGGGCTCCAGCAAGGCAAGCTCATGCTCGTTGGCGGGCTTGGTGAGGCACACAGAGCCGTCCGCGGATCTGGGTAGCAGGAAAAGGGAGGTTGCGACGGTACTCGGTGACCGAGGCGAGGTGGAGCTCTACGAGGGAGGCCGAGAGGAGGGTCGCAGGGGCAGGGCCGGGTGGAGCTCCGAGCAGAGAGGAGAGGGGGTTCAGGTCACGACGGCCAACGAGGTAGAGCGGTGGGGCCTCCATGGGCGCAGGCGGCGATGGGGTGATGGCGGCGGGGCTGTGCATGACGCTGACCATGGCCAGTGGCCGGACTTGGACGCACGCGAGCGGGACAGACAGTTCGCGTGACGGTGGCGGAAGGCGGCGCAGCTCCAAGGACGCGGTCGCGGATGAGAGAGGCGATGGCGAAATAGGGGATGGAGCGGCGGCGCTGCGGAGAGCACTGGCGGCGATGCAGGGGAAGGAGAGGGAGCCATGCGGGGTCACGTGGCGGGCTTCGCGTAGAGTCCGGCTCGGGACGAAGGGTGGGGTCGAGGTAGCGGTAGGTTGGCGGGACACGGTCAGCGGAGTGGGTCGGTGCGAGGAGCGAGCGAAGCAAGCGGGAGGTGGGGCTAGGGAAACGGGTGGAACGCGTTTAGGTAGCATGCTATGCGTGGTAGTGCACGCTCCAGGGCTAGGTGGCCGCGTGGGTGCATCCGTCGAGAGACGTGGTGTGTGGGGCTACCGCTGGTTGGTGGCGGCTGGGTTGACCAGGTGGTTTGGTAGGTCAGGTCAGGTCTAGGGATATGGTTTGGTCTGGGGTAGGATTGGGGTTTATCTGGGTAGTAGGCTGCTGCCAGCTGGGCTTTTGGGCCTGGCCGGTGGCATCCTCCCCACGTAAAAAATAGTTTATATTTTTATTTAGTTTGAAATATTCTTTTGTAAAATAGTTTAGACAAATAAAATATCCGGACGGATCGAGGTTTTGATTTGAAATAAAGACGGGGATATTTAGAAAACAAAACTAGGCTTTAGGAAATAAGTTTTTAGGTAAAAAGATGCATGATGATGACAATGCTCAAATGCAATGTGGCATGATGATATGAGCATATGGTCATGATGATACACAAAACAAAAACAACACGCGATTTTCTAGTAGTGGTTTTACCAGGGTACTACAATTTGACCCCACTAACAATGGATCTCGCCCTCGAGATCCGCCTCATGGTACGGGGAAGAAGGCCGATGATCTGAATCTTCTCGCTTTGTGTCGATCCTTGATACGTCCATTTTGCATCACTATTCTATATCATAATTAATTGTTATTCATTGATATATTTCGTATTGAGAGGTGATACTTATGTTATTTCATTTGTTTTTGCATGGTTGATGACTTTTGGACCATGGACCGCTGCAGTCCGGATTCTGATGGAAAAGGTGTTGTTTGGAGGCAAAATTCGCGAAGATCAGAAAATCCGAGAAAATACATGGAAAATCCTATTTTTCCAGAAGATGAAGGAAGCCAGAAGGGGGCTGGAGATGGGCCACAGGGGGCCCACACCACCCCCTGGCGCGAGCCAGCCCAGGCCGCGCCACCAGGTGGTGTGGCCGCCCTGGTCCACCCCTGGCACTCCCCTCTGGCGTATATTATCCCCCCGAAACCCTAAGACTCGAGGAGCGACCATAGAAAGATTCTGCCGCCTCTGCGGGGCGGAAAACACCGAGAGAGAAAGATCTCTCTGGCAGACAGATTTCTGCCGGGGGAATTCCTTCCCGGAGAGGGAAGATCGTCGCCATCAACACCACTATCAAGCTGTACTTCATCGGGATCATCATCATCACCACCATAATCACCATCAGCACCCTCATCACCATCTCCATATTGCTGTAACAATTGGGTTGAATCTTGCATTAGTTCTTAGGGAAAACTTTCCCGATGTTGATTACTCTTTGTAGTTGATGCTATTGAGTGAACCATTGTATTATTGTTTATGTTCATATGTTTATACATCATTATTCCATCTCTGATCATGATCCATATGATGTCTTGTGAGTAGTTCGTTTTGTTCTTGAGGACATGGGAGAAGTCATGTTGTTAGTAGTGGAGTTGTGTTGAGAAAGATTCAATAGTTTGATATTTAAGTTATGGTGTACTTCTTCTAGTGGTGTCATGTGAACAACGACTACATGACACTTCACCTATATGGGCATAGGGGAATGCATTGTGTATTTGGCTACTAATCGTAGGGGTTGCCGGAGTGACAGAAACCTGAACCCCCGTTAGGAAACCATTGCACAAGGGACGTAAGGGTCTTAGAGTTTAAAGTTGTGGTTAGGTTTCTACCTTAATTACTTTCTTGTACTTACGGATGTTTGAAAGGGGTATAATCACAAGTATGTATTAGTCCTAGGAAGGTTGGTACATTAGCACAGGTTCACCCACACAACACTTAGCAAGCTAAAGAAGATTAATCAACTATATGAAGCGAAAGCACTTGACAGTCTTCCCATGTGTCCTCGAGAACGTTTGGTCATCTTAAGTAATACAACTAGCTCGTCCTTTGCTGCATAAAGGATTGGACCACTTGCTGCATTTATTCCTACTGTCTTTTATTTACTCGTATTTTGTTTACTTGCTTTATCAAAAACCCCTAAAAATATGTTTGCTAAGTATTTGCAGAGAATTCCTGATCCATACCACTAGCTAGCACCTTCTGCTCCTCATTGGGTTCGACACTCTTACTTATCGAAAATACTGCGATACACCCCCTATACTTGTGGGTCATCAAGACTATTTTCTAGCGTTGTTGCCGGGGAGTGAAGCGCTATTGGAGAGTGGAACTGGTAAATGAAACTTCTACTGTGAGTATTGTTTACTTCTGTTAATTTCTTTATTTTCATTATGGATAATTCGCTGAGTTTCTTATTTGGTAATGCTACTACCACTGCTAAGGTAGTAGACAAACCAACACCTGCTGAGAATGACATTTTTAAAATACCTACAAGAATTATTGATCATGTTATGGATAACTACTATGTTGGGGATGGAACTATCCATCTCGGTGGTCATTTACTCTTTATACACGAATCATGCGGGTTGTTCAACTATGCACGTATTACTACAGATCAAGTTAAGAAGAAGTTATTCTCATTATCACTAAAAGGAAGAGTTGAGGAATGGTATAAGTTGCCGAAGAATGGTCAAGCTCTAGAATGGGAGGAAATAGTGCCTCTCTTTTATTCAAAGTTTTATCCTCCTAGTGAGATTCATAAAGATCGGAATCAAATATACAACTTTTGGCCTCTTGATGGAGAAAGTACAGCTCAATCTTGGGGGAGATAGAAGTTACTAATGCTCAAATGTCCCATTCATGAGCTCCCCAATAATAATATTATCAACAACTTTTATGCAAGGCTCCCTCTACATGACAAGGATTTATTGGATGCTTCTGGTGCTGGATCATTCACTCGCATGGAAGAAGAAGCTAAATGGGACCTTCTAGACCGTATTCAAGACAATGCTGAAGCTTGGGAGAATGACAAAGGAAGAAAGTCAGGTATAAATTATGATTATGAATGCATTGAATCTTTTATGGGAACTGATGACTTTCAAAATATTAAAAATGCTTATGGTCTAGACTCTCAAGCTATTGCTTCTTATTTTAAGGCTTTTGCTTCCTACATTGAAGTGCCTAAAAAGAAGTGGAATAAGTATCATGAACCTTATAAAGATATTGCTAAGAGTGTTCCTGCAAGAAATACAGAAGTTTATACTACTAATCATGTCTTACCTGAACCTTATATTGAGAAAATGTCTTTCCCAGTTAAGATGAAGGAACATTCTATGATAGCTAGTATGATTAATGAAAATACAAGTAAAGTTGATGAACCTGATAAATAAATGGTTGATGAACCTATAATAGAAAATGTGAAAGACTTGGTTACTAAATATAAAGAAGAGGGACACACTACCCTTTATAAGGATACCTCTAATATTGTTTCACATAGTAGTGTTATGAGAGCTAGTATTCCTGCGTTTTCTGTTAGAATAAGTGATCATTGTTGTGATGGTTCTTGTGATAGCTATATTTTTAAGTTTATGCATGATACTGAAAGTTATTATGAGAGAGGGAAAAGTGTTCTTATGTATCTCAATAATATCAAGTTTCCTCGTTTTATGCTGAAAGTTTTTATGTTGCACTTCTTTTGCCTTCTTATGCAAGTAGCCTCTGGTTTCAACAACTTGTTTGTTTACAAAATTCCCTTGCATAGGAAGTGGGTTAGACTTAAATGTGTGTGTTTTTGCTTCTTAATGCTCTCTTTCACCTCAATTCATATTCTTATGTGAGCATCTTCAAAATTATCATGCCCATCTTAATGGCTATAAAGAAAGAGCTTTTCTGGAGACAACCCAATTTATTTTTGCTTTCAGTTTGTTTTTGTTTCTTTGAGTCTTGGAAGTTATTACTTAGGTAATAACCGCTCCTTATCTGTTTTCTTTAGTTTCTGTGTCAAGATCAACCTCTAATGAGAGAGAAGTAATATTTGGGGAAGTTGCTGTCTCGAAAAAGATTTTTTTCTTCACCGTAAAAATTCGTGAGAGATCTCTGTCTATCGTCTTGAGCTGTAATTTTTTGTTCTTCTGCCCTAGGATGTTATTTAACTTTCGTTAGTTTTTCACTTTTTGATTGGAGCAACATAAGGTTTTCGAAAAAAATGATCTTTACTTGCTGGTCTGTTTTGATAGATTTTGCCACTCTTGCATTTGCTTCTTTATTTGATTTCCTTTTTGAATTCTTTTTGGGTTTTCGGAAGGAGTTGCTATAGTAGTTTATGTTTTGATGGTTTTCAGTTGAAGTTGGACACAAAGGTTTTATCACTTCACTTATACTAATGTTGCTAATGAGAACTGTGTGAAGTTTTGTGTGAAAGAAATTTCCAAGTAGTGGAGATAATGGTGTAATAAGGAAGAGAAGGGTTTTATGACTCAAGTAATAAGTGTATAAAGAAGAAGATATCGATGTTATTCAAGTGGTGACTCCGTAAGAATCTACTAGATACCAAATTCAGAGACCTGCAGAGTTTGTTTTTCAAATAGGTAACAGTTCTGGTAAGAAAAGTTCCGCGAAAATACTATCCAACTATATTTTTGCAGTTTTTAGACAATAAGGAAAGCTACGAAGCGAAAGAGGGACGGAAACGGAGCCAGGGCACCACCCTGTGGCGCGGGCCCACCCCTAGCCGTGCCACCAGGTGGTGAGTCTACCCCGGACTCCGCCTCCGACTCGTTTTCTCCCAGTACCTTCCTTCCATCATGAAACTTCGTAATATATAATCCCCCGGATCTCCCGAGGTTCGTATATCGTGTTTTCGTCATGTTTTTGTTTCGATCTGTTTCTGCCAGGAACTATCTTTGAAGCTTAGAGGCACAATGGTGTCCACCAAGGATAAAGGAAAGGAGCCGATGGAGGAAGATCTTCAAGACCCCAAGCAGGGGCTGGTACCTTTAGTCTCTTGCCATGCATCAATGGAAGCCCTACGAGTCGCTAAGGAGTTCTGCGATAACTACCGAGACTTGTAGAGGAAGGTGGACATACTTCAATGGGAGAATAATAGGCTTCGCAAGATGCTAGAAGATTTCCTCACGTCAACTAAGAAAATATTATCACCACCACCGAAGGAGTAACTCGTCACCAGGTTTGGCATCCCCTTAGTTTGTTCCAAGCTTGGGGGAGTGCCGCGGTATCACATCACTATCTTCTATCTTTTTACCTTATTAGTAGAGTCATATCATGAATAGAGAACTTATTATGTAGGATGGTTTGCATTATGGAAGTGTCTCCCCTCTCGTTAGATATGTATCCCTTGGTGTGAGTTGTCGTTATGGAATATTAATGAGAAGTTCTATCATTCACTCTTTTGCATAGCTTATATTAGTTTTCAATTCGAGGTTATATGATTGACCTTGTTGTTAGTATTGGTGTCACTTTGGGATCATTGAGTTAATTTAGTTGGTTTTGGCAAACCTGGCTCGGCCAGTAGCAACACTATTTTTGAGAGTTGAATGAAAAAGATAAAAGTACCTCTAAAGAAAAATAATTTCATCGTCTTTCTTTCTTGATTTGCTCATGAGTCTAGTATTCTCTAATTAAGATCTTTTGTGCTTCCAAGGAAGATTGCATGTTTGTCTTTATCACTTGTATGTTTGTTTGTTTCCTTCAACTCTTGTACTTGCTACCCAGCCTTGCTAGCCAAAAACCTGTACTGAGAGGGAATTCTTCTCGTGCATCCATTCCTTTAAACCAAAACCCACGCCATTTGTGTCCACCATACCTACCTATTAGTATTATTAATATTCCAAGTAAATTCATGTTTTATCTACCTCCCAAATTAAACTTGTTATGTGAAAATTAGTGATTAAAGCTCTCACGAACTTGATGGCACACTTTGTTTTTCTTGCATTTAATAACCTGAACCATTGGGTCCTTCTTTGTTGCGTATATGCTTGCGCTTTATGAGTTGAAGTTAGCAGAACCATGTATCATGGGGAACGCTATCAACATTGCATTGGTACTTTGTACCTAGTTGATATCATGTTCTTTTGCTTATAGATCCCGGCGGTGTGAAATAAAAGTGGAACTTGTAAGATCATGGAGTTTATATGTGTGTTAGAGGAACGCCTGGGCCGCTAGTCTAAGCCATGCCTAATCATGGTGGAAACTTGTAGCATAACTATAGTGAGCATTCTATGAAGCATCCTTAATAAAAACCTATGCAAATAGCAAATAAAAAGATCGCTGAGATGCTCACTGTCTGCTTGCCTTGTCATTTTGATTATGGGATAGCTTCTGTGTCATGTGCAAGGGGTACCCCGTTGGCGGTTCTCAATGATACACGTGTATTTACAATGATAAGAGCTTACTCATGACTGAAGTTGAGTAGCATGAGGTTTGGTACTCATAAGTAAGGGGCATGAGATTTCAACTTATAACTTGTCAAGCATATCGTCTTAGTTGTGTCACTTTAACCTTAATCACCAAAAGATGCCTATGATAGGGGCAATGAGAGTTAAAAGCTAGTAAGTATCATAATCTTTGGGAGCTCTTTATGAGACTTGCAATCCCTGCTTCCCTCTGCGAAGGGCCTTTCTTTTACTTTTTAGTTGAGTCAGTAAACCTATTCCTCTCTATCTCAGCAAGTATTTTGAGTTGTTGTGTTTCATTCATTCATATGATGATTTATGCACTCATGTTGCTTATGTTCCTTGTTTTGCACATTGCTCTTATCTTGATGTTTACTACTTTGAAAGCTATCATTGAAAACCAGTTATTTGTGAACTCCAGCAAATTATCAACTATTCTTTGACCAAGAGCTAAGTTTGCCATTACCAATTATGATTCACTTTATGTATCTTTATTGTGTTTCCTTTACTCATTGCAAGTTGAGTTATATAATAGTGAGTTGTCTTCTATTATGATCTATGTATTTGATGAATGTGAAGCTTCTTGTCCGTATTCTTTTATCGACTCTTCACTCCATAAACCCGAGGCCATGTTTATTGAGCTCAGTTTCGCTTGGGGACAAGCGGAGTCTAAGCTTGGGAGGAGTTGATACGTCCATTTTGCATCACTATTCTATGTCATAATTCACTCTTATTCATTGATATATTTCATATTGAGAGGTGATACTTATGTTATTTCATCTGTTTTTGCATGGTCGATGACTTTTGGAGCATGGGCCGCTGCAGTCAGGATTCTGATGGAAAAGGTGCTGTTTGGAGGCAAAATTCGCGAAGATCAGAAAATATGGGAATATACATGGAAAGTCCTATTTTTCCAGAAGACGAAGGAAGCTAGAAGGGGGCCTGGAGATGGGCCACAAGAGGCCCACACCACCCCCTGGCGCGGGCCAGCCCAGGTCGTGCCACCAGGTGGTGTGGCCACCCTGGTCCACCCCTGGCACTCCCCTCTAGCGTATATTATCCTCTCGAAACCCTAAGACTCGGGGAGCGGCCACAAAAAGATTTCGCCGCCTCTACGGGGCGGAAAACACCGAGAGAGAAAGATCTGTCTGGCAGACAGATTTCTGCCGGGGGAATTCCTTCCCGGAGAGGGAAGATCGTCGCCATCAACACCACCATCATGCTGGACTTCATCGGGATCATCATCATCACCACCATCATCACCATCAGCACCCTCATCACCATCTCCATATTGCTGTAACAGTTGGGTTGAATCTTGCATTAGTTCTTAGGGGAAACTTTCCCGGTGTTGATTACTCTTTGTAGTTGATGCTATTGAGTGAACCATTGAATTATTGTTTATGTACAAATTGTTATACATCATTATTCCATCTCTGATCATGATCCATGTGATGTCTTGTGAGTAGTTCGTTTTGTTCTTGAGGACATGGGAGAAGTCATGTTGTTAGTAGTGGAGTTGTGTTGAGAAAGATTCAATAGTTTGATATTTAAGTTGTGGTGTACTTCTTCTAGTGGTGTCATGTGAACGTCGACTACATGACACTTCACCTATATGGGCCTAGGGGAATGCATTGTGTATTTGGCTACTAATCGTAGGGGTTGCTGCAGTGACAGAAACCTGAACCCCCGTTAGGAAACCATTGCACAAGGGACGTAAGGGTCTTAGAGTTTAAAGTTATGGTTAGGTTTCTACCTTAATTACTTTCTTGTACTTACGGATGTTTGCAAGGGGTATAACCACAAGTATGTATTAGTCCTAGGAAGGTCGGTACATTAGCACAGGTTCACCCACACAACACTTAGCAAGCTAAAGAAAATTAATCAACTATATGAAGCGAAAGCACTTGACAGTCTTCCCATGTGTCCTCGAGAATGTTTGGTCATCTTAAGTAATACAACCGGTCATCCTTTGCTGCATAAAGGATTGGGCCACTTGCTGCATTTATTCCTACTGTCTTTTATTTACTCGTATTTTGTTTACTTGCTTTATCAAAAACCCCTAAAAATCCGTTTGCTAAGTATTTGCAGAGAATTCCTGATCCATACTACTAGCCAGCACCTTCTGCTCCTCGTTGGGTTCGACACTCTTACTTATCAAAAATACTGTGATACACCCCCTATACTTGTGGGTCATCAATCCTCATGACACCACTAACAAAGATCCCTGCTCCATCTTGAAATCGGCGACACCACCAACAAGGGGTTGTTGCTCATGTTCATCGAGAGAACACTCTGGAGAAAAAAATGAAGGTAGAGGTCTCAAAAGATAAAGCCACCTCTAACTTCGATAAAAGGAGAGAGAAAAGGTACAACCTAATCCACTGCAATGGACAAGAACGATTAGAATGAGTAGTCGGCATGGGGGCCAATCCAGCACACACCCAAACTATTACTCCGCACATACCATAGAAAATCGTGCAACCCATTCTCAGAATTTAGATTGAAGATCTTCACAAGTGATGTTCAAAAACAAAGGATTGATATAGATCTTCATCGGATATAGCATAGATGATGTCGTCGCGTTGAAAAACACCGGAAGATACAAAGAATGATTTCAGTGGATTTTGATCCACCGAAAGGTACATCAGATGAAGGGTACTCAGATAGCACAAATATCGGATGTGGAAACACCATTGCAAAAGGAGGTCGAAACCCTGAGGGTATGACGGAAACCCAACCACGAGAATTCCTAGACTCGAAGAAAAGATAAGAGAGATGATTTAAAACACGCAAAGGTAAGAGGAGAATAGCATTAGGGTAAGGAGTAAAACAGACCTACTCATATCTATCCAATGGATTTTGCAAAATACTTTTTGACACTCTACATCGGCCGTTAGCTAGGTTATCCTACAGGCTGGACCAGTGGGGTATCGCAACTGCTGAGCTCTGATACCACTTTGTAACACCCTCGAATCGGCCCTATGCAAGTTTTCAGCAACTTCCGCCAAACCCGCATTGAAACGATTCAAAGATGCCCACCAGCCACTTGCGTGCAGGTGGAAAACGAAGTAATACCATTACACAATAGTCCATGATGGAACCCACAGAACATATATATACAACAACGACTCCATGAGTCAAGAATACGGATATACAATACAAAGATCCAAATCACCTTGAAAAAAATACAACATCCAAGTACGGATAAGATGCAAATGGGGCTAAGAGCCCTGAAGAATAACCAGTGGCGTCCATAACCCTGCCCAGGCCAAGCCAGAAGGGTAACCCTGCTAACGACGTCGAACTTATACCTGCTAAAAAAAAGGGGTGCCGACAAAGGGCAAAGGAAAAAAGAGGAGCGTCAGTACTGAGGCCAGTACACAGGAAGGCTAGAATTCGGCGGCTCTCGCCTACATAGGTATGGTGGACTGAAGCGGCAGCGCAGCATGCACTAAACAATTTATAGAGACTCGATGCAACTATCGGCTATTAGAGAGGGATAAGAGCGACCTATTCGGGACCAACCTGATACTAACACCAATCATACCCATCATGGTATTCCCCCTCGAGACCAAACGAGGAATTCAAACCGAGGAACTCACACAGTTGGCAGATTTATCCATTCCGTTATAGTTGTAGCACTTACCAGTCAGATATAATTAGCTAGAGATATCCCAAATCCAGTAGTTGTGGGCACTTTTATTTACTCATTCCGTTGTAGTGAAATTTATTACTAGACATGTCATAGTCAAATTTATAGCACTACTTTAGTTATGCTTGTCTATGATCGAGATATTGTGCTCCAAGTCGTCCATAACCGCGGACATGGCTTTCAGAAAGATTTACCCTGCAGGGGTCCACAAATAGCAACACACACACGATCAACCTCGGGAAGAACCAAATAAAACACAGCGAGGCCTCACGAAAAAGCATTCACATGATTCATAAATCATTTCAGGGGCCACCCCACTAAGCTACCCGCAACGAAGTTGGCCGGCTCCGAGACGGACCCAGGGTTTGTGACAATGGTTGTAAATGACTGGGAACCCAAAAGTGTGACTAGGCTTATCGATACCGCGAAAACATTCCACGTTCCAAAACAGTACAGGTGCTCCACGCATAATCATCAATAAAGCAGTAAAGCATGGCATAATTACAGGATAGTAATAAAGCCCCAAACTACTTTGTGGCCCCAAGAAATAATAAATGAATCAAGCTCTGGCTAAGAGGATTCATGGTCCCACATGCGGATAGTGCGATAGTCAAGGAACATGTATCAAGTACTCGTGGCCTACGGGACACAAGTGAGCGGTTAAAAACCAAATATTTGCTATTGCCCACCGATGCCTCTGCATTAGTTATAACTATTCCCAATATTTTAATTAGGTTGTATTTAAAGTCATGATCATCTCCACCATTAAACATGTGCCAACCTTCCAACAACGGTGGAGCGACAACAACGCGAAGCAGCACCTGAGCAAGCAACTACGACTCGCAAGGCCGACTATCTATCAAACAACAGGCAATAGGATGTGTCCAAGGCAATATAGAGGCTGCAAGGAATATAAAGGGTGCACGGAAACTAAAGCATCGCAACACGGATAGCAATAGATCAGTAGGAGGAAGTAAAGACTATAAATGCAAAATAGGTAGAAAGGGGGAGATTGCTCGCCTGGGAAACACTGCTGAAGATTCATTATCCGAAGAACTTGTCGATACTCGTATCAACTCAACGGCCTAATCCACGAAGAACCAAAGCACTAAAAGAAACACCGGATGCACTATTTAATACTATGGTAGAAGATCGGGCATGTTTATGATATGATGCATGATATGGCAAAGATGCGATGCAATTAGGCGATATTAAGCGGAACCGGGGTCCCGACAATTAATTAGAAGGTTCATGTTGTTTAGTTACCCCGCAATTTAAATATTGTATTAACAAGGAAAAACATGGCATCGGTTTGCTATACAAATTTAAATGGAGCCAATATAAGACTAGAATCGCCCGCATATGGGCTCCATATTTAATTATTAGGTGAATCGGCATAATGCCCCCAAACCACACAATACATATGCGACATGATCAAATTAATATGCAACAATTTTATATAGCATTTATCAAATAGGGATAGGTAGGGGTCACACATCTAGGGTCGAGGATCTTGGGGCTCAAAAGGTTCGGAGATCAGTCTTCAGGGTCTCGGCCATCGGATCCGGGAAGGAGATCTTGAGGTTCCGGCATCACCGGATCCGGGAAGAAGCACTTGAGTGGCATCGCCTGCGGTTTCCGTGAAGGAGATTTCTTCGAGGCCTTGGTCGTCGGACTCGGGTTTGGCGCCGGTGGTTCCTCGGGTTCGTCCTATCGGTGCCGATCTTGTAGTGGCTCCATCTAGGCAGCAACACAAAGATCCTAGCAGGCTTTGGTCATCTCACAAACACACAAGCTCACCCATAACCTGAAACGGTATTGAGTGGCACAACAAACCGTAGAACCAGGCAACGAGGTGGAGGTCAAGGTCCAGGCCAGCAATACATCGGAGAGGTGGTTTCTGTGTAGGGAGGAGGAAGGCGCTGTCGCGGCTCTAGCAGCGGGGAGAGGCACTCGAGGAAGGCGCAGCCTGCACATGGAGGAGGCCGCTGCTTTGCTCGGGGGTTGACTCGATGGTTCCACGCGCGGGCCAGGCCGGGCTCCGGCGAGGTGAGCTCATGCTCGTCGGCGGGCTTGGTGAGGCGCGCAGAGGCGGCCGTGGATCCGGGTCGCGGGAAAAGGGAGGTTGCGGCGGTACTCGGCGACCGGGGTGAGGTGGAGCTCTGCGAGGGAGGCCGAGAGGAGGGTCGCAGGGGTGGGGCTAGGTGGAGCTCCGGGCGGAGAGGAGAGGGGGTTCAGGTCACGACGGCCAACGAGGTAGAGCGGTGGGGCCTCCGTGGGCGCAGGCGACGATGGGGTGATGGCGGTGGGGCGCTGTGTGATGCTGACCATGGCCAGCGGCCAGACTTGGACGCGCGCGAGCGGGACAGAGAGGTCGCGCGACGGCGGCGGAAGGTGGCGCAGCTCCAGCGACGAGGTCGCAGACGAGAGAGGTGGTGGCGACACAGGGGATGGAGCGGCGGCGCTGCGGAGAGCGCTGGCGGCGATGCAGGGGAAGGAGAGGGAGCCAGGCGGGGTTGCATGGTGGGCTTCGCGTCAAGTCCGCCTCGGGACGAAGGGTGGGGTCGAGGTAGCGGTATGTTGGCGGGATGCGGTCAGCAGAGCGGGTCGGTACGAGGAGCGTGCGAGGCGGGCGGGAGGTGGGGCCAGGGAAACAGGTGGAACGTGTTTAGGTAGCGTGTTGTGCGCGGCAGTGCATGCTTCAGGGCTAGGTGGCCGCGTGCGTGCGTGCGTCGAGCAACGTGGTGTGTGGGGCTACCGTTGGTTGGTGGCGGCTGGGTTGACCAGGTGGTTTGGTAGGTCAGGTCAGGTCTAGGGATAGGGTTTGGTCTGGGGTAGGATTGGGGTTTATCTGGGTAGTAGGTTGCTGCCAGCTGGGCTTTTGGGCCTGGCCGGTGGCGGCCTCCCCACATAAAAAATAGTTTATATTTTTATTTAGTTTGAAATAATCTTTTGTAAAATAGTTTAGACAAATAAAACATTCGGACGGACCGAGGTTTTGATTTGAAATAAAGACGGGGATATTTAGAAAACAAAACTAGGCTTTAGGAAATTAGTTTTTAGGTAAAAAGATGCATGATGATGACGATGCTCAAATGCAATGTGGCATGATGATATGAGCATATGGTCATGATGATACACAAAAAAAACGCGATTTTCTAGTAGTGGTTTTACCGGGGTGCTACAATCGTGCACCTATGTTTGATTGCTTAATTCATTACCGCAATAGCTACTCTACATGATGCACATATAGTCTATTGCCAATTTGATTCTTTAGTTTGCTCATCATTAACGCAATGTAATGATTTTCTTAACTTCAACGGTCGGAGCACCGCCCTGTCAAGGCGAAGCTACGGGTTTGAACCCCATCAGCCCCAAACTAGGGATGGCAATTTCTGTGAGAAATACAATATTTGATTAATAATAAACAAGGTATTTTCATCTATACATGATTAGATGATCTTGCAAGTCTAATATTAGCCACCATATGGTTCAATTGGTTATGGTTCCTGTGAATTTTTAGTTGACTTGTGATTGTATCAATGCTATATTCTAATGTGGTTCCCAGACATATATTGTTTAAATACTTCATTGACCTTGCAAGGTCCACAATATATCATTTGCTTGTTTATCTACTGGATTTTCTTGCCTGGTTATATGTACAATGATACTGTCAGCAGTTGGAAATACAATAGTTGTAGGCATTACAAAGAAGGTTTGTGCTACTTTTTGGATGTATCCAACTATTGTTTTGGCAGCAAATGACTCATCTCTTTGTTTCTCTTATTTTTTTATTTACTAGCCTGACGATCAAAATATTTGAATGATCTGGCTACTAAAAAGGAATGGTTGATATCTTGTTTCTCTGAAATGATTCTGGTAGTCTATTTAAGACACTTGATCTATTGCTTGTTTTTCCAAGGTACTATCGTAGTTTCCTAATGATTAAAGCAATGCCACATGTGGTTGGAGGTCACTTTTTGGCTAGTTCATACTATAGACCATTTTTAAACACTATTCTTATATTTCAGGTTAATGCTTTGTTGTCCCGACCAGTTCTAAGCAGCTGAAGGAATCTCATGCACCTATTTTTGTTATATTTCGATATTTCCGTTATGCAGTGATATGATTAGTTTATGAGGGAAAGAGTCGAGTTTCTTGATTCCCTACATTCATTACCACACTAGTTCAGTTAGTCTGCATGAGACAGACATGTTGATGGCTTGATTTGTTATATTAGGACAATGCCAATTTCGAAATTCTTTGACAACAAACATGGTGTTTTTTCTCCTGCTTTGTTGCTCTAACTTAATATGTCTTAGTTTCAGCATGCAAATAACCCGTAGTGTTTGTTCCCGAGTGGCTATGATACCGGCACATGTACGCATCAGTCCAGGACATCGATAGTTCCTATTATTCCAGAAAGAGATGTACGAGGCACATCTTTGATTGTTCCTAGCCAATGATGAATTTGAATTATTTTACATATAAGATGGTCGCTAGTTAACTGGTACACTATGCTGACTTGTTTTCTTTGTTTTAGGATGCACATGAAGCTATGGGGGCAGAAGGGAGGAATCTTACGTTAAGTATTGAGGTTATTTCACAAAGCAGCAGTGGCAGTGATTATTGCTTGCATCGGCCCATGGTTTCAGTTTTTCTAGCAAAAAGAGGTGTTACAGTTGCACTCCAAACAATTGATTTAATTGAACAAGAAACAAAGCAAATAGATGGAATAATCACGATTACATGTGAATAGATACAGGAACTAAAAGATCGACAAGATTTGATAGACCGTCTACTTGATAATATCTTATGCAGCTGTCATGGTATGCCAGTTGTTACTTGTATGGGGATGTAAGCTCCGTAGCAGAAACCCTGTTCCAACACATGTCTCGCGATGTCTCTGTAATGCTTCATCTTGTTTTTGTTGAAAGTCTGGTCTGTAATAAATTTCAAAAAATATCTGTTGATGTAATAGGGTGATCCTAGCGCGGCCATCAGCGGGCCGAAAATATTAACAGACTGTTTAAAAAAAAGAATTTCGCCATAGTTATAGAATATGTAAATATGATGGCCAGCAGATGGGCCAAATAAACACCAAAAGGCTATAAGTGGCATGTCAGAATATTGGTGGGCCTCATAAGCGGCCAAGACCCAGAAAACGTACAGGGCTAAACAACAATAGGCAAGTACAGTAAAGGGCCTGAACTGTAATGGGCTCGAATATTGATATACCCGAACAGTAAAGAACTGAAATAGTAAAAGGCCTGAATAGTAAAAAGCCCGTGCAGTAGAGGGCCCGCACAGCAAAACGGACAGAAGAGTAAAAAGTCTTCAACAGTAAATGGCTGGAATAGTAGAAGGCCATAAGAGCAAAAGGCCTAAACTGTGAAAGGTAGGAATAGTAGAAGGCTAGAATAGTAAAGGATCCTAACACTGGCAACCCAGAAATGTAAAAGGCCATAACAGTAAATGGGTAGAACAGGAGCGGACTCCATGGGCCGTAGGAATAGTAATGGGCCGCCTGTAGGCCTTAACAGTGCATGACCTTCTGGCGCAGGCCCCTAATGGGCCGCATATTATTCTACCAAAGTGGGCCTTCTTTAGGACAAAGGTGTAACGGGCCTGAAATCGTACGGGCCCTAGATGGATTCATTAATGGGCCACGTCAAACAGTACACGACGTGAGAGTAAAGGGCCACAATCTTATTGGGCTCTCCTCGTGGGCCGGCCCACTTAACAATTAGCAAGCCTTGTCTAGGCCAAGCTTCTGCCACGATTTCTGTGACCGTTAACGGCGGTAACCGGCCATTAATGGCGGGTGCCATGTGGCATTTTTGCATTACGTCAACAGTCAACGCGGCTGGCGAACAGATCTACAATGGAACAACTTTTCGTGGCTTAAGGGTGCGATCCGCCACGGTCAGAAAAAACCATTGTAGATTCTTTTATGATAGGGCTTTTACCCCGAAGGGCATCCGTCGTAGAAGACTTTTCAGCCACGAAAAATGGGCCTTCAACCACGAAAATCATCCGTTGTAAAAGCCAACTTTTCTTGTAGTGAATGGTCCCTTAAATGAGTTGGTGTATGTCAAGCAACCTCCGGGTTTTGAGGATCCCAAGTTTCCAAACCATGTCTACAAACTTGATAAGGCTCTCTATGGCCTTAAACAAGCCCCACGTGCGTGGTATGATCACCTTAGAAAGTTGCTGGTAGATCGTGGTTTCGAAGTTGGGCTAATCGACCCCACTCTTTTTACTAAGAGAGTTGGAGAAAACTTGTTCATATGTCAAATTTATGTTGATGATATCATATTTGGCTCTCCTAACAAAGCTTTCAATGATGTTTTTGCTAAGCTAATGACCGATGAGTTTGAAATGTCTATGATGGGGGAGTTGCAATTCTTTCTTGGTTTTGAAGTAAAGCAAGTTATTGGAGGCATCTTCATCAATCAAGCCAAATACATTCAAGAAATGCTCAAGAGGTTCAAGCTGATGGGTTTAAATGGAGCCAAGACTCCCATGCCTCTCAAGTGTGATCTCACTCTTGATACTAAGGGTAAATATGTGGATCAAAAGGTATACCGTTCTATGATTGGTTCTTTGCTCTATCTTTGTGCATCTAGACCGGATATCATGTTGAGTGTAGGTATTTGTGCATGGTTTCAAGACGCCCCAAAAGAAAGCCGCCTTGTGGCGGTCAAGCGAATCTTTCGATATTTAGTTGATACCCCAAACTTTGCCCTATGGTATCCCAAAGGTTCTAGCTTTGTTCTTCATGGTTTCACGGATTCAGATTGGGTGGGAGACAAAGTTGGAAGGAACTCAACATCCAGGGCTTGCCAATTCCTTGGTAGATCCTTAGTGTGTTGGTCATCAAAGAAACAAAATTGTGTCTCATTGTCTTCCGCCGCTGCTAGTTGTTGTGCTCAATTGTTATGGATGCGGCAAACTTAAAGGATTATGGTGTCACTTGTGATGAAGTGTCTCTTCTTTGTGATAATGAAAGTGCAATCAAGATCGCCTACAATCCGGTGCAACACACAAGCACCAAGCATATTGATATTCGTCATCACTTCATTTGGGAGCATGTGAATAATGGAGATATTGACATCTCGTATGTTTTCACCAAGAAGAATCTTGCAGATTTATTCACCAAGCCCCTTCATGAGAAGAGATTCCGAGAGTTAAGGCATGAGCTAAATATCATTGATTCGAGCAATGTGGCTTGAGACCATGCACCCATACCCATGCATTCATATGTTATCCTTTCTAGATGTAGGCATGGACATAGGGGGAGTGCGGTCCTAATTGGTTAGGCCATCCCTCCCCCCATTATGCCCAAAGTAAGAAAACCATCCTCTTTATATAATTTTGGGATATGTGAGCTTCAATGACGAGTTTTGGTAATGGACCCAAGATACATCTTCGCGGTGCCAAGCCAACCATACTCATACATGGTGGCATCAGCCACTGACTCACATTTTTATATGGTTTGGCATTTGTGCTCTCTTGATGGTTATCTTTTTTCATGTCTATTATGCTTGTGTCTTCCTTGGATATTCATCTAGTTGCCTTGCTGATTCATGCTTGAGTTTTTGCAAATCCTTACTTTCTCGGGCGTTTCCTGGCCGTGGAGGCTGGAGACTCCGGGGGTCCGGAGACTCTGGCCCTTTGGCCCAGAGACTCCGGCCGAGCGGGTTCTCACGTGATTTGAATAGGTGGGTTAGGGTGGGGGTAACTCCCAGTTACTCCCCTCCACCCCCGACCCCTAGTTCTTCCCAAAATCGCCCGCCCCCTCCATGCACTTCGCCGCTGGGTTGCCTCTGCCCTAGATCCGCCGCCACCACTAGTTGCCTCCTCCTTCCCCATCATTGGCCCTCCCTTCATCGGTTGGGGAGCCTCTCCCATGGATCAAGGTGCCCCTCCCCTTCTCTTTTCTCTATCTAGGGTTTCCCCTAGATTTGGGTGTGGTTTGGGACATCTTTCTCCATGGTAGATACCTTGTTTCTGCGGAAATTTGGCTTTCTTGTGGTTTGAGTACATGATCCATGCCTCGGTGTTGTTCCCCCCAGATCCGTCGCACGCCATGTTTCCAGGCCGGAGACTCTGGCCCTTGTGGCCGAAGACTCCGGCCCTGGCCGGAAACTCCGGGGCG
The DNA here is from genome assembly GCA_910589775.1 of Avena eriantha. Classification (NCBI taxonomy): domain Eukaryota; kingdom Viridiplantae; phylum Streptophyta; class Magnoliopsida; order Poales; family Poaceae; genus Avena; species Avena eriantha. Next base: position 128,867,094 of record OU342746.1, read on the forward strand.
TGTGGTCGGAGACTCCAGTGGTACACCTCTGTCTTGGGTTCTGCTCTCATTCCTCACTCTCCAGGACATGCAAAACTCATTTTTTGTTGGTTTTTCGTGCTTTATTGCGTGTGTGTGCAGGTGGTTCCGGTAGCTCTCACCCTCGTCGCACCAAGTCCAAGGCACGGAACTATGGGGGCAACCCTCGCAAGTTGTCCAAGCAGACCAAGCAGCACCCACATGACAACCATGAGGATGTTGCTAAAAAGGCCAAGAACAAGAAGATTCTGTCACTTCAGAGGCATGAGGATGAACGCTTACGTCACGAGGAACTGGCCAAGAAAAGGAGGTTTGGAAACATCACCACCCTCAAGAATATGAGCACTGGTGATTTCATTATGAGGAGGCAGCCATTCTATGATATGCCCTCCAACAGTCCTGATGCTTGTTTCTGGAGGCGTGAGCAGTACTTGATCATGCATGAGGTGTATGCTCATATGTCAGCTAAGAAGCTCGTCTTCTCGCGGTGTCCTCTTGACTTTGCCTTCATGAACAACAAGTCCTTTTTCTCTGAAGCCCTTTGGATCACCGAGAATCTTGGGTTGCATCCTCTCATGGAGTTTCAAAAAGATTACAACATCCAGATTGTGCATCAGTTCTTTGACACTCTTGTGTTTGGTGAAGGGAATGAGATTCCCATGACTTGGATGACTGGGGAGGTTCGTTGTCAATCTAGCATCAGTGAGTTTGCCAAGGTCTTGGAGTATCCCTTTGAGGGAAGGAATGCCCCGGTTGGTCTTCGCATTCATGAGACATCCGGGCTTGAGTATTCAAAGAAGCCCCTTGATCCTCTCTACAACAAGCATGGTGTACTTGGTGAAGCAAGGAACCTCAAGCCTCCCTTCCACATTGTGATCCGCATGTTCTGGGAGAACATCTATCCTCAAGCGGGTAATCTTGACACCATTTGTGTTGCCTTGATTCGTCTGATGGCTCTTGCTCATTCTATGTTTCTCAAGGGTCCACAGGCTCCTGTCACTCCACTCGACGTCATGTATTTCATATTCATGGGGCTGGCCATCAACATCACCGAGAAGAAGACCCCCACTTACTCTCCTTACGTCAGAGGCTTGTGCTTGCCACATTTACAAAGATGGGATTGCCTTCTCCGCTTGAGGGCCTTCAAGTTGTTGATCATCTCTCACTTCAGTTGCAACACAAGGCTCCCACTAACTTTGTGGACCCTCATGGCTATTCTGCTCCTGTGCCTGATGATATGATTAGATAGGATGAGGAGGATAGCCCCCTGCTGCCAGCCTGGTCCGTGCTAGGAGGAACAATGCCAGCAATGCTCGTTTCCCTTCCTTCTCTCGTGAGTATGTGAAGGGAAAATGAAGAAGGCCACCTTCTGGGAGAAGATGCTTCTTTGCATGAACATTGATATCCGCAAAGGCCAGTATGATGCTTACAAGCGGGACAAGCAGATTTTGAAGAAGTTTCACCAATGGGAGCAAGACAGTGATGCCGAGGGTTCCGGTGATGCTCAGGACCAACTTCAGGTTTCCCGTACTCTCTCGTATGGCTCTTGGGTTCAAGGCTCCGTTGATTGGTGCATGTTTGAGGACGATGCTTCCTCTTCTCTTCGGGGCAAGGGCCCTCTCCTGATGATGATCAAGACTCCGAGGCAAGTCCTGGTGATGAAGAGGAGGACGAGGATGATGAGTGATCTGGTTGGGGCGTGTAGTCTACCTCTTGTCCCCTTTTGGTTTCTCGATACCAAAGGGGGGAAGTTGCTATTAGGTAGCATTGGGGATTTGCATGGCAAGTCACAAGCTCGTTCTTTCATTTGATGTTTTTTCTTGTGACTTGTTCTTATTTGCCTCGCTTTTAGTTATGGACCTTTGTTTCGTATCATGTGTGGACCTATGTTGTGTTGATGTGTGTGAAAACTATGTGGAATATATCTTATCTATGGATCCATATATCATGTATGATGAATTTCTCTCATATTGGATCCGATTATATATCTATTCATCACATCTTTTGGTGCAAACGTATGGGTATCTCGTTTCATTTCTTATCTCGATGTTAATGGTAAGTTTGTAACTTCCAGGGGAGTATTCCTCCTTGCTAGTTTGTGCTCTTATAGTCATATGGAAATCTCGTATATGCACTTGTCGAGGGGGAGCCTCTATTTCTTTTGTATCGTATTCCTGTATTTTCTTGTGCAAATCCTTGTGTTGTCATCAAACACCAAAAAGGGGGAGATCGAAAGGGAATTTCCTGCCCTGATCATGTTTTGATGTTTGGTGTCAACACAAGATAGTTTTTACCGTGTGTTAAGCCTTGCAGGTACATCCATATAATTGCACAAGGCAATATTCTGGTATTCGAAGGGGAAGGGTTCAAATTCTCATGAAGAAATGGTGCCTTTTGGAAGCTTTGTGTTATGCCTCCCCTGGGTCCGGAGACTCCACCCAGGTCTCTGGGCAAGTCTCCGCCCCCTGGTGAAAGGGAAATGGACGTCGCCTAGAGGGGGGTGAATAGGCGTTTTAAAATTATTACAGTTTAGGCTCTAATAAATGCGGAATAAAACTTAACGTTTAATTTATCAAGCCAAAACCTATACCCACTAGGTTCACTAAGTGCACCAACAACCTATGCTAAGCAATATAAGCAACAAGGTGATAGCAAGATAAAATACTTCAAGCACGATGGCCATCACAATGTAAATTGCATAAGTAAAGGGCTCGGTTGAGAGATAACCGATGGACGCGGAGACGATGATTTGTTTCCCGAAGTTCACTTCCAAGAAGCTACGTCTCCGTCGGAGAGGTGCGGGGGCGCAATGTACTTCGAACGCCACAAGTGGCTCACCTCGAGGTGTGGTGGCTCGATGCTCACCCAATGCCACACAAGGCCTCACCCCAAGATGCGAAGGCACGCAACCTACCGACGCCACAAAAGGCTCACCCTATTCTCCCGTGAGCTCGCCACAAAGGCCTACTCACATTCCACTATGGGACACTTGAGGGCGGTCACCGAACCCGTACAAGGTTGGGGCAATCTCCACAACTCAATTGGAGGCTCCCAACAATAATGCCACGAAGGCTACAAAGCCACAAAAGGCAACAAGGCCACAAAAGGCTACAAGACGCCAAAAGGTCAACAATCCAACCACACAACCGTCTAGGGTTCCAAGAACCCAAGAGAAACAAGCCCAAGGGCTTGAACTCACCGAATCTCCGAGGAGAACTCAAACCTATGCACCAAATGCAAGAGGCAAGTCCTTCTCTTTCATTCCACCAAAAGCTATTAGGGGAATAAGGGAGGAAGAACACAAGAGGAGAACACAAAACCCTCCAAGATCTAGATCCCAAGGATTCCTTCACAAAGAAGGGATTTGGTTTGGTGGGGCTTGTAGATCTAGATCTCCTCTCTCAAATCCCTCAAAAAGATGCAAGAATCATAGGAGAGAGAAGGGGAGAGGGCAAGCTCTTCAAGGTCAACAATGGAGGAGAGAGAGCCAAAACCGAGAAGAACAAGTTGAGGCCGAAGGGGAAAGGGGAGCTCCTTTTAAAGGGCTCCCCGATCTGTCTGTTACTCACAGATTTGCGCACGGCCGGTAGTACCGGTGGGTGGCCGGTACTACCGGTGGCACCTAGCCAACGGTCAGAAAACAGCGAGAGAAAGAACAAAAACATGAGCCTGGCCGGTACTACCGCTGCTTAGCCGGAACTACCGGTGGCAAGAATGTCCTAGCGGTACTACCGCCTGAAAATCCGATCCAAGTTCCATCAAATAGCGCTAACCAAGCAGAGAGAGTATAGAACCAAAAATGGGTTTACCGGAAGTTGGGCCGGAATTAACATCGGTACTACCGGCGGCATTTCTGCCCGAGCGGTACTTCCGGCGTCTGGCCGATACTTCCGGTCAGAGAAACTTCAGAACCAAAACTGCAAGAACTTTTGCATCCGAACTCCAAATGAGATGAAACCAATTTTGTTGGAAAGATAATGATGTGTAGAATCCAACAAAAAGTCGAAATATTGGGTATCACCAAGGGAGAAAATACCATGAATATATATATGAGATAACTCCCAAGGTGTGGAGCCGGAAAACCTGCAAGATCAAAAACGCAATAAGATATGCAAGGGAAATCCGTTTTTGATGAACTAGAGATTGTTATGAAGATAAATACAAGCTCTAGATCCTCACATGGACAAGGACCAAACAACAACCAAGAAAGATGACGCTATGAATGCAAAGGTTTGAGCTCTCTCCGAAAGATACGAACAAGTCACCCACTCGAGAGCCCCTCTTGATAGTACGGCTACCTATCCTAAACCCGGTCTCCCAACACTACAAGAGACCAGTAAAATAGAAACGCTATCAAGATCATACCTTTGCCTTGAGCATCCCACTTGAGCGTGATGTAGACGATCTTGTCACCTTCAAGATGGAACACCTTTCTTGCTTGCACTTGCTTGATGAAGTCTTGAGACATGCTCCCCCATACACCATGGGGAAGCCTCTTCTTCGAACTTATCTTCATCATTCTCTTGAGCTTGCACATCAATTCTTTACGATGTCTTGAACATATCCATGAGGAACTCCATCTTCTTCTTCTTCAAGACATACTTGATCTTCTTCTCTACTTGATTCCAATAGGCACAAAGCCCTTGGACAATGCTTCTTCTCTTTCATCCTTGAAACCAACACATGGTTCAAGCGATGCCAATGGACAAACCTACAAGTGAGACTCAATTTGCACATTAGTCTGTAGGGATTGTCACCAAAACCACACATGGGGGCATACATGCCCTTTCAATCTCCCCCATTTTGGTAATTGATGACAATCCCCTAGAGAGGGTTTAAATATGGAATTTAACGAACAAAATGGTTGCCCCAACATCAAATACTACACAAGTATGTGATGTTGGTACAACCACAATATATAGAGCAAACTCCCCACAATCTATGCATGTGTGATGAACTTGAATTTCATTGCATAGATTGCCAACCATTATCGGTGGTTGAGTTTCCTCTATATATTAAACATGCAAAGCAACAACAAAGATGCAAGAGCATGCAAGGCTAATGCTTAAGAACCAACTCAAAAGCATAAACCAACTTCCCTTAAACCCTCTAAAACTTCTCCCCCATTGGCATCGATTGCCAAAATGGGTGAAAAGTTCTAGATGGCCAATATAGTGAGAATTCCTCCAAAGGTGTGCATATGCACATATCCAATGATGAATCCTTGGGAGGAAGTAAAACTATATTGAGGACCCAAAGGTTGCAAAAAGAAAAGAAGGAGAAGATAGCTTCAACAAATGAAGCGAGCAACCCGAAAGACCCAAAAAAATACCAATTGACAACAACAATTGATACCAAAAGAAAAACACAAGACATAATGATACGAACAAATGAGTGTTTAGATGTAATAGGGAAGCTCCCCAATCTTTGTGCACAAATTAGAATCATTGATTTGGATACATCATGCACAAGTATGGAATCCTCACTCCCCCATAGACATTTAAACCTCAAACAAAGAGAAAGACAAATGAGCATTCTTAAGTGAGTTAGATAAGCTCCCCAAGGATTATGCACCAATTATAATAATTATATTTGGAAACAAAGTGCACAATCATGGGATCCTCACTCCTACAAACGCATTTAACAATACACGGCAAGAGAGCTCAATTCATGAGTGCCCGGAGATGCAAACAAATGAGACAAGCGCTCATAGGAAAAAATAAATTTGGAAGCCACCGAAGAATCAGCAAGAAATAAAGGGTGGTCTCCAAGGAAAACAAAAACAACCAAAGATTTATATTCTCTTGTGTGTATAAGTTTTTAGGTGGAAAATATCACAAAGACATATGCCCACAAAGAAACATGCACACACAAAATAGATACACAAGAAAGCACATGAACGACAAAATGAAGTCATATAATGTATCAATAGGATTTTTTGCTTGAAAGCATGGCCAAAGGCCCAAATATATCTTATTGTACATAAATGAGCTTCAAACACTAACACACTACATACATTGCAACATTACCAAGGGAAAACGGGAATGGTTGCAATATATGGAGAAAAGCAACAAGTATCACAAAAATAAATCAACTTTGCAAAATACTCACTATTGCACATGAGAGTAAATTGAGGAAAGGATAGGAAATATAATTGCTAGATTGACATATTTGGGAAAGGTGAATCATTAGCATGATTTTGTATAGTCCCAATTATATGCACCCATCTCAACATACTCACATTTGCAATAGAGGGTACTTGCAAAAACCAAACAAAGAACCACAACACTACAAACACACAAATACACAAATACATGCCAACAAGCAACCCACAAAAGGTTGGAAACAAGATATGTATGCATGAGAGATATACTTGTTACCGAGATATAATTGGTAGGATGTAGAGGATAAGGATTTGTTGATCATCCTAGCTTGCCTCCAATTGACACGTAGGCACCACTTCTTCCTAATGGATGAGACAAGCATCCAATATATCTCCAATGTACCTAAAACACAATTAAGTACACTATGTTCCCAAACAAATTGGGTTCAAAGAGTTAGTGCAAATACAATATATAGGAGAAGCTCCACATAAATATGTGCATATTAATATGAAATTGAATTTCATGCACATCTTAGCCAATAGGATTTGGTGGAGTTTCCCCTATATATTGGATCATAGAAAGAAAGCATGCCATAAAATATACATGAAGTAAATATGCATGCACAAGACTTTCAAGAACCAAAAAGGAGATACAATTTGAACTAAAACACCAAGTAAACCAAGAAGTAGCACACAAAAGTGTGACATGACAAAAGAGTGTCCAAATTGTATCAAAGAGCCAATCAACACATGAAAGGACCTCCATTCAACATATGAACAAGGCAAAAGCCAAAGAGCAAAAGATGCACAAAACACACAATGCTTAAGGATTTATCTCATTCTAAAAGATCAAAAGAAGTAACAAGGTTTCAGTTGCCACCTTCAAGGTCACCGCATAGTGGATCGTGTGCTTTCCGCAAGGCGGGTGCTCGGGAGAATAGGGTGAGGCCTTAGTGGCGATGGTGGTCTTAGTACCGCCCACCCCTCCAACGGAGACGCACTTCCCTTCAAAAGGAAGGAACTTCAGGAAAACATCTTCATGTTCCCTCTCGGTGATTTCTATCCTTTACTCCTTATTATTGTTGGTTGTATGCTTGCTTGTCACTTAGGTTTCATCACTTAGTTGCACATCTAGAGAACCTACTTTGTGTCAAGCCTTAAATTGAAAAGTAACTAATAATTGAGTAGCGCCTATTCACCCCCCTCTAGTCGCTTATACCGATCTTTCACCAGGAGTCGTGAAGTGGAGACAGACGCTTTAACGACCAACTATACGGCAGGAATAAAATTCCGGTCGTATAGTTGCTATCGACACCGCTAGGTGAAATAGAACAACTTTTGTGAAGGGACCCCTATATAAAGAGGCCTCAGGCGATGAGAAAAGAGAGTTATTTTCGATCACCAGCCGCCGCCAAATCTCCATCCACAACATCGAAGAGCCGCCGGAGGAATATACTTAGATCTAATCTCCAAACCATTCTTCACCACCATAGCCATATTCCATCACTTATAATAGTAGATCTCATATTCGATTGACGACATTGTAAGACTATTTTCTACCAATCTCATGATTCCCATTGCAATGTTTATGATCTTTGATTTCATCTCTATGTGTAAGTAATCCTCCTTGGGCTAAGGGCTTCGGCCTAGCAATGTAGCTTTTGTGCATGTTATTTATCATAGATGATATCATGTATTAGTTTGGATGACATGATGATTATTGTATCCTCTCTTACCTCAATCCAAGCACTTGTTAGGCACCCAAGACCTCGAGGATTGAGCCAGGTATAGGGAGTATGAGTAATGACTAATCTGCAGGTTGGGAACCCTAGTGATAGAAGGGGTAGTACGACTGTATGTGAGTGATTTACTTGGGATTAACGGTGACATCACTATGCATATCATTAGTTCTCTTTCTTCTATGGATGAGACTAGTAGGTTATTGCTATAAGCGGTTGCAGAGGCAATAGAAATTATGGATGCACTACGCACATATAATTTATCTTGCTCTAACAATTACATGCATACTTTATTATTATCTTTTATTCCCATCAGATGTTTTGCATAACTACAGGTGAAACCAAAAGCCCTAGGCCCTCTCTCTCCATCATAGACAACAACAAAAGACAACAAACTCTTGGTCCGGTAAAAACACAAAAGGAATTCTAAAACTCTCAAAGGTCCGTTAAAGTAACTTCACTACGCTTTCTGCTTCCCGAGGATTCGATAAACCTAGGTCTACTAGGGAAAAAGAGTTATACTACATCCGTAATCTAGATCGAAGGTATCAACGTACGACAAGAAGAGAAGGAGGAGGCGACAAACCCATCTAGGGTACCTTCCCTCCGTCGTCGACGCCACTGGTCCGTCCGTCTCCGACAGCCTTAAGCCCTTGGAGGCGTGGCGGACCATGGCCTCTCGTCGGTGGGAGGTTTCGGTGTTTTGTTTAGACTATTTTCAGTGTCTTCTTCAGGATGTTGAGGCGGCCGCTATGTCCCGAGGTCACAATAAGGTCCTTCTCGCCCTATCCTTACTCTGGTGGTGCATCTAGCATCAGTGGAGGGTGCGTGGAGTCATGTGTCCGACAGATTTCTTGGGATCCGATCGTTTTTCGTATGTGTGTTTTGAGGTTAGTCTTTTTCGATCTACGTTGTTCATCTTTGGCGATGGCTGTTGCTCTGATGTGTTGGTCCTTTTGGGCCTTAGCACGACGACTTCCCGTCCGTCTACTACAACAAGCTCTACTATGACAAGCTTTGCCCGGCTCCGGTGATGGAGGGGCGAGGACGACGGTGCGCCTTCGGCTCCTGCAAGTATTTGTAGTCGTCGCTAGGTGGTCTAGTGACATATTTCTATTTTTTAATACTTTTGGGACTCTAGGTATTGTTGTTGATGATTATTAATAGATCGGTGGAATTTCACAAAAAAATTGACTCGTTCGTTCAAACGGCAGTACTACCACCACCACACCAGTACCAGAAGTCCAACTTCTCCAAAAGCGACGCCTCCAAGAAGGGAACAGTGCACAAACACTGTTATCGCCTAATCATAGATCTTTGGTTTTCACCCTGAAGAAAGTCCACGCTTTTGAAACAATAGCTTCAATAAGGCCCTTGCCAGGCGCAACCAATTAAGGCCAGGCCCTAGGTTTTCACCCTAAAAGGTAGGACTGTGAACCTCTCTTGTGCAGTCGCCCCCACTTGCATGCCACTGCTCCAAGTCACGAGTCACCAAGCCAATTCGTCATCACCACCTAGACTCGAACCACCATTGTCAGTACTTAGATCTTGGTCTCCATGACATTCTCCCTCAGCACCATGGAAAGAACATTCCCCGTGATATTAGCAACCAAGAGAGCTTGGAAGCGCTCCCTCTGAACGCAAACGGTAAGAGTAAAACATGGGTGCGCACGACCGAATCCCTCCAATCCGGCAATCTCCAGGCATTATTCTCCCATGGGAGTTCGTCGGCGAAGCCTTCCGGGACTCGCCACTCCGACAAGATCAAAGAGGGCAAGCAACAAGTAGATCCTCATCTTGGCACAAGAGGAATCCTAGGACCGCCGCCATTATTTGCAACAGACGAGCAAGCCCCCACGCTGCTTTTCATCTCTGTGCAACACCGACATAGGATGAGAGGGCAACAACGCAGGAGATTGGCGTGGCTAGGCCACAACCTCACCCTCGGCAGCGTATGGACACCGGCCCAAACGACAGTGCGTCTCCATCCCCTCGTTGACCTCCGGAGACCTTCAGGCCCCGGCCAAGATGGGAGCGCCGCACTAAGCCCACAACTAGCGACGCACCTCCCCCATGTGAACGCTGTCACAACCCCTCTCCTACCCCCATCTTTGATAGATGGGGCACCGCCACTGCCGCCGGAGTCGACGACAGTGGCAGCCGAGGCGGTGAGGGTTGGGGGGTTCTTAGGGGAGGATGGAGAAGAGGCCCTCTAGAGCCGCCGGAGTCGTCTGGGGGCAGCTCGGGAGAGGGTTAGCGTTCTTTCCGAACTTTAAAGAATACCTTTAATTAGCTAGCAGTGATACATAGTTGGATTGATGAGAAATCCATTCTCCATCTAATTTTACTTTAGTAATCCACATTATATTAATAGAACATAGAATGACTTAGCAGTTTATCGGCATTGGCAATGCTCATACATACATTTGAAAGCAAAAGTAAACACATTGTTATTAGAAAGGTCCTAAGTAAGAGATATGCAGATATTGACAATCATTGGAGATGGTAGAGCGAGAAAAACATTTTTCATGTGTAACCAAAGGTAGATACACAATCATGACTTGTACATGAAAGATAAGGGAGCCCACAAAACAAAAATTAATAAATAGGCATATTGTGTCTCTGCATTAAAACCCACAGACCCGAAGCTGTGATCTAGCTCTTATTTGATTAGAGCATTTGCAAATTAAAGGGAAGTTAAGGAGACATCTAAGTAGTGCAAAGTGTAATTTTTCACATTGAAATCATGTGATGAGAATCACTTGTCTATGGTGGAAATGAACTCATCATCAAAGAGCGGCTTGTAGGTAACATCTAATAGGAATACATACCTTTTATTTGCGTTAGATCGGCTAACTTTAGAGCTAATAGCTTAAGGTCTGAAGCGGTCTTTACAAATGTTGTTCTGCAGGTCCTGCTATTTACGACTTAGACTCAATGAACCACTAGTTATGTTTTTTGTGATAATCACCTCCATCAACAATTATATAGTTAGATTTTAGTGTTGACCTTATCATATATAGAAGAGCTTGACCAGTCTGATAACTAAATACATGTATCTCTAAAGTATATTAGACCAAAGAAGGGAAAAATTTGAAATATTGGATAATTTTTTTCTATACACACTGTTTCTGTCGTGGAAATGGCCACGGCAGTCGCTGCCACTGGCAGCGATTGAGTGTTTCGTGAGGAAGAGTTGGCGTCCATCTGTGGTGCGAGATGGGGGCGGATGCATATGGGTTTACCCAGGTTCGGCCCCCTGGAGGGTAAAGACCTACTCCTACTAGATTAGAGGGGTGACGACCTCGGCGGCTAGGCAGCGAGTCGCTTGAGGGGGTGTATGATCGAACGTAAGTCTCTAGGATACCCTAGGGAGGTTTATATATGAAGCCCCTCGCTAGGGTTTACAAGTTATCACCGAACAAGATAAGGATCCGGAGGTGTTGACCTAATCCGGTTGGGCTTCTGTTACACTCCTGGGCCTCCAGTCGCCAGTCGCTGGGCCATTCCTTCCTTTGTAGTCTCGTCGCCATCTTTCGGACGCACTCGCAGGCCCTTTGTCCCAATCGAAACGTCCTGCTGGGCATACCCCCTTCGGCATATCCCAATCAGTAGTCCCCAAGGACATCGTTGATGCAGGCGCATGCGTCCTTTTGGCGTTCGGAGTAGGCGAGCCCAATTTGGGCGTCCAGTCGAGTCGGCGATGGACTCCATCAGAACCAAGGAGAATTTCCCCATGTTTCCATTCGCCACCCCAATGAATGTTACTACTGCCAAGTCGTCGTTTCGGCGAGTGAAAAAGACTGTAAGGTAGCGGGTGAAATGAAGGAGTTGGACCGTCAAATCTGGTTAAACTATCCGTTGGAATTTTCAACGGTAACTTCGGCGCAATTACCGTGAGTAACGGCTATCCAGATTTTGACGGGTGGCGTTTCCCATATAAGGGGAGTGATGGTTCAGCTCTGCAGACCTTTCTTCGCATTCTTCATTCTTCCTCGTCCGTTCTTCCTACCTCCAATCGCCCCGCCTACATTCTTCCTACTTGTCTTTTCCGCATCGTGCGATTCCACATCCTGCCCAATGGCGCCTCCCAAAGGCTCATGGGGAAAATCCAAGTGTACCATGGCCCAGCTTAAATCCTTCGAGGACGCTGGAGTGCTCCGCAAGGGGAACTGGCGGGTTCCCCCCTCCTCCGAGACTGAGCCGAAGCCGCGACCCGGCGAGTTCATCTGCTTCCCCAATCATCTTGAGAGGGGTTTGGGATTCCCCACCTCACTCTTTTTCTGTCGCTTCTGCGCATATTACGCGATCAAGCCATCGGATCTTGGTCCGCATAGCATTGAGCAGTTGGCGATCTTCGTCGCCTTCTACGAATGTTACCTCGGCTGCAGGCCGTATTTCCCGCTATGGTTGGAGCTCATCCACGGCCGCATCGGGCGCGAGGCGTCCAGCGGCTTGATGCTGTCCGCAGGTGGAGTCACATTTCAACTGAAGCCGAAGGCCAATTTCGTCAAGCTCCTCCTGCCGAAGAAGGCCGCCAGCGAGTGGAAGAAGAGCTGGTTCTACGTCAAAGAAGCCACTCCCTCCAGCGAGGTGGCTCTTCCTGAGTTCGTCGCCGAGAGGAGCGAGACCCGTCGGTTGGCGCCGAAGAAGCTTCCCCAAGACCAGCAGATGGCCGTCGCAGAAATGATGGATCAGATCCAGAAGCTGAAGGACCAAGGGTTGATTCCGATCAACCTCTACAACTGCTGGCTCGGGCGGCGCTTGGTTCCGCTGGCCGCTCGGCCGCACTGGATGTATGAATACAGCGGGAAGCATGACCCATCCTGAACCAGCAAGGAGTCATGGGAGGCCGAGGACTACAAGGCCGCCCTGAAGAAGATTGATTTGCTTGTCGTTCAACGTAGAGCTTGTTGGAAACCCCAAGAGGAAGGTACGATGAGCACAGCAGCAAGTTTTCCCTTTATGGAACCAAGGTTTAATCAAACCAGTAGGAGCAAGGAAACACCCCAAAGGTGTTACTAGCTGAGCTTTGGCAGGGCGCACTACCGGTGCTAGTAGCAAAGTGGAGACCTGCACAACACAACCACAGAACTTTGTCCCCAACTTGCGATGAGGTTGTCAATCTCACCGTGTTTTGCGGAAAACAAAGTATTAAACGTATCGAATGGAAAGAAGTAAAAGTTTGCAGAAAGTAAACACAAAGCAGTAAAAGATTGTAGATTGTATGTAAAGAAAAAGGACCGGGATCCATAGTTCACTAGAGGTGGCTCTCCTTAAGATAGATAACATGTTGGGTGAACAAATTACAGCGGGGCAATTGACAAACACCGAGAAAGCAATACATGCATATACTAATCATCTTGACTCCTTTGAGACTTGATTGGGCATTACAACATAATACATAGACCGCCATCCAACTGCATCTATGACTAATAATCCACCTTCAGGTTATCATCCGAACCCCCTCCAGTATTAAGTTGCAAGCAACAGATTATTGCTTTACGAACTGCGTGTAAAGTAAACAATATGATTGTTCTATGAACAAAGGATTGTTGTTTTCTCCCTAGTAGCAATAGCACATCTAGTACCTTAGAGATTTCTGTCACTTCCCCAGATTACCAGAGGCATGAACCCACTATCAAGCATAAATACTAACTCTTGGAGTTGCTAGCATCTACTTGGCCAAGATAGCTACTAACAACGGAAAGCATGCAAGATCACAAATAACAAAGACATGATAGAATCAATAATCAATTTAAAATAGCATCTCAATATCCATCGGATCCCCGCAAACACAACATGCAGAATTACAAATAGATGATCTTGATCATGAACGGAGCTCACAAGATCTAAACATGAAAGCACAAAGGAGGAGATCCAGCCATCTAGCTACTACATGGATCTGTAGTCCAATGATGAACTACTCACGCATCACACCGGAGGCTTGCATGGTGATGAAGAAGGCCTCCAGGGTGAATTCCCCTCTCCGGCAGGGTGCCCGAAAGAGCTTCAGATCCCTCCCGATCTAGGGATGGAGATGACGACGGCTACAGACTCTTTCGTGGATTTTTGATCGGGTCCTTTACGGTTTTCGTCCTGAGAGAAATATATAGGCCGAAGGAGAGGCCGAGGGGGTGTCGGGAGCCACCACACCACCCCCTGGCATGGGCCCAGCCTGGCCACGCGGCCAGGTGGTGTGGCCGGCCCCTGGCCCTTCTCCGTCTCGTATTCTGACACTTGATCCCTTCTGGAAAAATAGGCACTTTGGCTTTTGTCTCGTCCAATTCCGAGAATATTCATTTTCTGACTTTCCTGGAACCAAAACCAGCAGAAAACTGGCAGCTGGCACAGTGGCTCTTGTTAATAGGTTAGTCCAAGAAATCATAAGAAAAGTACTCCAAAGTTGGAACAAAACACAAGAAAGTGGATAAAAACCAAGCATGGAACATCAAAAATTATAGATACATTTGCAATGTATCAACATCCCCAGGCTTAACTCCTGCTCGTCCTCGAGTAGGTAAGTGATAAAAAGAAAGAATAATTTTTGAGGTGACATGCACCATCAAAGACTTGATCAAAGTATTTGCAAAACATTCAAAGCTGGGATCATAGTACTTCAATCATAACATGAAAGACAAAGTTCTAGAAATAAGTAAAGAAACTATGATGCAACATGAAAAGGCACAAACAAAAGATTCATGAATAACAATGCTTTGCAAGACGTTTGTTTGTTTCACATAAAGAAAACATAGCATAATAGTATTCAGCTTGTCCCTCAATAGAGTAGCAAATATAAATGCATAGGACACCTTCAAAGTTCATAAGAGTGACTAGATACAATAGTTTAAAACAAGAAATAACAAGTTATGCATCAATCAACTAGTCTTGGGACAATGCACATAGAACTAAGAATGGCCACTATGCTCTCAAAGTAGGTGCATAAAGATAGAAGGTGGAGACTCAATGTAATGGTGGAAGAAAAGCCTTCATAGAAGGAAGTAGGGATTCAAGTCTCATAAAGAGCTTCCAAAAATTATGGTACTTATAGCTTTCAGCTCTCATTGCCCCTATCATAAGCATCTTGAAGTGGTTAAGGTTAAAGTGACACAACTAAGAGGATATGCTTGACAAGTTATAAACCGAAATCTCATGCCCCTTACTTACGAAGACCGATCCTCATGCTACTCAACTTTAGTCACGAGTAAGCTCTTGTCATTGTAAGTATATGTGTATCATGAAGAACCGCCAATGGGGTACCCCTTGCACATGATACGGGAGCTTTCACATAATCAAAATGACAAGGCAAGCAGACAATGAGCATCTCAGCGATCTTTTCATTTGCTATTTGCATAGGTTTTTATTGAGGATGCTTCATAGAGTGCTCATTATGGTGATGCTGCAAGTTTCCACCATGATTAGGCATGGCTTAGGCTAGCGGCCTAGGCGTTTCTCTAACACACATACAAACTCCATGATCTTACAAGTTCCACTTTTATTTCACACCGCCGGGATCCGTAAGCAAAAGAACATGATATCAACGGGGTACAAAGTACAAGTGCAATGTTGAAAGCGTTCCCCATGGTACATGGTTCTGCTAATTTCAACTTATAAAGCGCAAGCATATACACAACAAAGAAGGACCCAATGGTTCAAGTTTATTAGAGGCAAGTAAAGTAAAGTGTGCCATCAAGTTCGTGAGAGCTTTAATCACTAGTTTTCTCATAACAAGTTTAATTTGGAAGGTAAAGAAAAGCATGAATATACTTGGAATAGCATAAGCTAGTAGGTAGGTATGGTGGACTCTTTGGAATAACTTGGTTTAGGGAGTTGGATGCATGAGTGGAACTCATACTTGGTTGTGGAGGCTAGCAAAAGACTGAGAGCGACAAACTAAGAGAGCAATAATGGCCATAATCATGCAGAGCGACAAAATCATTGATCAAAGCATAAAGCGATACTACAAGTTGAAAACTAAAGGATCATAAAGGCTATGGTGACTTGAGATAGTCATAACATGGTGTGAGCATGTGCCAAGTCAACCCAAATAAAGCATCAAAGGAGAATACCACTATACTATGCTTTAATATGCTAAAACAACGCATGATTCATCCAAGGCACATTAAGCAATCTCAATTATTTATAACAAGTCATGCTACAACAAATAATACTAAGCATAAAGCCAAAAAAATATCAAGCATGCCATGACAAAGCATAGGCCACAGTCAAAAACAAGCTCTTTTTACCACATAAGCATGAACTTTCCTACTCTTTTCCAAACCAAACCAAACTATTTGCAAACCGAATGTATGAAAGAGGGGGTCCAACCAATCTATTCAGAAAACTAAGCAAACCAAGCAAACTAAAAACACAAAACGAAAATGAATAAGAAGACGCTCCAAGAACAACACAATTGTGCATGAAACAATAAAAATGAAGCGTTTGGAAGAAACCTGGGATTTTTATTGATGAAGAAGGGGATGCCTTGGGCATCCCCAAGCTTTGACGCTTGTACTTCTTGGATATTTCTTGGGGTGACACGCGTGGCATCCCCAAGCTTGAGCTTTAGTCCATCCTTCATCTCATTACTCATTCCTTCCATACACCTGAAATTTTTCTTCATACAAAACTTCACACAATCTTTATTAGAAACATTAGTGCACTTAAGATAAATAAGTCTTAAGGTTCAGTTCTAACACCAAATAAACTTCCATTAGAACACTAGCTACTGTAGCACTTCCCTCAAAAAGCACAATTCCCCAAAAGAACTCAAGAAGGAACCAACAAGAAGCAGATGCAGAAAATGGCAGAAATTTGTCAAAACAGACCAGCAGGTAAAGACGAATTTTTTCAAAGTCCTTATGTTGCTCAAATCAAAAAGTGTTGAACTAACGAAAGTTAGATAACAACTTGGGGCAGAAGCACAAAAATTACTGCTCAATCCGACATATAGAGCTCTCTCACGAATTTTTACGATGAAGCACAAAAATCTGTTTCGGGACAGCAACTTTCCCAATCATTACTTCACTCTCATTAGAGGTTACTCTTGGCACAAAAAGCAAATAAAAAGGATAAGGAGAGGTTATTAAAGAGGTAATAACTTCCAAGACTCATCTAAAACTTTTGGGTTATCTCCTAATAAGTACTTTTCTTTAACGCCTTTAAGTTAGGCATAAGAAGCAAAGAAAGAATCAAGTGTTCTCAAATGAAGAAGCATTAAGACCAATACCAGAAATATTTTCAACAAGGCAAGGTATATCATCCAAATAAGTTCTAGAGGATCCTCTCTCAATGCTCTTAGGTTCACTATTCTCATCAAACGGGTTTACAGGAACAATCCAATCGAGATTCTTTTCTATGTCATCATGTATTGCTACCAGTTTAAAGGGTATTGGTATCTTAGGTTCCTCCCCATTAGGTTCGGTTTTGTTCATCTTTTCTCGTGTACCAACAACATCTACACATGAGCCTAGCATATTGAAACGTTCAAAAACTTTTCTAGCTTCCTTGGCAACATCATAGAACTCCTTAAACAAAGTTTTTAGAATAAAATCCCTCTTTTCAGGATCCTCAATTTCTTTAAGCTTAAGAAACATTACTTGCATTAAGGGGTTGAGGTTAACAAACCTAGCTTCTAACATGTGAATTAAAGAAGCTGCAGCAATCTCATAATTTGGAGCAAGTTCTACAAGGGATCTATCCTCAGTATCTTCATGTTTGCTAACATGATTAAAGAATTCTTCAATATTATCTTTCCCAATTATAGAACCACTACCAATTGAAAGGTCTTTCAAGGTGAATGTAGGGATCAACATGGTGAGCTAAGGAAGAGGTGACAACTAAATGAGACTTAATTTTTTTGTGTTTTTGATAAAGAAAGCAAAGTAGTAAAACTAATTTTTTTTTCTGGGTTTTTGAAGAACAAAACAAGAAAACAAAGCAAAAAAGAAAACTAAGCAAAACAAAAACAACAAAGTAAAGAGATTGGTTATGAGGGACTCCCCTTGTGAAGATGTCCTTGACTCCCCGGCAACGGCGCCAGAAAATCTTGATGTGCTCGTCGTTCGACGTAGAGCTCATTGGGAACCCCAAGAGGAAGGTACGATGAGCACAGCAGCAAGTTTTCCCTCAGTTATGAAACCAAGGTTTAATCGAACCAATAGGAGCAAGGAAACACCCCAAAGGTGTTACTAGCTGAGCTTTGGCAGGGCCCACTACCGGTGCTAGTAGCAACGTGGATACCTACACAACACAACTACAGAACTTTGTCCCCAACTTGCGATGAGGTTGTCAATCTCACCGTGTTTTGCGGAAAACAAAGGATTAAACGTATCGAATGGAAAGAAGTAAAAGTTGCAAAAAGTAAACACAAAGCAGTAAAAGATTGTAGATTGTATGTAAAGAAAAAGGACCGGGATCCATAGTTTACTAGAGGTGGCTCTCCTTAAGATAGATAACATGCCGGGTGAACAAATTACAGCGGGGCAATTGACAAACAACGAGAAAGCAATACATGCATATACTAATCATCTTGACTCCTTTGAGACTTGATTGGGCATTACAACATAATACATAGACCGCCATCCAACTGCATCTATGACTAATAATCCGCCTTCAGGTTATCATCTGAACCCCCTCCAGTATTAAGTTGCAAGCAACGGATTATTCCTTTACAAACTGCGTGTAAAGTAAACAATACGATTGTTCTATGAACAAATGATTGTTGTTTTCTCCCTAGTAGCAACAACACATCTAGTACCTTAGAGATTTCTGTCACTTCCCCAGATTACCAGAGGCATGAACCCACTATCAAGCATAAATACTAACTCTTGGAGTTGCTAGCATCTACTTCGCCAAGATAGCTACTAACAATGGAAAGCATGCAAGATCACAAATAACAAAGACATGATAGAATCAATAATCAATCTGAAATAGCATCTCAATATCCATCAGATCCCCGCAAACACAACATGCATAATTACAAATAGATGATCTTGATCATGAACGGAGCTCACAAGATCTAAACATGAAAGCACAAAGGAGGAGAACCAGCCATCTAGCTACTACATGGATCCGTAGTCCAAGGATGAACTACTCACGCATCACACCGGAGGCTTGCATGGTGATGAAGAAGGCCTCCAGGGTGAATTCCCCTCTCCAACATGGTGCCGGGAAGAGCTTCATATCCCTCCCGATCTAGGGATGGAGATGACGGCGGCTACAGACTCTTTCGTGGATTTTTGATCGGGTCCTTTAGGGTTTTCGTCCCGAGAGCAATATATAGGAGGAAGGAGAGGCCGAGGGGGTGCCGGGAGCCACCACACCACCCCCTGGCGCGGGCCCAGCCTGGTCGCGCGGCCAGGTGGTGTGGCCGCCCCTGGCCCTTCTCCGTCTTGTATTCTGGCACTTGATCCCTTCCGGAAAAATGGGCACTTTGGCTTTTGTCCCGTCCAATTCCGAGAATATTCATTTTCTGACTTTCCTGGAACCAAAAACAGCAGAAAACAGGCAGCTAGCACTGTGGCTCTTGTTAATAGGTTAGTCCAAGAAATCATAAGAAAAGTACTCCAAAGTTGGAACAAAACACAAGAAAGTGGATAAAAACCAAGCATGGAACATCAAAAATTATAGATACATTTGCAATATATCAAAGATCACCGACGTGGAGTTCACCAGTGTGGCGGTCGGGGTCGCCCCGTACACTCCTGTGAAGAATGAAGCCCCCACAGTAAGTTCTCTTCCCAATCGCTACGTCCGTGTTTCAGTTTTTAGTCTCCTCGCTTGGTGTTTTACTCATGGTGGTTGTCAGCTTTTTCAGGTGTTGGAGGGCTAGCTCCCTCCGCTCAATGAAGAGGTTCCCCAGGAACTGGAGGAAGACTCCAAGGGGGACCCTTCTGACAGCGACGGGGAGGAGGAAGAGGTCCCTCCCCCAGCGCATGTGGCTCGCAAGACCCGCATGCAGAAACAACGTGAAGTCGAGGCGAGTCGTAGCCTGGACGAGCACGACGGAGGCGACGAGGTCGCACAGGAGCATACGTCCCGGCGTACTGCTACGCCGTCGAAGCCCGCACGCAGGCCCAAGTCGCCAGCGAAAAGGCCCACGTCGCCGGTCAAGTCGGCGGTGGTGTTCGAGTCGGATGACGATTCCGATGATGAAGGTTCTCTCGAAGTCTCGCACAAGGCCCCAAAGGATGCAGTCCCGACAAAGGGGTTGGAGGGCGAGGACATGGAGGTAATGGTAGAGGTTCCCCTGGCGGCGATTGCGCCGACGGCCTCAGGGGTTCCAAGCCAAGAAGCGGCTGAGGCGGTCACGTCCAAGTCGCCATAGCCGTCAAGGGCGGCCGCGTCAGAGCCGGAGATCCCGGCGACTGCAGCTTCATCGTCGAGGAAGCCCGCGGTTTCGTGGGCTTCAGACGTCTTCGAGAGGGGGCTCAGCCGCAAGTTGTGTCCCGAGTTGGACAAGCCCGCCCACATTAGCACCGGGCTTCGTGTCCTCCCAGTCGCTAAGTAAGTACTGCTCCCTCGTCCCGATTCGCCTTGCTCTTTTGTATTGTCGTTATATTGATTATGGGGGCTCGTGCAGGTCGGGGGCCAAGAAGATTGGCCGTCCTTCGGTGGCTAAGATTCCACCGGCCACCGACATGGGAGAGGGCGACCTACCCAAGAAGAGAAAGGCCACCAGAGATGTGGCGACCGCTGAAGTCGCGAAGAAGCAGAAGGGGGGCACCGACGACGCTGCGACCAAGGGCAGCGCCGCAGAGTCAGCTGCTGCGCCAGTCGCCGAAGAGGTGGTGGTGACGCGATCGGAACTAGCCTTGGTTGCGTCCGTGCTAGAAGCGCTGGTCCCGACAACCAGCGCCCCCGCCAGAGCGTCGGCAATGTTCCCGCGGTTCATGGCGAGGGGGTTTCCAGGTGTGGCGGACACACAGTCTCCGCAGAGTCCAGAAATCGTGGATGCAGACATTAGGTCCCGTCGCGGGCACACTTCCTTCACGATCCCGTCGACTGACGCCAGAGAACTTCACAAGATGCTCGGCGCTGCTATTCAGGTATGTCCAGTCCCCGAGTTCCTGGTCGTTGAATGTCAGCGTCTGGGAACTAAACCCCTTGCTGCTCTCCAGTCCCCGAATTCCTAGTCGCTGAATTTCGGCGGCTAGGAATTGATTTTCTTTCTCCTTCTCCAGTCCCCGAATTCCTAGTTGCTGAATTTCAGCGGCTAGGAATTGATTTTCTTTCTCCTTCTCTAGTCCCCGAGTTCTTGGTCGCTGAATTTCAGCGGCTAGGAACTGGGTGTTGTTTTGCCAAATACTGAGGCGAGTTGTTTGTTTGCAGGGATTGCAAAGGGAGTCGACCAATCGGCAGGACGCGAGAGAGCGCTTGGAGCATGACTTGCGCGAAGCACAGGAGGTGACTATTGGTGAGTATTTGTTTGTCTTTATTCTCCTCTTTCGGGTGTGAGCTAGTCGCATACAGTATGCTGATGGATTCTTGCAGATGGTTTCTTGGCTGAGATCTCCAAGGCCCGTGAGGGGTATGTTCCGGTTGCTGAGCTGGACGCGGCGAATGGATGAGTAGCCTCCTTGGTCAAGGATTTGGAGGAGGCGAAAGCGGCCTCAACTTCTTCGGAGTAGCGAGCGAAGGCTGCCGTCGCTGCGGCTGAGGAAGAATGCAAAGCCACGGATTCCATCATCGTGGGGCTGCACAACGAGCAAACCGCCTTGCAGAAGCACGTCAAGGAGAACTGCCGCAAACTCCTTGTTAAGTCTCTATCTTCGCCTGACCCGTTAGTCGAGTCCCTGTTTTGGAGTTTTCGTAGTTTCACTGACACCTGACTGTGCAGCTGTGGTAGGCCAGAGCGACCCGGTGGTGCAAACTTACAACGTCTCGCAGTGCATGACTGCCGTGGTGAACGCGGCCATGGCCTCGGCGTTGTGCGTCCAAGCGGCTCTTCAGGGCATGTCCCCTACCGAAGTTATTCCTGGAGGGCTTACGGAGGTGTGGCGCTATTTGGAGGAGGTGCCTGCCGTCGTGGAGTGGATGACGCGCTCAGCGTTCAGGCATGGGGCCGCCACATCATTGAGCTTGGGTCTCGCCCACTTCCCCGACGACTTCGACCTTGACGATGTGACGAGTGGCTATCCATCGGCGACCGGTACGGTGGAGATGTCAGAGGTGCTAAAGCTGACCGCGAAGGCCGCCCTTACGCCGATCGGGTCTTGGCGATGGGTGATCTGTTGCCGTACCAGGAGACGGTGTTGGCGCCTGGCGACCCCGATCCGGAGCATCACGACATGAAGTCGGAACAGCCCTTCCGGTCGTCGTTGTCGAAGTCGCTGACGACGTACCCGACAAACGCGTGGCAGCCTTTTGTTCGCGTCAAGGGGGGTGGCGCTGCTTCTTCATCAGGGCCTTCGGAGTAAACAATGTAATTGTCCAAGTTGTGATGTATGCCAAGTGGCGATTGCTGTAAGATATTTTTGCAGTATAAGCCAAGGGGAGTCGATCGACTCGTATTGCGACTAGGAATGTGTGGTGTGTTTTGTTTATGCATTGTTTTGATTGAGCGAGTCCCCGAGCGCGTCCGCCCTTTAATGGGGTATAACTCGATTGTATACTTTTGTGTGTTGGTTTGTTTATGCATTGTTTTTGTCCCTCGCGTCTTCTGAGTGGCGAGTCCCCGAGCGCGAGTAGGACTAACTTATAAGCGAGTCCCCGAGCGTGGCGCCCGACCATGTTGGTCATGCTTCTGTTGCAGGTTGTGAGTTCGTTGTTTGTAACGCGTCTCCTCCCCTGGCCCGAAGAGCCAGTCGCTTGGCGAGCCCTAGGCAGCTCTCTTACTTGGTGTGTTCCCGAGCCGCGTGGGGGTTCTCGTTTGGCGGAGTTCCCGTGCGTGGTACTTAACCGTTCGAGTCGCTTTGCACGAGGGTGGGAGGGACAGGTTGCTGTGAGAAGCGTGTACCGGTTGTCTTGGCCCGGTGGGCTAGTCGGGCTAGGTGACTCCAATGGCGGCTCCGGGTTGGCGTTTTTTGTGGACGACCCAAGGCCCGAATATTTCCGGTGCCCTTGTGCCGCACTACTTAGCCGTGCCAGTCGCTCGACCAGAGGTTGACTTCCATAAGTAGCATATTGCTAGTATGTACGAGTGCGAGTGGCACAAGAATATGGCGAGTGGACACAATTTGTGCGATCCGGATGAATTTCATTATATATTCCGATGGAGTACAATGTGAGGTTCTAAGTATAGAACTTTCTGAGGAGGTTTACATTCCATGGCCTCCCGACCTCCAGTTGGCCGTCACCTCGTATGTCGATGAGGTAGTAGGCATCATTGCCAAGGACTCGGCCTATGGCGAACGACCCCTCCCATGGGGGGGAGAGTTTGTGCATGCCCTTCTTGTCTTGGGCCAGTCGTAGGACCAGGTCGCCTTCCTGGAAGGTGCGAGTTCACACTCGGCGGCTGTGGTAGCGGCGGAGTCCTTCCTGGTATATGGTGGTGCGGGAGCGAGCCAGGTCGCGTGCCTCGTCGAGTTGATCGATGCTATCTTGGCGGGCAACCTCATTGGCCGCCTCGACGTAGTTGGCGACTCGAGGTGAGTCATGCTCCAAGTCGGTTGGCATTACGGACTCGGCGCCATACACCATGAAGAAGGGCGTGAACCCGCTTGAGCGGTTGACGGAGGTGCGAATCTCCCATATCACAGAGGGGAGCTCGTCGACCCAACATCCTGGGGTGCGCTCGAGGGGCACCTGGAGTTGAGGCTTGAGCCCATGGAGGACGCTCTGGTTGGCGCGTTCTGCTTGGCCATTTGACTCCGGGTGAGCGACTGATGCGAGGTCGAGTCGGATGTCGTGTTCTTCACAGAATTCCGCCATGGCCCCCTTGGCAAAGTTGGTGCCGTTGTCTATTATGATGCTGTGCGGGTAGCCTTACCGGTAGATGAGTTTGCGTAGGAACTTGGTGGCCGTCTTGCCGTCGCACTTTTTTATTGGCCTGGCCTCGACCCATTTGGTGACCTTGTCGACGGCGACCAGGAGGTGAGTGAAGCCAGACGGGGCCTTCTTGAACGGGCCTACCATGTCCATGCCCCATACAGCGAATGGCCACGTGATGGGGATGGTCTTGAGTGCCGAGGCAAGGAGGTGCGTCTGGTTGGCGTACTTTTGGCACCTGATGCACCGTCGGACGATGTTGGTGGCGTCGGCGTGTGCGGTGAGCCAGTAGAAACCGTGCTGCATGGCCTTGGCGACTAGCGACTTGGCGCCGGCGTGATGGCCACAGTCGCCGGCGTGAATGTCCTAGAGGATCTTGCGGCCTTCTTCTAGCTGTACGCAACGCTGGAACACGCCGGTCACGCTGCGCTTGTGGAGCTCGTCGTTGATGATGGCGAAGGATTTGCAGCGGCGCACGATCATCCGCGCCTCTGTCTCATTACTTGGTAGGAGTTTGTGTTCCAGGAAGGCGACGTATGGTGCTGTCCAGTCGCTAGGTTCCACAACCATGGCGACTAAGGTCGGTTCTGGTTGTAGTGGGATCCCGACGTCGATCTCTTTTGGTGCACTGACCGATGGTTTGTGGATGATGTCGAGGAAGACGCCTACTGGTGGCGCTTGTCGGGTCGATCTGATGCGGGAGAGGGCGTTTGCCTCCTCGTTTTTGCGCCTGTCGATCCACTCGACGGAGTAGCCGTCGAAGTGTCCCCCCAACTGGTCGACAGCTTGGCGGTACGCGATCATTGTTGGGGAGACGGCGTCGCATGTCCCGGCGACTTGGCCGGCGACTAGGTCGGAGTCGCCATAGCATCGTAGGCGGTTGACGTTCATCTCCTTACCGGCTCTCATGTCATGAATGAGGGCCTCATATTCTGCCATGTTGTTGGTGCAGGGCTTGAAGTTGAGGTGGAGCACGTAGCGGAGCTTGTCTCCCTTGGGGGAGGTCAGGATGACCCCAGCCCCTGCGCCGTCGGCGTTCTTGGAGCCATCAAAATGGAGCGACCAGTAGTGGAGGTATGGGAGCTTCTCTGGCTGCTGTGCTTCTTCCTAGTCTGCAAGGAAATCAGCCAGGGCTTGTGACTTGATCGCTTTGCGGGGCTCGTACTTGATGTTGTGGACGCCGATTTCGACGGCCCACTTGGCGACTCGCCCGGTCGCCTCGCGATTGCGTATGATGTCCTGCAGGGGCACGAAGGAGACCACAGTGATTGGGTGCTCCTGGAAGTAGTGTGGGAGTCGCCGCTGTGCTCGGAATACCGCGTACACCAGTTTTTGGTATTGCGGGTAGCGCTGTCGTGAGTCCGTTAGGACTTCGCTGATGTAGTAGACGGGGCGTTGTATGGGGCGCTCCTTGCCCTCTTCCGGTCATTCGACGACCATCACGGCGCTGACGACTCGAGTAGAGGCCACGACGTAAATGAGCATTGGCTCTTTGTCGAGTGGCGCGACGAGTAGTGGTGCCGCGAGTAGTACTTCTTTGAGCGCTTTGAGTCCATCGTCCGCCTCTGCATCCCATTGGAACGTGGGGTTCTTGCGCATCAGGCGGTAGAGGGGCATTGCCTTCTCGCCTAGTTGGGGGATGAAGCGACTGAGGGCCGCGACTCGCCCTGCCAACTTCTGGACGTCGCGCAGGCACTCGGGTTTCCCGAGTCGCGTGATGGTGTCGATCTTGGTGGGGTTGGCTTCGATGCCTCGCTTGGAGACTACATAACCCAGGAGTTGTCCCGTGGGGACGCCGAAGGTGCATTTTCCGGGGTTCAGCTTGATGTTGTACCTCCTCAAATTTGCGAAGGTTTCGGCTAGGTCGGCGAGCAGGTCGTCCTGGCGGGTGGATTTTACTACCACGTCGTCGATGTAGACGTGAATGTTGCGGCCAATTTGGCTCGTTAGACACTCCTGCATGCACCTCTGGTATATGGCGCCTGCATTCTTGAGGCCGAACGTCATGGTCGTGTAGCAGAATGCGCCGAATGGCGTAATGAATGCCGTCTTCTCCTCGTCCTTGACAACCATCTTGATCTGGTTATAACCAGAGTAAGTGTCGAGGAAGCACAGCGACTCCGATCCCACGGTCGAGTCGATGATCTGATCGATGCGCGGTAGGACGAACTCCTCCTTCGGGCAGGCGCTGTTGAGGTTGGTGTAGTCAATGCACATTCTCCATGTGTTGTTCTTTTTTAGAACCAGGACTGGGTTTGCCAGCCACTTGGAGTACTTGATTGGCCGGATGAAGCCTGCGGCTAGCAGGCGCTGAACTTCTTCGGTGATTGCTCGACGACGCTCTTCATTGAAGGGCCGTAACGACTGCTTTACTGGTCGCACTTTGGGGTCAGCGTTGAGTTTGTGCTCAGCGAGTTCCCTCGGGACACCTGGCATGTCAGATGGCTTCCATGCGAAGATGTCGCGGTTCTCACAGAGGAACACGATGAGCGCGCTTTCCTATGCGGGGCTCATGTGTGCCCCAATGGTGACCGTTTGGCTGGAGTCGCCTGGGACGAGCTCGATGGTGCGGGTGTGCGTGGTTGCCTCGAACGTGGAGTTCACGACGGTTGGTTTCTTCAGGATGATGGGGTCGTCCTTGTTGATGTTGCCCGCGTATTTCGCGAGTTCCTCCACGTGGTCGGTCTCTGCGGCGATGACGGCGTCGGCGAGCTCGGCGCCCTTGTCCTCGCATTCCACGACCATGTCGGGGTCGCCATAGACGGTGATGATGCCGCTTGGCCCGGGGAGCTTCATCATGTTGTAGGCGTAGTGTGGGGTCGCCATAAACTTTGCGAATGCCTGGCGGCCCAGGACGCAGTGGTAGGGGCTGCCGAAGTTCACCAGCTCGAACACGATCCTCTCCATGCGGTAGTTTGCTGGAGTGCCAAAGGTGACTGGCAGCGTCACTTTCCCGATCGGGTACGCCTTCCGACCGGGGACGATGCCGTGGAAGGTCGTCAGTGTTGGCTCGATGGCTGCTTCTGGGAGCTGGAGCCTTTTGAACGTGTCGAGGTACAAGATGTTGATGGAGCTCCCACCGTCCATTAGCGTCTTGGGCAGCCAGTAGTCGGCCACCTTGGGCCTGACTACCAGGGTGACTCGCCCTGGGTATTCGATCCTTGGCGCATGGTCCTGGCGGCTCCAGGTGATGCTCTGCTCGGACCAGTTTAGGAAGCGAGGGATGTCGACTTGTGTCACCGCATTAACGATGACCGCGCGGGCGAGCACCTTCTTCTTGCGCTTGGTGCCGAGTCCGGTGAAGGTATGTAGCGAGCCAACGGCGGTGCCGAAGCCGCCGCCGTTCCCGTTGTCCCGAGGTGGGTTGTTGTTGGGGTCCTCCCTTGCTCGTCTCGCCTTCTCAATCTCTTTGAGAGAGTGGCAATCAGCGGTGGTGTGGGTGGCCGGTTTTCCCTCCCTGCTGTGGTAGATGCAGGGCTGACTGAGCAGTGCGACGGGGTCGAATTTCGGCCTCGTCGTGTTGTTGGCGCGGTAGTTCCCGCTGTCGCGGTAGTTTCCTCCGTCGCGACGGTAGTTCTTGGAGTCGCGCTAGCCGTAGCCGACGTTGGCGATGAAGTCGACTCGTCCATCTGTGCGGCGCTTGCCGGTGATGCGGGTGTTGCTGTAGCGCATGTCGCGTAGGCGCCCGCTGTCGTGGATGCTAGTGCGGCGTCTTCCTCCTGACTCGTCGTCGGAGTCTTGGTTGGGGTCCTCCTCCGCATAGCGCTTGGCGATCTCGAGGAGGTCGGGGATGTTGTCGAGCGTCCGGTAGACCCTCTTGATCTTGGCGACCAGGGGTTCGTACCGCCACGCGTTCTTGAAGCAGTGTATCGCCGTGTCTGGGTCGATGCTGGAGGCGTTTATCCACAGTTCTTGCCATCTCTAGATCCACCGGTGAGTCGACTCGCGTTGTCCCTGGATGCATCGTTCCAGGTCCTCTATGGTGGTGGCGCGGGTGTAAGAGCCCTCGAAGTGCCTGACGAAGGCGTCCCACATTTCTTCCCAGGAGTCGATGTTGTCCGCGGGGAGCGTGTTGATCCACTGCCGGGTCGCACCCTCCATCATTAGGGGGAGGTAGCGAGCAGGTAGTTCATTGTAAAGTGTTACATTGATACTAGTTTTGTCACAAGATACAAATTAAATTTATCTCAATTTAGACTATGGGTGGCACAATATAATGGAAAGGATGTTCCATGATGGATTTGGATGAGTTCCAAAGTTGAGATATTGTGACGGATACTACAACAAAAGGCTAAGTATATAACTGCTATAGTAGCAGCAAAGGAGGGCATTTGTGTTAAGTAGTTTGTTATCAAACTAGGCGTGGTTCATAGCGGGATAATACAATTGAGATACATTGTACGACAATTGTATCAACATGTTTTAATCCCAAGGAACTAAAGGTCTCACCAAAGGACCAAATTTATACAATGTCATCTCATTGGAGAATGAGTAATGCGTAGAGACGCAAGGACATGCAAATACACATGGACCTGGAAGTGTCAGATCCGAAGATTATGTTTACCACTAGCAATAGTGTCTATACAACACCAGAAAGCCATAGGTGTTGAATGCACAAGTTTTTTTAAACTAGATTATTGACTCTAGTGCAAGTGGGAGACTGTTGGAGATATGCCCAAGAGGCAATAATAAAGTGATTATTATTATATCTTTATGTTTATGATAAATGTTTACATCCCATGCTATAATTGTATTAACCGGAAACATTAATACTTGTGTGTTTTGTAAACATAAAAGAGTCCCTAGTAAGCCTCTTGTTAAACTAGCTTGTTGATTAATGGATGATCATGGTTTCCTGATCATGGACATTGGATGTCGTTAATAACAAGATCATATCATTAGGAGAATGATGTGATGGACACACACCCGTAGTAAGCATAGCATAAGATCAAGTCATTAAGTTCGTTTGCTATAAGCTTTAAAATACATAGTAACCTAATCCTTCGACCATGAGGTTATGTTAATCACCATCACCGGATGGGTACTTTGATGACATCAAACACCACTTCGTAACTGGGTGGTCATAAAGGTGTCATTGGGTATTCTGAAAGTATGTGTTGAAGTGCATGGACCAAGATTGGGATTTGTCCATCCATATGACGGATAGATATGCTCTGGGCCCTCTCGGTGGAATGTCATCTAATTAGCTTGCAAGCATGTGACTGGGTCACAAGGGATGACATAACATGGAACGAGTAAAGAGTACTTATCAGTAACGAGGTAGAACTAGGTACGGAGATACCGACGATCAAACCTCGGATAAGTAGAGTATCGCGTGACAAAGGGAATTGGTTTCATATGTTAATGGTTCTATCGATCACGAAGTCATTGTTGAGTATGTGGGAGCCGTTATGGATCTCCAGATCCCGCTGATGGTTATTGATCGGAGAGGTGTCTCTATCATGTCTGCATATTCACGAACCGTAGGGTGACACACTTAAGGTTCGAAGTTGTTTTAAGTAGATATGGAATGTGCGTTGGAGACCGAATGTTGTTCGGAGTCTCGGATTGGATTTGGGACGTCACGAGGAGCTCCGGAATTGTCTGGAGAATAAGATTCATATATTGGGGATCATTTTCTAAGTTAGGAAATGTTCCGGAGTATTTGTATGGGGAATCTAGAAGGTTTCGGAATGTTCCAGAAGGTTCTGGAAGATTTCTTGGAGTTTACTTGAAAACCAAAAAAGGATCAAGGAATCCTTATGGGGTAAGACAAGGATTCGTGGGGGAGTAGGACTCTCCCCCCACCTCCTTGATCCGCCGGCCAAGGGAGAGGGGAGTCCTACAAGGACTCCACCTCCCCATGGCGCCTCCCTCTCATAAATAGAGGGGGTGGAGGCGCCACCCCTTGCCCCCTCCACTCTTGCCCTAGCCGCCTCTCTCCTCCTCCTTTCTTCTGCTCAGGCTTAGGCGAAGCCCTGTAGAATTCTCTACTCCACCACCACCACCACGCCGTCGTGCTGCTGGGATTCCGTGGAGAAGATCTACTACCTCCGCTGCTCGCTGGAACGAGGAGAGGAAGGTCTACTTCGACTCCGCACGTGTGACCGACTGCGGAAGCGCTGCCGGAACGCGGCGCCGGAAGGATCGTCCACTCAATCTTAAGATCGGCAAGTGATCGACTACATCAACCACGAGATCCAATCTCGTAACGCTTTCGGATCTACAAGGGTTAGTACAGATCTAATCGTTGCACATGTCTAATAGATTAGATCTTGGCTTTTATCTAGATTAGATCTGGGTTTTGTTTATTCTTGCGGTAGAATTTTTTTGTTTTCCCTGCTACGAACCCATCACCAGTCGCCAGTCGCTGGGCCATTCCTTCCTTCATAGTCCCGTCGCCGTCTTTCTGACGCACTCGCAGGCCCTTTGTCCCAATCAGAACGTCCTGCTGGGCATACCCCTTCGGCATATCCCCATCAGTTTCAATTTGAATAAACAAATAATAGAAGGAAATTATCACGTGTAGCCGTAAGAGGTACAACAAAGATTATGATGTAACAACATGACTTTAGAAAAGAACATAGTCATAACAAAAGCTCGAATCACATATCGATTTTCATAGAACATAAAAGACCATACGGAGTTTCCGACCATAACTTCTTAAGCACAAGTACCAATCTAGAAAGAATCATAACATAGGTTCAAGCTTACACACTAAGACTAGCCCAATGAGGATATTATAGGTAGTATCATGCATGCCATGTTGGCAAAATTCTAACGTGTCACGCTAATTAATGATGAAAAAGGTTATGTTGGTATCATAGCACGTAGAACTAGAAAAACTAATTCCAAATGAATCTTGTACACAAAATTGTATTGAGATTCTACAAAACAATAAATATACTAAAATTATGATAGTAGTACATGATAATATGCATTGAGAAGATGATATCATATACTAGTATCATATGCATGATACTACTATATGATACTTCCTATTTGTGACTAGTCTAATTAATTACTTGGTCAATATTGTTGATTACATATGAAAAGGCATATTGTCTTGATGATGGATCATAAATTTTCGATGGGACATAAGTAGGTATCAGTTCTCAACTGCCAGAACATCGAAGGAGGCCTAGTTACTTCGAAAATTGCTGATTCCCACATCTCTTCCTATAACCAACAAAAAATAGCGCGCTATTTAACGATATTAGCGCCGCTATAACGTTTTTAGGAGCTGAACACTATGCTATGCATTTCAGAGGCGCTACGATGCTATGCACGTTAAATACGACGTTATTCGTGCTACTTGACGTTATCTCGTAGCGGCGCTTATTTTTCCGTTGATTTTTAGTAGCCCACTCCCCATTTTGGCCCATTTTAGCCCAGTTGCCTACCCTAAATCCCTAATCCAACTAACCCTAACAGGTTAACACCCAGAATGTCAGTTCCCATATCGTCTCCTCCACTACCTCAGAGAGGCGACGCCGCGACGACGAATGCGGCAAATCTATGGTATGAAGTTATGGACTATGTAAACTATCTCTAGTTGAACGTTTGGCTGCAGAATGCTATGTCTGTGGTTTTATAGTTGTAGATTGCTATATTTGTGATTTTATAGCTGCTGAAATTATGATTTTTCATATTTTTTGTAAAACGCTATTTTAGCGTTCATAGCATTTTTGAAGCCCACTATTTAAGTTAACGCGCTATTTTTTCGTTGCCTATAACTACTCCTACCCTGCCCGCCTCGCGAGAGCTCCTCCGCGTGTGCACCTTCGATATCCGTTCGATCTGGGTAACAGCGGGCGTTTTCACGACCGAAATCAGCAGCAGCCGTTCGATTTACCCCGCTACTTGTTCACCTATGTGTTGCATACAAACGTCAATGACCATTGGGCCCATCTGAGAGTGGGGTCACGTGAACAAGACTGGGTCATGTCCCTCTCCGGTGTGCATCCTGGCCAACTCGGGTGAAAACCCTAGACTTCACTCGAGATGGGAAAATATCCGCGCCGCCTCCCCGCTCGTCTTCCTTCCCCCGCGTCGCCTCCCCGCATGTCCTCTCCTTCCCTTCCCACGTCTCCTCCGCAAGCCGCAATCACTCGGCGTCACCGTGCGCCCGCTCTTGCTCGTCGTGGGCGGAGATGGGTCCGCAAGCCGCCGCCTCTCGACATCACCATGCCCCCTGCTCTTGCTCATCGTTCTCCTCGCGATTAGCAAGGCAGGACGGGCGGGATCCCGCGAGGCCGGTGCCTCTCCACTAGAATCATGGTGGACGGAGACGGAGAGGAGGCGTGGATCCTCCTACAACCCCTGCTCCTCCGGCTTTTCTCGTTGTGGTGGGGATGAGGGGGTCGGTGCCTGCGGCTCCGCCTCCTTCTGCTCCTCTTCCTTTCTCTCTTCTCCTCTGCCCCTTCCAGATCGGCCAAAAGGAGAACAGGGTGGCGTGGAGAATAAGGAGCAGCCGGCTGTGGACGAAGGCGTGGAGAGGCTGGTGGCGCGGAGAAGAAGCAGAGAGGGATGCTGGCGGCGGGGAGAAAAATCAGCAGGGGACATCGCAGCCATTGTATTAACCGGAAACATTAATACTTGTGTGTTTTGTAAACATAAAAGAGTCCCTAGTAAGCCTCTTGTTAAACTAGCTTGTTGATTAATGGATGATCATGGTTTCCTGATCATGGACATTGGATGTCGTTAATAACAAGATCATATCATTAGGAGAATGATGTGATGGACACACACCCGTAGTAAGCATAGCATAAGATCAAGTCATTAAGTTCGTTTGCTATAAGCTTTAAAATACATAGTAACCTAATCCTTCGACCATGAGGTTATGTTAATCACCATCACAGGATGGGTACTTTGATGACATCAAACACCACTTCGTAACTGGGTGGTCATAAAGGTGTCATTGGGTATTCTGAAAGTATGTGTTGAAGTGCATGGACCAAGATTGGGATTTGTCCATCCATATGACGGATAGATATGCTCTGGGCCCTCTCGGTGGAATGTCATCTAATTAGCTTGCAAGCATGTGACTGGGTCACAAGGGATGACATAACATGGAACGAGTAAAGAGTACTTATCAGTAACGAGGTAGAACTAGGTACGGAGATACCGACGATCAAACCTCGGATAAGTAGAGTATCGCGTGACAAAGGGAATTGGTTTCATATGTTAATGGTTCTATCGATCACGAAGTCATTGTTGAGTATGTGGGAGCCGTTATGGATCTCCAGATCCCGCTGATGGTTATTGATCGGAGAGGTGTCTCTATCATGTCTGCATATTCACGAACCGTAGGGTGACACACTTAAGGTTCGAAGTTGTTTTAAGTAGATATGGAATGTGCGTTGGAGACCGAATGTTGTTCGGAGTCTCGGATTGGATTTGGGACGTCACGAGGAGCTCCGGAATTGTCTGGAGAATAAGATTCATATATTGGGGATCATTTTCTAAGTTAGGAAATGTTCCGGAGTATTTGTATGGGGAATCTAGAAGGTTTCGGAATGTTCCAGAAGGTTCTGGAAGATTTCTTGGAGTTTACTTGAAAACCAAAAAAGGATCAAGGAATCCTTATGGGGTAAGACAAGGATTCGTGGGGGAGTAGGACTCTCCCCCCACCTCCTTGATCCGCCGGCCAAGGGAGAGGGGAGTCCTACAAGGACTCCACCTCCCCATGGCGCCTCCCTCTCATAAATAGAGGGGGTGGAGGCGCCACCCCTTGCCCCCTCCACTCTTGCCCTAGCCGCCTCTCTCCTCCTCCTTTCTTCTGCTCAGGCTTAGGCGAAGCCCTGTAGAATTCTCTACTCCACCACCACCACCACGCCGTCGTGCTGCTGGGATTCCGTGGAGAAGATCTACTACCTCCGCTGCTCGCTGGAACGAGGAGAGGAAGGTCTACTTCGACTCCGCACGTGTGACCGACTGCGGAAGCGCTGCCGGAACGCGGCGCCGGAAGGATCGTCCACTCAATCTTAAGATCGGCAAGTGATCGACTACATCAACCACGAGATCCAATCTCGTAACGCTTTCGGATCTACAAGGGTTAGTACAGATCTAATCGTTGCACATGTCTAATAGATTAGATCTTGGCTTTTATCTAGATTAGATCTGGGTTTTGTTTATTCTTGCGGTAGAATTTTTTTGTTTTCCCTGCTACGAACCCATCACCAGTCGCCAGTCGCTGGGCCATTCCTTCCTTCATAGTCCCGTCGCCGTCTTTCTGACGCACTCGCAGGCCCTTTGTCCCAATCAGAACGTCCTGCTGGGCATACCCCTTCGGCATATCCCCATCAGTTTCAATTTGAATAAACAAATAATAGAAGGAAATTATCACGTGTAGCCGTAAGAGGTACAACAAAGATTATGATGTAACAACATGACTTTAGAAAAGAACATAGTCATAACAAAAGCTCGAATCACATATCGATTTTCATAGAACATAAAAGACCATACGGAGTTTCCGACCATAACTTCTTAAGCACAAGTACCAATCTAGAAAGAATCATAACATAGGTTCAAGCTTACACACTAAGACTAGCCCAATGAGGATATTATAGGTAGTATCATGCATGCCATGTTGGCAAAATTCTAACGTGTCACGCTAATTAATGATGAAAAAGGTTATGTTGGTATCATAGCACGTAGAACTAGAAAAACTAATTCCAAATGAATCTTGTACACAAAATTGTATTGAGATTCTACAAAACAATAAATATACTAAAATTATGATAGTAGTACATGATAATATGCATTGAGAAGATGATATCATATACTAGTATCATATGCATGATACTACTATATGATACTTCCTATTTGTGACTAGTCTAATTAATTACTTGGTCAATATTGTTGATTACATATGAAAAGGCATATTGTCTTGATGATGGATCATAAATTTTCGATGGGACATAAGTAGGTATCAGTTCTCAACTGCCAGAACATCGAAGGAGGCCTAGTTACTTCGAAAATTGCTGATTCCCACATCTCTTCCTATAACCAACAAAAAATAGCGCGCTATTTAACGATATTAGCGCCGCTATAACGTTTTTAGGAGCTGAACACTATGCTATGCATTTCAGAGGCGCTACGATGCTATGCACGTTAAATACGACGTTATTCGTGCTACTTGACGTTATCTCGTAGCGGCGCTTATTTTTCCGTTGATTTTTAGTAGCCCACTCCCCATTTTGGCCCATTTTAGCCCAGTTGCCTACCCTAAATCCCTAATCCAACTAACCCTAACAGGTTAACACCCAGAATGTCAGTTCCCATATCGTCTCCTCCACTACCTCAGAGAGGCGACGCCGCGACGACGAATGCGGCAAATCTATGGTATGAAGTTATGGACTATGTAAACTATCTCTAGTTGAACGTTTGGCTGCAGAATGCTATGTCTGTGGTTTTATAGTTGTAGATTGCTATATTTGTGATTTTATAGCTGCTGAAATTATGATTTTTCATATTTTTTGTAAAACGCTATTTTAGCGTTCATAGCATTTTTGAAGCCCACTATTTAAGTTAACGCGCTATTTTTTCGTTGCCTATAACTACTCCTACCCTGCCCGCCTCGCGAGAGCTCCTCCGCGTGTGCACCTTCGATATCCGTTCGATCTGGGTAACAGCGGGCGTTTTCACGACCGAAATCAGCAGCAGCCGTTCGATTTACCCCGCTACTTGTTCACCTATGTGTTGCATACAAACGTCAATGACCATTGGGCCCATCTGAGAGTGGGGTCACGTGAACAAGACTGGGTCATGTCCCTCTCCGGTGTGCATCCTGGCCAACTCGGGTGAAAACCCTAGACTTCACTCGAGATGGGAAAATATCCGCGCCGCCTCCCCGCTCGTCTTCCTTCCCCCGCGTCGCCTCCCCGCATGTCCTCTCCTTCCCTTCCCACGTCTCCTCCGCAAGCCGCAATCACTCGGCGTCACCGTGCGCCCGCTCTTGCTCGTCGTGGGCGGAGATGGGTCCGCAAGCCGCCGCCTCTCGACATCACCATGCCCCCTGCTCTTGCTCATCGTTCTCCTCGCGATTAGCAAGGCAGGACGGGCGGGATCCCGCGAGGCCGGTGCCTCTCCACTAGAATCATGGTGGACGGAGACGGAGAGGAGGCGTGGATCCTCCTACAACCCCTGCTCCTCCGGCTTTTCTCGTTGTGGTGGGGATGAGGGGGTCGGTGCCTGCGGCTCCGCCTCCTTCTGCTCCTCTTCCTTTCTCTCTTCTCCTCTGCCCCTTCCAGATCGGCCAAAAGGAGAACAGGGTGGCGTGGAGAATAAGGAGCAGCCGGCTGTGGACGAAGGCGTGGAGAGGCTGGTGGCGCGGAGAAGAAGCAGAGAGGGATGCTGGCGGCGGGGAGAAAAATCAGCAGGGGACATCGCAGCCAAGAAGCAGCGGGGCGGTGTTCCTCCGTTTCTTCTAGGCAGTGGGGCGGAGCTACAGTGAGAGGAAGGAAGGCAGCAGAAGAAGGGAATATCAGGCTGGCGCTCCTCCTCCT
Source organism: Avena eriantha (assembly GCA_910589775.1). NCBI lineage: Eukaryota > Viridiplantae > Streptophyta > Magnoliopsida > Poales > Poaceae > Avena > Avena eriantha. Next base: position 128,903,393 of record OU342746.1, read on the forward strand.
TTCTTTTCTGGCCTCCTCTCTCAGTCAAGAAGGCGGACGCGTGCTTCGCCACAGGACCTGTCCTGAGTGGATGGAGTTGGACATGATAGCTATGGTGACGAGCAAGAGGAGGCATTGTAGCAGCTCGTCCCTGAAGAGGATGACAGCACGGAAGGTGCCCAGCGGCACGAGCGGCGAGGGGAATCGATGATTGAGCCGGTGGTTGGCAATAGGACGTGCTGCAGGAGCACATATCGGAGGAGGCCGGCAGTGCGCAGGTCCCTGTCGGCGCAGGCGGCAAGGGGAACCACCAGTGGAGTCCCTCGCTGGAGTGGCGCGCCGACTTGAGGAGCTCATCCATTGCCGCGTGTGGCCCGAGATCTCCTTCCCCTTGGTGGTGGTGATACTGACCGATTGCAGGTGTGGCTGCTGCATCAGGTCATAAAAGCATATCCTAATCCTACATGGTTTTGCTAATAAGCATGTTTATCTAGCACCGTAGCTATAGCTTATAAATATATGGCCCTTCTGATTGTTCCTCAGTATTTCCTGATTTACTAAAAAACATACATAGGATGCCAGTATGTCATTTACAGAATTTACGGTCACTAATGCAAGCGTTGTTTTCTTACTCAGGTATTTCCGTTATAGATGCTATGGGGGGGCTGCGACACAACAGTTGCCCCGTTGGTGGTGGCGATACTGACCGATTGCAGGTTTGGCCGCATCAGCATGGAGAGCTGTTGCGGGAGCGAGAAGAGCTTCTCCTGATGCTACTGGAGCTGCAGCGGTAGCGGGAGAGGAAACGATCTTGCTCTCGTATGGCCAGGGCACTACAGGAGACGAAGAGAATCAGACCGAGGGCTGCCTGAGAGTGATGGAGTTCAGGTCGCCATGATAGGGTGAGGTGAGCGAGTTTTGTTCCTTCTTTTTTCTTGAAGTGCTCCCATGTTATCTATTGTTTTTTTATGTGATTATTCATCATGCAGTTTAGGTGCAAAAGTGTACCATTTAGGTTCTTTATTCAGTGAAGTCTCCTAAACCATCCAAGATATATTTTTGGAGAGCCAGCAAGATTCAAAGAATTTTATTGGAGCACTTCACATGGTGGTCTAAGCCCCTGGTTCGTCCTATGCCAATGTCTCTTTAGTTATGATTGCATGCACCAATTTTACACTTTCTTCTCAAATCTGTTTTGTAATCACAATGCTTATTTTACCATCAGCCACACCAGTTGATTGATGTCATGGTCGCATATGGTGCAAAAAGCCAAGGTGTATATGAATGGACATGCAAAAGGTAATGTTCTGACTTCAGAGTTGTCTCCTTGCCCAAGGTTTGCATACATTTCTTATTGACGTTAATATTCAGAGTTACCTCATTGCCCAAGGTTACATACATTCTCCTTGATGTTGCAACATAGTGTTACTATCGAGTTACTTTACTAAACTGAGCACCGATTTGCTTATTTAGCAGTAAGAATTTGATTTCTTACCAACACTGAGACTCAAAAGGTTACTGGTTATTTAACTTACTTATCCACATTAAACTACATACTATAAGCAAGTTTATGTATTCTCTTCTTAGTGCGTCCTGAATCTATATGCTCAACCTGCAGCAGTGCGGGAAGGCATCTTTGTTCAGCTCAAGCATAAGGCCATCATTTTCTTCTGAGATTTTACCTGTAGCATTCAGTATATTTCATTTATATGTACGAGCCGTCGTGCTTGGTTGCATTATAAGGAACATAAAGTGATGCCCAGCCTGTTACTTGAGTTTTGTGGTTTATATTTAATCTCTAATATAACTCTTTTCTATATATTATTTCTTTCGGTTGAGCAGCTACGAAATTAATTAGTTGTAGGACAAGATTGGTGTCTCTGTAACTACAGAGATATCTTTTCAAGGAACCGGAAAGAAGTATACTAGGATATTATATGTTGTCAAGGTACATTTGAATATTATATTTGGTGTTTTGTTTGGTCATCTAGGCATCTCTTCTGAATCCTCTACATCTTCAGTTATAACTTATAAGTATTGTTGTATTCAACTGAGGTTGAATGAGTAAAGTCCTCTCTTGAAAAGTCCATGCTGGATGTTCTTTTGGGATCTTGTGATTTTTATTATTATCGTAAATTTCAAGCTGTTTCTATTTTCTAACGCTTCTTCAGTGTTTATGTTGATTAATAAACCGGCGCTATCACTTAGGTTTAGGCTCACATAACATGGGGAATTAAATTTCTTTTCCCTTAATCTTTAGGAGTATTCATACAAAGGCTTGCTGATTTATGAACATTCTTTGTCCATATAACACGAGATGTTCCAGAATTAGACACTACTTAATCTTACTCTCATGATTTCTTTTCTGCAGATGCGTCACTACATGAGACTATAACATCAATCTTTTCTTATTTAGCGAGACCTATTATTAAATAACTTGTTTGTGCTGAAACTTATTTGCAGCCTCCTGCACAAGGCCTTGTTGCACAAGGGAGCTTCTAGGGATTTCTTTTGAGGGAGGTGGAAGCTTGATGGAATAGTTTGCAAGTTGTTGCACGACAAGCATGTTTTTAAGGGTTTTATCTGCAGGTGGGCTTGAACATAATCAACTGAAGGGAGATATTGTATCACATGTTCTGATGTTCATGGCAAGTGAAGATATTTTCCATAATATTCAGTACAGATCTAGAAAACTTACTGATTTGTGCTAATAGATTTCGTCTCCACAACTTTCTTAGCCATAGTCAGATTGAAGGTTCAAATCGATGTTCTCCTATCTTGGATTTCTTTGCTCACACTCTCAATTTCTTCCATGTTTTCTTTTTCTTTTCGATTTCCATCAGCATGTGTATTCTTATTACAGCTAATACTCCTTTTTTCTCAGCGTGGAACAATAGTTGTCTGCATAATCATGTCTCTTCTACTTATTGTTTAAATCACATTAAATCTATAGCTAACTTATGACTGTTCGGATTGCTATGGCATAAAATCTTCTGTTTAAGCGAATTGGATGCCCATAATGTTATAGTTGTTGCCACTTGTTCTTTGTTTTTATTTGTTAAATATATGCCTTTTTTATTTTCTCCCCTTATTTCTTCAGCTTGCGGGTCGTCCATCCAGGTGGCTTAAAGGTGCCCTTGCTGGGTTGTGTCTATCAGGTGTGTGTGTAGTCCTATGGCTTCCTTTGTTAGTGCTCCGGTTTCTTAATATGCTATGTGTTGTTTGAGGCTCTGACCTGCATTTTTCCTGTTTTGTCTGGTTAATTCAATGTTTTTCCCACATAGTGTATTCTGACTGTCCTACTTACTGGCAGAAGTAATATGACCATTCAATCATGAATCATGTAAACTGGCTGACAACTACTATCAAACGATGATAAGAAGCTTCTCCCCAGAAATCTGAAATTGTCGAGCCCAGAGGCGTATTCCTGTTTAAGCAGTTAATGTTTCCGACATTGAAAACATGTAGTTGTTTCCAGTTCTGTAATTTTTCTGATTATGGAAGTTGCCACTTAACTTTACTTTACCATTGACTATATACATGCAGATGCTCTTTTAGATGCTAGTGGCTGGCTCTTGGAATGGGAAAACGTTGTCTAACGGTGTGTGTTCCATTCCTTTTCTGTGCATGCATGCAATGCTAGGGTTTTGGACAAACCCTAAATTTTTAGAGCGCTGTTTGGCGAAGAAAATTTTAGCAGCTAAAATGGGAAGGTAGTGAGAACAAGGCTTATAATAGTTTTGCATGCAAATGCTTCACGCTAAGTTCTTGAGCTAGTATGCAAACCCTAACTATCCGGCGATAGAGTGTACTGTCTTATTTGGACAAGCCCTAAATTTTTAGAACGCTGTTTGGCTAAGAAAATTTTAGCAGCTAAAATGGGAAGGTAGTGAGAACAAGGCTTATAAGAGTTTTGCATGCAAAATGCTTCATACTAAGTGCTTGTGCTAGTATGCAAACCCTAACTTTCTAGCGGGAGAGTGTAGTGTCTTTTTTTCTAGCGGGAGAGAATTAATTCTCGCGCGGGACTGTTGGGTCTTTTTGTGTTTTGGCGCGCGCTACAAGCTACTCTCCTACTCTATAAAAGATAGAAGGCACTCTTAGAGAAACATCTAACCCCAGTACTTCTAGCTAGCCTTGCATTGCAGGCCTCCTGCACACCGTTTCTCTAGAGGAACACCATTTTTGTTTTTCCACAAATGTCCGATCCAGCTCCTGCCACTCGGTTAGGGTTTTGTGCATGCAACCTTTGTGTAGCTGGCTAATTCGATGAAAGAATGAATAAAGCTTAGTTTGGTTAGGGTTTTGTGCATGTAGCCTGTGTGTAGCTGGCTAATTTGATGAAAGAATGAATAAGGCTTAGTTCGGTTAGGGTTTTGTGCATGTAGCCTGTGTGTAGCTGGCTAATTTGATGAAAGAATGAATAAGGCTTAGTTCGGTTAGGGTTTTGTGCATGTAGCTTGTGTGTAGCTGGCTAATTTGATGAAAGAATGAATAAGACTTAGTTCGATTAGGGTTTGTGCATGGAAACCATTAGGGTTTGCACGCCATGGTACTAACGGTGTTAGTAACGTCATATGGGATCAAGCCTTTTGGGTATGGAAATATGTGATCTCTATATCAAAAGTGGAGAGAATCAACGGTGGATAGCCTATGCGCAGCTACGCCTGTGTGTAGCTGGCTATTTTGCATGGTGGCTGCGGTGCACATGTTACACACCGTCCGATTGTGGTGCACTTGCTCCCTTATGCATCGATGCTGGTCACCGTAGTGATGTCTAATTAACGGAGTTGCCTCGCTAGGCATCGATGGTTATCTGCCTGCTCAGCTAGCCGTTCACTGTGGACAACCTGCACATCTTTGTATTTTTGCAAGTGAACTCACGGTCCACGGTGCATGCAAAACTCAAAATTCGCCGCATGCAATGGTGCATGCAATACCTGTGCCCACGAGAAAACATGTGTATTTGATGAAGTTGATGTTCTCACACGGGCATGGTGCATGCACCAAAGCTCACGGTCCACACTGCATGCAACACCCGTGCCCGCGAGTAAACTTGTACATATTTTATGAATCAGCCTAACTGACTCCTAAATGATAGGAGGCCACCAGGTTGACTTCCATATTTTTCTCACTGACCGCGCCCGTCCACAGCGCTGCATGCGGCACTCCTTGGCGTCATGAATGATTGCATGCACCGTTCGCCGTCTAAGACTATCTACTTCATCTAATGTACAAGTTTACTCGCGGGCACGGGTGTTGCATGCAGGGTGGACCGTGAGCTTTGGTGCATGCACCATATTTTTATGTTCTCACATACGTAAATTTATGTTTTATATACTAATAATTATGTTCATATTTATCAGAAACGCAAAAAAATCGACATAAAAATACGATTTATGAGTCATTAGTGTAAAAAACATAGAAAAATCGCATTTTACGCCGTATTTTTTTACGGCATGTAAATACTTTTTTTACGACATGTCTAATTTTTTTTATGTTCTTCTTGACTTCTGGGATAAGAGAAAATTTACGTGACTTAAAACTCATGTACGGTTTGAAAAATAGGGGGTGGATGAAGAATAGCTATTCTACACCCTGGGTGTCAAATAGCGCCATATATATCATTACGACTCCGTTCCCAGTAGCAATTACGACTCCGTTCAAGATAAGTAGATACCATCCAAACAATAAGACATATAGCTGATATAATGCTTGGAGAATCTTATGTTTATACCATTTACTGCAGGAGGTGCAGGTTACTACCATGCTGGGGAGTTGGGCGGAATTTTGGAAGTGATCTTTTGTGTGGTGCAGATGGCATATGATTGAGGTTTTCTCGGAGCCTGAATTGAGATTTTCTTCAACCGATAGGTGAGGAAGTTTTGTTTTGTTCAAACAGAAGTATCTTATTCAGAATACACTTGGTACACCGAAATTGCAGACTTCATGCCTCGTGATATCGACACGGTTAGGTCTGTAGCTAAATCCAACAATGCCTACCTATATTTCATCTGTTAAGAAATATCAAATCGCTCACAAAAAAATATTTCATCTTGTCAGATGTTGGTGCTATAAAATGCAATGGCACACATTTTAAGGGAACCTGCTGATGGTACTAATTCTGAAAATTGTGACTGCCCAGAATGAAGATTTCAATCAATTAAATGAAAGGTGTAGCTTGAAGCGATCACAGCAGGTGCGAGGAATATATGGTGAGGCAGGGAGCAGGCGGTGCTTATTGATTGTGGTTACTTTTGCACCTCGGTCATTATGCACAATATCAGGGAGGAAGGGAAGGACTGGATTATGGCCGGAGAAAAAAACCTGGCTGAGCTCGTAGGATAAGTATTTTTCCTCCTTTCTTCTAGGGGCCCACCAGGGCCCCTTTCCCTCTTTTTTTTCTTTTTTTTTTTGGCTCGGGCCAGAACTTTGTTTGCTTCTCCTATATCAATATAAGGCAAAAGCTTTTTTGCCTCGTTTCAAAAAAAAATTGTGGTTACGTTTCTCCCAGCAGCTGAGAGCCCGGTTGTTGATAATATGTTAAGAAGCAAGAAGGTATATGTATCTATTAAACTGTATTTATATCTTCTAGACAGATTAAAAACTCTGTTTTCTAACTGTTATATATACATAGATTTGGTACAACATTTATATCTCATAGCCAGATTAAAAAACTGAAGGTACTGCTCCTCAAGAACTACCTTCGAGTTTCTATTGTGAGGTTTAGCGAGTCAGCATGGAAGATCCATAAGTTATTTTAACATTTTGTGTAATAGCAAGTCCTTGCTGACGAATGCACGATCACCAAACTCTTGCTGAGCCATGCATACTCATGTATTTTCACGTGTTTTAAGTTATTTTAGTGTGTGGTACTGTGCAAGTGATATTAATAATCTGATGTTTCAGGTTATCTGTATTGGCTCATGTTCAAGGGTCGGATCCTTTGTGCTACCATGTAGCATTAATCATGGATGAAACTCTGCCTACTGAGCAACTTCCAGGTGTCTCTGCCTCCGGAGCCGATACTCTTTCCATCCGTTTACAATCAATGTTGAACTATCAACTCAACTCAAAGCAGTTAATATCAGAATCCTCTGACCTTGCGAATACAAGGTGATATGTAGCGTTTGTTAAGGTGATACCTTGCCGCCGATATACTCTTTCCTTCCGTTTATGACTGATGATGTGCTATCAAATGAACTCAGAGCAGTTGATGTCAGAATCAGCTAACCTTGTGAATACAGACATAAGCCTAGGTTTATAACGTATACTACATGTTAACCCGGTGCTGGCAGCAGGTTACCATATAAAGAATGTGTGCTTGCTTTTACAGCACCTTGTCCAGATCTTTTTTTTTGTTCTGTGTTGATGCAATAGATTATCCACATATTTCACTTAGCCTTATATTCCAAATTTCTTTTTGCAGGGAATATTGCATGCTTACTTAATTTCCCTATACATTCTGCATTTGATTTGCCTGACACATCTTATTTGTACTTCACCCAGCAAGAAACTGTTTATGGATCTCTCTCAACTGGTTGGTACAAGCAACCATTTTCTAAAAATACATATGCAAATACCACGCCAGAAATAAGTAATCCTTGATGTGCATGCTATGACCGAAAGTCCCTTTAGCTTTGTGAATTTTGTCCACAAACATGCTCATGCAATGACTTTTTTACACGGCCTAAAATATAATACTCCCTCCCTATCAAAATAGATATCATGAATTTGTCTAAATTTAGATGTATTTATATACTATATAGTATGTAGATATATCTAAATTTTAACAAATCTAGGGGCATCTATTTTGAGATGGAGGGAGTACTATTTAACATAACATTACGTAGGCGTGGGTAGGCGTGGGTTACATCTGTATGTATGTGTCATGAATGGCAACTTGTATTACTAGCAAGCAAAAGGCCTCATATATATAGTACATGTGGGAGGCCAAAAGGCTAATATACAGGAGGCGAAAGGCCAATATAAATATATCACTAACACCTTCCCTCAAACTCATGGTGGATCCACAACACTGAGTTTGGAGAGGTAAAATCCATGTTGTGTTCTAGTCTAGGCCTTCGTGAAGAAATCCGCCAACTGTAACTCGGAAGGCACATACTGAAGAGTGATAGTCTGATCCTGCACACCAGCGCGCACATAAGATGCATCAATACCAATATGTTTGGTAAGCTCATGCTTCATAGGATCACGCGCAATACTGATAGCGCCTGTACTGTCTGACAGGAGGGTAGTAGGTGTGGAAACAGAAACATCAAAATCCTAGTCATCTCTATTGTCAAAAGAGCCATAGCTTGTAACTCAGCCTCTGCGTTCGAGCGAGAAATTGCAGTCTGTTTCTTCGTCTTCTAGGCAATGAGAGAACCATCAAGGAAAACACAGTAAGCAGAAAGTGAGCGGCGATCCGAAGGATCACTAGCCCACGTAGCATTGAATAGGCCTAGAGCTGTAACGAGTTGGAATGGGGAAAGAAGAGGCGGTGAGAGATTGTCCCACGAAGATAACGTAGAACACGAAGAAGGTGACTAGTGAACCGAAGTGGGAGCGGAAAAAAACTGACTCAAAATATGAACAGGATAAGAAATATCCGGATGAGTAACAACTAGATAGATAAGACTCCCAACGAGATGATGATAACGCGTCGGATCAAACAAGGGATCACCATCAGAAGCGCGAAGGTGAGCATTGAGCTCCATAGGAGTCTCAACAATGCGCTCATCACTGAGAGCAGCACGAGTAAGAAGATTCTGGATATACCTTTCTTGGGAAATAAAAAATCCATCAGAGGTAGAGGAAACCTCAATCCTAAGAAAGTAGTGAAGAGGACCAAGATCAAACATAAGAAACTGCTCGTTGAGACAGGCCTTGACAAAGGCAATGTACCAGAGTCGTCGCCGGTAATGATCATGTCATTAACGTATAAAAGAAGAAGAGTCCGACCACGAGTAGAAAGGTGTACAAACTACGCGGGATCATGAGCACTGGGTGAAAAACCAGCGGCAATCACTACAGAGGCGAAACGCTCAAATCAGGCACGAGGGGCTTGCTTAAGGCCATAGAGAGAGTGCCGAAGACGACATACCATGCCATCAGGCATAGAATACCCAGGTGGTGGCTGCATATAAACCCCCTCACGCAGCTCACCATTAAGAAAGACATTCTTAACATCAAGTTGAGACATATACCAATGGCGAACAGAAGCCACAGCTGGAAGTGTACGAACAATGGTCATATGTGTCACAAGAGCAAAAGTCTCATCATAGTCACGACCATGCTCCTGCTGAAAGCCACAAGACACGAGCTTTGTAACGCTCAAGAGAACCATCCGAGCGGGTCTTAATCTTATAGACCCACTTGCAATTGATGGGATGAACACGGGGAGGAAGTGGAACCAAATCTCACGTGCCAGTGCGCTCAAGCGCAGCAATCTCCTCCGCCATCGCAAGCTGCCATTCAGAATGAACAAAAGCATCTCGATATGAAGTTGGCTCAAGGATAGCAGAAAGACCATAACGAGTAGAAGAATATCGATCGGGCGGGGGGCAAGGTTGAGCACGAAGATTATAAGTCGGTTGGGACGAGGAAGATGGTGCACCAGAAAAAGATGGCTCGTCAGTAGGTTCATCCACAACACATGGACGCCGAGTATAATAAAAAGGAGAAGTAGGATGAGAAGGAACCACCGGTTGTGATGGAGATGGGGATGATGTCGGTGATGAAGGTAGAGAGTCATGCAACAAGGGATGAGAAGAAAATGTAGGAGAAGACTGTGTCGGGTTGATAACATTGAGATGAGGAGTAGGAACACGAGGCATAACAGGAGGTGTATCAAGAAACGTGAGAAAAGAGATGTCCTCAACCGAAAAGGTTGAGGAGGATGGTCGCGGGTAGAAAGGGCGAAACTCATCAAAAGTAACATCCCGAGAAATACGCATCCGACGACCTACAAGATCCTAACACCGATAACCCTTATGCTCATCACTGTATCCTAAGAAAACACATTTAACAGACTGAGCTGTCAGTTTGGTGCGTTCGCGGGGAGCAAGGAGAACGTAGCAAACACAACCAAACAAATGACGTGTTGAATAATCGGGAGAGCGATCGGAAAGACGCTCGAGAGGAATACATCCATGCAGAGCAGTTGAGGGCTCAATGTTGATGAGATAGGTGGAAGTGGAGACAACCTCAACCCAAAAATGAGGCGGAAGAGAGGCGGCAATCATCATCGCACGAGCAGTCTCAAGAAGGTGATGATGCTTGCGCTCAGCTACACAATTTTGAGCGTGCGCACCTGGACAAGAAAACAGAGCAAGAGTGCCCTGCTCAGCAAGAAAATCACACAACATCTTGGAGATATACTCGCCTACAGAATCAGCACGGAACACACGAATATACATAGGGAACTAAGTGTGTACCATGGCAACAAAGCACTTATAAATAGAGGTAAGCTCACTATGATAAGACATAAAGTAAATCCAAGTGTAGCGAGAGAAATCATCTATAAAGATAACATAATATCGATGACCCCCTTTTGAAGCGAAAGGGGCTGGACCCCACACATCGAAATGTACTAAATCAAAAGGACGCTGAGACACTGACTCACTGGTAGGATAAGGTAACTGAACCTGTTTACCAAGCCTACAACCCTGACACTGTAAAGAGACATCTCCCAGACAGACCCTAGGAGACCTCGACGAACTAAAGACAAAAGACGAGATCCACAAAGGTGACCAAGTCGATGATGCCACTGCTGTAAGGAGCTGCTAGCTGAAGCGACGAAAGTGGATGGACTGGCAGATGTGGTGGCAGCGGAAGGAACATGAAGCCAATCTATCTCCCAGAGCCCCTGAGAGTCATGGCGGCGAGGGCCAGCCCCAACTAGAGCCTTCGTGCTACGATCCTGGATAGAACAAGAATCAGCATCAAGAATGACGCGACAACCAGAATCAGTAAGTTGACCGGCAGAAAAAAGGTTCATGGTAAGACGGGGAACATGCGAAACATCTGGAACATAAAAAGAAGGAGTGGAAAAAGTGCCTCGACTAGAAACAGAAAAAGTAGTACCATCAGCGGTAAGAACATTAATAGGAATATCAAGAGATCTAAGAGAGGACAGGGTGGACAAATTAGAAGACATATGAAAGGAAGCTCCAGAATCCAGAACCCACGGGGATGTACCTGACTGTGTAGATGGTGGTCGCTCAACACTAGAAGCACCAGTCACAGAGCCCGCAGTACCTATCGAAGAGCCTGAAGCAACAAGTAGACGCTTAAGTGATACAATATCCTGCTCAGTCAGGGCGACAGTAGATGGAGCCGGAGAAGCACGGGTCCCACGAGAAGTGTGCTCCCTATTGCGCATCTCACGCTTCTTCTTGAAGCAATCAGACTCAGGGTGACCATCCCTGTCGCAGTATCCGCAGTGAGTACGAGTGCGAGGGCGCACCCCACCACTAGTAGGAGCGAGCAGTAGTGGCGGAGCACTTGAGCGAGAAAGCACTGGTGTAGCAGACAGAGTAGTAGGGGCTCGAGCAGCGAGCACAGAAGGAACCTGGAGCAAACTAGCACCACGGAGCGAGTCTCCTCTGCACGAAGCTCAGTAAGCACCTCAGAAACAGGAACACGACCACGAGAAAACAAACGAGCACGTCGAGGCTCAAAGTCCTCACGTAGACGAGATAAGAGCTCATGTGTGCGATGTAACTCCAAATCTGACCGCACAGTCTGGCAACAAGGGCAAGTACCACAAACAGCTGAGCGAAGAGAGTCAAGCTGACGTCAGATAGCAGAACTCTGCATGTAAAACTCATCAATAGTAGTCACCTTGCTAAAGAGCATGTTCCTGACGGAGCACGGACAAATAGAGAGTATCACCAGAAGGCTCGTAGCGATGGCGAAGGCAAGTCCACATCTGAAAGATAGAACCGAGACCCATAAATTCAGAGGCAAACTGAGGTAATACACTAGAGTCGAGGACAGCTGCAGCACGAGCATCCTCATCACACCACTAAGTGTAAGCAGTCAGATCATCACGATAAATAGAAAGAGCATCTGAATAATTCAAGACCTGTTGGTCATATGCAGCAACCGCATCATCGTGAGCAATCGTGGCTGCATTCCGATCAGCCTCAGAAGCATCTGCAGCAATAACTGGTGGCGTTGGCAGGGTAGCAGCCACCGGAGGAACTGGACGTGGCGGACAAGGGATCTCACCAGAAAGAACATCCCATAAACGAATACCACGCATGTGAATACGCATAAAGCCAACGAATTCAGCATAGTTTGTCCTGTAAAAAATTAGCGGGCAGCGAGGAACCGCCACATATCCTGACGAGGAAGACATTGCGACCTTACCCTTTTTCTTCAACAGGTAACAGACTAGTCTAAGATCTCTACTAATAGAGGAACGACCAGATTATTGAGGCCCAACCAAGCAAACCAATATAGGCCCAAACTGCAGTCCTGCCAGATGCACCACGGCCACATGAACCAAAATAGAGCCTTGCCAAAATGACCCAGCCATAACGACCCAGCAATCACCAGAGGCAACGCCTGCCTGGGGTCAACACTCGAGCACGGACATTTAGTTCCAGAAAATCCCGGCAGCCGCGATAGATGAAATCCAGACAGCGACGGGTGAAATCCAGGCAGCGACGAATCAAATCCCAGCGGTGACGGATCAACTCCCGGTGAATAAAATCCAGCGCCGTTAGAGCAAGTACAGTAAGGTCTAGTCAGCAGACTATAAGATTTAAAATAGTATATTTATGCTTAGTTGATGAGAAAGAAGAGGAGAGAGAAGAGGAATGAGTGTTTAGTTAAGAGTCAGCTGCAGCACGTGTTCCTAGGCACTATGCGAAGGTAAAAAGTGGATCATACATTAATAAACTAGTATATTTTAATCTCTATCTATTGTACATGTTGACTATTATATTAACTCTAAATGACATCAACATAACTTATAGTCAATAGCTGGTTCTACTATTACCCCTTGCTCTTAGAAGATATCCTGGAAGTCACGAGGAGCACTGACGGCAGCCAGGAACAGCACAGCCCGCCGATTTGGAACTCGGCGGTCGGTTGAGGTCGGCGCGAGATGCCACCAGCGAGCGGAACGAGGCGGCGGAAAATCGACCGCCGGCAAAGTTCAGCGGTGGAAGCCAGCGACGATCTGTTGTTCCGGAGAGCTGAAGCAGCAGTGGCCAACAGAGTTGAGATGGCGTCAGGGATGAGGACGCACTCATGGGCCAATCAATTTAATTGGAAGAGCAGGGAACAACAACACGCGCAGAGGCGGCGGGGAATAGCAGCAGCCGGCCAAAAGGAGAGCGGCGACGGCGGCGTGCGAATACAAGACGGCGCAGAAAAAAAAATCCTAGCTATGATACCATGTCATGAATGGCAACTTGTATTACTAGGAGGCAAAATGCCTCATATATATAGTACACGTGAGGTCAAAAGGCTAATATACAGGAGGCGAAAGGCCAGCATAAATATATCACTAACAGTATGCACATATTTTTTTTATCTATTTTAAACTTCGAAATAGCGTCTTAGAATTAAAAAATAAAAGCTACATACAGTTAGGGAGACAAAACAACAATCATGTTATGATCTCCTTCCTGACCCGTGAAAGTATATAAACATAACAATTCGGCCTTTGGTGAGCTGCTATTTAACAAACATCACTATAAAGGAAGAATCCTCGCGCATAAAACTTACGGCGTAAGTCATGTCTTGATTTCGGCATTCACGTTCGGTGGCATATTGACCTAGCTGCATTGATATGTGTCCACCGGCCGAGCCAACATTTTTCCCCAAGGGATGAACCCTGCCTATTTCATTAGCTAAGTGATGTTTACGGTACAAAATACTATCTACGTTCGGTAATAATTTTTTGACAAGCTATCAGAAGAAACTATCAGCATCTACAGTGACAAATAAATGTTGGTACATACATAATTGCATGCATTTTCATATTGTACCGATATGGTATCACTGTTCTCAATAGTTTTTTTTATCAGATTGCTCAAATTTTACGTTGTTTATTTAAAAAATATTACACGCCCTCTTTTACTGAACGAGAATGGTATAACATAGCCAAACAACTCGGATACAAAAGACTGGCCTCACAAAAGTAGCACCCACGCATCGGTTCCCCAAATAAGTATGTTAATCATTGATCAGTAAAACAATGGACGCCACAAAAGGACACTTTAAAAAAACCTATTGCATTCCTTTCTTTCGGAAAAAACTAATTAGAATAATATGCATTCATCAATAATATGTTTTCTCACCTCTAATCAAAACAACTATTCCTTTAACTATAATTGTATGTGGAAGTTACTCGGTTCAATTTCATGATTAAATATATGGCTAAAATACTGTCCCAATTTTGGCCTCGGCGCCGGTGGCGCACCAGATCATCTAGTATATAGAAAGAACTTGTAGCTAGCATTGACAACAATAGCTATCTCGGGTGGTGTATGTGGAATCTGAGAAGCTGCAATAGGTAAATTGGTAATTGGCATGTCACTTCGATAGTTATTGAGTACAACTTGTTGAGCGGAAACTGCACATATGAAAAATTGATCAAAATATGGCGTTGGGTTTAATATTAGATTGACAAGAGAAATTCATGTGGCAACTCCATGGCTATGTAATATGCATTTAGGAAATGCAAATGACTTTAGCAGTTCATCTATTTCGGCACTTCACATACATACATTTGAGTAGGAGTAAATACATTGTTTTTTAAATGCCCTTTCTCAAGATTGCACAAGCTGATGACATCACAATAATGCGCCTCCGTGGAAGTCCTTTGTACCAGTGCCCCTCCTCTTGTGCCCAGCCACCACAACCTCTTCCTCTCCCGTGCTCTCTCTCCCTTCACCCACTCTGGCGGCGTCGGGCAGCGTCGGGCAGAAGTCACCAAGCTATTAATTGTATTTTCTACATCTCCTTAGAAGTAGCATCACATGAGTGTTACAGAGATAAATTTAAAATTGAAAATCTCAAGGTTTTCCCATAGAACTCACCTTTAAATTTCTCAGGATTCTTTTGATATACAACTTCGTACTTTGATCGGAATCTTTCAATATGACTTGCACCAGACTATACCTTGTTTATGTCAATCTGTACAAAAGGCAAGAATAAGTGACATGGTCCAATTTTGTCAGCTAAAAAATGCAGTAGAACTCATATAGCTACAAAAAGAGATACATATGTATAGCTAAAAAACCAAATACTCCCTCCGTCCCAAAATAAGTGACTTGAGTTTATCTAGATTCTCATTTATCTAAATACTAAAAGCTGTCTAGATATATCCAAATCTAGACAAACCTACATCACTTATTTTGGGACAAGGGGAGTACTAAATACTATAAATATAAGGCATGCATTTCAGTCGAAAATAGTTGCTACTCCTCAAAATCGGACTGTACAGAGGGATTTTGAAGAAAATGAAAGCATATATTCTCACGTTACATTGCAGAAAAATGGGTCGATGGAACTTGAGATGAAAATCTTGCACTTTCCATCACACACTTGTCGTGGTGGTGTCATGGCAGATGTCTGGGGTAGACTTAAGTTGGGGCCGCATGGATACCCGAGGAATCCGGGGAGTGATGATGCAGTGAAGAGCTCACACGGAAGAACACATAGAGAGACACGATATACTCAGGTTCGAGGCTCTCCTAATGAGATAAAACCTCTACTCCTGCATCTAGATCTTATATGACTTTGTATTTATTGTAGCTACATATGGTTCTCCTTGAGCCGTGCTCTCTATGCCTCTAATGGCCTTCTCTGGGAGAGCCAGAGGAAGAAGAAGTGCTACTACGAGCAGAGAAGTGAGGATCCCCCTAGGGGTCTCTCTGGATTGATCCCCTGGTGCTCCTTATAAAGGGGAGCCCAGGGGAAAAGATATGGCCCACTAGCACTTTTCCTGATGTTACTACTGGGGTGTTGTCAACTGATAAGGCATGGGCCTTGTTAGGTCTTGTCTGTCCTTTGGCTTGTCCTATAGAGTTTGTCCTTGGCATCTTCAGGCATTGATCTTATCTTTTCCTGAGAACCAGGGAGCATATCCTTTAGCATCTCCTGAGATACCGAGAGCATCTTAGACTTACGAGGGAGCATCCCTGAGAACCTGGGAGCATCTCGTATGTAACGATGCTGCATGTGCCAGTCTGAGCCAGGGGTGTCCCAAGACTGGCACATGATTGAAGAGCTTGACCTGGCTTCATGGTATGTCGATGTAGAGGTTGGGGAGCACCTGGGGGAGAAATAAGAGGGCATCTGGGTGGATTGAGTCGGACTATGTGCTCAGGATGAAGAGGTCCAGCCGAATCATCTGATTAAGGCCCAGCCGGGTCAACCCTTAGCCCATCCGGGTCAAAGGAGAAGGCCTAGCCGGGTCACAGGCAGAAGGCCTAGCTAGGGTCTCCCTGAGTTGGCCCGGGGTCCTTCTGGGTCGGCCGGGCCTGCTGGGCGGAAAAGGGCCCAACCGGGGTCTCTGATGGGGCGACAGTAAAGATAACCCGGGGTAGGCCGAGTCTCCTACATCGGCCCACCCGGGAATTGGCGGCGCGATCAACGTTGTAGCGTAGGGACGAGGCAACACAAGAGTAAGGGAGATGTTGATACCGAGGAAGGATGGCGTTGGGTAGCTTGGTGGGTTGGCTGGGTAATTTTTCCCAGCTGGGGAAGCGAGGCAACACGGGTACTGGCGTCGAGGAGCTGACGAGGTAGCGAAGCTGGTGTCACATCGAGGAGGCCCGTTGTAGGCCGAGCCATCCCAGTGTCGGCCCACCCGGGGGATTGAGTTGAGGCGGTGGCGAAGTTAGATTGATTCAGCCCACCTGGGAAACTTCTGGTGGAAAAAGGGGGCGAGGTGGATATGTGGAGTGGGCCGGGAGGGAGCTAATTCGGTCTGGGGAGTCCGGACTGGGCCGAGTTTAGTGTAATTCAGCCCAACTATATTCTTCCTCCTCTTTTTATTTATCCCTCTCTATATTACCTCATATCTTCACTCACATGTCTTTTTCTCTACACACATCTTTTATTGAGTTACTTATTGCTCCATTGAATCACTTGATACCTCAACTCTGGGGTACCCGGGGTCATATCCCCGACATTAGTCCCCGAGGCTATGTGGGACTCATAGAGTCGCACATAGGCTTCATATTAAAATACGACCAGTGTGGTTTATTGACATACAATCCATATTCTCAGATTCGACATACAACTCACTTGGGTTGTACCGATATCATACTTTGCCTGAATAGGCTTAAATTGTATGGCCTTAATGGACACTTGTCATATAACCTCTTTGGGAAAATTTGACATATGTGTGAAAATCCGACATACTTGTCATAAATTGACATATTTGTCCAAAACCCGAGTTATATGACTCAAAATCCGAGCCATATGACTCACAATCCGAGCCATATGACCCAAATCCGGGTTATATGACCCAACATTCTACATATATATCCCACATCCGGGTTATATGACCCAAAATCCGAGTTATATAATCAAAATCCGAGTCATATGACTCACAATCCTAGTCATATGATCCAAATCTGAGTCATATGACCCAACATTCGATATATAGCCTTCATTGGGAAAATTTATATATAACCTTCATGGGCATTCATCATATAGCCCTCAATTAGGAGAATTTGACTCATGGCCATCATGGGAACTTGTCATATAGCCTTCATTGGGCGGATTTTACTCATGGCCATCATGGACACTTGTCATATAGCCTTCATTGGGTCGATTTGACTCATGGCCATCATGGGCACTTGTCATATAGCCTTCATTGGGCGGATTTGACTCATGGCCATCATGGGCACTTGTCATATAGCCTTCATTGGGCGGATTTGACTCATGGCCATCATGGGCACTTGTCATATAGCCTTCATTGGGCGAATTGACTCATGGCCATCATGGGCACTTGTGATATAGCCTTCTTTGGGCAAATTTGACTCATGGCCATCATGGGAACTTGGTCATATAGCCTTATTTGGGAAATTTTGACTCATGACCATCATGGGCACTTGGTCATATAGCCTTATTTGGGCAAATTTTGACTCATGGCCATCATGGGCACCTGGTCGTATAGCCTTCTTTGGGAGAATAAAATCTGACTCATGGCCATCATGAGCACTTGGTTATATAGCCTTCTTTGGGAAAATCTGACTCATGGCCATCATGGGCACTTGGTCATATATCCTTCTTTGGGAAAATTTGACTCATGGCCATCATGGGCACTTGGTCATATAGCCTTCTTTGGGAAAATCTGACTCATGGCCATCATGGGAACTTTGTCATATAGCCTTCTTTGGGAAAATTTGACTCATGGCCATCATGGGCACTTGGTCATATGGCCTTCTTTGGGAAAATTTGACTCATGGCCATCATGGGCACTTGGTCATATAGACTTCTTTGGGCAAATCACACATATGTTAAAATCTGACATACCCATCATAATTCTGACATAAATGTCCAAATCCAAGTTATCTACCACAAAATCTGAGTCATATGACTCAATATTTGACATTTGTCCCAAATATGAGTTATTTAACCCAAAATCCGAGTTATATGACTCAACATCTGACATATGTCCCAAATCTGAGTTATACAACTCAAAATTCGAGTTATATATCCCAAATCCGAGTTATATAACTCAAAACCCGAGTTATATGACTCAACATCTGACATATGTCCCAAATCCAGGTCATATGACTCACCATCTGACATATGTGCCATAATTCGACATATATATCAACTAACTGACATATATGTCGATCCCATGATATTTTGTGAGATATATAAAATTTTGATATAGATGTCGACGATATTCGGTCGTGCCAAGATGAGTGATGAATTGAGTTAGTTTTATGCTAGCCTTTTGATATGTTGGCAAACCGATATAAACGGTGATTTGAGATATAGTTTGATGCTACGAGATATTGGTAAATTGATATTGATCATGATTTGGGATATGATATGATGCCATGATATCCTGGCAAACTGACATAACCGGTGATTTGAGATATAGTATGATATATTTCGGCTAACCTGGCATAAACAGTGATCCGAGATATAATCTGAGATATAATATGATGAATTTACGACATGCTAATAAACTGATATAAACAGTGACCTGAGATATAATACGAGATATAATATGATGAATTTACGATATGCTAATAAACTCATATAAACAGTGATCCGAGATACAAAATAACCTGGCAAACTGATTTAAACAGTAATCCGAGATATAATATATGCTAGCAGGTAGTAATCCAAGATATAATATGACATGGAAAACTGATACAAACAGTGATCCGAGATATAATATAACCTGGTAAACTGATTTATATAGTAATCCGAGATATAATAGAACCTGGTAAATTGATTCAGATAGTAATTTGAGATATAATATATGTTGGCAGGTAGTAATCTGAGATATAATATGACCTGGCAAACTAATACAAACAGTGATCCGAGATATAATATAACCTGGCAGACTGATAGAAAAAGTGATCCGAGATATAATATGACCTGGCAAACTGATTCAAATAGTAATCCGAGATATAATATAACTTGGCAAACTGATTTAGATAGTAATCCGATAAATAATAAATGCTGGCAGGTAGTAATATGAGATATAATATCACCTTGCAAACTGATACAAACAGTGATCCGAGATATAATGTAACCTGGCAGACTAATAGAAAAGTGATCCGAGATATAATATGCCATGGCAAACTGATTAAAATAGTAATCTGAGATATTGGCAAACTAATTCACATAGTAATCCAAGAAATAATACATGCTGGCAGGTAGTAATACGAGATATAATATGACCTGGCAAACTGATAGAAACAGTGATCCGAGATATAATATAACTTTGTATACCGATAGAAACAGTGATCCGAGATATAATATGACCTAGCAAACTAATTTAGATAGTAATCCGAGATATAATATATGCTGGTGATACCTTCGATCCGGATTCACGGATGTAGTATAATACCTTTTTCCCTAGAATACCTAGGTGTAATTGAACCTTGGAAAGCAATGCTAAACGGAAATAAAAAGGACACGTCTACAAGATTTTGTTTCTTTGTTTTACCTTAGTTTACCGAACCAATCTAGTTTAGTTTTATAATGGGTTGAATCAATGGATGGAGATAGGCCAGGTTTGAAGATCCACCTGTAGCTGCACATCATATGGGATAAAAGATAATAATAAGCATAGTCATGTGTAATGGTTGAACATGAATAATCTCTTATGAGCAACACATCCTAATATACTAGTACCCCCGTGATGTAGTGGGCATAACAATAGTCTTTTGATCGAACTGAGTGCACCATGAAGAAACGAGCTACAAACGATTGTTAAGTGTAAAACACATATCAAAACATTAAGTGGTGATGTTGTTGTGATCTCGAATGGGTAGCTAAACAAAGACCATACTACCCTTTCTGTCACTGGGGTTCCTATGATATCGCCACTAGCCAAGTATCTCACCTCAATCCTTTATCAATTTATGGGATCTTGGGTACCTATAAGTCCACAGATCGAGGCAAGAGACAAAGAAACAAAAGATACAAATATCTATTGCAAACAAAACACAATACTCCCATGAGTTAGATGCACATAACTGCTGCAAGGTTTCTGTAACATCCTATTTTTCTACATACATGTTTGTTGAGGGTTGGGAAGCTAGAAAGTAGGGGTAAATAAAACTTTTCTACTTGTGTGCTTATATGCCTAGCTTACTTAGAATTGTTTGATCACTTGTGTGGTTTTGGTAGTACTGTTTGCTAGTCTACATGTTTGGTTGACCCTTGTGAGCATCTGGCTGTCATCCAAGGATCAACCATGGCTAAGCATGATCATCAAGTCACCCTCTACCACCCTATATCCTTCCCCTGCCATTAGTGGCCCTAGCCCGATTTGGCAAGACCCCAAAGTGGCCACCTCATCAACACTACCCTAGATCACCCCAAAACCCCTCCCTCTTCCCTACTCGTGCCACCCTCTCTCCCTGGCCTTGACACGATGCAGCACCACCCCGGCTACCCCCTTGCACACACCCAGCCCGCACACACGCTCTGGCACACTACAAAGAGGAGGGACAAGGGAGATCATTCCATGATCTTGCCCAACTCGAAAACGAGCAGCCCTCCGTCTCTCCTGTCCCATCTGGCCCCACCTCAGACAACCACAACTCCCCAGGCACTCCCTCCACTCTTCCCTCTCTCTCCCGCTCGCGCCCAGCCACCCCCAACCGCTGGCGTCCACCTCAGCAGATCATCCCCGGCCCCACCCTCTCTCTCCCTTCTCGCGGTGCAAAAAGCTCGCGGTGGACAGAGGGTAGCCCCGCCACCCTACTGCCACCCTCCGCTCTCTCACCCGCGGCCCTGATCAACCCCAACCCGTGCCGGCCATGTCGGCAGAGCGCCGCACGCGCCACGCCGCTCCCCCGCTCGCTCGGTACGCTTCGACACAGCCCGCTGCCCCGGTAGGACCTCTCCCTCCCCACCACCCTACTGTCCGCCCTAGCCCCCCTAGTGCCACGCTGCAGCCGCTGCCCCGTGATCTGTCGCGCGTGACAGCACGCGAGCACATCGCGTGCACCGCCTCACTCTCTGCCGCGCGCGCTCCCGAGACTAGCGACGTGACCCGACGCTCGCTGCTGCCCTTCCCCACAAACGCGAACCCCGCCGCCGTTCCCAGCCACTCCCCGGCTGCTCCCTCTCTCTCGCGACCCTCCCCTACACCCGGTGCACCGTGGGTGCACCCCCGCTGGCTTTAAGGCCCCCAGGCCACCGCAACCTCCATGCACCCACCCCATTTCCCCCTCTGCCACCCCACTCCACCCTAGAGCGGAGCCGAGCCCACTCGGCCCCCTCGCTGTGAAGGGCCACATAGAGATAAACAAAAAAAATTCCCTACGCGGTTATCCCAAGATCCAGCTCAAGTAGAAGGCCACGAGGATTACCACTAGACGCGCAGTTGCAGAATTGATGAAGCACGTCGCTTGATGCAGTGCAGTCCTCGCGATCCGCTCCGGTTCCACGATCCACGATCCTTTCTTTCTTCACGATCGTCGAAGTGCTGAACGTACATCACCTCCGCCGGTATCCACACGTACGAGGAGGAGCGCTGGCGATGGACTGCTAGGTCCGGTACGGCGGCGACATGACAGACTGGGGCTAGGGTTTCCAACATATGGAGTGACCTAACCTTGTACTCTAAGCACCTGTGCCCCAGCTTATATAGGGAGTGAAAGTGGGATCCACTCACTTGTGGCCCATTCACTAAAAGGCCTATATTAGCTACTGCAAGTCTCACTTGCTGACTAAGTCCATGTCTCTATTTGGGTCCAACCCAAATAGGTTTCCTGTTTGGGTCTAACCCAAACTTGCTCCCGCTCTTAAGTGTGTGACCCGACAGGCTCATGGTAACCAGGACACGATTCCGAGTCTCACTCGTGATCGATCAGTTGGTAGCGGCTCCTAGCAGAACGTGCCAACTCCCAAGTACTAATAAGTCATGACGGCATACCTTCCAATGCGACTTTCGTCTGAGTCCCTTTTGCCTCACGATATACCTTGTCGGACTATAGGCGAATGATCGTCATCCCTTAAATAGTCCGACTCTCTTTCTCGATCTGAGATAAGTGATTCATCTGGCTAACTCTTAGCCGGTTGCCTCGGTTAACACTTAATCCGAGACACGCATGGCCATGCTTTCCGAATCATATCTTCCGAGAGGGCCCAGAGAATATCTGTCCGGATGGAGGGGCAAAATCCCGTCTTGGTTATTCACATCACGCAGCTTGATTCTCAGTCGACCCGAACTCCGCCTTTATAACTGCCCAGTGACGGAACAGTGTTTGACAGAACCTAAGTCGGAGATCCTCAACTCAGATTGTGCAATAACCTCAGGTCTAAGGATTACATTGATTGAGACATGCAAATGACGACTTGTTCGTTGCATCTCAATATGGGTCAGTACGACTCGCTAAACTCTTTAGCCGAATCCGTGTAAGTCGGAATAGCATCTCCATGCCCATGACAAGTGGAACCTAGTCATCTCCCGACTTTCACATTGGTCTAAGTTGTGTGTCCGGCACAACCTCAATGACCAAGGACAATTAGTATGAACAACATGAATATGTAGTTCCACAATCGAATCACATATTCAATGATACATATCAGTAGTTCATACATGGACCATAACCTTATGAATACACCGGAATACCATCATACATGATTGCCTCTAGGGCATATTCCCAACACGCTGCTCTCACCACCATTGCACTGACGCGACACCGTCGAGCACTGTCTAGGTGGTTGCCGCCGCCCATCTCTCACTCTAACCTCTTCCCTACCCTGCGTCTAACCGCTCCCTGTCCTCCCCTCTTGGCCAGGATCACCGGAGCCGCGAGGACGCCATGGTCACCGAGGAGCCGGGGACGTCCCCGACACCGCCCGCAGTCGAAACCGCCCCTGCCACCCCTCGATCGGATCTGCATCGACGACCGCATCCAACGCCGCCGTCACCAACCCCTCTCCACCCCTAGGTGAGCCACCCCGCACCCCAGAACAGCCGAGCTAGGGTTTGCTCACCGACGTTTGATACATTGCAAATGTATCTATAATTTTTGATGTTCCATGCTTGGTTTTATCCACTTTCTTGTGTTTTGTCCACACTTTAGAGTACTTTTCATATGATTTCTTGGACTAACCTATTAACAAGAGCCACAGTGCCAGCTGCCTGTTTTCTGCTATTTTTGGTTCCAGGAAAGTCAGAAAATGAATATTCCCGAAATTGGACGGGACAAAAGCCAAAGTGCCTATTTTTCCAGAAGACTCACGGAGCCAGAATACGAGACGGAGGAGGGCCAGGGCCTGGCCGCGCCAGGGCATGGTGTGGTGGCCTCAGGCACCCCCTCGGTCTCCTTCTTCACCTATAAGAAGCCTTCTGACCTAAAAACTCCGGGGGGTTCGACGTTTTTCCATGAAAAGTTCCGCTGTGCCGCCGCCACCGAAGGGGAGATTCGGGGGATAGAAAGTCTATTCCGGCACCCTACCGGGATAAGGAAGTTCCCCCGGATCCATCTCCATCGACCATCCATGTTTCCCCCATCTATGAGTGAGTAATCCCCCGCTATAGGCTATGGGGATGGTAGGGATTGGATGAGATCGTTCATGTAATGGCATCAGATTGTTAGGGCATAGTGCCTAGTATATTTTATTAGTGCTTTATGACTTTGTTGCGACTTGTTGTGCTTAATGCTTGTCACTAGGGCCCAAGTGCCATGATTTCAGATCTGAACTTATTATTGATTCATTATAATAGTATTGTTTTTGGTCTTATCTGCAAGTTGTATACACATGTTGTTGTCCGGAACCTATGGCCCCGAAGTGACAGAAATCAGGATAACCGGAAGGGAATGACTTTGATGTGAGGATCACATGTGTTCATGAAGTGTTAATGCTTTGCTCCGGTGCTCTATTAAAATGAGCACCTTAATTGCCAGTAGTTCCCTAGAGGCCCCGCTGCAAACGGGCTGGCAGGACAAAAGATGTTGTGCAAGTTCTAATTGCGAGCACGTATGACTATATATGGAACACATGCCTAGGATTGTCTAGTACTTGGGTGCTTTATCTTATTTATCTGCAATTGCCCTATGTTCTGATTGCTATGTGAATTGTCTTGTCCATGCAACGCCCGTCCATCCATCCCTATGCCTACCGCACTCAAATCCCACTGTTACTACTTTTGTTACTACTATCTTTGCTTTGCTACTGCTGTTACTTTGCTATTCCTATTACAAAAATGTTGCTACTGATAAACTGCTGTGAGCAAGATTGTTTCTAGGTGCAGCTGAATTGACAACTCAGTTGTTAAGGCTTATAAATATTCTTTGGCTCCCCTTGTATCGAATCAATAAATTGGGTTTCACTTCCCTCGAAAAATCTGCGATACACCCCCTATACTTGTGGGTCATCAGCGTTCCGTCCATAGAGGAAGACGAGCTGCTAGCCGTCGATCTGTCTTTCAATCCAACAGCCAGCCTCGCCCGGTACCGCTTCACCCCCTCTGTGCCTATGACACGCGGGCCCTGCTGCAGGATTTGAATCCCCAGCCCTCCCGCGCAGGCTACCGTGTATGCGGGCCAGCCCAGCTTCGTAGTGGGCCGTGACCCAGCCTCAGCCCCCTTTTCTTTTCTTTTTAGGTTATTTTATTTCCTAGAAATTTATTCTATAGCTTTAATCCCACCAAATAAAATCTGTGTAGTGTTCTGGCTTGATTCCAATTTTGTAGAATAACCCTGGTAATTCCCTACTACATGTCCTTGGTAGCTAGTCTATAGCTTGTCTGTATTTTTACTTAGAATTTCTATGGTAAATAGTGTCTGTTTAGAATATTAAATCCATAGTTTTATTTCTAGAGCTCAGAAAATTGTGAAACCAAGTTCCAGACATTGTCTTTGCAATTTCCTACTACGCAAAACTGGAATCATCTATTTTGGAGGTATGAGGCCTCTGTTCTTATTTTTGCAAGTTATGAATAGAGGGTTCTTGTTTATTTTCCAGAGGTTGTTGTGAAGCTAATTTTGGAATGAAACCAACTCCCAGAGTTAGGCCTCTGCTAATACTAGTAATTCCTGGAAGGGCTTAATTTGTGGCTCCATAGTTTTTCCCTAGGGATTTTAGTACTAGTTTCTGCTCTGTTTTCAGTATTTTATTTATTAAAAATCAACCCTCTTTGCTAAAAAGGTGAAACCAGTGGGGTTAGCTTGGTATTTTCTATAGCTACTCAGTTATATGTGTTGTGATTACTTTCCACCAACAAGTCTTGGTCGAAAAATCTGCTTGAGTGCTAATCTAGTCTTAACCACAAAAATCACCATTTAAGTTTGATGAAACCTTTTTGATTGCTCTCAATGGCCTAGAACTGCTAGAATCGGTAGCCATTAATGTTTGGTTGGTTTGGTTCAGTTGTGCAATTGTTCTGTACTGATTTCATTGTTTGTGCCTTGGGTGATGCTTGGGAAAGTGGTTTGCTTATAATTTCCCTTTTCGGCGATAGATACGAACGAGGACGAGTTTGAGGAAGGTACTTGGGAAGATTTTGAAGAAGAGGACCAGGAACAAGCTGCCAACAAAGGCAAGCCACCTACAAGTTCATGAGACTTGTCCCATCTTTATTTTCATGCACTCTATTTTACTTACTCTACTACTGCATTGGTTTTACTCGCTATATTATTATTATGGTATTAGTTTGGCTCCACCAAACTTATGCCTATGGTACTATCTAAGTACTCCCCCTTGGATTACCTACTCCAATCCTAGTAGTTAAGGTGGTCTAATATACCACAACCCCTTGGAAACCCCGGTTTAGCCTAACAAAAACTCTAGGTTGGGAACCCGAAGGCAAGGATGGTTTTATAAAAAGTTTTTAACAGAAAACCTAGGCAAGTAGGACTTGTCGAGGAGCTTTTAAAAAGGAAACCTAGAGGGTGGGCCTTCTCCGATAAAGGTCCATGTGGGACATTGACCTGGAGAAGGAACAAAGGGTCGGCAGGCCTCCACGCATTACTATGGGCCCCTCATTGAAAGCGCACATTCGAGGAGTGGAAAAAGCGCTCCGGTTGGTCCTCGCCCGACGTCCCGGTTTTGAGGGGAATAACACCCATAGGGTAGGTGCTGGTATTAAGAGGGGATTATCCCGAAGGTCTTGTCTGGTTATCCGAATCCCACATACTAATGTATGACGATCCGCGACATTTCGCGACGGATGTATCGGATCTTGTGGGTAAAGTGTACAACCTCTGCAGAGCGTAAATCTATTCGAATAGCCGCGTCCGCGGTCATGGACGGTTGGAAAGGTTGCTGCATAGCGGTGCTGGTTTTGGTTTACTAAAAAGGTTTTATAAAAAGAGATTCGACCATGGGATGGTCGAAAGGCAAGGAGGATGAGCCATGGGATGGTCAGACCTAGTTGAAGTATTGGTCATGGGATGACCACCGTGGAAGTGAATAACAGGGTTGACCCCATCCTAGTATTTCAAGTTTTACTAACTATTTTTACCCTAAAAAGGCTTTTGCAAATAACAAGTGGTAGAGTTGAGAGCGTATCTCTAAGAGATTTCTCAAATAGCCTCCTTGGAGCGATCCTATCCAAAGCCATATTGCATACTCTTTCTACTTCTTTGTATGGTGGTTTGCGAGTACATTCAAAGTACTCACTGGCAATGTTCCCTGGCTATCAACTTGGTCAGACTATGAGCAGGATGAAGAGGAAAATGGAGGGAACGATGGCGACTTCGCGAACTAGGGCGTTTCTCCGAGTCAGGCACCTGTTGGGGATATGGCTTGACTCGGGTCCTCCGCATTAATTAGTACCGCTGCTATTATCTATTTGTACCCATGGAGGCAAAGTTGTAAGACTTTTATTATAAGACTTATTGTACCGTACTGTAATGGATGTGTGTACTTGATATCATGTCGGTTATGCTCCACGATGCACTGATCATGGGATCGTGGTGGGTTGCATAATTTGGTAATCTCGGGTGAAAATCCGGGGTCGCCACAGACTTGGTATCAGAGCCATCCGTACCTTAGGAGCCCCTAGTTAGCTTGGACGCTTTACCCGGACATCAAAAACTATTTTCTCTGTAAAGGAAGGAGTTTGATATTTGCAAAAATATTGCTTATGACTCCTCCCCTCTATTTCGAAAACAACTTGCATTTAATTAAATTTTTGCATATCTAAAATTTTGCACATTGTTCACTAACTTAAACTTAACTAAATTTTTGTAGATGGCAGTGGTGTTCAACATGTATCGTCAGGTCGGACTAGACTTGCCACTCCAGTTGTTTGAGGCTGAGCTGAGGGACTTGGCCAAGCATGTGGGCCGTCCCACACCGGAGATCCAAGGCGCTTTCATTCCCAGGATGGTTGAAAGGAGAGAAGAACTAGTTGGTTGTCTGCACCATGAGAGGTGGTGTAGTACCTCCATTCTCTGAGGAGCTGAAGGTGGAGGTGCTAGAGAAGGATTGGGGCGATGGTGTGCTCCGTGTGGCTCAAGAGGCCCTAGCACGCCTCGCCTATCATCACCGCGAGCAGCTTGAGGGAACCAAGTTCTACCATTTTGGGAGACACCATCCTCGGGGTTACGCCACTGTGACCCCGCAACACTATGACTTTGGTGAGCATATCCAAAACATGGAGTATCTCCTGAGGAAGACCCAGGAATCTTTGGATGATGTTCGCACTCGCCTGGACAACAAGACCTTGGAGTACCTCACCCTTGTTGAGGACTTGAGGATCGAGAAATTGGAGCACGCTCAGACCAAGCTAAACAAGCAGGCGGTTGTGGCAAGAAACAAGCGTCTCATGAAGACCACCAAGGAACAGAAGGAACTCTTGGTGACCATGGAGGCCCGGATAGAAGCATTGGAGGAGGAATGCACCCAGCTCGATAAGGACAACAATGACCTACTGAATGAGACCGACAATGATGCCGCCTACAAGGAGGATTTTGACATGGAGCCACAAAGTGAACCTGAAGATGATGATCATATGGGTGAGGAAGAAGAGGATCCCGAAGAACGCGTTTTCGAGTCTAAGGATGATACTAAGGTCATCACTGAGGAAGACACCACCGCACGCCGCGACTCGGAGTAGGTTTCACGTTAGTCTACGAGAGCAAGTGAGAACATCGCCGTGTCCCCCTTTTGAGTGGCGATTTGTCTGCTTTCTGCTTGCTTGTATGGTTAAACTCGTAGTATTATCTAGCGTCGGGATGTGACGCATGAAATTGGTTATTTTGTGGTTATGGTTGCTTAGCTCTTAAGCATCCATCCTTCTTATGCGTGCTTGTTTTATTAGTTATTTCCTTCCCACACCTTGATGCTTCCGGTGCAAACCGCCCCCTTGGTAACCCCCCTAATCATATACCTTCAGGATGGTGCGCCCACGTGGACCCCCTCCACCACCCCCAACCATGGCGCAACTCCTGCACATGTTCATGCAAGACCGCCAAGCCGCCAATAAGGAATGCCAAGCCAACATTGCCGCTCTCCAGCAGCTGGTGCAAGCCGCAGCTGGAAACGCCCCCGACCCTGAGGGCGAGGACCAGAGATCCAGACTTAGGGACTTCCAGAACACCAACCCACCTATGTTCACCAAATGCACCAATCCCCTTGACGCCGATGACTGGCTCCGCAGCATTGAGAACAACCTGGA
Source organism: Avena eriantha (assembly GCA_910589775.1). Lineage (NCBI taxonomy): Eukaryota > Viridiplantae > Streptophyta > Magnoliopsida > Poales > Poaceae > Avena > Avena eriantha. The sequence goes on from OU342746.1 coordinate 128,932,686, forward strand.
AGTTGCCCGTGTAGGAGAGAATGAGAAGGTCACCTTGGCCACCCATTTTCTCGCAGGCCAAGCTAGGACTTGGTGGATCAGTGTCAAGGAGATTCTGCCCGCAGGACAAGCCATCACCTAGGAGGACTTCAAGGAAAGGTTCCGCAAGCGTCATATCCCACCCGGTCTAATCAAGATGATGCAAGATCAATTCTGTGATCTGAAGCAGGGAGGAATGTATGTGCTGCAATATCTGGAGAAGTACACTGATCTGGCCAGGTACGCGCCAGATAACACCAACACTGAAGACAAGAAGGTGGATACCTTCAATAATAGACTCCAGGATGAACTGCAGTGCCACTTAGTAGCCCAGGGATTCCAAGAGCTGGATACCCTTGTTGATGCCGCAATACTGGTAGAGAACAAGCGCAAGGGAGTGATTGAGAATCGCAAGCGCCGGATGATGCAACAGGGAGGACCCAGCGGACAGAGGTCACGCAGCATGCCACCCTCAAGGCCTGCACCCCCACCACAGAGGACTATGCTCCGCGCCCCAACAACCCCAACCGTAACTACAACAACCCTCACCCTGGAGGTGGGAACCGAAGACCCGCCCCAAGAGGCCTAGTCAACACCAATGTCCGCCCCAATACAGCTGGCTGCTTCAACTGTGGTCAAGTGGGGCACTTCTCCCGTGAATGCCCCGAGAGGAAGAAGGATAACGCACCCCGCCCTAATGCAACCCGCCTGAATCAATGTCACGCCAGGTGAGCCCCAGCTAAGGGCGCCACCCCCAAGAAGCCTGCAAATGCTACCAGAGGACATCTGAACCATATCACTGTTGAGGAAGCCCAGGAGTCTCCTGACATTGTTCTGGGTATGTTCCTTGTCAACTCCATCCCTACTACAGTATTATTTGACTCCGGGGCCTCGCATTCGTGCGTTACGGAGCCGTTTGTTGAAAGAAATGGGATGGAACATAGCCATCTGAGCAGGCTCATGCTAGTTCAAATACCCGGTTCGACGGCCGAAACCAAAACCGTCTGCCGAGATATTCCCATAGTCATCCCCGACATAACCTTCACGGCCGACCTAATAGTTTTGGGAGCCCAAGGTCTAGATGTGATCCTAGGAATGGATTGGATGACCAAGTACCATGGGATCATAGATTGTGTCAGAAAGTACATATCCTAGTAGTGAAAGAATACAAGTCAAGTATAAGGCAACTGTGCCCTCATCTCGGATCTATTGCCAGAAGAGTATAGCTGGACCTACTCTAGAACAAGTCCCGATAGTCTGTGAGTATCCAGATGTGTTCCTAGAAGAGTTGCCCGGTATGCCCCCTGACAGGGATATCGAGTTCATCATAGAACTAGTCCCCGGAACAGCCCCCATAGCTTAGAGGCCTTACCGAATGAACCCCGAAGAATTGGTCGAGTTGAAGAAACAGTTGGATGACCTAGAACGCAAGGGTCACATACAACTGAGTGCCTCTCCTTGGGGACCACTCGTTCTCTTTGTCGATAAAAGAGATGGAACCACCCGGCTAGTGACAGACTATAGGAAACTCAATGATGTCACAATCAAAAACAAGTATCCCTTACCCAAGATCGAAGATCTATTTGACCAGTTAAATGGAGCCAAAATCTTCTCCAAGATAGATCTCCGCACCGGATACCACCAACTCAAGATCCGAGAATCAGACATTCCCAAGACTGCCTTTACCACCCGATATGGTCTCTATGAATACATCGTCATGTCCTTCGGCTTAACCAATGCCCCTGCCTATTTCATGAACCTCATGAATAAGGTATTCATGCCCTACCTGAACAAGTTCATCGTAGTGTTCATCGAAGACATCCTCATATACTCCAAGAATGAAGCCGATCATGAGCAACACCTGAGAGTCGTACTGGGAACCCTCAGGGAGCATCAATTGTATGCTAAGTTCAGCAAGTGCGAGTTTTGGTTAAAGGAAGTTGGATTCCTTGGCCACATCCTGTCTGCAGGAGGAATTTCAGTCGACCCCACCAAAATTAAGTCGGTTCTTGAATGGAAAGCCCCCACAAACCCCTCAGAAATCCGAAGCTTTCTGGGTTTAGCCAGATACTACCGTAAATTTGTGGAAGGTTTCTCAAGTATCGCGAAGCCGATGACGCAACTACTGAAGAAGGACAAGAAGTTCGAGTGGACCGAGAAGTGTGAAGAGAGTTTTCAGGAACTCAAGAAGACACTAGTGTTTGCCCCTGTCCTGACCATGCCGGATATCACCAAAAACTTTGAAGTTTACTGTGACGCCTCCAAGTTAGGAATCGGGAGTGTGCTGATGCAGGAAGGCAAGGTCATCGCCTATCTATCCAGACAGCTAAAGCCACATGAGATGAACTACCCCACCCATGACCTAGAGCTCGCAACAGTGGTTCATGCACTTAAGACCTGGCGCCACTATCTGATGGGGAATCGTTGTGATATCTACACCGATCACAAGAGTCTGAAATACATCTTCACCCAAAAAGAGTTGAACATGAGGTAGACGATGGATTGAGCTGATAAAGGACTACGATCTTGGCATTCACTATCACCCGGGCAAGGCTAATGTTGTAGCTGACGCCCTTAGTCGGGAACCATGTTCCATGAATGCTATGGTCGTAAAAGAACAACCAGAACTAAGTCGAGCACTAGAAAGGCTCGGACTTGAGATAGTCAGCCATGGATTCCTAGCCCATCTAGAACTTAAATCGACTCTCCTAGACCAAATCAAGGAGGCGCAGAAAGGCCACAAAAGTATTGGAGGCATTAAAAGGAGAATGGAGAGAGAGACTGTCCCCGGCTTTAAAGTTGACGACATGGGTGAACTATGGTACAAAGGGCGCATCTGCGTACCCAGTAAGCATGACTTGAAGAAGATGATTATGAAGGAAGCCGACGAGACACTCTACTCCATCCACCCCGGTAGCACCAAGATGTATCAGGACCTAAAGGAACAGTTCTGGTGGCATGGAATGAAGCGCGAAATCGCTTTGTTCGTAGCCAAGTGCGATATATGCCAGAGAGTCAAAGCCGAACACCAGCGACCCACTGGATTGCTACAACCCATGAAGATTCCTGAGTGGAAATGGGAAAAAGTTGGAATGGACTTCATTACCGGCCTACCCAAGTCCATCAGGGGTCACGATTCCATCTGGGTCACCGTAGACTACCTATCCAAAGTGGCTCATTTCCTCCCCGTGAAGACTAGCTACAACGGCCAACAGCTGGCGGAATTGTATATCTCCCGTATCGTCAGTCTCCATGGTGTCCCTAAAGAAATCGTGTCGGATAGAGGACCGCAATTCACCTCCCGTTTCTGGGGAAAGTTACATGAGGCCTTAGGCACCACTCTATCCTTTAGCACCGCCTATCATCCACAGACCGAAGGACAGGCAGAGAGAGTCAATCAAGTTCTGGAAGATATGCTCCATTCCTGCGTTCTAGCCTACGGAGCTAAGTGGGAGGACTGTCTACCATTTGTGGAATTCTCCTACAATAACAACTACCAAGCTAGTTTGAAGATGGCACCCTTTCAGTTTCTCTACGGACAGAAGTGTAGAACCCCTCTAAACTGGACTAAGACCGGAGAGAGCCAAATCTTTGGCCCTGATGTCATCAAGGCAGCAGAAGAGCAAGTACAGCTAGCCCGTGATCGCCCGAAGGTTGCCCAGTCTCGTCAGAAAAGCTATGCCGACAACAAACGCCGGGAAGTGAGTTTCAACAAGGGGGACTTCACGTATCTTCGCGTCTCCCCTGTGAAGGGAATGCAGAGGTTTCATGAAAAAGGGAAGCTCGCCCCCAGATACATTGGGCCCTTCAAGATCCTCGCCCAACGAGGAAAGGTGTCATACCAATTAGAGATACCCAAGGAGTTAGCAGAATTCCATAACGTCTTTCATGTGTCCCAACTCCGGAAGTGTCTCCAGACATCCACCAAGCCCGAAAGGTTCAAGGAGATTGACTATCAAGCCATTAACCTCAACCGTGATCTAACCTATCATGAGGTGCCTGTCAAAATCCTAGAGAAAGCTAATAGGCTCACCCGGTGTCAGAACATAAACCTCTACAAGGTTCACTGAAGCAACCATTCGGAAGACGAAGCCACCTGGGAACGAGAGGATTTTCTCCAGAAGGAATTTCCCCATCTCTTGTCAGCAAAACCAGCGAATCTCGGGACGAGATTGTTTTAAGGGGGGAAGGTCTGTAACATCCCATTTTTCTACATCCATGTTTGTTGAGGGTTGGGAAGCTAGAAAGTAGGGGGAAATAAAACCTTTCTACTTGTGTGCTTATATGCCTAGCTTACTTAGAATTGTTTGATCACTTGTGTGGTTTTGGTAGTACTGTTTGCTAGTCTACATGTTTGGTTGACCCTTGTGAGCATCTGGCTATGATCCAAGGATCAACCATGGCCTAAGCATGATCATCAAGTCACCCTCTACCACCCTATATCCTTCCCCTGCCATTAGTGGCCCTAGCCCGATTTGGCAAGCCCCCAAAGTGGCCACCTCATCAACACTACCCAAATCACCCCAAAACCCCCTCCCTCTTCCCTACTCGTGCCACCCTCTCTCCCTGGCCTTGACACGATGCAGCACCACCCCGGCTACCCCCTTGCACACACCCAACCCGCACGCACGCTCTGGCACACTACAAAGAGGAGGGACAAGGGAGATCATTGCATGATCTTGCCCACCTCAAAAACCAGCAGCCCTCCCTCTCTCCTGTCCCATCTGGCCCCACCTCGGATAGCCACAACTCCCTAGGCACTCCCTGCACTCTTCCCTCTCTCTCTCGCTCGCGCCCAGCCACCCCCAACCGCCGGCGTCCACCTTAGCAGATCATCCTAGGCCCCGCCCTCTCTCTCCCTTCTCGCGGTGCAAAAAGGTCGCGGTGGATAGAGGGTAGCCCCGCCACCCTACTGCCACCCTCCGCTCTCTCACCCGCAACCCCAATCACCCCCAACCCGTGCCGGCCACATCGGTAGAGCGCCGCGCGCGCCACGCCGCTCGCCCGCTTGCTCGGTACACTTCGACACAGCCCGCTGCCTCGACAGCACCCCTCCCTCCCCACCACCCTACTGTCCGTCCTAGCCTTCCCCCTAGCGCCGCGCTGCAGCCACTGCCCCGCGACCTGTCGCGCGTGACAGCACGCGTGCACCGCCTCGCTCTCTGCCGCGTGCACTCTCGAGGCCAACAACGTGACCCGGCGCTTGCTGCTGCCCTTCCCCACAGGCACGAACCCCCCCGCCGCTCCCAGCCACTCCCCGGCCGCTTCCTCTCTCTCGCCACCCTCCCCTACACCCGGTGCATCGTGGGTGCACCCCCACTGGCTTTAAAGCCCCTAGGCCACCCCAGCCTCCATGGACCCACCCCATTTCCCCCTCTGCCACCCCACTCCACCCCAGAGCGGAGCCGAGCCCGCTCGGCCCCCTCGCTGCTCTCACCACCACTGCACCGACGCGACACCATCGAGCACTATCTAGGTGGTTGCCGCCGCCCATCTCTCCGCCCCACTCTCACTCTCACCTCTTCCCCACCCTACGTCTACCCGCTCCCTCTCCTCCCCTCTTGGCCAGGGATCACTAGAGCCGCGAGGACGTCACGATCACCGAGGAGCCGAGGACATCCCCGACACCGCTCGCAGCCGAAACCGCCCCTGCCGCCCCTCGATCGGATCTGCATCGACGATGGCATCCAACTCCACCGTCATCGACCCCTCTCCACCCCTAGGTGAGCCACCCCGCACCCTAGAACGGCCGAGCTAGGGTTTGCTCGCCGGCGTTCCGTCCCTAGAGGAAGACGAGCTGCTAGCCGTCGATCTGTCTTTAAGTCCAACGGCCAGCCTCGCCTGGTACCGCTTCACCCCCTCTGTGCCTATGACACGTGGGCCCCGCTACGGCATTTGAATCCCCAGCCCTCCCGCGCAGGCTACCGTGTACGCGGGCCAGCCCAGCTCCGTAGCGGGCCGTGACCCAGCCTCTGCACAACCCCTTTTTCTTTTCTTTTTAGGTTATTTTATTTCCCAGAAATTCGTTCTGTAGCTTTAATTCCACCAAATAAAATCTGTGTAGTGTTCTGGCTTGATTCCAATTTTGTAGAATAACCCTGGTAATTCCCTACTACATGTCCTTGGTAGCTAGTCTATAGCTTGTCTGTATTTTTAATTAGAATTTTTGTAGTAAATAGTGTCTGTTTAGAATATTAAATCCATAGTTTTATTTCTAGAGCTCAGAAAATTGTGAAACCAAGATCCAGACATTGCCTTTGCAATTTCCTACTGTGCAAAAGTAGAATCATCTATTTTGGAGGTGTGAGGCCTCTGTTCTTATTTTTGCAAGTTATGAACAGAGGGTTCTTGTTTATTTTCCAGAGGTTGTTGTGAAGCTAATTTTGGGATGAAACCAACTCCCAGAGTTAGGCCTCTACTAATACTAGTAATTCCTGGAAGGGCTTAATTTTTGGCTCCATAGTTTTGCCCTGGGGATTTTAGTACTAGTTTCTGCTCTGTTTTCAGTACTTTATTTATTAAAAATCAACCCTCTTTGCTAAAAAGGTGAAACCAGTGGGGTTAGCTTGGTATTTTCTGTAGCTACTCAGGTATGTGTGTTGTGATCACGTTCCACCAACAAGTCTTGGTCGAAAAATCTGCTTGAGTGCTAATCTAGTCTTAACCACAAAAATCACCATTTAAGTTTGATGAAACCTTTTTGATTGCTCTCAATGGCCTAGAACTGCTAGAATCAGTAGCCATTAATGTTTGGTTGGTTTGGTTCAGTTGTGCAATTGTTCTGTACTGATTTCATTGTTTGTGCCTTGGGTGACGCTTGGGAAAGTGGTTTGCTTATAATTTCCCTTTTCGGCGATAGATACGAACGAGGACGAGTTTGAGGAAGGTACTTGGGAATATTTTGAAGAAGAGGACCAGGAACAAGCTGCCAACAAAGGCAAGCCACCTACAAGTTCATGAGACTTGTCCCATCTTTATTTTCATGCACTCTATTTTACTTACTCTACTACTGCATTGGTTTTACTCGCTATATTATTATTATGGTATTAGTTTGGCTCCACCAAACTTATGCCTATGGTACTATCTAAGTACTCCCCCTTGGATTACCTACTCCTATCCTAGTAGTTAAGGTGGTATAATATACCACAACCCCTTGGAAACCCCGGTTTAGCCTAACAAAAACTCTAGGTTGGGAACCCGAAGGCAAGGATGGTTTTATAAAAAGTTTTTAACAGAAAACCTAGGCAAGTAGGACTTGTCGAGGAGCTTTTAAAAAGGTTTTGGTATTCGTGCCCTAGTGGAGGCACCAAAGTGGAAGATGGAGGAAAAACTCTTTTCAAAAACGCACCTGGTTCTATGTAGTTTTGCCCGAACAACTACCCCGTGCAACCACACTACTCCTATATGGGAAGGGGCTTGACCTGAAAGTGGTTCTCTCTAATACAAGTGTCTCACAACTACTACAGGGGATCGGGGATCCCTAGAGGGTAGTCCTTCTCCGATAAAGGTCCAAGTGGGACATCGACCCCGAGAAGGAACAAAGGGTCAGCAGGCCTCCACGCGTTACTATGGGCCTCTCATTGAAAGCGCACACTCGATGAGTGGAAAAAGCGCTCTGGTTGGTCCTCACTCGACGTCAAGGTTTTGAGGGGAATAAGACCCATAGGGTAGGTGCTGGTATTAAGAGGGGATTATCTCGAAGGTCTTGTCCGGTTATCCGAAGCCTGCATACTAATGTATGACGATCCGCGAGATTTCGCGGCGGATGTATCGGATCTTGTGGGTAAAGTGTACAACCTCTGAAGAGCGTAAATCTATTCGAATAGCCGCGTCCGTGGTCATGGACGGTTAGAAAGGTTGCTGCGTAGTGGTGCTGGTTTTGGTTTACTAAAAAGGTTTTATAAAAAGAGATTCGACCATGGGATGGTCGAAAGGCAAGGAGGATGGGCCATGGGATGGTCAGACCTAGTTGAAGTATTGGTCGTGGGATGACCACCGTGGAAGTGAATAACAGGGTTGACCCCAGCCTAGTATTTCAAGTTTTACTAACTATTTTTACCCTAAAAAGGCTTTTGCAAATAACAAGTGGTAGAGTTGAGAGTGTATCTCTAAGAGATTTCTCAAATAGCTTCCTTGGAGCCATCCTATCCAAAGCCATATTGCATACTCTTTGTACTTCTTTGTATGGTGGTTTGCGAGTACATTCAAAGTACTCACTAGCAATGTTCCCTAGCTATCGACTTGGTCAGACTATGAGTAGGATGACAAGGAAAATGGAGGGTACACTGGAGACTTCGCGAACTAGGGCGTTTCTCCGAGTCAGGCACCTGTTGGGGATATGGCTTGATTCAAGTCCTCCGCGTTAATTAGTACCGCTGCTATTATCTATTTGTGCCCATGGAGGCAAAGTTGTAAGACTTTTATTGTAAGACTTATTGTACCGTACTGTAATGGATGTGTGTACTTGATACCATGTTGGTTATGCTCCAGGATGCACTGATCATGGGATCATGGTGGGTTGCATAATTTGGTAATCTCGGGTGAAAATCCGGGGTCGCCACAGTTTCTCCCCAACCCGTAGCCTCTGAGGACTACTCACTCATAACAATAGATCTAGGATAGAGAATATTGTGCAAAATACTTAGAATGAAATCAAATATTCTTACAATGGTCGCCAAATCACAAGGATATCTAAAGTACAAATAAATGGCTATGGATAATAGAGGGGATGGATGATGGAAGTGATGAACAATGGCGTGGATCTCCTTTGGTGGTCTTGTGATGTAATCTGAGAATAGCGGCCCTCTGGCTAGCGGCTGGAGCCTCAAAATATATAGGCATGTTCATGAAAGTTGTAGGGTTTGACGAGACAAAGCCATCACCACATGGTACGGGCAGATGGTACGGGCAGGATCTGCCCGTACCAGTGGTCGTTAAGCTTGCTGACACCAGGGAATGACTCCCCAATTACTTGGTCGTGTGGAGTTCCTCAAAAACCTTCATTATGACTCCTGATTTTGCATTAAAAAGCATGATTTCCTGCAGAACACAATTCAACGCAAGGTTTTGCATATCTTTGCAATTATTAGTCATTAGTGGCAAGGATTGAGAGTTTCTTGTCAATTACTTGACCAAAAACAATGTTTAAACAAAGTGGAAGATGGCTATTTTTGGAGCCATCAACCTTCCCAAACCTCAAACCTTGATCGCCCTCGAGCAAGAAGAAACAAAAGAACTATAAGAAATTTAGCGTTTAAACTTGAAACAACGATAATAAGAATTCACTTACGGTTGGTAGTCATATGCGCTCAACACTTCATTCATCTGCGAGGCTTATCAAAGTTAGAGAGATGACAAGAGTACTGTACAAGCTTCTGTAAGTCAAGACAATCAAAGTAAAGTTTAATATAAGTATAAATAACTAGAAGTGTAGCAATCAATCCAATTCTTCTAGTTATCTCAGCTTGCCAAGGAACACTAGGATGTTTAAATAGCATAATTGAGTAAGAGAGTTTCATGTCCTAAGTAGCATAGCAACGAAGTTTCTTATTTACACCCACATCAATAAATCAAGTCTATCAAAAACACTTCTAATTTAATCATTGTTTTTCAAGAAAATTCATAAAGTAGTAACGAGACCATGCCAAGGACTTGTTATGTGGATCTTCATACATATCTATTTTCTTTTCTTTTCTCTTTTTTCTTCCACTTTCAAGGATCATTGGCTATTTCTTTTACAAATGCTTGCACAACCTTTGAGAGTACCAATACTTTTGCCCATATATTGACATGTATGCCACTCATATCATCAACTCATTGCCGAATTTCGAGGTTATACCATAGATCATTCAAAAGCTAGCGGGGTTGTTGGCATCCCAAAGGCGTGCATGAGAAACATAGAACTTTTTCTTTCTCTTTTTATACTAGTACCGTGGTTTGATCCACAAGGTTAGCTTTTTCATGCATCACAATTACCACTAGAATTCATTTCAATCAAACAACTCCATTCATGAGTGCCGTCAAGACTATCAAAACATCTATGGGGTTAAGTATCTTCAAGGGTATACTCTCAAGACAACCATTCATCAAAGAAGTCGTAAATTTCAGATGTTTTCTTATTGTACTTGTTTGGTACTATTATTTCCAAGGCAAGACTCAGTTATCTAAAATAACTAGAGCAAAAGCTTCAACAACTAATCATCTTACTAATAAAAATCTTTACTCTAACCGTATTAAATTACAGCCACTAGCATGACATCTTAGCAAATCGACCGACTAGGATAAACAACTCAAACTTTAAAAGTGGGAGACATAGGCCATACCTCTCATAAGTGACTTCATGATCCTCTTCCTTATAGGGATGTGTTCCTTCAAAACTCAAACACAACTACTCTCATAATAATATTAAAGCAAAAAGGCAAAGTGTGAATCCACATTTATGAAAAAAGGAAAAGAAAAACAGAAAAATATTTTTGTATTTTTGAGGATAGGGATTAAAGAATAGAAACAAACTTGCGACCAAGCAAGGGACTATGAAAATAAAACAAATGGAAAACAAAAGAAAACTAAAAAGAAAGAAAATTAAAAAGCAAAGGAAACAAGCAAAGTGTTGGAACAAGCCAACACGAGTGTTTCAAAGCTCCGAAGGAGCTGGAGTGCAACCTCATTATTACACAAATAAATTTGCCGAGGGAACACATCCCCAAGCTCAGGCTTTTTCAAGCCCTTTGTTGCTCATTGTGGTGGCGGTGGATAGTCTCCCATATTCCATTGGCTGCTGCAATCATGGAACTGGTGGCGAGGTTTGTAGAAGCATCTCGAAGGTTGATGGAGAGGTTGTTAATGTTTTGAATATTTCCTTCGATCGCATAGATATCTTCATAGGTGGTGTAGTAGTTTGGTGGCTACACATCTTCTTCGGGTCCCTCTTGTTCTACTTCTTCATCTTGTCCGCCTCCCCCCAAGTATTTCTTGATGGGGTAGATTTGCCTCCACTTGCACATCAAAACAAAAACGTCCATCCTCGATACAGAATAGACCATTAGGTAAAGGAGCCGGGATCAAGTGATCTACTCCAGGTATATCAAGGAAGTATCTACCATTAATTTTAGAAACCATACCACATGCTCTTAGAGTAGAAAGACTGAGATAGTGACTTCCTGCCAATGGTTGGATGTTACCTAGGTTGATGTGAAGTACGCGTGCAAGAATGGTTACAACTCCTCCTCCGCATATGGGCCCTCGAGATTGAAGAGCCTGATGTTTAAGGTAAAACACAAGAAGAGTGCCCAAATTTGGCATTAAGTTACAATTAATAATAGCAGCCTTTGTGAGGATCATCATGTCCTCCTCATTAATTGTAGTAAACTCACCACGTTCCTGCAAGGTATTAGCAATAACATAAAACAAATAATGAATAGCAAGATGATCCATTTGGTTCCCCTTGGGTGTGTTTCCACGAATTCTCATTAAATTAAAGTACTGCCAAGGTGCATGATTTAAAACAAAAGTAGTGGAGCATATGTCGATGTTGATGTTGGCAAACCCAAAATATTGAGCCCATTGGTCGAGCATCAAGGAGTACTCATTGTTCATAAGACGGAAGTTGATGCAATCAACTCCAGGCCTCTGATCCTCGGAATAATAGTGTCGAGGGGTAACCTCAGCACTGCCCATGGTTATGGACTTAGGGTTTCGATAAAAAGAGAATGCTAGGGATTTCATCGGATGTTAGACAAACAAGGGAGTCAAAGTCGTCTGATTATCGATGGACAATTCTATTACAGCTTGCTTGGGAGTTTTTGGGTACCTCTCCGCTGGCTCCTCCCAGCCTATATATAATAGGCTGGGTACTAGGGCCGTATATGGATAGGTTACATATTCATGATTACAACACCAACACAATGTCGGTTTCTATTTCCTTATCTAGCAAAACTAAGACTTCCGTCGAATGCTTCTTGGGCCTTTCTTCTTTGGTCTTCATGGGTTGTGAGCCTTTATATGGCTAGGGTAACCAAATATAAACACTCAAGTAATCATACCCATTCAGTAGCCCCCGAGACTCCATCCAAATCGTAGTTTCAGGTTGAGTGTCAAAGATATTTTCAGTATTTATGTTTGGAGTTCTATGATATATTTTTTATTTATCTAGTTTTGTAGGGATTTGGTACAATAGGTCTGATGCATCCGACTGATCAGGAATCAGTTAATTGCTCCTGGGAAAAAACATGGTAGACCTACGTCAAATTCAATTCCCCAGGCTTTAACTCGGAATTTTACTAGCGTAATCCAGTTCGAGCCATTGAGGTCTTATCGAATACTAAATTTCAGTTCTATTATATCGGGTACCCAATGCATCCGTTGATATTTTTCATCGTATCGTTGATACGGATATTTTACTGGCAGAGCGCATTCTTGTGCGATTACCAGGCCACACAGGACGAATCTCGGGGTCTTATCATCATGTTATGGACACGACATTCGTAGTTTTATCGCATCAGGCATGATCCATGATTTGTATGATTTTAATGACTACCTTGTTTGGCTGTTGGAATTGCTGAAGTTTATCAATTTCATATTTTCTCGGATGATGTTTTGTAGAAACTTCTGATGGGAGTAACCTTTTGAGGGTACACAGATGTAATACTCATAGACCTGGACGATATTTCCTTGGGTCAAGTTTTTGACCTTATATGCATGATATAATTTTCTATCGGGTGCACGATAGCTCTCTCGATGGGAGTAGCCCTCAAGGCTATGTTCGGATACCTACATCAGGACATAGGATCGTAGTTTTTAATCATCCGCAAAAAACTTTAATTTTGGTCATTTTTCTAAGACCGTCTTGATACTTTGTCGGGTGTGCGGCCACTGCTCCTAATGGGAGTAGACTCCGAGGCTACAGTCAAATATTTGTATTTGATTGTAGACTCAAGTAACTTCTACTGATTAATTTACTTCAACTCAAGTCTTTGTAAGTACTTTCTCGGGTCTTTTCCTTAAATAGAGTCGAAGTTTTATCGCTTGTGTTTTTTGACGTCATTGTTGAGGAAGTTGCATCGTGGCTTCCGAGAAATACATCACAATGGGACATTTTAATTGTGGGCCCATACTGCAGCAATGATGATGCTTGAGCGGTGTGTCAGCGGAGTTTTTTTTACTACATGGCCCCCTTTTTGCACGAAGATCGAGGCGTCGTACAAATTTTCTCTGTTTTTATCGCAGTAATAACTTCCCATAATTTTCTCTTTCCGTGAAACTTGGACACGTGACATCATCCTGTGTGTCTTGATGGTTTGATATTTTATTGAATGGCTAAACTTTGCGTTTTCCCCTTTATAAACGAGGGGAGAATCGTTTTACTATTTTACTACCTTCTCTTGCTGCCTTATCTTCTTCCCTGCGCCGTACCTGTGTTTGCTGCTTTCTCCTATTCCTACTCCTTTGCACACCTGTGTCGCATCTAGCCACCATGGGGAAAAGCAAGGTTGGAACCTCCAGTGCAGCCGTCAAGACCATGAAGAAGAGAGGTCTCGGATGGGCTCCCACGAAGTGTACTCCGCGAGATCTACGCAATGCGCAGAACTTTGGTCTTGTTGAGGAGGGCTCCTTCAAGCTTCCAGAGGATGAGGCTACCCCGACCCCTGAATCTTGCTGGCGGGTAATGTTCCTTTCCTTCTTGTACCGTGGCCTCTCCCTTCCAGTTCATGAATTCCTTCGTGGTCTTCTCATTGTCTATGGTGTGCAGCTTTACCATATCACACCTAATTCCATTCTTCATGTTGCCTGCTTTGTCACTCTTTGCGAGTGCTTCCTCGGGATTCATCCCCATTGGGGCATGTGGAAGTATTTCTTTTATTTCCGCCGCAACGCCACCGATACTCTTGTTCATGATGTCGGTGGCGCTGTTTTCTCTGTTCATTCCAAAGTCGACTATTTTGACTTCAAAATTACGGATTCTGTCCAAGGATGGAAAACCAAAATAGTTTACAATAGGGACCAGAAAATCGAGGGCTAGACCTTTAGCTTGGCCCCTTTTGACCCCAGAAAGACATGTCGCAAGCTTGATTCATGGGACCATCGCCCAACTCCAAAAGAAATGATGGAGATCGAACCCTCATGGATAAATAAGTTGCGCACCGAGATTGGCAAGGAATTGTCGGGTTTACAGATGATGGCATACTTTCTTCGGGTGCACATTCAACCTCTTCAAGTGGAGGACCCCTACCTTTCCTCGGTGCCTTAGGCGTTACCTCCAGATCTGGCGCCAGATCCTTGCTTGTGCCCGCACCAGGCGCAGTCATCATCACCTCTACGTGGTACGGGGAGCGAACGACATGCGCCCCACGAACCACAGTGAGGGGTGGGTCCCCTACCTCGACAACGTGGCACGGATGAACACACGACACGTCAACAGCAACGTAGACCTTGTGCGCGCCGAGCTTGACGAAGAGGCCATTGCGTGGAAGTGGGCGCGTGTCGAAGCAGCCAACGTTGTCGTTGACGAAGTCCAGTGCTCCAAAGCGCTGAACGAGCCTAGAGACGATGCATTCGCCGGTGCCGATGAAGTTTCCCGTCTGGATCTTGACCCCTGCTAGCGCCGCTAGCCCCACGGTGGGCGCCAACTGTAGTGGTGGTGTCACGGCAGATGCCATGGATAGGCTAAAGGTGGGGACTAATACACGCTAGGGGAATCCAGGGAGGGATAGTGAAGTGATTCTTCACACAGAAGTTTGTATTTGCTTTGCTTCCAAGATTACAAGTGCTCCTAGAGCTGTATTGGCGAGAGGAGGAAGAAGGTGCTCTCTTACTCTCACGCACAGATCACACTTAAAACCCTAGCCAAATCAGAATAGCGGAACCCCTTCTACTGAGAACCTAGCCCTCCTTATATAGAGGGAGCTAGGTCTCTGTTTAGGGCATACGTGGAGGCATATTCCTAAGAATATGCCTCCTCCCAAAGTAGTAAGCCGACCGGGGTGCTTTTTCCCCCGCGTCACACATGCAGAGGTTACGTGAGCCTCTGCGGCGCCTGCGTCAGCTGACATGGGCGTCGTCACCCTTGTCGGCCACGCCCCGGTGGTCCTGCCCTTGTCTGCTTCGCTCAGGTAGTGCGTACCGGGGCTTCTTTTGACCAGCGAGATTCCTTCCTTCTCGTAGAAGCTTGACGTGACCCGGATCATAGTTGATCCGGCCACATCCGTTCCTGCATATAAGTAAAACAGGCATTTCCGACTTACTACTTAAGTCGGATGAGACTTAGTTAGGAGAACGCCCCCTGGTCCGGGTTACCCCGTGATTCGGCCTGCCTTGAGGTGACCCGGCCAGCATCCGCTTTCGCCTTGCTGAACCTCGGCTAACTCGGCCTTTATACCTCGGCGTGACCTTACCCGGGGTATCCCCCCAACATTAGTCCCCGAAGCTGGTGCGGTGTTAGCTGCCTT
Source organism: Avena eriantha (assembly GCA_910589775.1). Classification (NCBI taxonomy): domain Eukaryota; kingdom Viridiplantae; phylum Streptophyta; class Magnoliopsida; order Poales; family Poaceae; genus Avena; species Avena eriantha. The sequence continues at coordinate 128,948,147 of OU342746.1, forward strand.
GGCCGCTAAGGTCACATCAGGTTCAATTTTGAGCTCTGGTCGTTATTTCCGAGTTACCTCTTTATCTCGGATTATATGGATTTACGTTCCCTTCGCACATTCCAAGTTTTCACTTTAACTCGGACCTCATGGTTTTACTTTCCCTCTACACATTCCAAGTTTTCACTTGCTGGCCGAGTTACCACGGTTCCATCCGGGTCTTGTTTCCTTCTCTCGTACGCCAACCCATGTGGAGGCTAATCATTATGTTGTCTTATTTTAAGGGCCAGCACAGTAACCTCCGCAGTAATTGTCAGTTATCACTGTTCGCGGGTCATGTCACGCCTGCCTCCTCGTTTGCCGCATCCACGCGTCACGTCATGGGATCAATTTCGTTCTGTGGCCTTCCGTGTAGCTTCGTGCTGATTGGTTGATGCGGGTAATACATGGCCACATCGTGTGGCGCGCCTGCAGGACACGATCCCACTTTCCCCTCGTGGGAGAGGTTAAATAGGGGAGGGGCGCACTCCTTAGGATTTTTTCCCCTTCCGCGCCCCTCTGCCCCTTGCTCTTCTTCTTCTTCTTCTTCTTCTTCTTCTTCGCCGTGACAGCGCCGCCGCCAGTGCTTCTCCGTAGCAGCGCCACCGCCGCACTTCTTTCCCCACACCTCTGTATCTTCGCCACTGCTACGCGCCTCCTCCACCACGGGTCGTTGCCAATCTAGGCCACTGCCCCCCACCGCCGCTAGCGCCAGCGAGGGCAGCGAAGACCAGATGGCGGAGGAGGAGCTCGTCGTCGCCGAGCAAGAGATGGAGGAGGACTCCGCGGTGGCGGACCATGGTGCGTGGGCCGGGTCTTGGGTCTGCCAGGATGACCTGGATTGGCTCTACCGCACCAGACGCATCCCTGCCGGCGTCGCCGCTCGTCTTGCCTCCGCCGAACTGCCCCCCTCACCCAATCCGGGTGAGTACGTCGTGTTCTTGTCCCACTTCCAACGGGGGTTCGGTTTGCCGGTCAGCGACTTCTTCCGGGATTGGCTTAGCACCTACGAACTCCAGCCGCACCACCTTCCTGCCAATGCCATCACTTCTCTTTCCGCTTTTGCTTCTACGATCGAGGGCTATGCCGGACTATGGCCCACGAAGGAGCTATGGATCCAGTTTTTCGGCCTTCGTTGTAATGTCATCCCAAACATCCAACTTGATCCGAAGGACAAGCAACTCACTCAATTTGGAGCTGCGTCCATCTCACCCCGGAGGCTTTCCGTTTTCCCCCGGGTCACCGGGCTAGACTCCTGCAAAGGGTGGGCCCGGACTTTCTTTTATGTCTGGAATACAGGCACCGAAGACTTAATCCGGCTACTCCCCTATACTCTGGGTCCACCTAACCCGGAACTGTGGGACGTCGTTCCCAAGAAGCCCACGGCCTTGGCCAACCAGGTCAACAAGAGGTTCGCGGAGCTGAAGAAGCTGGGGTTGCGCAACGAGGACGCTATGATCACGTTCGTGCGCAACCGAATTTCCCCCCTCCAGAAGCGCACCCACAAGGTGTGCCACATGAGCTTCGGCCGCGACCCCAACCGGACCTCATCCTTTGAGTTGAGCAACACAGAGATATATCGCCGGGTTAAGGCTCTCTTCACCACCCACAAGGACTTCTCCTCTGAGTGGACTTGGGGAATGGAGCATTATTGCCGTGACAGGCTTCCTCCCGCGGTAAGCTTCGTGGTGCAAACTTACTCTGGACTAATTATATATCGGTCATTGTTGCATTTTTGACTCTGCTGTTCATTCTTTTCCTCAACTATTTCTTCAGCAAACCCTCAAGGACGGCACTGATCCGACCCTTAAGTGGGCGCCGGACCGGGAGACTCCGGATGAGGAAGAGCTGGACCAGGAGATGTTCCTCCCGATGACCGACGCTACAAAGCGACCCACGGGCAAATCCTCTTCTATTAGAGATTGGACCAATGATGAAGATGGCTCAGATGTCGAGGTGATTGAACCTGTTGATGCTGTCCCCCTTTCTTTTGCTTTTCCGGCATCAGCTAATCCCGGTGGGCATATCCACGAGGACCCTCCCCTTGCTACGGGCGAACCTATTCCGGTAGCGCCGAAGAAGAAGCGCGGAGCGGCACCAAGTTCTTCCTCCGGACCTTCTCAGCCCGCCAAAAGGCGAAAGAAGTCCGGAGACAAAACTGCCTCCAAGCCAACAGGCAAGGCCCCAGCACGAAGGGCTCGGAAACCCAAGGAGCCCCAAACCTCGGATGCGTAAGTCATTTTTTCCTTCTACAACTTGCTCTTCCTCGCATTGTTGTAATTTCTCTTCTGACATTATTTGATTTGGCAGGGCTGGGGTGGAGGTCCCTCAGAGTGGATCTAGCATCTCTTCGCCGCTCCGGCCTAGCCCTTCTCCTCCTCGTGACGATGAGTCACGCCCGCTGAGCCCTATTCCAGAGGGTTCTGCGGCTGCTCCGGGTTCTGTTCCACCTTGTCAAGAGGGGGGTAACCTTGGAGCAGGGTAGACCGGCCCGGCCAAGGCGACGACATCCACAACTTTGGCCTCGCCGCAACCAGCAGCCACCGAAACTACCTCGGCACCAGCACCAGCTCCAGCACCAGTAACCGAACCAGCACCAGCACCAGTTCTGGCACCAGCACTAAGTCCGGTAGCAAGAAAATCAGCAGCTGCACTAAGTCCAGCAACAAGAGCACCAGCGCCAAGCTCCTCCGCCTCGTCCGAATCTTCTCAACCTCGGCGAGGAACTACCCCGGCAGCTCCTAAGGGAAAATCCGCTGCAACCACTTCCTCTTCCTAGCAAGCAAAGGGCAAAAAGGCTCCTGACGCTACCAAATCATCATTCGTCGAGGCTGGGCAGCGTACCCTCGCATCAATGCTTCCCAAGAAGGCTTCAGCTGTGAAGGACGCCCCTGCCGAGCCAACCGATGCACAGCAGATGGTTCTGCACACTAGCCCAGCCCTTGCCTTGGTTGAGAGGAAAGAGGCACACGCGAAGGGCTTGGTGGCGCCCCATATGCCCACCGGCGAGCGGTACCCTCTGATGTTGATTGAATTTGTCAACAACTGGAACAAGGCTGAGTTCGTCCATGACGATGATCTCCCGGAGAGGTTTGGCCCCGCCGAGTTTTCCGCCCAAATGAACACAACCGCTAAGGCAATCAACCTCGCGGGGCGAATGATGGAGGTACGTCGCTTCCCCTTTACATGCTGTAGATAATAACCATTAGTCCCCGAGCCTCCGGGGGAGTAACTTGTTACTCGGCCGGATGCTCTTTAGAAAACTAACGTAGCTCCATGAGAACTTTGAATATGCACACACCTAGAGCCAGGTTAAGTTCCACTTGGCCCGGATCTCGTACACTTTGAATATGCACACACCTAGAGCCGGGTTAAGTTCCACTTGGCCCGGATCTTGTACACTTCGAATATGCACACACCTAGAGCCGAGTTAAGTTCCACTTGGCCCGGATCTTGTACACTTCTAATATGCACACACCTAGAGCAGGGTTAAGTTCCACTTGGCCCGGATCTTGTACACTTCGAACATGCACACACCTAGAGTCGGGTTAAGTTCCACTTGGCCCGGATCTTGTACACTTCGAATATGCACACACCTAGAGCCGAGTTAAGTTCCACTTGGCCCGGATCTCGTACACTTCGAATATGCACACACCTAGAGCCGGGTTAAGTTCCACTTGGCCCGGATCTTGTACACTTTGAATATGCACACACCTAGAGCCGGGTTAAGTTCCACTTGGCCCGGATCTTGTACACTTCGAACATGCACACACCTAGAGTCGGGTTAAGTTCCACTTGACCCGGATCTTGTACACTTCGAATATGCACACACCTAGAGCCGGGTTAAGTTCCACTTGGCCCGGATTTTTGTACACTTCGAATATGCACCAAGCTAATTTATGTTTCTGTACTCCTTTCAGGTGACCACCAATCGCCGGAGTGCTAAATTCCAACGTCTGCTGGATACCCACAAGATGCTACGCGCAAAGCAAGCTGCACTTCTTGCGGAATACGAGAAAAGGGGTAAATTTCTTCCTTGGCGCTTCTTCGTTTTTCTTCATCTTCCTCTGCCGAACTAATCTCATCATTCGGTTTCCGCAGCTGGGGTGGATGCTGAGAACAAGATTATGCAGAAGAATCTGGAGCAGATCAAGGGTAAGTCATTTTTGTCCGACCTTACAGTGCTTTCCATTTCCTTTTCTCCTTGGCTCGGCAAACATTCATACCTTGGCTCTGCCGGGTCAACACACTATTTCAACATCGCTTGAAGATAGTGTGCCCGTGCCTGATATGATGCTGCATTTTCTCAAACAAGCAGGGCAGCATCAAGCCGAGCTTAAGAAGAAAGATGATGAGCTCGCCCTCCTCCGGACCAAGGACGATGAGATCGCCAGGCTCAAGGCTGAGATGGAGAAAATGAAGGCCCAGCACCAATCCGAGCTCCAAAAGGTTGGCCAGGATTACACAGAAGAGCGCGAGCGCCTCAATCTCTAGATCGCCAAGGACCAGGATCTACTCAAGGAGTCCGGCATCCAACTTGGGTCGGCGAATGCTGAGCTTGAGCAGCTTCGTAAGAGACGTGATGACTGCACCAGGGAGTTGACCCGGATCCTCGGCCATATATCACGTAAGTTCCTTTCCCTTATCCGACCTACTTCTCCGGGTTACTTCATATGTATTTTCTTTACCTTCTTCCTTTGTCTTGTTTCCAGGCAAATTTCCAGAGGGCACTGCTATTGCGAGCGCAGCAGTTGCAGACTTCTGCCGAGAAAGGGGTACTCCTGCCGCTCCTGACGGTGCAGAGATTCCCTATGACATGGAGGACCTGTTGGTCAGCTTGTCATCTCGCGTGGAGCTCATCAAGAATTATGGCAAGGACATCCTCGACGTTGCAGTTCGCATCTTCAACACGTTCTGGCCCGGAGAAGATACTCCGGAGACCACCGCAATTCTCGTTGAGAAGCTAATGGAAACCGAGACCCGGCTCGACCTCTGGAGAGAGTCCGCTGGACGTGCCGCAGCTGATACCATTCTTCACCACATACTCACGTGGTATGAGAAGATCAATCTCAACCTCCTGACATGCCTGCGCACAGGATCCTGATGGACTAATGACCCGGAGTGGGTAGCTCGGCGCCAGGCTTGCGCCCATAGCCTCATCGAATACGCTCCCATTCATGAATGGGCTGAGGGGCCGAGCTTCCTGGAAGCCACTGGGGACGAAGAGGTTGATAACGATGAATCTGGCTCGGACGGTGATGGAGAAGATGATGCCTCGGATATCGAAGATGGCGAAGATGATGCCGAACTTCCTCCTCCTACTGCTCCTTGAGCGAAAAAACTTGAAAATTTATCAGATCCCCGGTATGCCGGGTGGAGTTGTATCCCATATACATGTGATATTTTGCTACTAAGTTCTTATGCCGGATTAACTTGGGCGTAGTCCCCGAGTTTCTTTTTCTTGTTCGTCCAATCTTTTGGCTCGGCTCGTGTCTACCTTGATTCGGTTTTACGACTTACGAATCCGAGCTTCAAAAATTGTCTTAACAATACTGGGAAACTTTTAGACTTAGCTCAAAATAAAACTGCATAATAACTTGAAAATAAATACAAGGTTAGTCCAAAAAACAAATGTCGGCTCGAATAAATTCTTTTCCTTGTCGTTTTTCATGTGCTACGCAATTCCAAACTTGTTCTCTTGCTTGCCATGAAGCCAATTCTTGTTGGACAGCAACAAGTCGAAGAGTTGGGTTCTTGGTGCTCACACACTACTGATCCGAGTTAAGTAGAACAACTTATTCCAGCTAACGTACAAAAGACAACAAATATTATTAAGGCAGTCCCCGAGTTACTGCTCGAGGTGCCAACATTTCATTGATAATCTCATTGCCGACATACATACCGACATATGAGAAGACTCGGATACATACACTTCTTAACTAAGTGTAGAAAGGACGAAGTAGAGCTATATTCCATGGTCACTTAGATTCCTCGCCGGACCTGTCCGCCTTGTTCTTTTCCTGTGGCTTTGCAGCTATAAGATAATAAGAATCATTGTGTAATGCCCTGCTCACGATGAATGGCCCTTCCCATGGGGGGATAATTTATGCATGCCAGCAGTACGTTGTACCAACTGGAGCACCAGATCGCCTTCTCGAAAGACTCGGGGGCTTACTTTCCGGCTGTGATAGCGTCAGAGATTTTGCTGATATCTGGCGGATCTGGACAATGCCAGTTCTCTCGCTTCTTCCAGCAGATCAACATCATTTTGCCGGGCTTCTTGCACTTCGGCTTTTGTGTATTGGGTGACCCTAGGGGAATCATGCTCTATGTCGGCTGGTAATACAGCTTCTGCCCCATATACCAGAAAAAACGGCGTATAGCCTGTTGATCGATTCGGAGTTGTTCTTAAACTCCACAGTACCGCTGGTAGTTCTTCTATCCAGCACCCCGCTGATCTTTGCAGCGGCTCAATGAGCCGGGGTTTTATCCGGGATAATACTAATATGTCAGCCGGATGTTCTTATCCTGACAGAAACGCGCAAATGCTCCTTCCGCAAAATTTGTGCCATTATCAGTTATGATACTGTGAGGATAACCGTACCTCAAGATGATATCCTTGAGAAACGTTACGGCCGTAGCTCCATCACATTTTCTTATAGGCTTTACTTCAATCCACTTCGTAAACTTGTCAACCATTACCAAAATGTGAGTCATATTTCCCCTTGCCGGTTTGAACGGGCCGACCATATCCAAGCACCATACGGCAAATGGCCAAGTAATTGGTATGGTCTTGAGTTCCGACATTGGCATATGTGTCTTGGTAGCGTACCTCTGACAACCATTACATTTTCTCACCAGATCTTCTGCTTGCTCTAAGGCACTTGGCCAGTAGAATCCGTGCCGGATAGTTTTGCTACCAAGGCTCGGGACGAGGCATGATGCCTGCATTCCCCTTGATGTATATCTCGGAGGATGTCAAGCCCTTCTTCCGGGTCAACACATCGCTGGAGGACATTGGTCACATTTCTTTTGTATAGTTCTGAATTGATGATCGTGTACGCCTTTTCCCTCCTCTGTGTTTTCCTGGACAACACTTCCTCTGTGGGTAACGTTCCATCTTTCAGGAACTGAAATATAGGTAGTGCCCAAGCTGGTATTGCTCGCACAGGGAACACATCCTCATCAATCTCCATCTGATCCACCGGCATAACTTCAACCGGATCACGCTGAGCAGTCCCCGGGTCTTGCAAAGCAATCCCCGGGTTCACTGAAGCAGTCCCCAAGTTTGCTGAGGCAGTCCCCGGGTTTCGCGCACCACTTCCCATGTCAATATCCATGGGCACAGCTCCGGATTCTGTGTCCTCCGGGACATAGATTGAGTCGGTTTCTGGGGAGGGCCTGATGGATGGTTTCCTGAGGTGCTCTAATGCTACACCTGGTGGAACTGCTTGTCGGGTTGACCCGAGCTTCGACAGCATGTCGGCAGCCTCAGTTTCCACCCGGGGTACATGGTGAAATTGGCATCCCTCAAAGTAACCAGATATCTTCTGCACATGAAATCTGTACAACGCCAACTTTGGATCAAGGGCGTCCCACAGTCCCGACGCTTGCTGCACCACCAAATCCGAGTTGCCAAAGCATATGATCCGATGTATCCCAATCTCTTTTGCCACCTTGAGCCCGTGCACAAGTGCTTCATACTCAGCGACATTGTTTAATGCCGCGAAATGGATCTGCAGCACGTATTTCAACTGGTCCTTTTTTGGCGAAGTAAGAACAAATCCGGCACCTAGCCCGGTTTTGGTTTTTGATCCGGCAAAGTGCATTCACCAATAGTTCAGATCTGGGAGTGGTGGTTCGTATTGCACCTCGGCCCAGTCCACGAAAAAGTCCGCCACAGCTTGAGATTTGATGGCTTCTCTTCTGTCATATTGCGGCGCATAGGGAGCTAGCTCAATTGCCCATTTTGCAATTCTGCCACTCACATCCTTGTTACTCATTATCTCGGATATGGGGGCCTCACATATGACCCTGATGGGATGCTCCTCAAAGTAGTGCTTCAGCTTCTTGGCGGCCATGTACACGCCATACGCCACCTTTTGATAGTGTGGATAGTTCTACTTTGAGGCTGACAACACCTCGCTCAAGTAATACACTGGCCTTTGCACCGACTTACCTTCCTCGTCACGCTCCACCACTATCACTGCACTTACAACTCGGTTGGTTGCGGCTATATAGAGCAACATCGGCTCCTTTGATAGTGGTGAGGCTAACACTGGTGCAGTGGCTAACATCTTCTTCAAGTGGGCAAAGGCTTCATTGGCCTGCGGTGTCCAAACGAACTTATCCGACTTTTTCATGAGTTGGTAAAGAGGCAATGCCTTTTCTCCCAACCGACATACAAAACGACTTAACGAGGCCAGGCAACCTGTGAACTTCTGGACATCGTTAAGACACTTCGGCAGTTCCATTCATTCGATGGCCCGGATTTTAGTTGGATTAACCTCGATACCTCGGCTGGAAACAAGAAAACCGAGCAATTTCCCAGCTAGGACACCGAAGGTGCATTTTTCCGGGTTAAGTTTCATCCGGAACCTCCTTAGGTTCGCAAACGTTTGCCTGATATCGTCAAGGAGCATTTTGCTTTCCCTGGTCTTGATAACCACATCATCCACATACACTTGTACATTTTGACCGATTTGGTCGTGCAAACATTTTTGCATACATCTTTGGTACGTTGCCCCTGCATTCCGTAAACCAAACGGCATGGTGCGATAGCAATAAGCCCCATACAAGGTAATAAACGCAGTCTTTATTTGATCATCCGGGTTCAGAGGTATCTGGTAGAAACCAGAATATGCATCAATGAATGACAACAATTCACATCCAGCAGTTGAGTCCTTGACCTGATCTATTCCTGGCAGCGGAAATGGATCTTTTGGACACGCCTTGTTCAGGTTCGTGTAATCGATACACATTCGCCAAACCACTGCCACGTTCGGATCATCCTTCTACTTCTCCACCAGCACCGGATTAGATAGCCAATCTAGGTAAAGAACTTCCATGATAAATCCTGCAGCTAGAAACCAAGCTATCTCATCCCTGATGACTTTCCTCCTATCTTCGGCGAAGCGGCAGAGAGGTTGCTTCACTGCTTAGCTCCGGGTCTCACATTCAAAGAGTGCTCGGCTAACTCCCTCGGAACACCTTGCAAGTCTTGTGTGGACCAAGCAAAAATGTCCCGATTCTCATGGAGGAAGCTGACGAGCTCGCTTTCCTATTTATCACTTAACCCGGCACCAATTATTACGGTGCGCTCCGGGAACATGTCATCAACAGGAACCTTCTTGGTATCTTTCGTGGCCTGGAAGGAGACACTTCCATGCGGGTTACTCAGCGCCGGCATATACTGCTGCGCGGACTGAGCCAATGCCGCCACCTCTTGAATTTTCCTTTTTTCCTGCGCAATCACAAGTGACTCGGCTAAGTTAGACCCGGCCGACGCACACTCCATGGAACGTCGGAAATCCCCAGCAATGGTAATCACCCCGTTTGGTCCGGGCAACTTCATCTTCAAGTAACTAATATGACAGCTCGCCATGAACTTGTTCAGCGCTAGCCTTCCGAGTAACGCGTGGTACACACTTTCTAAGTTCACCACCTCGAACTCCAAATTTTCGATTCGGTAGTTATCCCTCATGCCGAACAATACGTCAACCCGGACCTTGCCTATAGGCTCACAAGAAATGCCGGGCACAATACCATGGAAAGTTTTCCTCGTGGCCTATAGCATGTTCTCCGAGATACCCAACTTGCGCATTGTGTCCGCATACATGATGTTAATGCTACTGCCATTGTCGATCAGTACCTTTGAGAACCTTACGTTAATGCTAGGTCCAATGAATGTCGGATCCAGCACCAACGCATACGAACCAGGGCTTGGCATAAGCTTGGGATGATCCTTGATGCTCCAGGTGATTTCTTGGTCAGACCAAGGCATATACCTAGTCACTGCAGGCATCACTGCATTCACCTCCATATGTCGGCGTTGCATGCTCTTTCTATCTGTTTCCTCAGTGGTGAACACACAATAGCTCTGATGATGCTCTCTGTACTCATTTCTCCCCTCATTTCCGGGGTACCTCTGATCCGGCTGATGCTGATTTTCCACCTGATGCACCACATCCCTTATCTCATTGTTATCATACCTCGGCGGAGGGGGAGACAACATTAGTTGTTGTGTGTTCGCTCCGGAGAGCAATTGCTGCCGGGGTAACTCCTGCCGAGGCTGATCATTACGGGGTGCCTGAGCATTCCCCGAACCACCTTGTTCAATCTTGCGCATCCACTCACATTGCCTCGTCGTATGACCCGCTGGGTTACTCGGATTTGGCGTGTGAAAATTACACGGCTGGTCCAACATCGACTCGTAAGTATACCTCGGACGGTCCTTCTTTTCTTGCCACTGTTTCTTTTGCTCTGGCGTCCAAGTTTTCTTGCCATCGTTTCTCGGAGTCCATTGCCCTCCAGTTTTCTGGCGCTGACTGCCCCTGCTCCGGGTTGATCTTGATTCACAGCTGCAACTTGTTGCGAACCGTATCGATGATCCGGTCTATCATCTCTTCCTTTTCCTCTGTAGTCATTCCTCCGGGATGATCCGGCTCCATCCCTCTGGTAGTACTCATCGTTTGACTCGTTTGATACGAGCCTAGGTTGAGTCGGATCACCCAAAGCATACGAATCTGCAATCCGGATCATCTCTGCCAACATAGTTGGCATTTTCCTTTGCAACTTCTGCCACAGCTCGCTTGCATATCTGCACCCTTGCGCAAACCATGCTATGGCCTGTGATTCTATCACGCCCTCACATGAGTTTCTCACGGTACACCACCGGGTTAAAAACTCCTGATCCGTCTCATTTGGTCTTTGCTTGCACATAGCTAGGGTTTGCGGCCTATTTGGCCTCTGATACGTACTCGAGAAATTGCTGATGAACATTTCCTCAAAATCTATCCAGCAGTTAATGCTTCCGGGTGGCAAATTGTTCAGCCATACCCTTGCTGGCCCCTCCAACATCTGGGGTACGTATCGTACAGCCCATCTCAAGTTGCCGGTGGCAATTTTCATAGCTGTAGCATAATTTATCAGCCAATCCTCCGGCTTTGTACTGCCGTCATACGTCTTTGTGCCCCTGGGTAACTGGAAGTTGGGTACCGGTGGCTCCTTCATGATCCGGGGTCCAAAACACGCTGGACCGGTGGACCTTGACATTCAATTTGTTCCGACCTATATAGTCGATCCAGTTTCAACCTGGCATCGTCCGGCATCAAATCCTTGCTTCCCAATCTTGACCCTATCACATGATAGTCCGGCCTTGGGTATCCTGCGTTCACCATCTTCGAATCTCCATCGTTATACCTGTCTTGCTCTCGTGTTGCGCCTTTCTGTTGCATACCTCGGCCGGCACTTTGCTCTTGCCTTGGTATATTCCGCTGATGTGGTTGTCCTGCTCCTGCCGAGTTTCGCTGTCCGGCATTGCTGTTGACGGCGTTCCCTTGACCGGCATTGCCTTGGTCGCGGTTACCTCGGCCAGCTTCACCTCAGCTCACACTCCGTCGATCATCATTTTTCTGTGCTTCTTTTCCTTTCCCTACCCGCGCTGGGTCATACGGGACGATCTGTTTGTTTCGTCTGGCCGAGGTTTCTACCTCCTCTCTCCTTGGACCACCATGAGGAGACGATGTGGCTCCAGCGGATTTCTTCGGGTTACCCATCGCCGAATGGACGATCTTGGAGGCTCCAACTCTCTCCGGTTAGCTCTGAGTAGTTCTTCGTTTTGTCTGTTCGCGATCCGAACCAGCTCGTTAACCCTATCTTGTTGTCTTTGCCGAGCCTCACCCACTAGACCCTCTAACTCAGATGCAGCTGCATCCGTTGATCTGAGGTTCTTTGCCGGGTACTATACCTCGGCAGCCCCACGGACAAACAGTTTTCTCATTCCTCAATCCCAGTATCACCTTCTCTGTTCATTTTGCTCATGAGATTTCTCCCCTTTACTTTTACAGCATCAACTTTGTTTGCCTTTGCGTACTTAGGCAGCGTCATGTTCAACGACTGCTGAGCCGCGGCTATCTTTTTTGCACCCTCTTGTAGTTTTTGCCTAGTTTCTTCTAGCTCGGCCTGCGCCTGAGCCGGATCTACTGCTGCTACCACAGGGTTTGCCAAGCTATCCATCGCTTCCCTCAACACATTCTCCGGCCTCTCTAGTGGAGGACCCCTACCTTTCCTCGGTGCCTTAGGCGTTACCTCCGGATCTGGCGCCAGATCATTGCTTGCGCCCGCACCAGGCGCAGTCATCATCACCTCTGCGTGGTATGGGGAGCGAACGACATGCGCCCCGCGAACCACAGTGAGGGGTGGGTCCCCTGCCTCGACGACATGGCACAGATGAACACACGACACGTCAATAGCAACGTAGACCTTGTGCGCACCGAGCTTGACGAAGAGGCCATTGCGTGGAAGTGGGCGCGTGCCGAAGCAGCCAGCGTTGTCGTTGACGAAGTCCAGCGCTCCAAAGCGCTGAACGAGCCTGGAGACGATGCGTTCGCCGGTGCCGATGAAGTTTCCCGTCCGGATCTTGACCCCTGCTAGCGCCGCTAGCCCCACGGTGGGCGCCAACTGTCGTGGTGGTGTCACGGCAGATGCCATGGATAGGCTAAAGGTGGGGACTAATACACGCTAGGGGAATCCAGGGAGGGATAGTGAAGTGATTCTTCACATAGAAGTTTGTATTTGCTTTGCTTCCAAGATTACAAGTGCTCCTAGAGCTGTATTGGCGAGAGGAGGAAGAAGGTGCTCTCTTACTCTCACGCACAGATCACACTTAAAACCCTAGCCAAATCAGAATAGCGGAACCCCTTCTACTGAGAACCTAGCCCTCCTTATATAGAGGGAGCTAGGTCTCTGTTTAGGGCATACGTGGAGGCATATTCCTAATAATATGCCTCCTCCCAAAGTAGTAAGCCGACTGGGGTGCTTTTTCCCCCGCGTCACACATGCAGAGGCTACATGAGCCTCTGCGGCGCCCGCGTCAGCCGACATGGGCGTCGTCACCCTTGTCGGCCACGCCCCGGTGGTCCTGCCCTTGTCTGCTTCGCTCAGGTAGTGCGTACCGGGGCTTCTTTTGACCAGCGAGATTCCTTCCTTGTCCTAGAAGCTTGACGTGACCCGGATCATAGTTGATCCGGCCACATCCGTTCCTGCATATAAGTAAAACATGCATTTCCGACTTACTACTTAAGTCGGATGAGACTTAGTTAGGCGAACGCCCCCTGGTCCGGGTTACCCCGTGATTCGGCCTGCCTTGAGGTGACCTGGCCAGCATCCGCTTTGGCCTTGCCGAACCTCGGCTAACTCGGCCTTTATACCCCGGCGTGACCTTACCCGGGGGTATCCCCCCAACAGCGGGCTTACACCGGCAAGAAGGATCCAATAAGAATTTCACCGGATGATCTTGCCATCAAGATCTATGAGAAGAGGGTTCAAAACTTTACCATGCTTACCAAGAAAATCCCAATTCCTTTAGATTGTCGCCTGGAGCCCTTCAGGAAGAAGAACCGTCTCCCAGCCATAAGTTCCCATTGATTTCCTCTTTGTTCTTCATATCGATGTACTCTGTTGCTTATGATTTCCCTTCTTTCTGTTTTTTCATGGTGTAGGATTATGACCATCTCTCTGCACTTCCTCCTCTACCTGAAAGTGTTGAGCTCATAGCCAACCCCTCTTTATTCGAAGGATTTCCCGTGGCTAGGACTGCTACTGATGAATAAATGGAGGCGTCTATTGCTGAATCTTCGTTGCATACTCAGTCCATTGCTTTGGCTCATTCTAAAGATTTTTGAGTGGCGCCTGCCATCGAAAAAGGAAGCGCACTAATGTGACAGAAACAATCAAAGACTCGGATGATTCCACTGGCCCAAAGCTGCTTCATGCTGTTCCCATTTCGTCGGATCTGCCACAAATGAATTTATTCCGCTTTATGTAGGAAGTTTCTTCGTAAGTGCTACTTGTCCCTTCCTATTTCTTGCAGATGGTAGATTCACAGTGTTTTTTATTTTGTTTCTGTAGTGGTGACGAAGAAGAATATCCTCCCATGTCTCACCTTGGTACTTCTACTGCTCCTCCTCCGGTCAAGTCGCCTGAACCATCAGCGGATCCAAACAAAACGCATGCATCTCCTGCGTGAAATATGATCTAGAAAGATATTTCCATTCTATCGAAGCCGCCACCGCAGAAAATAAGAAAACTCATGGATAAAGGTGTGGTAATATCTGAAAATCCCACCGAGGTTGACATGTGATACATTGCAAATGTATCTATAATTTTTGATGTTCCATGCTTGGTTTTATCTACATTCTTATGTTTTGTCCACACTTTGGAGTACTTTTCATATGATTTCTTGGACTAACCTATTAACAAGAGCCACAGTGCCAGTTGCATGTTTTCTACTGTTTTTGGTTCCAGGAAAGTCAGAAAATCAATATTCTCGGAATTGGACGGGACAAAAGCCAAAGTTCCTATTTTATCGGAAGACTCACGGAGCCCGAAGTAGAGACGGAGGAGGGCTAGGGCCTGGCCACACCATATGGTGGCGCGGGCTAGCCCTGGCCGCGCCACCAGGTGGTGTGGGCCCCCTGGCACTCCACCGACCTTGCCTCTTCGCCTATAAGAAGCCTCCCGATGCATAAACCCTGAATCATCAAGCCTCCAGCCACGAAAAGTTCCGCAGCGCCAAAAAGGAGATTCGGGGGACAGAAAGTCTCTGTTCCGGCACCCTGCCGGGATGGGGAAGTGCCCCCGAAGCCATCTCCATCGATCTCCACCACCATCTCCATCACCGTTGCTGATTCCCATGATGAGGAGGGAGTAGTTCTTCCTCGAGGCTAAGGGTTCTACCGGTAGCTATGTGTTCATCTCTCTCTCTATGCATGATCTTGTTGTGATCATGAGCTTTGTAATCAAGTAGATCTACCTTGATACTCAAGTGCTTAATAGATCTCTGCTCTCCCCATGTGTGTGAAAGTGACAGCGTGCTCACCATGGTGGCACTTAGACTAGAGATTACAAATACTTGTTATGAGTTATATTTGGAGTTGGATGTTTCTATGAAATTGTGGTGTTTGTTGGACTCATCTAGTACTCAAGGTGACAGTGTGGGGTTTTCTAGATGGGAAAGGCTTACTTTCAGGTGTGCTGTTATAGCCCTACCATTGATTAGAGTGTCCAACCGGAGAGTAGTTGAGATTAGTATCATAAAGAGAAGATATTTATATGAGAGTGTTCACTAGTGAAAGTATGATCCCTAGGCCTTGTTTCTAAGCATTGATACACCGTTTGCTACTAGATCTGTTACATGTTTGGTTGCTTTCATCTTTATTTCAGTTTGCCTTTAGTCTTTTCCACGCCATCAAGTTATTTTCTAGCACCGTTACCACTTATAATTATCCATACCACTTGTATTTCACTATCTCTTTGCCGAACTAGTGCACCTATACACCTGACAAGTGTATTGGGTGTGTTGGGGACACAAGAGACTTCTTGTATCTTGATTGCAGGGTTGCTTGAGAGGGGATACCTTTGACCACTTCCTCCCTTAGTTCGATAAACCTTGGGTGATCCACTTAAGGGAAAACTTGCTGCTGTTCTACAAACCTCTGCACTTGGAGGCCCAACAACTGTCTACAAGAATAGAAGTGCATATACATCAAGCTATTTTCTAGCGCCGTTGCCGGGGAGGTAAGGTAAAAGGTATTCACACCGGAGGATTAAAGAAGAAGAACCTCCCACGGCAAACGCCTATTTTCTGGCGCTGTTGCCGGGGAGGTAAGGTAAAAGGTACTCACATCCTCCGGTGTGAGTACTCAAAGTTATTTCCTTTAGATTCTGCAATTATATCTTTTTGTTTCTTGTTTTCACTAGTTAGGCTTAATGGAAAACAAAAAAAATTAGAGAGCTTTATAACATTTATCTTGAGTTAGGACATGAAGTGTTTGAAGAGAAAATTAAAACACCTATGGAACTTTATTTGCATGCTAATAGCAATGTTGTTAGTATGAATTCTTTGGACACCATTATTGCTAATGCTATGAAAAAGTCTACGCTTGGGGAAGCTAGTTTTGATGAAAATGATCTTTTTAGTCCCCCAAGCACGGAGGAGAAAATTTACTTTGATGATACTATACCTCCAATATATGATGATTACAATGATGAATATGATATTTTCAGTCCACGTACTATTGAGGAGAAAATTAATTATGATTACAATATGCCTTCTATATTTGATGATTATGGTGATGAGAATAATAATGATAGCTATTTTGTTCAATTTGCTCCCACTATGATTAATAAGAATAACTATTCTTATAGGGAGAGTAATAATTGTTTTATGCATGTGGCTCATGATAAGAATGTTTTATGTGATAGTTATATTGTTAATTTTATTCATGATGCTACTGAAAGTTATTATGAGAGAGGGAAACATGGTTTTATACATATCATTAATATTAAGTTTCCCCTCTTTATGTTGAAAGTCTTAAAGCTGCACTTGTTTTGTTTTCCTATGCTTGTTGCTTTGTGCTTTCATGACTTTTTTCTTTACAAGATTCCTATGCATAGGAAGTGGGTTAGACTTAAATGTGTTTTGAATTTGCTTCTTGATGCTCTTTTTTACTTAAATTCATATTTCTTATGTGAGCATCTTCTCAAACGATCATGCCTAACTTAAAGGCGTTAAAGAAAAGTACTTATTGGGAGATAACCCAAAAGTTTTAGATGAGTCTGGGAAGTTATTAATTCTTTAATGTAATAACCGCTCCTTATCCTTTTTATTTGCTTTTTGTGCCAAGAGTAACCTCTAATGAGAGGGAAGTAATGCTTGGGAAAGTTGCTGTCCCGAAACAGATTTTTGTGCTTCACCGTAACAATTGGTGAGAGAGCTCTGTATGTCGGATTGAGCTGTAATTGTTTGTGCTTCTGCCCCAGGTTGTTATATAACTTTATTTAGTTCAACACTTTTTTGTTTGAGCAACATACAGTCTTCGAAAATATTCGTCTTTACCTGCTGGTCTGTTTTAACAGATTTCTGCCATTTTCTGCATTTGCTTCTTGTTGGTTCCTTCTTGAGTTCTTTTGGGGAATTGAGCTTTTTGAGGGAAGTGCTACAATAGCTAGTGTTCTAATGGAAGTTTATTTGGTGTTAGAACTTAACCTAAAGACTTATTATCTTGAGTGCACTAATGTTGCTAATAAAGATTGTGTGAAGTTTTGTATGAAGGAAAAATTTCAGGTGTATGGAAGGAATGAGTAATGAGATGAAGGATGGACTAAAGCTCAAGCTTGGGGATGCCACGCCTGTCACCCCAAGAAATATCCAAGAAGTACAAGCGTCAAAGCTTGGGGATGCCCAAGGCATCCCTTCTTCATCATTAAAAATCCCAGGTTTCTTCCAAACGCTTCATTTTTATTGTTTCATGCAGAGTTGTGTTTTTCTTAGAGCGTCTTCTTTTTTGTTTTTTGTTTTGGTTTTTAGTTTGCGTGGTTTTCTTAGTTTTCTGAATAAATATGTTGGACCACCTCTTTCATATATTGGCTTTCAAATAGTTTGGTTTGGTTTGTATTGGAAAAGAGTAGGAAAGTTCATGCTTAAGAGAGCTTGTTTTTGACTGTGGCCTATGCTCTGTCATGCCATGCTTGATATTGTTTTGGCTTTATGCTTAGTATTCTTTGCTGTATCATGACTTGTTATAAACAATTGAGATTGCTTAATGTTCCTTGGATGAATCATTCGTTGTTTTAGCATATTAAAGCATAGTATAGTGGTATTCTCCTTTGATGCTTTATTTGGGTTGACTGTCGCATGCTCACACCATGTTATGACTATCCCAAGTCACCATAGCCTTGATTATCCTTTAGTTTTCAACTTGTAGTATCACTTTATGCTTTGATCAATGATATTTTGTCGCTCTGCATGATTATGGCCATTATTGCTCTCTTAGTTTGTCGCTCTCAGTCTTTTGCTAGCCTCCACAACAAGTATGAGTTCCACTCATGCATCCAACTCCTTAAACCAAGTTATTCCAAAGAGTCCACCATACCTACCTACTAGCTTATGCTATTCCAAGTATATTCATGCTTTTGTTTACCTTCCAAATTAAACTTGTTATGAGAAAACTAGTGATTAAAGCTCTCATGAACTTGATGGCACAATTTACTTTACTTTCCCTTAATAAACTTGAACCATTGTGTCTTCTATGTTGTATATGCTTGCACTTATTTGTCGGGCGTTAGCAGAACCATGCTTTCATGGGGAACACTTTCAACATTTCACTTGGTACTTGTACCTAGTTGATATCATGCTCTTTTGTATATGGATGTCGTCGCTGTGAAATGAAAGGGGAGCTTGTAAGTCCATGGAGTTATGTATATGTGTTAGAGAAACGCTTGGGCCGCTGGTCTAATCCATCATGACATGGTGGAAACCTGCAGCGTAACCATCATGAGCTGTCTATGAAGCATTCTTCTTATAAAAAAGAGTCCTATATTGAGAAAAAAGAGAAAAGAAAAAAAAAGATACTATGAAAAGAGGAAAGAGAGAAAAAAGCACCATATTCCCATGGTAAATAAGAAAAATGCTGAGATGCTCGTTGTCTGCTTGCCTTGTCATTTTGATATGGGGATTCTTCCGTATCATCGGGCAAGGGGTACCCCGTTGGCGGTTCTCTATGATACACATGTACTTATGATGGCAAGAACTTACCGGTGACTAAACTTGAGTAGCATGAGGAGCGGCCCTCGTATACAAGGGACATGATATTTCTGACTTATACTTCATCAAGCATGTACACCATAGTTTGTTCACTTTAACCTTAATCACTTCAAGATGCTTATGATAGGGGCAATGAGAGCTGAAAGCTATAAGTGCCATAATTTTTGGACGCTTTTTATGAGACTTGAATCCCTACTTCCTTTTACAAAAGGCCCTTCTTCCACCATTATATTAAGTCTCCACCTTCTATCTTTATGCACCTACTTTGAGAGCATAGTGACCATTCTTAGTTCTATGTGCATTGTCCCAAGACTAGTTGATTGATGCATAACTTGTTATTGCTTGTTTTAAACTATTGTATCTAGTCACTCTTATGAACTTTGAAGGTGTCCTATGCATTTATATTTGCTACTCTATTGAGGGACAAGCTAAATACTATTATGCTATGTTTTCTTTATGTGAAACAAACAAACGTCTTGCAAAGCATTATTATTCATGAATCTTTTGTTTGTGCCTTTTCATGTTGCAACATAGTTTCTTTGTATTATTGCTAGAACTTTGTCTTTCATGCTATGATTGAAGTACTGTGATCCCAGCTTTGAATGTTTTGCAAATACTTTGATGAAGTCTTTGATGGTGCATGTCACCTCAAAAATTATTCTTTCTTTTTATCACTTACCTACTCGAGGACGAGCAGGAGTTAAGCTTGGGGATGTTGATACATTGCAAATGTATCTATAATTTTTGATGTTCCATGCTTGGTTTTATCTACTTTCTTATGTTTTGTCCACACTTAGGAGTACTTTTCATATGTTTTCTTGGACTAACCTATTAACAAGAGCCACAGTGCCAGTTGCATGTTTTCTGCTATTTTTGGTTCCAGGAAAGTCAGAAAATCAATATTCTCGGAATTGGACGGGACAAAAGCCAAAGTTCCTATTTTACCGAAAGACTCACGGAGCCCAAAGCAGAGACAGAGGAGGGCCAGGGCCTGGCCACACCATATGGTGGCGCGGGCTAGCCCTGGCCGCGCCACCAGGTGGTGTGGGCCCCCTGGCACTCCATCGACCTTGTCTCTTCGCCTATAAGAAGCCTCCCGATGCATAAACCCTGAATCATCAAGCCTCCAGCCACGAAAATTTCCGCAGCACCGAAAAGGAGATTCGGGGGACAGAAAGTCTCTGTTCCGGCACCCTGCCGGGACGGGGAAGTGCCCCCGGAGCCATCTCCATCGATCTCCACCACCATATCCATCACCGTTGCTGATTCCCATGATGAGGAGGGAGTAGTTCTTCCTCGAGGCTAAGGGTTCTACCGGTAGCTATGTGTTCATCTCTCTCTCTATGCATGATCTTGTTGTGATCATGAGCTTTGTAATCAAGTAGATCTACCTTGCTACTCAAGTGCTTAATAGATCTCTGCTCTCCCCATGTGTGTGAAAGTGACAGCGTGCTCACCAGGGTGGCACTTAGGCAAGAGATTACAAATACTTGTTATGAGTTATATTTGGATTTGGATGTTTCTATGAAATTGTGGTGTTTGTTGGACTCATCTAGTACTCAAGGTGAAAGTGTGGGGTTTTCTAGATGGGAAAGGCTTACTTTGAGGTGTGCTGTTATAGCCCTACCATCGATTAGAGTGTCCAACCGGAGAGTAGTTGAGATTAGTATCATAAAGAGAAGATATTTATATGAGAGTGTTCACTAGTGAAAGTATGATCCCTAGGCCTTGTTTCTAAGCATTGATACACCGTTTGCTACTAGATATGTTACATGTTTGCTTGCTTCCATCTTTATTTCAGTTTGCCTTTAGTCTTTTCCACGCCATCAAGTTATTTTCTAGCACCGTTACCACTTATAATTATCCATACCACTTGTATTTCACCATCTCTTCACCGAACTAGTGCACCTATACACCTGACAAGTGTATTGGGTGTGTTGGGGACACAAGAGACTTCTTATATCTTGATTGCAGGGTTGCTTGAGAGGGGATACCTTTGACCACTTCCTCCCTAAGTTCGATAAACCTTGGGTGATCCACTTAAGGGAAAACTTGCTGCTATTCTACAAACCTCTGCACTTGGAGGCCCAACAACTGTCTACAAGAATAGAAGTGCGTAGACATCAACATGCAGTATGTAAGTATTTCTTGCAGGTGTTATTTGTTGTGGCTTATCCTCCTTTTTATTTTTCGGACTTCCTGTTCTTTGCATTGACAACTGCTGATGCGTGAGATAGTTGATATGGCCTCTCGCTTTATCAAGCTCCGCAATGAAGCTGAAGAATCCAAAGGTTTTGTTTCCAGCATCCCTTAAAGAAAATTTTCACCTTTTACTTCTATTAAATTTATGCACCGGTATGATTGTCCAGCCGCTGCCAAAGAGTCTGGGGCTATCCGGGACGAGGCAATAAAGCATACCGATGATTTGGAGGCCAAGCTGCGGGTTGCTAAGAAAGCTCTGGAGGAGGCCAAGCAGAAATCCAAGGCTGATGCCGAAGAGAGGGAGAAACACACAATTGCTCCTGCCGAACGAGATGAAAATCTTCGGAAGCGATTGGAGACCCTCAACACTTCTTTGAACCGTGAGTTTTCTGTCTTCAAAAGAAAGTTTGCATTTTGTTTATGATTTTCTCCTTTGATTCTTGATTCTATGAGTCTCTATATTGTAGAGCTTACTGGATAGAATTCAGTGTTGGTCGAGGATAAGAGGGTTAAACCTTTATCGAATGCTATTGGTACTTTAGAAGCCAACAATGTTCGTGGGCTTAATCTTCTTGTCTATTCACGTCGCGCTTCCAAGAGCCTGCATGCAGAGATTTTTCCGACCAAGGAGGTGCCGGAAGATTTGAACGACCTTGCTGCTGTCTTTGGCGCTGATCCAAGCCCGCTGGTTGGCTATAGTGTGACGCGGTCAAAGAGTGGTGCTGAAACTTCTATGGCCCTGGCAATGGCACACGGCGAGAAGGTCGACTGGCAAAAGGTTTAGCTCCTCCGTTCCAGTCACCAACGATGGACAAGCAGTTGATTTAAAACCTTTTATTAAGAAGGCCAAGAAGTATCCCGATGACTGCAAGTGCACAGATTGTTTGTAGCTAGTTTCGAAATGAAGATATCGATCCCATAGGGAGTAAGAGTCTGAAGTCTAATAACTCTTTCAACTAAATACTAAAATAATAATGCTAAATAACGTTCTAAGTAACAAGATAAAATGCGAGTTTTGTCTAAAAGATATTTTTGGGCTTTCAAATAAGAGAACAATAATAAACTAAAGTTTTAAGTAAACAAGAGCATGGAAGTATGATTACGAAAGTCTGCAAGATGATGGAAATAGTTTTTAGGGAGTAGTGGATCCATCACTAGTAATTAGAAAGAGTGATCAAAATTATTATAATGAATAAGACCATTTATGATATGTGTGGGAGGAGCTCTATATATGGACGAATAGGCAACAACCACTACACACATCATCCGTCATAACCACAGTAGACAGCAATCGACATTAATCGAATTAATGTGCTATTAAGGGACTTTACCCCGTAGGATGTATCCCATGGCATGGACAATGTTCCGTGAGTTCTCATCGGTTCCCAAGTTGATACGTAAGGAATGACAACAACTTTATAGTCACCGTAAGTGCTATCATCCCTCCGTCTACCAACAAGTAGTTCCCTCCATCTAGTTCTCAGTGAGGTAAATATTGAGTGGCGCGCTTCACCCAACATCAAGATGAAGGAAATCTAACACAGACACATAATGAACAATATCACATAATAATCTTTATCTCAATTCAATCTCATACTAGGGTTTCTCCATATCCCCAAGAACAAACTACTCACACATGAAGGCAATCAACATCATGGATAGAATATGGATGAAGTATGATGATACAATTGAAGACAAGTGCACATCCAAGATTCAATCTAGAATTACAACAAGTCACCAAAGGGGATCGGTGATGGAGATGTTGTTGATGAAGCTGCCGATGTAGATCGATGTGCAGGCCTTCAAGATCCTAGTCCCTTCTCCTCTTTTGTGATGGTGTAGATCAGATTGGAGGCGGCTATGGCGGTGGCACGGCGGCAGGGCTCCGCCGTGGTGGAGGATATGTCTTGGTGGCTCTCTCTTGGGTCCTCCCTCCTTTATATAGGCCTTAGGGTGCCCTAGGGTTCCCCCAATACCGTCATATGACTTAGGGAAGGTTTTGGAGCTTCTGGAGGGCGAAATCCCGTCATTTGTGACCTTTTTGGCAATTATACAGCGGGAGATATACGGTTGGAATTTTTGCTCCTGCCGTATAGTTGGTCGTTAAACCTTCAATACACTTTAGTATTTTGGTCGTCATTTCTTCATACGAACTCTATTTTGGATGTTCTTGGGCTTGTTGAGTTCGTCTCATCGAGGGATAAAACCCTATGGTCTTGGATATTTATTTTGGTAAGTTGGAAAATTCACTTTTCCAACACCTCAAATGGCTAAGTCTGGTCCCTGTAGCTCCTCCATACTGTGCTCTCTTTGTTCCTGTTGCCTTTGTTTTATCCATAATCATCATCAACACCTACACACATGTCACAGACAAGGAAGAGGGATACAATTCTACCTAAACTAATAAATGTGCAAAGCTCATATGAAAGTAAATGAGAACTAGAAGTCATGCATATAAGGCATAGCTATAGCTGGAAGAAACATGATATGAGAGATAAATGACACATTTTGTATTGCTAAATGAGGTGGTATTTCAGAGCCATCATATTCTCGGTTGCGCTTGGGCATAGGCGCAGGGCCAAAAATATCCAATGCCCAATCTTCGGCCGGCGCTCCTTCGGCGAGTGCCGCCCCAGTCGTTCCTTCTTCGGCTGACACCCCATCTGCCAGCGCCACCTTGTCTGTGGAGAAAGCTGCCCCATAGTTTTAGTTTCTAGTTGTAGGGGTCTCTTGTTTTTAATTTTCCTTGTAATGAACTTTGCTCCTCTTGTTTAGTCACTCCTTTAGTCAGGAAAGATCTGGTGAATCTGTTTATTGTGCGTGCCAATTGCCCCTTGTGCACTGAGATTCCTGTATTTTTCATCTGCTCGTCTAGATACTCTATGACTCGGTGGCTCTGGCTAGGTCCACTCAGGTTTTGGATGCGCACCCATCTTCATCTAGGGTGGACGCATCCGAAACTGCCATTGTTTGCGTGATCGATCCACCATTATATGCAGAAAAGATTGAGAAGGTGAAGAATCTTGAGGGTAATCTTTGGATTTTCCAAGAAATGGTGGATGTATCTTAGTCAAATATGCGCAAGGATTTGGATCGTGAAGAGTATTTCTTAAAATAAATTTCCAAGGCGAGAGAAAAGATGTTATGTAAGTCTTCCGCGATACTTCTAAATATTTCTTTCTTAGTTATAGAAATTGACTTTCCTTCTTTATTGTAGGTATTTGATTGTGCGAGAGGGAGGAGACCCAACGTCTGTGAAACCGAATACATGCTCTGGTGACTACTTCCCAAGGTGCTGAGACTGATTTCTGGATTGATCATCGCCGTGCTTATTTGGTAGATTTGCTTCAAGATCACGTATCAGAGGTGGAGCAATTCGTCAAGTGCTACCGTAGGTCTCTAACTATTGTGTATAATGCTATGTTTCCTCGGGATCCTCAGCCTCAGAGCTTAGTCCGCTGTATCCATTGTTGCTTCGTCTTCTATTGTTGTTGCGCATGTCCATGTCTTCTTTGGGTGAATAGGCTCGCTTATTGTGTACCACGTATTCTCCATCGGCCAAGCGATTTGCCATGTCCGTCAGGTGTGAAATTGTTTTGGGCTTGACCTGTCCCATCTCTTCTACGAATTCTCGTCGGCGAAGGCTGTCGTTGAAGGCATCAATTGCCCTTTCGTCGGATATAGTCTCAGCCAAATTTTTGATGATGTTCCATAGCTGGATGAAGGATCGTATTGATTCTCCAGATTTCTGCTTGCATGCTCGCAATTTCTTCAAGGATGCATGTCGCTTGAACGTGGAGTGGAAATTTCGAATGAACTTGTCTTCAAGATCATTCCAGCTACTGATGGATTCTCTGGGTAACTGCCTTAACCAGGATCGGGCGGCACCACTTAGGTGCAGCTTTAGGCATTGCATTGCAGTGGCCTTGGAGCCACCCTGCAGTTTTACTATGGCCAGATAATCTACCAACCAAGCTTCGGGTTCCTGGATACCGTCATACTTCTGGCGGTCATGAGGGAGTTTGAAGTCCTTGGGTATTGGAGTCTTGCGAACCCGTCTGGTAAAGCAACTAGCTCCACATAGTTCATCCTCGTCCTCGCTTTCACTGTCGTAATCTCTTCGGCTGCTGCACTCTTCCTTGAATCTGTCGAGCCTGTGCTGCGTGATGTCGTCTCTTGCATCGTTTCGTGGTTCAGATCCCGAAAAGTGCACCCAATGTGGCGACCACGATCGTTGGGTGTGCCCCACCTACCGAGGGCTGCTGCGACAGCGTGGGGATCTATCGGGTTGTTGCGTGATTCCTTGTTCCGCTTGACCAAGGTATGCACCCACCATACCGAGGTTCATAAGAGCCGAGTGATGGAGAGCTGCACGGGGATTGTTGGGTGCAGGTTGAGTTGTGATCAGATATGTTTGTGCATCTAAAATTGTGGCTTGAGCTGTTTTTGCTTTGATGTGTCCTGTTTGATCTACTGACATAAACAATAGATCAAGGTCTTGGGTCAGCTCATTTCTTTCGGCTTCGGGGATGTTCTGCAGTCGTGAGGCTCCTCTTCTTGGTTGTGCTTCTCTAGTTACATTGCCTGATCCTCGGGTAGAACTTAGGTGAGCCCGCCGAAGACTAGATTCGCCGGCTAGCCTTTTTCACTTGTCGAGTTGCCTCTGCATCCTTAGTAGATCCCTTTTCTTGTGATGGAGCAGGTATTGTTAGTCCATTAGTTCTTCGCGTGTGGCATCAACCGGCATTGGGACTGCACCTGATATTACATCCCTTGCTTTTTGCCATGTTTCGGGTGGTAATCGGAGGGTTTGCCACTCGCCTCTACGTGTTTCTCCCCCTCTTTGGATTGTGCGATTGTTTGTTGAATCTCCTTCGTTTCCATGATCTTCTGCATTTTCATCTGACAAAATATCATGGGGGTCGAGGATAGGGTTATTGTTGGAGTCACGCTGTGCTGAGGCTTCCCCGATGATTACACACACTTGGTGGTGCGTTATATATGAACTAGTGATGTCATCGTCGGATCCGAGGGATACACTGTTCTAGGGATCAGTGAAGTCCAGCAGTTTATGTTCTAGGTAGATTTTGGCCATCCTAATTCCGAATTCGATACTTTCGTCGCTTTATTCGTGTTCAGGGTTTGCTGGGCTCGATCCACATGGTGGAGTTACCTAAGAGTCTCATCCGAGGGAGATATCATCGTAGAGACCATCAAGATCCCCAAACCTACTGCGACTTCAGGGTTTTCTTCGTCTTTCTCTGGCTGGAGTGTGACCTCTGCAGATGATCCGATAGAAGATGCGGGTATCGCTGTAGAGGTAGTTTTTTCGACCGAAGGTCCCGATGAAATTGGATCCGAGAGGCGTGGTTCTTCAGGTTCTTCCACCTAAAAGTGGAAACTTCTGATGATGAGATCGGGACCGAGACAGGGTGGGCGGGCGTGGTGCCACTTCCGTCGAATTGTTGCTTGATGAAAAGGGGTCCACCGAATCCATGACTCCAGTGTTCAGATTTCCCACAGCCGGCACAAATTGATGAGGGATAACCTCAGCAATCCCCATGGTTATGGACTTAGGGTTTCGAGGAAAAGAGAACGCTGGGGATTTTGTCGGATGTTAGACAAACAAGGGAGTCGAAGTCATTTGATTATCGATGGACAATGCGATTATATATTGCTTGGGAGTTTTTGGTACCTCTCCGCTGGCTCCTCCCAGCCTATATATAATAGGCTGGGTCCCGGAGCCATATAAGGATAGGTTACATATTCATGATTACAACACCAACACAATGTCAGTTTCTATTTCCTTATCTAGCTAAACTAAGACTTCCATCGGATGCTTATTGGGCCTTTCTTCTTTTGTCTTCATGGGCCGTGAGCCTTTATGTGGCTAGGGTAACTAAATATAAACACTCGATTAATCATACCCATGTCAAATAGTGAGGCCCCACCGTATGCATCAAGGTGTTGAGGAACTCGAGTGTCAAGCGACGGTACATGGCGACATCCTAAAAGAAAAAGTCATACAAACCAACATTGCTGCAAAGTAAATCGAAATCAGCATGAATGCCAAGTTGGTTTAGGATATACGGACACACCCACTTGGTGGACTTGATTTCTCAGAGCTTGAGATGGTTGAAACGGTTTAGCTGAAACTCCTCGGTGAACTCGATACCAAGCGACTCAGGGGTCAACATATTAACGGGTGGTGCAGAAGGTTCCGCAACCATTACACGTGTACGGATCCTCGTGTTCATCTAAAACAAAACAAAACAAAATAAATAAAGATTGCTAATAAAAGATTTTCATCCAATAGAAACATAGCATACACGATCCTATACACTAGTTACAAAAGAAACTGCTCTAAAACAACACTAAGCTAGTTCAATATCAAGATTAGATCAAGAACAAGCCCTAAGTCTAGATTGACAATGATGAAGGATTGATGAAGATTTGGCAAAAAATAAGTTGAAGATCGGAGGAGAATCATACCTTAGATCAATTGAGTGCGAGAAATCGAAGAAAGATTGAGTAAATTTGAAGATCCAATGGAGGTGGTTTGGAGTTTGGAGGAACAAAAAAGAGAAAGATTTGTTTTGGGGATTTTTAGGTTACCTCCTCGTGGTGTTTATGGTGGCCACGTACATGGTACGGGCGGGTGGTACGACCGGAGCCTGCCCGTACTGTGTGACATACCTTGGGGTGAAGACTCCCTTCCTGTGATGCACTTGGTACATGCACGCGGTATGTTCGCGCGCGCTAGAACTGCTGGTCGTTATTTATTCGGTGCCTTTGCTTAAAATCTGATAGTTTGCTCGAGGGTACGTGATACATTGCAAATGTATCTATAATTTTTGATATTCCATGCTTGGTTTTATCTACTTTCTTATGTTTTGTTCCAACTTTGGAGTACTTTTCATATGATTTCTTGGACTAACCTATTAACAAGATGCCACAGTGCCAGTTGCCTGTTTTCTGCTATTTTTCGTTCCAGAAAGTCAGAAAATGAATATTCTCGGAATTGGACGGGACAAAAGCCAAAGTTCCTATTTTACTGGAAGACTCACGTAGCCAGAATACGAGACGGAGGAGGGCTAGGGCCTGGCCACAACCCCCCAGGCGCGGGTCACCCCAGGCCGCGCCAGGGCATGGTGTGGGCCCCCCTGGCACCCCCTCGGTCTCCCCTCTCGCCTATAAGAGCCTCCCGATACCAAAACCCTAAATCATCAAGCCTCCAGCCACAAAAATTTCCATAGCGCCGTGATGTCTACGCACTTCTATTCTTGTAGACAGTTGTTGGGCCTCCAAGTGCAGAGGTTTGTAGAACAGTAGCAAGTTTTCCCTCAAGTGGATCACCCAAGGTTTATCGAACTCAGGGAGGAAGTGGTCAAAGGTATCCCCTCTCAAGCAACCTTGCAATCAAGATATAAGAAGTCTCTTGTGTCCCCAACACACCCAATACACTTGTCAGGTGTATAGGTGCACTAGTTCGGCGAAGAGATAGTGAAACACAAGTGGGATGGATAAATATAAGTGGTAACGGTGATAGAAAATAACTTGATGGCATGGAAAAGACTAAAGGCAAACTGAAATAAAGATGAAAGCAACCAAACATGTAACAGATCTAGTAGCAAACGGTGTTTCAATGCTTAGAAACAAGGCCTAGGGATCATACTTTCACTAGTGAACACTCTCATATAAATATCGTCTCTTTATGATACTACTCTTAACTACTCTCCGGTTGAACACTCTAATCGATGGTAGGGCTATAACAGCACACCTCGAAGTTCATCTTTCCCATCTAGAAAACCCCACACTGTCACCTTGAGTACTAGATGAGTCCAACAAACACCACAATTTCATAAAGACATCCAACTCCAAATATAACTCATAACAAGTATTTGTAATCTCTCGCCTAAGTGCCACCATGGTGAGCACGCTGTCACTTTCACACACATGGGGAGAACAGAGATCTAATAAAGCACTTGAGTAGCAAGGTATATCTACTTGATTACAAAGCTCATGACCACAACAAGATCATGCATAGATAGAGAGATGAACACATAGCTACCGGTAGAACCCTTAGCCTCGAGATAGAACTACTCCCTCCTCATCATGGGAATCAGTAATGGTGATGGAGATGGTGGTGGAGATTGATGGAGATGGCTCCGGGGGCACTTCCCCGTCCAGGGAGGGTGCTGGAACAGAGACTTTCTGTCCCTCGAATCTCCCCTTCGGTGGTGGCGGCTGTAGAACTTTTCGTGGCTGGAGGCTTGACGATTTAGGGTTTTGGTGTCGAGAGGCTTCTTATAGGCCAGAGGGCAAGGTTGGTGGAGTGCCAGGGGGCCCACACCACCTGGTGGCATGGGTAGGGCTAGCCCATGTCTGGGGGGGGGGGGTGTGGCCAGGCCCTGGCCCTCCCCGTCTCGTATTCTGGCTCTGTGAGTCTTCCTGTAAAATAGGAACTTTGGCTTTTGTCCCGTCCAATTCCGAGAATATTGATTTTCTGACTTTCCTGGAACCAAAAACAGCAGAAACCAGGCAACTCGCACTGTGACACTTGTTAATAGGTTAGTCGAAGAAATCATATGAAAAGTACTCCAAAGTTGGAACAAAACACAAGAAAGTGGATAAAACCAAGCACGGAACATCAAAAATTACAGATACATTTGCAATGTATCACGCCACTGCCACCGAAGGGTAAATTCGGGGGACAGAAAGTCTCTATTCCGGCACCCTGCCGGGACGGGGAGGTGCCCCCGGAGCCATCTCCATCGATCTCCACCGCCATCTCCATCACCATTGCTGATTCCCATGATGTGGAGGGAGTAGTTCTCTCTCGAGGCTAAGGGTTCTACCGGTAGCTATGTGTTCATCTCTCTCTATGCATGATCTTATTGAGATCATGGGCTTGTAATCTATAGATCTATTCTTCTACTCAAGTGCTTTATTAGATCTCTGCTCTCCCCATGTGTGTGAAAGTGACAGCGTGCTCACCATGGTGGCACTTAGGCTAGAGATTACAAATACTTGTTATGAGTTATATTTGGAGTTGGGTGTCTCTATGAAATTGTGGTGTTTGTTGGAACCATCTAGTACTGAAGGTGACAGTGTGGGGTTATCTAGATGGGAAAGGCTTACTTTGAGGAGTGCTGTTATAGCCCTACCAACGATTAGAGTGTCCAACCGGAGAGTAGTTCAGAGTAGTATCATGAAGATAATATATTTATATGAGAGTGTTCACTAGTGAAAGTATGATCCCTAGGCCTTGTTTCTAAACATTGAAACATCGTTTGCTATTAGATCTGTTACATGTTTGCTTGCTTCCATCTTTATTTCAGTTTGCCTTTAGTCTCTTCCACGCCATCAAGCTATTTTCTATCACCGTTACCACTTATAATTATCCATACCACTTGTATTTCACTATCTCTTCGCCGAACTAGTGCACCTATACACCTGACAAGTGTATTGGGTGTGTTGGGGACACTCGAGACTTCTTGTATCTTGATTGCAGGGTTGCTTGAGAGGGGATACCTTTGACCACTTCCTCCCTGAGTTCGATAAACCTTGGGTGATCCACTTAAGGGAAATTTGCTTCTATTCTATAAACCTCTGCACTTGGAGGCCCAACAACTATCTACAAGAATAGAAGTGCATATACATCAAGCTATTTTCTAGCACCGTTGCCGGGGAGGTAAGGTAAAAGGTACTCACATCCTCCGGTGTGAGTGCTCGAAGTTATTTCCTTTAGATTCTGCAATTTTGTCTTTTTGTTTCTTGTTTTCACTAGTTAGGCTTAATGTAAAACAACAAAATTAGAGAGCTTTATAGTATTTATCTTGAGTTAGGACATGAAGTGTTTGAAGTGAAAATTAAAAAACCTATGGAACTTTATTTGCATGCTAATAGCAATGTTGTTAGTATGAATTCTTTGAACACCATTATTGCTAATGCTATGGAAAAGTATAAGCTTGGGGAAGCTAGTTCTTATGAAAATGATCTTTTTAGTTCCCCAGCTTTGGAAGATAGCTATTCTATTGCTTATGATGATACCAAACCTCCAATATATGATGATTACAATGATGAATATGATATTTTCAGTCCACCTACTATTGTGGAGGACATTAATTATGATTACAATATGACTCCTATATTTGATGATTATGGTGATGAAAAAATAATGATAGCTATTTTGTTGAATTTGCTCCCACCACAATTAATAAGAATGACTATGCTTATGTGGGGAGTAATAATTCTTTTATGCCTGTGGCTCATGATAAGAATGTTTTATGTGATAGTTATATTGTTAATTTTATTCATGATGCTACTGAAAGTTATTATGAGAGAGGGAAAAATGGTTTTATGCATCTCAATAATAATAAGTTTCCCCTCTTTATGTTGAAAGTCTTGAAGTTGCACTTGTTTTGCTTTCCTATGCTTGTTGCTTTGTGCTTTCATGACTTGTTTCTTTACAATATTCTTATACATAGGAAGTGGGTTAGACTTAAATGTGTTTTGAATTTGCTTTTTGATGCTCTCTTTTACTTCAATTCATATTTCTTATGTGAGCATCTTTTAAAACTATCATGCCTAACTTAAAGGCGTTAAAGAAAAGTACTTATTGGGAGATAACCCAAAAGTTTTAGAAGAGTCTTGGAAGTTATTACCTCTGTAATAACCTCTCCTTATCCTTTTTATTTTCTTTTTGTGCCAAGAGTAACCTCTAATGAGAGAGAAGTAATGATTGGGAAAGTTACTGTCCCGAAACAGATTTATGTGCTTCACCGTAAAAATTCGTGTAAAATCTCTGAACGTATTTTTGAGGCGTGAATTTTTGTGCTTCTGCCCCAGGTTGTTATATAACTTTATTTAGTTCAGCACTTTTTTATTTGAGCAACCGAAGGTCTTCGAAAAAATTCGTCTTTACCTGCTGGTTTGTTTTCACAGATTTCTGCTATTTTCTGCAAATTTGCTTCTTGTTGGTTCCTTTTTGAGTTCTTTTGGGGAATTGAGCTTTTTGAGGGAAGTGCTACAGTAGATAGTGTTTTAATGGAAGTTTTATTGGTGTTAAAACTGAACCTAAAAGACTTATTATCATGAGTGCACTAATGTTGCTAATAAAGATTGTGTGAAGTTTAGTATGAAGGAAAAATTTCAGGTGTATGAAAGAAATGAGTAATGAGATGAAGGATGGACTAAAGCTCAAGCTTGGGGATGCCACACGTGTCACCCCAAGAAACATCCAACAAAGTACAAGCATCAAAGCTTGGGGATGCCCAAGGCATCCCCTTCTTCATCAATAAAAAATCCCATGTTTCTTCCAAACTCTTCATTTTTATTGTTTCATGCACAATTGTGTTGTTCTTGGAGCGTCTTCTTTTTCTTTTTCGTTTTGGTTTTTAGTTTGCTTAATTTGCTGAATAAATTGGTTGGACCCCCTCTTTCATACCTTGGTTTTCAAATAGTTTGGTTTGGTTTGGAAAAGAGTAGGAAAGTGCATGCTTATGTGGTAAAAAGAGCTTGTTTTTGACAGTGGCCTATGCTTTGTCATGCCATGCTTGATATTGTTTTGGCTTTATGCTTAGTATTCTTTGTTGTAGCATGACTTGTTATAAACAATTAAGATTGCTTAATATGCCTTGGATGAATCATGCGTTGTTTTAGCATATTAAAGCATAGTATAGTGCTATTCTCCTTTGATGCTTTATTTGGGTTGACTTGGCGTATGCTCACACCATGTTATGACTATCCAAAGTCACCATAGCCTTGATGATCCTTTAGTTTTCAACTTGTAGTATCACTTTATGCTTTGATCAATGATGTTTTGTCGCTCTGCATGATTATGGCCATTATTGGTCTTTTAGTTTGTCGCTCCCAGTCTTTTGCCAGCCTCCACAACCAAGTATGAGTTCCACTCATGCATCCAACTCCCTAAACCAAGTTATTCCAAAGAGTCCACCATACCTACCTACTAGCCTATGCTATTCCAAGTATATTCATGCTTTTGTTTATCTTCCAAATTAAACTTATTATGAGAAAACTAGTGATTAAAGCTCTCACGAACTTGATGGCACACTTTACTTTTTTGCATCTAATTAACTTGAACCATTGGGTCCTTATTTGTTGCATATATGCTTGCGCTTTATAAGTTGAAATTATCAGAACCATGTATCATGGGGAACGCTTTCAACATTGCACTTTTACTTTGTAACCCGTTGATATCATGTTCTTTTGCTTACGGATCCCGGCGGTGTGAAATAAAAGTGGAACTTGTAAGATCATGGAGTTTGTATGTGTGTTAGGGAAACGCCTGGGCCGCTAGCCTAAGCCATGCCTAATCATGGTGGAAACTTGCAGCATCACCATAATGAGCACTCTATGAAGCATCCTCAATAAAAACCTATGCAAATAGCAAATAAAAAGATCGCTGAGATGCTCATTGTCTGCTTGCCTTGTCATTTTGATTATGGGAAAGCTCCCGTCTCATGTGCATGGGGTACCCCGTTGGCGGTTCTTTATGATACACATGTACTAACAATGACAAGAGCTTACTCGTGACTGAAGTTGAGTAGCATGAGGATCGGTCTTCGTAAGTAAGGGACATGAGATTTCGGTTTATAACTTGTCAAGCATATCCTCTTAGTTGTGTCACTTTAACCTTAATCACCTTCAAGATGCTTATGATAGGGGCAATGAGAGCTGAAAGCTAGTTAGTACCATAATTTTTGGAAGCTCTTTATGAGACTTGAATCCCTACTTCCTTTTACAAAAGGTCTTTCTTCCACCATTATATTGAGTCTCCACCTTCTATATTTATGCACCTACTTTGAGAGCATAGTGGCCATTCTTAGTTCTATGTGCATTGTCCCAAGACTAGTTGATTAATGCATAATTTGATATTGCTTGTTTTAAACTATTTGTATCTAGTCACTCTTATGAACTTTGAAGGTGTCCTATGCATTTATATTTGCTACTCTATGAGGGACAAGCTGAATGCCATTATGCTATGTTTTCTTTATGTGAAACAAACAAACGTCTTGCAAAGCATTTTTATTCATGAATCTTTTGTTTGTGCCTTTTCATGTTGCAACATAGTTTCTTTGTCTTATTGCTAGAACTTTATCTTTCATGTTATGATTGAAGTACTATTATCCCAGCTTTGAATGTTTTACAAATACTTTGATCAAGTCTTTGATGGTGCATGTCACCTCAAAAATTATTCTTTCTTTTTATCACTTACCTACTCGAGGACGAGCAGGAGTTAAGCTTGGGGATGTTGATACATTGCAAATGTATCTATAATTTTTGATGTTCCATGCTTGGTTTTATCTACTTTCTTATGTTGTGTTCCAACTTTGGAGTACTTTTCATATGATTTCTTGGACTAACCTATTAACAACATGCCACAGTGCCAGTTGCCTGTTTTCTGCTGTTTTTGGTTCCAGGAAAGTCAGAAAATGAATATTCTCGGAATTGGACGGGACAAAAGCCAAAGTTCCTATTTTACCGGAAGACTCACGGAGCCAGAATACGAGACGGAGGAGGTCCAGGGCTTGGCCACACCCCCCCAGGCGCGGGTCACCCCAGGCTGCGCCAGGGCATGGTGTGGGCCCCCTGGCACCCCCTCGGTCTCCCGTCTCGCCTATAAGAGCCTCCCGATACCAAAAACCTAAATCATCAAGCCTCCAGCCACGAAAAGTTCCGCAGCGCCGCCGCCACCGAAGGGGAGATTCGGGGGACAAAAAGTCTCTGTTCTGGCATCCTGCCGGGACGGGGAAGTGCCCCCGGAGCCATCTCCATCGATCTCCACCGCCATCTCCATCACCATTGCTGATTCCCATGATGAGGAGGGAGTAGTTCTCTCTCGAGGCTAAGGGTTCTACCGGTAGCTATGTGTTCATATCTCTCTCTATGGATGATCTTATTGAGATCACGAGCTTGTAATCTATAGATCTATTCTGCTACTCAAGTGCTTTATTAGATCTCTGCTCTCCCCATGTGTGTGAAAGTGACAGTTTGGTCACCATGGTGGCACTTAGCCTAGAGATTACAAATACTTGTTATGAGTTATATTTGGAGTTGGGTGTCCCTATGAAATTGTGGTGTTTGTTGGAACCATCTAGTACTCAAGGTGACAGTGTGGGGTTATCTAGATGGGAAAGGCTTACTTTGAGGAGTGTTGTTATAGCCCTACCAACGATTAGAGTGTCCAACCAGAGAGTAGTTCAGAGTAGTATCATGAAGATAATATATTTATATGATAGTGTTCACTAGTGAAAGTATGATCCCTAGGCCTTGTTTCTAAGCATTGAAACACCGTTTGCTATTAGATCTGTTACATGTTTGCTTGCTTCCATCTTTATTTCAGTTTGCCTTTAGTCTCTTCCACGCCATCAAGCTATTTTCTATCACCGTTACCACTTATAATTATCCGTACCACTTGTATTTCACTATCTCTTCGCCGAACTAGTGCACTTATACACCTGACAAGTGTATTGGGTGTGTTGGGGACACAAGAGACTTCTTGTATCTTGATTGCAGGGTTGCTTGAGAGGGGATACCTTTGACCACTTCCTCCCTGAGTTCGATAAACCTTGGGTGATCCACTTAAGGGAAAACTTGCTGCTGTTCTACAAACCTCTGCACTTGGAGGCCCAACAACTGTCTACAAGAATAGAAGTGCGTAGACATCCGTACGGTACGGGCACGTGGTACGGACGCATCTGACCGTACTAGTGGTCCTTACGAACACTATTTCCTGCTGCAAAAATCAGAATTTTTATCTTCCCATGCCTCGATGTGGTACGGGCGTATGGTACGGGCGTACGGTACGGGCCCTTCCGTCCGTACCGCTTGTCATTAAACGACCGGTGAGCTGCCAAACTCAAAGAATTTGATTAGTAGCTCCATGCATCTTTGCACATCTTATCAAAGGACAAAATAACAACAAATATACTACAAAAAAACTAGCAATACTTCTTAGGCCATGTGTTAGTAAAATAAGAGATCGGGGATTACCTTATTTCTTCTCCTCTCTCCAAAGGTCTTCTTAAGCACTCTTTATTAGAAACAAACAAAACGAAACAAAAACAAAACAAACACAACTAACAAGACTAACACAAAAGTAAAAAAATTCACATGGGTTGCCTCCCATGAAGCGCTTCTAGTTAAGGTCAATTAGCTTAACCCCGATGGCAATCATTTAGGTTTAATGAGTCGAATGTCCACTCCAAAGTAATTGGCTTTCAAAGTAATTATACCATCGTCATCATTAGGCTTGGCCTTCTTCTTTCTAGGGAAGTGGACTATAAAAGGATCTCTAGATGGTAACCCTATTCTCACATTCCCCTCATGTAAATTAATTAAAGCTTTGATAGTTCTTAGGAATGGCCTACCTAAAATTATAGGTTCTATGAGATCTTCAGGCATGTCCACAGTAATAAGATCAATAAGAGCGGGACTACCTTTAATTTCAACAACCATATTTTCTTTTATTCCAATAGCTTGTTTATAAGTTAAATCCGCTAGATGGAGTCTCAATTCAGTAGTTACAAATGGCCCCAAGTTTAATTTGTCAAATAAGCTTTTGGAAATTGTTGAGACGCTTGCACCAAGATCACAAAGTGCAGATATCTCATTAACTACCACCTTAAATTTAATAGTGGGCTCAAATATATCATTTAGCTTAGCATGAAGCTTATCATCTAGTCTCTTATACTCCATCTCTAAATCTTGAACTTTAGATGCTACTTGTTGTATATAAATTGTTGTTACATAGCATCATTACATTCTTCTATACTGAGATTATTCACGGTGATCATATTTAGTAGATCTTCCATGGTATATTCTGGTGTTGGCGCGTTGCTATAATCCAGCTCTTTGGGCTTTTCTTCATTTGTTACCACCCTCATCATCTTGAGGTCTTCTACCATATTTGGCTCGGGCTTTTCAGCAAACTTTGCTAGTATGAGAGCTTGGCTCTCAGCTACCTTGCCCAACTGAGCCTCCACGGTCTTTGTACTTTCCTGTAGAGCCTGCACATAATTTCTAATTGCAACGGCTTGGTTAGATAATTTTCCTATACTACTTTCATGGTTCTCCATGATTTTAATAAGAATATTATTTTGCTCGGTTTGAGCTTGTATAAAAGTTCTAACCGTTTTCTCAAACGAGAGATTGCCATGATTTTCTCCATTATTATTATCATAATTGTTGTAAGGAGCTCCTGTAGGATTAGAATAATGTTTTTGAACATTAGAAGCATAATTGTGATTTTTTCCATGTAGGATTAAAAGGAGTGTGAGCTATAAAATTGACATCATTAATATCGGTAGCAATAGCATTAACCAATGGTATCTTCTTTACCCTTTACTATATTAAGTAGCTCGTCTACCTTAGATGTAAGCTCTTCATTATTTACCTCGGTAATTGAACTTACTCTCTTTGAGGTTCTCTCCACATGCCATTGGGCATGATTATTTTGCATATCATCAAGTAATTTCTTTGCAATACTCACTTGCTTTCCCATGATTGTTCCTCCTGCTGCAGTATCTAGCATAGACTTAGACATTGGGTTAAGACCATTATAAAACAAATGTAATATAAGCCATTCTTCCATCCCATGACTAGGATAGTTCATTACGGCTTCTTTCATCCTTTACCACGCAAGCGCTAGTGGCTAACGGTCTTCTTCTCTAAAGCTTGTAATGTTGGATCTTAGCTGGATAGTTTTAGCTAGGGAAAAAAAATTAGTCATAAACAAATTAGTACATTTCTCCCAAGATTTAATAGTGCCCTTTGGTAGATCTAGCAACCAATCCTTAGCCTTTCCACTAAGAGATAAATGAAACAATCTTAATTTAACAATATTTGGATCTACATCCTTAATATGCATTGATAACCCACAAGTATAGGGGATCGTGTGTACCCTTGTCTATAAGTAAGAGTGTCGAACCCAACGAGGAGCTAAAGGTAGGATAAATATTCTCTCAAGTTCTATCAACCACTTATACAAACTCTACGCACACTAAACGTTTGCATTATCTAGGAAATAAAACTAGAGCAACAATACGAGTAATAGAGATTGCTTTGCATGATAATAAATAACAAGAAAGTAAAGCTAGTTGTTTCAGCAATAAAATACACTAAACTAATAGAACCATGAGTGTGGAATAGTGGTGGTAATTGTGGTGGCTTTGTCCAAGTTTAAATAGCGAATAGATCAGGTCCATTGTCTTTGATGCAATTTTCTATGTGGGAGAGGCTAAATATACATGCGCTTCACTACTTGGAATTACATGTACTATATGATTGGATTGTTAGCAAACATCCGTAAGTACTAAGAAATGCATTAAGGTTTCCCCAACCATAGCCTTAATTTTAATGGTCCTCTTACTCCCATACGTGCAACGTTCCGGTTCGTGTCCTCAGGTTTCTGTCACTCCGGCAGAACTCCCCCTTCCTTTTACACATACTACAAACCCAATGATGTTTAATCCATGCGCGCACAAATATAATGGACACCAAAGGACTGTACCATATCAACAAACAACTCTAATGAACCAAAGACGTTCAACCATTCAATCTAAGAACAAAGAAACTACACAAACATGACATAGATCATAGGATTATAACTTATAGCATCAAACACCATGTTTACATAGGACAGTATAGAGGTGTGTGGGAGGATGAACCACTGCATACTAGGAGGATTAGGTGATGGAGATGGCGGTCAAGATGGTAAAGAGGGTGGCGGCGGCGCGGGGGGCTCCTTCCCCACCGTCGGTATCATGGGGGAGCACCGCCCCTTAGCCCCCTTCCTTCATGGATTCTTGGGAGCCCTCCCCCATGGAGATGGGATCCATGGGGGAGGCAAAAACGTGGCTTTAGTGGCTGCAAATTCGTGGGTGAAGATGCCCTGGGTGAATTAGGTTTCCTCCCTTTATATAGCTTCTCGGATTCCCGTCACTCCATCTTGGGCTGTAGTAAATCGGGCCTAGAAGGCCCGTCCGGACTCAGAATCAGCTAAATTTTATGTCCAGAACATCTGCGTGAAATTTCCAACAACTTTTTAGTTGAAGAGTTTTCCGTTTGACGCCGTCTTCGACCCGTAACGTGACCATCTTCAAAAGAGTTTTGAGACAGATTTCTGGAAAAAATCCAATTTGACTCCAACAAAGTTTCCACTTGTATTCTTGGTAATTTCTACACATCAAAGTGTAAAACAAGAACATTATGCACCTTTGCAACTATTAATAGGTTAGTCCAAATAAATCATAAAGTTTATACAAAAAGGAGTGTCAAAAGCATAATATTAGCATAAAACCATCAAAAATTATAGATACGTTATGGACGTATCAACATCCCCAAACTTAGTTCCTGCTCGTCCTCGAGTAGGTAAACTATCAAAACAATATAATTTTTGAGGTGGTATGTAGACAACACAATCTTGATCATCATTATTGTAAAAGCATTGATAGCTAGGATTAAGGTACTCTAAACATGAATCATGAAAGATAGAGTTCTAAAAATAAGACATAGCAACTATGTTGTAACATGAAAAGGCACAAACAAGAGATTCATGTATAACAATGCTTTGCAAGACATTTGTTTGTTTCACATAAAGAAAGCATAATGAGAATGGTATTCAGCTTGTCCCTCATAGAGTAGCAAAACATAAATGCATAGGACACCTTCAAAGTTCATAAGGGTGACTAGATACAAATAGTTTAAGAACAAGCAATATCAAAGTTATGCATCGATCAACAAGTCTTGGGACAATGCACATTAAACTAAGAATGGCCACTATGCTCTCTTAATAGGTGCATAAAGATAGAAGATGGAGACTCAACATAAAAGTAAAAGAAAGTCCTTCTTAGAAGGAAGTAGGGATTCAAGTCTCATAAAGAGCTTTCAAAAATTATGGTACTTATTAGCTTTCAGCTCTCATTGCCCCTATCATAAGCATCTTTAGGTGATTAAGGTTAAAGTGACACAACTAAGAGGATATGCTTGACAAATTATAAGTTGAAATTTCAGGCCCCTTACTTACGAGTACCGAACCTCATGCTACTCAACTTCAGTCACAAGTAAGCTCTTGTCATTGTAAGTACATATGTATCATAGATAACCGCCAACGGGGTACCCCTTGCACATGATACAGGAGCTATCCCATAATCAAAATGACAAGGCAAGCAGACAATGAGCATCTCAGCGATCTTTTTATTTGCTATTTGTATAGGTTTTTATTGAGGATGCTTCATAGAGTGCTCATTATGGTTATGTGATGTCTACGCACTTCTATTCTTGTAGACAGTTGTTGGGCCTCCAAGTGCAAAGGTTTGTAGAACAACATCAATTTTTCCCTCAAGTGGATCACCCAAGGTTTATCGAACTCAAGGAGGAAGTGGTCAAAGGTATTCCCTCTCAAGCAATCCTGCAATCAAGATACAAGAAGTCTCTTGTGTCCCCAACACACCCAATACATTTGTCAGGTGTATAGGTGCAGTAGTTCGGCGAAGAGATAGTAAAATATAAGTGGTATGGATATAAGATAACGGTGCCAGAAAATAGCTTGATGGCATGGAAGAGACTAAAGGAAAACTGAAATAAAGATGGAAGCAAGCAAACATGTAACATATCTAATTGCAAACGGTGTTTTAGTGCTTAGAAACAAGGCCTAGGGATCATACTTCCACTAGTGAACACTCTCATATAAATATCTTCTCTTTATGATACTACTCTAAACTACTCTCTGGTTGGACACTCTAATCGATGGTAGGGCTATAACAGCACACCTCAAAGTTCGCTTTCCGCATCTGGATAACCCCACACTATCACCTTGAGCACTAGATGGTTCCAACAAACACCACAATTTCATAGAGACATCCAACTCTAAATATAACTCATAACAAGTATTTGTAATCTCTAGCCTAAGTGCCACCATGGTGTGCACGCTGTCACTTTCACACACATACGGGGAGAGTACAAATCTATTAAAGCACTTGAGTAGCAAGGTAGATCTACTTAATTACAAAGATCATGATCACAATATGATCATGCATAGAGAGAAAGAGAGATGAACACATAGCTACCGGTAGACCCTTAGCCTCGAGGAAGAACTACTCCCTCATCATCATGGGAATCAGCAACGGCGATGGAGATGGTGGTGGAGATCGATGGAGATGGCTCCGGGGCACTTCCTCGTCCCGGCAGGGTGACGGAATAGAGACTTTTTGTCCCCCGAATCTCCCCTTCGGTGGCGGCTGATACATGCTTGGTTTTATCCACTTTCTTGTGTTTTGTTCCAACTTTGGAGTACTTTTCTTATGATTTCTTCGACTAACCTATTAACAAGAGCCACAGTGCCAGCTGCCTGTTTTCAGCTATTTTTGGTTCCAGGAAAGTCGGAAAATGAATATTCTCGGAATTGGACGGGACAAAAGCCAAAGTGCCTATTTTTCCGGAAGTGATCAAGTGCCAGAATACGAGATGGAGAAGGGCCAGGGGCCGGCCACACCACCTGGCCGCGCGGCCAGGCTGGGCCCACGCCAGGGGGTGGTGTGGTGGCTCCCGACACCCCCTCGGCCTCTCCTTCCGCCTATATATTGCCCTTGGGATGAAAACCCTAAGGACCCAATCAAAAATCCAGGAAAGAGTCTGTAGCCGCCGTCATCTCCATCCCTAGATCGGGAGGGATCTGAAGCTCTTCCCGAAACCTTGCCGAAGAGAGGAATTCACCCGGGAGGCCTTCTTCATCACCATGCAAGCCTCCGGTGTGATGCGTGAGTAGTTCATCCTTGGACTACGGATCCATGTAGTAGCTAGATGGCTGGTTTCTCCTCCTTTGTGCTTTCATGTTTAGATCTTGTGAGCTCCGTTCATGATCAAGATCATCTATTTGTAATCCATACATGTTGTGTTTTCGGGGATCCGATGGATATTGAGATGCTATTTCAGATTGATTATTGATTCTATCATGTCTTTGTTATTTGAGATCTTGCATGCTTTCCGTTGTTAGTAGCTATATTGGCCAAGTAGATGCTAGCAACTCCAAGAGTTAGTATTTATGCTCGATAGTGGGTTCATGCCTCTGGTAATCTGGGAAGTGACATAAATCTCTAAGGTACTAGATGTGTTGTTGCTACTAGGGAGAAAACAACAATCCTTTGTTCATAGAACAATAATATTGTTTACTTTACACGCAGTTCGTAAAGCAATAATCTGTTGCTTGCAACTTAATACTGGAGGGGGTTCGGATGATAACCTGAAGGTGGATTATTAGTCATAGATGCAGTTCGATGGCGGTCTATGTATTATGTTGTAATGCCCAATCAAGTCTCAGAGGAGTCAAGATGATTAGTATATGCATGTATTGCTTTCTCGGTGTTTGTCAATTGCCCCGCTGTAATTTGTTCACCCAGCATGTTATTTATCTAAGGAGAGCCACCTCTAGTGAACTATGGATCCCGGTCCTTTTTCTTTACATACAATCTACAATCTTTTACTTCTTTGTGTTTACTTTCTACAAACTTTTACTTCTTTCCATTCGATACGTTTAATCCTTTGTTTTCTGCAAAACATCGTGAGATTGACAACCTCATCGCAAGTTGGGGACAAAGTTCTGTGGTTGTGTTGTGCAGGTCTCCACGTTGCTAATAGCACCGGTAGTGCGCCCTGCCAAAGCTCAGCTAGTAACACCTTTGGGGTGTTTCCTTGCTCCTACTGGTTCGATTAAACCTTGGTTTCATAACTGAGGGAAAATTTACTGCTGTGCTCATCGTACCTTCCTCTTGGGGTTCCCAATGAGCTCTACATCGAAATTCGAGCGCATCAAGATTTTTTGGCGCCGTTGCCGGGGAGTCAAGGACATCTTCACAAGGGGAGTCCCTCATAACCAATCTCTTTACTTTGTTGTTTTTGTTTTGCTTAGTTCTCTTTTTGCTTTGTTTGCTTGTTTTGTTCTTCAAAAAACACAAAAAAATTAGTTTTACTTGTTTGCTTTCTTATTTGAAAACCCAAAAAAATGACTACTCTTGAAAACACTAAGTTGTGCGACTTCACTAGCACCAACAACAATGATTTTATGAGCACGCCTATTTCTCCACCCGTGGATGAAAATACTTTCTTTGAGATAAAACCTGCTTTACTCAATCTTTTTATGAGAGAACAATTTTCTGGTATTGGTAATGAAGATGCTGCTTCCCATCTAAATAACTTTGTTGAAATTTGTGAGATGCAAAAGCATAGATGGTGATATTATTAAGCTGAAATTCTTTCCTTTCTCTTTGAGAGGAAAAGCTAAAGACTGGTTGAATTCCTTAACTAGGAACAATATTGATTCTTGGACTAAGTGCAAAGATGCTTTTATTGGAAAATACTATCCTCCTGTTAATATTATATCCATGAGGAGTGAAATAATGAATTTTAAACAACTTGATAATGAGAATGTTGCTCAAGCTTGGGAAAGAATGAAATCTTTGGTAAAGAATTGTCCCACTCATGGACTGACTGCTTGGATGATCATCCAAACTTTTTATGCAGGATTGAACTATTCTTCAAGGAACCTATTGGATTCAGCTGCTGGAGGTACCTTTATGACCATCACTTTGGGTGCGGCAACAAAACTTTTGGACAATATGATGGTTAATTATTCTGAATGGCATACTGAGAGAGCTCCACAAGGTAAGAAGGTAAATTCTGTTGAGGAAACCTCTTCCTTGAGTGATAAGATTTACATCATTATGTCTATGCTTGTTAATGGGAAAGCCCATGTTGATCCAAATAATGTTCTTTTAGCCTCTTTGGTTGCTCAAGAAGAGCAAGTTGATGTGAACTTCATAAGAAATAACAACTTTGGCAACAATGCTTATGGTAATAATGCTTATAAGAACAATTTTGGTAACAACAATTATAAGCCTTACCCTCCTAATACTACTTATGGCTATAATGGTAAATCTGAATTGCCTAGTGAAGGAAGAATTTTAGAAGTTGAAAGAGCCACTAAAAACTTCATGCAAATGCAATATGAGCAAAATAAACTATTTACTAAAACTATGGAGGAACAATCTATCATTTTGAAGAACATTAGCCATCAACTTGAGAGTCTAAATAGGGAAATTCCTAGTTTACAGTTGAAACTCTCTAATGCTGAAAGAAATATATCATCTTTGTCTGAAGCTCAATCTTCATTGATTAATAAAATGGCTGCTAAACCTGAAACTAATGAGAATCCCTTTGCAGCTACTAATGTCATACAAGTAAGAATTGATGAAAATGTTAGACTATTAGCTTAATTACATGCTAAGTGGGAAAGAGAAGATGAAATTGCTAGAAACATTAGTGTTTCTACTATCACCACCACTAGTGTTGAGGCTAATAATAGTTCTACTACTTTAGATGATAAAGTTGATTTTGATCTTGATGGTTGCAATATCTCTGAAGTTATTAAGTTCCTACAAAAGCTTGCTAAAAGTCCTAATGCTAGTGCCATGAACATGGCTTTTACAA
The DNA here is from genome assembly GCA_910589775.1 of Avena eriantha. NCBI lineage: Eukaryota > Viridiplantae > Streptophyta > Magnoliopsida > Poales > Poaceae > Avena > Avena eriantha. The sequence continues at coordinate 128,992,701 of OU342746.1, forward strand.
AACACATTACTGATGCTCTCATAAAGATTAAAGAAGAAAAGATGAAACATAAAGCTTCTATTCCTATAAAGCAAGAAGATGGTTGGGAACCCATCATTAATATGAAAGTGAATGACTTTGATTTCAAAGCTTTGTGTGATCTTGATAGTAGTGTTTCTATTATGCCTAGAAGGATTTATGATATGCTTGATTTGCCTCCTCTTGAAGATTGCTATTTGAATGTCCCACTTGATGATAATGTTAAAAACAAACTCATGGGGAGTCTTAATGATGTTCTTATTATGGTTAACGATTCCTATGTTTCCGTTGATTTCTATGTTTTGGATGTTGAATACAATGCTTCTTGTCCTATTACTTTGGGAAGACCTTTTCTTAGAACTGTTGGTGCCATCATGATATGAAAGAAGGCACCATTAAATATCAACTCCCACTCAATAAAGGTATATAACACTTCCCTAAAAAGAGAGAAAATATTTCTTTTGCTTCTCCTATGAAAACAAAATTTGGTCTTAATGCTTCTTCATTTGAGAACACTTGATTCTTTCTTTGCTTCTTATGCCTAACTTAAAGGCGTTAAAGAAAAGTACTTGTTGGGAGATAACCCAAGAGTTTTAGATGAGTCTTGGAAGTTATTACCTCTGTAATAACCTCTCATTATCCTTTTTATTTGCTTTTTGTGCCAAGAGTAACCTCTAATGAGAGTGAAGTAATGATTGAGAAAGTTGTTGTCCCGAAACATATTTTTGTGCTTCACTGTAAAAATTTCTGAGAGATCTCTGTACGTCGGATTGAGCTGTAATTTTTTCTGCTTCTGCCCCAGGGTGTTGTCTAACTTTCGTTAGTTCAACACTTTTTGATTTGAGCAACATAAGGTCTTCGAAAAATTCGTCTTTACCTGATGGTCTGTTTTGACAGATTTCTGCCATTTTCTGCATTTGCTTCTTGTTAGTTCCTTCTTCAGTTCTTTTGGGGAATTGAGATTTTTGAGGTTAGTGCTACAGTAGACAGTGTTCTAATGGAAGTTTATTTGGTGTTAGAACAGAACCTTGAGACTTATTTATCTTAAATGCACTAATGTTGCTAATGAGATTGTGTGAAGTTTTGTATGAAGGAAAAAAATTCAGGTGTATGGAAGAAATGAATAATGAGATGAAGGATGGACTAAAGGTCAAGCTTGGGGATGCCACGCGTGTCACCCCAAGAAATATCCAAGAAGTACAAGCGTCAAAGCTTGGGGATGCTCAAGGCATCCCCTTCTTCATCAATAAAAATCGCAGGTTTCTTCCAAACGCTTCATTTTTATTGTTTTATGCACAATTCTGTTTTTCTTGGAGCGTCTTCTTTTTTGTTTTTATTTTGGTTGTTAGTTTTCTTGGTTTGCTTAGTTTTCTGAATAAGTTGGTTGGACCCCCTCTTTCATACATTGGTTTGCAAATAGTTTGGTTTGGTTTGGAAAAGAGTAGGAAAGTTCATGCTTATGTGGTAAAAAGAGCTCGTTTTTGACTGTGGCATATGCTTTGTCATGCCATGCTTGATATTGTTTTGGCTTTATGCTTAGTATTCTTTGCTGTAGCATGACTTGTTATAAACAATTGAGATTGCTTAATGTGCCTTGGATGAATCATGCGTTGTCTTAGCATATTAAAGCATAGTATAGTGGTATTCTCCTTTGATACTTTATTTGGGTTGACTTGGCGCATGATCACACCATGTTATGACTATCCCAAGTCACCAAAGCCTGTATGATCCTTTAGTTTTCAACTTGTATATCACTTTATGCTTTGATCAATGATGTTTTGTCGCTCTGCATGATAATGGCCATTATTGCTCTCTTAGTTTGTCGCTCCCAGTCTTTTTCTAGCCTCCACAACAAAGTATGAGTTTCACTCATGCATCCAACTCCCTAAACCAAGTTATTCCAAAGAGTCCACCATACCTACCTACTAGCATATGCTATTCCAAGTATATTCATGCTTTTGTTTACCTTCCACTTGTTATGAGAAAACTAGTGATTAAAGCTCTCACGAATTTGATGGCACACTTTACTTTTTGCCTCTAATATACTTGAACCATTGGGTCCTTCTTTGTTGCGTATATGCTTGCGCTTTATAAGTTGAAATTAGCAGAACCATGTTTCATGGGGAACGCTTTCAACATTGCACTTGTACTTTGTACCCCGTTGATATCATGTTCTTTTGCTTACGGATCCCGACGGTGTGAAATAAAAGTGGAACTTGTAAGATCATGGAGTTTGTATGTGTGTTAGAGAAACGCCTGGGCCGCTAGCCTAAGCCATGCCTAATCATGGTGGAAACTTGCAGCATCACCATAATGAGCACTCTATGAAGCATCCTTAATAAAAACCTATGCAAATAGCAAATAAAAAGATCGTTGAGATGCTCATTGTCTGCTTGCCTTGTCATTTTGATTATGGGAAAGCTCTCGTATCATGTGCAAGGGGTACCTCGTTGGTGGTTCTTAATGATACACATGTTCTTACAATGACAAGAGCTTACTTGTGACTAAATTTGAGTAGCATGAGGTTCGGTCTTCGTAAGTAAGGGGCATGAGATTTCGGTTTATAACTTGTCAAGCATATCCTCTTAGTTGTGTCACTTTAACCTTAATCACCTTCAAGATGCTTATGATAGGGGCAATGAGAGCTAAAAGCTACAAGTACCATAATTTTTGGAAGCTCTTTATGAGACTTGAATCCCTACTTCCTTTTATAAAAGGCTTTTCTTCCACCATTATATTGATTCTCCACCTTCTAACTTTATGCACGTTCTTTGAGAGCATAGTGGCCATTCTTAGTTCTATGTGCATTGTCCCAAGACTAGTTGATTGATGCATAACTTGTTATTGCTTGTTTGAAACTATTGTATCTAGTCACTCTTATGAACTTTGAAGGTGTCCTATGCATTTATAGTTGCTACTCTATTGAGGGACAAGCTGAATTCTATTATGCTATGTTTTCTTTATGTGAAACAAACAAACGTCTTGCAAAGCATTGTTATTCATGAATCTTTTGTTTCTGCCTTTTCATGTTGCATCATAGTTTGTTTGCTTATTGCTAGAACTTTGTCTTTCATGTTATGATTGTAGTACTATGATCCTAGCTTTGAATGTTTTGCAAATACTTTGATCAAGTCTTTGATGGTGCATGTCACCTCAAAAATTATTCTCTCTGTTTATCACTTACCTACTCGAGGACGAGCAAGAGTTAAGCTTGGGGATGTTGATACATTGCAAATGTATCTACAATTTTTGATGTTCCATGCTTGGTTTTATCCACTTTCTTGTGTTTTGTTCCAACTTTGGGGTACTTTTCTTATGATTTCTTGGACTAACCTATTAACAAGAGCCACAGTGCCAGCTACCTGTTTTCTGCTGTTTTTGGTTCCAGGAAAGTCAGAAAATGAATATTCTCGGAATTGGACAGGACAAAAGCCAAAGTGCCTATTTTTCCGGTAGTGATCAAGTGCCAGAATACAAGACGGAGAAGGGCCAGGGGCCGGCCACACCACCTGGCCGCGCGGCCAGGTTGGGCCCGCGCCAGGGGGTGGTGTGGTGGCTCCCGGCACCCCCTCGGCCTCTCCTTCCGCCTATATATTGCCCTCGGGATGAAAACCCTAAGGACCCTATCAAAAATCCACGAAAGAGTCTATAGCCGCCGTCATCTCCATCCCTAGATCGGAAGGGATCTTAAGCTCTTCCCGGCACCCTTGCGGAGAGGGGAATTCACCCTGGACGCCTTCTTCATCACCATGCAAGCCTCCGGTGTGATGCGTGAGTAGTTCATCCTTGGACTACGGATCCATGTAGTAGCTACATGGCTGGTTTCTCCTCCTTTGTGCTTTCATGTTTAGATCTTGTGAGCTCTGTTCATGATCAAGATCATCTATTTGTAATCCATACATGTTGTGTTTGCGGGGATCCGATGGATATTGAGATGCTATTTTAGATTGATTATTGATTCTATCATGCCTTTTTTATTTGAGATCTTGCATGCTTTCCGTTGTTAGTAGCTATCTTGGCCAAGTAGATGCTAGCAACTCCAAGAGTTAGTATTTATGCTCGATAGTGGGTTCATGCCTTTGGTAATCTGGGGAAGTGACAGAAATCTCTAAGGTACTAGATGTGCTGTTGCTACTAGGGAGAAAACAACAATCCCTTGTTCATAGAACAATTGTATTGTTTACTTTACACGCAGTTCGTAAAGCAATAATCTGTTGTTTGCCACTTAATACTGGAGGGGGGTCGGATGATAACCTGAAGGTGGATTATTAGTCATAGATGCAATTGGATGGCGGTCTATGTATTATGTTGTAATGCCCAATCAAGTCTCAGTGGAGTCAAGATGATTAGTATATGTGTGGCGCCCCGCAAAAACCACTACTAGAAAATCGCGTTGTTTTTGTGCATTGCATCATCATGACCGCATGCTCATGTCATCATGCCACCTTGCATTTGAGCATAGTCATGTCATCTTGCATTTGTTTGCACAAAACTATTTTCGAAAAGCCTGGTGTTGTGTTCTAAACACCTCAATTGTCTAACAATTGTAATGCTACTTGACCTAGTAAGATATTGGCTACTCCATAGAGATTATTGTTGCATCATAATTATATCATGCTCATGTCATCATGCCACCTTGCATTTGAGCATCATATAAAACCCTTTTTCTTTTGGCTCTTCTCTCACATGCATTATTAATTGTATTTGCCTCTTGATATTGTATTTGGCTATTGATATATTGTTCTATGCCCAAGTTGAGTTGGGGGCATATCTTTTACTTCCATTCCACCATCCTTCTCTTCCACCACTTTATAATCCCACCATCCCATTAACCATGAGCTTGTTTCTCTTTCTCTTGCTATTTAATTCTAGTTCATGTAGTTTGGGGTGGATTAAATCCTCTAAATTCTTGTGCTTGGTTTTATCTTCACTCCTTAGGGATGCATAGAGTAATGCCATAATATTAATATTGTTTTAACAAATAAATAATGGCATTAGTATTTTTTGCATGGGCCATGCACAATTCTTCACCACCTTTCTCTCCTTTGGTTTTTCTTTGGTTTTAATGGATCCTAGCTTTGAGAAAATATCTTCTACCACTATTACACCATCCTCATAATCTCACCATCTCTTTTTCCTCTTATTTTTCAATCCTCCATGCATGAGCTATAGGTGACCTTTGCCATCTATTCTTTTCTTCCTCTTTCTTTATTATTTCTCCTTCACATTGTCTCAAGCAAGATCAAGTTTCATGCTTCTCCTTGGTTTGGCCTCATAATCAAATTAAAAATATAAATGCCTCATAAAACCTAACCTAACTTTTTCCTCTCTCTCTATTCCTACTAAACCCTAGCTCCACCTTACCTCTCTCTCTCACACCCCCTCTCTCTATACCTTGGGCACCACCTGACCTCCCTCTCTCTCCCTGGCCCACACCTCAGCCACCTCATCTAACCCTAACCCTAGCCCATGCCCTAACCCGAGCCATGCCCCATCTAACCCTAGCCGAGCTACCCCTCCCTCTCTTCTCTCTTCCTGACCCGAGGTCCCCTCCTCCAGCCTGTCCCTCTCTCCCGGCCTGGTCCACCTGCAGCCACAGGCCCAGCCCCAGCCGGCCGAGCACGTGCTCGAGGAGGAAGGAGAGAAAAGGTGGCACCGAGGCCACCTTTATCTCTGCCGTGCCCCAGCTGCCCTCCTCCCTATCTCCCTTCTTTTCCTCCCTCCCCACGCCTCTCCTGCATCCCCAGATCCGCCCCAGAGCCGCCCCCGTCTTCCCCTTCTTCCTCTCCGATCAACAGCACCCGACGCTGGTCGCCGCCAGCACCACCTCGTCTCCGTCGTTCCAGCTGTGCAGCTCGACCTGGAGGTGGCCCGAGAGCTCGAGGAGGATCCTCTACGACGCCCTGTTCACGCCAACGCGAAGGAGAACTCCCCAGCACCGCCAGGTCCTCGCCGTCCTCCGAAACCCTAGCCTGCCGGAGCGCCTGCATCCCAGGCGAACCGCCGCGCTTCTTCCCGATCCAACCCCACCGCCGAGCCCGCGGTGAGCACCTCTTCCCCTCTGACATGCTCCGCCTCGCTGTACTGCTTTAGCGCCGCCGTTCTTTTCGTCGAACGCCCGCCGTGCGCGCCGTTCATCGTAGTCTGCCAGCCTCCCCGCGCCGCACAACCCTTATCTAGCCTGCGCCCACCTCCCTGTCAGCTCCCCTAGCCCGCCGCACCGGTTAGCACCCTCCGCGCGCACGTCCGCGTCCCGGGATCGATCCCCGCTCGCGCCGCGCGCCGGATTTTCTCGCCAGACGAAGGAAAACGAAGAACAGTACGGGCCCGTGGTCATCTTACAAAAAGCCTCCACCTTTTTGATTCTTGTAACCCGCGCTCCTAGAGGTCCCACTTGCCAGCCACCCTGGTCATCTTGCAGGAAACCCCTCAGCCTTTCTCAGCCGCAACCCACGCTCCAGCCCCAGCCCCACCTGTCAGCCCCTGTCTCGCTCACCGCTGACACGCGGGCCTGCGCCAGTTGGCCCACCCCGCAGCCTCAGTGGCTAGCCGAGCCGCGGTGACAAAAGTTTTCCCTGCGCGTGGTCCAGTCAGCACAAAGGCCCACCTGTCAGCATCTGGGGTTGTTTGCGCCTGAGTAACAAAAATTTTTCCCTGAGTCTGTTTTTATTCAAATCTTTTCAAATTGATTTAAATTCAAATTCTTTTCAGATTCAAATAATTTTTAAAATACAAATCCAAATAATACATATAAAATATGTTTTGGAATCAGAAAAATGTGAGGAATTCAAATATGCCTTTCAAAATAATATTTGAACACTTTAAATTTTCGAGATGATTAAAATTACAATAAAATGCCCTTTTCCTTATTTAATTAATAACTTTTGTTTTATAACTCCAAATTTGACAAATAATATGTCTAAATCGATCAGCGCGACGAGCCTGTTCTATTTATGCAGTCCTTGTTTTGAATGGAAGCATGCATCATGTTATCATTCAGAATCTGAACTGTTTATGACAATAAAACTTGGTCTAATGAATAATAAAATGTTTTATTTCTGGTATCCACACCTCACCTTTGCCATGCTACTTAAATGCCATGCAAATTGTGCATCATTCATCATGGAATGCTTGTTTGCTTGTCGCATTTTAATTCATATGCTTGTGCACTTTATTTATGTTGGCCCTTGTTTGTTTGGTTCTTCTTCGAATAGACGCCCAGCAGGAGAATTACCAGGAATCCCAGGAGTACTACCCAGATCCATCTCTCGCTTCAACTGAGCTGCCAGGCAAGCACTACCACATGCTTGCATACATACAGTACCTATTGCCTCTATCTTATTCTTGCATCATTGAGTCGCGATTGCATTAAATAGAATCCCAAGTACTGCATAGCCTTTACTTTTAAACCACACCAAGCCTGTTCCGGTCCCATGAGCCATTACTACAGGAGTTGTTTGAGCCATGCGAGTCGTAGAAAAGCATGAGTAGGGTATGTGAGTGTCTGATGGATAATGAGGTACCTAAACAACATAACCTGGGTAGTAATGGGATAACTAATGAAAGAGGCACCGGTGAGCAATATCTGCTATTTGGTTTTTCATGCTCATTTGTGTCCCGTAGGACCTCGAGTACTTGATTCCTGTTCCTTGACTATTCGCACTATCCACATCCGGGAGGCCTTATGGACCCCCCTGAGCCAGAGCTTGATTCATTCTTATTTCTTGGGGCCACAAGTAGTTTGGGGCTTTATTACTATTCTGTACTTATGCCATGTTACTGCTTTATTTAAGATTGTGCGTGGAGCACCTGTACTATTTTGGAGCGTGGAATGTTTTCGCGGTATCGACAAGCCCAGTCACACTTTCGGGTTCCCCGTCGTTTACAGCCATTGACACAAACCTTGGGTCCGTCTCGGAGCCGGCCAACTTCGTTGCGGGTAGCTTAATGGGGTGGCCCCCTGAAATATTTCTGAATCCTGTGATTGCTTTGTCGTGAATGCCTCGTTGGGTTTTGATTTGGTTTTTCTGAGGTTGATCGAGTGTGTGTTGCTATTCGTGCACCCCTGCAGGGTAAATCTTTCTGAAAGCCGTGTCCGCGGTTATGGACGACTTGGAGCACAGTTTCTCGATCATAGACAAGTATAACTAAAGTACTGCTTTTAAATTGACTAAGTACTTGACTAGTAAATAGTGCAATACTCATGGAATGGTTAATAAAACTTCCAACGGATGATGGGGGTTGTTCATCCGCTTCCTCGTTGGTAAGCGAGGAGGAGGATGGATCTGTTAATTATACTGTTATAACTGTTGTTCTTAATTCACGGACTTTCGTCTATCATTGGTTAGGCGGAAGGTTAGAGAGTCTCTATAGAATTGTTAGGTATTATCTTTTGCTGCCATTGCGTCACCCCAGGTTGTGTCCCCTTTAGCGGCATTAAGACTTGCTGAGTACCCCTAGGGTCTCACACGATAAATTGTTTGATTCAGATGAACAGGTGTACCCGCAAGATGGATACTGGGTGGAAGAGACAGATGATGTTGGCAACGATCATTCGGTGTAGAGATTCCGGGAACGGGGATCCGTGTGATCTATGGGCGGGATGTGTTTATTTATGGGGCATCTTATGCCAATTTTCTTCTTATCCGTACTCGGATCTTGTTTCCCGCTTCCGCCTGATACTCTGATGTGTGATGTATGAGGAGCTATCCTGAATTATTATATCTATCTAGGACATTTGGATCTTGCCGTATGGCGTTGCAATATTTCTGTTTCTCTTAGATGGAATGGCTCTGAGGACTGTTGTATGTGGCTTGCATACATACTCATTTGTGTATGTAGTTGATCCCTTCGCCTGCCGATTACGCCGCTCGTTCTTGTCCCGTTGTCTGAAAGTGGTTAGGACGGCCGAAAGGTCTACCGTGAGTGGCCCTGGGCCCCACCGTACTATTTTAACCACTTTCGTTCATCCAGGCATTAACTAAGAGCGTAATTCACCGAGGTAGTTACATTCCCCGCCAAGCACCGCCCGGAGCTCCTCCGGCTGCCCTCCTCCGTCGCGCCGTCGCGGGCCCCCACCTCGCCGCTGCTCAACCTCCTCGCCGGCCGCGCCCGCGCCGGCCTCACCTCCGACCCACCTCGCGCCCGCATCGCCTAACGACACCGCCGGCCAGATCTCCTCGACCCTGGTCGCTTCCATCCCGTCCGGCCCCACCACCCCTCGCGGAGCGCGCCCATCCCACGCGTCACACGCTTCTCCTCACCTTCCTGGACGCAGCCGTCCCCGCGAGCCCGTCCCCGAGGCTCCCTCGCCTCTCCAACCCCGCCGCCGCTCCTCCCCGCACGGCACCTGGACCTCCTCTCCTCCAAGCCTCGTCGCCGCCGGTCCTCTCCCTCCTCTGCTCGCCTTCCCCCTCGCAAAAACGCCGATGCGGCCGCCCTCTTCGCCGCGGTCCCTGCCTCCGCCGGAGCTCCTCCCCACCGCCGTCAGCGCCCAGCGCCGGCGCGGCCCCGACCTCCTTCCGTCAGCCTTTGACCCTGCCCGCCGTCTTGCGCACCGGCATCCCTCGCCGCGTGCACCACCTCCTCCCCGTGTACCGCCCTCGCCTGGCGTGTCTCGTTCCTGCCGCCAACAGAGATGCCGCCGAGCTCTGCGTCGCGGTACCGCATCTCCTCGCCCCTGCAAGCCGCAACCGCCATGGGTCCCTCGCCCTTCGATGCACGGAGGCGCTGCCGCGCATCGACCCTACAGACTCAGCTCGCTGGCCGCGCGTGACCACCACATCTTCCACGACTGCCACCAGTTCCGTTTCTTTTATCTTTATTTGAACCTCATCAGGCGATGCAAAACTGCGTCGTCTTCATCTGTAAGTTTGTCCTGATCATCAGGTGTTGGATAAAATGCTCACAGGAGGTTGGATGTGACTGCTTCTAGCGATGTCTGTTGGTGCTACTTCTGGTGCTACTTCGACTGTGGAAATATCAAGACAACGACTACTTCTGGTGTATGCTACTTCCACTACAACCCGATGGCCATCTCCCTGCATCACAGACCCGAAGACGCTTAGACCCCGAGTCTGAAAAACCCTCGGCACCGACTTCATGTTCTCCTTCACGAACACTAAGGCCCCGATCCCCTGATCCGAAGACCGATCCCGCCGAAGGCCATTGCCCCGAAGACTGATCTGGCGTCTGAAGACTGATCCCGACGAACCCTTTGAAACCCAAGATCTTCGCCCCATGTGTGACCCCTTTTTCCGAGATCCCTATTTTATAAATGACATCTATCTTGTTGCATACTTAAATTATTCATGCATGCATACATATTTGGTGGGTCTGGGTTATTTCGTCGATTCATCTAATAATTAATATGGAGCCCATCTGCGGGATATTTTTGTCTTATTCAGGACTCCATTTAAATTGCCTAGCGAACCAATGCCATGATTCGCCTTGTTAATTCAACATTTAAATTGCGGGGGTTCTAAATAACTTGAACCGTTTAATAAATGGTCGGGACCCCGGTTCCGCTTAATACTGCCTAATTGCACCGCATCTGCATCATATCATAATCATGCCGGATCTTCTGCCGTAATATTAAATAGCGCATCCGGTGTTTCTTTTAGTGCTTTGCTTCTTCGCGGATTAGGCCGATGAGTTGATGCGAGTATCTACAAGTTCTCCGGATATGAACCTTCGGCAGTGGTTCCTAGGCGAGCATTCTCCCCCTTCTACGTATTTTGCATTTATATTCTTTATTTCCTCTCGTTGATCTATTGCTATCCGTGTCGCGATGCTTTAGTTTCCGTGCACCATCTATATCCCGTGCAGCCTCTATATTGCCTTGGACACCTCCTATTACCTCTGTTTGGTAGATAGCTGGCCTGGCGAGTCATAGTTGCTTGCTCAGGTGCGATCTCGTGTTGTCAAGTACCAAAGTTGTTGGAAGGTTGGCAGATGCTTAACGGTGGAGATGTTTATGGTGGAGATGGTCATGTCTTTAATTACAACTATTAAAAATGCTAGCTATAACTAATGCAGAGGCATCGGTGGGCAATAGATGTTATTTGGTTCTTCCACGCTCACTTGTGTCCCGTAGGACCCCGAGTACTGGATACCTGTTCCTTGATTTTTCGCACTATCCACATCCGGGAGGCCTTATGGACCCCCCTGAGCCAGAGCTTGATTCATTTCTATTTCTTGGGGCCACAAGTAGTTTGGGGCTTTATTACTATTCTGTACCTATGCCATGCCTTAATGCTTTATTTAAGATTGTGCGTGGAGCACCTGTACTGTTTTGGAACGTGGAATGTTTTCGCGGTATCGACAAGCCCAGTCACACTTTCGGGTTTCCAGTCGTTTACAGCCATTGACACAAACCTTGGGTCTGTTCCGGAGCCGGCCAACTTCGTTGCGGGTAGCTTAGAGGGGTGGCCCCCTGAAATATTTTATGAATCCTGTGATCGCTTTGTCGTGAATGCCTCGTTGGGTTTTGAGTTGGTTTTTCCGAGGTTGATCGAGTGTGTGTTGCTATTTGTGCACCCCTGCAGGGTAAAACTTTCTGAAAGCCGTGTCCGCAGTTATGGACGACTTGGAGCACAGTATCTCGATCATAGACAAGCATAACTAAAGTAGTGCTATAAATTTGACTTAATATCTCTGACTAGTAATCAGCTTCACTATAACGGAATGGATATTAAAAATGCCAACCACTGGTGGACCTGGATTGTTTTGTGATACCTGCCTAGTAAGTATTACAACTCCAATGGAATGAGATAAAAGTTTCAACAACTGTTGGGTTTGGGATTCCTCAGGACAATTATATCTGACTAGTAAATGTTCCAACTACAACGAGATGTTAACTAAAACTGCTCACTACTTATGCTATCACGATGACTCATGCTATCTATATCTGATTAGTAATTGCTGCAACTATAATGGAATGAGTAAAATTGCCAACTGTGTGAGTTCCTTGGTCCGACTTCCTCGTTTGGTCTCGAGGGGGAAATACCAGGATGGGTTTGTTTGGTGTTAGCTTCAGGTTGGAACCGAATAGGTCTTTCTTATCCCTCTCTGATAACCGCCAGTTGTATCGAGTCTCTATAGGTTGTTTACTGCCGCTGCGCTGCCGCTTTAGCCCACCATACCTATGTAGGCGAGAGCCGCCGAATTCTAGCCTCGCCGTGTACTGGCCTCAGTACTGACACTCCTCTTTTTCCTTTGCCCTTTGTCGGCACCCCTTTTGTTTTAGCAGGTTTGAGATCGACGTCGTTAGCAGGGTTACCCTTCCGGCTTGGCCTGGGCAGGGTTATGGACGCCATTGGTTATTCTTCAGGGCTCTTAGCCCCATTTGCATTTTGTCCGTAGTCGGACGCTCTATCGTTTTCAAGGTGATATGGATCTTTGTATTGTACATTTGTATTCTTGACTTATTGAATCGTTGTTGAATTTATATCTGTTCTGTGGGTCCCATCGAGGACTGTTGTGTAATGGTATTACTTCGTTTACCACCCGCACGAAAGTGCCTGGTGGGCGTCCTTGAATCGTTTCTAGGCGGGTTTGGCGGGAAGCGCTAAAACTTGCATAGGGCCGATTTGAGGGTGTTACAATATGCATGTATTGCTTTCTCGGTGTTTGTCAATTGCCCCGCTGTAATTTGTTCACCCATCATGTTATTTATCTAAGGAGAGCCACCTCTAGTGAACTATGGATCCCGGTCCTTTTTCTTTACATACAATCTACAATCTTTTACTGCTTTGTGTTTACTTTCTTCAAACTTTTACTTATTTCCATTCGATACGTTTAATCCTTTGTTTTCCGCAAAACACGGTGAGATTGACAACCTCATCACAAGTTGGGGACAAAGTTCTGTGGTTGTGTTGTGCAGGTCTCCACGTTGCTACTAGCACTGGTAGTGCGCCCTGCCAAAGCTCAGCTAGTAACACCTTTGGGGTGTTTCCTTGCTCCTACTGGTTCGATTAAACCTTGGTTTCATAACTGAGGGAAAACTTACTGATGTGCTCATCGTACCTTCCTCTTGGGGTTCCCAACGAGCTCTACGTCGAAAGTCAAGCGCATCAGCTGCGGCGCTGCGGAACTTTTCGTGGCTGGAGGCTGGACGATTTAGGGTTTCTGCATAGGAAGCTTCTTATAGGCGAAAGGGCAAGGTCGGTGGAGGCCGGAGGGGCCCAGTCCACCTGGTGGCACGACCAGGGGGACCCGCGCCACCCTATGGTGTGGCCACCCCTGGCCCCTCTCCATCTCGTCTTCTGGCTCCACTAGTCTTTCGGTAAAATATAGACTTTGGCTTTGTCCCGTCCAATTCCGAGAATATTCATTTTCAGACTTTCCTAGAACCAAAAACAGCAGAAAACAAGCAGTTGGCACTGTGGCATCTTGTTAATAGGTTAGTCCAAGAAAGTGTATAAAAAGTACTCCAAAGTGTGGACAAAACGTAAGAAAGTAGATATAAAACAAGCATGGAACATCAAAAATTATAGATACGTTAGCAACATATCATTATGCTGCAAGTTTCCACCATGATTAGGCATGGCTTAGGCTAGCGGCCCAGGCATTTCTCTAACACACATACAAACTCCATGATCTTACAAGTTCCCCTTTTATTTCACACCGCCGGGATCCATAAGCAAAAGAATCATGATATCAACGGAATATAAGTGCAATGTTAAAAGCGTTCCCTATGATACATGGTTCTGCTAACTTCAAATTATAAAGCGCAAGCATCTACGCAACCAAGATGGACATAATGGTTCAAGTTTATTAAGTGGAAGAAAATAAAGTGTGCCATCAAGTTCGTGAGAGCTTTAATCACTAATTTTCCCATAACAAGTTTAATTCGGAAGGTAGATAAAAGCATGAATATAGTTGGAATAGCAAATGCTAATAGGTAGGGTTGGTGGACTCTTTGGGATAACTTGGTTTTATTTGGAGTTGGATGCATGAGTGGAACTCATACTTGGTTATGGAGGCTAGCAAAAGACTGGGAGCGACCAAGTAAAAGAGCAATAATGGCCATAATCATGCAAAGCGACAAAACATCATTAATTAAAGCATAAAGTGATATTAAAAGTCGAAAACTAAACGATCATAAAGGCTATGGTGACTTGGGATAGTCATAACATGGTGTGAGCATGCGCCAAGTCAACCCAAATAAAGCATCAAAGGAGAATACCACAATACTATGCTTTAATATGCTAAAACAACGCATGATTCTTTCAAGGCACATTAAGCAATCTCAATTGTTTATAACATGTCATGCTACAACAAAAATCACTAAGCATAAAGCTAAAACAATATCAAGCATGACATGACAAAGCATAGGCCACCGTGAAAAACAAGCTCCTTTTACCACTTAAGCACGAACTTTTCCTACTCTTTTCCAATCCAAACCACTCTTATTTGAAAACTAATGTATGAAAGAAGGGATCCAACCAAGTTATTCAAGAAAACTAAGAAAACGAAGAAAACTAAAACGAAAACGAAAATGAAGATGCTCCAAGAACAACACAACTGTGCATGAAACAATAAAAATGAAGTGTTTGGAAGAAACCTGAGTTTTTATTGATGAAGAAGGGGATGCCTTGGGCATCCCAAAGCTTTGACGCTTGTAATATTGGATATTTATTGGGGTGACACATGTGGCATCCCCAAGCTTGAGCTTTATTCCATTCTTCATCTCATCACATCACTATTTCCATACACCTGAAATTTTTCCTTCATAGAAAACTTCACACAATCTTTATTAGTAACATTAGTGCACTCAAGATAATAAGTCTTTGGGTTCAGTTCCAACACCAATAAAACTTCCATTAAAACACAAGCTACTGTAGCACTTCCCTCAAAAATCTCAATTCGCCAAAAAGAACCCAAAAAGGAATCAACAAGAAGCAAATGCAAATAATGGCAGAAATCTGTCAAAACAGACCAGCAGATAAAGACCAATTTTTTCGAAGACCTTCTGTTGCTCAAATAGAAACGTGTTGAACTAATGAAAGTTAGATAACAAACAGGGGCAGAAGCACAAAAATTTACATCTCAAACCGACATATAGAGATTTTACACGAATTTTTACATCGAAGCACAAATATCTGTTTCGGGACAGCAACTTTCCCAAGCATTACTGCTCTCTTATTAGAGGTTACTCTTGGCATAAAAAGCAAATAAAAAGGATAATTAGCGGTTATTACAGAGATAATAACTTCCAAGACTCATCTAAAACTTTTGGGTTATCTCCCAATAAGTACTTTTTTAACTCCTTTAAGTTAGGCATAGGAGCAAGATTCAAGTATTTTCGAATGAATACGAATTAAGATCAATACCAGAAATATCTTTCTTTTTCAAGGCTTCATGCATTACTACAAGTTTTTTAGCTGAAAAGCTTCCATGGAAATATTTGTTTTGGTGTCATAGGCATGAACACAATTGTTCAAGGTCGACCCCACTTAACCATTACTCATCTTTCCAATCACTTTCCTTTTTGAAAACGTTTTTAGGTAACAAGTACAACTAATTTTTTTTGTAATTCACATTCCCTATCCATACTAAGATAGAGAACAACTTAAAACTGAAAAATAAAACCTACATAGAGATAAACCAAACATGTGCACACAAGAATATTCACCCACACGCTATTGCTCCCCGGCAACGGCGCCAGAAAAGGTCTTGATAACCACAAGTATAGGGGATCGTGCGTAGCCTTTTAGATAAGTAAGAGTGTCGAACCCAACTAGGATCTAAATGTAGGATAAATATTCTCTCAAGTTCTATCAACCACTGATACAACTCTACGCACACTAAATGTTTGCATTATCTAGGAAATAAAACTAGAGCAACAATACGAGTAATAGAGATAACTTTGCATGATAATAAATGACAAGAAAGTAAAGCTAGTTGCATCATCAATAAAATACACTAAAATAACAGAACCATGAGTGTGGAATAGTGGTGGTAATTGTGGTGGCTTTGTCCAAGTTTAAATAGCGAATAGATCAGGTTCATTATCTTTGATGCAGTTTTTTATGTGGGAGAGGCTAAATATACATGCGCTTCACTACTTAGAATTACATGTACTATATGATTGTATTGTCAGCAAACATCCGTAAGTACTAAGCAATACATTAAGGTTTCCCTAACTATAGCCTTAAGTTTAATGGTCCCTTTACTCCCATACGTGCAACGATCCGGTTCACGTCCTCAGGTTTCTGTCACTCCGGCAGAACTTTCCTTCCTTTTACACATACTACAAACCCTATGATGTTTAATCCATGCACGCACAAATATAATGAATATCCAAAGGATTATACCATATCAACAAAGAACTCGAATGAACCAAAGGCGTTCAACCATTCAATCTAAAAACGAAAAAACTACGCAAACATGACATAGATCGTAGGATTATAACTTATAGCATCAAACACCATGTTTACATACGACGGTACATAGATGTGTGGGAGGATGAACCACTGCATACTAGGAGGATTAGGTGATGGAGATGGCGGTGAAGATGGTGAAGACGGCGGCGGCAGCGCGGGGGACTCCTTCTCCGTCGCTGATATCATGGGGGAGCACCGCCCCTTAGCCCCTTCCTTCATGGTTTCTTGGGAGCCCTCCCCCATGGAAATGGGATCCATGGGGGAGGCAGAAATGTGGCTTTGGTGGCTGCAATATTCGTGGGTGGAGATGCCCTGGGCAAATTATGTTTTCTCCCTTTATATAGCTTCTCGGATTCCCGTCACCCCATCTTGGGCTATAGTAAATCGGGCCTACAAGGCCCGTACGGACTTGGAATCAGCTAAATATTATGTCCAGAACGTTTGTCGCGAAATTTTCAATAACTTTGTAGTTGAATAGTTTTCCTTTTGACGCTGTCTTCGATCGGAAACATGACCATCGTCAAAAAGAGTTCTGAGACAGATTTCTGGAAAAATCCCAATTTGACTCTAACAAGATTTCCACTTGTATTCTTGGTAATTCCTACACATCAAAGTGTAAAACAAGAACATTGTAAACTTTTGCAACTATTAGTAGGTTGGTACAAATAAATCATAAACTTTATATAAAAAGGAGTGTCAAAAGCATATTATTAGCATAAAACCATCAACAATTATAGATACGTTATGGACGTATCATGTATCATGTCGCAAATTTCAGTAAAAGTGTTTAAGTGCAAACTCAAATCCTCAGAAGATGAGCCCCCAAATTTGTTTTGTTGAACCAGACTTAAAAAGTTAGGCTTTATTTCATAGGTTTGCGCATCAACAACGAGCGGAGTGATAGGTGCACGAATAAAATCATCAATGAGAGTAGCATACTCCCCAAGTCTCTTTTGACCCATGGCTCTTATATTTTTTGTAATTTCTTAGCAATGAAAACAAATAATAAGTAACTATTTTTTGGGGGTTTTCAAATAGATAACAAGAAATTAAACTAATAACAAGAAATAAACTACAAACTAATAATAAAACTAAAAACGAGGTCTCTGGTGACCTCACCAGGATAGCGAAACTGGTTCCCCGACAACGATACCAGAAAAATGGTTGATATCTTAAATCCGGATTCACGAATGTAGTATAATAGTTTTTTCCCTAGAAGACCTAGGTTTAACTGAACCTTGGAAAACAATGCTTAAAGGAAATAAAAAGGACACGTCTACAAGACTTTGTTTCTTTGTTTTACCTTAGTTTACCGAACCAATCTAGTTTACTTTTATAATGGGTTGAATCAATGGATGGTGATAGGTCAGGGTTGAAGATCCACCTGCAACTGCACATCATATGGGATAAATGATAATAATAACCATAGTCATGTGTAATGGTTGAATAGGGATAATCTCTTGTGGGAAACATATCCTAATATACAAAAGCCCCCGTGATGTAGCGGGCATAGCAATAGTATTTTAATCCAACCGAGTGCACCATGAAGCAATGGGTTACAAAAGATTATTAAGTGTAAAACACAGATCAAAGCATTATGTGGTGATGTTGTTGTGATCCCGAATAGGTCGCTAAACGAAGACCGTACTACCATTTCTGTCACTGGAGTTCCTATGAGATCGCCGCTAGCCAAGTATCTCATCTCAAGCCTTAATCAATCTATGGGATCTTGGGTACCTACAATTCCACAGGTCGAGGCAATAGATAAAGAAACAAAAAATACAAATCTCTATTGCAAAAAAAACACAATACTCCCATGAGTTAGATGCACATAATTGCTACGAGGTTTCTCCCTAACCCGCAGCCCGTGAGGAGTACTCACTCATAACAAATAGATCTAGGATAGAAAACATTGTGCGAAATACTTAGATTGAAATCAAATATTCTTACAATGGTCGCCAAATCACAAGGAGATCTCAAGTACAAAGCAATGGCTATGGCTAATGGAGGGGATGGATGATGAAAGTGATTAACAATGGCGTGGATCTCCTTTGGTGGTGCTGTGATGTAATCTTAGAATGGCAGCCCTCTGGCTGACGGCTGGAGCCTAAACATACATACGTGCCTTCATGAAAGTTGTAGGGTTTGATGAGACGAATCCATCGCCACATGGTATGGGCGGACGGTACGGGTGGGTTATGCCCGTACTAGTGGTCGTTAAGCTTGCTGGCGCTAGGGAATGATTCCCCAATTACTTGGTCATGTGGACTTCCTCAAAAACCTTCATTATGACTCCTGATTTCGTATTAAAAAGCGTGATTTCCTGCACAACAGAATTCAAAGCAAGGTTTTGCATATCTTTGCAATTATTAGTCATTAGTGGCAAGGATTGAGAGTTTCTTGTCAATCGCTTGACCAAAAACAATGTTTAAACGCGGTGGAAGATGGCTATTTTTGGAGCCATCAGCTGGCAGGTAGTAATCCGAGATATAATATGACCTGACAAACTAGTACAAACATTGATCTGAGATATAATATAACTTGGTAGACTGATAGAAACAGTGGTCCGAGATATAATATAAACTGGCAGATAGACAGAAATAGTGATCCGAGATATAATATAACCTGGCAAACTGATAGAAACTGTGACCCGAGATATAATATGATGAATTGATGATGACTTGGGGGTAAGTTTCCTCATCATAGGTAATTTCAAATGAGTCAGTTAGTCAACAACCTCATATAACCAATGCTATACTATAGTAGTAGAAGACATAGCTACAAGACATATAAAAATTGACATATGTGAGGTCATAACAGATGACATATCTTATGTCTACTCTAAATAATAATTCTATGCATGGGGATGCCAGGTCAAATAATGACCCGAGTCCCCAAGATACTTTTCTATCTATAAGTGATTCTACCGATATGCTGGCTAGCCCCTGGGTTGAGACATCTCCTTCCCGGGGTGAACAACTAAGTGATAGATGGTGATAGCCCCCGAGTGACATTCAGGGTTATCTCATGTGCGCGTTGGCGGTTGAGTCAGTTGATACTTACAATACATTTGGGGTTGAGGTTGAGTCATGTCTTGTTGGTTGAGTCAATTGATACTCACAATACACTTGGTGATGAGGTTGGAAAAGCTGATGCTCGATGATGAAGCATAGGTTGATGAAGATGGTCCCGTCTGGATGGAAACCCAACCAGCGCCACTAATCAGCCCCACGGTGGGCGGTGGTGTCACGGCAGATGCCTGGGGTAGGCTTAAGTTGGGGCCGCATGGACACTAGAGGAATCCGGGAAGGGATGAAGTAGTGAAGACCACACACGGAAGAACACATAGAGAGACACGATATACCCAGGTTCGAGGCTCTCCTAGTGAGATAAAACCTCTACTCCTACATCTAGATGTTATATGACTTGGTATTTACTGTACCTACAATGGTCCTCCTTGATTTGTGCTCTCTATGCCTCTAATGGCCTTCTCTTTGAGGGCGAGAGGAAGAAGAAGTGCTACTACGAGCATAGAAGTGAGAAGCCCCTAGGGGTTCTCTCTGGATTGATCCCCCTGGTGCTCCTTATAAAGGGGAGCCCATGGGACAAGATATGGCCCACTAGCACTGTTCCTGATGTGACTACTGGGTCTTGTCAAGTGACAAGGCATGGGCCTTGTCAGGTCTTGTCTGTCCTTTGGCTGGTCCTGTAGCGTTTGTCCTTGGCATCTCCAGTCATTTGTCTTATCTCTTCCTGAGAACTAGGGAGCATATCCTGTAGCATCTCGTGAGATATCAAGAGAATCTTGGACTAACGAGGGAGCATCCCTGAGAACCTAGGAGTATCTCGTATGTAACGACACTGCATGTGCGTGTCTGAGCCAGGGGCGTCCCAAGATTGGCACATGACTAAAGATCTTGACCTACCTTCATGGTATGTCGATGTAGAGGTTGGGGAGCATCTGGGGGAGAAATAAGAGGGCATCTGAGTGGATTGAGTCGGCCCAAGTGCCTAGGGTGAAGAGGTCCAGCCAAATCATCTGATTAAAGCCCAGCCGGGTCAGGAATTAGGCCCAGCTGGGTCAACCCTTAGCCTAGCTGGGTCAAAGGAGAAGGCCCAGCCGGTTCATAGGCAGAAGGCCTAGCCGGGGTCTCCCTAAGTCGGCCCGGGATGCTTCTGGGTCGGCCTGGCCTGCTGGGGCAGAAAAGGGCCCAGCTGGGGTCTCTGATGGGGCGAAAGTGAAGATAACCCGGGGTTGGCCGAGTCTCCTATGTCGGCCCACCCGGGAATTGGCGATGCGTTCGACATTGTGGCATAGAGGCGAGGCAGCGTGGGGGTGAGGGTGATGTTGATGCCTAGGAAGGATGGCATCGGGTAGCTTGGGGGGCTGGCTAGGTAATTTGGCCCAGCCGGGGAAGCGAGGCGACACGTGAATTGGCATCGAGGAGCTGACGAGGTAGCGAAACTGGCGTCACAGTGAGGAGACCCGTGGTGGGCCGAGCCATCCTAGTACCGGACCACCTGGGGGATTGAGTTGAGGCGTTGGCGGAGTTTGATCGATTCGGCCCATCCATGAAACTTCTGGTGCAAAAAGGAGGCGAGGTGGAGATGTGGAGTGGGCCAAGAGAGAGGTAATTCGGCATAGGGCCTCCGGACTAGGCCGAGTTTAGTGTAATTTGGCCCATCTACATTCTTCCTCCTCCTTTTATTTATCCCTCTCTATATTACCTCATATCTTCACGCACATATGTGTTTTCTCTACACACATATTTTATTGAGTTACTTATTGCTCCATTGAATCACTTGATACCTCAACTCTGGGGGTACCCGGGGTCATATCCCGACATAACTACTGGTGTTTGTTGCTCCCCTGTCACCGCCCTTTCCTTCCTTCCACTTGGCACAAGGGCCTACTCCTTATCCAACCTTTTTTCTCACACAAGCACAAATGTTGCTCCCCCTTCTATAGTCCTCCTTGAGCATTTATACAAACACCTGCAACCTCAAAGTGATTACTCGATTTGATAAAAACTATGCATAGATACAACCTGTACAAAAATAATTCTTTCACTCCAGCATATCAAGCAAGAAGTTGTGTTTCCTTAATAGTTTATTATAAGGATAAATGATATAATTTGCCCATTAATGGATTCTTTGAGAGATCTTTGTAATATTTTGATTTCAGTTCCGCTGCCACAATGATGATCTGCCTCTTAGAATTTCACAATTCGTGATTTTAGTTTTCCACAACTGAGACTCACAGTACACTTGGTGATGAGGTTGGAGAAGCTGATGCTCGATGGTGAAGCATAGGTTGATGAAGATGGTCCCGTCTGGATGGAAACCCAACCAGCGCCACTAATCAGCCCCACGGTGGGCGGTGTTGTCACGGCAGATGCCTGGGGTATGCTTAAGTTGGGGCCGCATGGACACTAGAGGAATCCGGGAAGGGATGAAGTAGTGAAGACCACACACGAAAGAACACATAGAGAGACACGATATACCCAGGTTCGAGGCTCTCCTAGTGAGATAAAACCTCTACTCCTACATCTAGATGTTATATGACTTGGTATTTACTGTACCTACAATGGTGCTCCTTGATTTGTGCTCTCTATGCCTCTAATGGCCTTCTCTTTGAGGGCGAGAGGAAGAAGAAGTGCTACTATAAGCAGAGAAGTGAGGAGCCCCCCGGGGGTCTCTCTAGATTGATCCCCCTAGTGCTCCTTATAAAGGGGAGCCCATGGGACAAGATATGGCCCACTAGCACTATTCCTGATATGACTACTGGGTCTTGTCAAGTGATAAGGCATGGGCCTTGTCAGGTCTTGTCTGTCCTTTGGCTCGTCCTATAGCGTTTGTCCTTGGCATCTCGAGTCATTTGTCTTATCTCTTCCTCAGAACCAGGGAGCATATCCTGTAGCATCTCCTGAGATATCGAGAGAATCTTGGACTTACGAGGGAGCATCCCTGAGAACCTAGAAGCATCTCGTATGTAATGATGATGCATGTGCGAGTATGAGCTAGGGCGTTTCAAGACTGGCACATGACTAAAGATCTTGACCTAGCTTCATGGTATGTCGATGTAGAGGTTGGGGGAGCACCTGGGGGAGAAATAAGAGGGCATCTGGGTGGATTGAGTTGGCCCAAGTGCCTAGGGTGAAGAGGTCCAGCCAAATCATCTGATTAAGGCCCAGCCGGGTCAGGAATTAGGCCCAGCCGGGTTAACCCTTAGCCTAGCTGGGTCAAAGGAGAAGGCCTAGCCGGTTCATAGGCAGAAGGCCTAGCCGGGGTCTCCCTGAGTCGGCCTAGGATGCTTCTGGGTCAGCTTGGCCTGCTGGGGCAGAAAAGGGCCCAGCTGGGGTCTCTTATGGGGCGACCGTGAAGATAACCCGGGGTTGGCCGAGTCTCCTATGTCGGCCCACCTGGGAATTGGCGATGCCTCCGACATTGTGGTATAGAGGTGAGGCAACGCAGGGGTGAGGGTGATGTTGATGCCGAGGAAGGATGGCATCGGGTAGCTTGGTGGGCCGGCTAGGTAATTTGGCACAGCCGAGGAAGCGAGGCGACACGTGAACTGGCTTCGAGGAGCTGACGAGGTAGCGAAACTGGCATCGCGGTGAGGAGGCCCGTGGTGCGCCGAGCCATCCCAGTACCGGCCCACCTGGGGGATTGAGTTGAGGTGTTGGCAGAGTTTGATCGATTCGGCCCATCCGGGAAACTTCTGGTGCAAAAAGGAGGCGAGGTGGAGATGTGGAGTGGGCCAGGAGAGAGGTAATTCTGCCTAGGGCCTCCGGACTTGGCCGAGTTTAGTGTAATTTGGCCCATCTACATTCTTCCTCTGCCTTTTATTTATCCCTCTCTATATTACCTCATATCTTCACTCACATATGTCTTTTCTCTACACACATATTTTATTGAGTTACTTATTGCTCCATTGAATCACTTGATACCTCAACTCTGGGGGTACCCGGGGTCATATCCCGACATAACTGCTGGTGCTTGCTGCTCCCCTGTCACCTCCCTTTCCTTCCTTCCTTAGTCCTTGCTGAAGGATATCCAGGAGCTCTAGCCGACTATCTTCATTCTCTCTATAATATTCCTCTTAATTGATGACAAATCCTTTTTCTGGCTGAAACTGAAACGAAGTCGTAATACACATTGGCTTGGTTGATTAGCAAATTTAGTGACCATAATAATAGGTATTCCTATCGGTGTAGAGAAACATTGTAGCGCTTCATAGGGCCAACCTGATTAATAAGAGATTATGTCTAATAAGAGGAGCCGAGAACATACCTTTACCCGAATAGAATGTTTACAGAGATGTGATACTCTAGCGAATTAGGAATCTACAGATTAAACCCACATCACAATTAAATCCACAAAGCATCGAATTGGATGAACAACCATACCCTATGAAGAAACAACAAAATAAATTACTAACCAACAGCTAATATATTGCAACGGGTTAATAACAAATATGTTTATAGTATTACTAACCAGTATCTAACTTTTAACTAAAAAGATATGGAGTCTGAGATATTTTAAAAATAAATGCAAATGTAGATATGAGGTGGATGAGTGGGTTTATCATCCTATATAGGATCGCTGCCCTGCATAAGAATAAATTCTAGTATGTATTGTTTAGATATATCAAGCAATGTTGTGCAATAGGTTAGAGGTGGGTGATTGGGTCTATCAAGCCATGTTAGATTACAGTTGACTTTGTAATGATATTTGGTATTGATCTAAGTAATTTTATAATATTTTCTATTCTTGATTTTATTATGAGTGATAAGTCCTCACGGGCTATGGGTTGGGGAATAGCCTAGCAGCGATATGTGCATCTGATTACATGGGAATATTGTGTGATGATTGCATAGCAGATTTGTATTTGTATCATTGTCTCTTACCTTAATCCTAGGACTTATCAGGTACCCAAGACCCGAGGACTGATCAAGATTTGAGGTGAGATGTGTGGTAAACAACGCCTATGCGTGAAACGCAGTGACAACAAGGGAAGTATAGTAGTCATTTAGTGACCCGCTTGGGAACAACCGCAACATCATAGATATTAATGCTTTGGTCTGTATTTTACTTAATAATCGTCCGTAGCCCAGTGCTTCGTGGTATAACGGTTTGACCAAGAGACTATATGCTATGTGTGTGGCTCATAGGGCTATAGTATTTACGGATGTGCTGCACACAAATCCTATCTATATTAGATCATTTACACATGAATGTGCATATTATTATCTATATTACGGATGTGCTGCACATAAATCCTATCTATATTAGATCATTTACACATGAATGTGCATATTATTATCTTTATCCCATATGTATGCATAGTTGCAGGTGAAATCTCAACCTTGGCATATCTCCATCCATTGATACAACCCTGATAACAAAATAAAATTGGAAAGATTCGGTAAACGAAGATTGAAGCGAACTAACAAGTCTTGCACACGCTCTTCAACCTAGCGTAATTGTTTTCCAAGGTTCGATTAAACCTAGGTCTTATAGGAAAAAACTACTATACTACCTCTGTAACATGGATCGAACGTATCATAAATGGAAAGAGGACCAATTTTTGGGGGTGATGCTTGGTTTGGTCAGATGCCACTGAAAGACAGTCATCCTGAGTTGTTTGATATTTGTACCAACCTTGATGCATCGGTTGCAGATGTGGCAGCAACAGGATATAACTTCCCCTTCAGGAGCCCGCTGTTGTGATGCATATAGCATATTCGTCTTAGAGATTTGCAGACAGTTACGAGAAGCATTACTTTGTCACGGAATAAAAGATATCCCTAGATAGAAATGGTCTAAATCTGGTTTCAGTCTTAAGAAAATCTCAATGGACCGAGACATTGACAAACCCTAGTTCCATGGATCCAAAAACACCTACCGTACTAGAAGTCTAGAACACTTGGTAGTCGTACAAATGCAACCACTAACTTAACGCTATATAGACCTTCTGTAAGAAACTCTAAATTACATATGATACGTGCTACGGCATATTTGCAGACGGAAATCTTGACACGCACACATGACCCTCTGAATCCGACGAACGGATGCACCGCATCCATGGAGCAATCAACAGTGGCTATGTACTCTCCAAACCAAGTACTCCTACGGACTACTATATATTTACACATAGTATGTATGAATCCTTCGTCTGCCAGTTCGAATGTCTTGATCAAATCAGAGACCTGCTGCTTCTTCAGCACACACACACGTCGACTCTTTCTTCCTAGGAATGCCGAGCGGAACCCAGTTCCATCTCTTCTTTTCTTCCGCCTCCGCGACGCCGACGATCTGATCAATGATGGACGTCACCGGGCAGTTGCAGCTTCTTGTTCTGACACACACGACTTGAGGCTTAAATTACACCGGCTCGCGCGGCCGCGCCGCCCAGAGCGTGCTGAGCGCGCGGAGGCGCTCGGAGTAGTCCCCGAGGGCGAGGAGCCCCACCGCCGCCTGCCGCCCAGTGAGGATCCTGTACATGTTCCGCAGCGTCTGCTGCCGGAGATGGTCCGCCTGCTCCACGAACCCGGCGAGCTCCTTGAGCCTGCCCATCGCGCTCGCCATCCGCCGCCCCACGTACCGGGCGCCATCGTCGTAGCCTTCTCCTTCTTCTCCTGGCGCCGCCGTCGACAGGAGCAGGGAGTCGGCGAGCGACTGCTGCAGCTTCTCCATGCCCTGCGACAGCGCGTCCTCCGCCTGCCGCGCCGTCTGCTGCAGCCGGCCCACCGCCGCCTGCTGGTCCTCCGTGAGCGGCTCCAGCTGCGGCGCCAGGACCTTGAGGAGGTCGGAGGGCCGGAAGCCGGCGATCCAGAGGAAGAACCGCTCCGCGGCGGGCCGCCACACGCCAGACATGACGAAGAAGACGTCCGAGCTGGCGGCGGCGGACTTGGCCAGGAACAGGCGGTCGTAGTGCTCGAGCCCTGCCTCGGCGAGCGCGCTCAGCCGGCGCTCCGGCGCGTCCGGCTGCTGCAGCGCCGCCCTCAGCTCCCTCGTCTGCCTGGTCTGCTCCTCCACCCACTGCGCGTACTCGATCTCGAACGCCGCGACACCTGCCGCAACATTTCGTAAAAGGAATTCAGGATCGCCATTGCAAACTCTTAGGATGCAAGATTCAGACATTCAGTTCGCCGCATGATCTTCTAACCTGGATCGTAGGAAGATGCTGATGGTAGACCAACAACATGGCTGCTGCTGCTGCTCACGCCGGCGTAGACCATCTGCTGCTGCCTGGCCCGGGTGAGCTCCTGCTCCATGCGCGCCAGCTTCATCCGGCTCGTCTCCAGGTTCTGGATGTAGGCCTGGCAAGCAACCGGCATACTTAAGATCAACATTTTGCGGGTTTGACAAGTCAGAGACTCAGAATGAGATGGAAATTTGACCATCGGGAGGCTATTCTTCGGCTGCCTAGTAATACCTTCTTGCGTAGGCGGCTCTTTCGTGCGGCCTCTCTGTTCTGCGCGAGCCTTCTCTGAATCTAGTTGACCAAGACAGATTGATATCGGGTTACGAGTTCCTCGCGAAGGCAAGAGTTGAAGCTGGTGTGGGGTGAGTAGATTCTGCAGCGTACCTTGTGTCCTGGCCTGGCGTGCTCCTGGTCAGAACTGTCCGGCGAGTGTGGCAGGTGAGCTTCCTGCAGCGCGAGGGCCTCGACGTCCTGCGCCACCATCAGATGCAGAGCCGGCGGCTCGAACTTGGGCTCGGCCAGCTCCATGGCGTGCGCCGCGCCGGGGCCAGTGCTGCTGCTGCAGCCTGGCGCGGCCCCAGACGCGGAGGCCATGTACCTGAACGGGTCGCCCCAGACGCCGGCGCCTCCTCCTCCGGCGCCGGCTTCGGCGAGCGGATGGTGCCTGCGCTCGTAGATCCCCATGGGCGCCGCCGCCGATGGCATGTACCCGCCGCCGGGAGCCGCCGATCCTCTGCTCGGTCGTCGCCAACAGAATCCAGCACGGCACAGATGGATTAACATGGAGTCGAGAGAGAAAAAATAAAATAAAGAAACGCAGGAACGACGAAGGAACGGACAGAGAGAGGGTGTTGCGCGCGCGCGACAGGCAACCTCGATGATGATGATGATGATGATGAATGATGAATGATGAATGATGAATGAAGAATGATGACGAGGTGCGGAGAAGCCAATCGCAGCTGCCGAGTGGAACTCCACTCTCTGTCTGTCTCTCGGATCTTTCTCTCCCTAGCTAGTACGTGCGTGCTGCTGCTGTACTGCTACTCGTGGTAGCGTAGCGCGATCGTTCAGTTGGGTGTCGTGGCTTGGATTTGGACCCAAGCTAGGCTAGGCCCTAGCGATGCGATGGGATGGCCTCGTTCCAGCGCGACAAAAATCTCGCTGTGCTGCTTCTTGTCCTTGCGCGCTCCCATGAGTAGGTCGTTATGGCGTGGGGCCGACCTGTCAGCGGGCGTGTGTGTGCACACTGGCGCTGCGCTGGACCGTACCCCGGCCCCAAGTGTCGAGGACACGTTCTGGCCACCATGGCTCGCATCGCAGGTACCACGTCCTGCTGGTCCACGCAGTTTTAATCCGACGTCAGCTTGAAAGCGGACGGACGGACGGCCACCGAGAGTGAGAACGCAATACGTACTAGTAGTACCTTGAACGTGCTGCTAGCCTGCTCCTACCCAGTTGAATAGCTTATCTCGCGGGCGGGCGCGTAGACTTAACCAGGGGGTTGACAAGGACACACACCGGTGGGATGGAGACGGACGGCTACGTCACATGTGGCGTCACCACGCATCACCGCAATTACTATTCTCTAATATAATTCGCCTCACACCGTAATTTAGTAGCCACCATGCATGCATGGAGCTGCTTGCTTCGGCTCGGATTCGTCATTCATGGACAGTCCATTTCGACCAGATTAGCTATAGTTTACACATCCTGATCCCAGCCGTCCAAAGAGAGCCTACATCGTCCATCCTGTTAAGGTGTATTAGTATTGGTCTAGGAGTCCGTATTTGTCTAGATTTATCTTCTTATATCTCAAGTCAAATGTACTATATATTGTGGCCTTTATCCCCCAGATAATACAAGTTGCACAAGTTGTTTATTCCTAACATGGTATCAAAGACCAGATTAGGTCTTTTTTTGGAAGCACGACTCGTCCACTAAAAATCTGGCCACGCCGCCCACGATTTCCTCTCGCCGCGCCACCTGCCGCCGCCAGTCCGGCCGCTGCTCCCTCGCCCGACCGCGTCTGCCGCCGCCCGCCCGGCCGCCCGGTCTCCCCGTTCGGTCGGGGCATGTCTCCCGTGGCGTTCCCGGTTGCTCCCGCCGCCGCCAGTACAAATCACGGGCACGCGCAGTTGCTGTTCCACGCACCCGCAGCTGCTCCCTGCATCTCTCCCACGCACGCGCAGCTGCTGTGAGGCTGCTCCCTCCATCTCTCCCGCACGTGCGGCTGCTGTCCCACTAGCCCATCCGGCCCTAATTGATTTTCTCGATCGTGCGTTGAGCCAGCTAAAAAAAATGTCTCCTCCATTTTCTTGATGTTGTTTCCGCCATGTACCTGGGCCGTCCCTCGTTACTTGGTGCATGTCCGTCGCCTTCGTCTCCGTCGATTTATTGCTCTTCGCTGATTCTGTCTATGTCGGCTCACCGCTCTTCGTCGACTTTCGCGACCTCCTCATGCGGTTATGGCCGTCCTTCGCCGACTTTGTCTTTGTCGGCGCACCGCTCTACATCGACACTCGCGGTTTCTTCACGCGGTTATGACCGCCTTTCGCTGACTTTGTCTTTGTTGGCACGCCGCTCTACTTCGACTCTCGCGGCTTCTTCATGCGGTTATGATTACCTTTCTCCGACTCCGTCTTTGTCAGCACGTCGCTCTACGTCTCTCTTCTTCACTCTCCGATGTTTTTAGACGGTGTCTATTTCGACTCTATTTGTGTCTTCCATCACTATTCTTTTCATATGACTTCGTCTTCTATTGTTTTTTCTCTTCGCTCTCTTATTTCTCATGTCCGTGTTATCACGGCTGATGGTACCTCTCTTCCTGTTTCCAATCGAGGCACCCTGTCTACTTCCTCTTTCTCTGTTCCTGATGCTTCTCTTGACGTGCCATCCTTTGACAACTCATCTTCTCTTTATGGGTGTGTCTTTCTTTGATGTGTCGTCTGTTACATTGTCTTTGATCTACGCATATTCTTTTGCCTGGTTTTGAAGACTCTTCATGCTATGAAGACACTTTGAAGACGCGGATTTTGGATTATCATTTTTTTTAGTTTTCACTTCTTCAAATGCAATGCTATTGCATACGCTTTGCATTTGAGGGGGGGGGGGGGTGTTAAGGTGTATTAGTATTGGTCTAGGAGTCTGTATTAGTATTGGTCTAGGAGTCCGTATTTGTCTAGATTTATCTTCTTGCACCTCAAGTCAGATGTACTATATATTGTGGCCTTTGGCCCCCAGATAATACAAGTTGCACAAGTTGCTTATTCCTAACACATCCGTCATCATAAAAAGGGCCATGAACATGCTTATGACGAAGCATATACCCCAAAAAGGAGCTTCCAAAGCCAATTCCACCAATCCAAAGTGAGCCGGCTTGTTGCCCTCTCCTCCCTCCCCTCTCCCCTCTCCCTCTCTCGTCCTTGCACTCTTCACCTGTGCAACCGGGCCCCCCCGGAGCCCTCTCTGCCGGCACCGGCGGTCGGAGGGAGCGAAGGGTGGGTACCGGAGTAGCTAGGGTTAGTTGTAGTGGCTCCGTGCCGGTAGTGGGCCTTATGCCCGTAGACGGTGGCGTCGCCGGCTTCTCCCGGAGCGAGATCCAGCGGATTCTTGGCTTCCTCGTCGCTGGATTTCTAATCCATGGTGGATTGGCGTTGGCGAGCTCCGCCTCCCCGAATAAAGTTGCCCCTGTTGCGCAGCTTCTGCTTCTACGCCAGATCTGCAGCTCTTCTCTGGCCGGCCGTGGCGGCGGGGGGAGGAGAGCTACGACCGGGTGCTGCTTGCAGAAGGGCGCGACTTCGAGTTACTCCACGGCGCAGGGGAGCGTCGTCGGGAGGTCTCGGTGTTCTCTATCCCGTCAGGCTTCAGAGGTCGAAGTCTGCATGGTCTGGAGAGGGATTTGAGGCTCGGCCATAATGCTCATGTGGGCTCCCTCTTCTCCAACGTCGTTTTCTTCTTCCCCCCTCCTTTGGCCGGCCGTGGTGGCGAGCAATGGAGGGGGAAGTTGGTTGAGGTTGTTGGCGATGCGGGAGTAAGTCGAAGCTGCTACCACTGGTACTCCTCCCAATTGGCCCTTTGGTAGCAAAGACGCTGCTGGGCCTCTGCCTGTTCCGGCCGAAGGCGGCCGAGGGTTGCAACCTCCATCGGAGGCCCCTTGTCGAAGCTTAGCTCCAGGGCTCAACAGCTTGGCACTGGCAAGTGGTTCGTCCCTGTCGATGTCAAGATGGCTGGGTGCTCTGCTTCTTCTCCGGACTGCAAGGCGTCATGGGCAAGAGACCTTGAGGATCTCGCCGGCTTTCTCGGCTAGAGATCGCCGGAGATTGGTGGTGGAGGCGCCAAGGGACCTGATTGCTTTCTCTCCTTTAGTTCTGAGGTGCTTTATGTAATTTTGAGGTCCTTTTTCTTTTTTTTCTAGCTTTGCTAGGGTGCTTTCTGTGAGGGGCCTCTTTACAATTTGTACCTGCCACATGTCTACCTCAGCAGCTTCCTGGGTCTTCTAGACCCGCCATCGTTCCCAAAAAAAAAAGGCTTCCACACGTTGGCCAGCCAGTCGAGCTACTAGTTGGCGATGATGCTGCCTCCATCACTGCAAAGTTGGAATCTCACTAGCAGCTAGCCGGCCGGGTGGGGTGGGGTCGCTAGCCACCACGGAATCAGGATCTCACTACCCATCCTAGCTAGTGCTTCCCCACTATCTCTGCTCCACGTACGTCTCCACCAGGCCGGTTATTATAGATTCTGGTTTCTGAGGCTCCAGTTCTACGTACGCCTAACAACAAGGATCTGATGCCTAGCTTATCACATCGCGAGGATCCGAATCCTCTGCAGTGCCGGTGCATTTCTAGGCCGTCGAACATCTGTACTATTCGCGAGAAGATGCTGCGTTTGCTTCCGTGTTGTTTGCGACCTCTACGTGTGACCATTGGGCGCCTTCATTTTGTCGCCCTGTGCTTACCTCTTCAGCTTATCTTTTCAACTATTTTGGCTCATTTTTCTTCTTCTCGGAAACAAGGCTAAAAATTTTAGGCTAGTATTTTTGGCTCATTTTTCTTCCTCTTTCTTTTGAGAAACAACCGACTAGTAGTACCTACACGCTTGTAGCTAACCTCCCTGGATTTCATAGACCAGGCGATCGTATCAGATCTACTACTCGCTTCGATCCATAATAATAAGTGTCGATGATGTAATATAAAGTCGTAATAAATCAGCGAACAGTTGGATCAGAGAGTACTTAAAATTCAGCTTGATATTAAATAATTTCTGTGCCCTCCCATGCAACCACGCTGCTGAATGTATGAATATTCCAAAAGCGAAGCACAACCCCAGGACTTTGGACCTCACCTCACTTTGCTTTGCTTTTGGTGCGGTACTTACAGACTAGACTACAGTGCAACACCCCACTTGCTGCGCTAAACAAACTGCTAGTAGCGCTAACTTCATGGTTAAGCATCCCCTCTGCTTTCACACAGCTCATTGTTTTATCTAATCATACACACGGCTTTTCCTTCTTCTTCTTAACTTTTATTGTTCGTACTACTAGTACCTTTTTGCAAGAACCATGCTGCTGTAAAAGCTAGCGAGATCGAACAGCTGGGGATTGGTTTTACCTGAGCTTGTGGATGCTGAAATGGTCGTCAAGGTATCCAGGGTAAAGCTCCATAGCCGATCACCTTGTAAACAGTACTACACATGATGAGACTGCAATGTTTGCAAGTACAATGATCGTATGTTCATTTTAGTATTTAGAGACAACGGAAGAGTGAACTCTTCTCATATCTGCTAAGAATATTACTATGTGCTTTCTTCACCACAGCCCATTCCGTCTAGACTCAAGATTCCTTTTAGGATTCATTTTATGTGGATTGTGAAATCTTGACACAATTTTAAATTGAGCATAGATCGGTCACGGTTCCTCTTTTCAAAGGAACAAAGAGGAAGTGCAGAATATTTGCCCTTCTCTTTGTAGTAGTATGACATAAGAAGAGAAAAAAATGGACGTGTCAGCTTGCGACCAATCAACCAAGGGCATGTGTGGTGATATGAAAGAGCATGATGGAAGATATATATGCTCTTACAATATTAACCTAGAAGAAGATATGCTCCCGAAAAGACCTCCGCATGTTTGATCACTAGCTATCTGTTGGATACTTTATTCTACCTAGCCATGCATAGACCCTCACATGAGATGGGCCAGCCGAGGAACTTGAATGATAAACACTCACAAACTTATTATCGATTGTCATGTAAAAAGTAAACACTAATTATACTCCCTCGGATCCAAGTTAATGCATTTAGATTTGTCTAGATTCGGATGTGTCTATCACTAAAATATGACTAGATACATCCGAATCTATATAAATCTGAGGCCACTAATTTATATCGGAGGGAGTATTGAAAACTGTCTTTTTTTCATTTAAAATGAGCAAATGAGCCTGAACCCACCCTAGCCTTTTCACTTGTACAGAAACTGAGATGAGAGATCATGTAAATCTACGTTTTCAATTTTCTCCATGCATGGAACTAAAGTATGTGTAGTGTCCCAGTGTTTTCTACAAGGCAAAATAATGCTACTTCATGTGTATGTGGAATGGAAAATTTGCTAATATCTAACCAACTGAGCACCTGGCTTCAAAAGTATCCAGACACTTTACTTGTGAGTAAACTAACTAATTAAGACGCACAGAACTAGTACAGGATGCATAAACCGAATGAATCAAAGAAGAAGAGAATTGGATTAGTTTAGTAAGTACCTTGGGAAAAATACCGGCAATGATACAGCAAAAAGTTAAGTACTCAAGATCACACTGTCCATGTATATGTGTGTGTGCTCTCGCTTAAGAACCAAGGAACACCACTCGCAGGCCCAAATGAAGTCATGTCCAAGGTTTATATACAAGGGGCACCTGCTTTTTTGCTAAGAAAGGGATAGCCAATTTGCAGAGATGCTTTTTGCTAACTAATGTTATCACCAGGACCTCATGCTAGCTTAGGATGCACTGATAATTCTTTTAGTACATTAATCAGGTGCATTAGTGTAAAGCTGCAAGTAAACCACCTAAGTAGTTAGGGGGTAGAAAAGGTGGATGAAGAATCACATGTACTACAACCTAAACTGAGATGGTAACTTAATTTGAGGAGTAAAAGTAGAAGAAAGATGCTTTTATGTGCCATTTGCTATCATGCAACCAAAGTAACTTTATTTTAGCCATTAATTCAGCTACTTGCAACTGATAAGTAGTACTTTGCTAGGTAAAGTGTATCTTGAAGTCAAGTAGTTCTATGTACACAAGCTGGTTAGGCCGATAGATCCTAAATTTTCCTTAAAGCTTGTTACGTCTAAGGAATTAAAAACACTACCTTTAACCCTAGTTCTAGACTTCTGGTTATGAATGAAAATTGAGATTTTCCTGTTCTCAAATAAGATTAGGCACACAAGTTCATATAATTTAGCAAGGAAATTCCTGAAAGTCTAGTACTAATTATTGCCTTTACCTAATCATAAAAGTGTCTAAGTGCAACTAAGAGCTCATGCAGAGAATCCTTGTAGTCATTACAAGGGTCTGCAATTTTAGTAAGCAATCCATCTTACCCCTTAATCATTACAAGATGTTTGGATTAGTACACCTTTTCTAAAGTTCTTGAAGACATATTCAAGGGTGAGAAATGAGAGAGGATTACTATACTATATGGATTGGATCTCATGCATGTTACTAGATTCCTTGCTTGCATGATGTAATTTAGTACATGTCACGGAATTAGGGATCAACTTAGATCAAGGATCAAGTTAGAATTGAGCTTTCCTTTTTTTCCTGCATGTCCTCTTAAGATCGTTTGTTTGCCTTTCCATGGTATAGCCACGGAAACATCAATTAAACTAGTCGGCGTAAATTTTTTATTAACTAGACTAGCCCTGCTAATTAAATAATCGTCGCAGTTGCATATCCCATGCATGGCATAGCTTATGAAACTCTCAGATCCAAAATATTAGTCCTTTTTGTTGGAATATTAGGCAATTTCCACATATAATTACAGAAATTAGTATTATATAAGCACTAGCGGATCTAAACACATGCAGCCAAACAACCACATCTAGTATATCTGAAAATCTAGCAAGACCTAGTGCATACACAGAGAGGAATATCACGTACAGGTTGACCGGGAATTTCATCACCGCAGCAACACATTGGTCCTTGTTGTTGTCGCCCATGGTGCTGATCAGGTCGTTGATGAAGAAGAACACACGAACGTAGACAAGCAGTCGCGCCGAGACGCTCCCCAAAAACCTTATCGCCCGTCTCTCGGTGCAGGTTCTCAACGGACGGGGTTTCGGAGGCCTGCTCTTCCGGACAGCTGTGCACGCAGCCGCCAGGATGGAGAAGCCTAGAGAGCAGCGCAACAAGAGGAACACAGCGAGAGAGAATGAGAAAAAAACTGGATCCATCTAGATCTGTCTGTCTCTCGCTCTATAGCCTGGGAGGTGAGCCGGCCGACTCGCCACGCGGTGGAAGATAAGGACACGCGTCAAACATGCACACGAATGTTGACACGTACCCAACAGCTATTGCACCAAGAAAAAATTTAGTCTTCCACAAAACGAGTTTCTAACTCGATTCATGAAACGCGACGCGTGTGCGGGCGAGGCGAGGCGGGCGGCGGAGGAGGAGTGCGCGTGAACTCCTTCTCTTCTCACTCACTTAGTGGGAGTAAACAGTTCACCTTATAACCTGGTCCAACTCTCTCCCAACTAGCAATGTGGGATTAAAGTTTGTCTCCCACAGAGCTCCCAAGCTGCCATAGTAGATGAGCCTTGAGATTTCAGGATTTATTAGACTAAATGGGCTGCCTACATGGGCCGCAACCCATATAAATCTGACACTTTTAGCATTTCAATTTCATGTATAAATATGCACTCCTTATTTTCAAGACATTAAGGTGGATATAATGCATGTCTATTACCTTAATATTCACCTTTTGGTTTTATGCCCTTTATCTCCACTTTTGATCAAAATCTACCGTTATACAAATTATTCTTTTGCTGCTATTCAATAGATTTTGGTCATTAGAAAATATAGTTGACAAAAATCACGATATCCATGTTTGATTAAAATCTGCCTTACAAAATACCAAGGCAGTAAAATAATAATGTCATATATAATCATCCCAATACAACTTTGCATTGGTTAACAAAATTGTATGATACGAGCGTGGCACAAATATATATGAGAACAAAACATAACATGATTTTGATGTTAATTCGCTGGTTGTACATTCACTGTAGCTATCTCAGATTTGATGCCTTGTTTATATTTGAGTGTGCATATCGGTATGAGATGTAGAGATTAGGGGCAGAGGCAGGCTGGATACTCCTAGGGCTAGCCTAGCTCACTTAATATTTTCACTAATTTTCATTTTTAAGGAGAGGATATATATTTTTGGAATATATAACGAAGATTTTGCACAGGTTTTTCATCATAGGTCGAGGCAAAACTTCAACTGCGTAGACCTATGTGCCCCTAAAGCACATGTGTTCAATTTTCTTTGAGTCGTCAAGGTTGTAACTCTAATCTCTACTAGAGTTTGTAGATGTGCATGGTGCATGGGCATGTGGCCACGTACTATACTCGATTTTTTTAAAACAGTAATGTCTTAGATGCCATTATTTTATCATTTTCTTAGAAAATTACAATTTTCAAATAAAGAATACTCTTCATGGTCTACTTTTATTTTGTGGTGTCGCTTCTCTTCTATATATATGGTCCTGAAATGGTAAATCAAACTAGTAAATTTCAAAGTCCAACTATGTATATGGAATACCACATTTTCAACAATTTTACTTATACGGCGATACCAATTTTGGTCACATATTCTTGATACCATAGAGTACTGCAATTTTCTTTTACTCGTGGGAAGTCCGAAACTAACATTTTTTGGATAAGAAAAACTATATTTTTGTAAGAGAAAGTTGCAAAGTAACATTGCTTTTACATATAAAATAATTTTATGGACAAAAAGAAGTAGTACTCCCCCTTCCCAAAATATATTGCATATAGTTTGGTCAAAATGTTTTGTAAAATTTAATCGAGTATCTATAAAAATTATTAACATATATAATATCAAATGAATAATAATAGGGAAATAGTGGGATATCATGGATGCTACCTATGCATACCCATCCAACCATTAGATCTCTTATAGGGAGCCAAGAAATTAGCAGCGGGAGCACACATGTTTGCAACGGAATATTTCACCACCATCATACCGAGAGCAAACGTAGTACTACTACACCAAACCATACACCAAACAATCTACACATCACATGGTACATGAAAGGTGCAAAAAATCAGCGATCCAACCAACTACACTAACCAGTACATGCAAACTAGTACACCTCACAACCAGTACATGCAAACTAGTACACCTCACATGATCGGCGCACAAAGCAGCTCTCATATGCACATCACATGGACCATGGAAGCAATCCAACTAACCAATTTCACCAGCACATGCAACATACTAGTATCCAACATCACTATTCGGCGCACGGCTGTTTACAGAAAGTACATAACAATTTATCAACTGGACGCACCCCATTAGCACCCCATTTACAGAAACTAGTAATCCAGGTTGCTTCTCAAGTCAAGGGTTTCGCCGAAGGGAGTGAAACGAGGAATGTCGTTGGATTGAAGACATGTACACCGAGAGGGGGTCCTCGAGGCGTGTGGAGAAAGAGGGTGTGAGGCGACGGTATTCCGGGACGGTGAGCACACAAGCTTTACCCAGGTTTGAATCCACCAGCTTTGGACAGATCTTACTCATGCTATCAATCCAGTAATACGACAGAGCTGGAATATGGGTTACAAGGGTTTCGCCTTGTGCGAGTTGAGATTGTAGGATATTGGATTGCCCTAAAGGCTGGTCCCTAGGATGACTTATATAGATATCCGACCTAGGGTTTATAGGAGAAACCTATCCGGCTACGACTAATAGTCGGTTACAGAGTACATCTTGAAGTACAAGTAACTAAACATGCCTAAATCGGTAAGTTTTCTAGGCCTTTCCATAGCCGGATGGACCTCTGTCTTCTCTCCCTGACTAGGCCGCCCGTGGAGCAAAGCTCTAACCCGAAGTGGGCCACCCTAGTCAGTGAGTCACAGTTGGTATACCCGAAAAGTATATCCCCAACAGTAGCCCCGAAAGCCTCCATGATCCAGGTCGGATTACCTCGTCTAACTTGATCTATCTCTGGCTCACAGAATCTTGAAGGGTTTCTGAAACTCAAAAGAAAGGTAGGATCCGAGTATCAAATCGAGTCGGACATGTGAGTACATTATTCAGTTTTCCAACTTGAAATTCAAAATCAAGCCAGAACTTGGTCTCTAACGTAACCTGACATCAGTCAAGGTCAAGTCACGTCATTGATAGACATTCCTGACAGTGCGACCGTTGGTGGGTGCGCTTATCGCAGAACCGAGGCGTTGTTTTAATGTATGCACGGAGATCGAGGAGGCGTAATCCTCGTGAGGAGGTTACGTAGCTCCTTCCACGACACGTGGCATATTTACTGTTCAGTTCACACGAATCTGGGCGCAAGCGAGGGATATAAGGGGTTAAGATCTCCTTATTCTTCCTTACCATCACCCCGAGTTCTTCTTCCTCTCAACATCGCTGCGTGCAAGCTCCTTCTTTTCCTTCCCCCAAACCACATAGCGTTGCCCATCTACGGTCCCCATTGTCCCCAAAATGGCCGATGCTTCCTCTTTTGGTACGACAGCAACCACGGCGGTGACCTCTGCAGCAGCGGAGAAGGAGAACTTCCGTGGAGTGTGGATCTCGTGCATCCTCGACAACGAGAAACTACGCGTCATTGAGAGGGAGGGTCTCCTCCGCACTGGCGACTGGCGGAGCGGCTTCGACCAGATCATCCCCGCCCCTCATGCCGACGAGAGGGTGCACTTTGTCACTCATACCGACAGAGGTTTGAGCTTTCCTCCCTCAGAGTTCTTCTCTAAGGTTATAGATTATTACGGAGTTCAACTCCACAACTTCCCCCAAACACAGTTCTAGAACTTAGCGCTTACACTTCTCTGTGTGAGGGTTATCTCGGAATTAAACCGAGTCTCATGTTGTTCCGATACTACTTCGGTACCCGGAGAAATTCTATCACTTCCGATAATCCTTATATTACTGGAACTCTTAGCCTGACTCTTAGGAGAGATCGAGTCTACCCCAAGATTAAGGCTAGCGAGTCTGTGAAGAAGTGGTCGTCCACGTTCTTTTACCATAAGGACGGACCGGCTCCCGACAAAGAAACTGCTTTGCTGGCTTTTGTTGACGGCGATGCCACGCCCCAAGAGTCTTGGGATGCAGAAGCTCCGGCTCTTCCTGACGATCTGATTCTTTCCAAGAGACGGATCGAGTACCTGATGAAGCACAAGGGTTTGATAGGATCCGACTTGATCCACTGCTGGCAGGCATGCCGGATTCAACCCCTTCTGCACCATGGTGACAAGCTTATGCACACGGTCACCAGGAGTAAAAGTGACAGCCTCGGGATCAGCTTGCTCCCCGGACAAAGAATATGAGTCCCGGATCAAATGGTTGATCAATGAGCGAGTTGAGAGGAAGATTCCAGATATTTCTCTGAACATGTACACTACTGATGAACCTTTGACACTAGTAAGTTTGCCAGCTGTTACCTTCATACTTGATTATGTGCTCATCTATATTTTTTCATAGTTTTGCAATACTGATATAATGTCTCTTTCAGCTTGCTAACCTCCACGAGTCAGAGCTTGATCCTCTCGAGGGATATCCACCTGAGAAACCGGTTTCTCAGGAGGATGAAGAACTTGTTCCATTGTTGGACGCCCTTACCAGGAGCGCAAAGCTCCAACAGTTGATGTGGGTATCCAAAAGGTGCCCTTTGTAAAGAGGTAAAATTCTTTACAAAGTTTCAAATATTAACTTGTATTTTCTCTCTGAATTGCAACAATCTTACTCTGTTACTATCCAGGGCTAAAACACTTGCCAAGGGTAAGGCACATGGAAAACCGGGGAAGACTCTACACCAGCAGAAATTGACTTTAGGCTCTCCTGCAGTCCCGCCTCCGACTTCTACCGCAAGGTCATCATCAATGCCGAAGGATATTTCTTCTCCATGCATTAAAGATGTTTTGGCTCACACATCAGAGCCAGCAAACCTTGGTTCGCAAATTGATGTCACCGTAGGTGACTCGGATCTTGGTAAGGGTGAACCCTCAAAGGGTAATGATCCCTCAGCTGAGACCTTCGAGGATAACCTTCTTCAAAATCCGGGTTTTAGCAAACTTGGCCTTACTTATAAAAGTGTAGAAGAGATCCAGAAGCCGTCTGTCCATTGCTGGAGACCCGGAATCTCTCAGCAGAGGAGGAGGCTCAAGAAGCTGAAGATGTTAAACTTGTCGATCTTCTTGACCAAGTTCGTCTCCGTGACAAGAAGTTGAAGGCTGGTGTGGCCCCGCCACAACCAGTGATTCCTATGACTCTCGCTGAGAAGGTTTCCACTAAGGTTAACATGAGCCTCAATAAATTAAACTCATGAACATTATGTAAGTCATAATCCGACTCTTCTTTTTATTGTATTTTATATCATATCCTCTAGCCCCAAGCATGAAGTTGGATAGGAAATCTGGATTTATGCTTTTATAGGATGCCAAAGAATGAACTAATATATCCCCCAAGGCTCGTCCTGATATTTAACTTAGTTAAAATATTAGCATGAGTCTTAGTAAACCTTTGACTCTGTTACCATTCTGACTTACAGAAAGTTAATGCTTATAACCAGGAATTATTGAAGAATATTTGCAACAAGCGAAAAGAGATAAGAGCTCTCCGGCTTGAAAATGCTCAACTAAAAATTTCCAAGGATGAAGCTGAAGGTAAACATTTCAAGCCTCGTCTTCATAGTATGTGTAGCCGAATATTTATCCGGCTTTTATGTCTTGCTTTGCCAGATCTTGTGAAGCAATCCAATAAAATGATTGAACAAGCCAAAGATTATAAAGTCCTGGAGGTGGAGAATGCTGATTTGCGTGTGGAGCTGAATAAACTCAAGATGGATCATGAGACTAGCATTGCTAGCGTTCTTGAATCTAGCAACCATGCTACTGAAGTGTGTGGCCACACCATCGCCAGACAGGACAAAACAATCTCGGACTTGAAAGATGCCTTGGACAGGGAGAAGGACACCACCAAAGCTCTCTGGAATGAACTCTGGAGCCTTCGAGAGGAGAAGTCCAAGGTAGATGACACTATCTTTGGTAAATTTTTCCATCCCTGAATCATCCCGTTTCTGAATTGTAAAACTTGGATATATATATATTGACCTTTCTTTTCTTTCTTATAGGTCCTCTCAACATGATGGATGCCTCTTCATTCGAGCCTCGTACTAGCCGGCTTGTTGTTGTTGGGGACCTGATCCACGTTTTCCACCATTCACTATAGGAGATCGGTGAATCTGTCTGGCTCTCTAGCTTAGACTCAGTGTCGGCCTTCGAGCTGCGAGACAAGGCAAAGGATATGCCCCAACTGTGGAAGGATTGGAATATGTTCTATGCACGCACAACTACACAGAATGCCCTAGAAATGTAATGAGCCACCATGGAAGCATGGAAATATGGCAAGTTACCAAGGGTTATTTGACTGCTAATGAAGATGGCAACGATCAGAACATCAAGGAGATCTGGGATTCTTGCGCCGGATACGCCTCTCGCATGGCCGAGTTGACCAGTTATGGTGAGCCATTCCTCACGCCCGTTGAAGTGCCAGCACCCCCAAAGGAAGTAGTTGCTGAAGTTTCCAAAGACGATGAGCAAACCGAGTCTGACTTACTTGTCTCAGGCAGATATCGGGTGATACGAGTGATGTGTCAAGCGAGCCGGCAAATCCTGCCTCTCCACTTGCATCATAGAGTGTGCTAGAAAAAAACCATGTCTTATTCTAAAAACAGTCTAATTGTAATAAGTAGGATATTATTTTACTAGTTCTAAGTTTGTAAGAATTTATGCTGTACTCCCTTTTAGCACTTTTGGCTTTTATTTTATGTGCTTGAAAAATTACATAAGCACTTGTTTGCTTTGTCTATACTTATAGTTTATCTGACTTTCTGCCTCGTTCCTTTCGTGAGCCGGCAAACCTTCAGCACAGACACTTTGCCGAGCAACGGAGATCAATAACTAAAACCCAGAATCAAAGTGGCTTCTAGTACCAACAATTCACTACTCGAAAAATACCCGCATCTAGCAATCATACAAAAACCCAAGTATAAACTAGAAAAAAATAGATTTATACCAGAAGGTAGCATTTTTAGAATAGGAAATCTAACCAGAACAAGCATGAGCATAAAGTACTTTCAAGCATTATGAGATTTTCGACTGTGACATGATCATTCGGTAATAAGATGGTGCATAAAAAACATCTCAGTAAAACATTGAGGAGACCAATACTTTATTTCACTTTGAACATGTACACATATATGATTACAAAGAAAGAAATTTAAAAAATAAAAGGGACGTAGCTGAGCAATATTCGAAGGACGGTCTATCTCATTCGGGTTTGTAGTGCCTCTAGCTCTCTTTGTCTTCTTAGTAGCAGGTCTCTCTTTTTCTGACCTCATACCAGTTAGATAGTAAGAGCCATTGTGCAATACTCTACTAACCATGAAGGGCCTTTCCCATATATGGGCAAGTTTGTGCTCTCTTTTTTGCACAAGCCGAAGAACCAGATCACCCTTCCTAAAAGACAGATTTTTGACTCTCTGGTTATGATATCTACGTAACTTTTGCTGATAGGCTATAGATCTCTATTCAGCAATGACGCGAACTTCCTAGAGCATATCGAGGTCGTCTTGTCAAGCAACTTCGGCATCCTCTTCGACATACGCAGCGACTCGGGGAGAGGTGTGAATAAGATCAATCGGAAGAATAGCTTTTACACCGTGGACTAAGAAAAAAGGTGTATATC
This sequence comes from Avena eriantha, assembly GCA_910589775.1. Lineage (NCBI taxonomy): Eukaryota > Viridiplantae > Streptophyta > Magnoliopsida > Poales > Poaceae > Avena > Avena eriantha. The sequence continues at coordinate 129,035,316 of OU342746.1, forward strand.
TGGTTGACCTGTTAGGAGTTGTTCGTAAACTCCATATTACAAACGGTAATTCGTCCATCCAAGCCTCCGTAGTATGATGTAGTGGTGCTTCAAGTCTGGGTTGCAGGCCTTGAAGAATTAAACCTTTTGCCCGTTTGACTTGTCGATTGGCTTGTGGATGCGCGACTGGTGCGATATCAAGCAAGATCCCTGTTCATTGCAAAACTCGACTAGTTCTCACATGGAAAAGTTACTCCCATTGTCGGTAATGATATTGTGTGGATACCCGAATTGAATGATCACGTCCTCGGCGAACTTTTTGGCTGTTCCTCCATCACAACTTGTGATGGGTTTTGCCTCAATCCATTTTGTGAATTTATCCACCATTACAAGAAGGTGAGTGTATCCACTTTGAGCCCGCCAAAACGGTCCTACCATGTAAAGCCCCTAGACCACAAAAGGCCATGTAATCGGAATTCTTCGTAGCTAATCAACCGGAATGTGGGCTTGTTTGGCGTATTTTTGGCAACCTTTGCACGTCTTGACCAGCCGTTCGGCATCTGCCTTAGCTCTAAGCCAGATGTCTAAAAGCATTTGCCCCTAAAGATTTGGCTGCAGCGTGATGTCCACATTCGCCTTCGTGAATTTCCCTTAGGATTTCCATGCCTTCTTCCGAAGAAACACATCACTGAAAGACCCCAGATGCACTCCGCTTATAAAGCTCACCTCCCACTACTGTGTAGGCTTTTGCTCGTCGGACGACCTGCCGGCTCAGAACTTCGTCTCTCGGGTAGTTTTCTCTCTACCAAGAAATCAAGGTAGGGTTTGGTCCAGCTGGGAATTATAGCCAGAACTGCTATGAGTAGTGAGTCAGATTTGGTTGGATACTCCTCATCAACTCCTGTGATAGAGAGAACTTTCAAATGCTCCAAAAAAGCACCATCCGGGACCTGTTTCCGCGCAGAGCCTATTCTTGATAGAGTGTCTGCTTCCTCATTTTCTGTTTGGGGAATGTGGTGGACTTCAAACCCTTCAAACGATTTCAATAGTTCATCCACGATGGCTCTATAAGTTGCCATGTGTTTGTTGGCGTTGCAGATGTCCGATACTTGTTGAGCAACTAAACCCGAGTCTCCATAACACATTAGTCGGTGAATGCCGATGTCTTTTGTGATTCAAATTCCATGTAGCAGGGTTTCATACTCGGCAATATTGTTTGTCGCTGTAAAGTGGATCTACAATACATAGAATAGTGTATCACCTTGGGGTGACTGGAGTACCACGCCAACCCTGAGCTCTTTAGACCCATCGAAGTGTAGGGTCCAAACTTCCGTCTCAGGGAGGCCTATGTTTTCAATCGTCTCTATCCAATCAGCGACAAAGTCAGCAAGAATCTAAGACTTGATTGTTGTACGTGGTTTGTACTAAATATCAAAAGTTGCTAGCTCTATTCCCCACTTAGCAACGCGTCCTGTGGCATCGTTGTTATTGATTATGTCTCTCATGGGAGTTATGGTCACCATGGTAATTTTGTGCTCTTGAAAATAGTGTCTTAGCTTTCTAGAGGCGAAGAACACACCATACGCTAACTTTTGGTAATGGGGGTACCTTTGCTTTGATTCAGTCAAGGCCTCGCTAAGATAGTAAGTCAAACGCTACACCATGTGTTCCTGTTTTTCTTTTGGCCGTTCCACCACCATGATGACACTGACGAATTTGTTTGTCGTAGCTAAGTATAGCAACATCAGCTCCTGTGGCTCCGGTGCTGCAAGAATAGGGGTGGATGAGAGTACGACTTTCAGTTCCTGTAGTGCAGCTTTAGCTTTATCAGTCCAGACAAATTTCTTGGTCTTTTTAAAGAGCTTGTATAGTGGTGTGACTCTTTCACCGACCCGGCATACGAACCAACTGACTATAGAAATGCAGACAGTTAGTTGTTGTATGTCCTTCAAGCGAGTTGGCCTGAAATGTTGAGTATAGCCTTTATTTTTTCACGGTTCACCTCTATGCCTATTTGAGACACAATGTGAACGGACATTTATTGTCCTAATCTGTTTTGGTGTTCGTTAACAACATAAGGTACATTTTACTATGTGTTAATGTCTATAGGTCTATCTATTGAAAAGATAAAAAGTCAGATGAAGGTGGGAAATTCCATGGCCAAATCTAAGCTACCTGAAGATTCCAGACCGGAGTCTCTGGTGTGCAAACACCAGAGTCTCCGGTGTGGTCTGGAGTTTCCCCAAGAGTTTTCGGTGCGGGTGCTGGTCTTGGCCCAGAGTCAATCTGTGAGGTGGTCCGAAGACAGACCGGATATCAGCCGGAGTCTTCGGTGAGATTTCTCTAACTGGAGTTTCTGGTGTGGTCACACCGGAGTCTCCGGTGTCTTTGGTCCGGAGTTTCGGCCAGAGTCTCCGGTTGATGGGCCGGACAAGACCCTGCCCAGGACAAACAGATGGTCGGTCCGGAGATGGGTCGGAGTTCCCGGTACAGACCGGAGTCTCTAGTGTGAATTGTCTCCAACGGTTAGAAAACGGTTCACAAGTGTGAGGCCTATAAATAGGGGACCTCATCCCCTTCCTCCAGCTATTCGTTCCAATAAAAGGAGACCACACCATTAGAGCCACCAAAACTCAAAGATCTCTTCATACAACCACCCAAAGTCATTGATGTTTGGGGAATCGGAGGAGGAGGCATCGATCTAAAGCTTCACCAATAAAGATCTTCATTCACTTGAGGGCCCATTGCTCTAGGGTTTCACTAGAAACCCTAATCCTTGTTTTGGTTGATTTGATACTTGCAAGCTTGTCTTTTATTGTGTGACAACTTGCTTGGATTTGGGAGCCCCCAATGAAGTTGTGGGTGTGTGCCTCGAACCTGTTGTAAGGGTGCCGACTACCACCTTGAAGGTTGTTGATATAGTGGAAGCCTGAATCGATCCCCTTGGGGTAAGGTCACCAGAGAACAAGGGAGGCCTCTCATGTCATTGGTGGTTTGATACCACCCCCTCTCCAAACATAGACGTACTTCCCCTCAAAAGGAAGGAACTGCGGGAAATAATCCTTGTGTCCCCGTGTGCTTCACTTCGGTTACTTCTATCCTTTACCGCACCTTACTTTATCTAGTTCTTGCTTAGTTAGGTGTGCTAGTGTGACATATAGGTAAATTCACCATAGTTTCATATCTAGAGAATTTACCTTTGTGTCAAACCCTAGTCTGAAAAAGAAGTAAATTTTGAAGTAGCACCTATTCACCTCCCATCTAGGTGACCATATGATCCTTTCAATTGGTATCAGAGCCTTGACTCTTTATTTAGGCTTAACCACCTAAAATAAAATGGTCAACCCTAAGGATGGTGGAGAGGGTGAGGCTAGTACTTCGGTGACCATGGTAGATCTCAAGAAATTGGAAACAAGCTTGAGCTCTACCTTGGGCAAGGAAATCCAATAGTTTCGTCGACTAGTTGAGAAACTTGTTAAAGAAAAGTCAGCCTCACCACCTCCCTCTCTTGAGGAAACATCTCCTAACCCTAAGGATAATGCTTTGGCTATGCCTACGGGTGTGGAAGTGGGGGATGAACGTAATTCCACTAACTCTTCGAGCAAAAAGGGTGATGAGAAGGAAGGGCACCATGCGGTTCCTGGATGGTACTCTCTTGACCCGCCTATCCCTCATACCCATAGAAATAATAGAGGTGACCCACCTAAGTTAGCTGCACATACCTTTGCTCAATGGCAAGTGTTAATGAAATATCATGTGCGCAACTCTTGCATTGACCTGTGGAACATCATTGAAGATGGACTCAAGATTGAGGATCCAACCAACTTGACAAGAATAGAAGTGGTCAATAGCCAACTCAATGCCACAACTTTGCACATGATTCAACTTGGAGTGGGACCAAAGGACTTCCCACACATTGAGCACTACAATACCGCCAAGGAAGCTTGGGATGTTCTCATTGACTTGTTTGTTGGAAATGAGAGCATGAGAAGAAATAGATATGATGCCTTAAGCAATGAAGTTGATGGTTTCTTCATGAAGGATAGTGAGGATCATGAAGACATGTATCGAAGACTCAAATCCATAGCCACCACCTTTAGAAATGTTGGTGCCTCTCACATTGATGATGCTTGGATCAAGAGGAAGTATGTGAGTACGCTCATGCCTTTCGAGCCCACTGACTTGAAGAGTCTTCAAGGAAGACACAACTACCATCTCATGACCTCCAATGAAGTGATGCAAGAGATGGCCACTTTCAAGGTTGTTTCCAAGAATGTCAAATATGCCCGTGCTCGTGCCATTGGAATGAGTAGTGGTGTCAATCTTGCCTTGAAGGCCAAGGTTGTGGAGTATGATGAAGAAGAAGGAAGTGATGATGCACTTCCTATGAGCCCCCCCGAGGATTTCAAGGTTTCTCATGGTGAATACATGGCTTTCTATGCTAGATTTTTTTGGAAAGATCTCGCAAAGGCCAAGATGGACATGCAACAAAGAAGTAACCCAAGTGTTAGAAAAGAAAATGCTTCAAGATTGAGGACTTGCTTCAACTGTGGAGACCACTATCATTTTGTTGCCGGATGCCCTTATGAGAAGAGACAAGACAATGGTGGTTCCCTCATATTGAAGAAAAATCCAAGGGCCCCCTTCAAGAAGCCTTTCTACAAGAAGAATGCCACCAACAAGAAGTCTGGTGACATTGCATTGATAACACATGAAGAGTTCTCCTCCGATGATGAGGAGGAAGAAGAAGCAACAAATGGTGTGGCTGCCATTGCCACTACCTCTACATCTACCTTCTCCCTCTTACGTTCCCCAAATGAGAACACTTCTAATAAGAACGTCACTTGCCTTATGGCAAGAGCATCGGAGGTATCACCATCTCCTCTCTCCACCTCTAGTATCAATGATGATGTGAATGATGATATAACTCTTGAGGTGAAGGAAGAATTAGTTACTTTCGATGCTTACATGTCTAACTTTCAAGGGGAGCATAAGAAGCATTTTTTAAATCTCTTGAACCAACTTGCTCACACACAAGAGCTCCTAGATGAGAGATGTAAGGTTGGGAGAGAGCATCTACTTGAGATGGATGCTCTAACTAATGCTCTTGAAGAAGAACAAGATACTAGGGTGTCTCTTGAAGTAAAACTTGAATGCCTTGATGAGGCAAATGATCGAATTATTGCTAAACTCATTAAAAAACGTGATCATGCCATTGTTTAATACAAAAAGGCTAAAAAGGACAAGATTGACAAACTTGCCGAGGATTATGAGAAGCTTAACAAGGCTCACAAGGCATTGGAAAGTGATCTCATGACCCACACAAAGTCAAGTGAACAACTTCAAACTCAATTAACTAATGTTGCTTTACCTAGCATTTCCATTTCCCCTAGTAGTACAAATATCCTTCAAGAAATTGCTAGGTTAAAGGGGGAGATTGCAAAGGCAACCTTCCCCAAAGGTAACAAGTCTCTTGATGAACTTTTAAGTAAACAAAGGCCAAATAATGATAAAAGAGGTCTTGGCTATGTCTCCAAAGTCAAGAAAAAAAGAATAACAAGAAGAAGAAGGCCAAGCCCGCTCAACCAAAAGTAAAGACCATTATGGGTAGTAATGCCCAAAGTGGCAAAACTATGTCACATGATGACTTTGCGGGAAGTGGTAACCCTCACTATGTCTTAATGCGTAATTCTTTTGGTGATGTTTATGCACAATATGTTGGTCCATTTGATGGTCATATTTCTTGGTCTATTTGGGTTCCAAAGACCTTTTTCACTAACAAAAGAGGACCCATTGAAAAATGGGTACCTAAAAATCTAGCTTGATCTTTTGTAGATCTATGCTTTCTGAGGGTCAAAATGGGTGCTTGATAGTGGTTGCACAAGTTATATGACCGGAAGCAAAGCAATTATGACGGAAATAAAGGAAAATCAAGATCATATAACCGTCACAAATGCCGAAAAGTCAAAATCTCAGGTAATGGGTCTTGGTAAAGTAGTGGTTGCACACGATGTTACACTCGTGGATGTCATGCTTGTTGAGACCCTAGGCTATAATTTACTTTTCAGCCCGTGCCCTAGGCAAGATGGGTTTTGTCGTCTTTATTGATAATGATATTGTGGTCCTCTTGTGGAGCAAGACTCTGAAGGTCGCTTTTGTTGGGTATGTCAAAAATGATTTGTATGTGGTGTACTTTTCGGGGGAAACCACTACAAATGCGATGTGCTTATTCGGAAAGGACGATTTGGGTTTGTTATGGCATCGTCGACTAGCCCATGTCAATATGAGAACTTTGCAAAGCCTTCACAAGGGTGGCCACATTGTGGGACTAAAGGACAATGTTTGTTTTGCCAAAGATCATGTTTGTAGGGCTTGTGTTGAAGGAAAAATGCATGATGCTCCCCACAAGCCAAATAATATTATAAAGTCAAAAAGGATCTTGGAGCTCCTTCATGTGGATCTCTTTGGTCCTCCATCTCATGCTAGCTTTGGTGGGAAGAAATTGTAACATCCCAAAACTTTAATCCAAGGTTATTAAGATCCAAATCATCAAAATTAGAGTTAACAAAAACTTTCCAATTAAAAATATTAAAGCATTCATATGTGTGTGCATTTAAATAGGAGTTGTTTTGAATTGCCATGATTAAGTGATCCATTGCTTGTAAAATGATTCTTAGGTGAAATAAACATCATCTAGACCATTCCCAAACAAATCCCAAAGAAAAAACAAATCAAAATGAATAAAAGAAAGAAATGGTCATTTGTGCCATTTTAAATACCATGCCTACTTTGGCTATTCCTAGGACTCAATTCTTAACAGAAACAAATATGGATCTTTGCACCCCTTGCTAGTACATGTAGTGGTGTACCAAGGCCCACTTTGTGATCTACCAAAAACTTGCAAACACTAATTTTAAATGGCATTTGAAAATTGAATGTAGTTCATATGAGAAGATCCCACTTATTCAAAAACCACTCAAATGAGCTCCATTTTCAAATCCCAAGCAACCACAAATGCTCAAGCATATGATCAACAACTCCACCAAAATTCAACCAAAAATTCAAAAACTTTTCTCATGCGGCCATTGTGTCGAACATGTGGCATGCAGAAAATAAACTGCCTAACTATTACTATTTGTACTTAAGACATTGTCCCCCAATTGACCCTCTCTACTCTCCCTTGTCCCCCTGAGTCCAACCAAGTGATCACCGGCCTACCCCTAAGTCGTAGCAGCAGTGGAGCGCCGCCCCTTTTTGGTCACTGCCAGCCAGAAGAGGGAAATGCGCCACAGACCACGCTGCGCCTTTCCAGCACCACCACTAGCTCCTCCTAACCCTACCGCACCTCCCTGCCCCTTCCCCAAGCCCAACCAGGCCCTGGACCACACCCCAGCGCCGCCGCCCATTCTCTCTACGAGCTCGCCAGAGCGCGCCAGAGCGCGATCGTCGCCAGCACGCAGCAAATAGCCACTTGACATAAATCCTGCACGCCACTCCGCCTCGACCCCAGCACCCTGCCAGACATGGCCGTGCACCGCCGCGTGACCCACAGTCGCCGTGCACCGCGTCGAGCACCACCTCTGTCTCCCAGAGCGCGGGACGCTCCCGACCAAACGCCACCGCCCCTAGCCGCGCATTCAAGCCATAGATGACCACCAGGAAGCAAGCCACCGTCCTCCTACGCCGCCCATGCCAATAGCATCATGTATCATCGTCACCGATGAGCTCGCCGTTGTGCCGCTCGGTCCCCTCGTCGCCCTATAAAAGGAGCCCTCCCCAACACCAACTCCTCACACCATTCCACTCCCCTCTCCTCACTAATCCTTCCCCACCTCTAGCCGGAGCCGCTCGAGCTATAGTTCATCAGAATTTAGCCGGAGGAGCCCGCTGCAGAGGAGGAGAAGGCGTCGTCGATTTCATCCACCCCAGGAGCTACTGCGATCATGCCTGAGTCCGCCGTCGTCCACCAGTTCGATCGCCCCCATCACCGCAGTAGCTAGAGCCCTGGTATGCCCCCTGTGCACCCCCACCGAGCCGCTAGGGTTAGTTCTCACCGGCGACCTATTCGCCGGAGATGACGCTCCTCAGCCGTAGATCTCACTTTTAATCGCACAGTCCACATTGCCCCGTACCGCTTCACGTTTAAAGAGCCGCTGACATGTGGACCCCCTGTCAGCTGTTCTCTGTGCTGCGGAGTGCCAATGGGCCGGCTCATTTTCCTTCCCGCGCTAGCCCACGAATTCAAATTTAGGTTTTTCTATTTAAGTTTGAACTTAGTTCTGTCCCCTAGTTTGAAAATCATTTTCAGAGAGATTTACAAATTCAAATAGAGTGATTCCAATTGTGTTGGAAAGATTCTAAAAATATCTATCCAAGCCCGTTGGATTTAATTCATTTAGAGTTAGAGATATTTCGTAGTAAAAATAACAAGACAAAATCTTTTGCACACTCAAACATTTTTATGAAATCAACCAAAATAGCTTTTGAGTTGATTCCAACTCTCAAAAATCACATTTAACCATACCTATCTAAATATGTAATAATATTAAGGTTTGCGTGCAGTGACTTTGGACTAGTACCAAAATAATGCTATATAGGCATTTCTAGTCACTTTAAATCATTAAATTCTAAACTTAAACTTATTAAAAGGTGATCCAACCTTTAAATCACATTCCCATATGTTAGAATATGTGGTGATGACATGTGTCCATATGACCCTAGCTTCCCAACCTAAGTGATTCTAGAATTTTATTTTATCTTTCTTTGTTTCTGAACTCAGCTTAGGTTTCAAACTTAACTTTATAAATAAACTTAGAGTTAGCACTTTACACTAGACCTATACTACTTGTTAGTGGTAGTTTGCGAGTACTTAAAAGAGTACTCATGGCTTGTCCCTGGCTATTCCTATGGCCAGACTATGAAGGATACTACCAAGATGACGATCATCAAGACGGCTATGATAACTAGAACTATCTGCCTTCATCAGCATTGCCTGTGCACCTGAAGATAGACCCCACCGCTACGCTTATTATTTATTCCGCTGTTTGTTATATTAAGACTGGATCATGAGATCCTTATTTGTGTAAGACCTTATTTATGGTTTGTATTGGATGATGTACTGTGATATCCAATCTGTTATGTCTCGCAAAAATGGTAATCCTGGGATTGCGAGGTATGGCATAACAGGCATCTGGGATTAAAAATCCGGGTGTTGACAGAAATATTGCTTGGTGATTATTGATGACTACTCAAGATATTCATTGGTCTATTTCTTCAAGTTGAAGAGTGAGACACAACAATATTTCATTGACTTCGTCAATATGGTTCAACGTCAATACAATTATCCCGTGCTAACAATAAGAAGTGACAATGGCACCAAGTTCAAGAACTACACTCTAAATGGCTTTCTTAGTGATAAGGGGATAAAATATCAATATTCTGCTGCATATACCCCTCAACAAAATGGTGTAGCTGAGAGAAAGAATATAAATTTAATGCATATGGCAAGGTCCATGATGGCTGATTTTAAGTCTCCATACAATTTTTGGGCAGAGGCAATCTCCACCGCATTCCATGCATCAAACCGCCTCTACCTCCAAAAAGAATTGATCAAGACGCCATATGAAATACTTACCGATAACAAGCCCAACATTTCATACTTCCGGGTGTTTGGTTGTAAGTGTTTCTATCTCATAAAAGGTGTTCGTTTGTCCAAGTTTGATTCCAAAGCTTTAGAGGGTATTTTTGTTGGCTATGTACTCGATTCCCACACTTATAGAATCTATGATAAACTCTCTGGAATTGTCATAGAATCTTGTAGTGTGGTTTTCGAAGAATATGATGGCCCCCAAGTGGGGCATGTTGATGTTTGTGATGTAGATAATGAAATACCTCAAGATGCCATAAGAAGAATGGGTGCGGGATTCATCCATCCTATTGAGGAACCCGTTGTGGCGGATCGAGAAGAACTATGCTCTACTCAAGTGGATCCCTCATCTTCACAACTTCAACATGCTCCCACTATTGAGGGCAACGATGACCCGAGCCAAAGACAAACTGAGAACCCTCTCGATGATGAACATGCGGAATAAGCTAGGATGAATTGTCCACTTTCCACTGATGGGATTGTCTAGCCTAGCGCAGTCAGTTTCTCAAGGCGGATTTATTCAGGCAGCAACAAGATCATCTCAAAGACTCTCAAGTAACTTGCCTGATCAAGACCAAGATCAACCGCTACCTCATGTTGATGAAGCTGAACCCATTGTTGATCAAGGTCAAATTAATGGTCAAGACAAGGACCAGACTGATGAAGAGGCTCCTACAAGGAACAACAAGGAGATCAAAACTCGTCACAAAGCTAGAGTGGACAGAATATTAGAAAGAAGAGAACACACTCTAGATAATGTTCTTGCCGATCTAAGGAGTGGGATATCCACTCGAGATCAACTGAAGCACTTTGGTGAGCACCAAGCTCATATATCCATGGTGGAGCCAAATAAAGTATGGGAAGCACTTGAAGATTCAGATTGGCTAGAAGTAATGCACAAAGAGCTCAACAACTTTGAGAGAAACAAAGTATGGAAGTTAGCAGAAAAGCCCAAAGAGTGCCGCAATGTTATTGGCACTAAATGGATATTCAAGAACAAGCAATATGAACATGGTATTATTGTGAGGAACAAGGCAAGATTGGTTGCACAAGGGTTCTCTCAAATTGAAGCCATTGATTATGGAGAGACTTATGCTCCCATGGCTCGCCTTGAGTCCATCCATATCCTTCTTACATATGATGCACATCATAACTTTAAATTACAACAAATGGATGTGGAAAGTGCTTTTCTAAATGGGCCATTGCATGAGTTAGTTTATGTTAAGAAACCCTCGGGTTTCGAGGATCCCAACTTCCCAAACCATGTATACAAACTTGATAAGGCGCTCTATGGACTTAAACAAGCTCCACGTACTTGGTATGAGCACCTTAGAGAGTTGTTGTTAGACCGTGGATGTGAGGTTGGGAAAATTGATCCCACTCTTTTTACTAAGAAGTTTAATGGGGAGCATTTCGTTTGCCAAATATATGTTGATGATATTATCTTTGGCTCATCTAACAAAGCTTTTAATGATGAATTATCGAAGCTTATGACTGACAGGTTTAGGATGTCTATGATGGGGCAGAGGGTATTTTTTGGCTTTGAGATCAAGAAAATAAGAGGAGGAACCTTTTTCAATCAAGCAAAATATACCCAAGACATGCTCAAGAGGTTCAACATGAAGAAACTAAATGGAGCTCCAACTCCCATGGAAACCAAGACTCATCTTGAACTTAATCCAAATGGTAAAGATGTTGATCAAAAGGTATACCAGTCCATGGTTGGTTCTTTGCTTTACCTATGTTCATCTAGATCCGATATTGTGTTAAGTGTAGGAGTGTGTGCAAGATATCAAGCGGCTCATAAAGAAAGCCATCTAATGGCTGTCAAAACAATCTTTTGATATTTGGTTCATACCCCAAACTAAGGTATATGGTATCCTAGGGGCTCTACATTCTCTCTTTGTGGATACACTAATTCAAATTGGGTTGGTGATAAGGATGATATAAAATCAACCTCCGAGACTTGCCAATTCCTTGGTAGGTCAATGGTGTGTTGGTCTTCCAAAAAGAAAAACTGTATATCTCTGTCCACCGCCGGGGCTGAATATGTGGATGCAGCTAGTGCTTGCACTCAGTTATTATGGATGAGGCAAACTTTAAAGGAATATGGTGTCCGTTGTGACAAAGTGCCTCTTTTATGTGACAATGAAAGTGTTATCAAAATTGCCTACAATCCGATGGATCATACAAGAACAAAGCATACTGAGATCCGTCATCATTTCATTAGAGATCATGTTGCCCGAGGAGATATTGAGCTCTCTTATTTGTCAACCAAAGACCAACTTGCAGATATTTTCACGAAGCCACTTGATGAAGCAAGATTTTGTTATTTGCGGAATGAGCTAAATATCATAGATCGAAGATGTTTGACTTGATCGTCTTGCATACACACCTATTACTTGATCATTATGTGGTTTAGGTGCAGGCATGGACATAGGGGGAGTGCGGTCCTAATCCATTCGGTTATCCCTCCCCCGTAATGCCAAAATAAAGAAAATCAATTCTCTTAATATCACTTGTGATATGTGAGCTTCATTGACGAGTAAAGGTTATGAACCCAAGGACAATTCTTCGCGGTTTCATGCCTCACACTCTTACATGGCGGCCTCGGCCACCGCCCCCTTCATTTTGAAGGAATTGTTCTTGGGTCATATTTTTGAGTATATTGGAGTTTCACATGACCATTTAGTTGAATTTCATTGTCTTATTTGATTCTTCATAGTTTGAAATCTACACCTAAGTCTGTCACCCTCCCTCGAAAACATCCTATCTATCATATATGTCACAAAACTTGAAACTGGCTATTATGGTCGAAGAGGACCGGAGGTTCCAGTGTGAATACACCAGAGTCTCCGGTGTGGACTGGAGTCTCGGTCTAGGGCGGTTTCGGGCTATGACTTAAGGGGGTTGGGGTGAAAGAGTCACACAGACTCTATCTTCCACCCCGACCCCCACCTTCACAACCACATCCTCCTCCTCCAAAACTGATGCTTGAAGGCTATTTTGTCACCAGGATCCGCCGTGCCGCCGGCCAACTCCACCCTCTCCACCTCTGGGACCTTTCCCACCAGTGGAACCTCTCCAATGGAAATATATAGTACCTTTTTCTCTCACCATCAACCTAGGGTTCATCCCTTCATTTGTTTTGAGTTTTTGTATGTTTTGCCCATTGGAACAACATGCCTGTGTGCACTCCATCACTTTAGTCTCATATCCTTGACCGATCTGCTAGAATCAATCTCACCTGATGTCTCTATGTGCAACTCGAAATCTCCAGACGGGAGATTCCGGCTGGTCAGCCCGGAGACTCTGTTCCAGGCCGGAAACTCTGGTCTATACCGGAGATTCTGGTGTTGCACTTCGGAGACTCCCGTGTAGATTGCCTTTAGCACATCTAGCATAGTTGTGAGGGTCTTGTGCCTATCTCCTAGAAATATATGCTTACCCACATGCTATCCCCTTACTTTCTATTCACAGGAGGCTCTAGTTCTCGTCGTGGTCACACCAAGGCCAAGTCCAAGAGAGCGGATCCTCGATTTGATGAACAGGCTAGGCAATATGTGATTCCCCCGTCCAACCACATGGAGAAGCTCAGAGATGCTGAGTACATGAGGAGGAACCATGAGCGCATAGAGGAGGAAAACCATGCCAAGAGGGCCAAATATGACAATCTGCAATCTCTTGCCCACATGACCTAGAAGGAATTTCGTGAACTGTGCAAGACCAACTTCTATGAGCTACCAAGGACCTATGATGATCCTTGTTACTGGAGAAAGGAGCAGAAAGTGTTCATGACTAACATCTATAGTAAGCTCACCAAGTCCCCTCTTTTCCCTCAGAACCATATGGAGCTCGAGTACACGCATGCCAACAACTACTTTGTAGATGATCTGTGGATCACTGAGAAACTGGGGCTACATGGGCTCATAGAGCTCAAAGAGGATTACAACGTTACTCTTGTCCAGCAATTCTATGCAACGATGGTATTTGGACTGATCAGGCTAGGTCCATGACTTGGATGACCATCAATGTCTGTTGCATTGCTACCTTTTTTGACTTTTCCAGGGTCATCAATGAGAGATTTCAGGGTGTGTATGTTCCTATTGGGCACCGTATGCATGATGCTGCTCTTGGTGAGAGTAAGACCAAGTTGGCTGCACTCTGTGACAAGGATGCAGTCGTCGGTGAGGCCAAGGGCCTCAAGCCCCTCTACAACTTACTATTGAGGATATTCCGGCACAATATCTCTCACAATGCTGGCAATGATGATGACATTAGATGTGGACTTGTCAACCTACTTCACCATGCTCACAAGGTATATTTTGCTGGTCCTGAGGCTGAAGGCTTTGCTATTGATGTTATGGATTATATATCTGAGGAGACGCACCATGATATTCTATACAAGAAGTCTCCTCCATAAGCTCCTTTGGTGATGAGGCTGATAAATACTCAAGTCCATGGTTCACCACTTGCTCTTCCTCCAAACCTTACGGAGCACGCACTTGTGTGTCTCTAGAAGAAAGGGAAGATGGTTCCTAGGTAGCCTTGTGAGAGTGAGGATGATGAGACCTCTGAGGCTGAGCGTGCTCTCACCCCTCCCAGGGGCTCCCGGAGGAAGAACACCTCCAATGCTCCCATGGCTCCTGTCACACGTGAGGTGGTTAAGGAGAAGGTCAAAAAGGCATCTTTCTGGGAGAGGACACTTTGCTGCATGAATGTGGACATCCTTAAGGGATAACATGATGCCTACAAGAGAAACTGTAGGATTGAGAAGCTCCTCAAGGAAATCAAGGCTCAAGGAGAAGAAGGCAAGGAAGGGGACTCTGAGTACAATGATGAGCATGGGGCTGATCCATCCATAGAGTCTAATCACACTCCGTCCTTTGGTGCTTGTAATGAAATGAATGCAAGCTTGGTTGATTGGCAGTCATTCTCCGAGGTCACTTCAGGTTTTGCACCACATGGCACTTCCTCTTCTCACCCTCACGGCAAGGGTCCTCAGACTTCTGTTGCTGATGATGATTATGATGAGGATGAGGATGATGATGACAGCGATGACTCGAGTGATCTTCTTTGGGACGATAGCAGGGACTTTTCCCTTTTTGGCGTTTCGATGCCAAAGGGGGAGAAGTTTTCAATTAGGAGCATCGGAATTTGCATGGGTTGGGTTGTCATATCTTTATGTTCAAACATTTGCTTTCATTTGGTTCTTGTGAGACTCATTTGGTTTATGTGAACTAATGTGAACTATTTATGTGTCTGGACATGTCTATGCCCATTCCCTTATTTTAATAGTTATCCATTACTTGACATGCATGTATTACTTTGTTATCTTGCTACACATTGTCAGGGGGACCATAGCTATGTCTTATTAAAAAATCCATGCAAAACCTCTTGTTGTCATCGAACACCAAAAAGGGAGAGATTGAAAGGAAATTTATTGTCTGAATCTGTTTTGGTGTTCGTTAACAACATAAGGTACATTTTACTGTGTGTTAATGTCTACAGGTCAATCTTTTGAAAAGAGAAAAAGTCAGATAAAGGTGGGAAATTCCATGGCCAAATCTAAGCTTACCTGAAGATTCTAGACCAGAGTCTCCGGTGTGCAAACACCAGAGTCCCCGGTGTGGTCTAGAGTTTCCCCAAGAGTTCCCGGTGCAGGTGCTGGTCTTAGACCAGAGTCAATTTGTGAGGTGGTCCGGAGATAGGCCGGATATCAGCCGGAGTTTCCGGTGTGATTTCTCTAACCGGAGTTTCCGGTGTGGTCACACCGGAGTCTCCGGTGTCTCTAGTCTGGAGTTTCGGCCAGAGTCTCTGGAGTGGACGACAAGACCCTGCCCAGGACATATAGATGGTCAGTCCGGAGATGGGCCGGAGTTTCCGGTGCAGATTGGAGTCTCTGGTCTGTTAGAGCGGAGTCTCTAGTGTGAATTGTCTCCAACGGTCAGAAAACAGTTCACAAGTGTGAGACCTACAAATAGGGGACCTCATCCCCTTCCTCCAGCTGCTCGTTCCAGGAAAAGGAGACCACAACATTAGAGCCACCAAAACTCCAAGATCTATTCATCCAACCACCCAAAGTCATTGATCTTTGGAATCGGAGGAGGAGACATTGATCTAAAGCTTCACCAAGAGAGATCTTCATTCCCCCTCATTCACTTGAGGGCCCCTTGCTCTAGGGTTTCATTGGAAACCCTAAGCCTTGTTTTGGTTGATTTGATACTTACAAGCTTGTCTTTGGTTGTGTGATAGCTTGCCTGGATTCAGGAGTCCCCAATTAAGTTGTGGGTGTGTGCCTCGAACTGGTTGTAAGGGTGTCGGCTACCACCTCGAAGGTTGCCGATATAGTGGAAGCGTGAATCGATCCCCTTGGAGTGAGGTTCACCGGAGAATAAGGGAGGCCTCTCGTGTTATTGGTGGTTTGATACCATCCCCTCTCCAAACGCAGACGTACTTCCCCTCAAAAGGAAGGAACTGCAGGAAATAATCCTTGTGTCCCGTGTGCTTCACTTTGGTGACTTATATCATTTACCGCACCTTACTTTAGCTAGTTCTTGCTTATTTAGGTGTGCTATTGTGAAATATAGGTAAATTCACCATAGTTTCATATCTAGAGAATTTACCTTTGTGTCAAACCCTAATCTGAAAAAGAAGTAAAATTTGAAGTAGCACTTATTCACCCCTCCTCTAGGTGACATACGATCCTTTCACAATGAAGCCTAACAATTTTCCAGCTGGGATTTTGATGGCTCTGTATATGGCACTAGAAAAATGCTTGAGCCGTGTTGATGTAGAGCTCGTTGGGAACCACAAGAGGAAGGTATGATGAGCACAGCAGCAAGTTTCCCTCAGTTATGAAACCAAGGTTTAATCGAACTAGTAGGAGTAAGGAAACACCCCAAAGGTGTTGCTAGCTGAGCCTTGGCAGGGCGCACTACCGGTGCTAGTAGCAACGTGGAGACCTGCACAACACAACCACATAACTTTGTCCCCAACTTGCAATGAGGTTGTCAATCTCACCGTGTTTTGCGGAAAACAAAGGATTAAACGTATCGAATGGAAAGAAGTAAAAGTTTGCAGAAAGTAAACACAAAGAAGTAAACAGTTTGTAGATTGTACGTAAAGACAAGGACCGGGATCCATAGTTCACTAGAGGTGACTCTCCTTAGATAGATAACATGTTGGGTGAACAAATTACAGCGGGGCAATTGACAAACATCGAGAAAGCAATACATGCATATACTAATCATCTTGACTCCTTTGGAACTTGATTGGGCATTACAACATTATACATAGACCGCCATCCAACTGCATCTATGACTAATAATCCACCTTCGGGTTATCATCTGAACCCCCTCCAGTATTAAGTTGCAAGCAACATATTATTGCTTAACGAACTGCGTGTAAAGTAAACAATACGATTGTTCAATGAATAAAGGATTGTTGTTTTCTCCCTAGTAGCAACAACACATCTAGTACCTTAGAGATTTATGTCACTTCCCCAGATTACCAGAGGCATGAACCCACTATCGAGCATAAATACTAACTTTTGGAGTTGGTAGCATCTACTTGGCCAAGATAGCTACTAACAATGGAAAGAATGCAAGATCACAAATAACAAAGACATGATAGAATCAATAATCAATATGAAATAGCATCTCAATATCCATCGGATCCCCGCAAACACAACATGCAGAATTACAAATAGATGATCTTGATCATGAACGGAGCTCACAAGATCTAGAGATGAAAGCACAAAGGAGGAGAACCAACCATCTAGCTACTACATGGATCCGTAGTCCAAGGATGAACTACTCACACATCACACCGGAGTCTTGCATGGTGATGAAGAAGGCCTCTAGGGTGAATTCCGCTCTCCGGCAGGGTGCCGGAAAGAGCTTCAGATCCCTCCCAATCAAGGGATTGAGATGACGGCGGCTACAGACTCTTTCGTGGATTTTTGATTGGGCCCTTAGGGTTTCCGTCCCGAGGGCATCTTATAGGCGGAAGGGGAGGCCGAGGGGGTGCCGGAGGCGGCCACACCACCCCCTGGCGCGGGCCAGGCTGGGCCGCGCGGCCAGGTGGTGTGGTGGACCCCTGGCCCCTCTCCGTCTCGTACTCTGGCATGTGATGACTTCCAGAAAAATAGGCACTTTGGCTTTTGTCCCGTCCAATTCCGAGAATATTCATTTTTTGACTTTCCTGGAACCAAAAACAGTAGAAAACAGGCAGCTGGCACTATGGCTCTTGTTAATAGGTTAGTCCAAGAAATCATATGAAAAGTACTCCAAAGTGTGGACAAAACACAAGAAAGTGGATAAAACCAAGCATGGAACATCAAAAATTATAGATACATTTGCAATGTATCAACATCCCCAAGCTTAACTCCTGCTCATACTCGAGTAGGTAAGTGATAAAAAGAAAGAATAATTTTTGAGGTGACATGCACCATCAAAGACTTGATCAAAGTATTTGTAAAACATTCAAAGCTGGGATCATAGTACTTCAATCATAACATGAAAGACAAAGTTCTAGCAATAAGCAAAGAAACTATGATGCAACATGAAAAGGAACAAACAAAAGATTCATGAATAATAATGCTTTCAAAGACGTTTGTTTGTTCCACATAAAGAAAACATAGCATAATAGTATTCATCTTGTCCCTCATAGAGTAGCAAATATAAATGCATAGGACACCTTCAAAGTTCATAAGAGTGACTAGATACAAATAGTTTAAAACAAGCAATATCAAAGTATGCATCAATCAACTAGTCTTAGGACAATGCACATAGAACTAAGAATGGCCACTATGCTCTCAAACTAGGTGCATAAAGATAGAAGGTGGAGACACAATATAATGGTGGAAGAAAAGCCTTTATAAAAGGAAGTAGGGATTCAAGTCTCATAAAGAGCTTCCAAAAATTATGGTACTTATAGCTTTCGGCTCTCATTGCCCCTATCGTAAGCATCTTGAAGTGATTAAGGTTAAAGTGAACAAACTATGGTGTACATGCTTGACGAAGTATAAGTCAGAAATCTCATGTTCCTTGTATACGAGGGCCGCTCCTCATGCTACTCAAGTTTAGTCATCGGTAAGTTCTTGTCATTGTAAGTATATGTGTATCATAGAGAACCGCCAACGGGGTACCCCTTGCCCGATGATACGGAAGAATCCCCATATCAAAATAACAAGGCAAGCAGACAACGAGCATCTCAGCAATCTTCTTATTTACCACGGGAATATGGTGCTTTTTCTCTCTTTCCTCTTTTCATAATCTCTTTTTTTCTCTTTTTTCTCAATATGGGACTCTTTTTTTATAAGAAGAATGCTTCATAGACAGCTCATTATGGTTACGCTGCAGGTTTCCACCATGTCAGCATGGATTAGACCAACGGCCTAGGCATTTCTCTAACACATATACATAACTCCATGGACTTACAAGCTCCCCTTTCATTTCACACCGATGACATCCATACAAAAGAGCATGATATCAACTAGGTACAAGTACCAAGTGCAATATTGAAAGCGTTCCCCATGAAAGCATGGTTCTGCTAATTCCCAAAAAATAAGTGCAAGCATATACAACATAAACAACACAATGTTTCAAGTTCATTAAGGGCAATAAAAGTAAAGTGTGCCATCAAGTTCGTGAGAGCTTTAATCACTAGTTTTCTCATAACAAGTTTAATTTGGAAGGTAAACAAAAGCATGAATATACTTGGAATAGCATAAGCTAATAGGTAGGTATGGTGGACTCTTTGGAATAACTTGGTTTAGAGAGTTGGATGCATGAGTTGAACTCATACTTGGTTGTGGAGGCTAGCAAAAGACTGGGAGCGACAAACTAAGAGAGCATTAATGGCCATAATCATGCAGAGCGACAAAACATCATTGACCAAAGCATAAAGTGATAGTACAAGTTGAAAAAAAAGGATCATAAAGGCTATGGTGACTTGAGATAGTCAAAACATGGTGTGAGCATGCGCCAAGTCAACCCAAATAAAGCATCAAAGGAGAATACCACTATACTATGCTTTAATATGCTAAAACAACGCATGGTTCATCCAAGACACATTAAGAAATCTCAATTGTTTATAACAAGTCATGCTACAGCAAAGAATACTAAGCATAAAGCCAAAACAATATCAAGCATGGCATGACAAAGCATAGGCCATAGTAAAAACGAGCTCTTTTTACCACATAAGCATGAACTTTCCTACTCTTTTTCAAACCAAACCAAACTATTTGCAAACCAATGTATGAAAGAGGGGGTCCAACAAATTTATTCAGAAAACTAAGCAAAAAAAACAAACGAAAAACCAAAACGAAAACAAAAATAAGATGCTCCAAGAACAACACAACTGTGCATGAAACAATAAAAATGAAGCGTTTGGAAGAAACCTGGGATTTTTATTGATGAAGAAGGGGATGCCTTGGGCATCCCCAAGCTTTGACGCTTGTACTTCTTGGATATTTCTTGGGGTGACACGCGTGGCATCCCCAATATTGAGCTTCCATCCCTCATCTTACTACTCATTCCTTCCATGAAATTTTTCCTTCATACAAAACTTCACACAATCTTTATTAGCAACATTAGTGCACTCAGGATAAATAAGTCCTAAGGTTAAGTTCTAACACCAAATAAACTTACATTAGAACACTAGCTACTGTAGCACTTCACTCAAAAATCTCAATTCCCAAAAGAACTAAAAAAGGAACCAACAAGAAGCAAATGCAGAAATCTGTCAAAACAGACCAGCAGGTAAAGACGAATTTTTTCGAAGACCTTCTGTTGCTCAAATCAAACTAACGAAAGTTAGATAACAACCTGGGACAGAAGCACAAAAAATCATGCCTCAAAAAGACGTTCAGAGATTTTACACAAATTTTTACGGTGAAGCACAGAAATCTGTTTTGGGACAGCAACTTTCCCAATCATTACTTCTCTCTCATTAGAGGTTACTCTTGGAACAAAAAACAAATAAAAAGGATAAGGAGAGGTTATTACAGAGGTAATAACTTCCAAGACTCATCTAAAACTTTTGGGTTTTCTCCCAATAAGTACTTTTCTTTAACGCCTTTAAGTTAGGCATAAGAAGCAAGAAAGAATCAAGTGTTCTCAAATAAAGAAGCATTAAGACCAAATTTTGTTTTCATAGGAGAAGAAAAAGATATATTTTATCTATTTTTAGGAAAGTGTTCTATAGCTTTCTTGAGTGGGAGTTGATATTTAATGGTGCCTTATTTCATATCAATGATGGCACCAACAGTTCTAAGAAAAGGTCTTCCCAAAGTAATAGGACAAGAAGCATTGCATTCAACATCCAAAACATAGAAATCAATGGGGACATAGGCATTGTTAACCATAATAAGAACATCATTAAGACTCCCCATGAGTTTATTTTTAGCATTATCATCAAGTGGGACATTCAAATAACAATCTTCAAGTGCAGGCAAATCAAGCATATCATAAATCCTTATAGGCATAATAGAAACACTACTATCTAGATCACATAAAGCTTTGAGATCAAAGTCATTCACTTTCATATTAATGATGGGTTCCCAACCATCTTCTTGTTTTATAGGAATAGAAGCTTTATGTTTCATCTTTTCTTCTTTAATCTTTATGAGAGCATCAGTAATGTGTTTTGTAAAAGCCATGTTCGTAGCACTGGCATTAGGACTTTTAGCAAGCTTTTGTAGGAACTTAATAACTTCAGAGATGTTGCAACCATCAAGATCAAAATCAAATTTATCATCTAAAGTAGTAGAACTATTACTGGCCTCAACACTAGTGGTGGTAATAGTAGAAACACTAATGTTTCTAGCAATTTCATCTTCTCTTTCCCACTTGGCATGTAATTCAGCTAATAGTCTAACATTTTCATCAATTCTTACTTGTATAGCATTAGTAGCTGCAAAGGGATTATCATTAGTTTCAGGTTTAGCAGCCATTTAATTCAAAGAATATTGAGCTTCAGCCAAAGATGCTATATTCCTTTCAGCATTAGAGAGTTTTTCCTCAATAATTTTATTGAAAGCAGTTTGCTTACTAATAAAGTCTTTAAGCATAACTTCAAGTTTAGAGGGTGTACTCCTATTATTGTTGTAAGAATTTCCATAAGCATTACCATTGTTGGGAGGATATGGCTTATAATTGTTGTTACCAAAATTGTTCCTATAAGCATTATTACCAACATTATTATTTCTTATGAAGTTCACATCAACTTGCTCTTCTTGAGCAACCAAAGAGGCTAAAGGAACATTATTTGCATCAATATGGGCTTTCCCATTAACAAGCATAGACATAATAATATCAATATTATCACTCAAGGAGGAGGTTTCCTCAATAGAATTTACCTTCTTACCTTGTGGAGCTCTCTCAGTATGCCATTCAGAATAATTAACCATCATATTGTCCAGAAGTTTTGTTGCAGCACCCAAAGTGATGGTCATAAAGGTACCTCCAGCAGCAGAGTCCAATAGATTCCTTGAAGAATAGTTTAATCCTGCATAAAATGTTTGGATGATCATCCAAGCAGTCAGTCCATGAGTGGGACAATTCTTTACCAAAGATTTCATTCTTTCCCAAGCTTGAGCAACATGTTCATATCAAGTTGTTTAAACTTCATTATTTCACTTCTTATAGATATAATCTTAGCAGGAGGATAGTATTTTCCAAAAAAAGCATCTTTGCATTTAGTCCAAGAATCAATACTATTCCTAGTTTAGGAATTCAACCATTCTTTAGCTTTTCCTCTCAAAGAGAAAGGAAACAATTTCAGTTTAATAATATCACCATCTATATCCCTATGATTTTGCATCTCACAAAGTTCAACAAAGTTATTTAGATGGGAAGTAGCATTTTCATTACCAATACTAGAAAATTGTTCTCTCATAACAAGATTGAGCAAAGCAGGTTTTATCTCAAAGAAAGCATCTTCAGGCACAGGTGGAGCAATAGGTGTGCTCATAAAATCATTGTTGTTAGTGCTAGTGAAGTCACACAACTTAGTGTTTTCAAGAGTAGTCATTTTTTTGGCTTTTCAAATAAGAAAGTAAACTAGTAAAACTATTTTTTGTGTGTTTTTCATAAGGAAACAAGCAAACAGAGCAAAAAGAAACTAAGAAAAACAAAAATAACAAAGTAAAGAGATTGGTTATGAGGAACTCCCCTTGTGAAGATGTCCTTGACTCCCCGGCAACGGCGCTAGAAAAATGCTTGATGGCTTTGTATATGGCGCCAGAAAAATGCTTGAGCGGTGTTGATGTAGAGCTCGTTGGGAACCCCAAGAGGAAGGTGTGATGAGCACAGCAACAAGTTTCCCTCAGTTATGAAACCAAGGTTTAATCAAAACCAGTAGGAGCAAGGAAACACCCCAAAGGTGTTGCTAGCTGAGCCTTGGCAGGGCGCACTACCAGTGCTAGTAGAAACGTGGAGACCTGCACAACACAACCACAGAACTTTGTCCCCAACTTGCGATGAGGTTGTCAATCTCACCGTGTTTTGCGGAAAACAAAGGATTAAACGTATCGAATGGAAAGAAGTAAAAGTTTACAGAAAGTAAACACAAAGAAGTAAACAGTTTGTAGATTGTATGTAAAGACAAGGACCGGGATCCATAGTTCACTAGAGGTGGCTCTCCTTAGATAGATAACATGCTGGGTGAACAAATTACAGCGGGGCAATTGACAAACATCGAGAAAGCAATACATGCATATACTAATCATCTTGACTCCTTTAGAACTTGATTGGGCAATACAACATTATACATAGACCGCCATCCAACTGCATCTATGACTAATAATCCACCTTTAGGTTATCATCCGAACCCCCTCCAGTATTAAGTTGCAAGCAACAGATTATTGCTTTACGAACTGCGTGTAAAGTAAACAATACGATTGTTCTATGAACAAAGGATTGTTGTTTTCTCCCTAGTAGCAACAACACATCTAGTACCTTAGAGATTTATGTCACTTCCCCAGATTACTAGAGGCATGAACCCACTATCGAGCATAAATACTAACTCTTGGAGTTGCTAGCATCTACTTGGCCAAGATAGCTACTAACAACGCAAAGCATGCAAGATCACAAATAACAAAGACATGATAGAATCAATAATAAATCTGAAATAGCATCTCAATATCCATCGGATCCCCGCAAACACAACATGCAGAATTACAAATAGATGATCTTGATCATGAACGGAGCTCACAAGATCTAGACATGAAAGCACAAAGGAGGAGAACCAGCCATCTAGCTACTACATGGATCCGTAGTACAAGGATGAACTACTCACGCATCACACCGGAAGCTTGCATGGTGATGAAGAAGGCCTCCAGGGTGAATTCCCCTCTCCAGCAGGGTGCTGGCAAGAGCTTCAGATCCTTCCCGATCTAGGGATTGAGATGACGGTGGCTATAGACTCTTTCGTGGATTTTTTATCGGGCCCTTAGGGTTTCCGTCCCGAGGGCATCTTATAGGCGAAAGGGGAGGCCGAGGGGGTGCCGGAGGCGGCCACACCACCCCCTGGCGTGGCCCAGGCTGGGCCGCGTGGCCAGGTGGTGTGGTGGCCCCCTGGCCCCTCTCCGTCTCGTACTCTGGCATCTGATGACTTCCGGAAAAATAGGCACTTTGGATTTTGTCCCGTCCAATTCCGAGAATATTCATTTTCTAACTTTCCTAGAACCAAAAACAACAGAAAACAGGCAGCTGGCACTGTGGCTCTTGTTAATAGGTTAGTCCAAGAAATCATATGAAAAGTACTCCAAAGTGTGGACAAAACAAAAGAAAATGGATAAAACCAAGCATGGAACATCAAAAATTATAGATACATTTGCAATGTATCAGATTTCAAAGGAACACTTCTTTGGATTGAGCATTATGTTGTATTCTCGTAGATTGCTGAATGTTTCCTCCAAGTCGGAAATTAGTGTTTCCTTATTTTTGGACATCACAACTATGTCGTACACATATGCATGTACATTACATCTAATTTGATTGAGGAGGCAATGCTGCATAGTGCGCTGGTACGTAGCTCATGTGTTTTTGATCCCAAAAGGCATCGTAACGTAGTAGAAGGTTCCGAAAGGTGTGATGAACGAAGTCTTTATTTTCTGTGACCCCTTCATCCGAATTTGGTGATATCCGTAATATGCATCGAGAAAACATAGGAGTTTCGAGCCTGCTGGCGAATCAATCACTGGATAATTTCTAGGCAAAGCGAACGCATCTTTGGGACAAGCCTTGTTCAAGGCAGTATAATCAACACACATCCTTAAATTAGTGGTGTCCTTTTTAGGGACCATTACAGGGTTGGCCGACCAATCAGTATGGATGACCTCTTATATAAATCCGGCTAACTCGAGCCGGGCTAGTTCCTTAGCTATTGCTTTTCGCTTTTTATCACCGAAACATCGTACGGACTGTTTGATGGGTTTAGCTTTTGGGTATACATTTAGACTGTGCTCGGCAACTTCCCTAGGTACTCTGGTCATGTCAGATGGGTGCCATGCGAATATATCTTTATTGGCTTTGAGGAACTTGACGAGCGTACTTTCCTATGCGCTGTCGAAACCTACACCTATATGGGTCACCTTGTAGGGGTCATCATCCTTCAACTACGTCGTCTTCATCTCTTCCGATGCCTTGAGATCCGGAGTCGGCTTGGTCGCCTCCTTCTTTGTTGCGGGCATCTCGGACGGATCGGTGTTCTTCTTGATCTCCTGGTACTCCTGAGCGTGCAGTATGACTTCAGCAAATGCGGCATTTTCGTCCTTGCATTCTCGTGCCTTCTTTGGGTCTCCCTGGATCGTGATAATGCCATTGGGACCTGGAATTTTCATCATGTTGTAAATATAACAAGGGCGAGCCATGAAAGCCCAGTAAGACGGATGCCCAAATATAGCGTGGTATGCGCTCTTGAATAGGACCACTTTAAAAGAAAGTGCTTCCGTGCGGTAGCTCTTTGGAGTTCCAAAGTTAACATCCAAAGTGATCTCTCCCAGAGAATTTTCTTGTCTTCTAGGGACAACTCCATGAAAAATCATAGAGCTGTGATTCAGCTACGTCTCTGATATCCTCATCCGGCATAGCATTTCAACGTAGATGATGTTGATGCTGCCGCCACCGTCCATGAGGGTCTTGTAGAACCCATAGCCGTCAATAAGTGGATTGACGACTAGAGCATACTTTCCTCGCCTGTGTAGCTTAGGCGGATGATCGCCTCGGTCAAAGGTGATTGTAACTTCTGACCAATCCAAAAACTGAGGGACAGCCGAAACAGTTGCGTTGAGCTCGTGCATCACTGCCTTCTTGACCTTAGCTGGTTGAGACCCAAGGAAGGTGACATAAGTGTCTTTCTTGGTTGGGAAGGTCTTCTTTCCATCTGACTTGGGATTTGAGGCTTCTACCTCCTCCATGTCGGAATCTTCCTTGGTCTATTTTTCTTTGTTAGAATTCTTCTTCCCCTTTTGTCGCTTGGCCATGTAGCCAGCAGATTCGTCTTTCTTGATGTCGTCATTGAAACAACACTCAGCATTGGTGTGGGATGAGCCCCCGTTGCCGTCCGAGTGATGCACACACGGATTATTGGTAATGTCGGCCCAAGAGTAGGTTTTGCCAGGTTGCTGGTCTCCTCTATCTTGGACTCTTGAAGTTCCACGGCCTCCTCTTCCTCTAGACCCGAAAGTTGCATTGACTGATGCAGTTTCCGGACTGGGATTTTCATCTGAGGAGTTCTTGCGTTTTGCGGCTTGCTGCTTTGGTTGTTTTGCCGACTGTGGCACAATCAACATGTTGAGCAATCCTTCCACATCATCATCGACATCAGCTTATTTGCTTGCCGTCTCTATCATCTCCCCCAAATCAGTCACTTTATCACACTTCAAGTGATGACGTAGTAAACCAATTGGGAGCCCCGCGATGAATTTTTTGATCGCAGTTTGATCATTTACTCCTTCACAGGAGTTCTTCATGTCAATCCATCATCCGAGGTAGTCCCGACAAGTTTCTCTGGGTTTTTGAGTGCACCGCTGTAGATCTCCGACCGTGCAGGGCCTCTTATATGTTCCCTCGAAATTCCGAAAGAAAGCACTTTGCATATCATACCAGTTGTGGATGGTGTGTTCCGGGAGTTCATTGAGCCATGATCGAGCCGTCTTCTTCAGCACAAGCGTGAGATACCGGGTCACGACCAAGCTATTTCCTCCTTTGGTGATGCAGCAGGCCTGGAAGAAGTCCTGGAGCCAAGTGTCTAGTTGAGCCACACCGTCGTAGGGCTGGATGTGCCTTGAGATGGCAAACCCTTCTGAAAAGTTTGTTTGTCGTACACGCGGTCCGAAGCATTTTGGACCCACGTAGATATTGTCCGACTCGTAGCACCGCGCCTCAATGTTTGAATTGATCATGTGCCTGGCGTCACTTGGTGATAGGGCACGCTGTCTTGGTTGTTCACCGCGGCTACGATGCCCATTAGCCGGACTCCTACTTCTTCAGCCACCACCTCCTACACGACATCACCCCTGGCTCCCTCCATGAGCGCCACTGTGGTGGCTGCTTGGTGGAGAAGGTGGTGGTGGATTGTTACCCCAAGCTGGGGTTTCATGATGACGGCCATCATGCCAGCTTGTTCTAGTGCGATGTCCATCGTTCCTTCGCCCGTCATTGCCGTCATTGTGACATGGCTTCGCCGGACGGCTAGTGTGTCTAGGAGGGGAATCCTTTGCTGGTCCTGCTCCCGACGTTGAGCTTCTTCGTCTTTCCTGCGATTATTCAATTGTCGCTGGGGAGGTTGGACCATTGCTGCAATGGCGTCTCGATCTCCTAGTGGAGCAACCTTACTCTAGCTTCGCGTGGGTCTGTGCCGCTGTCCTAAATATCCGGTTCTTGAGTAGTTATCTTCTCGAGGGTCGGAATGGTAGCGATGTTCTGCCTCGCGTCGGGGCCTTACGCCTTTGTGTTGACCCGTATCCGTGCGACATTGGTCTGACTT
This sequence comes from Avena eriantha, assembly GCA_910589775.1. Taxonomy (NCBI): domain Eukaryota; kingdom Viridiplantae; phylum Streptophyta; class Magnoliopsida; order Poales; family Poaceae; genus Avena; species Avena eriantha. Next base: position 129,062,938 of record OU342746.1, read on the forward strand.
GGAGACCAGTTTTCCACTACCGGATGTGGCGACCTTTTGCTGCTTCAGGCCCTTGGTGAGTAGCTTCACACTTATCCGGACCTGGTCTGGATCTGGGTCGTTTGCCAAGAGATCTCGAGCTGCAGCAGCATTTTCCACCAGCGTGTTATACACCTGGTTACCCCTGCTATTGATCCAAGGCTTCCCTGTGGCTGTTTCTCCTTCGAAAATGGTTTTGTGGACATCTGGATTTTTATTGGCCAATACAAGGCCGTTCTAGGTCTTCTGATGTTGTCGGGTGCTTGGCTGCCCTACAGCTGTGATTCGCTTCTTTTCCTCAAGGATATTTGTGATTTCCTCGAGGAGTGCTTGATGGTGCGCTTCTAGGGCTTGGGCCCTGTCTTCCAACTCCACAGTTGTGATTCCTGCAGCTGTCAGGATGGGGGTGGTAATTGCTTCTCCAAGGAGTTTACGGGCACCAGGGGTGACCACGTGTCCGTCGAATGGAGTGTCCTTAGGCTCATCTAGGATCAGAGCTCCATCTGAGTCTTCTTCATATTCTTCGACCATTACCTCATCAGTTGGGAGATCCTTAGCCGAAGTCTTCTTCTTCTTCTTTGCCTTCTTGGTTGCACCGGTAGCAAAGACGGATTTGGGTCCGAGTCCTAGAGTTACGCTTCTATCAGTACTCTCGGACATCTAGACGTCGGGATTATCTTCGAGATCCATGTCATCTTATGGTTTGGGAGAGTTTTCTCCGGATCCCTCCTCCGTGCTGATGTGCGGGCTTTGATCCATGGCTTCTCCTTCTTCCACGGTCTTGGAGTTGAACTCGTCTTCATATTTCACGGAGAACTTTCAGAAATCTGCCGACGTCATGGAGAAACCCGAAGATGCCGGTAAGTCGACGTTTGTTCCAATTGCCTCCAGCACCGAGTCATTGTCGTCTCCAGCATCGGCAGAGCCGGATCCAGATCCGACGTAGCCGACAAAGTCCGATGCATTCGTCCTGAGGTAGTTGCGGCTTTCTTTGTTTGCTTCCTCGAAACACTTGATGGTCTCAAGGATCTCCTCCATGCTGGCGTCATGTAGCATCATACGCCTCAACGTGTGCCTCAAGAACGATTGTCCTGCTACGGCATCGGCGGAACTGGATCTAGACTTGTAGCTGCTTTAATCTTCTTGAGCTTTGACCTCTTTGGGGAGAGCCTCCTGAGATTCAACCTCTTTAGGGAGATCCGCTTTAGGTTTAGCCTCCACGGGAAGATCTTCTTCAGATTCGATCTTCTCCACTATCTCCGCTTCAATTTCGGGCTGGGTGGGATTAGAGTTTTTCGAGACCCGAAACTCTGTCGCTTTCGCAGACAAAGTGGATCCAGAAAGTTCTTCCGCCTCTATCATCACCGCTGGGGTAGGTTGGGTGGGTTAAGCGAAACCGAGGTAAACGTCGATCTCGCCAAAGGACATGATGGTGTACGTGGTCACAGATTCCCTAGCCGGAATCCAAGTCTCGCCGAGAAAGACAAGAGGGACGTCGCTGGCGTAGAGGACCCGACCAACGGCGATCGTCTCGCCGATTCTGATTCGCGCAGATTCCACCCGAAACGAAGATGCGAAACTCACCTGCCCCATGGTGGGCGCCAACTGTCATCGGATTGAAGACATGTACACCGAGAGGGGGTCCTCGAGGCATATGGAGAAAGGGGGTGTGACGCGATGGTATTCCAAGACGGTGAGCACACAAGCTTTACCCAGGTTCGAATCCACTGGCTTTGGACGGATCCTACTCCTGCTGTCAATCCAGTAATACAGGAAAGCCGGAATATAGGTTATAAGGGTTTCGCCTGTGCGAGTTGACATTGTAGGATATTGGGTTGCCCTGAAGGCTGGTTCCTAGGACGGCTTATATAGATATCCGGCCTAAGGTTAACAAGAGAGACATGTCCGGCTACGACTAAAAGTCGGTTACAAAGTATATCTTAAACTACAAGTAACTAAGCATGCCCAAGTCGATAAATCTTCTAGGCTTTTACATAGCCGGATGGACATCCGTCTTCTCTCCTTGAATGGGCCGCCCGTTAAGCAAAATTCTAAACCAAAGTGAACCATCATGTATAGTTGGTATATCCCTAACGACGCCCGCACCTTGTGCGAACAGATCCTGGCGGATACCATCGGGCTCAGGGGGCAGACGTAGCTCATGTTCATGAAGAGGGCGGTTGGCGTCATCAACCGTCTTTTCACGAACGAGCTGTGCGGCCGCCAGGAGACGAGGCCTCACGAGTTCGACTCGATGCTCCGTCCGCACGCTGGTGAACTCCTGCTCGCGCGCGTGCCAGTGCACCCATTGGAAGATGGGTCACAAAGAAAGTAGCATGTACTCCAAGGCTACATGATGTCCAGGTAGTTGACGCCAACCTGAACCAGGGCGGAGGCGCGGGCGACCCTGATCAGTGATCAACCACAACGCGTGTTTGGTTTATTCAGTTAACCTCATGTCAGTCACTAGAAGTATGCATGTTCGAATGTCAAAAAAAGAAGTATGCATGTTCTCTTTTTATTTATCCCGCCCGAATAAATTGTACCACAACGCGTGTTTGGTTTATTCAGTTAACCACAACGCATGCACGCCTGTTTGTTTTAATGAAGAATTTAAACTTGTTTTACCGACATCTCATCCATTTTTTTGTCACTCTTTGCTTCGAGTTATACGATCAAAAACCACAACACGACACTGCTAAGATGCTTTTCGGCCCGGCCTAAAATTATATCCAACGAGCAGCTGACGTCATGTTTAAGTAATCCATGCAAGGAACAAAATGACCGAGCTGCGACTATCGATTTCATACGTACACTCACGCTCCCCTTCTCCACTATTCGCCATTCCCTGTTCCGAATTTTTATAGTACTATATACGCTCCATGTATCTACTGTATCTCGGTATGAGTAGACATGCACACATGCACAAGAGCACGCCCGCAACCCATGCCGTAAGAAAGAGGCACTAATCGTACCGGCTCAAACGGTGCCTGTGCTCGGCTCGTAGAAATTTTCGCAAGAATAGAAGTAGGCTCTGAAGTCGTATTGAATGACGCATGTCAGCAGTCCGGTCGCTGTTGTCCTGCTTGGTTGGGTGGCGGGATGCCGGGCTATTTACTCCCCTTAAAAAATGTACCTAGTACTCTATACGTAAACGCAAGTACTACCTAAGTTGACGATAGTTGAGTTGATTAACACAAAACGAGACGTAAAATAACTAGGATTTCAGCACGAGCGCTCACGGGGCATTAGCGGCTCGCGAGGGTAAATAGGATTAAGAAAGGCGCGTCAAGAGGACTCTTATTATTCCTTTATTATTCCTGAAAAACGCGCGAAAATTACAGCTGAAAATCGTGCCTCCGCTAATGGGTACTAGAAAGAACACTAATAGGCTGTTAGATGAAAAGAAAACATGCACATATGTTTGCTTGGTTAGATGCTTGATTTGCTTGTCTAACTAGCACACACCTACCTAACATGCACCTAGGCACAACTCAGCACATACCTACGTTCAAGCACAAATTTATGTCAAAAAAAGGCTGCTCGGTATGCTGATGTAAGTACTTGCCGTGTGGTTTGGAGAATAAACGGAGATGACGCCGTGAATACTGAATTGCAGGTGTGTTTCTTACTCCCTCTCATCTAGACAGCTAATAGAACTACTTCCTATATCCAACGACAACATATGCATGCGTATGTAGTAATTCTAGATAGCAAATCCGTGTTGATAATAATATTATAACTATAAAGAAATATAATTTCATAGTGTATGCATTTGAAATTGTAGATGTCAATTTATATATACTACAGTTCTCTTTGCGTTCTCCGGGACGTAGCCGATAGATAGAAAGTTTGATAATCATTTCTGCATGGTTATCGTTTGAGTTCGTTAGAATGGTGGTGCTTACGTTGGTGTCCGTAGGATCCTATTCACTGGGTGTTGAAGTATACCGGCTTAAAATTATGGACAAAGTTGAGACGACTCTATTAAACAATATTTTGATGTACCATACACTAGTAGAAAATAGACCTTTGGTTCAGGGGTATTAGCCCGGTTTTGCTACAAACCGGGACTAATGCCCGGTCCAACGGCTAGAACTGGCTCCAGAGGGGTGGCAGACATTAGCCCCGGTTTGAACGGGACCTTTAGCCCCGGGTCGTGTAATAAACCGGGGCTAAAGGGTTTCAGACAGGCCGGGTCGGACGTCAGACCCTTTAGCCCCGGTTTGTTACACGACCCGGGGGTTAAAGGTGGACCTTTAGCCCCGGTTCTAGACACGAACCGGGGCTAAAGGTCTGGCTATATCTTCTTCTTCCCCTACCTGAGCCACCATTCAAGCTGGTGGCTCTCCTTTCTCTCTCTCTTTCTTGCTTCAAGCTCGAGTTCATGCCCTTTTTTTTCCTCAAGATTTGGCTAGATTTTGTGGTGACCCATCTATCCAAAGGTTCTAAAAGGTGAGCAACTTCATCCTTTGAACTCTCATTGCTATATTAGCTCATTTCATGCTCTATCTTATAGATGGATTTGTGGATTTAGTTTGGTAGTAATTTTTGCAGTGATAGCATGATATCGATGTTTAGGTTCTATCTATCTTGTATTAATGTAAGGAACTCTAAGGTAAATATCACAATATGTGGATTATTCTATCAATATATATCTTGTTTTGGCACATAGAGTCTCGAAAATTGATTAGAAGCACACACATGCGTGAGTTCATCATTCTAACTAACTAGCTATCTGGGCAAAATATCCTTCCTCGTCTACCTGCGTTCAACAAACTGAAAAATTTGTAATAAAGATAGGGTTAATTCATAAAATCTTGATAAGAAGACATCACAATTCACATATTAGGGAGTGCCTCTATGGCGAGCTCCTCGAAGATGTCTGAGGACGGGATCCTAAGACATCTTCAAGAAGCTCTGCCGTAGTGGTGTCCCTGCTCTCCCACACCATCTTTCGGTTTATATCTTCTCTAGCTAAATCAGTATGCTGGTGGAGCTAACTAATTTCACATATTAGAGAGTGCCTCTACGACGAGCTCCTCGAAGATGTCTGAGGACGAGGTCCTAAGACATCTTCGAGAAGCTCCGCCGTAGTGGTGTCCTTGGTCTCACACACCATCTTGCAGTTCTTCACAAGAATGCATACCTATTTATAGGTTAAGTAGCACAACATAGTGTCGGGCACTGATGACATAATGTCGACACACTCACGCTGGCATAGTGCTGCCACCCACCCAAAATAGTGTCAGCATTTAATTTACTGGCTTAGTGCTTCCCACTGAGGACATAATGTCGACATGTTTTCTCCACATCCACATTTAGTCCCGGTTGGTGCCTCCAACCAGGACTAAAGGTTCATCATATCTTTAGTCCCGGTTGCTGGTTTTAGATTAGTACTAATTAATTATGATTATGTTTGATGTACTTAATTAATTATATATTGCAGATGAGCCGGCAATGGATGTACGCTGACCGACTCTCTAACGAGTTCATTAAAGGCGTGCATTCTTTTCTTCTTGTAGCCGAGCCAAACAAGCGGAGTGGTTTTATGTCTTGTCCATGTGGTGTCTGTCGGAATCATAAAGAATACTCTTCCTCAAGAGTCCTTCACAGCCACTTGTTTCGGTCCGGTTTCATGACCGGCTATAATTGTTGGACCAAGCACGGAGAAAGAGGGGTTATGATGGAAGACAACGAAGAAGAAGAGAATGACAACGACTATCCTAAATACGATGGTACTACAATGGAAGACATTGATGAAGAAAAAGATGAAGAACGGGCATCAGATCTGCCCGATGATGATCTTAGTCGGGCCATTGCTGATGCCCAGGAAGAATGCGTAACTGAAAGGGAGAGGTTGAAGTTCAAGAAGATGTTAGAGGATCACAAAAAATTGCTGTACCCAAATTGTGAAGATGGGCACAAAAACTGGGTAGCACACTAGAAGGAAGGCAGAGAACGGTGTGACTGACAAAGGATTTGAAAAGTTGCTGAGAATAATGAAGAAGTTGCTTCCAAAGGATAACGAACTGCCCGCCAGTACCTACGAAGCAAAGAAGGTTGTCTGCCCTCTAGGATTAGAGGTGTAGAAGATACATCCATGCATTAATGACTGCATCCTCTACTGCGGCGAGTACGAGAATTTGGATGCATGCCCAATATGCACTGCATTGTGGTATAAGATAAGGCGAGATGACCCTGGTGATGTTGAGGGCGAGCGCCGCATGAAGAGGGTTCCTGCCAAGGTGATGTGGTATGCTCCTATAATACTACGGTTGAAACGTTTATTCAGGAACAAAGAGCATGCCAAGTTGTTGCGATGGCACATGGAAGACCGTAAGAAAGACGAGATGTTGAGATACCCCGCTGATGGGTCGCAGTGGAGAAAAATCGAGAGAGAGTTTCCGGACTTTGCAGGTGATGCGAGGAACTTATGGTTTGGTCTAAGTACAGATGGCATGAATCCTTTTGGGGAGCAGAGCTGCAGTCATAGCACATGGCCTGTGACTCTGTGTATTTATAACCTTCCTCCTTGATTGTGCATGAAGCGGAAGTTTATTATGATGCCGGTGCTTATCCAAGGCCCGAAGCAACCCGGCAACGACATTGATGTGTACCAAAGGCCATTAGTTGAAGAACTCTTACAGTTGTGGCACGGACAAGGTGTACGTGTGTGGGATGAGAACAAGCAGGAGGAATTTTACCTACGAGTGTTGTTGTTCATAACAATCAATGATTGTCCTGCTCTTAGTAACATTTCAGGACAAACAAACAAGGGATACAATGCATGCAAACACTGTTTAAACGATACTGAAAGTATATATTTGGATAAATGTAAGAAGAATGTGTACCCGGGGAATCATTGTTTTCTTCCACCCTCGCACATCCTAAGAAAGAAAGGTAAGCATTTCAATGGTGAGGCAGACAGCCGGTGTAAGCCTATCCACCGTACTGGTGATGATGTATTTGACATGGTGAAGGATTTAAAAGTAATCTTTGGAAAGGGTCCTGGTAGACAATCTGTTCTGAAGGACGATGTCAGACATGCACCCATGTGGAAAAAGAAATCTATATTTTGGGAGCTACCCTATTGGAAAGTCCTAGAGGTCCGCTCTGCAATTGACGTGATGCACCTGACGAAGAATCTTTGCGTGACGCTGCTAGGCTTCTTGGGCGTGTATGGGAAGAACAAAGATATACCTAAAGCACGGCAGGACCAACAACGTATAAAAGACCGAGACAACATGCATCCAGAGCTGTTTGAAGGTACTGCTAGCTACGCTCTTACCAAAGAAGAGAAGGAAATCTTTTTTTAAGTCCTTTACAGTATCAAGGTCCCGTCTGGTTTCTCGTCGAACATAAAGGGAATAATAAATATGGCAGAGAAAAAATTTCAAAACCTAAAGTCTCATGACTGCCACGTGCTTATGACCCAGCTGCTTCCGATTGCATTGAGGGGACTCCTGCCAGAAAATGATCGAGTACCCATTGTGAAGCTATGTGCGTTTCTCAATGCAATTTCTCAGAAGGTAATCAGTCTAGATAGTCTACTAAGGTTACAGAAAGATGTGGTCCAATGTCTTGTCAGCTTCGAGTTGGTGTTCCCACCATCCTTCTTCAATATTATGACTCACTTCCTAGTTCACCTAGTCGATGAGATTAACATTCTTGGTCCCGTATTTCTACACAATATGTTCCCCTTTGAGAGGTTCATGGGAGTGTTAAAGAAATATGTTCATAACCGTGCTAGGCCAGAAGGAAGCATATCAAAGGGATATGGAACAAAGGAGGTCATTGAGTTTTGTGTTGACTTTATTCCTGACCTTAAGCCCATCGGTGTTCCTGAATCACGGTATGGGGGTAGAATTAGTGGAAAAGGCATGCTAGGAAAGAAAGCAAGGATATGTATGGACGGACATTCTCTCACTACACAGTTCTGCAAAGTTCCACCTTGGTGGCTCCGTATATCGAGGAACACAAGAATATTGTACACTCCAACAACCTGGGGAAGCCTGGCTCCTGGATTAGAGATGAACATGTGAGGACTTTCGGCGGTTGGTTGTAGTCACATCTCATGAATGACATAAATGTTGGAGAGAAGTTGTACTTGTTGGCCAGGTCACCATCTTCGACTATATTGACTTTCCAAGGGTACGAGATAAATGGGAATACATTTTACACGATCGCCCAAGATAAAAAGAGTACCAATCAAAACAGTGGTGTCTGATTTGATGCAACAGACGAGAATGGGCAAAATGATACATATTATGGTTACATAGAGGAGATATGGGAACTTGACTATGGACCTTTTTTTAAGGTTCCTTTTTTCGGTGCAAATGGGTCAAGCTGACAGGAGGCGGGGTTGAGGTAGACAAGAAATACGGAATGACAACAGTGGATCTCAACAACCTTGCGTATAGAGATGAACCATTTGTCCTAGCCAATGATGTGGCTCAGGTTTTTTATGTGAAGGACATGTCTACCAAACCAAGAAAAAGGAAAGATAAGAAAAATAATACAACATCCGATGAGCCAAAGCGCCATATAGTTCTTTCAGGAAAAAGAAACATCGTGGGGGTGGAGGATAAGACAGACATGTCAGACGATTATGATAAGTTTCATGAAATTCCACCCTTCACTGTGAAGGATGACCCAAGCATCCCGTTAAATAAGGAAGATGCTCCATGGTTACGGATTAGAAGAAAACCCTAACATGTGTGGATGTTGGTGTTGTACAATATTATTAATCCTTTATTTTTAAGGATCTTCTTATATGTATATGGATATGAACTTTATCGATCTCAATAGGTAGTATTGCAACTTGTTGTGGCCAGACATTTATTAATATTAAAACGTAAAAATTAGTCATAATCATATCTAGCCCTGTGAAGGATGACCCAAGCATCCCGTTAAATAAGGAAGATGCTCCATGGTTACGGATTAGAAGAAAACCCTAACATGTGTGGATGTTGGTGATGTACAATATTATTAAACCTTTATTTGTAATGATCTTCTTATATGTATATGGATATGAACTTTCTCGATCTCAATAGGTTGTATTGCAACTTGTTGTGGCTAGACATTTATTAATATTAAAACGTAAAAATTAGTCATAATCATATCTAGCCCTGTAGTACACAGCTTCTGGGCCGTCTTCGGAATCGTCATCGTCGTCGTCGTCACTCGTAGCACACGGATGGATCCTGAGCCCTTCCTCGTAGCACGCGGATGGATCCTCCGGCATCGGATTTAGGACGTCACACCGGCGATAGTCCGGTTCGCCCACCACAGGCGGCGACCAGCCTCGTTGTGGTTCACTAGGGGCGGGCCGTCACCCTCGTACCTGGCGAGCTCCCTTTCCCGCCGGTTTGCGAAGAAGGCATTCCAGGTGTCGAGGTTGTCGGGATCCCAATGGGGATCCATCCGCTGCTCCGGCGTGAGCTCGAGGTAGAAGTGGTCCGTGATGGCCGCCTGGCGGGCCGAACCTTGAGACATAGGAGGAACAGGAACCCCTCCAGCGCTCAGCATCCAGCCAGCGGGCAGCCGGTACCCCGGCGGGCATGGGTAGCTGGAGGCGCATAGCGCCTCGGTCTCCTCGAGTGTCAGAAAAGTCTAGTAAGCGGTGTCCATTGTTGTGAGAGAGAGAAGGTGTGGATGTGTCGATGGAAATGGCGGTCGGCCTAGATATAGAGGGACTTGGCGGGAAGCGGGGGAAATGGCGGGAGAAACATGGCGGGAAGCGGGGGAAATGGCGGGAGAACATGGCGGGAAGCGGGGGAAATGGCGGGAGAACATTTCTACTATATTTTTGTGAATATTTTGCTATATTATATGTATTTTTCCATTTTTAAATAATAAACTATATTTTTATTATTTTTTGTGAACATTTCTACTAAATATAATACTTGTTAGATAATAGATAATTTTATTTAAGTTGTATAATAAAGTATGATAATAGATTTAAATTATAGATCTTTTTTTTCTGAAAATTTTGATATATAATACATAATTTTCTGAAAACTATAAACCATTTTTGGGTTTGGCGCCAAAAATAACCTTTAGCCCCGGTTCGTATTACAAACCGGGGCTAAAGGGTTTCGGCGCGCGGGAAGTGCGGCGGGCCGAAAACACCTTTAGCCCCGGGTTGTAATACGAACCGGGGCTAAAGGGGGCCAGGGGCTAAAGGGGGAGGGGTGGTATAAATACCACCCCGCCCCGGGTCGAGCCACGACCCGGAGATCGTCAGTTTCTTCTTTCCCAGCAGAGACGAACACGCCCACACCGTCCGCCGCGCCGCCGAACGCGCCGCCCGTCTCCGCCCCGCGTCGCCCCGCCGCACCGTCTCCACGCCGTCCGCTGCACCGCCCGTCCCGCCCATCTCCGCGTCGCCCGTCTCCGCGCCGCGCCGCCCCGCCGCACCGTATCTGCGCCGCCCGTCCCGCCGCACCGTCTCCGCCCTCGCCCGTCCAGCGTCGTTGCTCGCCGTCGTCGCTCCCACCGCGCCGCGCCGCCCCCTGCAGGTGAGGTATACTAGGTGTAGTTAATTATAGGGATATTATTAGTGTGATTTTGTTAGTTAATTAGGGATTTTATTTAGTTAGGGATTTAGTTAATTAGTGTGATTTTTTTAGTTAATTAGGGATTTTATTTAGTTAGGGATTTAGTTAATTAGTGTGATTTTGTTAGTTAATTAGTGTGATTTTGTTAGTTAATTAGGGATTTAGTAGTGATTTAGTTAGAGATTTTAGTTAATTAGGGATTTAGTTAATTAGGGATTTTAGTAGTGATTTAGTTAGGGATTTTAGTAGTGATTTAGTTAGGGATTTTAGTTAGGGATTTTAGTAGTGATTTAGTTAGGGATTTTAGTAGTGATTTAGTTAGTGATTTAGTTAGGGATTTTAGTAGTGATTTAGTTAGGGATTTTAGTAGTGACTTAGTTAGTGATTTAGTTATGGATTTTAGTATTGATTTAGTTAGGGATTTTAGTTAGTGATTTTAGTTAGTTTATTATTAGGGATTAGGGTTTATTAGGGATTAGGTTTAGTTAGAATACTTAGTTAATGAGGTTTAGTTTAGTTAGTGATAGGTTTAGGGTTATTGTTATTAGGGCAATATATACTTAGTGATTTAGTTAGTGTTTATGTTTTATGATTGTTTATTGCTATTATTTAGTTATGCCGCGTACATCTCGTCCGAGCCTACTGGACTCCGTCGGGGATGTCCGAGTCTAGGCTTCGCCGGGTTGGCACTGGGAGGTGCTACCTGTCAGGACTCGTACCTTGGTGAGGAATCCGGGTATCATCGTCGACCCAAAGCTTCTTTGGTGGCGTCCACGAGGTCCAGGAGCGGTGCAGAGGGAGCCAACCCCCGAGGAGGTGGTACGTCATCGTATCAGGGAGGAGGACGAGCATGTACAGCGATACATGTATCTTTTGGAGACTAGGTTCTCCAATATCTGGCAGGTTCACGGATCTCACCCGAGCTATTCTCCGGTGATGCTTCCTCTTCTGTGGCTGCAGAGCTCCCATAGCACAGAACGCGGCAGCCGCGTTTGCTAGTTTATCTTAATAATGTACTTTATCTTATACTTTATCCTATAATGCACCCGAGCTATTCTCCGGTGATGTATTAATAATGTACTTTATCTTATATTATTGTAATTTATCTTAATCACTAAGTACTGTATCCGAGTTGTCGCAGTTATAATATTCTTTTACTTAATGCAATATTCTTTTTCTGTATTAGTTAAGCTATGGACGGTAGACAGAATGAAGAGGAGCTCCTCGACATTATAGATGAGGGTACTGGGGGGTCTTATTATGATGGCTCCGAATATCTTAATTTGTCCGGAGGAGACGATGGTGGACCAAATAGTGGAGACGATGGTGCTGACCATTGTGGAGACCATGGTGAAGACACCATAATAATGACAAACTCCATCAAGGTATATAAAGCCTCTATCGATGGTTCACTAGTATAGATGCACTAATTGATTCGTATATATGTACTGATGAATGTTTCTTCTCTTAGACCTCCGCTTCCGGCCAATCTTCTACAAATACAAGAGGCTTGACGCACAAGTTGCCCGCTGATGTCCGTTTCAGCATTGACTTAGTCTCTCCGCAGGGTCAACCGCTAGAGCCCAAAGAAGCTGCGAATGCATTTACAAGTCAATGCAGAGTGATTGTTAGAGACAAAGTCCCGATCACCACGCGAAACTGGAACAAGCTAGGAAAGAAAAAGGATCCAGCTAGGGCTAGTTTTGTAGATGAAAGAGCGAAAGATACAATGTGGAATTCTCTCATGACACATTTCACCCTACCATTCTTGGAGACTGATGAGCTCACACAGCAAATGACGAGGAAAGTCAAGCACTTTGCTCTTAAGAAGATGGCCGAACTATTCAAGGAATGGAAAAAAAGATTGTACCACAAGTATGTCTTGAAGGAAACAACTCCTCCATTCGTTGGCCCACTAGAGTTGCAGCAGGATAACTGGGCCGCATTTGTGGAATACAAGACTTCAGCACCAGCTAAGGCAATATCAGCAAAAAATAAGGAAAATGCAGCCAAAAAGAAATATTACCATCATATGGGCACAGGTGGCTACAGGAGTGCCATGCCTAAGTGGGATAAAGCTGAGGCTGACGTAGAGGCTAAAGGGGTCACTCCAGCTACGTCTAGTTGGCCCTTGAGGTCAGGAAATTGGGTATTCGGGCATGGGGCATCATTAGACCCAGAAACAGGCGAGATTGTTGCAGCCGAAGAAATTTCTACACCCAAGAAAGAACTTGTTAAAGTGATGAAAGAGGTTGAAGAGGGAATGTTTGTTCCCGACAGAGAGAACGATGAGCTGACAAAGGCTCTTGGGAATCCTGAAAAGGCTGGACGAACAAGAGGGTTTGGACCTTCTTATCCATGGGTTATCGGTTTTCCCGAGCACCGTGACACGTACAGAAGCCGATCGAGAAGAACAAACCGGCAAAAAGAGGAGGATACGGAGCGGTTCGCGAGGTTTGAAGCCACGCTGCAGGAGTATCGCCAAGAGCTTAATGAACTTAAAGGACTCCGACAGCAAGATCCTACACCGGACAGTACAGTCGGCCCATCGCAACGGAAAAGCAGCATGGCTTCCACGGAGGGCCGCGGTAATGATGCAACGATGGATCCAGATGCCGTGGATGCAATTAAGGAGAAGACTAGTTGTGAGCTGCATGTTGAACTGAAGAATATATCCATGAAGGTGGCGGTCGACTTTGCTTTACCTTCTGCATCGAGAGCGACCTACCATTGCAATCCAATTCCAGCTGGCTATGCTCGTGTCGGTGTGGATGAAATTCTACCTATGTGTCAGTCACTACAGCTTGACATCCCTGGAGGTGAAGGGGAGACGACACTGGGAGAAGTCACAAGTGGCTTCATTCTTTGGAAAAAAGAATACATCAAGTTTCTAGGCTCGACACCAAGGCCACCTTCTCCACTAAGACAACCGTCTCCTCCCAGTGCACCGTATCCTCCAAGTCCACCTCCAAGTGCACTGTCTCCTCCCAGTAATAGTCCAATCCATGACCCCAACACGAGTCCATCTCAATCTACGCAGCCGCCTCCACCCACTAAGGGGCAAAAGCGGAAGAATACCACCGCTCCGTCGAGTGATAACCAACGCCCGAAGCGACAATTGTCGCCCCTCCCAAGAGTACCGCCGGTTCCTCCCAAGAGGGCTTACGACCTGACCGATGCGGTCGTACGTGCCGAAGTGGATGCTCATTTTAAAAAGAAACAACCTGAGCCAGATGTCCAAATAAAACCGGAAACCAAGGAGCACTTTAGGAAATTACTGACGCAGCCATCCCAAGCTCAGTTAAATGCGCCAGATGACTATACACGATGTCTTCAGAAGACATTGAAACAAAAGAGATCAAGCGGTAGAGGAAGCATCAAAAAAGAGGTTCCCCAGCAGGGGGAACAAGCAAAACAATCGAGTGGTAGCGGAAGTATCAGAACAGACGTCCCTCAGCTGGGGAAACAAGCAAAACAATCAAGTGGTAGCTGAAGAACCAAAAGAGATGTTCCCCAGCTGGGGAAACAAGCAAACCAATCGCTCCCCCCACTCCAGGTGAACATACCCAAACCTCAACTATATGAGGAAGAACCTATGGATCCGGAAACGGCTAGGATATTGGCCGAGCAATGTGGTATGCCTATTCATGAAATTATTCACGGCGATATGCCCAAGGATGAGGTAGCACCCAAATTTGTTAACGGGGAGCCTCTGGTCAGTTCTGAGAGGCTTCGGGATATTCCAACACAAATGCGACGATTCCATGAATGGTACATGAAAGCATCAAAAGAACAGCGAAATTGGCTCATACTGAAAGTTCGAAAATCGCATTACTTCATTGAAGACGAGGTCCCTATTGAATTTACAGAATTATTTCAGTTATTCAATCTAAAGGAACTCGACAAAACTATCCTCAGTTCGTATTGTTTGTAAGTGATTAATTTATTTATGTAATTAGGTCTCTATCTCAGCCTTTCAATTCATTGCCGATAAGTATACTCACTATATTCTTTTGTACGCTATATATAATGATGCAGAATGAAGATGCTCGATTGTAAAAGAAAGGCTATCAACGGATTTGGGTACATTGACCCACATCGAGTTCATGGAGCTATACTAAAGGATAAACCACTGGAGGCCGAGCACAACTTGTTGCGGTTTCTCACGAAACAACATTTCTGTAATGAAATACTATTTCCTTACCACGATAGCAAGTGAGTTTTTGTACACATTAACTTTTCCTTACTCGATGTTCAGTGTAAATGATGAGTTACTGACGTATGTAAACCTTGCGTAGGTACCACTGGATTCTTCTAAGCATTTCACTTGACATGGGAAGAGTTCACATCATGGACTCACTAAACAAAGACATTGAAAACTACTCCATCATTATCGATACGCTCCAGAGGTAATTTCAACCATTATCGCACTATATCAGTTTCTTTCGTTCATTTTCTAGGATATCAAGTAGTTATTAACTCATACATTAATTTTCTTTGTCGGGTAGGGTTTGTACACAGTTCAAGAAACATGTCCACGGTCAATGGCGTGAGGAGCTATTTTTTAAATCACTCTCGGTAAGTAGTACGAGCTAAGTCCGCGCATCTATTTAATTCTAGTTTATGTGCATTTATCATGCTAGCGTTATTATTTGATTGAATTCTATTCTTGTAAAGTGCGCGAGGCAGCCACAGGGAACTAATCTATGTGGATTCTACATGTGCGAGTTCATTCGCATCTGTATTGAGAAGCCCTCGGAAAATGTTCGAGTAAGTAAACAATATATTCGCCCTTTATTTTTATTACAAAAAATCGTGTTGATAATCCATACGATCTCAGTTTTACATAGTTGGACACGATGCGGGACAAGCTCCTACCAGAGGACCGCCTAATAGCAATCCAAGAGGAATTTGCTGCATTTTTTCTCGACGAGGTCATAGACCCACGCGGAGAATACTGTATAAGTAGACCCTAAAGCATCCATGTAATGATCTCCATGTAATCAAATAGACATGCTCTGGACCTTGTTGGGACTCCATATATGCTTGTAAGAGTAATTATATTATATATTGCGTCAATGTGGCCAAGTACTATGTAGTACTCCCTCCGTTTAGAAATATAAGATGTTTTAGCTATGTGAAAGAAGTGTATCTAGACCCTTTTAGTGTGTAGGTTCACTCCAAACCTCTATGAACCTATACACTAAAAGACATCTAGATACATTCTATTCACAAAGCTAAAACGTCTTATATTTCTGAATGGAGGGAGTAGCGTTTTGTATGTATACGAAAACTTGTTTCTAATGAAAACACAGAATGAAAAATAATTGAACACAAAACACAAAATGAAAAGAAAAACACAAAACCCTAAAACCCCATCCCCTGCCGCGGCAGCCAAATGGCAAAAAATGCTGCCAAGGCAGGGAACCTTTAGTCCCGGTTCGTAACACGACCCGTGGCTAAATGTCCTGCCGCCCAGCGCGCCTAGCAGGCCACGTGGTTGGACCTCTAGCCTCGGTTCGTAATTGAACCGGGGCTAAAGCTTGGACCTTTAGTCCCGCTTTCGCAGCCCTGGTTCGAAATCCGGGGCTAAAGGCCCTTACGAACCGGGGCAAATTGCCCGGTTTCTACTAGTGGTATCAATAAGAGTAATGCGGTTTCTCACGCAGAATAATTATATTCATATTTACATTACATAAATAAGTAAGTAGATAGTTCTAAGACTCGAATGCCGACAAAAGCATGTGTACAACGATCACAGAAATGTCGCGCTGCTCTCGTTGCATTGTACACTCGTCTGCTTGTATTGTTCTGCTTTGTGTCGGCTTCTTTACGTAACATATGTTACAACTGTAAGTTTAGCCTATGACAAATAGGTTCGGAAAAGGAAAACATAGTCACATATACTTACAACCAGAGTTAGGGCTTCGACTTCTTGAGGAGGAGTCCATCGTGTCGAACTTCAAGACATTCTTCCTGCCGCTGAAGTCCTTCCTTGCGATCTTTCCATGTATACTTCTTCACCCGGGATCTCCGAAGCATGACTGTAACACCCTCAAATTGGCCCTATGCATGTTTTAGCCCTTTCCGCCAAACCCGCATAGAAACGATTCAAGGACGCCCACCAGGCACTTTCGTGCGGGTGGAAAACAAAGTAATACCATTACACAACAGTCTTCGATGGGACCCATAGAACATATATATACAACAGTGACTCAACGAGTCAAGAATACAAATATAATATACAAAGATCCAAATCACCTTGAAAACGATAGAGCGTCCGACTACGGACAAGATGGAAATGGGGCTAAGAGCCCTGAAGAATAACCAATGGCGTCCATAACCCTGCCCAGGCCAAGCCGGAAGGGTAACCCTGCTAACGACGCCGAAACCTGCTAAAACAAAAGGGGTGCCGACAAAGGGCAAGGAAAAAGAGGAGCATCAGTACTGAGGCCAGTACACGACGAGGCTAGAATTCGGCGGCTCTCGCCTACATAGGTATGGTGGGCTGAAGCGGCAGCGCAGCGGCACTAAACAACCTATAGAGACTCGATACAACTGTCGGCTATTAGAGAGAGATAAGAAAGACCTATTCGGAACCACCTGATACTAACACCAAACATACCCATCCTGGTATTCCCCCTCGAGACCAAACAAGGAAGTCAAACCGAGGAACTCACACAGTTGGTAGTTTTATTCATTCCATTATAGTTGAAGCACTTACTAGTCAGACATAGATAGCATGAGTCATCCTGAAGCATAAGTAGTGGGCAGTTTTAGTTAACATTCTGTTGTAGTTGGAACATTTACTAGTCAGATATAATTGTCCTGAGGAATTCCCAAAACCCAGCAATTGTTGGCACTTTTATCAGATTCCATTGGAGTTGCAATACTTACAAGGCATATATAACAAAACAACCCAGATCTAGCAGTTGTTGGCCTTTTTAATATCCATTCCGTTATAGTTGAATCTGATTACTAGTCATATATTAAGTCAAGTTTATAGCACTACTTTAGTTATGCTTGTCTATGATCGAGATACTGTGCTCCAAGTCGTCCATAACTGTGGACATGGCTTTCAGAAAGTTTTACCCTGCAGGGGTGCACAAATAGCAACACACACTCGATCAACCTCGGGAAAACCAACTCAAAACCCAACGAGGCATTCACGACAAAGTGATCACAGGATTCATAAAATATTTCAGGGGGCCACCCCACTAAGCTACCTGCAACGAAGTTGGCCGGCTCCGGCACGGACCCAGGGTTTGCGTCAATGGCTGTAAACGACTGGGAACCCGAAAGTGTGACTGGGATTATCGATACCACAAAAACACTCCGCGATCCTAAACAATACAGGTGCTCCACGCACAATCTTAAATAAAGCAGTAAACATGGCATAAG
Source organism: Avena eriantha (assembly GCA_910589775.1). Taxonomy (NCBI): domain Eukaryota; kingdom Viridiplantae; phylum Streptophyta; class Magnoliopsida; order Poales; family Poaceae; genus Avena; species Avena eriantha. Next base: position 129,080,919 of record OU342746.1, read on the forward strand.
TACATGATAGTAAATAAAACCCCAAACTAGTTTGTGGCCCCAAGAAATAGAAATGAATCAAGCTCTGGCTAGGGGGGTCCATAAGGCCTCCCGGATGTGGATAGTGCGAAAAATCAAGGAACAGGTATCAAGTACTCAGGGTCCTACGGGACACAAGTGAGTGTGGACGAACCAAATAACATCTATTGCCCACCGATGCCTCTGCATTACTTATATCTAGCATTTTAATAGTTATAATTAAAGACATGATCATCTCCACCATAAACATCTGCCAGCATTCCAACAACTGTGGTACTTGACAACACGAGATCGCACTTGAGCAAGCAACTACGACTCGCAAGGCCAGCTATCTACCAAACACAGGTAATAGGAGGTGTCCAAGGCAATATAGAGGCTGCACGGGATATAACTGGTATAGAACACTAAAACATCGTGACACGGATATCAATAGATCAACAGGAGGAAGTAAAGATTATAAATGCAAAATAGGTAGAAAGGGGGAGAGATGCTCGCCTGGGAAACATTACCGATGGATCATATTCGAAGAACTTGTCGACACTCGCATCCACTCATCAGCCTACTCCGCGAAGAAGCAAACACTGGCAGAAACACCGGATGCAATATTTAATACTACGGAAGAAGATCCGGTATGCTTATGATATGATGCATGGCAAGGCACAGATGCGGTGCAAAAAGGCAATATTAAGCGGAACCGAGGTCCCGATAATTAATTACACGGTTCAAGTTATTTAGAACCCCCGCAATTTATATGTTGTATTAACAGGGTGAAACACGGCATCGGTTCGCTACACCAATTTAAATGGAGTCCGGAATAAGACGAAGATATCCCGCATATGGCCCCCATATTTAATTATTAGGTGAATCGATGGAATAACCCGCACCCACAAATTATGTATGCATGTATGAACAATTTAATTATGCAACAAGATAGATGTCATTTATAAAATAGGGGGTCTCGGAAAAAGGGATCACTCATTAGGGTGTCGACGAACTCGGTGTTCATTGGGGGTCGGGGTTCAACAGGGTTTGACAAGGATCGGTCTCGGCGGGAACGTTCTCGGACAACGGAGTAGATCTTGTCGCATCCGTGGTCTTCGGGTGTTCAATGTCAAGCTTGTAATCGTCGTCGGCATAGTCTTTGAATAGCCCCACAAGGTTCCCGCAGCGACATCATTCGGTGCTGCATGGCTTCGAGGTCATCTCACTCTTCGCCGCGAAGATCGCGTCAGAACCGGAGGCAACGTACTGATGTCCCGGGTCTTTGGCTGCACAAAACTGGAAAAGGGCACGGACACAACTTAACATGTTGAACAAAATAGCAACATAGGAAGCTACACGGCTCAACATGGTTACGTTACAGACACGAGATGCGACGAGCACCTGCAGATGGAATCCACGACAGACTTGATGCCACTAACGTGTTGTAGCAGGGGCGACACCATGACATAGAGAGAGGGCAACACGCCACAGATGGCCGAGGCAGCGGCAAGGCAGAGGAGCACGGCCGGACATGAAGTTGAGGAAGGCAGGGCCACGGCCGTGGACGGAGGATGGCAGCGCACACAGGGGTGCGTCCGGTGCTACAGGAGGTCGAGGAAGAACTTGAGGTGGAGGCCGATGTGTAACACGGAGAAGGAGCACGGCGAGGAGATTGCTCGGGTGGAGAAGAGCTCGCGGAGGGACGCGACCGACGACCGACAGAGGGGAGGGCGTGGCCGGTGACGAGGCCCGGGTCGACGGTGGCGAGGACGTCGGCGAGGAGCACGACGGCAGGGAGAGCTGGGGCCGACTAGGTCGAGGCGGAGCTCGCTACATGCGGTGGCTCGGGGAATCAGAGGTGGGGGCCCGCGGCGGGGAGGGACGAGGCCGGCGGCGAGAGGCGGAGGCCAGCGCGAGGATGGCCGCGAAAGTAAAGGCGCGGGGAAGGCGAGGTCGAGCCCTGGTGGCGGCGGACGGCGAGACGACGGAGGGCGACGCGAGGCACCGAGGCAAGGCGGGGCTCCGACCGGAGGCAGGCGCGCGCAGGCGGCGGGGTAGGTGGAGCAGGGCTTGCGAGAGAGGAAGCTGGTGAGGGAGAGAGCGGGGTGGGGCCAGACACGGGACGGGGATCCCGAGGCGGGGCTCGCGTGGCGTGGGTCATACGCGGGGTTGACACGGGGCTAGCACGTGGTCGGTGGGGCCGGCAGGAGGCATGGGGTGCGCGTCCAAGGGCGACACAGGAGATGCTGCGTGGGGCGCGTCGGTCGTGGGGTTGCGTGCAGGTGTGGGACGTGGCGGCGGCTGGATCGGGCGAGGCGGGCGGGAGTTGTCCGCGTGTGAGCGCGTGCAGTAGGCGGGAAAAGAGGTGGCTGGGCGGGAGAAGTGGGGCCAGGGGCTGAGGTGGCGAACTGGGGTTGGGTGAGGTGATGTGGAGGGTGTGAGGTGGAGGAAGGGGATTGGTCAGGGTGAGGTGGAGGGAGGCTGGGTAGGGTAGGACTGGGTAGGATTAGGACTAGATATTTTTAGACTAGGGTTTGGAGGTGGCCGGCAAGGCTTTCGGGCTTGGCTGGCTGCCTCCCAAAAATAATATAAACTTTTATTTTAATTCAAAAAAAACTTTTGTAAATAGTTTTTAGACAAATAAAAGACCCGGGAAAGACCGGAGTTTTGATTTGAATAAAGATAGGGGATATTTAGAAAACCCAAACTAGTCTTTTCGAAAATAGTTTTATGCAAACAAATGCAAGATGACATGACGATGCTCAAATGCAAGGCGACATGATGACATGAGCATGCGGTCATGATGATGCAATGCACAAAAACAACGCGATTTTATAGTAGTGCTTTTAGCAGGATGCCACAATTCGACACCACTAACAATGGATCTCGCCTTCGAGATCTGCCTCGTGGTACCGGGAAGAAAGTTGGCAATCTAAATCTTCTCGCTTTGTGTAGATCCTCGTGACACCACTAACAAGAGGTCGTTGTCCGTGATCGTCGAGAGAACACTCTGGGAACAAAGGGCGAAAGTAGAGGTATCAACAAATAAAGTCACCTCTAGCTTCCGTAGACGGAGTAAAATTGCTGGATCCACCGATTCGATATACAAAAGCGAATGATAAGAGTAGTCGGATGGTGATCAGTCCATCGCGCACCCAAACCATTACTCTGCACACGAATAGGAGATTTATGCAACCAACTCTCGGAATTAGACTGAAGATCTCGACAAACGAGGTTCGGAACAAAGGAGTGATGGAGACTCTGCATCGGATCTGGCGTAGACGATGTCGTCGCGTCGGAAAACGCCGGAAGGCACAAGAAGGAACATAGAGAAGTCCAACAGATGAAGGATTCCTTAGATAGCATGAAGACCGGATGTAGAAGCACCGTTACCAAAAGAGAAAGCGAAAACCCTGAAGGTGCGACAGAAAACCCAACCATGAGAAATCCTGGACTCGAAGAAAAGATAAGAGGGCATATCCAAAACACGCAGAGGTAAGAGGAGAATAGCAGAGGGGTAAGGAGTAAAATCAGACCTAATCAGATTTATCCATCCGATTTTGCAAAATAGTTTTGACACTCTACTTCGGCTGTTAGCTAGGTTATCCTACAGGCTGGACTTGTGGGGTATCGTAACTGCTGAGCTCTGATACCACTCTGTAACACCCTCAAATCGGCCCTATGCAAGTTTTAGCCCTTTCCGCCAAACCCGCATAGAAACGATTCAAGGACGCCCACCTGGCACTTTTGTGCAGGTGGAAAACAAAGTAATACCATTACACAACAGTCCTCGATGGGACCCACAGAACATATATATACAACAGTGACTCAACGAGTCAAGAATACAGATATAATATACAAAGATCCAAATCACCTTGAAAACGATAGAGCGTCCGGCTACGGACAAGATGCAAATGGGGCTAAGAGCCCTGAAGAATAACCAATGGCGTCCATAACCCTACCCCGGCCAAGCCGGAAGGGTAACCCTGCTAACGACGCTAAAACCTGCTAAAACAAAAGGGGTGCCGACAAAGGGCCAAGGAAAAAGAGGAGCTTCAGTACTGAGGCCAGTACACGGCGAGGCTAGAATTCGGCGGCTCTCGCCTACATAGGTATGGTGGGCTGAAGCGGCAGCGCAGCGGCACTAAACAACCTATAGAGACTCGATACAACTGTTGGCTATTAGAGAGAGATAAGAAAGACCTATTCGGAACCACCTGATACTAACACCAAACATACCCATCCTGGTATTCCCCCTCGAGACCAAACAAGGAAGTCAAACCGAGGAACTCACACAGTTGGCAGTTTTATTCATTCCATTATAGTTGAAGCACTTACTAGTCAGACATAGATAGCATGAGTCATCCTGAAGCATAAGTATTGGGCAGTTTTAGTTAACATTCCGTTATAGTTGGAACATTTACTAGTCAGATATAATTGTCCTGATGAATTCCCAAAACCCAGCAATTGTTGGCACTTTTATCAGATTCCATTGGAGTTGCAATACTTACGAGGCATATATAACAAAACAACCCAGATCTAGCAGTTGTTGGCCTTTTTAATATCCATTCCGTTATAGTTGAATCTGATTACTAGTCATATATTAAGTCAAGTTTATAGCACTACTTTAGTTATGCTTGTCTATGATCGAGATACTGTGCTCCAAGTCGTCCATAACTGTGGACATGGCTTTTAGAAAGTTTTACCCTACAGGGGTGCACAAATAGTAACACACACTCGATCAACCTCGGGAAAACCAACTCAAAACCCAACGAGGCATTCACGACAAAGTGATCACAGGATTCATAAAATATTTCAGGGGGCCACCCCACTAAGCTACCCGCAACGAAGTTGGCCGGCTCCGGCACGGACCCAGGGTTTGCGTCAATGGCTGTAAACGACTGGGAACCCGAAAGTGTGACTGGGCTTATCGATACCACAAAAACACTCCGCGATCCTAAACAATACAGGTGCTCCACGCACAATCTTAAATAAAGCAGTAAACATGGCATAAGTACATGATAGTAAATAAAACCCCAAACTAGTTTGTGGCCCCAAGAAATAGAAATGAATCAAGCTCTGGCTAGGGGGGTCCATAAGGCCTCCCGGATGTGGATAGTGCGAAAAATCAAGGAACAGGTATCAAGTACTCCGGGTCCTACGGGACACAAGTGAGTGTGGACGAACCAAATAACATCTATTGCCCACCGATGCCTCTGCATTACTTATATCTAGCATTTTAATAGTTATAATTAAAGACATGATCATCTCCACCATAAACATCTGCCAGCATTCCAACAACTGTGGTACTTGACAACACGAGATCGCACTTGAGCAAGCAACTACGACTCGCAAGGCCAGCTATCTACCAAACACAGGTAATAGGAGGTGTCCAAGGCAATATAGAGGCTGCACGGGATATAACTGTACAGAACACTAAAACATCGTGACACGGATAGCAATAGATCAACAGGAGGAAGTAAAGATTATAAATGCAAAATAGGTAGAAAGGGGGAGAGATGCTCGCCTGGGAAACATTACCGACGGATCATATCCGAAGAACTTGTCGACACTCGCATCCACTCATCAGCCTAATCCGCGAAGAAGCAAACACTGGCAGAAACACCGGATGCAATATTTAATACTATGGCAGAAGATCCGGTATGCTTATGATATGATGCATGGAAAGGCACAGATGCGGTGCAAAAACGCAATATTAAGCGGAACCGGGGTCCCGATAATTAATTACACGGTTCAAGTTATTTAGAACCCCCGCAATTTAAATGTTGTATTAACAGGGTGAAACACGGCATCGGTTCGCTACACCAATTTAAATAGAGTCCGGAATAAGACGAAGATATCCCGCATATGGCCTCCATATTTAATTATTAGGTGAATCGATGGAATAACCCGCACCCACAAATTATGTATGCATGTATGAACAATTTAATTATGCAACAAGATAGATGTCATTTATAAAATAGGGGGTCTCGGAAAAAGGGATCACACATTAGGGTGTCGACGAACTCGGTGTTCATCGGGGGTCGGGGTTCGACAGGGTTTGACGGGGATCGGTCTCGGCGGGAACGTTCTCGGATAACGGAGTAGATTTTGTCGCATCCGTGGTCTTCGGGTGTTCAATGTCAAGCTTGTAATCGTCGTCGGCATAGTCTTTGAATAGCCCCACAAGGTTCCCGCTGCGACATCAGTCGATGCCGCATGGCTTCGAGGTCATCTCACTCTTCGCCGCGAAGATCGCGTCAGAACCGGAGGCAACGTACTGATGTACCCGGGTCTTTGGCTGCACAAAACTAGAAAAGGGCACAGACACAACTTAACATGCTGAACAAAATAGCAACATAGGAAGCTACACGGCTCAACATGGTTACGCTACAGACACGAGACGCGACGAGCACCTGCGGATGGAATCCACGGCAGACTTGATGCAACTAACGTGTTGTAGCAGGGGCGGCACCGTGACATAGAGAGTGGGCGACGCGCCGCAGATGGCCGAGGCAGCGGCGAGGCAGAGGAGCACTGCCAGACATTAAGTTGAGGAAGGCAAGGCCATGGCCGTGGACGGAGGATGTCGGCGCACGCAGGGGTGCGGCTGGTGCTACAGGAGGTCGAGGAAGAACTTGAGGTGGAGGCCGGTGTGGAACACGGAGAAGGAGCACGGCGAGGAGATTGCTCGGGTGGAGAAGAGCTCGCGGGGCAGAGAGGACGCGGTGCTCGTGGAGCGGAAGTAGGCGAGCGGTGCCTTGCACAGGAGCACGACGAAGGCGAGAACAGGCGGCGACCGGAGGCAGCAGTCGCGAGCGCGCAGGGCAGTGGACTAGGCGCGAGGTCAACGACGGCGAGCGGCGCCATGGGGATTGAGCAGGACTCTCCCTGGCGGTGGCGGACTCGGGAGGAGCGGCTGGTGGCGGCGGGGTGGCTCGGGGCGACGACGAGGTGGGGGCCCACGGTGGCGCGGCGGGCGAGCGGAGGAGAGACGGCGATGCGGCGGCGCCCTACTCGGGGTCGGACAGCGGGTCGGACGGCGCGGAGGGACGTGACCGGCGGCCGACGGAGGGGAGGGCGTGGCCGGCGACGGGGCCCGGGTCGACGGTGGGGAGGACGTCAGCGAGGAGCACGACGACAGGGAGAGCTGGGGCCGACTAGGTCGAGGCGGAGCTCGCTGCAGGCAGCGGCTCGGGGAAGAAGAGGCGGGGGCCCGTGGCGGGGACGGACGAGGCCGGCGGCGAGAGGCGGAGGCCGGCGCGAGGATGGCCGCGAAAGGAAAGGTGCGGGGAAGGCGAGGTCGAGCCCTGGTGGCGGCGGACGGCGAGACGACGGAGGGCGGCGTGAGGCACCGAGGCGAGGCGGGGCTCCGACCAGAGGCCGGCGCGCGCAGGCGGCGGGGTAGGTGGAGCAGGGCTTGCGAGAGAGGAAGCTGGTGAGGGAGAGAGCGGGGTGGGGCCAGACACGGGACGGGGATCCCGAGGCGGGGCTCGCGTGGCGTGGGTCATACGCGGGGTTGACACGGGGCTAGCACGTGGTCGGTGGGGCCGGCAGGAGGCATGGGGTGCGCGTCCAAGGGCGACACAGGAGATGCTGCGTGGGGCGCGTCGGTCGTGGGGTTGCGTGCAGGTGTGGGACGTGGCGGTGGCTGGATTGGGCGAGGCGAGCGGGAGTTGTCCGTGCGTGAGCGCGTGCGGTAGGCGGGAAAAGAGGTGGCTAGGCGGGAGAAGTGGGGCCAGGGGCTGAGGTGGCGAACCGGGGTTGGTTGAGGTGATGTGGAGGGTGTGAGGTGGAGGAAGGGGATTGGTCAGGGTGAGGTGGAGGGAGGCTGGGTAGGGTAGGACTCGGTAGGATTAGGACTAGATATTTTTAGACTAGGGTTTGGAGGTGGCCGGCCGGGCTTTCGGGCCTGGCTGGCTGCCTCCCAAAAATAATATAAACTTTTATTTTAATTTTAGAAAAAACTTTTGTAAATAGTTTTTAGACAAATAAAAGACCCGTGAAAGACCGGAGTTTTGATTTGAATAAAGACAGGGGATATTTAGAAAACCCAAACTAGTCTTTTCGAAAATAGTTTTATGCAAACAAATGCAAGATGACATGACGATGCTCAAATCCAAGGCGGCATGATGACATGAGCATGCGGTCATGATGATGCAATGCACAAAAACATCGCGATTTTCTAGTAGTGCTTTTAGCGGGATGCCAGAATGACTATATCTAAGAAAAAATTCGACTGGTTTCCCAACAACCGCCTCGGCTGGGTTCTCCCCAAATTTCCTGGTCGGCGCACTAGCAAAAGCAGGGGAAGGCACCAAACAGAAGGTCCACTAGTAAAGGATGCTGAACCTACCCTGACTGAACAACAGGGTCGACCTTTCGCTTCCTCGAGAACAACAGAACAGATTCAGGGTGTGAAGGCAGGAGGGGAGGGGCGAGCAGGCCGGCTCACTGCCCTTTCACTGGATCTGCCAAGACCAACCTTTTTACTCCGTTTCTCCGGGGCTCGAGAAGCATAATGCTCAACATCGCGCGGGGGAGGTGGCAGTGTTGAGGCTATGGAATCTTCACGCTCCAAGGTAAGGAAGCTGTCGGCCAACCTCGCAAGTTCCTCGAGTGTTTTCTGAGAAGATTCGGTGACCTAGCAAACCCACAGAAGGTTCAAGAAAAAATCTGAGAGAATCAGGAGAACAAGGAAAGAAGAAACTTACTGAAGGGAAAGCCTTCCATGGAGAAGGACCTCTAGGAAGAACCGAGGGACCTATACCGAATGCGGCCTTCAGCAACTTGACCAACTTGTGCATGAAAGGAACTCCCTCCCATGTGCAATAAGGGTCAGGTGGACCAGAAACCTGGTACATCAACTAGGAGCATTGCTACAGGGAAGGATCCTCCATACATGAAACTCCCAAGTCACTATCGGGATGGTCACCTCCCGTCCACTAGGCTTCGGATTTGCTTCAGCTTGGGAACAATTCTATGAAGCTCTGCCCTGGAAAGTGGTGTTGACCAGCCTTGTCCTACGGGAATTCGGAGTTTTTGGCATTCGGCAAAGAACCTTCCAAGTTTCGCCAGTACCCCCATTAGGGGTGCCACCCCTTATTCGAATCGATGAACCTCATGAAAGGGTATTTCAGGCATTTCTTTGCCCCGAGTTGGAATTGGGCGCTCCCAGCCACATCCCGTTGTCTGTGACAAGCAAGGAAGAAGTAGCACCACATGAGAGGCAAGGAGTGATCCCCAGGGTAAAGCTCGCACAGTACCACAAAGGTGGCAAGATTGTTGGGGATATGCATAATGGGTATCACTATAGCATAGCTATATTCCGGATAACCCGGGTGGCCCAAAGTTGGTAGCAAGGCCTATGGCCTGCTGGGCGGCCCAGTTAGAAGGATCCAAAAGAGAGACCCATGCCAGATACAGGGAGGCTACGACACCACATAGATGAATTTAGAGCCCTAAAGTATAAGACACGAAGACAAGTTAGTATTAGTATAGGACTTTGTAACCTGTCCGATATGGACTTTTCCCTATAACCCTAAGATCTGGCGCCTTTATAATATGGACCTCTGGGAGCCTTGAGGGCATAACACAACCTCGCATAGTGAACCTTACGATCTCTGTAATTCGGAGCATTTCCATTATAGTGATTTATAGCTGGAGTAGGATTCCACAACCGTCGTGGGATGTGGACTTGGGTAAGTTGTGTAACCTCGTACCTGCCAACTCGCCGCGTTACCCCAGGTCTCTAAACATGCTCTGTGAGGAACCCTCCATGGCATACTCATATAAAATACCACGATAGTTGGCGCCCACCGTGGGGCAAGAGGCGCTTCGATCTCTACACCCGGCGAGGACCGAGTACTTTGCCGGAATCAGCGACACCGTAGCCATCAGGTGTGTTATCTTCTTTGGCAATGTTCTGATTGTCCCTCGGAATGAGTTCTGGATCCCGGCGAAGACAAACCCCACCCACTGCTCCATCGTTCCCATCGGGTACATCCACATCTTCATCGGCGAGACCGGCTCGGGATCAACCTCCCAAGAAGTCGGACACACGTCAAGGCCCGCACAGACCTCCTTTGGGCTGTACACGATCGCGGAAGAACGGTCTAAGACGGATCTGATTTTGGAGTTTGCCGACTTATATCTCAACAATTCAAGACCCACCAAACTGCCCCTATGCAGGATATAACAATGGAAGACCAAAGCAGATCCGCTTGGCTCACCCAAGTGTTAGAGAAGCAGAGGTCACACTTCATGGCTACCATAAGTTCCTATGATCTTTCGCACTTCATCCAGATCCTGGAAAAAACCCCGTGTGAGTTCCTAACCAGATGGCTTAGGTTGAAAAACTCCATTGTGGGAATCTCCGATGAAAGGGCCATGCCTCACTTCATTGAAGGGCTTGAATGAGACTCACTTCTCCGACATATGCTAAGGTGCCGGGAGGCTTCCAGATTGCTAACTCTCAGCCAGGTGATCGAAACTGTTTATGACTACCCTTAGGCTAACATAGTTACTCTGGGCCCTTCCTCCACCGCTCCCGAAAAAAGCAAGTTCATTGGTTACGTTGCTTCAGAATCAGGCTCTATCTTTGAAACAACCAACAATAACTCAGACTCAGTCCTAGATGCACTCTATGCCGAAATTGGTGACATGGACTATAGGAGTGAGCCATCCAACTCGGAGGAACTTGATGCTGCCATGAGGGAGATCGAGAAGGAGATGGAGTGTGAGGAATGCAATGAATGAGCAATGGCTACCCACCAAGTGCTGGTGGTCATCATGGAAGAAAGCCAAGGTGTCGGAGTGGCTTCGCCAGCAGTGGACAATGTTGGAAGAATAGTGGTTAGAGGTAAGAACATTGTAGATCTTACAGATTCAGCAAAATCTATGCGTCCTCCGGCTATCCCCCTGCAGCCTATGCAAGAACCGATGACCATACCATGTGCTGCAAATCAAGCAAATCCTCCGCCACCACCATCAACCTCGGCGGCAGACAACGTCTTTGTTACTCTGGCGAACAAAGTGATATACATCAAAACCCTCATAGAGCCAGTGACTATGGTTCATATCCAAAACATTGTCCATCTAGACTAGAAGCGCCAAGAAATCCTAGTGGAAGCCAACTGCATCACCGAGCAGAGCACTCATCTTAGCAAGGACCTCGCCACAGCACAGGAATCCATCAAGGCGGCAATAGCAATTGAAGCAGAATCACTACAAGAAAAGTTGTCCTTTACAACGAACGATTTTCGTGGTTGAAGGCCCTTTTTCGTGGCTAAAAAGTCTTCTATGACGGATGCCCTTCGTGGTAAAAGCCCCGTCACAAAAGAATCTACCACGGTTTTTTTCCTAACCGTGGCAGATTGCAACCTTCAGCCATAAAAACTTGTTCCTTCGTAGATCTGTTTACCAGCCACGTTGACTGCTGACGTCATGCAAACTGCCACGTGGCAGCCGCCGTTAGCGGCCAGTTACCGTTGTTAACGGGCATAGAAAACATGGCAGAATCCAGGCCCAACCAAGGCCTGCTAAATACTAACTGGGTGGGCCCATTAGGGGAGCCCAATAAGAAGATGGCCCATTACTATTTTGTCCTGCACTGTTTGAAATGGGCCCAAAGTTGTAGCCAGCAGCGGCCCCCAAACTTTTAGGCCCAATTCTGTTTCAGCCTAAAGAAGGACCAGAATGGTTCAACACTCTGCCACCCATTAGCAACCTACGCCAAGTCTCTCCTATACATTTAAGGCCTGCGGGGGGCCCATCACTATTTATCGCAGCCCATCGTGGGCCGCCTACTGATCGCCCTTGTCTGAGATGGCCCGTTACTGTTCAGGCCTGTTACTATCCTAGCCTTTCATTGTTCTGGGATTTAGCTGTTCAGGCCCACAAGCGGCCCTTTATTGCTGTAGTCTGGTAAATATGTCGGCCTATTACTTTCCTCGCCTGGAAATTTGTCGGACCATTACTATTCTGGCTTGTCACTATTCTGGCCTTTCACTATTGCGGCCCTTTACTATTGAGGCTGGCTACTGTTTTGGCCTGTTACTGTTTTAGGATTACACGGTTTCTTGCCTGTTACTGCGATGGGTTGTTTCTGTTACGACCTGCTACTGTTACGGCCTGCTACTGTTAGGGCCTGCTATTATTATGGCTTGTTACTGTTATGACCTGTTACTCTTACGGCCTATTACCATTACAGCTTGTTACTGTTACGTCCACTTACAACTTGTAGGTCGGCCCATTACGTTTATGGCATTTTACAGTTTCAGCCTTTTCTGAAGGCTATGCATCATAAAACGTCTATATAATCCAGGATTTTAACTGTTCATCGTCGGCCGAATACACAACGGGCCAATAACAAAGCACAATACTGTTTCCTAATCGACCTGCTTGGTGTAGTTACCGTAACGACTACCGCAATGTGTGGAGAGTGTCAACTAAATGCATACATGGCCTACACGAGTTATCTAGATATTACATCAGCTGCAAACTTCTTAAAATTATTACATATTATCAAATCAAGGGAAAGAAAAATCGGCATTTCAGTTGACAATCAAGTTGATAGCAGAGTCCTCAATTTGCTTTCTCAGTTGATCACCTGTATCTTCCTTTGAGTGTGACAACTACCTTGGAGGAGACATGATCTTCCAGCCCCCTCTTTGGTGGCGATAGCAATAATTGCCCCCTGAAACTAAGTAATAAAAAGATAATACATCAAATAAGACAAACTACTTATTTGACTGATATGACAGGAGCTATGATCTGGAGTTTACAATTGGTCAATGGTTCAATTATTGACCAACACGTCAAACAAGCAGGACAAGAAAGCATGCATTAAACAAGTGTGCCGACCATGAAACGAGCAATCAAAAAGTGTGTGTGTGTGGCTTAGAATTTCAGTAAAAATAAACTAGCCAGGTCATTTCAACAAATATATATGGAAGCAGATCTATCCCTAAAATGCAAGAGACGTTGGGTGACTCGAAATTTGTGCTGAGACACAAAATGGCATGCTGTTACTGTCATAGCAAAGAATGAACGAGATAGAAATTATAACCGCATCATACGAGAACTTGTAGAGCAGGAATGCAAACTACGAATGAACTATATGTTGTAGAGGATAGTTATGTTGTGACTTAGGACGAACCAGAGCTAGAACCAGATGCAAGATATAATGGGGTCGCTCATGAACCTTTAGAGCAGGACAAACAAGCATTAGACAAGTGTGCCTAGAATGAAATGAGAAATAAAACAAAGTGTTTCTTAGAATTTCAACAAATGTAAACAAGCGAGGTCATTTCAGCAAATATATATGGAAGCAGTGGCATCTCCAAGAATGCATAGTCGTTGGGTGACTCAAAATTTGTGGTGAGCTTCACAATGGCATGTAGTTACTATCATAGCTAAGAATCAACCAAATAGAAATTATAGTGGCATCATAAGAGAACTTCTAGAGTAGGAATGCAAACCACGAGTGAACTACATAGTAGAGGACAGTTATGCCGTTGTCTGGACGAACCAACACCAAATAAGGAATTAATGGCATCCCTTGTGAACCTGTAGAACAGGCTATGCAAACCAACATGTTCATTGTTCCATTTTGAGCTATATGGAAGAAAAAGGAAATAGTTAGTGATGCAGCTTTTGAAGAAGCAAATGGCTGATGACCCACAAGTATAGGGGGTGTATCGCAGTATTTTCGAGGGAAGTGGAACCCAATTTATTGATTCGACACAAGGGGAGTCAAATAATATTTTTAAGCCTTAACAACTGAGTTGTCAATTCAGCTGCACTTGGAAACAATCTTGTTCACAGTAGTTTATCAGTAGCAACAGTTTTGTAATAGTAGTAGTAAAGTAACAACAGTAGTAAAAGTAAAGACAGTAGTAACAATAGCAGTAGACAGTAGGATTAAAGCGCGGTAGGCATAGGGATGGATGGACGGGCGTTGCATGGACAAGACAATTCACATGGCAATCAAGACATATGGCATTTGTAGATAAATAAGATAAAGCATCCAAGTACTAAATAATCATAGGCATGTGTTCCATATATAGTCATACATGCTCTCAATGAGAACCTGCACAACATCTTTTGTCCTGCCAGCCTGTTTGCAGCGAGGCCTCAAGGGAACTACTGGCAATTAAGGTGCTCCTTTTAATAGAGCACCAGAGCAAAGCATTAACACTCCATGAACACATGTGATCCTCACATCAAAGCCATTCCCTCCAGTTATCTCGATTGCTATCACTTTGGGGCCTTTGGTTCCGGACAACAATATGTGTATACAACTTGCAGGTAAGACCATAAACAATACTATCACAATGAATCAGTAACCAGTTCAGATCTGAAATCATGGCTCTCGGGCCCTAGTGACAAGCATTAAGCATAACAAGTTGCAACAAAGTCAAAAAGCACTAATAATAGATACTAGGCACCATGCCCTAACAATCCGATGCCATTACATGAACGATCTCATCCAATCCCTACCATCCCCATAGCCTACAACGGGGGATTACTCACTCATAGATGGGGGAAACATGGATGGTCCATGGAGAAGCGATGGTGATGATGATGGCGATGATCTCCTCCAATTTCCCGTCCCGGCAGGGTGCCAGAACGGAGTTTCTAGTTCCGAATCGCGGAATCTGGTGGTGGTGGCGTAGCGGAACTCTTTCTGGAAAAATGTCAAACCCCCCTTTGTTTTTAGGTCAAGAGGCAACTTATAGGCGAAGAGAGAGGTCGAGGGGGTAGCCGAGGCTGCCACACCACCCCTAGGCGCGGCCTGGCCTGGCCCTCACGGACAGGTGGTGTGGGCCCCTTGTGGCCCTACTCCGTCTCGTCTTCTGGCTCCGTGAGTCTTCTGGTAAAATAGGATTTTTGGCATATTTTCCGGAATTTTTCCTGATAGTTGATTTTCTACACAAAAACTAGACACCAAGGTAATTCTGCTGAAAACAACGTTAGTCCGTGTTAGTTGTATCCAAATCACACAAGTTTAGAGGAAAAACAATAGCAAAAGTGTTCAGGAAAGTAGATACGTTTTGGACGTATCAACTCCCCCAAGCTTAGCTTATTGCTTGTCCTCAAGCAATTCAGTTGAAAACTGAGTGCGATAAAAGAAACTTTCATGAACACATTTGCTTCATAAGATGTATTTATTCTCAGCATACAGGCAATTCATAATAAAGAGTATGCAACTAAGTTTACTTAATAGTCATTGCAAGCTATGAAGAGATTCCAACTCAAAAATGATAAGTAGCATGAAAGATAAACGTAAGCAACATTGCAATGCTCATAACAAGGTATGATAGAGTGGTATCTCGCTTGCCTTTGATTGTAGAGCAAACATAAACGCCAAGGCACCTCTGAAGTTCAAGTGAAGACTAGAAGTAAAGATATCAAAGATACAAGCATCAAAGTCATAACAGAATTAATCAAGTTTTAAGACAAGCACATTACACTAAGAATAATAACTATGTTCTTAAGAAAGTGCTCACAGAATGTGTGGAGACTCAACAAGGAAATGAAAAAGGTTTTGAAAAGTTTGAAAGGCTTCCAAATGCTGAAAGTATGATACTCATTACCTCTGAGCTCTCATTGCCCCTATCATAAGCATCTTTAAATGGTTAAGGTGAAAGTGAGGTCCAATCTGAGTTATATGCTTGACAGACTATAAACTAGAAATCTCATGTTCCTTGAGTACGAGGGCCACTCCTCATGCTACTCAACTTTAGTCACCGGTAAGTTCTTGTCATAGTAAATACATGCGTATCATAGAGAACTGCCAACGGGGTACCCCTTGCCCGATGATACGGAAGAATCCCCATATCAAAATGACAAGGCAAGTAGACAACGAGCATCTCAACAATCTTCTTATTTACCATGGGAAAATGGTACTTTTTTCTCTTTTCCTCTTTTCTCAAATCTCTTTTTTATCTTTTTTTCTCAGTGGATATCTCTCTTTTTTATAAGAAGAATGTTTCATAGATACTCATTATGGTTACGCTGCAGGTTTCCACCATGATTAGGCATGGATTAGACCGGCGGCCCAGGCGTTTCTCTAACACACATACATAACTCCATGGACTTACAAGCTCCCCTTTTATTTCACAGCGACGACATCCACAAACAAAAGAGCATGATATCAACTAGGTATATATTTATAGGTGTTGAAAGCGTTCCCCGTGACATCACGGTTCTGCTAATCCCCAGCCTATAATTTGCAAGCATATAACTTTCATGGACAGTCACAATGGTTCAGGTTTATTAAGTGCAAGAAATAAAGTGTGCCATCAAGTTCGTGAGAGCTTTACTAACTAACTTTCTCATAACAAGCAATCATTTTATTCGGAAGAAAACAAGGCATATTGAATATGCATGAAATAGGAAATGTTGCTAATAGGTAGGTATGGTGGACACTTTTAGCAATATTGGTTTTGGGGAATTGGAAACACGAGTAGAGCTCATACTCAGTGCAAGTGAAGGCTAGCAATAGTAAGGGAGCGACAAACGAGAGAGCAATAACTGTCATAATCATGCTTGCAACAAAACATGACTAATCATGGCATGAAAGTGATTCAAGACCCGTGAGGCAAAATAATTCATCGAGGCTTAACTGATTATTGTTTTAGTCATATGCATGCATGAGCATGTTCCAAGTCAATTCAAGTGAAACATTCAGAGGGAGATACCACGGTGTCATACCAAGTTATGAATAGAGCAATGCAAGCAAACATTCATACGACATGCTACAAACTATTAGCAAGCTGGAGCTAATCAAAAGAAAGCAAGAACTACTAAGCATCCATAAGTAACATACACCTTACATGAACAGACTAAGCATGCCCACAATGATGAGTATATGTACAAAAATGAAAGCAAATAGAGTTCGTTACCAGCCTCTGACCACACCTCAAGTTGTCATTAATCCTCATTATTGCCCTTCACTTCTGTGGCTTGAATAATAACATGAAACCAAATTCCACTGAGGACTGCTGAACCCTACAACAAACTTCACAAAACCAAAGAAGAACAACAAATATTTTTGGTGTTTTTTAATTTTTTAAAGGCAAGAAAAAAGCAAGAATAAGCAAAGCGAAATCTTTTTGAGTTTTTCAAATAGTTCAAACAAAGCAAAATGGAAAAAGCAAACCAAGGAAAAAGAAGAAGAAGCAAACAAAGAGAAACAACGGAAATATTTTTGGTCTTTTTGTGTTTTAGAAAGCGAAAGTAAAGAAAGAACGAAAACTAAAAAGAGAACGAAGCATGGATATACAAAGTACCGACTAAACATGATATGGAGATGAGTGTGCTATCAGTGTACCTCTCCCCAAGCTTAGGCTTTTGGCCTAAGTGGGTACCAACCCCAATGCGGGTAAGGGTTCCAAGCAAGCGGATCATTGTAAGAATGATCATGGTTAGGCCCTTGGGAAGAAGAAGAAGCTCCACAATCATAGGTAGGCTGCTAATATGAAGACTCCCCCTCATTTGAGAGCTGGATCGAATCATCTGTAACCTCCCTTCCAGTATCCTTCTCTTGTTAGGAGAGCTCTCCCAGGTACATATCAAGCTCCTCCTTAGAGAATGACCATCCTACCTTGGTATCAAGGTTAAACAAAATAGGTGCAGGCAAAAGAACAAATCACTCGAACTTACTCCTTCTCCAACCAGCCTTGAGAAAGGTTATTTCATAATACAAATCACTCAAATTAGCCCAAGAAGAAACAAATTTATGTTGTATCATCGAATTAAGGTCAAGCCTTTCTATGGGAAACTGTAGGTCTAGATGATGCGGCACTACACCATGCAAAGCTAATAAACGAGAGGCGACGAGGCCTCCACAAATTCCACCGTTCTCGCAGTTAGCAGCAAGACGGAAAGCTATCAAGGCACCCAAGTTATAAGTACTATCTCGTTTTAGAGCAGCTGAGATGAATGCTAGATCATATGAGGATAACTTATTAGCAGTTTTCCTAGAAAGAACACACTTGGCAATAAAGTAAGCAAAGTAGCGAATAGACGGGAGATGAATGTTACGGATTTTCCCGCTCTCCTTCGAGAAACTTCTCCCTTAGCAAATCTCCGCATACAAGTCCATGAGTGGTGCATGTCGCTCTTTAATCCTTCCACACGATCCCCACTGAGGTACCTTAATAGCTGCACAAAAGTCATCAAGAGGAAGGTCGACAACTATAATGTAAATTTTGTAGTGAACCATGGGGTTAGGCAAAGAGAAACTAAATCGAAAGTCCTGCACTACAAACATAGTTAGTTTCACAAATTGACAAGGTTCATCTTCCAGAAAGTGCTCCAATCCTGCATTAGCAACTAAAGTATGGAAGTCCTGGGAAATTCCTGCAGCCCTCATGAATTCGGAGCATGGATAGATGGAAGGAAAAGCTTCCCCCTCTCGGTGAACCTTCATAACCTCATGCACCCTCAGTTCATATTGGTTGAGTTGATGTTCATTCATCGTCTATTCTAGAATTTAAACACCCATTACACAAGTGATTGCAAAGTGAATACATAATGAAGGGAACTACTCATAGGGACTTGTAAGAGGCCAAAACATGCATCAAAACAATATCTCTAAGCATTGAATAAGCTTACAAGCTCTCATAACCTGTCACCTACTGCAACAAAATAATCAAGATAAAAACCACTAAACACAAATCTACTTGGACAAGCGGAGGAGTTACATACCGGAGAACAAATGCTCCAAATTTCAGCAGCAAAGATGGGCTGAGCAAGGAGATCGAAAAATTGTGGACAAGAACAACAAGAACGCGATTTAGAGCAATGAACAGGTGTTTTCTCGGGAGAGAGAGAAGTGGAAAGTGAGAGAGCGAGTGGAGGGCCAGGGTTGGCCCACACCATGGCCAGGCGTGCCCCGGGGCTGGCCGTGCCACCAGGTGGTGTGCCTGCCTGGTGGCCCCCTGGTACTCTCCAGGCACTTGTCTGTCCCTTTTTTCACGTAAAAATTTAATATGAATTTTCTGGAATTTTTCGAGACACTTTATTTTTGAGCAATTTTCAGGTATAGATGAATGATTTTCTGACAGAAGGATTTTTTGTCGGAATGATGCAATGAAAAAACAAAACTAAAACTTCTGAAGTTCTAAGACACTCTAATAAGCAAGCAACTAACAACAGAAAAGTAAACTAAACAAAAGCAAAAACTAAATGAATAAAATAGAAGTAAGCGGAGATAATCATGGTGAAAACATTGTTTTGTTCATTAAAATCCCTTTGTTAACAAGGTTGATCAGGTCTTGTTACCAAAACAATTTTATATGAAACAAAACTTTGCATTCCACTAATGATTATGTTACCTCAACCTTGATAGCAATGGTCCCAATCATAATAGTTTCATATTTTTCTCTTGGTATGGGACAATATATTTCTCCAACTTGAATACCCTCAACATGTTCAATTGAATTTAAACCATAAGTCCTATCTATCTTCTTGGGGAAGTAGAAAGTATGCTCCTTGTCATTAACATTAAAAGTCACCTTTCCTTGATTACAATTAATAACAGCTCCTGCAGTATTAAGAAAAGGTCTCCCAAGAATAATAGACATATTATCATCTTCAGGCATTTCAAGCACAACAAAATCAATTAATATCAAGCAATTATGAGCCACTTGAACATGTACATCCTCACATATACCAATAGGAATAGTAGTAGATTTATCAGCCATTTGCAAAGATATATCAGTTGGTATTAGTTTTTCTAGTTGAAGTCTCTTATAGAGAGAAAAAGGCATAACACTAACTCCTGCTCCCAAATCACACAAAGCAGTTTTAATATAACTATTTTTAATAGAGCAAGGAATAGTTGGAATCCCTGGGTCTCCAAGTTTCTTGGGAACCTTACCATTAAAGGAATAATTAGCAAGCAAAGTAGAAATTTCTTCATTAGGGATCTTCCTTTTATTTGAGACAATATCCTTCATATACTTTGAATAAGGAGGCAATTTAATAGCATCAGTCAAAGGAATTTGCAAGAATAAAGGTTTCATCCACTCACAAAACTTGTTATAGTGTTAATCTTCCTTTGACTTGTTTTTCTTATTAGGGAAAGGCATAGGTTTTTGGACCCAAGGCTCTCTTTCACTACCATGTTTCTGAGAAACAAAATCTTCTTTAGTGTATTTAGTATTCTTAGTGTGCCTTTCGGGTTCTTCTTCAACTTTTTCTTTATCAGGGGCATAATTTTCTTCATTACCACTTTCAGTTTCAGCATCGGAGACAAATATGCTATTAGGATCTTTAGCACGTTTAGTGGGTTCTACAATAGTTTTACGTTTCTTTTTTCTTTTCTTAGGAGTAGTACCACTATTTTCAGCTTGTTGAGAATCCTTCTCAATTCTTTTAGGATGCCCCTCAGGATATAGAGGATCCTGGGTAGCAGCACCACTTCTAGTTCTAATTTCATAAGCATGTTTTTCTTTAGCAGCATTAACTAGCAAGTCTTTTTGTACTTTAATAAGCTGATCAATTTGAGTTTGAACCATTTGAAAATGTTTAACAAGCATTTTAACATCATTAGAGTTTCTTTCCACAATATCTTTTAACTCAACAATAGCTCTAGAGTTTTCCATTAAATGATTTTGCACCCTTTTATTAACATTATCTTGCTTAACAATAAAAATATCGAATTCTTCTAAGCATTGATCATGAGGTTTAGAGTAAGGGATATAACCTTCATCAAAATGTTGAAGAGAGTGTACCTTAATAGTGGATGAGTGGGTAATTGGCTTACATAATTCTTCTATAGGAGGTAAATTCTTGACGTCAACAGCTTTAATTCCCTTCTCCTTAAGACATTTCTTAGCTTCCTTCATCACTTCATCATTTAGTTCAATAACTCCCCTCTTCTTTGATGTTGGTATAGGCACAGGAATAGTTGGTTCAGGTATAGTTGTCTCAGGTATAGCTAGTTCAGGAGGAGTCCAATCTTCATAATTCTTGCTTATTTTAGCCATTAATTCCTAGCTTCCTTGGGAGTCCTTTTCCTGAAAACACAATCAGCACAACTGTCCAGGTATGTCCTAGATTCTTCAGTTATTCCATTATAAAATATATCAAGAAGCTCATTTTTAGGTAATGGACATCCAACTTGTGCTTGAATCAAAGCACAGAACCTTGCCCATGATTCAGGCAATATCTCTTTTTCTCCTTGTTTAAAATCAAAAAGTTCCTGCAGAATAGCATGTCTAGCACTAGGAGGAAAATATTTCTACAGGAAGGTACTAATCAAGCAATCAGGGCTATCAATAGATCCAGGAGGTAAATTATTAAACCAAGTTTTAGCTTCTCCTTTCAGTGAAAAAGGGAAAATTTTAGCAACAAAATAGGTGCGCATCTTAATATCATCAGAAAACATGCCACTCATGGTAGAAATCTCAGTCATATGTGCTACATCACTTTCATTCTTAGTCCCACAAAAAGGTTCTTTCTCAACAATAGTAATGTAAGATAAATCAAGAGAGAAATCATAATCCTTATCTTTAATGTTTATGGAAGATGCAGCAAACTTAGCATTAGGAGACAATTTGGGTTTTATAGTACGCCTCTCAAGGAGACTCTTAATAGCACTCCTATCATGGGTGTTTTGACATTCTTTAATAAATTCATTGGTCATCTCTATATAACCATATTCAATATCCTAGCTCTCTCTAGACTTAGGTGAAAATTGATAGGTGTAGTAGTATCTTCATTAGGAGTTTCAGTATTTCCAGCTATAGTTCTTGCAATCGTAGCATCTAGGAAAGGACCTAATGAACCACTCTTATCAAGCATAGTAGAAGCAGCATCATAAGTATCAGAAGTTTCAGATTCAGCAGTAGTAGCAGTATGTGTAGCATGTGTATGTGGTGGTGTAAGGAGCTTACTCATAACATATGGTGAATCAATAGCAATAGAGGTGTTTAGAACCGTACCTCTCCTTGAAGTGGATGGTAAAATAGGAACCTTGCCATCACGAGACTTACCCATGATGGATGGATGGCAGAGAATAATAGTGATTCCAAGTGAACTTGATAAATAAAGCTATGCTCCCCGGCAACGGCGCCAGAAAATAGTCTTGATGACCCACAAGTATAGGGGGTGTATCGCAGTATTTTTGAGGGAAGTGAAACCAAATTTATTGATTTGACACAAGGGGAGCCAAAGAATATTTATAAGCCTTAACAACTGAGTTGTCAATTCAGCTGCACCTGGAAACAATCTTGCTCACAGCAGTTTATCAGTAGCAACAGTTTAGTCATAGAAGTAGTAAAGTAACAACAGTAGCAAAAGTAAAGATAGTAGTAACAATAGCAGTAGACAATAGGATTAAAGCGTGGTAGGCATATGGATGGATGGACGGGCGTTGCATGGACAAGACAATTCACACGGCAATCAAGACATAGGGCATTTGCAGATAAATAAGATAAAGCATCCAAGTACTAAATAATCATACGCATGTGTTCCATATATAGTCATACATTCTCGCAATGAGAACTTGCACAACATCTTTTCTCCCGCCAGCCCGTTTGCAGCGGGGCCTCAAGGGAACTACTGGCAATTAAGGTGCTCCTTTTAATAGAACACCGGAGCAAAGCATTAACACTCCGTGAACACATGTGATCCTCACATAAAAGCCATTCCCTCCGGTATCCCGATTGCTATCACTTCGGGGCCTTTGGTTCCAGACAACAATATGTGTATACAACTTGTAGGTAAGACCATAAACAATACTATCATAATGAATCAATAACATGTTCAGATCTTAAATCATGGCACTCGGGCCCTAGTGACAAGCATTAAGCATAAAAAGTTGCAACAAAGTCAAAAAGCACTAATAATAGATACTAGGCACCATGTCCTAACAATCTGATGCCATTACATGAATGATCTCATCCAATCCCTACCATCCCCATAGCCTACAGCGGGGGATTACTCACGCATAGATGGGGGAACATGGATGGTCGATGGAGAAGCGATGGTGATGATGATGGCGATGATCTCCTCTAATTCCCCGTCCCGGCAGGGTGCTAGAACGGAGTTTCTGGTTCCGAATCGCGGAATCTGGTGGTGGCGGCGTAGCGGAACTCTTTTTGGAAAAACTTCGAACCCCCCTTTGTTTTTAGGTCAAGAGGCAACTTACAGGTAAAGAGGGAGGCCGAGGGGGCAGCCGAAGCGGCCACACCACCCCCAGGCGCGGCCTGGCCTGGCCTGCGGGGCCAGGTGGTGTGGGCCCCTCGTCGCCCTACTCCGTCTTGTCTTCTGGCTCAGTGAGTCTTCTGGTGAAATATGATTTTTGGCATATTTTCCAGGATTTTTCCTGATAGTTGATTTTCTGCACAAAAACTAGACACCAAGGTAATTCTGCTAAAAACAGCGTCAGTTTGTGTTAGTTGTATCCAAATCACACAAGTTTAGATGAAAAACAATAGCAAAAGTGTTCGGGAAAGTAGATACATTTTGGACGTATCAATGGCAACAACAAAATTATAATCAAATTGGTATGAAGAGTTTAAACGGCTACTACAGGATAGAAGAACGATGCCAAGGAGGAAATAATAGCAGGAACTAATCTCAAGACGAACCAGATAGATTCAACAACTATAGAGCAGGGAATCCACACTAATATTTGCCGCTGACTTCAGATTTTGCAAGAATTACATGGTAGAAGGCAATTACCTTTTGTATGGAGTAGCTAAGAACATGTGTATGACAAAATAACAGACATGTTCATGACTTGAAATTTGTAGAGCAGCGAATACAAACCAACATGTCTAATGACCTTTTATGTACTAGCATGAAGAACATGCATGCCCACTGACTTGTATGTATGAGCACAATGACAAAAATGCAGTTCAGTACGACATGCTTGAACCTGCTATACTGCTGAAAAAACAAAAACGGGTTGCATATTTGGTTAACCTTGGTCGGAGAGGCGTCTAAGCATTCTCGATACGTGCAGGTGACGTCTAGGTCACAAAGGGTGCTGCGGTTGCGGTGGCTGTTGGCGTCGGGGAAGCAGATCTTGGGCAGTCGATGCCGGCTTGAGCGCGGTGGACGAGAGCATCGCTGAGGCAGATCCAGTGCAGTGAACAGCGACAGCCGAGCATCTGGTTTAGAGCGGTGGACATGGAACTCCCTGATACGCTGCTAACGTATCTATAATTTTTGATGTTCCATGCTAGTTTATATCTACTTTCTTATGTTTTATCCACATTTTGGAGTACTTTTACACATTTTCTGGAACTAACCTATTAACAAGATGCCACAGTGCTAGTTGCCTTTTTTCTACCATTTTTGGTTCCAGGAAAGTCAGAGAATGAATATTCTCGGAATTGGACGGGACAAAAGCCAAAGTCAATATTTTACCGGGAGACACATGGAGTCCGAAGGAGAGACAAAGGGGGGCCACAGGGCGGCCAAACCACCCCTTGGTGCGGGCAGCCCTAGATCGCACCAAGGCATGGTGTGGCCCCTTGGCCGGCCACCGACCTGGCCTCCTTCACCTATAAGAAGCCCCCGATGCAAAAACCCTAAATCCGCCAGCCTCTAGCCACGAAAAGTTCCGTAGCGCCATCGCCACCAAAGGGGAGATTCAGGGGATAGAAAGTCTCTGTTCTGGCACCCTGCTGGGATGGGGAAGTGCCCCTGAAGCCATCTCCATCGATCTCCACCACCATCTCCATCGCCGTTGCTAATTCCCATGATGATGAGGGAGTAGTTCTTCGTCGAGGCTAAGGGTTCTACCGGTAGCTATGTGTTCATCTCTCTCTCTATGCATGATCATATTGTGATCATGATATTTGTAATCAACTAAATCTACCTTGTGACTCAAGTGCTTTAATAGATCTCTGCTCTCCCCATGTGTGTGAAAGTGACAGCGTGCACACCATGGAGGCACTTAGGCTAGAGATTATAAATACTTGTTATGAGTTATATTTGGAGTTGGATGTTTCTATGAAATTGTGGTGTTTGTTGGAACCATCTAGTGCTCAAGGTGACAGTGTGGGGTTATCTAGATGGAGAAAGTGAACTTTGAGGTGTGCTGTTATAGCCCTACCATGGATTAAAGTGTCCAACCGGAGAGTAGTTTAGAATAGTATCATGAAGAGAAGATATTTATATGAGAGTGTTCACTAGCGAAAGTATGATCCGTAGGCCTTGTTTCTATGCATTGAAACACCGTTTGCAACTAGATCTGTTACATGTTTGCTTGCTTCCATCTTTATTTCAGTTTGCTTTTAGTCGCTTTCACGCCATGAAGCTATTTTCTAGCATAGTTGTCTTATATCCATACCACTTGTATTTCACTATCTCTTCGCCGAACTAGTGCACCTATACACCTGACAAGTGTATTGGGTGTGTTGGGGACACAAGAGACTTCTTGTATCTTGATTGCAGGGTTGCTTGAGAGGGATACCTTTGACCACTTCCTCCCTGAGTTCGATAAACCTTGGGTAACCCACTTAAGGGAAACTTGCTGCTGTTCTACAAACCTCTGCACTTGGAGGTCCAACAACTATCTACAAGAATAGAAGTGCGTAGACATCAAGCTATTTTCTGGCGCCGTTGCTGGGGAGGTAAGGTAAAAGGTACTCACATCCTCTGGTGTGAGTGCTCGAAGTTATTTCCTTTAGATTCTGCAATTTTGTCTTTTGTTTCTTGTTTTCACAAGTTAGGCTTAATGGAAAACAACAACAAAATTAGAGAGCTTTATAGTATTTATCATGAGTTAGGACATGAAGTGATTGAAGAGAAAATTTAAAAACCTATGGAACTTTATTTGCATGCTAATAGCAATGTTGTTAGTATGAATTCTTTGGACACCATTATTGCTAATGCTATGGAAAAGTCTAAGCTTGGGGAAGCTAGTTTTTATGAAAATGATCTTTTTAGTTCCCCAGCTTTGGAAGATAGCTATTCTATTGCTTATGATGACACCAAACCTCCAATACATGATGATTACAATGATGAATATGATATTTTCAGTCCACCTACTATTGAGGAGAAAATTAATAATTACAATATGCCTCCTATATTTGATAATTATGGTGATGAGAATAATAATGATAGCTATTTTTTTGAATTTTCTCCCACCACAATTAATAAGAATGACTATGGTTATGTGGAGAGTAATAATCATTTATGCATGTGGCTCATGATAAGAATGTTTTTTGCGATAGTTATATTGTTAATTTTATTCATGTTGCTAATGAAAGTTATTATGAGAGAGGGAAACATGGTCTTATGTATCTCAATATTATTAAGTTTCCCCTCTTTATGTTGAAAGTCTTGAAGTTGCACTTGTTTTGCTTTCCTATGCTTGTTCCTTTGTGCTTTCATGACTTGTTTCTTTACAAGATTCCTATGCATAGGAAGTGGGTTAGACTTAAATGTTCTTTAAATTTGCTTCTTGATGCTCTTTTTTACTTCAATTCATATTTCTTATGTGAGCATCTTCTCAAACTATCATGCTTAACTTAAAGGCGTTAAAGAAAAATACTTATTGGGAGATAACCCAAAAGTTTTAGTTGAGTCTTGGAAGTCATTACCTCTGTAATAACTGCTCCTTATCATTTTTGTGTGGTATTTGTGCCAAAAGTAACCTCTAATGAGAGAGAAGTAATGCTTAGGAAAGTTGCTGTCCCGAAACAGATTTTTGTGCTTTGCTGTAAAAATTCGTGTAAAATCTGTGTACGTCGGTTTGAGCTGTAATTTTTTGTGCTTCTGGCCCAGGTTGTTATCCAACTTTCGTTAGTTCAACACTTTTCTATTTGAGGAACATAAAGTCTTCGAAAAATTTGGTTTTTACCTGCTGGTCTGTTTTGACAGATTTTTGCCATTATTTGCATTTGCCTCTTAATCTCTTTCTCTTTGAGTTCTCTTTGATCACTTGAACTTTTTAAAGAAAGTGCTACAGTAGCTTGTGTTTGAATGGAAGTTTTACTTCTGTTGAAACTAAACCAAAAGACTTATTATCTTGAGTGTACTAATGTTGCTAATGAAGATTGTGTGAAGTTTTGTATGAAGGAAATTTTCAGGTGTAGGGAAAGAATGATGTAATAAGATTAAGAATGGGCAAAAGCTCAAGCTTGGGGATGCCACCCCGTGTCACCCCAAGAAATATCCAAGAAGTACAAGCGTCAAAGCTTGGGGATCCCCTTCTTCATCAATAAAAATCTCAGGTTTCTTCCAAACACTTCATTTTTATTGTTTCATGCACAATTGTGTTGTTCTTGGAGCGTCTTTGTTTTTGTTTTTAGTTTTCGTTTGCTTGGTTTGATTAGTTTTCTTGAATAAGGTGGTTGGATCCCAATACACTTCTTTTGAAGAGAGACACACCCCGTTATTCATTGCCTAGAACACTCTAGTTTTCATTCTTATTGTTTTGTGAGTGTTCTCTTTTGCTAGCACTGGGTTTAGCTTAGTTTTCTTGTGCTTTCAGGTTAGAAATTTTTAGTTCTTCCTTTTTGGATTTATGAGACAAGCTCACTGATCTTTATTTATTATTATCTTTGTGAGTTCTTTCAAATAAGTTGGTTTTGATTGGAAAAGAGTAGGAAAAGTTCAGGCTTAAGTTGTATAAAAGGAGTTTGTTTTTAACTGTGGCCTATGCTTTGTCATGTCATGCTTGATATTTTTTTGGCTTTATGCTTAGTGATTTTTTCTGTAGCATGACATGTTATAAACAATTGAGATTTCTTAATGTGCCTTGAAAGTATCATGCATTGTTTTAGCATATTAAAGCATAGTATTGTGGTATTCTCCTTTGATACTTTATTTGGGTTGACTTGGCACATGCTCATACCATGTTATGACTATACCAAGTCACCATAGCCTCTATGATCATTTAGTTTTCGACTTGTAGTATCACTTTATGCTTTAATTAATGATGTTTTGTCGCTTTGCATGATTATGGCCATTATTGCTCTCTTAGTTGGTCGCTTCAAGTCTTTTGCTAGCCTCCATAACCAAGTATGAGTTCCACTCATGCATCCAACTCCAAATAAAACCAAGTTATTCCAAAGAGTCCTCCATACCTACCTATTAGCATTTGCTATTCTAAGTTTATTCATGTTTTTATCTACCTTCCGAATTAAACTTGTTATCTGAAAATTAGTGATTAAAGCTCTCATGAACTTGATGGCACCCTTTCCTTTTCTTGCCCCTAATAAACTTGAACCATTGTGTCATCTATGTTGTATATGCTTGCATTTATATGTTGGGGATTAGCAGAACCATGCTGTCATGGGGAACGCTTTCAACATTGCACTTGTACATTGTACCTAGTTGATATCATACTCTTTTGTTTATGGATGACGTTGGTGTGAAATGAAAGGGTCGCTTGTAAGTCCATGGAGTTATGTATGTGTGTTAGAGAAACGCCTGGGCCGCTGGTCTGATCCATGCCTGATCATGGTGGAAACCTGCAGCGTAACCATAATGAGCAATCTATGAAGCATTCTTCTTATAAAAAAGAGATAGAGATTGAGAAAAAGACAAAAAAAGAGATGAGAAAAGAGGATAGAGAGAAAAAAGCACCATTTCCCCATGGTAAATAAGAAGATTGCTGAGATGCTCGTTGTCTGCTTGCCTTGTCATTTTGATATGGGGATTCTTCTGTATCATCAGGCAAGGGGTACCCCGTTGGCGGTTCTCTATGATACACATGTACTTACTATGACAAGAACTTACCGATAACTAAACTTGAGTAACATGAGGAGCGGCTCTCGTATTCAAGGGACATGAGATTTCCAACTTATAATTTGTTAAGCATATACTCCATGATTTGTTCACTTTAACCTTAATAACCTAAAGATGCTTATGATAGGGGCAATGAGAGCTGAAAGCTAATAAGTACCATAATTTTTGGAAGCTCTTTATGAGACTTGAATCCCTGCTTCCTTCTATGAAGGCCTTTCTTTTACTTTTATGTTGAGTCTCCATCTTCTATCTTTATGCACCTATTGAGAGAGCATAGTGGCCATTCTTAGTTACTATGCATTTTCCCAAGACTTGTTGATTGATTCATAATGGTTATATTGCTTGTTCTTGAACTATTTGTATCTAGTGACCCTTATGAACTTTGAAGGTGTCCTATGCATTTATGTTTTGCTACTCCATGAGGGACAAGATGAATGCCACTATGCTATGTTTTCTATATGTGAAACAAAGAAATGTCTTTCAATGCACTGTTATTCTAGAACCTTTGTTTGTATCCTTTCATGTTGCAGCATAGTCACTTTGTCTTATTGTTAGAACTTCATCTTTCATGCTCATGTTTAGAGTACTTTGATCCCAGCTGTCAATGGTTGCAAATGGTTTTATCTTGATTATGATGGTGCATGTCACCTCAAAAATTATTCTTTCTTTTTATCACATACCTACTCGAGGACGAGCATGAGTTAAGCTTGGGGATGTTGATACGTTGCTAACGTATCTATAATTTTTGATGTTCCCTGATTGTTTTATATCTACTTTCTTATGTTTTGTCCACACTTTGGAGTACTTTTACACATTTTCTGGAACTAACCTATTAACAAGATGCCACAGTGCCAGTTGCCTGTTTTCTGCTGTTTTTGGTTCCAGGAAAGTCAAAAAATGAATATTATCGGAATTGGACGGGACAAAAGCCAAAGTCAATATTTTACCGGGAAACACATGGAGTCCGAAGGAGAGACGAAGGGGGGCCACAGGACGGCTAAACCACCCCTTGGCATGGGCAGCCCTAGGCCATGCCAAGGCATGGTGTGGCCCCCTTGGCCGGCCACTGACCTGGCCTCCTTCGCCTATAAGAAGCCCCCGATGCAAAAACCCTAAATCCGCCAGCCTCCAGCCACGAAAAGTTCCGGAGCGCCATCGCCACCAAAGGGGATATTCAGGGGACAAAAAGTCTCTATTCTGGCATCCTGCCGGGACGGGGAAGTGCCCCTGAAGCCATCTCCATCGATCTCCACCACCATCTCCATCACCGTTGCTAATTCCCATGATTATGAGGGAGTAGTTCTTCGTCGAGGCTAAGGGTTCTACTGGTAGCTATGTGTTCATCTCTCTCTCTATGCATGATCATATTGTGATCATGAGCTTTGTAATCAACTAGATCTACCTTGCTACTCAAGTGCTTTAATAGATCTCTGCTCTCCCCATGTGTGTGAAAGTGACAGCGTGCACACCATGGAGGCACTTAGGCTAGAGATTACAAATACTTGTTATGAGTTATATTTGGAGTTGGATGTTTCTATGAAATTGTGGTGTTTGTTGGAACCATCTAGTGCTCAAGGTGACAGTGTGGGGTTATCTAGATGGGGAAAGCAAACTCTGAGGTGTGCTGTTATAGCCCTACCATGGATTAAAGTGTCCAACCGGAGAGTAGTTTAGAATAGTATCATGAAGAGAAGATATTTATATGAGAGTGTTCACTAGCGAAAGTATGATCCGTAGGCCTTGTTTCTATGCATTGAAACACCGTTTGCAACTAGATCTGTTACATGTTTGCTTGCTACCATCTTTATTTCAGTTTGCTTTTAGTCTCTTTCACACCATCAAGCTATTTTCTGGCATAGTTGTCTTATATCCATACCACTTGTATTTCACTATCTCTTCGCCGAACTAGTGCACCTATACACCTGACAAGTGTATTGGGTGTGTTGGGAACACAAGAGACTTCTTGTATCTTGATTGCAGGGTTGCTTGAGAGGGATACCTTTGACCACTTCCTCCCTGAGTTCGATAAACCTTGGGTAATCCACTTAAGGGAAACTTGCTGCTGTTCTACAAACCTATGCACTTGGAGGCCCAACAACTATCTACAAGAATAGAAGTGCGTATACATCACTCCCTGAACTAGATCACATGCGGTGTACATCAGTGAAGCGGGTCCAGTATGGTTGGGTAGATTTCGGCTGCCAGGAAGAAGAGCTTGGGCGGTGTTGATGGCATCGGCATGGTGAACGACACCGCAGATCTGGTGTAGTGGTAGAGAGACCCGGTGAACCAGATCCGGTGGGTGAGCATCAGTGAAGTGGCTCCGCGGCAGTGCACGAGACCGCCGCTCAAGCGGCTCCGGCCACCGTGGAATTGATTGTCGTGGAGGTGAGGGCGTGGGAGAGAGGGGGCTGAGATTTTTTGGAAAGACCAACGCGAAAATCTGGGAGAATCCGGACTAAGGAGGTGAACAGAAACATAAATTACGATCGTGTCCCCAAGCTACCGACTTTAGCTTGACCATAGGGCATCAGAACAATGGGTAGAATCGGAATTTTGAAGTCAAAAGTTTTTGAAACTGAGGGGCGGGAAATGCTTCAAGATTGTTGTGTGATTTTGCCGCTTGATTGAGATATCGAATTTGGCGACCGTCCATCTAATAATAATATAAAAATGGTACTGCCCCGGTGGGATATTTTGCCTCAAAGTTTTTGAAACTGAGGGGCGGGAAATGCTTCAAAGTTAGTGTATGGTTTAGCCGCTCGATTCAGATTTTGAATTTGACAAGCGCCCATCTGATAATAATACAAAAATGGTACTGCCCCGGTGGGACATTTTGCCTCAAAGTTTTTGAAACGGAGGGGACGAAAATGCTTCAAAGTAGGTGTGCGGTTTTTCCGCTCTATTGAGATTTTGAATTTGCCTAGCGCCCATCTTCTGATAATAATACAAAAATGGCACTCCCCTGGTGGGAGATTGTGCCTCAAAGTTTTTGAAACGGAGGGGCTGTAAATGCTTCAAAGTGGGTGTGCGGTTTTTCCACTTGATTAAGATTTTGAATTTGGATCGCGTCCATCTAATAATAATAATAATAATATAAAAATGGTACTCCCAAGGTGGGAGATTTTGGCTCAAAGTTTTTGAAATGGTTAGGCGGGAAATGCTTCAAAGTCCGTGTGTGTGATTTTGCCACTCGATTAAGATTTTGAATTTTGCTAGCGTCCTTGTACTACTAGTAGTAGTAAAAAAAGGTGGTAGAACTTACGGCTATATGGTCAGAAATTCATGGCCGAGAGTCACATCAATTGATCATCCATAACGACACTTGAGGTACTCCCTATATTCGATATTACTAGGCCGGAGTAGTACTAGCTCGGAGAATTAACTTCACCTACTCCCTTTATAGCTAGTTATTGCATGCAGTAGTAATCCTAAAATCCAGCCAATGCATGTGGCCACCGCACCTAATTGAAAACATGCAAGACAATGGATGCACTCCCATTTTAACAACATGATCGGCCAGGAGCATTACACGACGTGGTGGTTCATATTTTACAGTCAACAAGAGGAGTAATTGAGAAAAACTAGGAGCATTAATTGGTCCTCCGGCCTAGCAATTGAGGCTGTAAAATAATTAAGAGGTATATACACCTTTAGTCCTACATCTTGCACCGCGAGAGCATTTTCATCCCACATATTGAAAAATGAGCAATACTAGTCCCACAACTTACATCTCGAGAGCATTTTAGTCCAATTTAGTCGAATTTCAGTGAATTTTTACTTAATTTGTCCACAAATGACGTCGATTTTTTTAAAGTGACCCCTCTATATTTTTCTATGTCATTTGTGTATCTATGTGGATTGATAAGTGGGCCACCTGTTAGTAGACGTACAAATAAAATAGTTAAATCTCTAAGAAGAGAATGCATTCGAACTTAATATTTTTGTACAACGACACACACACCCATAAGAAACTATGCCCGTAGATGCCCACGACTACTCATGTGAGACGAGGAGTACTTGAGACGACGTAATTATCCCAGACGAGGAGTACTTTGGGGGAAGTAATTATTTATACAATAAATAAGCACAGACAAACGCGAAAAATACTCATGTCTATGTTGGCACGGTCTTATTGTATAAACATTATTGTATAGCTTTGTCGTTAACCCAGTAGCTAGCTGTAGTGTCTAGAATAAACTTGAGTTTTTTCTTATTCGTGAAAATGAAAAGGAATAAAGTTGAGTTCTTATTCTAGCCCAGAACACAAATTATTTTGAATTGAGAATTTGGATCTTTTTTTAGATTTTTTCACATCTTCGGTACACGTATTTTTGAATATCCAAAATAAAGAACACATTAGCTAGAGCGCTCTTCAGTTAATCACTTTTGTGTGCATGTTGTAGTGACAAGGTTGATTTCTTCAGTCGCAGGTAATCAGTTTGATACCCTACAATGCATTGGTAGTTTTTCCTATTTGTTTTCTTATTCAGATCCTCCTGTCAAGTCATACCAAGGTCACAACTGGCAGGTGGAAAATACACAGGGGTCATTTTGCAAAAATTATGATGCCACATGTCACTTCCAAAATTAGTTACGATGAATTCGGACAAAATCACAGGAATTCGATTGAATTGGACTAAAATGTTCCTGGTTACAAGTTTTGGGGCTAGTGTTGCTCACTTTGCAAGATGTGGGACTAAATTGCTCCTGCGGTGCAAGTTGTGGGACTAAAAATATATATACCTCAATAATTAACGACCGTTCTATTGAGAGAACATGAGGATTTTAGCTCCACGGAGCATACACCCCATCTGACCACATGGTGAGCATCCAAGGGCACAACCAAAAAGCGAAATTGAAAAATGGAAAATGCTATGCAAAAAATGGAAAATGCCCTGTGTTTGCGTGTGCCTGATACGTGCATTTTGCATCACTATTCTATGTCTTAATTCACTATTATTCATTGATATATTTCATATTGAGAGGTGATACTTATGTTATTTCATCTGTTTTTGCATGGTTGATGACTTTTGGAGCATGGACCGCTGCAGTCAGGATTCTGATGGAAAAGGTGCTGTTTGGAGGCAAAATTCGCGAAGATCAGAAAATTCGGGAAAATATACGGAAAATTCTATTTTTCCAGAATACTCAAGATGCCAGAAGATGGAGTGGAGGTGGGCCACAGGGGGCCCACACCACCCCATGGCGCAGGCAAGCCCAGGTCGCGCCAGGGAGTGGTGTGGCCGCCCTGGCCCACTCCATCCTCTCCCCTCTGGCGTATATCTTCCTCCTGAAACCCTAAGACTCGTAGAGGGACCACAGAAAGATTCTGCCGCCTCTGTGGGGCGGAAAACACTGAGAGAGAAAGATCTCTCTGGCAGACAGATTTCTGCCAGGGGAATTCCTTCCCGGAGAGGGGAGATCATCGCCATCAACACCACCATCAAGCTGGACTTCATCGGGATCATCATCATCATCATCACCACCATCATCACCATCAGCACCCTCATCACCTTGTCCATATTGCTGTAAGAATTGCGTTGAATCTTGCATAGTTCATAGGGGAAACTTTCCCGGTGCTGATTACTCTTTGTAGTTGATGCTATTGAGTGAACCGTTGAATTATTGTTTATGTTCAGATTGTTATACATCATTATTTCATCTCTGATCATGATCCGTATGATGTATTGTGAGTAGTTCGTTTTGTTCTTGAGGACATGGGAGAAGTCTTGTTGTTAGTAGTGGAGTTGTGTTGAGAAAGATTCAATAGATTGTTATTTAAGTTGTGGTGTACTTCTTCTAGTGGTGTCATGTGAACATCGACTACATGACACTTCACCTATATGGGCCTAGGGGAATGCATTGTGTATTTGGCTACTAATCGTAGGGGTTGCCGGAGTGACAGAAACCTGAACCCCCGCCAGGAAACCATTGCACAAGGGACGCAAGGGTCTTAGAGTTTAAAGCTGTGGTTAGGTTTCTACCTTAATTACTTTCTTGTACTTACGGATGTTTGCAAGGGGTTTTAATCACAAGTATGTATTAAGTCTTGGATGGGAAGGTACATTAGCACAGGTTCACCCACACAACACTTAGCAAGCTAGAGAATATTAATCGACTATATGAAGCGAAAGCACTTGACAGTCTTCCCATGTGTCCTCGAGAACGTTTGGTCATCTATAGAAATACAACCGGCTTGTCCTTTGCTGCATAAAGGATTGGGCCACTTGCTGCATTCATTCTTACTGTCTTTTATTTACTCGTACTTTGTTTACTTGCTTTATCGAAAACCCCCAAAAATCCGTTTGCTAAGTATTTGCAGAGAATTCCTGATCCATACCACTAGCCAGCACCTTCTGCTTCTCGTTGGGTTCGACACTCTTACTTATCGAAAATACTGCGATACACCCCCTATACTTGTGGGTCATCAAGACTATTTTCTGGCGCCATTGCCGGGGAGTGAAGCGCTATTGGAGAGTGGAACTGGTAAAGGAAACTTCTACTGTGAGTACTGTTTACTTCTGCTAGTTGCTTTATTTTCGTTATGGATAGTTTGCTGAGTTTCTTATTTGGTAATGCTACTACCACTGCTAAGGTAGTAGATAAGCCACCGCCTGCTTAGAAAGACGTTTTCAAAATACCTACAAGAATTATTGATCGTGTTATGGACAACTACTATGTTGGGGATGGAACTGTCCATCCCGGTGATCATTTACTCTTTATACACGAATTATGCGGGTTGTTCAAGTGTGCAGGTATTACTACAGATCAAGTTAAGAAGAAGTTATTCTCATTACCACTGAAAGGAAGAGCTGAGGAATGGTATAAGCTGCTGAAGAATGGTCAAGCTCTGGAATGGGAGGAAATAGTGCCTCTCTTTTATTCAAAGTTTTATCCTCCTGGTGAGATTTATAAAGATCGGAATCAAATATACAACTTTTGGCCTCTTGATGGAGAGAGTACAACCCAAGCTTGGGGGAGATTGAAGTTACTAATGCTCAAATGTCCCATTCATGAGCTCCCCAACAATATTATTATCAACAACTTTTATGCAATGCTCCCTCTACATGACAAGGATTTATTGGACGCTTCTTGTGCTGGATTATTCACTCGCATGGAAGAAGAAGCTAAATGGGACCTTCTAGATCGTATTCAAGACAATGCTGAAGCTTGGGAGAATGACGAAGGTAGAAAGTCAGGTATAAATTATGATTATGAATGCATTGAATCTTTTATGGGAACTGATGACTTTCAAAATATTAAAAATGCTTGTGGTCTAGACTCTCAAGCTATTGCTTCTTATTTTAAGGCTTTTGCTTCTTATATTGAAGTGCCTAAAAAGAAGTGGAATACGTATCATGAACCTTATAAAGATATTGCTAAGAGTGTTCCTGCTAGAAGTATTGAAGTTTATACTACTAATCATGTTTTACCTGAACCTTATATTGGGAAAATGCCTTTCCCAGTTAAGGTAAAGGAACATTCTAGGATGGCTAGTATGGTTAATGAAAGTATGAATAAGGCTGTTGAACCTGATAAACAAATGGTTGATGAACCTATAGTAGCAAGTGTGAAAGTCTTTGTCACCAAGTATGAAAAAGAGGGACACACTATCCTTTGTAAGGATACCTCTAATATTGTTTCGCATAGTAGTGTTATGAGAGCTAGTATTCCGGTATTTTCTGTTAGAATAAGTGATCATTGCTATGATAGTCCTTGTGATAGCTATATTGTTAAGTTTATGCATGATACTGAAAGCTATTATGAGAGAGGAAAAAGTGTTCTTGTGCATCTCAATAATATCAAGTTTCCAGGTTTTATGCTGAAAGTTTTTATGTTGCACTTCTTTTGCCTTCTTATGCAAGTTGCCTTTGGTTTCAATAAATTGTTTTTTTACAAAATCCCCTTGCCTAGGAAGTGGGTTATACTTAAAAGAGTGTGTGTTTTTGCTTCTTAATGCTCTCTTTCACTTCAATTCATATCCCTATGAGAGCTTCTTCAAAATTATCATGCCCATCTTAATGGCTATAATGAAAGAGCTTTATGGGAGACAACCCAATTTGTTTTTGCTTTCAGTTTGTTTTTGTTTCTTTGAGTCTTGGAAGTTATTACTTCGGTAATAACCGCTCCTTATCTGTTTGGTTTGGTTTTTGTGTCAAGATCAACCTCTAATGAGAGAGAAGTAATATTTGGGGAAGTTGCTGTCCCGAAACAGATTTTTGTGCTTCACCGTAAATTTCGTGAGAGATCTCTGTATGTCGGATTTAGCTGTAATTATTGGTGCTTCTGCCCCAGGTTGTTATTTAACTTTCGTTAGTTTTACACTTTTTGATTTGAGTAACAGAAGATTTTCGAAAAAATTGATCTTTACCTGCTGGTCTGTTTTGACAGATTTTGCCATTCTTGCATTTGCTTCTTTATTCGATTTCCTTTTTGAATTCTTTTTGTGTTTTCAGAAGGAGTTGCTAAAGTAGCTTTTGTTTTGATGGTTTTCAGTCGAAGTTGGACTCAAAAGGTTTTATCACTTCACTTATACTAATGTTGCTAATAAGAACTGTGTGAAAGAAATTTCTAGGAAGTGGAGATAATGGTGTAACAAGGAAGAGAAAGGTTTTATGACTCGAGTAATAAGTATATGAAGATGAAGATATCGATGATATTCAAGTGATGAATCCGGAAGGATCCACTCAATACCAAATTTAGAGACCTGCAGAGTCCGTTTCCAACTAGGTAACAGTTCTGGTAAGAAAAGTTCCGCGAAAATACAATCCAACTATATTTTTGCAGTTTTCAGTCAATAAGAAAGGCTATGAAGCGAAAAAGGGACGGAACCGGAGCCAGGGTGGCCCACACCACCCCATGGCACGGGCCAACCCCTGGCTGCGCCACTAGGTGGTGAGGCCGCCCAGGACTCCGTCTCTGACCCGTTTTCTCCCAGTACCTTCCTTTTGGTATGAAACTCCGTAATATATAACCCCCCCGGACCCCCCGAGGTCCGTATATCGTGTTTTCGTCGTGTTTTTGTTTCGATCTATTTCTGCCAGGACATACTCTTTGAAGGTTTAGAAGCACAATGGTGTCTGCCAAGGATAAAGGGAAGGAACCCATGGAGGAAGACCTCCAAGACACCGGGAAGGAGAAGGAGATCAAGAGTGAAGGTGAAGAGGAGCAAGGCCAACACCTGCACACCGGCACTACCATTGCAAGCATTGGAGTGGTGGAAAATCTAGCCATTGGAGGGAAGCCTCCTCATCACCGTTCAGATCCCTGGTCACTTCCTCCACGCACCAAGAATCCTTTCCATACCCTTATCCATGAGCATCAATACCAGAATATGCCCAAGGAGAAATTGCCCTCCAATTGGGATTTGCCTCGTTCTAGCCATGCAGGAAAAGAAGACTTCAAGGAGGAAGAGTGGGGAAAGAATAGCAAGATCTGGAATTCTCAACACGACATGATCATGAGCCGCATTGAGCAAAACTCACAGTTGATTCGTAATCTCACCTTCGAGATTGAGGATTTGGGAAACTGATCAAGGAGCTCATCAAAAGGATACCACCACCACTGAAGGAGTAATTCGTCATCAGGTTTGGCATCCCCTTGGTTTGTTCCAAGCTTGGGGGAGTGCCGCGGTATCATATCACTATCTTCTATCTTTTTACCTTATTAATAGAGTCATACCATGAATAGAGGAGTTATTATGTAGTATGGTTTGCATTATGGAAGTGTCCCCTCTCTCGTTAGGTATGTATCCCTTGGTGTGAGTTTCCGTTATGGAATATTAATGAGAAGTTCTATCATTCACTCTTTTGTGTAGCTTATTTTATTTTTCAATTCGTGGTTACATGATTGATCTTGTTGTTAGTATTGGTATCACTTTGGGATCATTGAGTTAATTTAGTTGGTTTTGGCAAACCTGGCTCGGTCAGTAGCAACACCTTTTTGAGAGTTGAAAGAAAACATAGAAGTACTCTAGAGAAAAATAATTTCATCATTTTTCTTTCTTGATTTGCTCGTAAGTTTAGTATTCTCTAGTTAAGATCTTTTGTGCTTCCAAGGAAGATTGCATGTTTGTCTTTATCACTTCTATGTTTGTTTGTTTCCTTCAACTCTTGTACTTGCTACCCAGCCTTGCTAGCCAAAAACCTGTACTGAGAGGGAATTCTTCTCATGCATCCACCTCCTTTAAACCAAAACCTTTGCCATTTGTGTCCACCATACCTACCTAGTAGCATTATTGCTATTCCAAGTAAATTCTTGTTTTATATACCTCCCAAATTAAACTTGTTATGTGAAAATTAGTGATTAAAGCTCTCACGAACTTGATGGCACACTTTACTTTCTTGCATTTAATAAACTTGAACCATTGGGTCCTTCTTTGTTGCGTATATGCTTGCTCTTTATGAGTTGAAGTTAGCAGAACCATGTATCATGGGGACCGCTTTCAACACTTCATCGGTACTTGTACCTAGTTGATATCATGTTCTTTTGCTTATGGATCCCGGCGGTGTGAAATAAAAGTGGAACTTCTAAGATCATGGAGTCTATATGTGTGTTAGAGAAACGCCTGGGCCGCTAGCCTAAGACATGCCTAATCATGGTGGAAACTTGCAGCATAACTATAGTGAGCATTCTATGAAGCATCCTCAATAAAAACCTATGCAAATAGCAAATAAAAAGATCGCTGAGATGCTCACTGTCTGCTTGCCTTGTCATTTTGATTATGGGATAGCTCCTATGTCATGTGCAAGGGGTACCCTGTTGGCGGTTCTCAATGATGCGCATGTATTTACAATGACAAGAGCTTGCTCGTGACAGAAGTTGAGTAGCATGAGGATCGGTACTCATAATTAAGGGGCATGAGATTTCAACTTATAACTTGTCAAGCATATCCTCTTAGTTGTGTCACTTTAACCTTAACCACCAAAAGATGCCTATGATAGGGGCAATGAGAGCCGAAAGCTAGTAAGTATCATAATTTTTGGGAGCTCTTTATGAGACTTGCAATCCCTGCTTCCCTCTGGGAAGGGCCTTTCTTTTACTTTGTAGTTGAGTCAGTAAACCTATTCC
Organism: Avena eriantha; assembly: GCA_910589775.1. Lineage (NCBI taxonomy): Eukaryota > Viridiplantae > Streptophyta > Magnoliopsida > Poales > Poaceae > Avena > Avena eriantha. The sequence goes on from OU342746.1 coordinate 129,120,720, forward strand.
CTTCTATCTCAGCAAGTATTTTGTGTTGATGTGTTTCATTCATTCATATGATGATTTATTCACTCATGTTTCTTATGTTTCTTGCTTTGCACATTGCTCTTATCTTGAAGTTTACTACTTTGAAATCTTTCTTTGAAAACCAGCTATTTGTAAACTCTAGCAAGTTATCAACTATTCTTTGACCAAGAGCTAAGTTTGCCATTACCAATTATGATTCACTTTATGTGTCTTTATTGTGTTTCCTTTACTCATTGCAAGTTGAGTTGTATAATAGTGAGTTGTCTTCTTTTATGATCTATGTATTTGATGAATGTGATGCTTCTTGTCCGTATTCTTTTATCGACTCTTCACTCCATAAACTTGAGGTCATGTTTATTGAGCTCAGTTTCGCTTGGGGACAAGCGAAGTCTAAGCTTGGGGGGAGTTGATACGTCCATTTTGCATCACTATTCTATGTCTTAATGCACTATTATTCATTGATATATTTCGTATTGAGAGGTGATACTTATGTTATTTCATCTGTTTTTGCATGGTTGATGACTTTTGGAGCATGGACCGCTGCAGTCAGGATTCTGATGGAAAAGGTGCTGTTTGGTAAATTCGCGAAGATCAGAAAATCCGGGAAAACATACGGAAAATTCTATTTTTCCAAAAGACTCAAGATGCCAGAAGATGGAGTGGAGGTGGGCCACAGGGGGCCCATACCACCCCATGGCACGGGCAAGCCCAGGCCGCGCCAGGGAGTGGTGTGGCCACCCTGGCCCACTCCAGCCTCTCCCCTCTGCCGTATATCTTCCTCCCGAAACCCTAAGACTCGGAGAGGGACTACAGAAGGATTTAGCCGCCTCTACGGGGTGGAAAACACCGAGAGAGAAAGATCTCTCCGACAGACAGATTTCTGCCGGGGGAATTCCTTCCCGGAGAGGGGAGATCGTCACCATCAACACCACCATCAAGCTGGACTTCATCGGGATCATCATCATCATCACCACCACCATCAGCACCCTCATCACCATCTCCATATTGCTGTAACAATTGCGTTGAATCTTGCATAGTTCATAGGGGAAACTTTCCTCGTGCTGATTACTCTTTGTAGTTGATGCTATTGAGTGAACCGTTGAATTATTGTTTATGTTCAGATTGCTATACATCATTATTTCATCTCTGATCATGATCCATATGATGTCTTGTGAGTAGTTCGTTTTGTTCTTGAGGACATGGGAGAAGTCTTGTTGTTAGTAGTGGAGTTGCGTTGAGAAAGATTCAATAGATTGTTATTTAAGTTGTGGTGTACTTCTTCTAGTGGTGTCATGTGAACGTCGACTACATGACACTTCGCCTATATGGGCCTAGGGGAATGCATTGTGTATTTGGCTACTAATCATATGGGTTGTCGGAGTGACAGAAACCTGAACCCCCGTTAGGAAACCATTGCAGAAGGGACGTAAGGGTCTTAGAGTTTAAAGTTGTGGTTAGGTTTCTACCTTAATTACTTTCTTGTACTTACGGATGTTTGCAAGGGGGTTTAATCATAAGTATGTATTAAGTCTTGGATGGGACGGTACATTAGCACAGGTTCACCCACACAACACTTAGCAAGCTAGAGAAGATTAATCGACTATATGAAGCAAAAGCACTTGATAGTCTTCCCATGTGTCCTCGAGAATGTTTGGTCATCTATAGAAATACAACCGGCTTGTCCTTTGCTACATAAAGGATTGGGCCACTTGCTGCATTCATTCTTACTGTCTTTTATTTACTCGTACTTTGTTTACTTGGTTTATCGAAAACTCCTAAAAATCCGTTTGCTAAGAATTTGCAGAGAATTCCTGATCCATACCACTAGCCAGCACCTTCTCCTCGTTGGGTTCGACACTCTTACTTATCGAAAATACTGCGATACACTCCCTATACTTGTGGGTCATCAAGACCCTAAGAGACCAGGGAGCACACGTTTTCTTCTTAGATTGTGGGATAATTAAATACAATGAGGTTATGATACTACTACTACTAGTATCATCCTACACCTACACACTCGCATGCTCCCAGGAGTCGTACGCCGGTGTGCACGACGGTTGTACCATAATTAGTGCGCGTGCGCATGCGCGTTCCCGTTCCAGTTTGATGAAACGCGCTTGCGGTTGTTGTGTGCATGTCGTCGTCTCGTTTCCACACGATTCGTTGGCTTTCCCAGGCCTTTGTTTAATGTGTGTCTCTGGAACTGCTTCCTGTGCCAGTCGGTGGGACCGAGACCACACGAACGCCATCATCCATGGCTGGCAAGAAGCAGGAGGACTCGCCATGGGCTGGTCTCCCTGAGGGACTCGTCCAGAAGATAGGTGACATCTTCCTTTCGACGGATGACTTCAACTACTTCGCCGCCTTTCGGGGAGTCTGCAGCGCCTGGCGTGGCTTGACGAAGGAGCGCTTTATGCCAGCCAACTAGATTGTTCTAGAGCACCAGCTGTCGGAGGAGTATCGGGTAGAATACGCCGCCATCATGTTGCTGAACGTGAGAACTGTCCGCCACCTTTAGAACAAGATTAGCCGCGTTATTCGTAGGTGCTTTCTTTATATTGATCTGTATATATATGCAATCCTTTTTTGCATTCACATCCTATACTATATGTTTTTCAAGTTCTATTTCTTCATCCACTTGTTGCCCAGGGTTTTGCTCCATGGTTTACCTTGATTGAATTTTAGTCTGTTTACCTTGACCGAATCTTTGTTTCTCCTCCCTCTCTCTATGGAAGGTACTTTTATGTTGGTAGCACAACTAGCAGCCTCCTTGTGCTTGGACAGAGGGTGTAGCCGTACAAGACCCGGTTGTACAACCCCTTCTCAGGCGCTATCAAGTGCATGAGGGCGAAGATACCGACCGAGCAGGTGGCTTCTGTTGCTATGACGATGTTCCCGTCATTGATGGTGTTTACATCAAACTATCAGAACACCACCATTCGGTGGGAGGATGAGAGCACATAGGAAGGGAGTCGCTCGGTCTTTGGTGAAGGGTGGTACTCGCCGTATGACTTTGCGGAACTCCGGAGCATGACTTTTTACGCCAATGATGTTTTTGTCGTAGATAGATACAGGTCTGTCCTCTCGACTATTTGTGCTGCTGCTCATGGAGATGTCTAGCTGCAGCGCTCCGCACGAACCCTGGAGATGCATCCCACCGTTGCAGGCCCTGTTCTAGCTGCTAGTTCCTAGAGAATCGTTTTTACCTCGTCGAGTCTGACGGGGAGTTGCTGTTTTTTGTGATTGGACCGGTCTATGGCGGCAGGCCGGTTGTTTACCGGGTTGATACCCAGGACCGTGTCCTCTAGCCGGTCAGAGGCATCAGAAGTCGTGCTCTCCTTGTTGCTGAAAATCGGTGCGTCTGCATCGACAACGCCAGTGTACCCACAGTGCAGGCCGACAACATATACTATGCGGACCTATCCGAGATTAGATCTTACAACTTTGAGGCTCTATGCGGAAGAGGAGCCAAGCGTTGTATATGGGTATGGAGTAGGAGGATTATGGATCAATGACCGTCCTTTCGAACTCGATCGATTTCTAACGGAGCATTGCCGAATTGTCGAGCATTCTGAGCTGCAGATGGTGCCGCCTTAAGGCGAGGATGGTACCACTCACTACGACTACTACGACGGCTATCCATCAGATTGATGGATTGTGTGGGTCTTCTCCTGATGTATTCTCTTCAGGTCAGCTCTTTATGTGTTCACTTTGTTGAGTGAATGTCTATGAATTTTGCAAGTTCTATGGTGCATGTGTAATACAATGGACGTTCTCCCTGTTCCAGTAGATCGTGTGTTGTACCTCTTACAATTTCACTGTTTTTTCATGTGGTGTGTAGTAATTCTGATAGATGCTCAGTTTGTAACAATCCTCAAACAACTTAGAACTGCAAATTACAGTAGATTATTACAATCCTCAATAAACTTGATAGTAATAAAATGAAGCATAAAAGTTGCATCAGAGTCCAGACAACTAAAAAAACACCATAACTGGTGTTACAGAAAAGGTCTCTATGGAGCTTGCATCCCGAGACATGTAACAACTGGCTTCCCATGAGAGCTACATATGAGATTATTAAGTATTTTATACGTTAAAGCTTGCTTGTTTGTCAATTCATATAAGTCTTTGCATGCTAGGGTGATTACTGAATCTGTTTTGTTGCCTTCTTGCTCATGAATATCATGTGCATCTTGGAGGGCATCCTCAAATAATCTTTCGACTAAAAAAAGAGGATCAGTCGAAGTGGTGTGCCATGAGCAATAAGTATTGTCACTGCTGCTGTGTGAAACAAAATCTAAACTTGGAAAAGTGGGTATTTGTTCGGCATTCAGAGGGTCATTTGTAGCCCGAAACAAACACAAAACAAGTTATAACAGCATTACCATGCAATCACACCACCATGAATTTTAAAAAGCAATTAACAGTGGTGGCTCATACATCTATTTCTTCTTGAATAAGTGGACCAACTAGCACCATGGAGCGATGAGAGCATGTGCTGCTCTATGAAATGACTACTCTACTTGATAGCTGAGACCAAGACAAAAACAAGTTACTTAAACAACAGACTTGGGAAACAAACTACAAGTTCATTTTGAATAACAATGCGAGCAATCAACCAAAGTACCTGATGTAGACTGCTCAAACTGGAATGTGCAGAACATGAATAACACGAATATTAAAACTAAGCCATTATGTTTCTCATATATAAACTAGCCAGGAACTACACACCGAAATCTTCCACTGATTTGATCATAGACAAAAAAGAGTAACTCAGCCAACAAAAACACATTAATTATGCCCCTTGAATATGCTAGCCAGATAATTTCAGACAAACAATGAATCAAGCAATCATACATTGAATTATTCATGAATAGCCAGATAATTTCAACGCTTCGGTGCCCTGAGAACAACAAATTGAACCATCATGTGCCTTGTATTAAAATAGCCAGTTCATGTAACTATGATACACAATAGATAAAAGAGTGAAAATAACTGCACAGAGTTCCTTATGATACATGTGTGGATCTTATCACTAGTGTGGCCTTGTTCTTATTATCAGACAACTCAGATGAAATATACCCGGCCTCTCCATATCTAGGAAATTGAACTAAGCACATGGAACAAAAGAATACCATAGTGGGGCTAAAATGTTTGACGCTAATTTTTGGCAAAAAAATATGAAAACAAGAAAGACAAATGGTAAATTTAAGCAAACAAAAAATGTGGCAAGGACCAAACTTCAGGTGGGAGGCCTTACGGTAGGTGTTACACGAGATCTACGGCTGCTTGTGTGGACGGGCGGAGTTTGTACTCCATTGTTGCTCCTCTGCATAAAGGTAAGGCCAACTGTAAATACAAACATGTTCCAACATGATATACGTTGGCATGAAGTGAAACAAAAGTGATGGGGTCTTACGAGATTATAGGAGCCATTCACTCTATGATATTGTGTGCAAACTAAGGCTGCTCCTTGCATAATAACAACAAACAGTTTGAGCCACAGGTTAAGAGGGATCAAATGGACAGTACATAATGATCAAATAGTATGACGTGTGTAAACGTGTAGATAGGATAGAAGTACAATAGCATGATGGAAATACTATAGTTCGTAAATCGGCAAATGAGGGAGATATTATATAATGATATCTCATGTGGACATGCAGAGCAGAGAATGTATACAAATATGTTAAGTGACTAATGATTCACAAAGAAATAGTATAGTACATAAAAATAGTTCAATGCATGGAGTTTAAGCATAACCACAACGGGTTAATTTAGTACATAACATGTGTATATCAAGTAAAGAACCTGTTAGTAAGGAAATTTAGCACGAATACAGTACATTGCCAACAAACAAATCATGCAGGGAGATCTGGTTTTACCTCGGTCGGGGAAGCGTCTAGGCCTCCTCCGCATCCTCACGGGTCATGTCGAGGTCGCCGAAGGTGCTACGGTCGTAGTGGGTGTCGACGACGGGGAAGAAGATCTTGGGCGAGCAAGGATACGAGCAGAATGCTGGACCACGGCGTCCATGGAGTAGATCCTAGGCGGTCGATGATGTGCTCAGCGTGTCGGACAAGAGGGTTCATTGAGCAGATCAGGTGTGCGAGTACGCCAGCGGAAGTGCGCAGGGATGTTCCGGTCGGTGATGTATTCCTGGACAAGAGAGAGGGGGAGGCGGGGTTAGGTACTGCTAGTACTATACTGGGAAAATTACGAGTGAAGCCCCCCACCCACCGAATTTAATAGGGGTCGAATGGGAATTACGAAGTATCTGAAATTTTGGGGCACGGACTAAGTCCGGATGCGCGGGATCATTTTCAAAAGGTGTTCAAAATTTTCATGATGAAAAATCTTAGCTAGAAGTCGAACCACTCATCAAAACTCCCTCTGGTTTCTGATATATTAATTAACCGCTCGATGGGTACCTCCAAAAGCTTTTTTCATAAAACTTTCAAAGCAACCTACAGTTTATTACTTGTAGTTCAAGTTTTACCTAATTTCATTAAATTCAAGAGCAATCTATCGCACTTAGTTGTAGCTCAAGTTTGACCTAATTTCAATAAACTTTCAAGACACAAAATCTTAGCAAGAAGATGAACCTTTCATCAGAACTCTCTTTTGATTTCTGATTGTATATTAATTGACCCCCTCCCCCGCGCCCCCACCGATGGGTACCTCTAAGAGATTTTCCGCAAAACTTTCAAAGCAACCTACACAGTTTACTTGTAGTAGTTCAAATTTTACCTATTATATTTTTTCCACTTTACCTATTATAATTTTATATAGTGATGATATGCCAGATGTCTATTATCTGAATCTCACGTGCAGGGCAAGTGCAATTTACTAGTACTTGCAGTTTCAAATTTGACCTAATTTCGATAAATCGACATAAAGTCATTCTAATGGGAAGAGTTAGCTGGGAAGTTGAAAACTCATAAAACATGGAAATCATTGGTACAACATGTTGGTCCAATATATATGTCGGTAAACTTGGCTTGTGCCATTCAGATCCAATATTCTTCGGACTTTTCTTTAGGAAAAAGAACAACCTCGCTCGTATTCTTCACTCAGAAAATGTAGAATTGAATGTTCTTTCTTGATAGTTGGAAACTCACACCGATGACACTGTTTACTACAAGAAGATGCACCGATAATCTACCAATGAAAAGACATTTAATTCAAGAGAAATCTACGGCGTTTACTTGTAGCTAGCTCAAGTTTGACCTAATTTCGTTAAATTATCAATATGCAAAGTCTTAGCAAGAAGTTGAACCTATCGTCGAAACTCTTGCTGGTTTCTGGTATATTAATTTTGAACCATCGATGGGTACGTCCAAAAGCTTTTTCGTAAATCTATCAAAGCAAAACCTACAATTTACTTGTAGTTTCAAATTTGACCTAATTCTGAGATATCGACATAAAGTTATTCAAATGTGCGGGGTTAGCTAGGAAGCTTCAAAACCCATAAACATGGGAATCGCAAGTACAACATGAACTTGGCTTGTGGCATCCATATCCAATATTCTTGGGACTTCTCTTTACGGAAAAGAACAACTAACCTCGCTCGTCTTCACTCGGAAAACGTAGAATTGAATGTTCTTTCTTGGTAGTTGGACACTCACACCCACGACACTACTTACTACTAGAAAATGCACCCATCTATCTCTGAAAATATATTTAATTCAGGAGCTATCTATCGCGCTTACTTGTAGCTCAAGTTTGACCTGATTTCGTTAAATTGTCAAGATGCAAAATCTTAGCAAGAAGTTGAATCTATCGTCAAAACTCTCATTGTTTTCAGATATATTAATTGTGACCCCTCGATGGGTACATCCAAATTAAAATATTTTTTGTAAAAATTACAAAGCAAAACCTATAATTTACTTGTAGTTTCAAATATGAACTAATTTTGATAAATTGACTTAAAGTCATTAAAATGGCCAGAGTTAGCTTGGAAGTTTGAAAGATCATAAAACATGGTTATCGTAAGTACAACATGTTGTCGATGGACTATATATGTGTAACTACCTCGGCGAATTACGAAATTAGTTACATGCTTGGATAAGCGAAAGTGGTTAAAATAGTACGGTGGGGCCCATGGCCACTCACGGTAGACCTTTCGGCCGTCCTAACCACTTTTAGAACATCGGGACAAGAACGAGCGGCATAATCGGCAGGCGAAGGGATCAACTACATACACAAGTGAGTATGTATGCAAGCCACATACAACAGTTCTCAGAGCCACTCCATCTAAAAGAAATAGAAATATTGCAACGCCATACGGCAAGATTCAATTATCCTAGATAGAGATAATATTTTAGGATAGCTCCTCATACATCAAACATCAGAGTATCAGTCGGAAGTGGAAAACAAGATCGGAGTACAGATAAGAAGCAAATCGGCATAAGATGCCACATAAATAAACACATCCCGCCCACAGATCTCACGGATCCCGTTCCCGGAATCTCTACACCGAGTGATCGTTGCCAACATCATCTGTCTCCTCCACCCAGTATCCATCTTGCGGGTACAACTGTTCATCTGAATCAAACAATTTATCGTGTGAGACCCTAGGGGTACTCAGCAAGTCTTTATGCCACTAAAGGGGACACGACCTGGGGTGACGCAATTGCAGCAAAAGATAATAACTAACAAGTCTACAGATACTCGCTAACCATCCGCCTAACCAATGATAGACGGATGTCCGTGAATTTAGAACAACAGTTATAACAGTATAATTAACAGATCCATCCTCCTCCTCGCTTACCAACGAGGAAGCGAACGAACAACCCCCATCCGTTGGCAGTTTTATTAACCATTCCATGAGTATTGCACTATTTACTAATCAGGTACTTAGTCAGATTAAAGCGACACTTTATATATACTTGTCTATGATCGAGAAACTGTGCTCGAAGTCGTCCATAACCACGGACACGGCTTTCAGAAATATTTACCCACGCAGGGGTGCACGAATAGCAACACACACTCGATCAACCTCGGAAAAACCAACTCAAAACCCAATGAGGCATTCACGACAAAGCGATCACAGGATTCAGTAATATTTCAGGGGGGCAGCCCATTAAGCTACCCGTAATGAAGCTAGCTGACTCCGAGACGGACTCAAGGTTTGTGTGGACGGCGGTAAACGACTGGGAACCCGAAAATATGACTGGGCTTGTCGATCCAGCGAAAACGTGTCACGATCCAAAATAGTACAGGTGCTTCACGCACAATCTTAAATAAAACAGTAACATGGCATAAGTACAGGATAATAATAAAGCCCCAAACTAATTGTGGCCCCAAGAAATAGAAAGGAATCAAGCTCTGGCTCAGGAGGGTCCATAAGGCCTCCCGGATGTGGATAGTGCGAATAGTCAAGGAACAGGAATCAAGTACTCGGGGTCCTACGGGACACAAGTGAGCATGAAAACCAAATAGCAGATATTGCTCACCGGTTCCTCTTTCATTACTTATCCGATTACTACTCAGGTTAAGTTGTTTAGGTACCTCGTTATCCATCAGACACTCACATACCCTACACATGCTTTTCTACGACTCGCATGGCTCAAACAAATCCGGTAGTAATGGCTCATGGGATGGAGGAACAAGCTTCAGTGGGGTTTAAAAATAAAGGCTATGCAGTACTTGGGATTCAATTTAATGCAATCACGACTCAATGATGCAAGAATAAGATAGAGGCAATATGTACTATATGTATGCAAGCATGTGGTAGTGCTTGCCTGGCAGCTCAGTTGAAGCGAGAGATGGATCTGGGTAGTACTCCTGTGATTCCTGGTAATTCTCCGGCTGGGCGTCTATTCGAAGAAGAACCAAACAAACAAGACCCAACATAAATAAAGTGCACAAGCATATGAATTGAAATGCGTCAAGCAAACAAGCATGCCATGATGAATGATGCACAATTTACATGGCATTAAAGTAGCATGACAAGGGTGAGGTGTGATTACAAGAGTAAAGCATTTTATTATTTATTTAGCCAAGTTTTATTGCCATAAACAGTTCTGATTTTTAATAATGACCTGATGCATGCTTCAATTCAGAACAAGGAATGCATAGATAGAACGGGCTCGTCGCGCTGATCGATTTAGACATATTATTTGTCAAATTTGGAGTTATAGATTTAAAGTTATTAATTTAATTAGAAAAGGGCATTTTATTGTAATTTTAATCATCTCGAAAATTTAAAGTGTTCGAACATTATTTTGAATAGCATATTTGAATTCCTCACATTTTTCTGATTCAAAAACATATATCATTTGTATTATTTGGATTTATAATATTAAAGTTATTTAAAAACAGATTTGAATTTAAATTTAAACATTTCCTGAAAAGATTAAAACAAACAGATAAACAGAAAACCTTTTTATACTCAGTCAGACCCAGTCCCAGTCGCTGACGGGTGGGCCAGCTGCTGACTAGGACACACGCGCACAGAAAGGTTTTTCTCACCGCGGTCTTACCTAGCCTCTGCGAATAATAGGTGGGGCCGGTGGTTAGGGGCCCACGTGCGAGCGGCTGAGCCCGCAGAGTCTGACAGATGGGGTCGTACTGGAGCGCGGGTTAAGGGTTACGAAAACCGGAGTCCTTTTTTGTAAAATGCACACAGGCACAGACAGGTGGGGTCGGGCTGGACCGCGGGTTGAGCCGGCAAAAGACGCAGGGGTGTAAGTGCAAAAAGGGGAACGCGTACTGTGGATCTTCCTCTCGTTCTCTGACGGATCTGACGGACGCGCGCGGTGCGCGGCGCGGCGAGGCAGGGACTCGATCCCGCAACCTGGGCGTGCGCGCAGAGGAACGGAGCCAACGCGGTGGCTGGGTGTTGTTGACAGGAGAGGGCTAGGCGGCCAGTTAACGCGGTGCGTCGCGGGGTCGTGCAGACGCAGACGCGCCCAGAGGGCGTTCGTCCTGTGGTCCGACGAGACTAGGACGCGACGGAGAGAGAGAGGGTGTCAGCGGGGACAGTTGGCTCACCGCAGGGAGTATGGTGGTGTCAGATCGTCTTGGGGAGCAGCAGGGCGACGACGAGGCAGACGGCCGGCCGGAGCTAGGGTTTCGGCGGCGCGTCGGGGTGCAGCGCGGCCTGGGGCTCCTCCTCCTTGTCTGCGGGTACAGGGACGTTGCAGGGGCTGGACTTGCTCTTCCTCGACGCCCAAATCTCCATGCCACCGGCTTGAGCGAGGAGGGGAAGGTGAGGCCGACGGTGAAAGGCACGGCGAAGAGAGGAGGTAGCAGCGGTGGTGGGAGGAGAAGGGCGAAGCCTAGGGTAGATCTGGCGAATCAGAGACGTGGGGAGGTGGCTAAAGAGAGGGAGAGGGAGGAGGATGCCGTGGGGGAGCGGGTTAGGGATGAAGGTGGCTTCGGCCAACCTTTCCTCCTCCTCGTTCACGTGCTCGAGCTGGGCTCGGCTTGCGCAGGGCAGGGGCATGGCAGGTGGGCCAGGCAGAGGTCAAAGCGGGTAAGGTGCGGCTGGGGCCAGCATGGCATAGAGAAATGGAGAGAAAAGAGAGAGGGAGGCTCGGGTGAGCTAGGGCTAGCCTCGGCTAGGGTTTAGGTTTGGAGAGAGAGAGCTAGCGGGGTGGGGCCTGCATGGTAGGGAGGAAGAAAGAAAGGGGAGGGAAGATCCGATCTCGCACAAGGTTTTCGGATCTACAAGGGTTAGTACAGATCTATCTCGTTGCACATGTCTAATAGATTAGATCTTGGCTTTTATCTAGATTAGATCTAGGTTTTGTTCGTTCTTGCGGTAGAATTTTTTTGTTTTCCATGCTACGAACCCATCATCTGGAAGCTGTTGTTCTAAGAGAATTCAGCATAAGGAAGGCATTCTTCCCACTTCATGCCGAAAGAGATAACGCAAGCACAAAGCATATCTTCCAGAATCTGATTGATCCTTTCAACTTGTACTTGCGACTGAGGGTGGTAAGCTGTGCTGAAGTTCAATTTTGTTCCCAAAGCATTTTGGAAACTTCCCCAGAACTTGGAAGTGAAGATGCTTCCACGGTCTGAACTGATCTCAAGAGGAACTCCATACAGAGAGACAATTCTGTTGATATAGAGCTCAGCCAACTGAATTGCAGAAATTGTTTCTTTGACTGGAAAGAAGTGAGCTACTTTAGAAAGCCTGTCGATGAAAACAAAGATTGCATTGTTGCCCTTCTGCGACCTTGGAAAACTAGTGATGAAGTCCATCTCTACTTTTTCCCATTTCCATTCTGGAGGCTTCAATGGCTGTAGAAGACCGGAAGGTTTCTGATGGACAGCTTTAACTCTGCGACAGACATCACACTCCGAGACATACTTGGCACAATATCGTTTCAAACCAGGCCACCAATATTGTGTTTTCAAGTGCATGTACATCTTAGTGCCGCCAGGGTGGATAGAAAGAACAGAATCATGCGCCTCCTTGAGAACTTGCTCTCTTAAACCCGGGTAGTTCGGAACAAACATCCGGTGTTCAAAGAAAAGAGTGCCTTGGTCGTCGACGTGGAAAGACTCATACTTCGGAAGCTGAATGTTCGAGATGATCTTTTTAGTGTAAGGATCACCAAGTTGAATAGAGCGAACTTTTTCTTCCAAGAGCGGTGTTGCCAGAAGGTTCAGAAGATACCCTTGATCCACAATTTCAAGGTTGATCTTGCGGAATTCCTCGCACAAGAGAGGCTGTTGTTCTTCCACCATGAGGTTGTTGACATACGCTTTTCGGCTAAGAGCACCGGCCATGACATTAGCTTTGCCCGGAGTGTAGTTGATGGTTAAATCGAAATCATTTATTGCTTCAATCCACCTCCTCTGACGAAGGTTGAGATCAGGTTGTGTGAATATATACTTCAGACTCTTGTGATTAGAAAAGATCTCACAACGGTTGCCAAGCAAGTAATGCCTCCATACTTTCAAAGCAAAGACAACTGCTGTGAGTTCGAGGTCATGTGTAGGATAGTTGATCTCATGCGTCTTCAACTGTCGAGAGGCATAAGCAAGAACTTGCTTTTCTTGCATAAGGACCACACCCAATCCTTGCAATGAGGCATCACAGAATATTTGTAAAGGCTTTGATGTATCTGGAGGAACTAAGACTGGTGTGGAAGTGAGCTTCTCTTTGAGTGTTTCAAAGCTTGCTTGACATGCAGGAGTCCAAAGGTATTTCTTGCCTTTCTTGAGGAGATCGGTAAGAGGCTTCACAATCTTTGAGAAGTTTTGAACGAAGCGACGGCAGTAACTGGCCAAACCAAGGAAACTCCGGACTTCTTTGACATTTATGGGTGGAAGCCAGTCCATAATTGTCTTAATAGTTTCTGGGTTGACGGCAATGCCCTTGGCAGAGATGATGTGACCAAGGTAGGTGACTTGTGGCAGCCAAAACTCACACTTGGAGAACTTTGCATACAAGCGGTTCTCACGAAGCTTGTTTAGGACACACCGAAGGTGTTCTTCATGTTCTTCCTTTGACTTAGAATAGACTAGAATGTCATCCAGATAGACCACAACGAACTTATCAAGATACTCCATGAAAACCGAGTTCATAAGCCTCGAGAAGGTGGCAGGTGCGTGTGTGAGACCTAAAGACATGACCGTGTACTCATACAGGCTATAGCGAGTGGTGAAAGCTGTTTTGGGAACAACTTCCTTGCGGATCTTGATTTGATGGTATCCACTTCTCAAGTCAAGCTTAGAGAATACCACAGCTCCAGCTAGTTGATCGAAGAGATCATTAATCTGCGGAAGGGGATATTTATTCTTGATGGTTTTAGCATTGAGTGCCCGATAGTCAACACAAAGTCTATCAGTCTTGTCTCGCTTCTTCACGAAGATGGTTGGGCTACCCCAAGAAGAAGTACTGTGCTGAATGAAACCCAACTTCTCTTGTTCATCCAGCTAGCGTTTGAGTTCAGCCAACTCAGCAGGACCCATTTTATAAGGCTGCTTGGAGATAGGAGCGGTACCAGGTTCAAGTTCAATCACAAACTCAACCTCACGATCTGGAGGCATACCTAGCAACTCTTTAGGAAAAACATATGGAAACTCACAGACTACCGGAACACTCTGAATACCTTCCATAGCATCATCATTCAGAGCCGCCAAAGAGAAAAACTGAATTGTAAGAGTCAAACTTGGAGAATAGACTATATGGCCTTCAGGAATTTTCAGAGAAACCGAGCGTTCAGCACAATCAATCACAGCTGCATTTGCTGTTAACCAATCCATGCCCAATATAACATCAATATCAGAGTTACCCAGAATAATTAAGGAAGCCGGAAACGAAGAGCCACCAATCTCAATTTGATTGCCATGGCTGATATGAGCAGCCCTCATGTTTGACCCAGGAGATTGTACCACAAGACGATGCAATAAAGGAACCATAGCCAGATCATGCTCATGCGCAAACTTGTGAGAAACAAAAGAATGCAAAGCACCATAATCAAACAAAACTCATGCAGGGACTAAGTTAACAGGAAGCATACCCATCACAACTCCAGGTGCATGCTCAGCTTGAGCGGCGTTGACACAGTTGGCACGAGCAACCGTAGACCCAGGCTTAGTGTTGATGTTGAGAGCCCGAGGTGGAGGTGCACGAACCATAGGAGAACTTGCCGCAAGTCTTGGAGGTGGTGGTGGAAGTGTTTTGTTGTTCAATGGACAATTCCAGTGTTGATGCCCAGTGTTTCCACAAGTATAGCAAGCACCAGGTGGACGTGGAGCAATGTAGCCAGGGACTCCGCTAGGTGCTCCAGGGTAGTTGTGGTTGTAGCCCCTGGGAGCCGCAGTGAAGGAGTTTGGTGGCCTTGCCGCGTAGCTTGACGGTCTTGGTGGAGCCAGGAGCGACGGTGGGGTGTTAGGAACCCAGACACGACGCTTAGAAGGAGCTGTCATAGATGAAGAGCTTGCTGCATCACGTCTGTGTTTCTTTGACTCCTCAAACACTTGCCTACTTGCTTCTTCCTGCAGAGCTGTGTGTTGGAGTTCCAGAAAAGACGCCGGCCTTGCATGAGTGATTGCATATTTGATGGATGCATTGAGGTCTTGCCGGAACCTCTTTTGCTTCTTCTTGTCATCAGAGATCTCATCGCCACCATACCGAGAAAGGTTCATGAAGTTTCTGATGTGGGTATTGACATTGTCAGTGCCCTGCTTGAGGTTGAGAAACACTTCCTTCATCCTTTCCATGACAATTTCTGACAGATATTGCTCTTTGAAAGCCCTAGTGAATTGTTCCCAAGTCGGCTGAAACCCAGAGAGGTCTGCCTTGAGGTAATTTTCCCACCAGAGAGCTGCATCTCCCTTCAGAAGGTGAGTGGCACATTTGACCCATTCTTGCTCGGGAACATCCGGAGTCATCAACAACCTGGATACTTCACGCAGCCAATCATCCGCATCAAGTGGCTGATCAGACACCTCGAATTGGCGTGGGTTGAACTTCAGAACACTCTTGATGTCTCCTCGCTTGGGAGGTGGAGGTAGCGGAACAAACTCATTCCTCCTCACACTTTCTTCGAAGCGCTGCTGGTTCTGCTGCATAGTGCCCAAGGCATTTGCAATACTTGCCAAAGCAGCCCCCAGTTCAGGTGGTATGTCCTCCTCAGAACGGCGTGGTGGTGTCATCCTGTGATTGATAAAAACACAAGTCAGTACTATGATGGAGAATAATAATAATCCAAAATAGTACCAAAATGGAATTAAGCAAGATTAAAGGATACAATTCACTGAGATGATATTAAAATATCAACAAAGTTCAAGGCACCTAGAAGATATTAAGCATAACGCACACGACTGAACAAGGAGTGTGGTACACAAACTAACAAAGAAAAATTTTCCGCAAATTTCAGCATTAAAATATCACTATATGCGCAAAACCACTTCACGAATCAAGGTTAGTAACTCTACTAATTCAATATACAAGAGAAAATGATAAAAGTAGTGGTATGGTCGCGACTCCATCCCACACTCAAATAATTACTCCGGACATGAACAAGTAAAACACATATCCCAATACCTTCTTCTTAAGATGAACCTAAAGATTGGTAACTACGAAAAAAAACACCCCAACAAGATAACGTCGGATAACAAAGAGTAAGATAGATCGCATCGGTATACAACGAATCAGATAGATCACGTCGGTTTACAAAGGCCTATCGGTATGGAATGTACCAACAGTTGATAACCAAAAGGCAGATAGTGATAACATTTGGATGCAACAGATAGACAAGGAATTCACACACGCACACACACACACACAACCTATGGTACTACGGAACCCAGAACACGTGAATCCTAGTTTGAATTTTTAGAAGAGGATTGAAAACGTTACACTTCCTTACCAGAAAAAGGGTGGGTGGGTGGGTAAGAAGAAAAATGGAAGCAGTCCTACTCTCACGTTTGTTTTTCCCTAGTATACATAGCTACCAAAAATATTTGCTAGACTGACAACGACCATTTTGGCAGAGACCCTGAAGGGCGGGACGGCTCTGATAGCAATTGTAACTACCTCGGTGAATTACGCTCTTAGTTACATGCCTGGATGAGAAAAAGTGGTTAAAATAGTACGGTGGGGCCTAGGGGCACTCACTGTAGACCTTTCGGCCGTCCTAACCACTTTCAGAACACCGGGACAAGAACGAGCGGCGTAATCGGCAGGCGAAGGGATCAACTACATACACAAGTGAGTATGTATGCAAGCCACATACAACAGTTCTCAGAGCCACTCCATCTAAAAGAAATAGAAATATTGCAACGCCATACGGCAAGATTCAAATATCCTAGATAGAGATAATATTTTAGGATAGCTCCTCATACATCAAACATTAGAGTATCAGGCGGAAGCGGAAAACAAGATCCGAGTACGGATAACAAGCAAATCGGCATAAGATGCCACATAAATAAACACATCCCGCCCACAGATCTCACGAATCCCCGTTCCCGGAATCTCTACACCGAGTGATCGTTGCCAACATCATCTGTCTCCTCCACCCAGTATCCATCTTGTGGGTACACCTGCTCATCTGAATCAAACAATTTATCGTGTGAGACCCTAGGGGTACTCAGCAAGTCTTTATGCCACTAAAGGGGACACGACCTGGGGTGACGCAATTGCAGCAAAAGATAATAACTAACAAGTCTACAGATACTCGCTAACCATCCGCCTAACCAATGATAGATGGATGTCCGTGAATTTAGAACAACAGTTATAACAGTATAATTAATAGATCCATCCTCCTCCTCGCTTACCAACGAGGAAGCGGACGAACAACCCCTATCCGTTGGCAGTTTTATTAACCATTCCATGAGTATTGCACTATTTACTAATCAGGTACTTAGTCAGATTAAAGCGGCACTTTAGTTATACTTGTCTATGGTCGAGAAACTGTGCTCCAAGTCATCCATAACCGCGGACACGGCTTTCAGAAAGATTTACCCTACAGGGGTGCACGAATAGCAACACACACTCGATCAACCTCGGAAAAACCAACTCAAAACCCAACGAGGCATTCACCACAAAGCGATCACATGATTCAGTAATATTTCAGGGGGCCACCTCATTAAGCTACCCGCAACGAAGCTAGCTGACTCCGAGACGGACTCAAGGTTTGTGTGGACGGCGGTAAATGACTGGGAACCCAAAAATATGACTGGGCTTGTTGATACAGCGGAAACGTGTCACGATCCAAAACAGTACAAGTGCTCCACGCACAATCTTAAATAAAACAGTAACATGGCATAAGTACAGGATAATAATAAAGCCCCAAACTAATTGTGGCCCTAATAAATAGAAAGAAATCAAGCTCTAGCTCATGGGGGTCCATAAGGCCTCCCGGATGTGGATAGTGCAAATAGTCAAGGAACAGGAATCAAGTACTCGGGGTCCTACGGGACACAAGTGAGCATGAAAACCAAATAGCAGATATTGCTCACCGGTTCCTCTTTCATTACTTATCCCATTACTACTCAGGTTAAGTTGTTTAGGTACCTCGTTATCCATCAGACACTCACATACCCTACACATGCTTTTCTACGACTCGCATGGCTCAAACAACTCCTGTAGTAATGGCTCATGGGATGGAGGAACAAGCTTCAGTGGGGTTTAAAAATAAAGGCTATGCAGTACTTGGGATTCAATTTAATGCAATCACGACTCAATGATGCAAGAATAAGATAGAGGCAATATGTACTATATGTATGCAAGCATGTGGTAGTGCTTGCCTGGTAGCTCAGTTGAAACGAGAGATGGATCTGGTTAGTACTCCTGTGATTCCTGGTAATTCTCTGGTTGGGCGTCTATTCGAAGAAGAACCAAAAAAACAAGGCCCAACATAAATAAAGTGCATAAGCATATGAATTAAAATGCGTCAAGCAAACAAGCATGCCATGATGAATGATGCACAATTTACATGGCATTAAAGTAGCATGGCAAGGGTGAGGTGTGATTACAAGAGTAAAGCATTTTATTAATTATTTAGCCAAGTTTTATTGCCATAAACAGTTCTGATTTTTAATAATGACCTGATGCATGCTTCAATTCAGAACAAGGAATGCATAGATAGAACGGGCTCGTCGCGCTGATCGATTTAGACATATTATTTGTCAAATTTGGAGTTATAGATTTAAAGTTATTAATTTAATTAGAAAAGGGCATTTTATTGTAATTTTAATCATCTCGAAAATTTAAAGTTTTCAAACATTATTTTGAATAGCATATTTGAATTCCTCACATTTTTTTGATTCAAAAACATATATCATTTGTATTATTTGGATTTATAATATTAAAGTTATTCAAAAACAGATTTGAATTTAAATTTAAACATTTCCTGAAAATATTAAAACAAAGAGATAAACAGAAAACCTTTTTATACTCAGTCAGACCTAGCCCCAGTCGCTGACGGGTGGGCCAGCTGCTGACTGGGACACACGCGCACATAAAGGTTTTTCTCACCGCGGTCTTACCTAGCCTCTGCGAATGACAGGTGGGGCCGGTGGTTAGGGGCCCACGTGCCAGCGGCTGAGCCCGCAGAGGCTGACAAGTGGGGTCGTACTGGAGCGTGGGTTAAGGGTTACGAAAACCGGAGTCCTTTTTTGTAAAATGCACACAGGCATAGACAGGTGGGGTCAGGCTGGACCGTGGGTTGAGCCGGCAAAAGACGCAGGGGTGTAAGTGCAAAAAGGGGAACGCGTATTGTGGATCTTCCTCTCGTTCTCTGATGGATCTGACGGACGCGCGCAGTGCGCGACACAGCGAGGCGGGGACTCGATCCCGTGACCTGGGCGTGTGCGTAGAGGAACGGAGCCAGCGCGGTGGCTGGGTGTTGTTGACAGGAGAGGGCTATGCGGCCAGTTAACGCGGTGCGTCGCGGGGTCGTGCAAACGCAGACGCGCACAGAGGGTGTTCGTCCTATGGTTCGGCGAGACTAGGACATGACGAAGAGAGAGAGGGTGTCAGCAGGGACGGTTGGCTCACCGCGGGGAGGACGGTGGTGTCGGATCGGCTTGGGGAGCAGCAGGGCAACGGCAAGGCAGACGGCCAGCCGGAGCTAGGGTTTCGGCGGCGCGTCGGGGTGCAGCGTGGCCTGGGGCTCCTCCTCCTTGTCTGCGGGTACAGGGACGTTGCAGGGGCTGGACTTGCTCTTCCTCGACGCCCAAATCTCCACGCCACCGGCTTGAGCGAGGAGGGGAAGGTGAGGCCGACGGTGAACGGCACGGCGAAGAGAGGAGGTAGCAGCGGTGGTAGGAGGAGAAGGGCGAAGCCTGGGGTAGATCTAGCGAAGCAGAGACGTGGGGAGGTGGCTAAAGCGAGGGAGAGGGAGGAGGATGCCGTGGGGGAGCGGGTTAGGGATAAAGGTGGCTTCGGCCACCTTTTCCTCCTCCTCGTTCACGTGCTCGAGCTGGGCTCGGCTTGGGCAGGGCAGGGGCATGGCAGGTGGGCTAGGCAGAGGTTAAAGCGGGGCAGGTGCGGCTGGGGCTAGCATGGCATAGAGAAAGGGAGAGAAAAGAGAGAGGGAGGCTCGGGTGAGCTAGGGCTAGCCTCGGCTAGGGTTTAGGTTTGGAGAGAGAGAGAGCTAGCGGGGTGGGGCCTGCATGGCAGGGAGGAAGAAAGAAAGGGGAGGGAAGATCCGGTGTAGCTAGGGTTAGCTAGAGAGGTAGGCTCGGGTTAGGGAGGAGGGTTAGAGCTAGGGTGGTTAGGGTTTGAAGAGAGAGGAAAAGAGAAAGAGCTAGGGTTAGGGTTTTGAGCATGAACAAAAATAAAGAGCAAGCAAAAGGTTGGGGTTTGGGTGATGGATAAGGAGAGTGAGGGTGGAAGAGAGAGAAGAATGGTTTAGGGTTGATTCAATTCAACCAAAACCAAATGACATTAAAAGAGAGAAAAGAAAGAGGTGGAAACAAATATGCATGGCCCATGCATGATAATTCATTGCCATGTTTTATTCTTGTGACAACAATAATAATACCACATGGCATTATATACATGCATCCCCAAAATATGGAGTAGAGCCAAACTAAAGAAAATAGAATCGGATCCATTCCACCCACATGAGCTAGAATAAATATCAAAGGAAAAATACAAGCTCATGGGCAATAGGATGGTGGAAATATAAGGTGGTGACCAAAGAAATGTGGGAAGTGGAATAAAAGATATGCCCCCAACTCAATTTGGGCACCAAGCATTTATCAAGAGTCAAATACAATTTATCAATAGCCAAATACAATTATTAATGCATATGAGAGAAGAACCAAATGGAAAAGGTTTTATATGATGCTCAAATGCAAGGTGGCATGATGACATGAGCATGGCATGATTATGATGCAACAATTGGATGTAGGAAGTAGCCATTATATTACTAAACCATGTAGCATTACAATTTTTAGACAATTGGGATGCTACAATATGTCTATTAACTTGGCTTGTGGCATCCACATCCAATATTCTTATTTGGACTTCTCTTTACGGAAAATAACAACTAGCCTCGCTCGTCTTCACTCGGAAAATGTACAATTGAATGTTATTTCCTAATAGTTGGAAACTCACATCGATGGCATTGTTTACTACAACAAGGTGCATTGATCTACCTCTGAAAATACATTCAATTCAAGAGCAATCTATCGCTCTTACTTGTAGCTCATGTTTGAACTAATTTTGTTAAATTGTCAAGATGCAAAATCTTAGCAAGAAGTTGAACATATCATCAAAACTCTCGGTGTTTTATGATATATTAATTATGACCCCTCGATGGGTACCTCCAAAAGATTTTTCTTAAAACTTTCAAAGCAAACTATAATTTACTTGTAGTTTCAAATTTGACCTCATTTTGATAAATCGATATAAAGTCATTTGGTCAAATGGGCAGAGTTAGCTAGGAAGTTTGAAAACTCATAAATAAAACATGCGAATTATTGGTACAACATGTTGGTCTACTATATATGTCGGTAAACTTGGCTTCTGGCATTCAGATCCAATATTTTTCGGACATTTCTTTACGGAAAAGAACAACCTCGCTCGTCATCACTCGGAAAATTGAGAATAATTGAATCTTCTTTCCTGATATAGTTCGAAAATCACACCGTACCAACGACACTGTTTACTACAAGAAAATTCACCCATCTACCTCTCTGAAAAGTCATATATTTCAATAGCAATCTACCGCGCTTACTTGTAGCTCAAGTTTTACCCAATTTCGTTAAATAGTGTCATGCGATGCAAAATCTTAGCAAGAAGTCAAACCTATTGTCAAAACTCTCGGTTGTTTCTCATATATTGATTGTGACACCCCCCGATCGGTACGGTACCTCCAAAAGGTTTTTCGTAAAACTTTCAGAGCAACCTACAATTTAGTTATAGTTCAAGTTTGACCTAATTTTGATAAATCGACATTTAGTCATTCAAGTGGGCGGAGTTAATTATCTAGGAGTTTCAAAAACTCAAAAAACATATGGGAATCGTAAGTAAAACATGTTGTTCCCCTTAATATGTCTAGAAGCGTGGCTTATGGCATTGAGATCCATATTCTTCGAGCTTTCTTTACGAAAAAGAACCTTCTCGTCATCACTCGGAAAACTAAGAATTTTATTTCCTGATAGTTGGAAACTCACACTGACGACATTTTTTACTACAAGAAGATGCACCCATCTACTTCCGAAAATACATTTCATTCAAGAGCAATCTATCGCGCTTACTTGTAGCTCAAGTTTGACCTAATTTCGTTAATCGAGAAGAAGTCACTGAAGTGTGCGAAGTTAGCTAGGAAGCTTGAAAAATCCTAGTACTAAAAACTTGAGTATTACATATAAGAAACTGTGGTCCAGTCTATTTGATAATTGGGGCGGTTGCAGTTTATTTTATCTGTGGTAGGTCTCGTAGGAGTGAGGTGCTTGAAAGTTAACACGGTCGGTGGAAGTACAAGTTACATCAAGGACCTCATAAAAATGAAAAATGCACCCAAGTCCATGCATTTAGCATAAGGACCCTGAAACTGAGCAATGAAGTGTGTGTTTTGAGGTTTGTTCATACTAGCATTCATCATGCTAAAGACTATTAGTAGAATCTTTGTAGATGCTAAGAATGGAAAAGAAGATCCAATGGTTAGCAATGTTTGGATTTGCCGGTCTTGATCCAATGGTCAATGTTCGAAGTTATCCATACACTATATAGTGGTATGGTATTGTAAGAGATAAGACAAGATAAATATAAGATAAGAAGTACTACGAATGGCCAATCTTTTGAGCAACCTTCCCTCCCGATGTTTGGGAAGCAAGTGAAAATTTCAAAAACTGGAAAAGTTTGAATTTTTTTACCGCCAAGGACCAAAGTGGTTTCCTTCCTATGTACTCCTCGTCCCTACTCCACACCAACGCGGCTGCCGAACACGCCAGAGACACAGAGCCGCCGTACCAAGGCACACGTGCGCAACACCATGCTGTGGACGAGGGAGAGATCAGCCGGGCCGGTGCATGAGGGGAAAGGGTATCAGAGAGGGAGGATGGATGGTGAGAGGCAGCAAAGGCGAGAGAAAACACACAATTTGTTTTGCGTGCATAGGTCCTGAAATTTACTAGTACTAGCATAGTGTAGTACAATGGAAGGCTAAAGGAGTACCTTGTGTCAGAAACCCATCATAACTTTCCTCTGACATGGAACCGCCTTCAACTTCTCTTCGCTGCTGCCCTCTTTCCCTGCCAATGTTTCATTCTCTAAGCATGTACAACACGTGGACAGAGGTGACCATATGTCTAAGCAAAGAAATATACTACTCCCGCATTGTGTAAAAAAGCACACCTTAATATTTCCTACTATGTGGCATCCGCTAAGGTTCACCTTATACATAGTGGAAAAAATAAAGTTATGTTTAAGCCTAAGGTGCACCTCAAGATTGTGGGTTGCCCATAGAGAATAGAAATATCATTTCCCCTCTCTCCCTATTTCATGTGATCGTTTTCAAAAGGTGTTCAAAATTTTCATGATGCGAAATCTTAGCTGGAAGTCGAACCACTCGTCTAACTCCCTATGGTTCTGATATATTAATTAACCGCTCGATGGGTACCTCCAAAAGCTTTTTTTCATAAAACAATGAAGCAACCTACAATTTATTACTTGTAGTTCAAGTTTGACCTAATTTCATTCAATTCAAGAGCAATCTATCGCACTTAGTTGTAGCTCAAGTTTGACCTAATTTCATTGAACTGTCAAGACAAAAAAATCTTAGCAAGAAGATGAACCTATTGTCAGAACTCCCTTTTGGTTTCTAATAGTATATTAATTGACCCCCCCCCCCGTGCCCCCTCCGATGGGTACCTCTAAGAGTTTTTCCGTCAAACTTTCAAAGAAACCTACATAGTTTACTTGTAGTAGTTCAAATTTTACCTATTATATTTTTCTGCTTTACCTATTATAATTTTATATAGTGATGATATGCCAGATGTCTATTATCTGAGTCTCACATGCAGGGCATGTATAATTTACTAGTACTTGTAGTTTCAAATTTGACCTAATTTCGATAAATCGACATAAAATATTTCTAATGGGCAGAGTTAGCTAGGAAGTTTAAAAACTCATAGAACATGGGAATCGTTGGTACACCATGTTGGTCCAATATATATGTCGGTAAACTTGGCTTGTGGCATTCAGATCCAATATTCTTCAGACTTTTCTTTAGGAAAAAGAACAACCTCGCTCGTATTCTTCACTCAGAAAATGTAGAATTGAATGTTCTTTCTTGATAGTTAGAAACTCACACCGACGACACTGTTTACTACACGAAGATGCACTGATGATCTACCTATGAAAAGACATTTAATTCAAGAGCAATCTATGACGTTTACTTGTAGCTAGCGCAAGTTTGACCTAATTTTGTTAAATTATCAATATGCAAAGTCTTAGCAAGTAGTTGAACCTATCATCGAAACTCTCGCTTGTTTCTGGTATATTAATTTTGAACCCTCGATGGGTATGTCCAAAAGATTTTTCGTAAATCTATCAAAGCAAACAATTTACTTGTAGTTTCAAATTTGACCTAATTTCGAGATATCAACATAAAGTCATTCAGATGGGCGGGGTTAGCTTGGAAGCTTGAAAACTCATAAAACATGGGAATCGCAAGTACAACATGTTGTCGATGAAGGGTTCCGTAGCAGAATTTTTTTCTTATGTTGGAACCGCCTAATACGCCCAGATCTATCTATGTAGTAATGCGGTAACGGCCGGAGCGTATAGAATACATACCCTTGTAGACCGTACGCGGTTACAGTTCCGAGGGGAACATGGTTGAAGTTGTCAAACCCGTAGCTGACCTCAAGGTCACGAAGGTCCTCACAGGTCACCCCTTGCTCCTTCTTCATCATGTAACAGCTCCGGCTCACGACATCCAAGGTGCCTCAAGTGAGGCCCCTCGTGGTTTCGTACACATACAGTGTATGATGACGACCTCTGGCTCCTTGATCCCTGTCGGGATCTCCGACTTGGAGAAGAACCTTTTATTATTGAAGAAGAATACCGTTCAGGAGCAATAAAAATTTCCTCTCTAAAAGATAATACTACACAAGTAGTGAATGGACAGCGACTCAAACACTATATTGCTGGAGACTCTTACAATGAAGATGTTGATGCTTTTCAAGTTATAACTCTAGAGAAATTCATTGAGGACCAAATTCAGAGACCTGTAGAGTCCGTTTCTAACTAGGTAACAGTTTTGGTAAGAAAATTTCTGCGAAAATACAATCCAACTATATTTTTGCAGTTTTCAATCAATAAGGAAAGCTACGAAGCGAAAAAGAGACGGAAACGGAGCCAGGGTGGCCCACACCACCCCATGACCCGGGCCCACCCCTGGCCGCGCCACCAGGTGGTGAGGCCACTCCGGACTCCGCCTCCGACTCGTTTTCTTCTAGTACCTTCCTTTTGATATGAAACTTCGTAATATATACCCCCCGGATCCCCCGAGGTTCGTATATCGTGTTTTCGTCGTGTTTTTGTTTCGACCTGTTTCTGTCAGAACATACTCTTTGAAGGTTTAGAAGCACAATGGTGTCCGCCAAGGATAAAGGAAAGGAACCCATGGAGGAAGACCTCCAAGACCTCAGGAAGGAGAAGGAGATCAAGAGTGAAGGTGAAGAGGAGGCAAACCACACCAGCACTACCGTTGCAAGCATTGGAGTGGTGGTGAACCCTGCTAGGATCAGAAGGACGGCACGGATGTCAACTGGAGGGAAGCTTCCGCGTCACTGCTTGGCACCAAGGACTCCTTCTCCAAACACCAAGAGTACCTTCTATACCTTTACCCATAACCATGCAGGAAAAGAAGACTTCAAGGAGGAAGAGTGGGGGAAAGAATAGCAAGAGCTTGAATTCTCCACCCGACATGATCATGAGCCGCATTGAGCAAAACTCGGAGCTTATTCGTAATCTCACCTTCAAAGTTGAGGACTTTGGGAAACTTATCAGAGATCTCATTGATAGGATACCACCACCACCGAAGGAGTAATTCATTATCAGGTTTGGCATCCCCTTGGTTTGTTCCAAGCTTGGGGGAGTGCCGCGGTATCTTATCACTATCTTCTATCTTTTTACCTTATTAGTAGAGTCATGTCATGAATAGAGGAGTTATTTTGTAGTATGGTTTTCATTATGGAAGTATCCCCTCTCTCGTTAGATTTGTATCCCTTGGTGTGAGTTTCCGTTATGGAATATTAATGAGAAGTTCTTTCATTTGGTCTTTTGCATAGCTTATATTAGTTTTCAATTTGTGGTTATAGGATTGATCTTGTTGTTAGTATTGGTAGCACTTTGGGATCATTGAGTTAATTTAGTTGGTTTTGGCAAACATGGATCGGTCAGTAGCATCATCTTTTTGAGAGTTGAAAAGAAAAAGATAGAAGTACTCTAGAGAAAAAATAATTTCATCATCTTTCTTTCTTTCTTGAGTTGCTCATAAGTCTAGTATTCTCTAGTTAAGATCTTTTGTGCTTCCAAGGAGGATTGCATGTTTTTTTATCATTTGTATGTTTAGTTGTTTCCTTCAACTCTTGTACTTGCTACCCAGCCTTGCTAGCCAAAAACCTGTACTGAGAGGGTATTCTTCTCGTGCATCCACCTCCTTTAAACCAAAACCTTTGCCATTTGTGTCCACCATACCTACCTAGTAGCATTATTGCTATTCCAAGTAAATTCTTGTTTTGTCTACCTCCCAAATTAAACTTTTTATGTGAAAAATTAGTGATTAAAGCTCTCACGAACTTGATGGCACACTTTATTTTCCACACTTAATAAACCTGAACCATTGTGAACTCTCCATGAAAGTTATATGCTTGCAAATTATAGGCTGGGGATTAGCAGAACCGTGCTGTCACGGGGAACGCTTTCAACACTTGTAAATATATACCCAGTTGATACCTTGCTCTTTTTTTTGCGGATGTCGTCGGTGTGAAATGAAAGGGGAGCTTGTAAGTCCATGGAGTTATGTATCTGTGTTAGAGAAAACGCCTCGGCCGCTGGTCTAATCCATGCTGACATGGTGGAAACCTGCAGCGTAACCATAATGATATCTATGAACTATTCTTCTTATAAAAAAAGAGAGAGATAGCTATTGAGAAAAAAAAGAGATACTATGAAAAGAGGAAAGAGAGAAAAAGGCACCATTTTCCCATGGTAAATAAGAAGATTGCTGAGATATTCATTGTCTGCTTGCCTTGTCATTTTGATATGGGGATTCTTCCGTGTCATCGGGAAAGGGGTACCCCGTTGGCGGTTCTCAATGATACACACATGCTTACGATGACAAGAACTTACCAGTAACTAAAGTTGAGTAGCATGAGGAGCGACCCTCGTACTCAAGGGACTTGGGATTTTCAGTTTATAGTCTGTCAAGCATATAACTCAGATTGGACCTCACTTTCACCTTAATCACCTAAAGAAGCCTATGATAGGGGCAATGAGAGCTGAAAGCTATTAAGTATCATAATTTTTGGGAGCTCTTTATGAGACTTGTAATCCCTGCTTCCCTCCTTGAAGGGCCTTTCTTTTACTTTGTAGTTGAGTCAGTAAACCTATTCCCCTCTATCTCAGCAAGTATTTTGAGTTGATGTGTTTCATTCATTCATACAATGATTTATGCATTCATGTTTCTTATGTTCCTTGTTTTGCACATTTCTCTTATCTCGATGTTTACTACTTTGAAAGCTTTCATTGAAAAACCAGCTATTTGTGAACTCTAGCAAATTATCAACTATTCTTCGACCAAGATCTAAGTTTGCCATTACCAATTCTGATTCACTTTATGTATCTTTATTGTGTTTCCTTTACTCATGGCAAGTTGAGTTATATAATAGTGAGTTGTCCTCTATTATGATCTATGTATTTGATGAATGTGATGCTTCTTGTCCGTATTCTTTTATCGACTCTTCACTCCATAAACCTGAGGTCATGTTTATTGAGCTCAGTTTCGCTTGGGGACAAGCGAAGTCTAAGCTTGGGGGAGTTGATACGTCCATTTTGCAGCACTATTCTATGTCTTAATTCACTATTATTCATTGATATATTTCGTATTGAGAGGTAATACATATGTTATTTCATCTATTTTTGCATGGTTGATGACTTTTGGAACATGGACCGCTACAGTCAGGATTCTGATGGAAAAGGTGCTGTTTGGAGGCAAAATTCGCAAAGATCAGAAAATCCGGAAAAATATACGGAAAATTTTATTTTTCCAGAAGACTCAGGATGCCAGAAGATGGAGTGGAGCTGGGCCACAGGGGCCCACACCACCCCATGGCACCGGCAGGCCTAGGCCGCGCCTAGGAGTGGTGTGGCTGGCCTGGCCCACTCCAGCCTCTCTCCTCTGGCGAATATCATCCCCACGAAACCCTAAGACTCAGGGAGCAACCACAGAAAGATTCTGCCGCCTCTGCGGGGCGGAAAACACCGAGAGAGAAAGATCTCTCCGGCAGACAACACCACCATCAGCACCCTCATCTCTGCCAGGGCAATTCCTTCTCGGAGAGGGGAGATCGTCGCCATCAACACCACCATCAAGCTGGACTTCATCGGGATCATCATAATTATCATCACCATCAGCACCCTCATCACCATCTCCATATTGCTGTAACAATTGGTTGAATCTTGCTATAGTTCATAGGGGAAACTTTCTCGGTGTGGATTACTCTTTGTAGTTGATGCTATTGAGTGAACCATTTATGTTCAGATTGTTATACATCATTATTCCATCTCTGATCATGATCCATATGATGTCTTGTGAGTAGTTCGTTTTGTTCTTGAGGACATGGGAGAAGTCTTGTTGTTAGTAGTGGAGTTGCGTTGAGAAAGATTCAATGGATTGTTATTTAAGTTGTGGTGTACTTCTTCTAGTGGTGTCATGTGAACTTCGACTACATGACACTTCACCTATATGGGCCTAGGGGAATGCATTGTGTATTTGGCTACTAATCGTAGGGGTTGCCAGAGTGACAGAAACCTGAACCCCCGTTAGGAAACCATTGCACAAGGGACGTAAGGGTCTTAGAGTTTAAAGCTGTGGTTAGGTTTCTACCTTAATTACTTTCTTGGACTTACGGATGTTTGCAAGGGGTATAATCACAAGTATGTATTAGTCTTGGATGGGGCGGTACATTAGCACAGGTTCACCCACACAACACTTAGCAAGCTAGAGAAGATTAATCGACTATATGAAACGAAAGCACTTGACAGTCTTCCCATGTGTCCTCGAGAACGTTTGGTCATCGATAGAAATACAACCGACTTGTCCTTTGCTGCATAAAGGATTGGGCCACTTGCTGCATTCATTCTTACTATCTTTCATTTACTCGTACTTTGTTTACTTGCTTTATCGAAAACCCCTAAAAATCTGTTTGCTAAGTATTTGTAGAGAATTCCTGATCCATACCACTAGCCAGCACCTTCTGCTCCTCGTTGGGTTCGACACTCTTACTTATCGAAAATACTGTGATACACCCCCTATACTTGTGGGTCATCAAGACTATTTTCTGGCATTGTTGCTGGGGAGTGAAGCGCTATTGGAGAGTGGAATTGGTAAAGGAAACTTCTACTGTGAGTATTGTTTACTTCTGCTAGTTACTTTATTTTCGTTATGGATAATTTGCTGAGTTTCTTATTTGGTAATGCTACTACCACTGCTAAGGTAGTAGATAAGCCACCACCTGCCGAGAAAGATGTTTTCAAAATACCTACAAGAATTATTGATCGTGTTATGGATAACTGCTATGATGGGGATGGAACTGTCCATCCCGTTGATCATTTACTCTTTATACACGAATTATGCGGGTTGTTCAAGTGTGCAGGTATTACTACAGATCAAGTTAAGAAGAAGTTATTCTCATTATCACTGAAAGGAAGAGCTGAGGAATGGTATAAGCTGCTGAAGAATGGTCGAGCTCTAGAATGGGAGGAAATAGTGCCTCTCTTTTATTCAAAGTTTTATCCTCCTAGTGAGATTTATAAAGATCGGAATCAAATATACAACTTTTGGCCTCTTGATGGAGAGAGTACAGCCCAAGCTTGGGGGAGATTGAAGTTACTAATGCTCAAATGTCCCATTCATGAGCTCCCCAACAATATTATTATCAACAACTTTTATGCAAGGCTCCCTCTACATGACAAGGATTTATTGGACGTTTCTTGTGCTGGATTATTCACTCGCATGGAAGAAGAAGCTAAATGGGACCTTCTAGATCATATTCAAGACAATGCTGAAGCTTGGGAGAATGACAAAGGTAGAAAGTCAGGTATAAATTATGATTATGATTGCATTGAATCTTTTATGGGAAGTGATGACTTTCAAAATATTAGTAATATTTGTGGTCTTGATTTGCAAGTTATTACGAATTGTTTTAGAGCTTTTGCCTCCTATATCGAAATTCCAAAAAGGGGATGGAACAAATACCATGCACCTTACAAAGATATTGTTGACTATGCTCCTATTAGAAGTGCTGATTATTGCATTGTTGATCCCATCTTACCTGAACCTTATATCGAGAAGATTCCCTTCCCTGAAAAGGTAAAGGACCATCCAATGATAACTAATGTAATCACCAAAAGTGAAAGAAGAACTGTAAAACCTGACGAACAAATAAACATTGAACCTGTGGTAGCAATTGTGAAAGACCTTGTCACTAAAAGCGTAGAAGATGGGCACATAGTTTTTTGTGAGGACGCTTCTAATATTGTTTCACATCCCAATAGAACCAAAAAGGCTAGTGTTCTTGTGCTTTCTGTTAGAATTGGTGACCATTGCTATTATGGTTTATGTGATATTGGTGCAAGTTCTAGTGTTATTCCTTATGAGCTTTATAGAGAAATTATGCATGAAATCAGCCCTTGCGAGTTGGAAGAGATTGATGTGGTTATTCACCTTTCTAATAGAGAGACCATCTCTCCAATTAGTATTGTACGAGATGTGGAAGTTCTTTGTGGTAAGATTAAGTACCCTGCTGATTTTCTAGTACTTGGTTCGGTTGCTAGTAAAACCTACCCTATCATTTTTGGTAGACCTTTCTTGAGAACTTGTGGAGCTATTATTGATTGCAAGAGGGAGAAAATCTTGACTAAGTTTGATGGGGAATCTTACGAGTTTAATTTTTCGAAATTTGCTAAAGAACCTTGCGAAAAGGAAACCCATAGTGAAGATTTTAGGGTTGAACAACTTGCTTCTATTTCTCTTGCTCCTAACAATGCTTTGCAGCAATTTATGGAAGATCATGAAAGTGAAATCTTCATGGAAGAAAGGAATGAGATTGACAGGATTCTCCGTGATCAACCTATGATGCTTAAGCATGACTTGCCTGTAGAAGACTTGGGTACCACGATGCCACCTAAAAAGGATCCGGTTTCGATCTAAAACCTCTCCCTGATGATCTTAAATATGCTTTTATTGATGATAAACAGATATATCCTGTTATTATTAGCGCTAAATTTTCAGGGGAGGAAGAAGAAAGATTATTGGAGGTTTTGAGGAAGCACCGAGGAGCTATGGGCTATACTCTGGATGATTTAAAAGGGATTTAACCCACTATATGTTAGCATTCTATCAACATAGAACCAGATGCGAAGCCAGTAGTGGAGCACCAACGACGTTTAAATCCTAAGATGAAGGAAGTGGTAAGGAATGAGGTATTGAAACTCCTTGATGCTGGTATTATTTACCCTGTTGCTGATACTGAATGGGTTAGTCCTGTTCATTGTTTTCCTAAAAAGGGAGGTATTACCGTTGTCCCTAATGATAATGAGGAGCTTATTCCTCAAAGAATAGTGGTAGACTATAGGATATGCATCGATTTTAGGAAAGTCAATAAAGTTACTAAGAAAGATCACTACCCGCTTCCTTTTATTGATCAAATGTTTGGAAGGTTGTCTAAAAAGACCCATTTTTGTTTTCTTGATGGTTATTCTGGTTTCTCTCAAATTGCTGTTAAACAACAAGATCAAGAAAAAACTACTTTTACTTGCCCTTATGGAACTTATGCTTATAGACGTATGCCTTTTGGTTTATGTAATGCTCCTGCTACATTCCAAAGGTGCATGTCTGCTATCTTTCATGGTTTTTGTGAAGAGATTGTAGAAGTGTTCATGGATGACTTTTCTATTTATGGAACTTCTTTCGATAATTGTCTGCACAACCTTGATAAAGTTTTGTAGAGATGTGAAGAAACTAATCTTGTTCTCAATTGGGGGAAATGCCACTTCATGGTTAATGAAGGGATTGTTCTTGGGCATAAAGTTTCTGAGAGAGGCATAGAAGTTGATAGAGCTAAGGTTGAAGTAATTGAGAAGATGCCATGTCCAAGAGACATCAAAGGTATTCGTAGTATCCTTGGTCATGCCGGTTTCTATAGGAGGTTTATTAAAGACTTCTCTAGGATATCAAAACCTCTCACTAATCTTCTTCAAAAAGATGTACCTTTTGTTTTTGATGATGATTGTAGGGAGGCTTTTGAAACTCTTAAGAAGCCATTAACTACGGCCCCTATTATTCAACCACCTGATTGGAGTTTACCCTTTGAAATAATGTGTGATGCTAGTGATTTTGCTGTAGGGGCTGTCCTTGGGCAACATATTGATAAAAAGTTAAACGTTATTCATTATGCTAGTAAGACTCTATATGCTGCTCAAAGGAATTATGCCACTACTGAAAAGGAATTCATAGCTGTTGTTTTTGCCTGTGATAAGTTTAGGACCTATATTGTGGACTCAAAAGTAACCATTCATACTGATCATGCTGCTATTAAATATCTTATGACGAAGAAGGATGCTAAGCCTAGACTTATTAGATGGGTACTGCTCTTACAAGAGTTTGATCTACACATAGTAGACAGGAAGGGTGCTGAAAACCCTTTAGCTGATAATTTATCTCGTTTGGAAAACATCTCTTTTGATCCTATGCCTGTTAATGATAGTTTCCCAAATGAACAGTTAGCCGCAGTAGGGGTGAGCTTGCGAGGAAGCCCTTGGTATGCTGATTATGCTAACTTTATTGTCTCCAAGTATTTGCCTCCAACTTTTACAGCTCAGCAAAGAAGAAAGTTCTTTTATGTTTTGAGGCATTATTTTTGGGATGACCGACACTTATACAAAGAAGAGGTTGATGGTATTATGCGAAGATGTGTTCCGGAGTATGAACAAAAAGAAATATTGCGTAAATGTCATGGGAGCGCCTATGGAGGACATCATGCAGGAGATAGAACTGCACAAAAGGTACTACAATCAGGTTTCTACTGGCCTACCCTTTTTAAAGATGCAAGAAAATTTGTTTTATCTTGTAATGAATGTCAGCGTGTTGGTAATATTTCTAGACGCAATGAAATGCCTATGAACTATTCTCTAGTTATTGAACCTTTTGATTGTTGGGGATTTGACTTTATGGGTCCTTTCCCTCCTTCAAAAGGCTATACTCATATTCTTGTTGCCGTATATTATGTTACTAAGTGGGTAGAAGCCATTCCTACGAAGAGTGCTGACGTGGAAACCTCTCTAAAAATGCTTAAGAACGTTATCTTTCCTAGGTTTGGAGTGCCTAGGTATCTCATGGCTGATGGGGGTTCTCATTTCATTCATGGCGGTTTTAGAAAGACCCTCGCTAAGTATGATGTTAATCATAGGATTGCTTCAGCTTATCACCCCCAAACAAGCGGACAAGTAGATTTATCAAATAGAGAAATTAGATCTATCTTGCAAAAGAATGTTAATAGGTCTAGAAAAAACTGGGCTAAGAAGTTGAATGATGCTTTATGGGCTTATAGAACGGCTTACAAAAATCCTATGGGAATGTCTCCTTATAAAATGGTTTATG
Source organism: Avena eriantha (assembly GCA_910589775.1). NCBI lineage: Eukaryota > Viridiplantae > Streptophyta > Magnoliopsida > Poales > Poaceae > Avena > Avena eriantha. The sequence continues at coordinate 129,154,553 of OU342746.1, forward strand.
GGAAAGCTTGCCACCTACCCTTAGAATTAGAACACAAAGCTTACTGGGCAGTGAAAGAACTAAATAGAGATTGTAAGCTCGCTGGTGAGAAAAGATTATTTGACTTAAGTTATTTAGATGAATGGAGGAGTGAAGCCTATGAGAATGCTAGGCTCTTTAAGGAAAAAGTTAGAAGATGGCACGACAAGCGAACACTTAAGAGAGAGTTTCATGTTGGTGAGAAAGTTCTATTGTATAGGTCTCGTCTCAGATTTTTTGCAAGTAAGCTAGTATCAAAATGGGAAGGACCTTTTATTATTGAAGAAGAATACCGTTCAGGAGCAATAAAAATTTCCTCTCTAAAAGATAATACTACACAAGTAGTGAATGGACAGCGACTCAAACACTATATTGCTGGAGACTCTTACAATGAAGATGTTGATGCTTTTCAAGTTATAACTCTAGAGAAATTCATTGAGGACCAAATTCAGAGACCTGTAGAGTCCGTTTCTAACTAGGTAACAGTTTTGGTAAGAAAATTTCTGCGAAAATACAATCCAACTATATTTTTGCAGTTTTCAATCAATAAGGAAAGCTACGAAGCGAAAAAGAGACGGAAACGGAGCCAGGGTGGCCCACACCACCCCATGACCCGGGCCCACCCCTGGCCGCGCCACCAGGTGGTGAGGCCACTCCGGACTCCGCCTCCGACTCGTTTTCTTCTAGTACCTTCCTTTTGATATGAAACTTCGTAATATATACCCCCCGGATCCCCCGAGGTTCGTATATCGTGTTTTCGTCGTGTTTTTGTTTCGACCTGTTTCTGTCAGAACATACTCTTTGAAGGTTTAGAAGCACAATGGTGTCCGCCAAGGATAAAGGAAAGGAACCCATGGAGGAAGACCTCCAAGACCTCAGGAAGGAGAAGGAGATCAAGAGTGAAGGTGAAGAGGAGGCAAACCACACCAGCACTACCGTTGCAAGCATTGGAGTGGTGGTGAACCCTGCTAGGATCAGAAGGACGGCACGGATGTCAACTGGAGGGAAGCTTCCGCGTCACTGCTTGGCACCAAGGACTCCTTCTCCAAACACCAAGAGTACCTTCTATACCTTTACCCATAACCATGCAGGAAAAGAAGACTTCAAGGAGGAAGAGTGGGGGAAAGAATAGCAAGAGCTTGAATTCTCCACCCGACATGATCATGAGCCGCATTGAGCAAAACTCGGAGCTTATTCGTAATCTCACCTTCAAAGTTGAGGACTTTGGGAAACTTATCAGAGATCTCATTGATAGGATACCACCACCACCGAAGGAGTAATTCATTATCAGGTTTGGCATCCCCTTGGTTTGTTCCAAGCTTGGGGGAGTGCCGCGGTATCTTATCACTATCTTCTATCTTTTTACCTTATTAGTAGAGTCATGTCATGAATAGAGGAGTTATTTTGTAGTATGGTTTTCATTATGGAAGTATCCCCTCTCTCGTTAGATTTGTATCCCTTGGTGTGAGTTTCCGTTATGGAATATTAATGAGAAGTTCTTTCATTTGGTCTTTTGCATAGCTTATATTAGTTTTCAATTTGTGGTTATAGGATTGATCTTGTTGTTAGTATTGGTAGCACTTTGGGATCATTGAGTTAATTTAGTTGGTTTTGGCAAACATGGATCGGTCAGTAGCATCATCTTTTTGAGAGTTGAAAAGAAAAAGATAGAAGTACTCTAGAGAAAAAATAATTTCATCATCTTTCTTTCTTTCTTGAGTTGCTCATAAGTCTAGTATTCTCTAGTTAAGATCTTTTGTGCTTCCAAGGAGGATTGCATGTTTTTTTATCATTTGTATGTTTAGTTGTTTCCTTCAACTCTTGTACTTGCTACCCAGCCTTGCTAGCCAAAAACCTGTACTGAGAGGGTATTCTTCTCGTGCATCCACCTCCTTTAAACCAAAACCTTTGCCATTTGTGTCCACCATACCTACCTAGTAGCATTATTGCTATTCCAAGTAAATTCTTGTTTTGTCTACCTCCCAAATTAAACTTTTTATGTGAAAAATTAGTGATTAAAGCTCTCACGAACTTGATGGCACACTTTATTTTCCACACTTAATAAACCTGAACCATTGTGAACTCTCCATGAAAGTTATATGCTTGCAAATTATAGGCTGGGGATTAGCAGAACCGTGCTGTCACGGGGAACGCTTTCAACACTTGTAAATATATACCCAGTTGATACCTTGCTCTTTTTTTTGCGGATGTCGTCGGTGTGAAATGAAAGGGGAGCTTGTAAGTCCATGGAGTTATGTATCTGTGTTAGAGAAAACGCCTCGGCCGCTGGTCTAATCCATGCTGACATGGTGGAAACCTGCAGCGTAACCATAATGATATCTATGAACTATTCTTCTTATAAAAAAAGAGAGAGATAGCTATTGAGAAAAAAAAGAGATACTATGAAAAGAGGAAAGAGAGAAAAAGGCACCATTTTCCCATGGTAAATAAGAAGATTGCTGAGATATTCATTGTCTGCTTGCCTTGTCATTTTGATATGGGGATTCTTCCGTGTCATCGGGAAAGGGGTACCCCGTTGGCGGTTCTCAATGATACACACATGCTTACGATGACAAGAACTTACCAGTAACTAAAGTTGAGTAGCATGAGGAGCGACCCTCGTACTCAAGGGACTTGGGATTTTCAGTTTATAGTCTGTCAAGCATATAACTCAGATTGGACCTCACTTTCACCTTAATCACCTAAAGAAGCCTATGATAGGGGCAATGAGAGCTGAAAGCTATTAAGTATCATAATTTTTGGGAGCTCTTTATGAGACTTGTAATCCCTGCTTCCCTCCTTGAAGGGCCTTTCTTTTACTTTGTAGTTGAGTCAGTAAACCTATTCCCCTCTATCTCAGCAAGTATTTTGAGTTGATGTGTTTCATTCATTCATACAATGATTTATGCATTCATGTTTCTTATGTTCCTTGTTTTGCACATTTCTCTTATCTCGATGTTTACTACTTTGAAAGCTTTCATTGAAAAACCAGCTATTTGTGAACTCTAGCAAATTATCAACTATTCTTCGACCAAGATCTAAGTTTGCCATTACCAATTCTGATTCACTTTATGTATCTTTATTGTGTTTCCTTTACTCATGGCAAGTTGAGTTATATAATAGTGAGTTGTCCTCTATTATGATCTATGTATTTGATGAATGTGATGCTTCTTGTCCGTATTCTTTTATCGACTCTTCACTCCATAAACCTGAGGTCATGTTTATTGAGCTCAGTTTCGCTTGGGGACAAGCGAAGTCTAAGCTTGGGGGAGTTGATACGTCCATTTTGCAGCACTATTCTATGTCTTAATTCACTATTATTCATTGATATATTTCGTATTGAGAGGTAATACATATGTTATTTCATCTATTTTTGCATGGTTGATGACTTTTGGAACATGGACCGCTACAGTCAGGATTCTGATGGAAAAGGTGCTGTTTGGAGGCAAAATTCGCAAAGATCAGAAAATCCGGAAAAATATACGGAAAATTTTATTTTTCCAGAAGACTCAGGATGCCAGAAGATGGAGTGGAGCTGGGCCACAGGGGCCCACACCACCCCATGGCACCGGCAGGCCTAGGCCGCGCCTAGGAGTGGTGTGGCTGGCCTGGCCCACTCCAGCCTCTCTCCTCTGGCGAATATCATCCCCACGAAACCCTAAGACTCAGGGAGCAACCACAGAAAGATTCTGCCGCCTCTGCGGGGCGGAAAACACCGAGAGAGAAAGATCTCTCCGGCAGACAACACCACCATCAGCACCCTCATCTCTGCCAGGGCAATTCCTTCTCGGAGAGGGGAGATCGTCGCCATCAACACCACCATCAAGCTGGACTTCATCGGGATCATCATAATTATCATCACCATCAGCACCCTCATCACCATCTCCATATTGCTGTAACAATTGGTTGAATCTTGCTATAGTTCATAGGGGAAACTTTCTCGGTGTGGATTACTCTTTGTAGTTGATGCTATTGAGTGAACCATTTATGTTCAGATTGTTATACATCATTATTCCATCTCTGATCATGATCCATATGATGTCTTGTGAGTAGTTCGTTTTGTTCTTGAGGACATGGGAGAAGTCTTGTTGTTAGTAGTGGAGTTGCGTTGAGAAAGATTCAATGGATTGTTATTTAAGTTGTGGTGTACTTCTTCTAGTGGTGTCATGTGAACTTCGACTACATGACACTTCACCTATATGGGCCTAGGGGAATGCATTGTGTATTTGGCTACTAATCGTAGGGGTTGCCAGAGTGACAGAAACCTGAACCCCCGTTAGGAAACCATTGCACAAGGGACATAAGGGTCTTAGAGTTTAAAGCTGTGGTTAGGTTTCTACCTTAATTACTTTCTTCTACTTACGGATGTTTGCAAGGGGTATAATCACAAGTATGTATTAGTATTGGATGGGGCGGTACATTAGCACAGGTTCACCCACACAACACTTAGCAAGCTAGAGAAGATTAATCGACTATATGAAGCGAAAGCACTTGACAGTCTTCCCATGTGTCCTCGAGAACGTTTGGTCATCTATAGAAATACAACCGGCTTGTCCTTTGCTGCATAATGGATTGGGCCACTTGCTGCATTCATTCTTACTGTCTTTCATTTACTCGTACTTTGTTTACTTGCTTTATCGAAAACCCCTAAAAATCCGTTTGCTAAGTATTTGCAGAGAATTCCTGATCCATACCACTAGCCAGCACCTTCTGCTCCTTGTTGGGTTCGACACTCTTACTTATCGAAAATACTGCGATACACCCCCTATACTTGTGGGTCATCAATTACCTCACAGTCTAAGGATCAGGTTACGAGGTTTGCTTAGTTTATCATTAATGGTGAACTTTGTAACTAGATCTCATTAAGATACAACTAGTTGGGTTGTTTGTCTATCACATCATTTAACTAATGATGTGACCTCATTGTCAATTGGCATAAAAGCCCATGATCTCAAAATCCTAAATCATCCTCATGACCAATGAACTAGTTCGCTAGAGGCAACTAGAGACTTGGTTTGTTTACATACCACACGTGTATTAACATTTCGTATTAATAAAGTTATGGCACAATATGAAACTAGTACAAACTAATTGAGATATGACAATAAAAACCTATTTATTATTTGCCTCTAGGGCATATCTCCTTCAGTCTGCCACTTGCAATAGAGTACAAATAATATGGCTCGCATTTTACTCATCATAAACCATATCACATATGCGTTTATTGATCATGCATTCTTATGGAAAACGTCCTATTCATGTTCTATTTTACCAGATCATTATGTCTTTGCAAATTGTTAATGTCTTCCTAACTTTGACATTCATACCATTATCTCATAATGGGTTGATGAAGGGAATATGCCCAAGAGACAATAATAAAGTGGTTATTATCTTATTCCATGTTTATGATAAATGTTTATTTTGCATGCTATAATTGTATTGATTGGAAACGTCAAACATGTGTGTTTAATAAACAAAATACAAAGTTCCTAGTAATGCCTCTCATATAAACTAGCTCGTTGATTAACAAGATGATCAAGGTTTCCTGATCATGGACATTGGATGTTGTTAATAACGAGGTCACAACATTGGTGGAATGATGTGATGAACATTCATCCGAAGTATAGCATTACAATCAAAGTCATTATGTTTATATTGCTATAATATCATATAGAGTAATCTTAGTCCTTAGACTATGAGATCATGTTAATTGCTAACAACGGAAGAGTATCTTGATAACATCAAACGTCACACAGTAACAGGGTGACTATAAAGGTGGGTTCAGTGCTACGAAGGTGTTATGTTGAGGCTCATGGATCAAGAGTGGGATTTTTCCATCCTGAAGACAGATAAATATACTCTAGGCCCTCTCAGTGATATCACATTGAAATAGCTTACAAGCAAGTGATGTGATCACTAGAATGTTATATCACAGGAATGAGAAAAGAGTGCATGCCGGTAACAAGATCAAACTAGGTATTTGGATACCGATGATTGAATCTCGGACATGTAATATATCATGAGACAAAGGGATTTAGTTACGACGTGAAAGGTTCACACGATCACAAGAGTCATCGTTGAATATGTGGGAGTCAGCACGGATCTACAGGTCCCGCTGCTGATTATTGATCGGAGAGGCGTCTTGATCATGTCTGAATTATTCTTGAATCGTAGGGTGACGCACTTAAGGGATACCGACACCATTTGGAGAAAATATGTTTCAGATAAAGATTTAAGAAAGCGCTGGAATCATTTCGATGGAAACCGGAATTGTTTCGGGTGAAATTGCAGAAAGTGGTTCTGCATATGATATTGAAATGTTGCAGGGGTTTTTATGTGAATGTTTGTTAATTAATGTAATTGACAAAATTATGAATAAAACAAATAAAATAGTTTTATTTATGAGAGCTTGCATTAAATTTGGTGGAAATTTAATGCATGTGTGAGTGGAATTTTGAGTGGAGGCTTTTTATGGGAGTGGGAGCTCCACCCACATGAATGTGGAAGAGGTGGGGGCACCACCATGGCTGCCACGCCATGGCCCTTGGGTGACCCCCTCTCCCCTATAAAAGGCCCCCTCTCCTCCTGAGAAAACACACCTCCTCGTGAAGGATCTCTCTCCCCCTCTAGTTATTCTCCATGGTCTCGAATTAGCGAGATGCATGTTCCCGGTGGCTTTATCTAGAAAGGAGTTGCTGCTTCCGCTGCTTTGCTGGAGCGAGGGACAGAGGTTGTCGGGGTACCGGACGTGTGTGCGATCACGGATGCACCACTGCTTTGCGGTGCTGGACTTGCTGGAGCTGGATCTGATGGACGTGCTGGAGCCGGACCTGCTGGACTTCATCACGATCTTGAGATCGGCAAGTGTACGACTACATCATCCACGAGTTCCATCTCATTAACAAAGCTTTGTTGTCTTTGAGGGTAAGTTCTCTATGGATGTATATCCACCCATTGCTTATATCTAGTAGATAGATCTTGGCGTATAGTTCGCATCATAGGAAATTTTTTGTTTTCTATGCTGCGAACCCAACAGTGGTATCAGAGCCTGATCTATGCGTAGGTGCTTTGCACGGGTAGTCCACATATGTTTATTTGTGGGCAAAGATGATCATGTTATTGCATATTTCATGTATTTTTGATATTGGTGGTATAGTGGGATTAAGCGGCCCGGACCAACCTTACATGTCATCGCACATGAGACCGGTTCCATGACTGACATGCAACTAGTTTTGCATAAGTTGCTGGCGGGTGTCTGTCTCTCCTACTATAGTCAATATCTGATTTACAACGAGTTGCTAATAACTTGGTTATCCTCGTTGTGTTTCATGTTCGTAGGTAAGACCAGTTCTATCTCCGAAATCCCTAAGCCACGTAAAACTTGCAATTGATAAATTAGAGGCGTCTAGTTTAGATCGTTGCTGGGCTAGTGTATTGATATGGTAATGTTGTAAGTAAATGTATGGTAGATACTCTTACAACACACTTAACGTGTAAGTTCCATAGACCTTGGCCTTACACACAAAGGAATGATAGAGATCATACCACGATGCATATGATGGTGATCAAATGCATGGACCGTATCATCTCACTTTACACATTAGATGTTTGCATCTTATATTGCTAGTTTGGCGCTTTTAGTAGCATTGTAAGATGATCCCTCATTTAAATATCAAGATAACATGTGTTCTTCCTTAAGTATGCTCCGATCTATGGATCGGGTTTCGAGACATCACGTGATGATTGGGTGTACTCGACTCTACGCTTTCATGCAACGGGTGTGAGACAGTTTTACACACGCGAATACTAAGGTTCTTACTTGGCGAGCCTAGCATGTACAGACATGGCATCGGAACATGGACCAAAAGGTTATGCATGAGTCATATAGTTGATTTGATGACCATATTGATGCTCGCCTTTGAAGCTACACCGACTCACGTGATGATTGGACTTGGTGTAGTGGATTTGGTTCATGTAATCACCAAAAAGGCACAAGGGATGTCATTTTTGAGTGGGAGTTCATTTCTAATTTGGATTAGTCGAACTCAATTTGTCATAACCTAAATCGAAGTGAATTTGTATAATTTGTTGTAGTCATTGGCATCTGTTCACTACCTTATTCTTAGTTTAATTTGAGATAATAGAACTATAGAATTCTGGAATTTTACTTTACGAATGGGTATCGTATTGTTTTGAATGTCAATTTAAAGTTTAGAAGTCCTATTGCAAACTTTCAACAAACTCTATTTACTCCATGAAGTTTAATAAGTAGTATTAAATCAAGAGTAAGAATTCCAATGTTAGTATCTAAAGTATCATGTTTGCCTCCATGATTATTGATATTCAAAAGCTGTTTTAATATCAAGATTATCTAGGAGCTGAAAATTGTTTCAGAAACCATCATGTGTGGATGATATTGTGATATCTGAAATAATGTTTTTGGTTGCATTATGATAGAGTATAATTTAGAAAATTACATGTTCTCATATTGTATGAGAATTTGTGAAGGATGGAGATGCTAGGCATCTGGATCTCCCAAAAAGGTTTTGGGAACTAACATTATACTCGTGATTCTTTCTTATAGGCTATAGTAGCTTGATCAAGAAAGTTGTCATGCTAAGGATGAATAGAATATGTAAGTAAAATGTTTACTAGACTAATAGATTACTAAAGAATGGATTTTTAAAGAACACCAAACATTTGATGATGGTGATCCACTTCAAAGTGCAAGTCCAAAGGTATTAGTATTTGACTATATACACTTTGTACTATGTGTCATGTGAATGACACCACTATTGATGTTGATAGATTCTTTTAAAAGAAAAGGAATTGTTGAAAGAGAATCTATAAAATATTTGGCAGAAAAGAAAATGTTGGAGATGTCCAACTTAGGTATATAGAAGATATACATGTTATGGCTATATTCCTTGCTTGTCAAACAATGTGGTTCTGAGGTATTGGATAACGAATTGGTTGGTGTGAATTGTCATACAGAACAACGCAATTCATGAACTACAATGGCCAAAGTAACTAGGAAAAGAATATGTGATGATGTTCATCGAAAACAAATAAAGTGTTATTGTGTTTTTCATTGTCGTCAAACCTATTCTTCAAGATTTTTTTAATAGTTGTTATTTTGTTCCGGTATTACGAGAACAATGGTTGTTCAAATAATTACCGTATTCCATAATGGATGGATGAACTTTTACAAGTCTAGTTGGAGAAATCACATCCATAAACATTATTGCTAAAATTTCGTAAGACAAATGATTGGAAGATCACTTATGAAGTAACATCGCTGTTTGAAATATATTGGAAAGTATACATGAAGAAACTCCATGTTGATGGATTTTTGGAGTCTTTTGATTTTGATCAATTGACGCTTGTGAAACTTTCCTCGAGATAGTTGAAACTCCATTCATAGGCCAAAGAGGAACATATGACTAGCTTATTGGAAATTGTGCATGCTGATGTGTATAGTCCTTTATGTGTAGCCATATGCGATGGATCTTTTTGCTTCATATGCTTTCTCCAAAAATTTGAGTGAATATATCTATATATTTACTTAATAAGGAAGAAGTATGAAACATTTGAAAATTGTTCAAAGACTTTCAAGATGAAATGAAAAATCATTGTAACAAGAAAATAAAAGAGTTTATGATTTGATCATAAAGGAAGATATTTGAGTTATAGGTTTAGCAAAACACCTAAGATTTCAGGAATTGTTCCATGAATTTGCATTTCCTGATAAACCACCGGAGTATGGTATGTTCGAGAGATCAAATCAAACCTTGTTTGACATGGTAAGATCGAAGGTGTCATTTATAGAACTGCCATTATGTTTTAAGGATTAAAGCTTTAGAGACTACCGCTTTTACACTGAAAAGAGCACCATCATGATCCATTGAAATGACACCATATGAGTTATGGTTTGGGATAAAACCAGAATTGTCTTTTCTTAAATTTTGGTATGTTATGCTTAAGTAAAATGTTTACAACCAAAGTCGAATAAGCACCTCTTTGTAGGTTATCCCAAAGAATTTGTTCGGAATTCCTCCATAACACCGAGGACAAAAGAGTTTGTCACTTAGAACGACAAGTTTCTTGAGAAGGAATTTTTTGTGAAAAGTTAAGTGGGAGGACAATAGAACTTTGATAAGGTTGTTGAACCTTAGCTATATGTGCTAAGTAGGGTAGCGCCGGAAAGTGTCCCGGTGGCGGCCACAATGCTCATGGCTCCCGTGATTACAAAGGGTGTGATCTTGGAGATTAGAGTTCCTATTGAACCATGTGGGTCGGTAAGAATCAAATAGTAAAATTTGAAACAGAAGTCATTATTGTTTTGACAATGATGAATCAACTGCATGCAAAGAAGCGATGATGGGCCCTGACTCCATAAAATGACTAGAAGTCATAGAATCCGTGATAGTATCCATACACGAGAAATCAAGTTTCTAAACTTGGAAGACCCTCCAGAAAGGCGTGAAGCCTATCGGTCGTGTTTGGATCTATAAAGAAATAGACATGGATGTTTAACATCTATGAAATAGTCGACATGTCAGAAAGAAGTTTACGGCAATGTTCAAGGAGTTGACTATGACAAGATTTGATCTTTCATAGCGATATTTAGTCTTAACGGGTTAATGTAGCAACCACTACATATAATTTGGTATATGGTAATTGAATAAACAAAACAAGGTTCTTCTAATAGAATGGTTACCTAGGACTTGTACATGACACGGTCCGAAGGGTTTTGTTAATTCAAAGGGTGCTAAAAGGGCATGTAAACTTCAAATAGTTGAAGTAAGCATAGCGGAATTGGAATCTTCACCATGATGAAACTGTTAAAAGAGTTTAAATTCATCGGAGATGATGAAGATGCTTGCATTTGCAAGAAATTAAGTGGAGCGCTGAGACAAATTTCCAATACATTATGCAGAGTACATATTGCTGATTGGAAATGATGTATCTTTTATTGACACGGGTTAAGAATTTCATATTGATGAAAGACTTGGGAAAAACCGGAATATTTGGCATCAATGTCTATATGGATAGATTGAGGCGCTAATATGGTTGTGCCAAACGTACATATATGAGATTTTGAAAGGGGTCAATATGGAAACAACAAGAAAGGTTCTTGCTGCATGGAAACGATTGTATCAAGATTCCAGTGTTTCAACACTTGGTGAGTAAAATCACATGAATATTTTGATTGATTATACCGTGATATGCATATATCCAGATATGTCCTATGCTCTAAATGTTATGACAACATACCAGAATGATTCATAAGATGATCATTGGACGATAGTAAAGATATTCTTATGAGCTTTGGAAGAACTAAGAATATATCATGTATAAGTGACAAATATTTGAAGGTAGTTCATGGTAAAGTGTTACACTGATACTAGTTTTGTCACAAGATACAAATTAAATTATCTCAATTTATACTATGGGAAGCACAATGTAATGGAAAGGATGTGCCATGATGCATTTGGATGAGTTCCAAAGTTGAGACATTGTGACGGATACTACAACAAAAGGCTAAGTATATGACTGCTATAGTAGCAGCAAAGGAGGGCATTTGTGTTAAGTAGTTTGTTATCAAACTAGGTGTGGTTCAAAGTGGGCTAATACTATGAAGATATATTGTATGACAATTATATCAACATATTTTGACCCAAACGAACTAAAGGTCTCACCAAAGGACCAAATTTATACAATGCCATCTCATTTGAGAATGAGTGATGCGTAGAGACGCAAAGACATGCAAATACACATGGACCTAAAACTATCAGATCTGGAGATTATGTTAACCACTAGAAAATCGCATATATGCAATACCAGAAAGCCATAGGTGTTCAATACGCAAAGTTTTTCAAACTAGATTATTGACTCTAGTGCAAGTGGGAGACTGAAGGGAATATGCCCGAGAGGCAATAATAAAGTGGTTATTATCTTATTCCATGTTTATGATAAATGTTTATTTTGCATGCTATAATTGTATTGATTGGAAACGTCAATACATGTGTGTTTAATAAACAAAATAAAAAGTTCCTAGTAATGCCTCTCATCTAAACTAGCTCGTTGATTAACAAGATGATCAAGGTTTCCTGATCATGGACATTGGATGTTGTTAATAACGAGGTCACAACATTGGTGGAATGATGTGCTGAACATTCATCCGAAGTATAGCATTACGATCAAAGTCATTATGTTTATATTGCTATAACATCATACGGAGTAATCTTAGTCCTTAGACCATGAGATCATGTTAATTGCTAACACCGGAAGAGTATCTTGATAACATCAAACGTCACACCGTAACAGGGTGACTATAAAGGTGGGTTCAGTGGTACGAAGGTGTTATGTTGAGGGTCATGGATCAAGAGTGGGATTTGTCCATCCCGATGATGGATAGATATACTCTGGGCCCTCTCGGTGATATCACATTGAAATAGCTTGCAAGCAAGTGATGTGATCACTAGAATGTTATATCACGGGAACGAGAAAAGAGTGCATGTCGGTAACGAGATCAAACTAGGTGTTTTGATACCGATGATTAAATCTCGGACATGTAATATATCACGAGACAATGGGATTTAGTTACGACGTTAAAGGTTCACACGATCACAAGGGTCATTGTTGAATATGTGGGAGTTAGTACGGATCTCCAGGTCCCGCTGCTGATTATTGATCGGAGAGGGGTCTCGATCATGTCTGCATTATTCACGAACCGTAGGGCGACACACTTAAGGGATACCGACACCATTTGGAGAAAATATGTTTCAGATAAAGATTTAAGAAAGCGCTGGAATCATTTCGACGGAAACCAGAATTGTTTTGGGTGAAATTGCAGAAACTGGTTCTGCATGTGATATTGAAATGTTGCAGGGGGTTTTATGTGAATGTTTGTTAATTAATGTAATTGACAAAATTCTTAATAAAATAAATAAAATAGTTTTATTTATGAGATCTTGCATTAAATTTGGTGGAAATTTAATGCATGTGTGAGTGGAATTTTGAGTGGAGGCATTTTATGGGCGTGGGAGCTCCACCCACATGAATGTGGAAGAGGTGGGGGCACCACCATGGCTTCCACACCATGGTCCTTGGGTGCCCCCCTCTCCTCCTCACAAAACACACATCCTCGTGAAGGATCTCTCTCCCCCTCTAGTTATTCCCCATGGTCTCGGATTAGCGAGATACATGTTCCCCGTGGCTTTATCTGGAAAGGAGTTGTTGCTTCTGCTGCTTTGCCGGAGTGAGCGACGGAGGTTGTCAGGGTACCGGATGTGTGTGCGATCACGGATGCACCACTGCTTTGCGGTGCTAGACTTGGTGGTGTTGGACTTGCTGGAGCTGGATCTGATGGACGTGCTAGAGCCGAACCTGCTGGACTTCATCACGATCTTGAGATCGGCAACTGTACGACTACATCATCCACGAGTTCCATCTCGTTAACAAAGATTTGTTATCTTCGAGGGTAAGTTCTCTATGGATGTATATCCACCCGTTGCTGGTATCTAGTAGATAGATCTTGGCGTATAGTTCCCATCGTAGGAAATTTTTTGTTTTCTATGCTGCGAACCCAATAGTTGAAGTATTCGTTTGGCCACAAAGTGAGACTTTGTTTCTAGTGTTTATAATGACAGTCGATTTCACTGTTGTCATCTAAACTTCGAAACACACACTTTGCAATCCTTTGTGAATATACGACAGTTATGGCAGCAAAACAAGGCCGGTTTCCAGGAGCCTACACTAACTTTAGATCAACCTCGAGGGCTTTTTCATGGGCACTATGCCCTGGGACACATCATTCTACGTTAAAAGCGAACTAGCCCTGCCATAACAATATACATCACATCAGATGGAGCCTTTATACTTCTATATCTATGTAGATCCTACTGCATGAAATGCAACTATGCCACTTACTTTGCTTCTTGCCATTTAAGTACAAACTTAATTCTGGTTCAGTGATTAACTCAAGAATCACTTCAAGACATGTTCTTACAGTTAAGAGCTTGTCCTTCCAACTAGAACTTCGGGTCACATTACGTCGAGTATACAATATGGTTGTATGGAAAAACCTATGACTGAGGCATAGGAGATGCAACACATCTCTTTCTTCCTTTCAAACCATCATCGTAATACCAAGACAATGCTTCATATAGTAAGAACTTATTTCTTACCTTGTTCCATTGTGAACTTCTTCAAAATCTTGCTTAGGACATTCTGAACATCTTCAGAATCAAGTCCAAGAAGCATTCAGCATTTGATTTTATCAAACTTACCAATCTATCTCAATAGATATCATTGTTTAATAACTTCAAATTCATCCTTATTTATCTACTTAAATATTGTTAACACCAATCACATCATTCACATATGTTGTCCACATATCCCAAAATGATTTCACGCTCCCACTCAAATATGGCATCCATAATTGAGATCCAGGGATTTCACTTAGCTCCTACTCAAAATATGTCTACTACATATTAAGATTTGTCCAAGCTACTTAGCTCCCACTAAAAATATGTCTCTTACATATTAAGATTTGGCCAAGCTAATTAGCTCCCACTCAAATGCAGGTCCTATCGATAATCATGGACATTCCAATATTCTTTGATCATCATCAAATTGAGAATTCCAGCTATAAGACTTCAATATCCATATATTGCTAGTGTAAATCCAATAGACTCAAGTATCACTAAATTTTTAGTCAACTCCTTGAATTTGTCCATACTTTGTGACAAATCGAGCTTTTACGTCTCCATTAAGTTTCATTTCCATCTTATGACTTTGAAGTCATTTAGAAATATCAAGTAAACTTCTTTACTTAATAAGATCAAGTAACATATTACTTTGCAATCTTAAATGTAACTTAATATAGGATTTTATCACTCCTAGTCATTTCTCGTACTTAGGTCCATCACGCTTCTTTGTAATTCGTAGGTATGTCTTGTTCATAGAGATGACAAGTGAATCAATAATATATTTCCATGAACTAGCAGAATATATAGTTGAATCCTACTTTTTTAGTAAAAGTATTTACTTGAAACTTTATGATCATTATCAATAGTTTCTCCTCTATTTGAAGAGTTCGGTTTCACGAAACAAATTCCGTTGTGCCACTCAACAATCAGGAGGTAAGGTCAAATACCTTGTTTTGAACTTATACTTTCTTCCACCTATATCTTCATCAAGACAGATCAACTTTGGACAACAACAGGTTTGCTCCTTTTGGAACATGTATTCGTAGTTACCTAAGAATACACTACAAAGACTTGTTTATTCACCACGATTTCGAACTGTCGAAACCTCTAGAAACTCGAACATGCCATAACTCTTATGATGTTGTTTCCACGAATCTTTATATGTTCCTTTGTATGTCAACCGAGTGTTTTCTCATTTTGATCTCTAACTCTAAACGATAACTATAACCCCGATAAGAGATAATATAATACCATATGTATCTTAATACATAATGATTATGATGTTTAGACATTTTAATACACTTTGAAATTTGTCCAATTATCATAATTTGTGAAACATCTTTCACAAGTCCTTTTATGCTAAAATTAACTTAAATACTTTAGTCATATCAATCAGATTGAAGAGACTTTTGTATTCTTGTTAATTCAATATCCTCCTTCATTTTGAAATCTTTTGAACAATTCAAAACAGTTTAAACCTTATGTTTCATTAAGAAAATGCCCATATTCACTTAAATCCACAATGAAGTGTGAAATAATGATTTCCACTATTTGTTGAAAATACAATACATCATTATGTATAAATTTTAACATAAAGTATAAATAATGATTTCCACTATTTGTTGAAGATATGATACATAATTATGTATAAAGTTCAACAATTCTTCGCATATCACCGTTTTACCAGAATGTGGAGTTTTAGTCATTCTACCCAATGAGGCATGGTTTCGCAAAGTCTCTATATTAAGTATCTAAGACCCCGATCTTCATTTAGAATGAAGAACATGAAATAACCAAAATGACTTGAACTATAGTGTCATGTCATTATTAAACTTTGGATATCTTTTAGAATTCTAATCCTTTATAAACGTTTAAACTATTGTCATTAACATAGTGATGAGAATAACTCATTTATAATCGTAATGTGACCATAACGGTATTGTTCATAAGAATAGTAGAACTGTCTTATAACTCATTCATATGAACAATCGTCTCGCCAAAAGAAAGACACACAAACACGGATTACAAATTCTATTCAAGTCCACTAATCCAAATGATAATCTTTAAGGAAAGAGGTGATGTCGACAACTGTTTTCCTTGCCGTTATCAAGCCACATTGCCTCAATTCCAGCAATTCTCAAGCAGACCATCCTGTTTTCACAAAACTGGAGAAGTATCCAATACTTATATAAGCTGTAATGAGTTTTGCAAGAATTACATTTATAACTTTGTATATCTAACAAATACTCTTTTTCAGTCATGACCTCCATTGAAATCAAGCCCTTCTGAGAGTTCATAACTCTAATGCAAGATCACTAAGTGTTTCTCCAAATATTCCCATTTTCATCCATCATGGAAGAAAACTCATCCAACGGCTCATACTTTATGTGCATAATCTTGCAGAATACAAGATTGTAGTCCAACTCTCCATCAAATGGAGAATGGCTTGTTGGATGATTACGGAGAACAAACAAACATTGAGGAGTCATCATATTATCTCCTTATGGTCATTGTATCAAGAAGAGAAGATTACCTTTTGCGAGGATATCCCTCAGATGTGGGTATTAATCTATGAAGTTAGACCCTTTTCCTAAGTTCCATATCAAGCAACAAATTTCCCATTGTCACAAAGGACCTCAATTGGCTAGGCCATGATCTACTAAGATATTTGCAAACAGACATCTAGACTAAGTTCATAATATGAGTTCAATCCTAATTGAGCTCCCACTAAAATTGTCATCCCCTGGACGATTTTAGTGATCACATGATCCCAATCCTCTGCACCTCCCCCAATCATCACGGCCATCGGTACAACATCAAAGGTAGACATTCCCTAATGGTAATCACATCAACCATGTGACTCATGCTCGACCTTTCGGTCTCTTGTGTTCCGAGCCCATGTGTACACATGCTAGGCTCGCCAAATCTAACTTGTGTGTATTCGCTGTGCAACATGGCTTACACCCACTATAGCAAATGTAGATATGTCTAGGCCCCGATCGTCACGACCGGCTTCATAACGGCAAACTTTCTTGGTGGTGCACACAGAAGGTGAACACTATCATTGGAATTATATAGGGATTATCTTATTTGCTACCATTGAGTATGTAATACTAGCATATAATAAGATATAAAGCAGGTATCAACATCACATGTATATTGTGATATGATATGGTCCTTCTTATTGTGCCTTGATCTCCATCAAGCGCTTTGGCATGATCTCCATCTTGCCCCTGGTTTGACGCCAAGTCCACGACGCCACCACCCGGTCGTCCATCAGAACGATGGCTATTACTACTTGACTTAGTAACATAAAAGTAAACTACTTTACCTTCGTAACGACCATTACCATATCATAACACAAGACCTCCTGCAAAATAAAGTTAGACACCTCTACTTTATCTTTTGCAAGTTTTACGTGGTTGTTAGGGCTTTCGCAATAGAACCGTTTCTAATCTACGAACTTTCCAACCACAACATGGATCCAATAGTTCTCTCCACTACACCCCTTTCGGGGCCCTCCATTGTCAATGGTATATCAACTATTGAATGAGAGACAGACACCCGCTAGCCACTTATACAGAACAAGATGTATGTCGAGCGTGGAACCAGTCTCGCGTATGAATACGCGTAAGGTCAGTCCAGGCCACTTCATCAAACAATGCCATGATATAAACAAGTACATGTTAGAGGGTAACAAATAAGGGATCAATGCCCACACAAAACTTGTGCGTACTGGCCGTACATCACTCCTACGCATAGATTGGCTCGGATACCACTGAAGGGTTCCGTAACAGAAAACAAAAAATTTCCTACGTTGGAATCGTCTAATACGCCCAGATCTTTCTATGTAGTAATGCAGTAACAGCTCGAGCATATAGAATACATAACCTTGTAGACCGTACATGGTTAACATTCTGAAGGGAACGTGGTTGAAGTAGTCGAACCCGTAGCCGACCTCAAGGTTGCGAAGGTCCTCGCAGGTCACCCCTTGCTCCTTCTTCATCGTGTAGTAGCTCTGGCTCACGACATCCAAGGTGCCTCAAGTGAGGCCCCTCGTGGTTTCGTACACATATGGTGTATGATGACGACCTCCAGCTCCTTGATCCCTACCAGGAGTACAGAAGTAGATCTCCGGCTTGGAATCCCTACAGCGCAATGGCGTGCTGCAGATGCGGTGTCTCTTGCATGGACAGTCCTTCCTTGGGACCATGCCAACATATGGATACGAGAGTGAGAAGGAAGGAGATAGTTAACCAAAGGACTTCTCCAAATATTGGTGTGTTTAATCCCACCCATGGGCACCCCTTTATATAGGGGGAGGGAGGTGTGCCCTCCCCTTTGGGTTTCCCATGTGGGACTATTCAATGGAAAGAGGGGGAGGCGCATGGGCCTCATGGGCCAAACGGCCAGGGGTGGAACCCACCCCATGCACATCCCTAGGCTAGCCGGGTGGGCCCCCTTGAGGCACCTAGGCCTTGGCCCTTTGGCCCTTGGCCCTTCCCTCCTTCGTTTTTCCCTCATGGGCCCTTTTCCGTAGGAAGTTTGGCCCATTAGTGGAATACCCCTTGAAATTAGATTTTAATATTATATTTAATATTAATTACATTAATTAATATGTAAATACATATTACAAAATCCGATTTGACCCGAAACACCTTTTGGTTCCCTTTCGCTTTCCTCTGAACGACTTCAGATCTTTCCTGGAACGATTCCGGTTCTCTCACGGAACT
The DNA here is from genome assembly GCA_910589775.1 of Avena eriantha. Lineage (NCBI taxonomy): Eukaryota > Viridiplantae > Streptophyta > Magnoliopsida > Poales > Poaceae > Avena > Avena eriantha. The sequence continues at coordinate 129,173,520 of OU342746.1, forward strand.
TTTCCGGTTTCCTTTTCTCTTTCATATGGTGATTCCAAGTTAGAGAGGATCTCTAGCTCATCGTACCCTTAAGTGTATTTCCCCATGGCTCGGGAATGGCACAGACAGGATCTCCATCAATGATCAATAGCGGGACCGGGATGCCCATAATGACCCCTGTGCATTCCACGATGATAATGTCATTTGAACCGTAAACAGTCGTTTCCCATTCCCTTTGCCACTTGATACCTAGTTCACCCAAGATTTGATCTACGGTATCTTCATACCATTGTTCAATCTCATTACCGATGAACTTGTTTTCTCATTTCCGTGTCGTTGCATTTCGTGACCCAGTCACACGCTTGCAAGCTTCGTTAATGCAACTTCACCCAGATGGCCACTAATGTATCTATCCATTACATGGATGGGCAAATCCTGGTCTTGATATGTACTCCTCTACACGCCCCTTTGGGAAACCTGAGTGGCACCTTTTAAATCACCCGGTCACAGAGTGATACTTGATAACCATTTAAGCTCCCTCCAGAATGGTGATTTGCATTACCTCACAGTCTAAGGATCAGGTTGCGAGGTTTCCTTAGTTTATCATTAATGGTGAACTTTGTAACTAGATCTCATTAAGATACAACTAGTTGGGTTGTTCGTATATCACATCATTCAACTAATGATGTGACCTCATTGTGAAATTGCATAATGCCCATGATCTCGAAACCCTAGATCATCCTCTTGACCAATGAACTAGTCGCTAGAGGCAACTAGAGACTTGTTTACATACCAGACGTGTATTAACGTTTCCTATTAATATAGTTATAGCACAATATGAAACTATTACGAACTACTTGAGATATGACAATAAAAACCTATTTATTATTTGCCTCTAGGGCATATCTCCTTCAGTCGATCCACTATATATATATATATATGTCTTTCAACTTGGCTTGTGGCATCCACATCCAATATTCTTTGGATGTCTCTTTACGGAAAAGAACAACTAGCCTCGCTCATCTTCACTCGGAAAATGTAGAATTGAATGTTATTTCCTGATAGATGGAAACTCACACTGACGGCATTGTTTACTACAACAAGATGCACCGATCTACCTCTAAAAATACATTTAATTTCAAGAGCAATCTATCACGCTTAATTACTTGTAGCTCAGGTTTGACCTAATTTCGTTAAATTGTCAAGATGCAAAATCTTAGTAAGAAGTTGAACCTATCGTCAAAACTCTCGGTGTTTTATGGTATATTAATTGTGACCTGTTGATGGGTACCTCCAATTTTTTTTGTAAAACTTCAAAAGCAACCTATAATGTACTTGAAATTTCAAATTTGACCTAATTTTGATAAATCGATATAAATTCATTCGGTCAAATGGGTATAGTTAGCTAGGAAGTTTGAAAACTCATAAAACATGGGAATCGTTGGTACAACATGTTGGTCCACTATATATGTCGGTAAACTTGGCTTCTGGCATTCAGATCCAATATTCTTTGGATATTTCTTTACGGAAAGAAACAACCTTGCTCGTCATCACTCGAAAAATTGAGAATTGAATGTTCTTTCCTTATAGTTGGAAAATCACACATATGTCACTATTTACTACTATAAAATGCACCCATCCACCTATGAAAAGTCATATATTTCAAGAGCAATCTATTGCGCTTACTTTGTAGCTCAAGTTTGACCCAATTTCGTTACATAGTGTCATGATGCAAAATCTTAGCATAAAGTCAAACCAGTTGTCAAAACTCTCGGTTGTTGCTCATATATTGATTGTGACCCCCCAATGGGTATATACCTACAAAAGCTTTTTTGTATAACTTTTAGAGAAACCTACACAACTTGTAGTATATAGTTCAAATTTGACCTAATTTTGATTAATCGACATATAAAGTCATTCAAGTGGGCAGAGCGATAAGCTATAGGAAGTTTGAGAACTCGGAAAACATGGGAAATCATAAGTACAATATGTTGGTCCACTATATATGTGTGATAAATTGGCTTGTGGCGTTCAGATCCATATTCTTCGGATTTCCTTTATAGGAGAGAATAATCTCGATATCACTCGAAAAATTGAGAATGTTCTTTCCCGATAGTGGAAACTCACACTGACATCATTGTTTACTACAAGAAGACGCACCCATCTACCCTTGAAAATACATTTAATTCAAGAGAAATCTATCGCGCTTACTTGCTTGTAGCTCAAGTTTGACCTAATTTCCTTAAATAGCCAGGATGCAAAATCTTAGCAAGAGAAGTTGAAACTATCGTCAAAACTCTTGGTGGTTTCTGACATATTGATTGTGACCCCTCGATGGGTGCCCCCAAAAGCTTTTTCGTAGAACTTTCAAAGCATCCTATAATTTACTTGTAGTTTCAAATTTGACCTAATTTCGATAAATCAACATAAAGTCATTCAAATGGGCAGAGTTAGCTAGGAAGTCATTCAAATATCGATAAACATTTAATTCAAGGGCGATCTTTCACGCTTACTTGTAGCTCAAGTTTGACCTAATTTTGTTAAACTTTCAAGATACAAAATCTTAGCATGAAGTTGAACGTGTCGTCAAAACTCTCGGTGGTTTATGATATATTAATTGTCCCCTGAATAGGTACCTCCCGAAGAGTTTTCACAAAACTTTCAAAGCAACCTACAATTTACTTGTAGTTCAAATTTGACCTAAAATCGATAAATAATTGGCATAAAGTCATTCAAGTTGGCAGAGTTAGCTTGGAAGTTTGAAAACTCATAAAACATGGGTATTGTCAGTATAACATGTTGTTCCACTCTTTATGTCTGAAAACTTGTCTTATGGTATTTAGATCCATATTCTTCGGAGTTTCTTTACGTAAAAGAACAATCTCGTCATCACTCAAAAATTTGAGAATTAAATGTTCTTTCGTGATAGTTGGAAACTAACACCGACGACATTGTTTACTACATCACCCATCTACCTCTAAAAATACATTTAATTCAATAGCAATCAATTTCCTTTACTTGTGTAGCAAATTTTTGACCTAATTTCGTAAAATCGGCAAGAAGTCACTAAAGTGTGCAAAAGTTAGCTAGGAAGCTTGAAACATCCTATCTCTAAAAACTTTGGAATTATAAGAAACCATGTTCCACTTTGTCTGATATTCGGGGCAGTGTAATTATTTTTTAATTGTGGTAGGTCCCATAGGAGCGAGGTGCTTTATTAGTTAACATGCGGTCGGTGGAAGTACAAGTTATATCAAGGACCTCATAAAAATGAAAATTACATCCAAGTCCATGCATTTAGCACAAGATCCCTGAAACTAAGCAATGAAGTGTCTTTTGAGGTTTGCGCGTATGCTAGATATTGTAGAGCCAAAATTTGTTCTGAAATAATCTACGTTCTAACTTTTACTACTAGTACGTATAGTAAACAAGAATCTATAAAACAGAGTGATCGTACTCTTTAGTATTGGAGCAGTAACTTGGATTAGTTTTTCACATTTCTAAATACTACTACTAATTATAATTTCTCAAAAAAAGTACCACTAATAAATGCAGTACTAGTTTGTCTGATTTGTTCTAAGATGTAGTACTACTACTATTAATAGTACTCCCTCTTTGTGGAATTATTAAGGCCATTTAAATTTGATAAGACCAAAAAAGTTAATTACAGGTCTCTCCCCTGCATCACTATACACCCTGGAGCAGGCCGCAGGCTTTTCGTCTCTCTCCAGGATTAGATCTTCTTACCTCTCACTCACCTGGATCTTCTTGCCTTGGTCTCTCCCTCTATCTATACTATACTGTCTGGTACAGTACAACGTGACACCTGCTTTATTACTCACCTCTTAAATTTCTGTAGCCTTTTTGTTCTGACGAAGCATGTACAGCGTGTGGACACTGTCTAAGAAGAAATGGCCAAGTCCAGCCGCCACCGATGCGCCGATGCCTAGCGTATTCCTGTACAATCGTACCAGTACAGTGCGAAACTCAATTAGTATACTCACCCAACCCGGGTTTCTGGCCGGCGGGCACTACGTCGGCGAGCCAGTCTTCCCTCTATAACCACTCCCACAAGTTCATGTACCGCATCGGCGGATTCGACCGTGAGCCGGCTGTTATGGAGACCATCCAGTCTGAGGCGATGATTGAGTACCCCTATGACGGCTGCTTTAGCTTGGTCGCCTTCGACAAGCTCGACGAGCACAAGATCGCGTGCTCGCACGACCCGTGCTCCTGCATTGATTCCGCCTGTGATTTTATTGCCTTGCCGGCAGGGCTCCTTCCCCACATGAAGGAGGCCCACAGGGTCATAGTAACCAGGGACATCTACGACAGCGCCTTCTTTTGCCTCATCCCGACTCCACCACCAACAAGCACGAGGGGATTCATGCGCTTCCTCTGCGACGATGATGGTGCCATGTTTGGCCTGACCATCAGCGCGCTCGGCCCGGCCGCCGTCGTGTCCTTGGTGTGCATTACACAGAACAAGTGCTTGTGGCTGCGGTACACAGTGAAACTATGTGCGCCTGGCCCACCGGGGTCGGTGGACTTGTCAATGGTCGAGCCTTAATGCGGTAATCGAGATGACAAGCAGCTCGTCGCCTGCCAACTTCCCATCCAACAAGCTCAGGACGAACCTCGGGGTGCCGCCGCGGTTCCTGATGAAGGTTGGACAGTCCACCCATGTAACTTTCTAGATTTGCATCGACAGGAAAAAATGATCTCAAACTACAGTTGATGATCAAGACTGTAATGGTGTATTAGTAGATAAATAGTACTACTAGTAGTATTTTACTATTTTACGACTCTAGTTTACTAGTAGTAGTCGCATGTAGGTTCTCTTTTCATACTAGGAAGGATGCATTTTGGATGTAAACTAAGTTTGCTGCTAATGTTATTACGGAGTATTTAGGGGTTTATTACAACTTTTATATAATTGTTCAATTCTACGACATGAACCAGAGATAAACACATTAACCATTCTTACGGTGCTTTGATTTTAGTCATCTAACTCAGTGATTACGGAATTTTATGCCTAAACTTGTCAATTCAACTTGATTTAAGTCTTGAACCAAGATTGCCATCAAAATTGCGCTAGTGTGGACGACACATCGACGTAGGTCCAGCGTGCAAGATAGGCTCCCCTAAAATTTTGCCTAAATATCTAGAAAATAATATGGACATCTATGACATCAACTCAATGTTATCAGAATCATCACGAACCATGTTTGCATATTATATGCGTTTGACATTATGTAAGTTAGTATGTTTGTATATATAGTTGTTCAAACTTTATAAATATTGACTTTGACAAAACCTAATACGCTTTCTAATTGGGAAATGAGGGAGCATCTAAGTACTAAAATGCGTCGAAATACATGCGTATCTAGACAAAGCCAAGTCAATAACTACTATTTTAGGATGGAGAGAGTAATTATTTATGAGTAATCTATTTTTCACAATTTTGTTTACTGCTACAGCACGTGCCCACGACTAGAGTATTGACCAATGCATAATAATCACGGGACCATGTGATGGCGATCTACTCCGTAGTGGATTACCCTACGTGTGGAGGCGCACTAGTGGAGTACACGCTCGTGCCGTTCCTAAGTACATAGTACTACTAGTATACGCAAATAGGAGTACAAAAATAGATAGATCTTGTTGCTCATCGTACTATTTTTTTCTCTGTAAGGCAACCTGGACGTGACTACTACAGTACTATATTGGCACAAGTTCTGCTTTTGGCGCTATAAGATGAATGTGGAACACTCTGTGTTCGTTCAAAAAAAACTCTCTGTGTAACATTACTGTACTACTACTTCTTGTACTCTCTAGTTTTTCAGACGCACAGTAAAGTAGTGCCGTAAGTCTGTTTGGTCAAACTGCATGCAACGAGCATTGGTTTAACAGGACAATTCAGGTTTTTCGATATCCAAATTTCTACTCTAGCTCGATGGCTCAAGACACTAAGCAGCTAGTACTCCTCTATCCTCCGGTTATCGCCCAGATCAAAATGAACAAGCAAAAGATTGTGTATCTTGGAAATTTCCATGGACATTTATTACCTGCAGAGCTTTATTTTGTTTCATTCGTGGCACCAGCAAAGACTGATACTATACTAGTATACTACTAGTAAATAACATGCTACGGTTGGGTCCTACAGCTAGTACTAGACATAGACTATAGTAGCTACTCTCATCACAGTGAATTGTCCAAGAGGTGGATTTCCTTTTTTTCTCTAAGAGGTGGAGTTCCTTTTTTCCCCGAGAATTGCTTTGCTTTCCCTGTGATTCAAACACATACTTATTCCAAATTCCTATAGTTTCCTCTTCTTATGTTTTGAGAATCCTCCAAATGAAACGAGCCCTGAGAGATGGTCTTATTTTTGTTTGTCTTTGATCATTTTTTTTGAACATAGGGTCATAGAGCTTCCTCGGAACACGAGGAGGGTGGAAATTGCACAAACCTCCAACAATTGGATTCGAAATTGTAGGGAACTCCAGATAATCAGGATAGTCTAGTTGCAAGAAACTACTACAATTACTTTTGGGTACAAATGCTGCACATAGCACAAAATTCTCGATTAGCCCTCTTATCATTATTTCTTACATACCAGGGGCTCAACAGTTCGATATCTTTGCAAATATGGCTCTAATTGTTGGAGGTTTGTGCAACTAGCCTCAATTGGAGCCCCACCCCTACTCGACAACCTTCTGCAGTACCACTAGTAGTACTACTACACATCATCAGCCTTTGTCTTCTCCATCGCACCCTGGCCACCAGCTCACTCCAACGATCTTCCCTCCCTCCCCCACCCCACCCCACCCCAAAGAAAGCCCCCAAAACACCATCCGCGGCCTCCTTCCATGGTGACATCGAGCAAGGTCTGTAAAGATCCTGAGCAGTTTCAGAAGGTGTCCACCGAAGGCCCTGTTCAAGTACTCATCAACCACTGCGACACCACCACCGTCGCGAGCCTCATCGGTTCGTCCAAACATATTTTTCAATCAGCAAAAGAGAGCGGAACTACTCCTTCTTCTTATACGTTTTGCCTCCCATGTGTTCTTCATCTCACCCGACGGTGAGACCGTGGGAATCCAAAGACTGCTTCGAAGTTGCGGGCAACCCGTGCAAGCTGACGCTGCTGGACAGGTTCTCCTTCGATGCTGTGATGCCAAATGGTTTTGATGAGCAGCGAGAAGGCGGCAATGGAGATTGGATCATCACAGTTGGGCCCGATTTCATGTGGGACCTTGTCAACGTGTACACTCGTCGCAAGATTGTTATTATGCAAGTGTCGGGGTTTGAACCAACCGAAGGCTCTGCACTTACATTTCAGGATGATGCTGATGAAGGTCGACGCACTAAACTGCAGAAGATAGTCATTTGCCATGTTCCGACAGCTGCTGGGGGATACAAAGATTTCTCTCTAGTCGCCATTTTCGAATTCAAGATTGCAGTCATCAACGGGAATGATAGTCATGGATGGTCAGTTTGTGTGAACAAGTTCCATGGCTACTTCAGATACTATGATGCTATTATCCAACACAATCATGTGTTCGCCGTGACCGAGAACAGCTATGTTTATGCATGGAAGTCTCTAGAACTTGGTAAATTATCCTCCCTAGGTATTTTATTAGCTTTTTTCCTGAATCCATGCAAGCTATTTTTTTGAACTTTCATTGGTTAGTAGGAATTCCATTAAAATTTAGTTTCTTTGACTCGAAGGAATTCCATAGGAATTTCAGAGGAATGCAATCTTTAGGAGGTTTTCTTACATATAAGTAGTTTGTTTCATATGATTGAGTTTTGCTGATAGTATTGCTTCGTCTCCTAGTACTTATGTGAGACCCATATATTATTCCTGAATCAATGTAAGTTATTTTTTCTGAAGTTTCGTTGGTTAGTAGGAATTTCATAGGAATTTTAGCCTCTTTGTTCGTACGAATTCCCTAGGAATTTCAGAGGAATGCCATCCTTACTAAGTTTTCTTACATATAAGTAATTTGATTCATAGGATTGAGTTCTGCTGATAGTATTGCCTTGTCTCCTAGTAGTAGTACATCCATGGAAAATATGGTATCTACTAGTAGTATTTACGTGAGACTCAGATACTAGACATATGACATATCATAACTATATAGAATTATAATACAAGGTAAAGCTCAAAAAATTAGACATTAGATCGACATCTATAAAGTATGGGCGCATATTTAGTTCTTGTATTTTATATCATGTAGAAGTCAACGTTTATTAGGTACTAGTACATGTAAATTTTGTTAACATGGTCTTGAGAAATGAAGGAGAAGATTCTAGAATGATGGAGAACTGTGTTTTGAGGATTGTGCATAGCGTTCATTGTGCTAAAGACTATCAATAGAATCTTCAAGTAGATGCTAGAATGGAAAAAAGATCCAACGGCTGGCAATGTTGGGATTCGCAAGTCCTGATCCAACAGTGAATATTCAAAATTATTCATACACTATATAGTGGTAAGATAAGATAAGGTATTAAAGCTCCTAGAAATAATCCTTGTTGGTTTTCCTTTGGTATATAAGACTCCAAAATCTTGTAGGATCCAACCTTGATTTTTCCCCTATGAACTATACATTCAAGATCCTATAGGATTATTTCATATTTCATTTGATCCTATGAATCAATCCGTGTCTCTAGGAGAATTTACATAGCATATCCCCATTTCGAAAAGAATTAGAATTTCCATGGCATCTCCCTAGGTTGGCATTTTTTACGCAATAAAACATCTTAAGTATAATCAATATTTTTGAAAATAGTACTGTATATCAACTTATATAATGTCAGATCAATATCAATATTATTTCCATGTTACATTTCCTTTCCATTTGAAGGTCCTATCCTTATCCTGTCGCCACGCGATGTGCTGTACCTGGCACATGGGTTTGTTGAGGACGATGAGGAGAATGATCCTGGTAGGTGGTGGTTAGCAAGATCTACCGGTGGTTCAAGCCTTCTTCTGGTCTATACATATGGTGTCTCAGGCAATGCAATTGCTGATGATACTAGTGTTGTTCACTATGGTCGCACCGTTCGCACCTATCCTTCTGGGTTTGAGTGCATGGTGTTCTCGATGGACACAAGCCAGTTAACTGCGGCTAACCGATGGAAAAGGGTTACTAATATTGGATCATATTCTCTTTTCCTTGCCGTGAACTATCTGATTATCATTGCATTAGGCGATGCAAATGATCTGCCAGGACATCTGACGAGAAGGAACTATGTTTACACATCACACCAAGAAATTGGCTACGAGTATAGGCCGCGTCCTAAAATTTGTTGCTTTAGTCTGAATGGTGATGCAATTGTTGGTTTCCACACCAACACTCACTTGACATGGTCGGAGACTCCATTTTGGTTCATCCCAAGCTTCTCAAACACCTTAGAGTGGAACGGGCCTCTTCAAGGATAGCTCATTTGGTCTCGGCCTTCTATTGGACTCTTTCTTTTGGCTGGTTTTTAGTTGATGTACGAGTACTCAACATTTAGTTTCACACCTGGTCCGGCTTGTAAAATACTCCGTATGACCAAAAACCCCTTTTGTACAGTTGGTAGTTTCTCTAGTATGTATATTTCACCAAGCTTGTAAAAGAACCTTATTATGAGTACAGTTGTACTCTTCTACTATTCCATACATAATTTCTTCCAGAATGTTATATAATAGTAGTACTGTTAGGATTACTCCTTGCAGGTCCGTAGTTTTGTTTCTTTTTCACTGAAGTTTGGGTCCTGTAAGCCTGAGTTGGACGTGTTGGTAAGTACTTCGCTCAAAAACTGCACACGGTGGAACGAACACGATGTTTCCAGGTTTACTAGTAAAAACATGTCGCTCATCATGGCATCGCCAGTGATTTCACAAGGCAATACTATACGACGGTGTGCTAGTCTAGTTTTCTTCTTCTTCTGAACAAGTACTGCTTGTCTACCTAGTAGTAGTAGTCAAGGTCTACTAGTAGGATTACCAAAGAACTCGATGAAGCTAGCTGGAGTACTAATGTCAGTAGTTGTCGCAGAAGAGAGAGGGGGAGTTTTACACATGCCGGTGCACGTGGCAGCGCGTTCCTTCCGAGACAAGCTGGATTTAACTCCCTCACCGGCCTCCCCCATGCACACACAACCTCTTTTACTCAGTCCCTTCTTCCCATCCACTACTGCCCCTGGCCTCTCGCTCCATATTGTTGCCGACAAGCTCCTCGGCTCCATCCTCTACAGGTGGCGGCGAGATCGGCGTGGCAACCTTCCATAGGGTGGTGGAGCATACGTCATCACTATCTCGCAGCAGAAATGGCGGTTTGTGAAATACTAGAACACTCGTACCTATTCCCTCTGTTTCATAATATAAGATGTTTTATCTTATGTGAAACGAGTGTATCTAGATTCACTCTGAACTTACATGATAGATTTGATGATGTGGTTAAAATTTTATTGTCGATTGCGCAACATTGTCATGTGTAGAGTAGTTCTTATCTCGGGTATGCATCCTTTTTTTGTAGACTAAGATTGCATAGAAGCTTGTTTTCTTGGCTAGATCCCATAACTAAGAACAGCGGGGATCCGTTCGAAGTTGGTAGTTCGACAGCACAAACTTTTGAACATTTGCATATATTTGTCAATCAACATCAAGTAATCAATATTACAACTTGCTGCAGATGGAGATAGGGGAAGGAGCGAAAAAGAGGATTCTCGATGAAATAGGTTCCAATCCTATGACTTCTGCTATCCCAGATGGCAAGGTAAATCAATAAAATGACATATGTTCTTGTCGTCCCACGTAGATGCTTTCGCTGTAATCTCTGTTTATCTTGTAACCACAGAAGCACAAAGTTGAAGAAGACTCTCAGTTTCCTGATGACGGAGTACAAAATGGATGTTAGATGGCTACACCTAAGACGCCTCCTTGTTTACCTTCTATGGAGACTGATGCAGTTGCAGCTGCAGCTAGTACTAATGAGCCTGCACCTGCCATCATCATGCCAGATGATGGAGGTGGTGGATTGGTTTTACCATCGGCGGAGACTTGTGTGGCTGGAGCTGGCAGTGAAGAGCCTTCAGAGGACATTGTGGTGCTCGATAGTTCACCTATTGTGGGGACTCATGCTACCGGTGCTGGCATTGCTATTGGTGATGCTGATCCTACTCCCGAAATTATCGTGCCACCTTAAGGAGGCGGTGATTTGGGTTTACAATCTGTATAAACTGTTGCACCTGAAGGTGGTGAACTGTGATGCAGAGCTTTCTTTCTTATGATTTGTATGCTTTTCTCTAGAACCTGTATTATGGAGCTACCTTACACATTTCTTACACTTTTTCTTGTTGAACTATAGTGTGGAACTGGAACTACTCCTAGTATGTAATCATATTCGGATGCTTAAGTATTATCGATGATAAACCAATACTAGCTGAGCTGCACGAGAATTGGACTCTGCCACTTGCAGGCGTGGTTCCTGGCTCATCTCCTTTTCACAAGCACGGTGAAAAGATGGTTCTGTTCCTTTTCTTGCAATGCCATTATGCTTGTGTTATTGATCTAGAATTTTTATACTGATTTTGTCACCCAATCCGCATTTATGTCTCCACATACAAACATATTTGTTCACATGAATTGAACAGAAAACAGTATCTTCTTTGCATCGACTAACACAAAGAGCGATGTAAATATTTATTTATTTTTGAAACAAGGCAAACGATATGCCATTTTCATTGATAGAGAGGGATATGCAATTCAATTAAACTATGATAACTACTCGTACAAGTCATAGAATGGTAGAGGTTGCCACAGGAAATCATCACCTCCAGCATCTTGTTCTACAAAAGGCGTTATTACCAGATCCACAAAATTCTTTTCCTTGGGACGAAAATGTCAAGTGCAGGATTTCGAATCTAAACGCAATCTAGTGCAAGTTCATTAGGACAACCTCCAACTGCATCAGTCTCCACAGAAGATACATCAACGCTATGGCAGACACTGTTAGAAATGCAAGATGAAGCTGTTGTTGTTGCAAACATATCCATAATTTTTGATGTTCCATGCTTGGTTTTATTTACTTTCTTATGTTTTGTCCATACTTTGGAGTACTTTTCATATGATTTCTTGGATAACCTATTAACAAGAGCCACAGTGCCAGCTGCCTGTTTTCTGCTGTTTTGGTTCAGGAAAGTCAGAAAATGAATATTATCGAAATTGGACGGGACACAAGCCAAAGTCAGTTTTTCACCGAGGGACACCTGGAGCCAGAATATGAGACGGAGAGGGCTGGGGCCCGGCCACACCAGGCTTGGCCCGCGCCAGGGGGTGGTCTGGCCGCCCCAGGTACCCTCTCGGCCTCTCCTCCCGCCTATATATTACCTCCGATATAGAAACCCTAAGTACCCGATAAAAAATCCACGAAAGAGTCTATAGCCACCGTCGTCTCCATCCCTAGATCAGCAGGGATCTGAAGGTGTTCCCAGCACCCCGCCGAAGAGGGAAATTCACCCTGGAGGCTTCTTCATCATCATGCAAGCCTCCGGTGTGATGCGTGAGTAGTTCATCTCTAGACTACGGGTCCATGTAGTAGCTAGATGGTTGGTTCTCCTCCTTTGTGATATCATGTTTAGATCTAGTGAGCTCCGTTCATGATCAAGATCATTTATTTGTAATTCTGCATGTTTTGTTTGCGGGGATCCGATGGATATTGAGATGCTATTTCAGATTGATTATTGATTCTATCATGTCTTTGTTATTTGTGATCTTGCATGCTTTCCGTTGTTAGTAGCTGTCTTGGACAAGTAGATGCTAGCAACTCCAAGAGTTAGTATTTATGCTCGATAGTGGGTTCATGCCTCTAGTAATCTGGGGAAGTGACAGAAATCTCTAAGGTACTAGATGTGTTGTTGCTACTAGGGAGAAAACAACAATCCGTTGTTCATAGAACAATCATATTGTTTACTTTACACACAATTCATAATGCAATTATCCGTTGCTTACAACTAAATACTGGAGGGGGTTCGGATGATAACCTGAAGGTGGATTATTAGCCATAGATGCAGTTGGATGGCGGTCTATGTATAATGTTGTAATGCCCAATTGAATCTCAAAGGATTCAAGATGAGTAGTATATGCATATTGCTTTCTCGATGTTTGCCAATTTCCCCGCTGTAATTTGCTCGGCCAACATGTCATCTATCTTGAGGAGAGCCACCACTAGTGAACTATGGACCCCGGTCCTTTCTTTTACCATCAATCTACAATCAACTGTTTACTGCTTTGTGTTTACTTTCTGCAAACTATTATTTTCTTCCATTCAATACGTTTAATCCTTTGTTTTCAGCAAAACCGGTGAGATTGACAACCTCATCGCAAGTTGGGGACAGAGTTCTGTGGTTGTGCTGTGTAGGTCTCCACGTTGCTGCTGGCACCGGTAGTGCGCCCTGCCAAAGTTCAGTTAGTAACACCTTTGGGGTGTTTCCTTGCTCCTACTGGATTGATAACCTTGGTTTCATAACTAAGGGAAAACTTGCTACTGTACTCATCATACCTTCCTCTTGGGGTTCCCCAACGAGCTTGATATATTTTGGGCCATCAAGCTATTTTTCTAGCGCCGTTGCCGGGGAGTCAAGGACATTTTCACAAGGGGAGTCCCTCATAACCAATCTCTTTACTTTGTTATTTTTGTTTTTCTTAGTTTACTTTTGCTTTGTTTGCTTGTTTCTTTATCAAAAACACAAAAAAATTAGTTTTACAAGTTTGCTTTCTTTATTAAAAACACAAAAAAATGACTACTCTTGAAAACACTAAGTTGTGTGACTTCACTAGCACCAACAACAATGATTTTATGAGCACACCTATTGCTCCACCTGTTCCTGAAGCTACTTTGTATGAAATAAAACATGCTTTACTCAATCTTGTTATGAGAGAACAGTTTTCTGGTATTGGTAATGAAGATGCTATAGCCCATCTAAATAACTTTGTTGAACTTTGTGAGATGCAAAAACATAGGGATATAGATGGAGACATTATTAAGCTTAAATTGTTTCCTTTCTCTTTTGCGTGGAAAAGCTAAAGAATGGTTGGATTCCTTAACTAGGAATAGTATTGATTCTTGGACTAAATGCAAAGATGCTTTTATTGGAAAATACTATCCTCCTACTAAGATTATTTCTATGAGAAGTGAAATAATGAACTTTAAACAATCTGATAATGAACATGTTTCTCAAGCTTGGGAAAGAATGAAATCTTTGGTAAATAATTGTCCCACTCATGGACTGACTGCTTGGATGATTATCCAAACTTTTTATGCAGGATTGAACTATTCTTCAAGAAATCTATTGGATTCTGCTGCTGGAGGTACCTTTATGACCATTACTTTGGGTGCTGCAACAAAGCTTCTGGAATATGATGGTTAATTACTCTGAATGGCATACTGAAAGAGCTCCACAAGGTAAGAAGATAAATTATGTTGAAGAAACCTCCTCCTTGAGTGATAAGATTGATGTTATTCTGTCTATGCTTGTTAATGGGAAAGCCCATATTGATCCAAATAATGTTCCCCCAGCCTATTTGGTTGCTCAAGAAGAGCAAGTTGATGTGAACTTTATAAGAAATAATAATTTTGGCAACAATGTTTATGGTAATAATAATTACAAGCCTTACCCTCCTAATAATACTTATGGTTATAATGGCAAACCTGGAACAGCTAGTGAAGGAAGAATTTTAGAAGTTGAAAGAGCCACTAGAAACTTCATGCAAATGCAATATGAACAAAACAAATTATTTAATAAAACTATGGAGGAACAATCTATACTTTTGAAGAACATTAGTCATCAACTAGAGAGTTCGAATAGGGAAATTCCTAGTTTAAAATTGAAACTTTGTAATGCTGAAAGAAATATATCATCTTTGTCTGAAGCACAATCCTCTTTGATTAATAAAATGACTTCTCAACCTAAACCTACTGAAAATCCCTTTGCTGCCACTAATGCCATACAAGTTAGAATTGATGAAAATGTTAGACTATTAGCTGAATTGCATGCTAAGTGGGAAAGAGAAGATGAAATTCCTAGAAACATTAGTGTTTCTACTATCACTACCACTAGTATTGAGGCTAGTAATATCTCTACTACCTTAGATGATAATTGTGATTTTGATCTTGATGGTTGCAACATTTCTGAGGTGATTAAGTTCCTACAAAAGCTTGGTAAAAGTCCTAATGCTAGTGCTATGAATATGGCCTTTACAAAACATATTACTAATGCTCTCATAAAGGTTAAAGAAGAAAACATGAAACATAAGGCTTCTATTCCTATAAAACAAGAAGATGGTTGGGAAACTATCATTAATATGAAAGTGAATGATTTTGATTTCAAAGCTTTATGTGATCTTCATAGTAGTGTTTCTATTATGCCTAGAAGGATTTATGATATGCTTGATTTTCCACCATTGGAAGATTGTTATTTGAATGTCCCACTTGATGATAATGCTAAAAATAAACTCATGGGGAGTATTAATGATGTTCTTATTATGGTTAACAATGCCTATGTCCCCGTTGATTTCTATGTTTTGGATATTGAATGCAATGCTTCTTGTCCTATTACTTTGGGAAGACCTTTTCTTAGAACTGTTGGTGGCACTATCGATATGAAAGAAGGCACCATTAAATATCAACTCCCACTCAATAAAGGTATAGAACACGTCCCTAAGAAGAGAGAGAAGATTTCTTTTGCCTCTCCTATGAAAACAAAATTTGCTTTTAATGCTTCTTCATTTGAGAACACTTGATCCTTTTTCTTGCTTCTTATGCCTAACTTAAAGGCGTTAAAGAAAAGTAATTATTGGGAGATAACCCAAAAGTCCGCTTCTTATCCTTTTTATTTGTTTTTGCTCCAAGAGTAACCTCTAATAAGAGAGAAGTAATGATTGGGAAAGTTGCTGTCCCGAAACAGATTTATGTGCTTCACCGTAAAAAATCGTGTAAAATCTCTGTACGTCCTTTTGAGGCGTTAATTTTTGTGCTTCTGCCCCAGGTTGTTATATAACTTTAGTTAGATCAACACTTTTGGATTTGAGCAACAGAAGGTCTTCGAAAAAATTCGTCTTTGCCTGCTGGTCTGTTTTGACAGATTTCTGCCATTTTCTGCATTTGCTTCTTGTTGGTTCCTTTTTGAGTTCTTTTGGGGAATTGAGATTTTTGAGGGAAGTTCTACAGTATCTTGTGTTTTAGTGGAAGTTTTATTGGTGTTGGAACTGAACCTAAAGACCTATTATCTTAAGTGCACTAATGTTGCTAATAAAGATTGTGTGAAGTTTTGTATGAACAAAAAATTTCAGGTGTATGGAAGGAATGAGTACTGAGATGAAGGATGTACTAGAGCTCAAGCTTGGGGATGCCACGCGTGTCACCCCAAGAAACATCCAATTAGTACAAGCGTCAAAGCTTGGGGATGCGCAAGGCATCCTCTTGTTCATCAATAAAAATTCCAGGTTCCTTCCAAACGCTTCATTTTTATTATTTCATGCACAGTTGTGTTGTTCTTGGAACGTCTTCTTTTTTGTTCTCATTTTGGTTTTTCCTTTGCTTGGTTTGCTTAGTTTGCTGAATAAGTTGGTTGGACCCCCTCTTTCATACATTGGTTTTCAAATAGTTTGGTTTGGATTGGAAGAGTAGGAAAGTTCATGCTTAAGTGGTAAAGAGAGATTGTTTTTGACTGTGGCCTATGCTTTGTCATGCCATGCTTGATATTGATTTGGTTTTATGCTTATTATTATTTGTTGTATCATGGCATGTTATAAACAATTGAGATTGCTTAATGTGCCTTGGGAGGATCATGCGTTGTTTTAGGATATTAAAGCATAGTATTGTGGTATTCTCCTTTGATGCTTTATTTGGGTTGATTTGGCGCATGCTCACACCATGTGTGACTATACCAAGTCACATAGACTTTATGATACTTTAATTTTCAACTTGTATTATCACTTTATTCTTTTATCAATGATGTTTTGTCGCTCTGCATGATTATGGCCATTATTGCTCTCTTAGTTGGTCGCTCCTAGTCTTTTGCTAGCCTCCACAACCAAGTATGAGTTCCACTCATGCATCCTACTCCTTAAACCAAGTTATTCCAAAGAGTCCACCATACCTACCTACTAGCATATTCTATTCCAAGTATATTCATGTTTTTTTCTACCTTCCGAATTAAACTTGTTATGTGAAAATTAGTGATTAAAGCTCTCACGAACTTGATGGCACAGTTTACTTTCTTGCATTTAATAAACTTAAACCATTGTGTCCATCTTTTTTGCGTATATGCTTGCGCTTTATAACTTGAAGTTAGCAGAACCATGTATCATGGGGAACACATTCAACATTGCACGTGTACTTTGTACCCCGTTGATATCATGTTCTTTTGCTTATGGATCCCAGCGGTGTGAAATAAAAGTGGAACTTGTAAGATCATGGAGTTTGTATGTGTGTTATAGAAACGCCTGGGCCGCTAGCCTAAGCCATGCCTAATCATGGTGGAAACTTGCAGCATCACCATAATGAGCACTCTATGAAGCATCCTCAATAAAAACCTATGCAAATAGCAAATAAAAAGATCGCTGAGATGCTCATTGTCTGATTGCCTTGTCATTTTGATTATGGGATATCTCCTGTATCATGTGCAAGGGGTACCCCATTGGCGGTTCTTTATGATACATATGTCCTTACAATGACAAGAGCTTACTTGTGACTAAATTTGAGTAGCATGAGGTTCGGTCTTCGTAAGTAAGGGGCATGAGATTTCAACTTATAACTTGTCAAGCATATCCTCTTAGTTGTGTCACTTTAACCTAATCACCTTAAAGATGCTTATGATAGGGGCAATGAGAGCTGAAAGATAATAAGTACCATAATTTTTGGAAGCTCTTTATGAAACTTGAATCCCTACTTCCTTCTATGAAGGCTTTTCTTTTACTTTTATGTTGAGTCTTCACCTTCTATCTTTATGCACCTACTTTGAGAGCATAGTGGCCATTCTTAGTTCTATGTGCATTGTCCTAAGACTTGTTGATTGATGCATAGCTTTGATATTGCCTGTTTTAAACTATTTGTATCTAGTCACTCTTATGAACTTTGAAGGTGTCCTATGCATTTATGTTTGCTACTCTATGAGGGAGAAGCTGAATGCCACTATGCTATGTTTTCTTTATGTGAAACAAACAAACGTCTTGCAAAGCATTGTTATTCATTAATCTTTTGTTTGTGCCTTTTCATGTTGCGACATAGTTTCTTTGCCTTATTGCTAGAACTTTGTCTTTCATGTTTTGATTGAAGTACTATGATCCCAGCTATCAATGTTTTACAAATACTTTGATCAAGCTTATGATGGTGCATGTCACCTTAAAAATTATTCTTTCTTTTTATCACTTAACTACTCGAGGACGAGCAGGAGTTAAGCTTGGGGATGTTGATAGGTTGCAAACGTATCCATAATTTTAGATATTCCATGCTTGGTTTTATTTACTTTCTTATGTTTTTCCATACTTTGGAGTACTTTTCATATGATTTGTTGGACTAACCTATTAACAAGAGCCACAGTGCCAGCTGCCTGTTTTCTGCTGTTTTTGGTTCTAGGAAAGTTAGAAAATGAATATTCTCGGAATTGGTCGGGACACAAGCCAAAGTCAGTTTTTCACCGAGGGACACCTGGAGCCAAAATACAATACAGAGAGGGCCTGGGGCCTGGCCACACCACCTGGCCACGCGGCCAGGCTTGGCCCGCGCCAGGTGGTGGTCTGGCTGTCCCAGGCACCCCCTCGACCTCTCCTTCCGCCTATATATTGCCTCCGGTACATAAACCCTATGTACCCGATCAAAAATCCACGAAAGAGTCTGTAGCCCCTGTCGTGTCCATCCCTAGATCAGGAGGGATCTGAAGCTCTTACTGGCACCCTACTGGAGAGGGGAATTCACCCTAAAGGCCTTCTTCATCATCATGCAAGCCTCCGGTGTGATGCTTGAGTAGTTCATCTCTGGACTACGGGTCCATGTAGTAGCTAGATGGCTGGTTCTCCTCCTTTGTGCTATCATGTTTAGATCTTGTGAGCTCCGTTCATGATCAAGATCATCTATTTGTAATTCTGCATGTTGTGTTTGCAGGGATTCGATGGATATTGAGATGCTATTTCAGATTGATTATTGATTCTATCATGTCTTTGTTATTTGTGATCTTGCATGCTTTCCGTTGTTAGTAGCTATCTTGGCCAAGTAGATGCTAGCAACTCCAAGAGTTAGTATTTATGCTCGATAGTGGGTTCATGCCTCTGGTAAACTGGGGAAGTGACAGAAATCTCTAAGGTACTAGATGTGCTGTTGCTACTAGGGCGAAAACAACAATCCTTTGTTCATAGAACAATCGTATTGTTTACTTTACACGCAATTCGTCATGCAATTATCCGTTGCTTGCAACTTAATACTGGAGGGGGTTCAGATGATAACCTGAAGGTGAATTATTAGTCATAGATGCAGTTGGATGGCGGTCTATGTATAATGTTGTAATGCCCAATCGAATATCAAAGGAGTCAAGATGAGTAGTATATGCATATTGCTTTCTCGATGTTTGTCAATTTCCCCGCTATAATTATTTCACCCAACATGTCATCTATCTTAAGGAGAGCCACCACTAGTGAACTATGGACCCCGGTCCTTTCTTTTACCATCAATCTACAATCAACTATTTACTCTTTGTGTTTACTTTCTGCAAACTATTAATTTCTTCCATTCGATACATTTAATCCTCTGTTTTCAGCAAAACTGGTGAGATTGACAACCTCATCGCAAGTTAGGGAGAGAGTTCTGTGGTTGTGTTGTGCAGGTCTCCACGTTGCTACTGGCACCGGTAGTGCGCCCTGCCGAAGTTTAGTTAGCAACACCTTTGGGGAGTTTCCTTGCTCCTACTGGATTGATAACCTTGGTTTCATAACCGATCGAAAACTTGCTGTTGTGCTCATCATACCTTCCTCTTGGGGTTCCCCAACGATCTCGATATATTTTGGGCCATGATTATACTCCTATCAGGACCACAGATAAGGGCCATAAATTCAAGCTTCGAAATCTAGCATTACAAAATAGACAAGTGGTTACCCCATCTGGACAATTCATAGACAATTCACAGTGCAATTTGAGTGTCTTACATGGTCCTTAGATCTTAGTCCATCCGGTCTTTTCATTGGTGGAACAAAATTTGCTCGTGCGTTTATTTCTACAAAGATCCTACAAAACATAGCCAAGTCAGACATCTGAATATATCTAACTTTTCTACAGTCTTATATGTGAAGATATCTTTGCATAACACTCACTTATCAAACTGTCTACGGATATCTTCCCGCTCCTTGGAAATGCAAAGTCAACGTTCTATAGGGTACATCCATCTATACTGTACTTTACCTCTAAGAAATGCTCCATCGTATGAAAGAAGGATGGGAAATATATCAGGTAAAAAGCTTGTACAGGATCTTTGCCAAGTCCTTTTTAAGATGTTTTTGAACTCTTCTGTCTAGAGCTTTCCTATAGATTTACCTAAAGAACGTACCTGCCCAAATCTGCAAGCACCTTGTAAATCTAGATGGTCACAAGCTTTAACTATTTCTAGGAGAGGTGTCGTTTTAATGCGTGCGTGGAGATCGAGGCGGTGTAATCATCGCGTGGGGGTTACCCAGCTCCTTCCATGACGCGTGTCACGGTTACTATTCATGTTGCATGAATCTTGGCGTGGATGAAGGATATAAGGGGTTGAGGTTTTCTCCCTCTTCTCTTCACCAGCACTTGCGTCCCTTCCTTCCTCTCAACGCCTCCTACGAAACAAAGCTCCTCTGCCTCCCCCAAAAATCCTCCTGCGCCGCCCATCCCAGGTCACTGGCGCATAAAAAGATGGCTGATGCCTCATCTTCTAGCACGGCAGCGATGACATCGGCGACATCGGCAATGGAGAAGGAGAGCTTCCGCGGGGTCTAGATCCCCTACGTCTTGGACGATGCCAAGCTCCGCGTCGTTGAGAACGAAGGACTTCTCCGCGCCGGCTATTGGCGGAGCGGCTACAGCCAAACATGCCCCACTCCTCGCGCCGATGAGCGGGTGCATTTCGGCACCCACCTCGATAGAGGTTTGAGATTCCCACCCATAGATTTCTTTTCTGAGGTGATAGATCATTACAGAGTTCAATTCCACCCTCTCCCCCAAACTCTCTCTTAGAGATGAGTGCTTACGCTTCTTTGTGCGAGGGGCATCTCGGCATTAGGCCGAGTCTCATTCTCTTCCGGTTTTATTTCCATACCCGGAGAAACTCTATCACTCCTGGTAATCCATACATTACCGGGACTCTTAGCTTTTCCGTTACGAGAGAACGCATCTATCCTCGGATTAAGGCTAGCGAGTCGGTAAAACAGTGGCCATCCACCTTTTTCTATCACAAGGATATTCCTTCTCCCGACAAAGCTACTACTTTGCTGG
Source organism: Avena eriantha (assembly GCA_910589775.1). NCBI lineage: Eukaryota > Viridiplantae > Streptophyta > Magnoliopsida > Poales > Poaceae > Avena > Avena eriantha. Next base: position 129,195,002 of record OU342746.1, read on the forward strand.
CTTTTGTCGATGGTGCCGCCACGCCCCAAGAATCCTTGGACGTAGATCCGCCGACTCTCAGTGATGATCTGTTTCTCGCCAAGAGGCAGATTGAATATCTGATGAAGCACAAGGGCCTTAAGGGGTCCAACTTGATTCACTGCTGGCTGGCACGCCGGATCCAGCCTCTCCAACACCATGGCGACCGTCTTATGTACTCCATCACGGTGTCCAAGAAGGACACCCTCCGGATCTGCTCCCGTCCTTACTCAGAAAAGGACTATGAGTCCCAAATCAGATGGTTGATAAGGGAGCAGATCGAGAGGAAGATCCCGGAGCTGTCTTTGGACATGCATATGGCGTATAATCCCGTAGTTCTAGTAAGCTTCCAGCAATAACTCGAATTATGCGTTCATCTTTACATTATTGTGTCTTTTCACAATACTAAGATATCTCTTCTTTTCAGCTTGCTAACCTCCCTGAGTCGGAGCTTGCTCCTCTCGAGGGATATCCTCCTGAGATCTCTCAGGATGATGGATAACTGGTTCCACTACCGGCGACCTTTACTCGAAAGCGTAAGTCTCCAACACTAGCTATTGGCACCAAGGAAGTGCCCACTATGAAGAGGTAACTTTCCTCACAAGATTTCTATATTTTGTTTCTTAATTCTTTTCGAGGTGTAACATTCTTTGTTCTATTACCTCCTCAGGGCTAAATAGATCTACCAAGGGCAAGGAGAAAGGAGGCTCGTCGAAGCCCCTGCGCCAGTCAAAGCTGAATTTGACTTCTCCTACCACAACACCTCTGACTCTTTCCCCTTAGCTGCCTGCAGCGCCGGAGATTATTCCATCTCCGACTGTCGCAGAAGATCCGGATCAACAATAGAGGGAGTGATTCTCGGCTCGCAAACTGACGTTACCATGGGTAACTCAGGTTTTGATAAGGGTGAACCCTCTTCGGATAATGATCCCTCGGCAGAGGTCTTCGCTAAAAACCTCCTCAACAATCCAGGTCTTGCCAAACTTGGCATTACTCAGAAATCTGTGGAGGAGATCCAACGGCTAGCCCAGCAATGCTTGGAAAGCCGAAACATTACTGCCGAGGATGAGGCACAAGAAGCGGAGGACGTCAAGTACTCCGAAATCCTTGAGCAGATCCGTCTTTGCGACGAGGGGCTGAGAGCCGGTGTGCTTCTGCCACCACCAGTATTCCGACTCTAGGAGGGTCATAATCTCCATTGTCTCTGTCCAATCAGCGACAAAGTCAGCGAGGATTTGGGATTTGTTTGCTGTACGAGGTTTGTACTCAATGTCGAAAGCTAAAAGCTCTATTCCCCATTTTGCGACGCTTCCTATAGCATCGCTGTTGTTGCTTATATCTCTCATGGGAGCTGTGCTCACCATGGTAATTTGATGCTCCTGAAAATAATGCCATAACTTACGAGATGCAAAAAACACACCATAAGCCAGCTTTTGATAGTGCTGGTATCGCTGCTTTGATTCAGTTAGGACCTCGCTGAGACAGTATGTCGGACGTTGCACCAGGTATTCTTGATTTTCCTCTAGTCTCTCCACCACCATGACGACACTGACGACTCTGTTTGTCGCAACGAGATAGAGCAACATCGGTTCCCGTGGTTCCGGTGCTGCAAGGATAGGAGAATATGAGAGTATTGTTTTTAGGTCTTGTAGTGCAGCTTCAGCTTCATCAGTCCAAACGAACTTTTTGGCCTTTTTCAAGAGCTTGTAGAGTGGTGCAGCTCTTTCAGCGAGCCAACTTCCAAACCAACTAACTGTAGCAATGCAACCAGTTAGTCTTGGAACGTCCTTCAGGCGAGTTGGCCTGGAAATATTTAGTATAGCCTTTATCTTGTCTCGGTTCACCTCTATGCCTCTTTGAGACACAATGAATCCTAACAATTTTCCGGCTGGTATTTCGAAGAAACACTTCTTTGGGTTAAGCATTATGTTGTATTTTTGTAAGTTGGTGAACATTTCCTCTAAGTCGGAAATTAATGTTTCCTTCTTTTTGGACATCACCACAATGTCGTCCACATACGCATGTACATTGCGTCCAATTTGGTTGTAGAGGCAACGCTGCATAGTGCGTTGGTACATAGCTCCTGTGTTTTTGAGCCCAAAGGGCATCTTAACGAAACAGGAGGTTCCGAAGGGGGTTATGAATGAAGCTTTGACTTTGTCTGATTCCTTCATCCGGATTTGGTGATAACCGGAATATGCGTCGAGAAAACATTGGAGTTCCGAGCCTGTCGTAGAATCGATAACTTGATCAATTCTAGGAAGAGCGAACGGATCTTTGGGACAAGCCTTGTTCAAGGAAGTATAATCAACACACATCCTTAAATCAGTGGTGTCCTTTTTAGGGACCATTACAGGATTGGCCGACCACTCAGTGTGGATGACCTCTTCTATGAATCCAGCTAACTCGAGCTGAGCTAGTTCCTTAGCTATTGACGTACGCTTTTCATCGCCAAAACGCCGTAGGGACTGTTTGACGGGTTTAGCGTTCGGGTGTACATTTAGAGAGTGCTCGGCAAGTTCCCTAGGTACTCCGGTCATGTCAGATGGCTTCCATGTGAAGATATCTTGATTTTCTTGGAGGAACTTGATGAGTGCGCTTTCCTATTGCCTATCTAAGCCTACACCTATCTAGGTCACCTTGGAGGGCTCATCATCCTTCAACAACGTCTTCTTCGTCTCTTACGATGCCTTGAACTCCGGAGTCGGCTTTGTCACCTCCTTCTTCATCGTGGGCATCTCGGATGGATGAATGTTCTTCTTGATATCCTGGTATTCTTGGGCGTGCAGCACGGCTTCAGCAAAGGCGGCATTTCTGTCCTTGCACTCTCGCGCCTTCTTCGTGTCTTCCCTGATGGTGATCACGCCTTTGGGACCTAGAATTTTCATCATATTGTAAATGTAACACAGATGACCAGTAAAAGCCTAGTAAGCTAGACGTCCGAATATAGCATGGTACGCGCTCTTGAACGGGACCACTTCAAAGGAAAGTGCCTTCGTCCGATAGTTCTTTGGAGTTCCAAAGGTAACATTCAAAGTGATCTCTCCCAGGGAATTTGCTTGTCTTCCTGGGAAAACTCCATGAAAGATCATAGAGCTATGATTCAGCTACATCTCCAAGATACACATCCGGCGTAGTGTTTCGACATACAGAATAATGATGCTGCTACCGCCGTCCATGAGAGGCTTGGAGAAACCATAGCCGTCAATAAGTGGATTGACGACTAAGGCGTATTTTCCTCACATGTTCAACTTAGGCGGATGATCAGCATGGTCAAAGGTGATTGCCACTTCCGACCAATCCAAAAATTGTGGGACAGCCGGAACAGTTGCATTGAGCTCATGGAGAACTGCTTTCTTTACCTTAGCTGGTTGAGATCCAAGGAAAGTGACGTAAGTGTCTTTCTTCGTTGGGAAGTTCTTCTTCCCATCCGTCTTGGAATTTGAAGGGTCAGCTTCCTCCATGTCGGAATCTTCCTTGGTCTCCTTCTCTTTTTCGGGATTCTTCTTTCCCTTCTTCTGCTTAGCTATGTATCTAGCGGTATCATCTTTCTTTATGTCATCATTGAAACGACACTCGGCATTTGTGTGAGACAAGCCCCCACTGGCATCTAAGTGATGCACACATGGGTTGTTGGCAATGTCGGCCCATGAATAGGTTTTGCTAGGTTGTTGGTCTCCTCTACCCTGGACTCTTGATGTCCCACGACCGCGTCCACGGCCACCACCGCGCTCTCCTCGTCCTCCAGACCCGAAAGTAGCGGTGACCACTGCCGTTTCCGCATTGGGTTTTTCTTCCGAGGTGTTCTTGCGCTTCTGAGCTTGTTGCTTTGGTTGTTTTGCTAACTGTGGCACATCTAGGGCGTTCAGTAATCCCTCTACATCATCGTTACCATCTACATACTTGCTCGTTGTTTCTATCATATCTCCCAAATTAGTGACCTTATCGCATTTCCAGTGGTGACGTAGTAAACCAATTGGGAGTCCTGCAATGAAAGCTTCAATCCTAGTTTGGTGATTTACTCCTTCACATGAGTTCTTAGTGTCGATCCATCGTCATAGGTAATCTCGGCAAGTTTCTCCGGCTTTCTGGGTGCAACGCTGTAGGTCTCTGACCGTACAGGGCCTTCGATATGTGGCTCGGAAATTCCGAAAGAACACGCTTTGCATGTCATACCAGTTGTGGGTGGTGTTTTCCGGAAGTTCATTGAGGCATGATGACACCGTCTTCCGCAACATAAGTGGGATATATCGGGTTGCGACCAAGCTGTTTCTGCCTTTGGCGACGCAGGAAGCCTAGAAAAAATCCTGGAGCCAAGTATCTGGCCAGGCCACACCGTCGTAGGCTTGGATGTGTCTTGAGATAGCGAATCCTTCCGGGAAGTGTGTTTGTCAAATTCGTGGTCCAAAGCAGTTTGGACCCACGTATATATCATCAATCTCGTAGCGCCGCGCCTCTATGTTAGAGTTGATCCGGTGTCTTGCATCACTTGGTGACAGGGAACGCCGTCTTTGTTATTCGCTATAGCTGCGGTGACTTGGAGACGGACTTCGGCTTCTTCCACCACCTCCTCCGCCACGAAGCCCTCCATGGCCTCCTTGAGATTCTTTGTGATGGCTGCTTGGTGGAGAGGGTGGATTAGGTGGATTGTTTTCGGCTAGTCGCCGGCCTCCATCCGGAGCATCATTATTCCGCTTCCAGGAGGGTCTTCATTGCGTCAAACCCCCTGCCGGCTTGACTCGGCATGGTGTTCGTTGTTCCTTCGTCCGACACTCCCTCCGTGATGGGGTTCAACCAGACGGCTTGTGTGTCTAGGAGGTGACATTCTTTGACGATCCTCCTCCCGATGTTTCCCTTTATCTTCTTCCCTACGATCGTTCGACTCTCGCCGGGGAGGATTTCTTGGATACAGTGGAGCAATTGCTTCCTGCTCCGCAGCTGGAGCAACGTTGCGCTAGTCACGTGCGGTTTTGTGGCGCTGCCCTGAAGATCCGGTTCTTGAGTAGTTGTCTTCCTGATGGTCGGAACGGTGATGTTGTTCCGGAACCCGTTGGGGCCTTACGTCATTCTAGGCCGGATCCGTGCGGCATTGGTCAGATTGAGAGACCAGTTTTACACTTCCGGATTTCGTGACCTTCTACTGCTCTAGACCCTTGGTTGGTAGCTTTATGCCCAACCGGACTTGTTCTGGGCCTGGATTATTTGTTAGGATATCTTGAGTTGCAGCAATGTTTTGTACTGGTGTTGGGTACACCAGATCTCCCTTGCTGTCGAGTCGAGGCATCCCTGGGTCTCCCTCAAAGACAACCTTGTGGACTCCCAGAAATTGATTGTGATGCGTGTGTCGTTTCCGGGTCTTCTGATGCTACCTAGAGATATACTTCTCCGCAACATCTATGCCCTTCTTCTCTTCCTCGATGTTGTTGGGTTCATCCAGGAGTACTTGGCGATGCGCTTCTAGAGCCTGAGCCCTTTCTTCTAGCTCTTAAACAGTAAGTTCTGCAGCTATGGGGATAGGTGTAGTTAACGCAACATCGATGAGTTTACGGGCACCTGCAGTGATCACGTGTCCATCCACCGAAGCTTCTTTGGGCTCTGGGATAAGTGCTCCATCCGAGTCTTCCTCATATTCCTCAGCAATCACTTCCTCTGTTGGAAGTTCTTTTGCTGGGGTGGGGTCTTGTTCTTCTTGTTCTTCTTCTTTGCCTTCTTGGCAGCGCCGGTAGCAAAGACGGCTTTGGGTCCATTTCCCGGAGTCAAGCTTTGAGCGGTGCTTTCGGACATCTGGACATCGGGATTATCTCTGAGATCCATGTCATCCTGCGCTTTGGGAGAGTTTTCTCCGCATCCTTAGTCCATGGCTTCTCCTTCTCTACAACTTTGGACTTAAACTCCTCTTCATATTCCGCGGAGAACTTTCGGAAATCCGCCGATGTCATCGAGTCTTCCGAAGATGCCGGTAAGTCGGTGTTTGTCCCGATCGCCTCAAACACCGAGTCTTTGTTGTCTCCAGCATCGACAGAGCCGAATCCGGATCCAACATATCTGACAAAGTGCGACGCATGTGTCTTGAGGTACTTGCGGCTTTCCTCGTGGGCTTCCTCGAAAATTCTAATGGTCTCGACAACCTCATCCATATTTGCACCTTCCAACATCATGCGCCTCAACGTATGCCTCAGGAAAGGTTGGTCTATTCTGGAATTAGTCGAGCCGGAACCAAGGTTGTTGTATTTCTCTTCCTGGATTTCGACCTCAGCTGGTAGATCGATCTAGGATTCGGCCTCGCTAGGGAGATCCACTCTAGATTCGACTTGCACTACAAGATCTACTTCAGGTTCTACTTTCTCCATTATCTCCGCAATAGGTGCGGGCTAGGTAGGATTAGGGTTTTCTGAGATCCAGAACTCTTCCGCCTCTGCGGACAAAGTGGACCCAGAGATTTCTTATGCGTCTATCATCACTGCTGGGGTGGGTGGGGCAGGTTCAGCGAATCCGATGTTCACATCGATCTCGCCAAAAGACATGATGGTGTAGGTAGTCATGGCCACCCTAGCTTAAATCCAAGTCTAATCGAGAACAACGAGAGGGACGTCGCTGGTGTAGAGGACGCGACAGATGTCGATGGTCTCGCCGATTCCGATTCTTGCAGATTCCGCTCAGAACGTAGATCCGGAGCACACTTGCCCCACGGTGGGCGCCAACTGTCGTAGGATTGATGACAAGTACGCCATGAGGGGGTCCTCGAGGTGTGCGAAAGAGAGGGGTGTGAGACGTACGGTGGTCCAGGACGGTGAGCACACAAGTTTACCCAGGTTCGAATCCGCTGGCTTTGGACAGATCCTACTCCTACTAGCAATCCAGTAATACGGCGGAGCCGAAGTATGGGTTACAAGGGTTTCGCCTGTGCGAGTTGAGATTTTAGAATATTGTGAGGGTGACCTAAAGGCTTTCCCTAGGACGGCTTATATAGATATCCGGCCTAGGGTTTACAAGAGAGTCCTATTCGGATACGACTAAGAGTCAGTTACAGCGTACATCTTGAACCACAAGTAACATAACAGGGCTATGTCGGTAAGTCTTCTAGGCCTTCCCGTGGCCGGACTGGACTCCGTCTCTTCTCCCTGACTGGGTCGCCCGTGAAGCAATGCTCTAACCAGAAGTGGGACACCTTGGTCAGTGAGGCACAGTGAGGCTACCCGGAAAGTATATCCCCAACATTACACATTTGTTGCGACAACTTGTAACTAGAAATTTAATGAGTTGCAACTACTAGGTTACAACTGAGTATTAGCATAATTAGTAGGGTGACGGCAGCTCCTTAACATAACAAGTTCTTAGGCGCCTGGGATCTAGGCGCTCATATTTTATACCTTTTTTCCCTTGTTGACGACCTTGTTTCGAATCCGACCGAGCCCTAGCATGTACCTTGGGATTTTAACTATCGAGTCCAAGAAATTAGCTCATCCGGCCTCATTATAGCCCAAGACCTTCTAACTAGGCCATGTTTTGGGTCATTCGGCCGCGTAAATAGCCCAGTTAGATTGGGCGAGAGCCCATAAAAATAGCCCATCAATCCCTGCTTGGCCCATTTTTCTTCAATTCGGCCTTATTTGGGCACCGTCCACCCACCCCTAAAAAAACTCCGCCTATCCATGTTTTTAAGTACTACCTACTACATTATTTATACTTAACATTTTTTAGTTGAGCTGCTAGCAATCACACGTAGCAGATGGACAAGCAATTTTTTAAGAAGAAAAAAATAAATTATATACGATGTTAGTATACATTTTTTACGTTTTATAAAAGCATAACAATTTTCTTGTGTAGTGGCAAGGCATGCAGTTTATCTGTAGCAATATTTTTATACTGAGAGGCTGACATGGCCGACCCACCTACATGTAGCTAGCACCCATCAACCTTACCATACAAGAAATCAAGTTTTAGGAGCACGTTTAAAAGTACTTGTACAACAATCATGGCCGGAAAAAATAATACCAAGATCGACACGTTTCTTGTCAAGAGAGGCTGACACGTGGGCACCATTAGTAAGACCATACATGTCTGCCGCATGGAACAACGTTACCAAGGTCAAACTAGCGGACGCGACCAAAACAAATGTCCAACATAACACATTTCCTCTACATAGGCGGCTGACATGTGGACCCAGCAGAGAGACATTATACAGTTGCTGTATTGAGCAACGTTGCCAAGTTCCAAACGGGGAGGCGTGAGAGAAGAAAACAAAGTCTAGCATGCACATGTTTCATGCATACAGGAGGCTGACATGTCGGGGCCACCAGCCTATATAAACGGCTGAAGTAGCGAGCAACGCTATCAAGTTCGGAACGCGAAGGCGCAACAGAGGGTATAAAATCCATCATACACACGTTTCTTCTAATGAGAGAATAACATGTGAGGCCTAGCAGCATGATTACACTATAGATGCATCGAACAACACTATCAAGTTCGGAACAGGGTAGCGCGGGCAAAGGAGAAAATCCATCATACATATGTTTCTTCTAATGAGAGGATGACATGTGGGGCTCAGGAGGTTGGTTAAATAGTAGATGCGTCGAGCAGCGCTATCAACTTCAGAACGGGTTAGCACCAGTGAAGGAAAAATTCCATCATACACACGTTTCTTCAAATGAGAGGATGACATGTGGGTCCCAGGAGGTTGATTAAACGGTAGATGCATCGTGCAACGCTATCAACTTCGGAACAGGGTAGCGTGAGCAAAGAAAAAAATTTCATCATACACATGATCCTTCTAATAAGAGGCTAACATGTGGGACCTAGCAGCCTGACTAAATGGCAGACGCCTCGAGCAACGTTATCGAGTTCAAATCCGGGAGGCGTGTCCCAAAAGTATGGTCCGATAGAGACACTGCTTTCCGGAACCCACACGCCTCAAAAGACTTCGGCGAGTCAACATCGCGTGAGGAAATGAAAATCTTGCTTCTGCCACGCGCTGGCCGAGCTTCCTCCATGTTTTTAGCAGATCCGTCGTAGTAGAGGGCCGTGAAACAGGAAAAAAATATTTCCATCAGCCATGACCGAGCCGAGAATTTCGTCGTGGAAGACACGCCTTCTATGATGACCATCGGGCCAAGTCGTTGCGGAAGGAAACTTTTCTTCTAGTGAGTACACAAAATTGGTGGCACAACATAAGAAAGTACGAGCTCCCGATCATGTCATCCAAGACCCTGGCGTTCGACGAAAATTAGGATGGGGAGAAGTAAGGCGGAAAAACCAAAGGCTACCCCCTACATTGACAAAGAGGGGAAGAAGGTCATGCCAACCCCCCGCCTTGAACATGGTCGTTGCCAAGAACCTGCTGGAGCAAGATAGATAACCCGCAACGGTTGACCAGGTTTATGATCTAGTTTCCAAGGTTGTCAAACAACATGAGAATACCACCTCATAGAGGCTCGAGACCAATCTAGACTTTTCCAGTCTAGCGCACTACCATGGCTATAGGTAATCCGCATATCTGTGGCGCACATGCTAGTGGTGCCCCAGGCTAAAATAGTCGTGGCGCACTGCCCACAGGTGCCCTACGGCTAGCTACCATAATCGTGGCGCACATGCGTATGGTGCGCCATGGCTGGGTGTGGGCCAGCCCCCTATCGATCATAGACCACATAGCCGTAGCGCACCCTGGTGAAGTGCGCTACAGGTGTGGTCGGTAGTCGTGGCACACACGGCCTCTGTGCGCTACAGGGAAGATCGGGCCACCCGTACTGTTAACTGGGAAAACACCTCTGTGGCGCACTGCCGGTATGTGCGCCACAGATGTTCTTTACACCTGTGGCGCACCCCCCCATGTGCGCCACAGATGTGTGTTCTGCTACTTCTTTTTGGCTGACACACCTTTGCACATTTGACTAGATCTCACCATCTCACACTTCACTTTCCCCTCCTTCTTCCTCCTTGGATCTCGCCCCCTCCTCCTTCCACCTCAATTTCTCCACTCTTTCACCATTTGTAGCATGTAAAACTTACCTTGGATGCTACATACATAATAGAGGAAAGCTCTCCTTCCGGCCACCATCTCTCGGTCTGTTACCTCTCCTTCAAGATCTTCTTGGTCTCTCATCTTGGTAAGTTGTCTATGTAAGAGGATGTGTTTATGTGTATGGATGATATATGGTCACATATCTATGGAGAGGATCGATGCTCTCATGTGTTTGGAGAGCATGCATTGTATGCTCTCTCATATATTGGCATTGTTTTGCCAAAATGTTGATTCATTTCCATTTTGGCAAGACTTTGGCATTTCGCAAAGGTCCTAATTTTAGGATAGGTCATGCCGAAATTTTCCATCGACCATTGCATGCATGCATTGGTTCTATGGTTGTAATAAACTTCTAATTCTACCTTGTACACCGCGCAGGCAACCATGGTCCGCATAATGAGCGAAGGCATTGTGGCTAGATTTTTGAAATGTGCGACGGCCGACATGATACGAAATAACATGACGGAGATAAGATGTCCGTGCAGAAGATGCAAACTCAATTGGTTGATTGACCCAGATTCCAGAAATCTGCAGGCACACCTGCTCCGCCATGGTTTCATGGATGGCTACACTCGGTGGATAAGTGATGACAAACACGATGATGCCGTAAATGGGGCGGCGGAAAATGAGGAAGGCGGGCAACATGATCATGATCACGGCAAGGACGGGCGAGATGAAGAAGAGTCTCCTAGAGATGGTGAAGGTGCGGAAGCAGACCAGGATGATGATGATCTAGATGCCGGAGCAAACGATGGAACAACGTCAGGCTGGGTGCGGGACCCTTATGTTCAAGAACTACTTCTCAAGCAAACGAGTAATGCCAGGGCTGCCGCTAGAGAGAAAGCCAAGCTTGCGCAACTTGAGAAAGATGCGGTTACTCAATTGTATGAAGGATGCAAGCCCGATGATACCTGGTTGAATGTAATGCTCAAGGCTATGGAGATGAAGGCAAAACACAAATGGACCGACGCAAGCTTCGACGATATGATGGCATTTTGGCACGATCGTCTCCCGGAGGAGAACACGTGTCCAACTAGTATCGAGGATGCCAAGAAAATCGTGTGTCCTCTTGATCTACCGCACATTAGATACCACGTCTGCATCAACGATTGCATGATTTATCGAGGCGAGGACGCGGAGAAAACCACATGCCCGGTGTGCGGCGTTAGTCGATACAAGAAAGGGAAGAAAGCTCCTCGAAAAGTGGTATGGTACTTTCCTGTCACTCCTCGTCTGCAACGCTATTTCGCAGACCCTAAGGAAGCAAATCTCATGCGCTGGCATGCGGAAAGAAAGAAGCCAGCAGATGACGATGACCCTGAAAAGGACGAGCTACTGACACACCCTTCAGATGGTAGCCAGTGGAAAGCATTAGACCTCGAATTCCCCGAATTCGGTGGAGATTCGAGAAACATCAGGCTAGGTGCAAGCACCGATGGACTCAATCCGTTCGGTAGCCTGAGAATTACGCACAGCACTTGGCCCGTGTTTGTATGGATGTACAACCTCCCTCCCTGGTTATGCATGAAAAAGAAGTACATACAAATGAGTATGCTAATTCAAGGGCCAAAACAACCTGGTACCGACATCAATCTATATCTCGGGCTGTTGAAAGAGGAGCTAGCCATGTTATGAGAATCCGGAGCTAATACGTATGACGCTGTCGCACAAGATTATTTCACTATGAGAGCCGCGTTGGTCACTATGGTGCAAGGCTATCCAGGTTGCGGATATTTCTCGGGGCAGGTTATCCAAGGATTCTACGCATGCGTTAGGTGCATGGATAACACGACCTATCTCCAACTAGAGAAAGATCCAGGGTCTTCGAAAACCGTGTTCATGGGGCACCGTAGATGCCTTGGAAAGAATGATGCATGGAGAAAACATGGAGATCTGTTCAATGGAAAATCCGAGACCCGAGGAATCCCAGAGCGGAGGAGGAGTGAAGAAGTAGATGAATTGCTGAAAAACTGGAAAGAGTGTCCTAAACCGGGAAAGAAGCGAAAGAGACAGCAAGACAAGCCGTAGATGAAGGTATGGAAAACAAGGTCTGTTTTCTGGGAGTTGCCATACTGGAAGTTTCTCCGCATGCCTCATAGCCTTGACATCATGCATATCATGAAGAACGTGTGCGAGAGTCTAGTCGCCACCCTAATCAACATGTCAGATAGGACGAAAGATGGTCCTAAAGCAAGGAACGACTTGATATTCATGGACATCCGGAAGGATCTTCACGGAGGATGCCCTACTCCTGATGACCAGGAAGATGACGATGATCATCAGTCAGAGGCGACACAACAAGGTCGTAGAAAGGGTAAAAAGGTCAAGAAGAACGAATATGCCTGCCCCCCTTCGTGCTTCACACTAAGCCAGGATGAGATCAAACAGTTTTTCAAGTGCCTTCTAGGAGTCAAATTTCCTTACGGCTACGCTGGCAAGATAAGTAGGTACCTAGATGAGGCTAAGCAGAGGTTTAGTGGGATGAAGTCTCATGACTGTGCCGTGCTAATGACGCAGATACTTCCGGTTGCACTACGAGGTATAATGGACGAGCATGTCCGAGAAACATTGTTTGGGCTCTGCAAGTTTTTCGACGTCGTCTCTCGAAAGTCATTTGGCGTGAAACAGCTCGGGAGGCTACAAGACGAGATCGTGGTGATACTATGCGAGCTCGAGATCTACTTCCCGCCCGCATTCTTCGACATTATGGTGCATCTGCTAGTCCATATCGTGGAGGATATCATCCAACTCGGGCCGATGTTCCTCCGCAGCATGATGCCGTTCGAAAGGATGAACGGACACATCAAAGGATACGTTCGCAACAGGTGCTGTCCAGATGGAAGCATAGCCAAGGGCTTTCTGGCCGAAGAGTGCATCTCTTTCTGCACGAATTATCTAGGCATCGAGAACCCTGTCGGTCTTCCCGTCAATAGGCACCTTGGCAAGCTCGATGGATCAGGTCACCGAGATGGTCGTCGCGTACTGCATGCAGACTACAATTGTCGATGCGCAAACTTTGATAGAGCAAACCTCGTCGCGCTACAACATTTAGAACTGGTTGATCCTTGGGTACAAAAGCACAAAAGGTCAATCGAGAAGAAGTACAGTGACCGGGGCATACAGAGGACGCAGGGAGAAATAATCAAAGAGCACAACTCAGATTTCACGCGTTGGTTTAGGCAGACGCTCCTAGATAATCCCCCGCAATCGCATTCTGCGGAGGAAAACATCATATTCACCTTGTCGCAGGGACCCATGCACAACCTGGTGACCTATCAGGCGTATGATATCAACGGCTACACATTCTACACGGAGGAAAAGGACAACAAGTGTGACTATCAGAACTCAGGCGTAACATCGGAATTCTACACCGATGACAACATGAAGGAAAGATTTTACGGAAGGATCGAGGAGATCTGGGAGCTCGACTACTGTGGAGAAAAGTTGCCGATGTTCCGTGTCAGATGGGCCAAGAGCGTCGAAAGAGAAGACCGGCATTTCACAACCATGTTAATACCCGAAGCAGCCAAATCCAAGGCCGCCGGTGCGCATGTCGCCGCGAAAAATGAACCGTGGGTACTGGCTAGCAAAGTGGACTAATGTTTTTTTATTACTGACCCGACAAAGCCTAGCCGTGTTGTCGTGAGGAGAGGCAAAAGAAACATCATCGGAATGGATGGAGTCGCCAACGAGCAAGACTTCGACCAGTACGGTGATCCAAAGATTGAAGATGACAATGACTACGATGAAAAAACATACATCACAAGAAGAAAAAGGACAACCTTACCAAAAAAGGTAGCCCGTTCGAGCGAAGAAACATAAAAGTGCCAGGGCTAAATTATTCAACCGTGACAAAGAAGGGAAAAAAGATTGTAAAACGCTAGCTCAAAAAAGATTATATTGATGCATATGGATGGCATATTATTAATGGACACATTATTATTTAATTTCTTTCTACTTTGAATCACTTTTGTACCACTTTTGATGATATATATGTACCATTTTTGTCATATAAAACATATAACATATATTTTATATAGTTTACATAATTTTTGGGATATTTTTTAAGATTTTAAAGTAGTTTTAAAATAAAAACAAACAATGGGGGCACCAGGGTTCGAACCTGGGTGCTCCAGGTTTGTGAGCGTACATAGCTAGGGCGGAACCAGTGGGATATGCAAGTGCTAGTGTCAACTAACGGGGCGACAGCTATTTGTTTGACTTGTCACGATACTTAGCCGTAGCGCACTAGGTAAGGGTGCGCTACGGCTAAGTGTCGTGTCAAGTATGTGTTGCACACGGTCACATCTCCCATCGTCTCCCATCTCTATCTCCCATCGTCTCCCATCTCTATCGCCGCCTCCACTCGATCTGCCGCATTCGCTCGCCCGCCGCCGCGTCCGTGGAGGAGGAGAGGAGGCCGCCGCGTCCGAGGAGGAGGAGAGGAGGCTGCCGCGTCCGTGGAGGAGGAGAGGAGGCCGCCGCGTCCGAGGAGGAGGAGAGGAGGCCGCCGCATGTCCGCGGAGGAGCTCCGTCTGTGCTCTTCGTCATCGTCCGGGCGCTCTTCGTCGTCGTCGGCTTTGAGGTGAGCGTCCCCTCTCCCCTCTCTCCCCTCTCTGACCTAGAACATAGGGCTGCCTGGCGAGGGTGATAGGTTTGATTAAGTGATAGTGTTGCTGACCTAGAACAAATTTAGTTGCCGAATTTTTGCTGACCCAGAACTATCACTGCCGAGGGTGTGTGTTTTCTTATTGGGAGGTTTCTTGTTTGGTTAAATTTGTAGAGTAATTGTGTATAAGCATAGGAGTGCAGCTCTGATGGATTGATATTTTTAAAATGCATTTGAAAAGTACTGTTTTTGTCTGTCCCATTTATTTGTTGAAAGGGAGCACTAGAGATTTCTAATTGTATATAAGCAAGGAAAACTGGGAGCAAATGCAATGTTTCAGAGGCATATAACAGTAGCCTTAAGTGTAATTATAGCCACACAACAGTTCATGCTATACAATTGGGAAGTTGACCCAGGCATCATATAATAATTATATAATTGAATTGCATTGCTCAAATAACATTTTCCATGGATTAGTTATCTAATTATGCAATGTAGAAGTGTAGAATGATGGCTGCTTCTCGGTTAGGATTTTTCTCTTCCATCAAAAGTTGAAATATTTTAATTTTAATAGTCCCTTGCTATTATGGAAACCTACATACAAGTATACAGGACACTCATTGCAGAAATGGCAGAGTACATCAACTTGCTATGGAGTATTATCTAGTACATATGTGTATCTAACTATCTTACACCCATGCTGTAGTTATGTTATCACGACAGTTCATGTTGTACACTTGGACAGTCAAAGAACGTCTAACCACAGCTCCCAAAGATGCTCTGGTAACGTAATTTTAGCTGTAAGAAAAGCTTCATATTGTTAAATAATTGAATTGTATTCCTCAGATGATAGTGTTGCCGAATTGTATTCTTATGCAGGTGCTTGTATGAAATGAGTCCCGATTTTCGCCGAAATGTTGATTAACTTCCGTTTCGGCAGAAATCGAGCACTCCTAGTTTAACAAAAATGAGCAATGGTCATGCCGGATTTTTCCGCGCACTTTACTAACCATTATTTGCCTTTTATTAGTGCAAACATGTGTGACAATGACGAGGCTGGATCTTCTCAGCGTATCAATGTTGAAGGAGAAGTGAGACCTCAAAACAGACCCTTGTCATTCTGGTAGGAGGTCGAGCGGCTAGAAAGAATGACAGAGTGTGATGAAGAATACAACCCTTCCGAGAGCGACGATGATGAGATGGAAGACGCGGAGGAAGAAGAAGCGGCCGAAGGAACGACGGATGATGAAACCACTAATGGCGGCGAGGGCACAACAAGTGGTAGTAATCCGCCTAAGAAGAAGAAGGAAAGGCGCCCAAACACGGTCGGCACCGTTAGAGAGGAAATTACCGAAGTGATCCCAAAAGGGGTTCCTTTAGCGCCAGACCATGTGGTCAAAGGCTACGGTGGGCAAGCGGCGGCTATCACCCGGACCACCATCTCGATCAACACCGAGAATCTCCAGTATAAAGATAATGGCCATTTGCGCACACTCCTTTTCGAGAAGCTGCACGCAAGATACAAGTTCCCCCTTCAGTATCAGAACACAGATTATCATGGGAATGAAGTAAATAAATCCGCCCTCATGAGGATGAGCACCGCCCTGGCCAGCTGGAGAACCCGAATAAAGAAGAAGATATTTAAAGAAGAGAAAAGTCTCAAGACGATCCAGAAGATTGACCCGCAGATCACCGAAGATCAATTCCAGGAGTTCAAGGCCAAGTGCACCTCCGAAGCAGCCAATGCCTCGAGTAAGTGGGGAAAGGAATTGCAGGAGATGAATATAGGTCACCACCATCTTGGATCTGGTGGTTATAGAGCTGCGGATCCCAAACGGGATAAGGAGGACGACGAGTATAGAGCTAAGGGGATACCTAACCCCTTTTCGAAATTTGAAAACAAGCAGCTTTGAAACTTCATCAGGGCTCGTTACCATGTGGACCCCAAAACCAAAGAACTCACCGAGGAAACTAAGGTGAAGGACTTCGAGGTTCTTGCGGTAAGTAATTTAATTACCGCGGATCAAGTCAGTTACATTATAATCGATCAAGTCGAATTTCTAAATGGTTCACGTTACTTCTTCTGCAGGACGAGGAAATTGCTAGTCAGGGATCCCATGGTTCCTCATCCCACGGGTCGACGGCGGCCACCCGGTGGGATAACCCTTTTAACAGGGCGATGAACCGGGCCAAGAAAATCACGCCGGTTACAAAGAAGCCATCGTCGGCTGGCCGTCTGGCCGGCTTCGAGGCTAAGAATTGGGTGGATCATTTTGGTCCACCCCCGAGGACGCGTGTGGAGGAAGGAGCGACGAGGAAAACCACGAGGTCCAGGAACTTAAGGAACAAGTGGCGCGGATCCCGCAGATCGTCCAAGACAACCTGGCAATCACCCTCACCTCCATCCTTCCTACCTTGGTGGAGTCAATAGCGAACTGGAGTGCGGGTGGTCGACAAGGGCCATGCCCGATTCCAAGCATGGTCAGTAGCCACTCAAACTATGCGGCGCCGATGATCCC
The DNA here is from genome assembly GCA_910589775.1 of Avena eriantha. NCBI lineage: Eukaryota > Viridiplantae > Streptophyta > Magnoliopsida > Poales > Poaceae > Avena > Avena eriantha. The sequence goes on from OU342746.1 coordinate 129,212,166, forward strand.
GGTGAATTATGTGTTCGTGACTACGCCTGCTAGCACGGCGGCGCCGGAAGCATTGGTGACTCCGCCCGCTAGCACGGCGGCGCCGGAAGCATTCGTGACTCCCCCTGCCATCACCGCGGCGTCGGAGCTTAATGCAAACGATAGGGAGAATACATCGGCGGCCGGCACCATGCCATCAAGCAGCCCCTCCGTCTCTTCAACGCCCATCGTCGTATGCGGTGCCTCGACATTAGCTGAGCTCGACGCCATCACGGTAAACCAAATAGTTTACCGCCTTGCCATTTATTACTCTTATGGCATCTTTTTAATGCCATACATGTTGTTCGCAGACGGATGTTCCATGCACTCTCTTAAGCTTCGTGAACAACGAGTTGAGGGATGTTGCCAAGGGTACCATCATTCAACCCTTGCACCGCACGTTCCACTCAAAGCCGATGCCAGATAGCGTGCATAGGGTTAAAATTATTCGGGTGCTAAGGGGTTGCGATGACCTGGAACCTCCCATTCAACCCCCAGGAGCGGATGAAGAAGAGCCGGCTGTCCTCAGAAGTTGCTTCGGCTTATTCCTGCTATGGCCAAAGAGCATGATTCATTTGGGGACAGCCGGGGCCATCACCCCACAGACAACAACACTGTCTATCGTGCCAGCGCCAAGCCATGGCAAGACCCCCACATCGTCACCTCCACGTGATTGTTCGGCTGGTCATATTGACATGACCATGGCGCAGGATCCGAACGAGGATGGCGAAGATTACTTCGATGATTTCATCAACACTAATCTTTTCCCCGGTGACCTAAACAAGACCCAGCTGGTGGCCCCGCAGAGAAAGCCACTTGCAACAAACGTCTCTTTGGTTATCAGGAGACGCCTCTAGCTTGCACCTTCACCGAGCCAACGGATATATCCAACCGGACCTCTGTTCTAAGCCCTGACACACTACATAGGGCGATCGATGCTCAGATTGCGGTGCCTACCCACTTCCCAAAAGGCAAGAAGACCAGGAAAAGAAAATCTCGCAGCTCGAGCCAGCCGGTGGCATCAACTGCGAATCCGATCAGGTTTCAGGACGGGCCACCAAGACCAAAGGGTATTATGTGGAGGATGCATGTGGTGGGTGAGCCCAAGCTAACTAAGAAATTGCTCAGGCTCGCCACTTCAGAAATGAGGAGTGTGCATGACGGTGTGCTGACGATAGAGAGACGCCTTCTTGCGGAGAAAGATCCCTCGCACCCGGTATTCGTGGTTAAGGTGCCACGAGGCTTGGGCTTCATTGATAATGTCCCCGCGGATCTGTTCTTCCTGTGGTTTGACGACATCTTCAATATGTTCCACCTGTATCCGCTGCACTATACCATGGTACGCCTGTTTTCTCTCAGCCTAGCCATTCATATCAGTAGAGAGAACACCCCAGGCATCGCTATAGTGGACCCCTACTACATGCGTGATGGCTGCTTGGGAAGCGCCATTGAACGGCGATTTGTGGCCTCGTACCTCCAAGGCATCTTGGTGGCGAACAAGACAAAGGAATACATTCTCGTGCCTTTCTTTCCCGAGTAAGTCATTATTCACTCGCCGCCATAACATGGTTTATTATATTTTCATCATTCTTTTTCCAACACATTCCGTTTGAATTGTTTTGCGCAGAGATCAACACTGCACACTCATCTGCTTGTCGTCGAAACATTCGCAAGCCACGTATTTTGACTCGGGGAGTCAAGAGAAGAAGAAAAACTACGACAAGATCAAGGAAGTTCTGGATGATGCTCTCACCGGCTATGCCTCAGCGAAAGGCGCCACCTTCGTGCGTAAGAAGCTCAAGTTTGGCAGGCACGTCTTCACCCATGTGACGCAATTCCCCTGCGTGAAGCAGTCGGCAGGTAGTCAGAAGGAAGCCTACTATGCACTCCATCACATGAGGGCATTCCTACTAGAGCAACAGAATTCTACGCTGCCAGATCATCTCAGATGGGGGGCCGAAGTCAAGGCCAGGATCAATGTTTCAGATATTAGACAAGAGATGTATCGCATCCAGCAATAGTTTGGGGCAATCATCAGCCGTGATGTCATGACTTCAGGGGGGGTCTTCTACGGAGGCAATCCCCCGAATACCCGTGACGTAGTAGATCGCCTAAAGATGCAGTGTGACTATAGGGCGTTCATGACGAAAAAGGGCGTCCTCCCGTTTCCTGAGCCGAGCCAGAAGTCTTGATGTGTTGGTCTAGTTGTAGTTCTTTATCCCCACGTGTACTTGTTTGTGTCGACATGTACATGCTACTACTTGGTACTTTTTGCTTACTTTGTTACCTTATTTGATAAGTATATCTTTATATGCGACTTTTACTTGTTTTTTCACCATCATTTAATTATTATTGCCAACTTTTAGATGACTTGGTACGTCGTGTACAAGGGACGGGTTCCTGGAGTCTATAATGATTGGGAAGACTGCCGGAGACAGGTGCACCGTTTCAGCGGCAATATCTACAAACGGTACAATACTATGGCGGAGGCGGAAGCTAGATACGCGTGCTATCTAGCGGGAGTTAGGACGAGTAACCGGATGAAGACCTATACCTCCGTCGTGGTGATGGTTATTGTCCTTGGTTGTCTGTCATGCATGTTCCTACTTTAGATGTCTAGGCGAGCTTCCGCGAGCTCTAACTTGGTTGAGACATGTATTCATGTCATCACTAGCTACTTTGTAACTTGATTGAAATAATATAACTTATACTATGTATTTATTTCTGTATTGTATATATGTGTATTTATTTCTGTACTGTATATCTGTGTATATCAGCTGTATTGTATATAATCTGTATTGAATATCATCTATATTGAGTATTTTTTTTTGTTTTTTGAAAAGCTAAGTCGTGAAGCACATGTACGTTGTTAGTGGCGCACCATGTTGGTGACGCACCTGGTCAGCTACTAGTAGCACACTACGTCATGCGCCACAGGAATAACCGTAGTGGCGCACCAGCCAGTGCGCTACTACTAACTACATACTAGCAACGCACTTGTCATGCACCACAGGGAAAATAGTTGTAGCGCACTGTGTTGTGCACCACTACTATGTCGAGATTCCTGTAGCGCACCCGGCAGTGCGCTACAGGCACTTTTTAGCCGTAGTGTAGAAGTCGTGGCACACTCCTAGTGCGCCACGGAAGGGAAAAATAGGTGCGCCATGAATTAGCTTTTTTCTAGTAGTGGCGCTCACAACAACCACATGGCGAGATCTCCAGCTCAGCAAATCAGGCACCTATCTCAAGATTACAGATCAAGCACAGGCTCCACAGAGCAAAGGCAGATGGACGCATGGAATCAGGACAATGCTATCCCCATATCCTCCGACAAAGGAGCCAATGCACACCCCCGCTGCTCGTCGATACCTCTCTGGCAATCCCAAAGATAAGGAGAGGCACCACCGCCCTGTCATACAAACATGTCACCTCCTATACGCCCACAGGGTGGCATCATCATATGCGATAATGGAGCGCATGAGCACTATAGCAGAGATCATAGTGGCAATGTTGGTCGAAGGAGAAAGGCTCCAAACAATCAAGATGTGCATGTTGGTTCTCATGATGGAAGAAGCAAGAGGACTGATCCCGTGCCACCGTGACCACCACCGCCATCACCACCAAGCATCCACCATGGCGAAGGATCTCATATGACTCGCCCATCACGATGTAACTCCCCTTCCTATGGCAGAGAGCACGATGCTCCACCTCCAAAGGCCTACGATGTGCATAAGCACCTCGATGAACTCCAGGAATCCCAGGAAGAACTGATACGTTGCAAACATATCTATAATTTTTGATGTTCCATGCTTGTTTAGTATCTACTTTCTTATGTTTTGTCCACACTTTGGAGTATTTTTATACACTTTCTTGGACTACCCTATTAAGAAGATGCCATAGTGTCAGATGCCTGTTTCTGCAGTTTTTGGTTCCAAAAAGGCAGAAAATGAATATTCTCGGAATTGGACGGGACAAAAGCCAAAGTTGATATTTTACCGGAAGACTCACGGAGCCAGAAGACGAGACGGAGAGGGGCCACAGGGCGGCCACACCATGTGGTGGCGCGGGTCCACCCTGGCTGCGCCACCAGGTGGTGTGGGCCCCCTTGCCGGCCACCAACCTCACCCCTTCTCCTATAAGAAGTCCGTGGGACGAAAACCCTAAGGAGATAAGCCTCCAGCCACGAAGAGTTCCGCAGCGCCGCCACCACCGAAGGGGTGATTTGGGGGACAGAAAGTCTCTGTTCCGGCACCCTGCTGGGATGGGGAAGTGCCCCCGGAGCCATCTCCATCGATCTCCACCACCATCTCCATCACCGTTGCTGATTCCCATGATGAGGAGGGGGTAGTTCTCTCTCAAGGCTAAGGGTTCTACTAGTAGCTATGTGTTCATCTCTCTCTATGCATGATCATATTGTGATCATGATCCTGTAATCTATAGATCTACCTTGCTACTCAAGTGCTTTAATAGATCTCTGCTCTTCCCATGGTGTGAAGTTGACAGTGTGCACACCATGGTGGCACTTAGGCTAGAGATTACAAATACTTGTTATGAGTTATATTTGGAGTTGGATGTCTTTATGAAATTGTGGTGTTTGTTGGAACCATCTAGTGCTCAAGGTGATAGTGTGGGGTTATCTAGATGCGGAAAGCGAACTTTGAGGTGTGTTGTTATAGCCCTACCATCGATTAGAGTGTCCAACCGAAGAGTAGTTAAGAGTAGTATCATAAAGAGAATATATTTATATGAGAGTGTTCACTAGTGAAAGTATGATCCCTAGACCTTGTTTCTAAGCATTGAAACACCGTTTTCAACTAGATTTGTTACATGTTTGCTTGCTGCCATCTTTATTTCAAGTTTCCTTTAGTCTCTTCCACGTCAACCACATGCCAGCAAGTATTTTCTGACACTGTTACCACTTATAATTATCCATACCACTTGTATTTCACTATATCTTCGCCAAACTAGTGCACCTATACACTTGACAAGTGTATTGGTTGTGTTGGGGACACAAGAGACTTCTTGTATCTTGATTGCAGGGTTGTTTGAGAGGGGATACCTTTGACCACTTCCTCCCTGAGTTCGATAAACCTTGGGTGATCCACTTAAGGGAAAACTTGCTGCTATTCTACAAACCTCTGCACTTGGAGGCCCAACATCTGTCTACAAGAATAGAAGTGCGTATACATCAAGCTATTTTCTGGCGCCGTTGTTGGGGAGGTAAGGTAAAAGGTACGCACATCTTCTGGCTACTAAGCTATCTTCTATTACTATTGCTAGTGTGTGAGTGCTCGAAGTTATTTTCTTTAGATTCTGCAATTTTGTCTTTTTGTTTCTTGTTTTCACTACTTAGGCTTAATGGAAAAAAAATTAGAGAGCTTTATAGAATTTATCTTGAGTTAGGACATGAAGTGTTTGAAGAGAAAATTAAAAACCTATGGAACTTTATTTGCATGCTAATAGAAATGTTATTAGTATGAATTCTTTGAATACCATTATTGCTAATGCTATGGAAAATTCTAAGCTTGGGGAAGCTAATTTTTATGAAAATAATCTTTTTAGTCCCCCAAGCACGGAGGAGAAAATTTACTTTGATGATACTATGCCTCCAATTTATGATGATTACAATGATGAGAATGATATTTTCAGTCCACCTACTATTGAGGAGAAAATTAATTATGATTACAATATGCCTCCTATATTTGATGATTATGGTGATGAGATTAGTAATGATAGCTATTTTGTTGAATTTGCTCCCACTACAATTTGTAAGAATAACTATGTTTATGTGGGGAGTATTAATTCTTTCATGCATGTGGCTCATGATAAGAATGTTTTATGTCATAGTTATATTGTTAATTTTATTCATGATGCTACTGAAAGTTATTATGAGAGAGGGAAACATGGTTTTATGTATCTCAACAAAATTAAGTTTCCCCTCTTTATGTTGAAAGTCTTGAAGTTGCACTTGTTTTGCTTTCCTATGCTTGTTGCTTTGTGCTTTCATGACTTGTTTATTCACAAGATTCCAATGGATAGGAAGTGGGTTAGACTTAAATGTGCTTTGAATTTGCTTCTTGATGCTCTCTTTTACTTCAATTCATATTTCTTATGTGAGCATCTTCTCAAACTGTCATGCCTAACTTAAAGGCATTAAAGAAAAATACTTATTGGGAGATAACCCAAAAGTTTTAGATAATTCTTGGAAGTTATTACCTCTGTAATAACCGCTCCTTATCCTTTTTATTTGCTTTTTTTTTGCCAAGAGTAACCTCTAATGAGAGAGAAGTAATGATTGGGAAAGTTGTTGTCCCGAAACAGATTTCTGTGCTTCACCATAAAAATTCGTGTAAAATCTCTGTATGTCCTTTTGAGGCGTGAATTTTTGAGCTTCTGCCCCAGGTTGTTATCTAACTTTCGTTAGTTAAACACTTTTCTAGTTGAGCAACACAAAATCTTAGAAATTTTTTGTCTTTACCTGCTGGTCTGTTTTGACAGATTTCTGCCATTATTTGCATTTGCTTCTTGTTTGTTCCTTTTTGAGTTCTTTTGGGGAATTGAGATTTTTGAGAGAAGTGCTACATTAGCTAGTGTTTTAATGGAAGTTTTATTGGTGTTAGAACTGAACCTAAAGACTTATTATCTTGAGTGCACTAATGTTGCTAATAAAGATTGTGTGAAGTTTTGTATGAAGGAAAAATTTCAGGTGTATGGATGGAATGAGTAATGAGATGAAGGATGGACTAAAGCTCAAGCTTGGGGATGCTACGCATGCCACCTCAAGAAATATCCAAGAAGTACAAGCGTAAAAGCTTGGGGATCCCCATGGCATCCCCTCTTCATCAATAAAAATCCCAGGTTTCTTCCAAGCACTTCATTTTTATTGTTTCATGCACATTTGTGTTGTTCTTGGAGCGTCTTCTTGTTTTTTTCGTTTTGGTTTTTCATTTGCTTGGTTTTCTTAGTTTTCTGAATAAATTGGTTGGACCCCCTCATTCATGCATTAGTTTTCAAATAAGTTGGTTTGGATTGGAAAAGAGTAGGAAAAGTTCATGCTTAAGTGGTAAAAGGAGCTTGTTTTTGACTGTGGCCTATGCTTTGTCATGTCATGCTTGATATATTTTTTGGATTTATGCTTAGTGATCTTTGCTGTAGCATGACATGTTATAAAAAATTGAGATTGCTTAATGTGCCTTGGAAGAATCATGCGTTGTTTTAGCATATTACAGCATATTATTGTGGTATTCTCCTTTGATGCTTTATCTGGGTTGACTTAGCGCATGCTCACACCATGTTAAGACTATACCAAGTCACCATAGCCTCTAGTATCATTTAGTTTTCGACTTCTAATCTCACTTTATTCTTTAATTAATGATGTTTTGTCACTTTGCATGATTATGGCCATTATTGTTCTCTTAGTTGGTCGCTCCCAATCTTTTGCTAGCCTCCATACAAAGTATGAGTTCCACGCATGCATCCAACTCCAAATAAAACCAAGTTATTCCAAAGACTCCACCATACCTACCCATTAGCATTTGCTATTCCAAGTATATTCATGTTTTTATCTACCTTCCAAATTAAACTTGTTATGAGAAAACAAGTGAATAAAGCTCTCACGAACTTGATGGCACACTTTACTTTTCTTGCCCTTAATAAACTTGAACCATTGTGTCGCCTATGTTGTATATGCATGCACTTATTTCTTAGGGATTAGCAGAACCATGCTGTCACGGGGAACACTTTCAACATTGCACTTGTACTTTGTACCTAGTTGATATCATGATCTTTTGTCTATGGATGTCGTTGGTGTGAAATGAAAGGGGAGCTTGTAAGTCCATCGAGTTATGTATCTGTGTTAGAGAAACGCCTGGGCCGCTGGTCTAATCCATGTTGTCATGGTGGAAACCTGCAGTGTAACCATAATGAGCTGTCTATGAAGCATTCTTCTTATAAAAAAGAGTTAGATATTGAGAAAAAAAGAGAAAAAGAAAAGAGAAAAAAGAGATATATGAAAAGAGGAAAGAGAGAAAAAAGCACCGTATTCCCATGGTAAATAAGAAGATTGCTGAGATGCTCGTTGTCTGCTTGCCTTGTCATTTTGATATGGGGATTCTTCCGTATCATCGGGCAAGGGGTACCCCGTTGGCGGTTCTCTATGATACACATGTACTTACGATGACAAGAACTTATCGGTGATTAAACTTGAGTAACATGAGGAGCGGCCCTCGTATTCAAGGGACATGAGATTTCCAACTTATACTTTGTCAAGCATATACTCCATACTTTGTCAAGCATATACTCCATAACTTTAGTCACCTTCAAGATGCTTATGATAGGGGTAATGAGAGCTGAAAGCTAACAAGTACCATAATTTCTGGAAGCTCTTTATGAAACTTGAATCTCTACTTCCTTCTATGAAGGCCTTTCTTTTACTTAATTTTATGTTGAGTCTCCACCTTCTATCTTTATGCACCTACTTTGAGAGCATAGTGGCCATTCTTAGTTCTATGTGCATTGTCCCAAGACTTGTTGATGGATGCATAACTTGATATTGCTTGTTCTTAAACTATTTGTATCTAGTCACTCTAATGAACTTTGAAGGTGTCCTATGCATCTATGTTTGCTACTCTATGAGGGACAAGCTGAATGCCACTATGCTATGTTTTATTTATGATAAACAAACAAAAGTCTTGCAAAGCATTGTTATTCATGAATCTTTTGTTTGTGCCTTTTCATGTTGCAACATAGTTTCTATGTCTTATTGCTAGAACATTATCTTTCATGCTATGTTGAAGTACTATGATCCCAGCTATCCATGTTTTAAAAATACTTTTATCAAGTTTATGATGGTGCATGTCACCTCAAAAATTATTCTTTCTTTTTATCACTTACCTACTCGAAGACAAGCAAGAGTTAAGCTTGGGTATGTTGATACGTTGCAACCGTATCTATAATTTTTGATGTTCCATGCTTGTTTAGTACCTATTTTCTTATGTTTTGTCCACACTTTGGAGTATTTTTATACACTTTCTTGGACTAACCTATTAACAAGATGCCATAGTGGCAGTTGCCTGTTTTCTGCTGTTTTTGGTTCCAAAAAGTTAGAAAATGAATATTCTCGGAATTGGACGGGACAAAAGCCAAAGTTGATATTTTACCGGAAGACTCACGGAGCCAGAAGACGAGACGAAGAGGGGTCACAGGGCGGCCACACCATGTGGTGGCGCGGGTCCACCCTGGCCGCGCCACCTGGTGGTGTGGGCCTCCTGGCCGGCCACCGACCTCACCCCCTCGCCTATAAGAAGCCCCTGGGACGAAAACCCTAAGGAGAAAAGCCTCCAGCCACGAAAAGTTCCGCAATAGCGCCGCCACCGAAGGGGAGATTTGGGGGACATAAAGTCTGTTCCGGCACCCTGCCAAGATGGGGAAGTGCCTCTAGAGCCATCTGCGTCGATCTCCACCACCATCTCCATCACCATTGCTGATTCCCATGATGAGGAGGGAGTAGTTCTCTCTCGAGGCTAAGGGTTCTACTGGTAGCTATGCGTTCTTCTCTCTCTCTCTATGCATGATCATATTGTGATCATGAGCTCGTAATCTATAGATCTACCTTGCTACTCAAGTGCTCTAATAGATCTCTCTTCTCCCCATGTGTGTGAAGTTGACAGTGTGCACACCATGGTGGCAATTAGGATAGAGATTACAAATACTTGTTATGAGTTATATTTGGAGTTGGATGTCTTTATGAAATTTTGGTGTTTGTTGGAACCATCTAGAGCTGAAGGTGACAGTGTGGGGTTATCTAGTGAAGTGAATATGCCCGAGAGGCAATAATAAAGTGGTTACTATCTTATTCCATGTTTATGATAAATGTTTATTTTGCATGCTATAATTGTATTAATTGGAAACGTTAATACATGTGTGTTTAATAAAAAAATACAGAGTTCCTAGTAATGTCTCTCATATAAACTAGCTCGTTGATTAACAAGATGATCAAGGTTTCCTGATCATGGACATTGGATGTTGTTGATAACAAGGTCACAACATTGGTGGAATGATGTGATGAACATTCATCCGAAGTATAGCATTACGATCAGAGTCATTACGTTTATATTGCTAGAACATCATACGAAGTAATCTTAGTCCTTAGACCATGAGATCATGTTAATTGCTAACACCAGAAGAGTATCTTGATAACATCAAACGTCACACCGTAACAGGGTGACTATAAAGGTGGGTTCAGTGCTACAAAGGTGTTATGTTGAGGCTCATGGATCAAGAGTGGGATTTGTCCATCCCGATGACGGATAGATATACTCTAGGCCCTCTCGGTGATATCACATTAAGATAGCTTGCAAGCAAGTGATGTGATCACTAGAATGTTATATCACGGGAACAAGAAAAGAGTGCATGTCAGCAACGAGATCAAACTAGGTATAGAGATACCAATGATCAAATCTCGGACATGTAATATATCACGAGACAAAGGGATTTAGTTACTAGCGTTAAAGGTTCTCACGATCACAGAAGTCATCGTTGAATGTGTAGGAGTCAGTATGGATCTCCAGGTCCCGCTTCTGATTATTGATCTGAGAGAGGTCTCGATTATGTCTGCATTATTCGCGAACCGTAGGGTGACACACTTATGGGATACCGACACCATTTGGAGCAAATATGTTTCAGATAAAGATTTAAGAAAGCGCTGGAATTATTTCAATAGACACCGAAACAGTTTCGGGGTGAAATTGCTAAAATTGGTTCTGCATGTAATATTGAAATGTTGCGGGGGGTTTTATGTGAATGTTTGTTAATTAAAGTAATTAACAAAATTCTGAATAAAATTAATAAAAGAGTTTTATTAAATGAGAGAGCATTAAATTTGGAGAAATTTAATGCATTTAAAGTGGAGACTTTAAAAGGGAATGTGAAGGGGCATTTTAGTGTGGAGGGGGTTACCACCACATGAATGCGGGTGGTGAAGGGACACCATCCACTCCTCCTATAAAAGGCCCCCTCTCACACCTTCACACTCACACCTCCTCGTGAAGGATCTCTCTCCCCCTCTAGTATTATTCCCCCATGGTCTCGGATTAGCGAGATACATGTTCCCGGTGGCTTTATCTGGAAACGAGTTGCTCCTTCCGCTGCTTGGTTGGAGCGACGGACGGAGGTTGTCAGGGTACCAGACGTGTGTGCGATCACAGATGCATCGCTGCTTTGCGGTGCTGGACTTGGTGGTGCTGGAGCTGGATCTGATGGACGTGCTGGAGCCGGACCTGCTGGACTTCATCACGATGTTGAGATCGGCAAGCGTACGACTACATCATCCATGAGTTCCTACTCGTTAACAAAACTTGTTGTCTTAAAGGGTAAGTTCTCCATGGATGTATATCCACCCGTTGCTCTGTACCTAGTAGATAGATCTTGGCGTATAGTTCTCATCGTAGGAATTTTTTTGTTTTCTATGCTGCGAACCCAATAGTGGTATCAGAGTCAGATCTATGCGTAGGTGCTTTGCACGGGTAGTACACATATGTTTATATGTGGGCGATGATGATCATGTTATTGCATCTTTCATGTTTTTGGATATTGGTGGCATAGTGGGATGAGGTGGCCTGGACCAACCTTACATGTCATCGCACATGAGACCGGTTCCACGACTGACATGCAACTAGTTTTGCATAAGTGGCTAGCGGGTGTCTGTGTCTCCTACTATAGTAAATATCTGATTTACAACGAGTTGGTAATAACTTGGTTATCCTCGTTGTGGTTCCATGTTCGTAGCTAAGACCGGTTCTATCTCCAAAAGCCCTAAGCCACGTAAAACTTGCAATGGATAAAGTAGAGGCGTCTAGTTTAGATCGTTGCTAGGCTAGTGTCCTAATATGGTAATGTTGTAAGTTGATGTATAATTGATACTCTTACAACACACCTAACGTGTAAGTTCCATATACCTTGGCCTTACACATAAAGGAATGATAGAGATCATACCACGATGCATATGATGGTGATCAAATGCATGGACCATATCATCCCACTTTACACATATGATGTTCACATATTATATTGCTTGTTTGGCATTTTAGTAGCATTATAAGATGATACCTCATTTAAATATCAAGATAAAATGTGTTCTTCCTTAAGTATGCACCGTTCTATGGATCGTGTTTCGGGACATCAGGTGATGATCGGGTGTACTCGACTCTGCGCTTTCATACAAACGGGTATAAGACAGTTTTACACATGCGAGTACTAAGGTTCTTACTTGGCGAGCCTAGCATGTACAAACATGGCCTCGGAACACGCACCGAAAGGTTAAGCATGAGTCATATAGTTGATATGATGCCCATATTGATGCTTGCCTTTGAAGCTACACCTACTCACGTGATGATCAAACTTGGTGTAGTGGATTTGGTTCATGTAATCACCAAAAAGGCACGAGGGATGTCGTTTTTGAGTGGGAGTTCATTTCTAATTTGGATTAGTCGAACTCAATTTGTCATAAACTAAATCGAAGTGAATTTGCATAATTTGTTGTAGTCATTAGCGTCTGTTCACTACCTTATGCTTAGTTTTAATCGAGATAATAGAACTATAGAATTCTGGATATTTACTTTATGAACTGGTATCATATTGTTTTGAATGTCAATTTAAAAGTTTAGAAGTCCTATTGCAAACTTTCAGCAAACTCTATTTACTCCATGAAGTTTAATAAGTAGTATTAAATCAAGAGTAAGAATTCCAATGTTAGTATCTAAAGTATCATGTTTGCCTCCATCATTTTTGATATTCAAAAGTTGTTTTAATATCAAGATTATCTAGGAGCTGATTTTTTTTCAGAAACCATCATGTGTGGAAGATATTGTGATATCTCAAACAATGTTTTTGGTTGCATTATGATAGAGTATAATTTAGCAAAATACATGTTCTCATATTATGAGAATTTGTAAAGGATGGAGATGCTAGGCATCCGGATCTCCCAAAAAGGTTTTTGGGAACTAACACTATACTCGCGATTCTTCCTTATAGGCTATAGTAGCTTGATCATGCAATTTGTCATGATAAGGATGAATATAAGATGTATGTAAAATGTTTACTACACAAATATATTACTAAAGAATGGATTTTTGAAAGAACACCAAACATTTGATGATGGTGATCCACTTCAAAGTGAAAGTCCAAAGGTATTAGTATTTGACTATATACACTTTGTACCATGTGTCATGTGAATGACACCACTATTGATGTTGATAGATTCTTTTAAAAGAAAATGAATCGTTGAAAGAGAATCTATAAAATATTTGGTAGAAAATAAAAGGTTGGATATGTCCAACTTAGGTATATAGAAGATATACATGTTATGGCTATATTCCTTGCTTGTTAAACAATGTGGTTGTAAGGTATTGGATACCGAATTGGTTGGTGTGAAGTGTCATACTGAACAACACAATTCATGAACTACAACGGCCTAAGTAACTGGGAAGAGAATAAGTGATGATGTTCATCGAAAATAAATAAAGTGTTATTGTGTTTTTGTTGTCATCAAACCCAGCCTTCAAGATTTGTTTTAATAATTGTGATTTTGTTCCAGTATTACGAGAATAATGGTTGTTCAAATATTTACCGTATTCCATAAAGGATGGATGAACTTTTACAAGTCTAGTTGGAGAAATCACATCCATAAACATCATTGCTAAAATGCCGTAATACAAATGATTTGGAGATCACTTATGAAGTGACATCGCTATTTGAATTATATTGGAAAGTAAACATGAAGAAACTCCATGTTGATGGATTTTTGGAGTCTTTTGATTTTGATCAACTGACGCTGGTGAAACTTTCCTCGAGATAATTGAAACTCCGTTCATAGGCCAAAGAGGAACGGATGACTAACCTATTGGATATTATGCATGTTGATGTATATAGTCCATTATGTGTAGCCATATACGATGGATCCTTTTGCTTCATATGCTTTCTCTAGAAATTTAAGTGAATATATCTATATATTTACTTAATAAGGAAGACGTATGAAACATTTGAAAATTGTTCAAAGACTTTCAAGATGAAGTGAAAAATCATTGTAACAAGAAATTAAAAGAGTTTATGATTTGATCATAAAGGAAGATATTTGAGTTACAGGTTTAACAAAACATCTAAGATTTCAGCAATTATTCCATGAATTTGCATTTCCTGATAAACAACAGGAGTATGGTATGTTCGAGAGATCAAATCAAACCTTGTTTTACATGGTAAGATCAAAGGTTTCATTTATAAAACTGCCATTATGTTTTAAGGATTAAAGCTTTAGAGACTACCGCTTTTACACTAAAAAGAGCACCATCGTGATCCGTTCAAATGAGACCATATAAGTTATGGTTTGGGATAAAACCTGAATTGTCTTTTCTTAAATTTTGGTATGTTATGCATAAGTAAAATGTTTACAACCAAAGTCGGATAAGCACGTCTTTGTAGGTTATCCCAAAGAATTTTTTGGGAATTTGTCCATAACACCGAGGACAAAAGAGTTTGTTGCTTGGAACGTCAAGTTTCTTGAGAAGGAACTTTTTGCGAAAAGTTAAGTGGGAGGACAATAGAACTTTGATAAGTTTGTTGAACCTTAGTTATATGTGCTAAGTAGCGCAACGCCGGAAAGTGTCCTGGTGGCGGCCACAATGCTCATGGCTCCCGTGATTACAAAGGTTGTGATCTCGGAGGTTAGAGTTCCTATTGAACCGTGTGGGTCGGTAAGAATCAAATAGTGTGATTTGATAGGCAAGTCGTTATTGTTTTGACAATGATGAACCGAATACATGCAAAGAAGCGATGATGGGCCCTGACTCCATAAAATGACTAGAAGTCATAGAATCCGTGATAGTATCCATACACGAGAAATCAAGTTTCTGAACTTGGAAGACCCTCCGGAAAGCTGTGAAGCCTATCGGTCATGTTTGGATCTGTAAAGAAATAGACATGGATGTTTAACATCTATGAAATAGTCGACATGTCGGAAAGAAGTTTACGACAATGTTCAAGGAGTTGACTATGACAAGATTTGATCTATCATAGCAATATTTAGTCTTGACGGATTAATGTAGCAACCACTACATATAATTTTATGTATGGTAGTTGAACAAACAAAACAATGTTCTTCTAATAGAATGGTTACCTAGGACGTGTACAAGACACGGTCCGAAGGGTTTTGTTAATTCAAAGGGTGCTAAAAAGGGCATGCAAACTTCAATAGTTGAAGTGAGCATATCGGAGTTGGAATCTTCACCATGATGAAAATTTTAAAATAGTTTAAATTTATCGGAGATGATGAAGATGCTTGCATTTGCAAGAAATTAAGTGGGAGCGCTGAGACAAATTTCCAATACATTATGCAGAGTACATATTGTTGATTGGAAATTATGTATCTTTTATTGACACGAGTTAAGAATTTCATTAAAATAGGATTTCGATGAACGACTTGGGCCAAACCAGAATATTTGGCATCAATATCTATATGGATAGATTGAGGCGCTAATATGGTTCTGCCAGACATACATATATGAGATATTGAAAGGGTTCAATATGGAAACAACAAGAAAGGTTCTTGCTGCATGGAAAGGATTGTATCAAGATTCAAGTGTTTCAACACTTGGTGAGTAAAATCACATTAAGATTTTGATCGATTATACCGTGATATGTATATATCCAGATACATCCTATGCTCTAAATGTTATGAGCACATACCAGAATGATTCATAAGATGATCATTGGACGATAGTAAAGATATTTTTATGAGCTTTGGAAGAACTAAGAATATATCATGTATAAGTGACAAATAGTTAAAGGTAGTTCATTGTAAAGTGTTACATTGATACTAGTTTTGTCACAAGATACAAATTAAATTTATCTCAATTTATACTATGGGTGGCACAATGTAATGGAAAGGATGTTCCATGATGGATTTGGATAAGTTCCAAAGTTGAAACATTGTGACGGATACTACAAGAAAAGGCTAAGTATATGACTGCTATAGTAGCAGCAAAGGAGGGCATTTGTGTTAAGAAGTTTGCTATCAAACTAGGTGTGGTTCAAAGTGGGCTAATTATGAAGATATATTGTATGACAATAATATCAACATATTTTAACCTAAACAAACTAAAGGTCTCACTAAAGGACCAAATTTATACAATGCCATCTCATTTGAGAATGAGTGATGCGTAGAGACGCAAGACATGCAAATACACACGAACCTGAAACTGCCAAATCCTTAGATTATGTTAACGACTAGCAGACGCGTATATTCAACACCTAGGTGTTGTATATACAAGTTTACAAACTAGATTATTGACTCTAGTGCAAGTGGGAGACTGAAGGGAATATGCCCGAGAGGCAATAATAAAGTGGTTATTATCTTATTCCATGTTTATGATAAATGTTTATTTTGCATGCTTTAATTGTATTAATTTGTAACATTAATACCTGTGTGTTTAATAAACAAAATACAAAGTTCCTAGTAATGCCTCTCATATAAACTAGCTCGTTGATTAACAGATGATCAAGGTTTCCTGATCATGGACATTGGATGTTGTTGATAACAAGGTCACAACATTGGTGGAATGATGTGATGAACATTCATCCGAAGTATAGCATTACGATCAGAGTCATTATGTTTATATTGCTATAACATCATACGAAGTAATCTTAGTCCTTAGACCATGAGATCATATTAATTCCTAACACTGGAAGAGTATCTTGATAACATCAAACGTCACACCGTAACAGGGTGACTATAAAGGTGGGTTCAGTGCTACAAAGGTCTTATGTTGACGCTCATGGATCAAGAGTGGGATTTGTCCATCCAGATGACGGATAGATATACTCTGGGCCCTCTCGGTGATATCACATTAAGATAGCTTACAAGCAAGTGATGTGATCACTAGAATGTTATATCACAGGAACGAGAAAAGAGTGCATGTCGGCAACGAGATCAAACTAGGTATGGAGATACCAATGATCAAATCTCGGACATGTAATATATCACGAGACAAAGGGATTTAGTTACTTGCATGAAAGGTTGTCACGATCATAGAAGTCATCATTGAATGTGTAGGAGTCAGTATGGATCTCCAGGTCCCGCTTCTGCTTATTGATCTGAGAGGGGTCTCGATCATGTCTGCATTATTCGCGATCCGTAGGGTGACACACTTAAGGGATACCGACACCATTTGGAGCAAATATGTTTCAGATAAAGATTTAAGAAAGTGCTGGAATTATTTCAATAGACACCGAAACTGTTTCGGGGTGAAATTGCTAAAATTGGTTCTACATGTAATATTGAAATGTTCCAGGGGGTTTTATGTGAATGTTTGTTAATTAAAGTAATTAACAAAATTCTGAATAAAATTAATAAAAGAGTTTTATTAAATGAGAGAGCATTAAATTTGGAAAAATTTAATGCATTTAAAGTGGAGACTTTAAAAGAGAATGTGAAGGGGCATTTTAATGTGGAATGGGTTACCACCACATGAATGGGGGAGGTGAAGGGACATCATCCCCTCCTCCTATAAAAGGCCCCCCTCTCACACCTCCTCGTGAAGGATCTCTCTCCCCCTCTAGTATTATTCCCCCATGGTCTCAGATTAGCCAGATACATGTTCCCGGTGGCTTTATCTGGAAAGGAGTTGCTGCTTCTGCTGCTTTGCTGGAGCGAGGGACGGAGGTTGGCGGGGTACCGGACGTGTGTGCGATCACGGATGCACTGCTGGTTTGCGGTGCTGGACTTGGTGGTGCTGGAGCTGGATCTGATGGACGTGCTGGAGCCGGACCTGCTGGACTTCATCACCATGTTGAGATCGGCAAGCGTACGACTACATCATCCACGGGTTCCTACTCGTTAACAAAACTCGTTGTCTTCGAGGGTAAGTTCTCCATGGATGTATATCCACCCGTTGCTCTATACCTAGTAGATAGATCTTGGCATATAGTTCTCATCGTAGGAAATTTTTTGTTTTCTATGCTGCAAACCCAACATCTAGATGCGGAAAGCGAACTTTGAGGTGTGTTGTTATAGCCCTACCATCGATTAGAGTGTCCAACCGGAGAGTAGTTAAGAGTAGTATCATAAAGAGAAGATATTTATACGAGAGTGTTCACTAGTGAAAGTATGATCCCTAGGCCTTGTTTCTAAGCGAACTTTGAAAAGATTTAAAAAATGAAAAATGCGGCTTTTGTACAATAAAATACATCTTGGCATACATCAAACTATTTGCAATTCAAATATACACTAGTTTGATAATTATTGCCTCATTCAGACAAACTATGTTTTAGGGAGGGATGTTTTGGGAAGAGGCTTGAGTAGAAAGCCATGAACCTTCATAGATAGTAGGTGATTTGAGAAGTGGCGATTTAGGTTAAAACTTGATTTATATACATTTCTTATCGTGGCAGGTCAAATTATAAGACTTCCTGGGTAGATTCCACTATGTTTTGATATTTTTTAATTTATTGTGCATAAAATGACTCAATTAGCTAGCTAAAACCTATTCGTTGACTCTCTGTTCACCAGCCACTAGACGGTAAAACTGAGTATATTGCAAACGGTAGTGTTAGTACTGGAGGGCAATACTGAGTACGACCAAACTGCTAGTGTTACACTCGAGGGAAAAACTAAGCACAACTAAGTCGCCAGGGTTAGACACGAGGGAAAAAACGTGACTGACGGTACGCGTGTGCGGTGCATGGGGCGGTAGAGGACATGTGTGGTCGTGCACAGTGCAGTAGCGTACGCGGTTGCATGGTGCATGGTGGTGCAATGAAACATTGCTTCCCTTTTCCTTTAATAGAGGCCTCCTCACTCTCACTTATCACTCACCTGCTCACTCAACCGTCTCCACTATCCCATCACCTTCTGCAAACCCCCAAGAAAATCCCAACCACGCCGGCGATGGAGAAGAACGGCACGGTGCCCATCGGCGCCTCTAAGGCCACCGGCGAGGAGGCCCCCGTCCCCGTACAGGCCCTCGTCTAGGCATCGAAGGCAGTTGCCGTCCCCGTATAGGCCCCCGTCTAGGCATCAATGGCAGCCGCTGTCCCCGTCCTCGCATTCGCCGTAGCCGCCGGTGAGGAGGCCCCCGCCAGTCTCGGGCAGATCCCGCTCGGCTGGGACCCCTACGAGAAGTTTGATTACATAAGGCCGGAGAACCGCTATGACACCAGCATCACCGACCCATGGTTAGAGGTAACCAGGGTTTTCTCCCCTTCCCTTGTTCTTCCCCCGTTCCCATTGTTGGATGCTAGATCGTATGTTATTAGGGTTCGGCTGTTCGTATTTTTACAGTATCTAATCCTCTTTTGTTAGATCTCGTATTTCGATGAATCCCCCTATTCGTATTTGAACCCCCTGTTCATAGTTGGGATCAGTATTCGATTTGGTTTGAGATTTGGGGAATAATTAGGGGATCTCAATTGGTTAATTTTTGCAAATAATCAATCCCGACAATCAAAGTATCTCAATCATGTCCTTATTGCACTCTACTGTTTTTCCAACAGGAGGATAGCAGCAACGTCTGTGCTAAGGAGGCTGAAGTCTGGCCAGTACAACAACTTGTTCACCGGCGACGTCTACAAGTGCCCCTTCTGCACCACCAGGAGGCTCCGCGCCAGGGACTTCAACTCCCTCGTGAAGCATGTCGAGGACTTGAGGACCTGCGGTGAGTCCGTGAACGTCCACAGCTTCAGAGACAAGCACCAGGCGCTCGGCCTTCACCTCCGCAACCTCCAGAAGATGGTTATCGAGGAGTGTCGCATACCCTCAATCAGGCCCAAGGCGCCCAAGGTCAAGGGACTGGACAACACGAAGTGGAGGAGGCGCTAGAGGGAGGAGGCGGAGGCCATGCGGGGCCACTGATCTTGTGTTGTTGCTACTGATGTAAAGAAGTTTCTTTTGTCTTGTCTATGTTGAACTTGTCCGCTGCTACTGAGTAGCCTAATTGTTGAACCTTGTTAAGTACCATAGTATATAACCTATATTAGCTGCTTTATCTACATCTGCTTTGTTTACCGAATTTATTTATGGTGCTGGTTAGATTTGCTACCAGATTGAGGAAAACGAGGGCCAAAAGGAACAATGAATGAAGAGGGAAGCTGCTCTAAATTCGCTACCTTTTGGGCAAAAAAACACAATTGTTGGCGAGAGAGAGGGGAAAAGGCGCTCTTAAAAAGGCCAATCATAAAAATAACAAAAAAGAAAACATCCAATTCAGGCGACAGGGCACACGTAACCACCAAACGAGCCCCACATGGTCCCACACTACGTCCCACATAATCAGCGAGAGATGGATGGCTGGTCCACCGTGTATCCTGGCGCCACCTGTCAACATGTAACGGTTGAGGGGACATAACGTAATGCACGACCCGGCCCAACACGGTCCCATCAGTCAGCCTGTAACGGTCAAGCCTTTGACCTGACGACATACCCCCGTCCGAGCGCCTGTGAGGGTTTCAGAATAGAGGGAGGGGAAAAGTGAGGAAAAACTAAGCCGCAGGGGAAAACCGAGTACAACTAACGAACCGAGGGCATGAAAATAGAAATCCCTTCTTAAAAATATATACATGTTGGACATAGTTTAAGTAGCTGGATGCTTTCCTTCAAGTTTTCCTCCTTAATAGTTAAGATTTTCCACATTTACACAAAATATTCAGAGACATATTTGATACAACATTGTTTCTATACCTCTGATCCAAGAGACTTTGATGCAGCGTCAAGGAGGAATCGGATTGTTCCAGGATGTCTTAGCGATCCGACAATCCCAAGGAGGAATCAGATTGTTCTAGGATGTCTTCTAACAGGGTCTCAGCAGGAACAAACACGTCTGACTTTACCAACTTTGCTACTGGATTCTTGTAGCTGGCAAGGGAGTTCCATATGGTGGATCTACCGATCTCCTTGCCATCCTCGTAAATTGAAAGCACACCAGAGTTAATCAAGCGTATGTCAGTGTCATCCTAATGGGCTTTGGTCAAAGCCAGCATCATTCTTGCTCCTACACGGATGGATGATCCCTTCGAACTAGCAATCTTCCTAGGGGCTGGTCGAAGGATCTCGAAGAACTTGGTAGCAGAGTCCACCGCCTTGATGGTGATATCCAAACATTTGGCTATCACCTTAACTCACGTGATAATAGTTCTAATGAATTTTTCGGCAAGGCTCATGCGGCTTTTGAGATCCGGCATGTATGCTCCCATGTTGGTTAAACCCAGGGGCTACGACCAAAGGAAAATCAATATAGCTATGAGTACACAACATAATAAATTATCCGACTTGCTGAATGGAAAGGTAGGGAAGTGATTACCAATCACGCTTACCTCGTCTTGCTGGCACGCCTTTGCCGAGACATCACGCTCCTTCTGCAGTTTTTGAAAGTTTCCAGGTTTCGGGAATTTTGCGCTATGGCGGCATCA
This sequence comes from Avena eriantha, assembly GCA_910589775.1. NCBI lineage: Eukaryota > Viridiplantae > Streptophyta > Magnoliopsida > Poales > Poaceae > Avena > Avena eriantha. The sequence goes on from OU342746.1 coordinate 129,233,634, forward strand.
TTCCTCTCCTTGAGCATGTCAATATCCTTGTTGAGCTTATCAATGGCAGTAACAGAGGATTCCTACATAGCTTTGAGATTTTCTTCGCGCGTCTTGATGGCACTTGCGAGGTCCTCCTTCAGAATCCTGTTCTCGGCATCAAGCTCTTGGATATGTTTGGATTTCTCTACAATCTCTTGGTTTTGGCGATGTCACTTCAAGTCAGAAAAAAGAAAAGTAAGTGATCATACTTGGAAGGAAAAACAACTCTGAGGATACAAATACTAAAATGTCAGAAAGATGATGGACGTTTATTCCGGACGATCTATTCCTTTAGGAAGGAAACCTTACCCTTCTCCTTTGCTAGCTTATTTTTCATCTTATTGAACTTCTTAGAAGTAGAAGCTCTCCGAGCATGTTCATTGTATAAGAAATGCATAGTTTAGTTTCTCTAGAGCACATAGTCGGATAAATCTAAATTTTCCCACTACATGCTCGGGGCTATATTGTAAAAATTTGATCTATGTAGCTACTATAAGAGTATCTAGTCGGAATAATCTGATTCAAACTAGAAACTCGGGGTTTACATCTCGAAGTAAAACTAGGCTACTCTAAGAGCACTTAGGCCAAAAACTTGAGGTCTTCTTCCTAAGTGTTCTTGGGGGCTATAGTGGGATATATCTCAAAGAAAATACGAAGTTTCAAGAACTAACCGTGGCAATAATATTCAAGTTATTAGCACCTTTGACAATATTATCTAGGAAGATTTTCACAATGTGAACCAAGAGGTCACCTTGCCGGAACAGATCTTCGGCATTCAATGTCGGAGGAGCTGTAGTGGATGGTGCTCCAGCCAATGGCACTAAAGAAGCCCTTGCTACTCTTTGGTCGGATGATGAAGGAGTTAGCTGGGAACCTGCTGCACTGGTTGCCAGGTTTCTCGCCGCCATTACCGCTAGCTCCCTGCTACTTGGTTCAACATCCTTAGTCAAAGCTTCAACTGATTCAAATATGGGAGGACTCTCCTATGTCTCCTGAGTGTTCGGAGGAGTCACTTCAACATCTGAGGACATTGAAGGATCCTAGTTTGGAATAACATATACTATCTCCATGTCAGAGACTTCAGGAGCAGCAGTGGTGGTGGAGGATCCTCCTAGGCCAACAAGCACGTTGACAACATGAGTTAATGGAGCGGTGGCTAGGGACGGCTTAGGGATAAACTCCCTCATGTCCTTGGAACTAAGTTTCAACACAATGTTCTTCTTCCTGAAATGTACAAGTTTAAAGGTACACGTGCATGAATGAGTGAGAACAATAATAAAGTCATAGTTAAGAAATGCTTACACAGTAGCTAGTGCCTTGGTCAAAGGAATGTTGGCGCTCTTTATTCTTTTCTCTACCTCTAGAGAGGTAGTAGATTTCATGGAGGCTCCTCCCTCCGACTTTTTTTCTTGCCCCTAGCAACAGCTTCAGGGGTGGAGCCATTCCACTTCCTTGTTGCCGGAGCAGCTGGATCTTTGGACGTCCCGTCATCCTACAAGACCATTACGTCCTTAAGCCTAGGATCATAGACTTGAGGGGACATGTCCAACATGTCCAGACCCATAAGATGAAGAAATATTTCTTGTTAGAGGCGTGATTGATGGAACCAAATCATAGAAACTCAGGAGAATAAATAACACACAAAGAAGATTACCTCTAGACATTTACCGTTCTCAAAAATGTCATAGGTGATGGTGAAGCTACGCTTCCTATCATTCACCTTGACCATGTCCTTCATAAGGATCTTAATGGAGTCACTGGAGAAGTTGTCCTGGGAGATGCAAAGTGGATCTTCCTGTCTCCATTGTACTTATGCATCATGTAGGAGAGGTGCTGCAGGGGCTGGATCAGTCTTGTGAACCAGCACATGGATAGATCCAATCCGGTCAGACCGGGTGTATGATCCACTCAATCCTCCTGATGATACGGGAAGCTCCATTGTTGGAGGGGAGGATGGCTCTGGTCTGCCATGTGGGAGATTACACTGCAGCACCATCGATGAAGTCGGTATATGTGGAGGCACAACTGGTCAGAGGAACGTCTGGACCATAGAAGTAGGTCTCCTGCCAGTTCTTGACGGACTCGTGGTCGACAATGTCGGGAAACCTCTGGTATGGACGGATCTTAAAACTAATAGATCCGTAGTTGGTGAGCTCATCTTTGCTAGCACATGACTCCCTCTTAACGGTAAATAAAATATACAAAGATATCTAAACTAGGATTTTTTCTAATATATCCATGAAAAAATCTACGTAGTTGCTAAGGACAAGGATGCTATTCGGAGAGAAGTGGTGGGGAAGAACTCGGAAGTGATCCAGTACCTCGAGGAAGAAGTCGGATACTAGGAGGGATACACCGCGCATTGGCTGGGCCTTCAGGTACACCTTTCCCCGGCATGGGGAGAAAGGATGAACTCACCGTCCGATGCATGGCGCCATCTGAGCTCCTCCGTTGAGGGGAGGTACCCCTCATCGATGAGATCTTTGAGCTCCGCAGGAGTAATTTGACCACCTCCACTCGCTGAGGTGAGAGTCCACATCCTCCTCGTCCTTTGGATGATCTGGCGCCACCACTTTATGGTCGCCACCGGTGGATTTTTCCACCATGGCGGTGACCGGGATGACCAACCCCTCTTCGGGTACGACCACCTCCTGAGATGGCTCGGTTTGAGTGTTAGGTTGCACCCCTGAGGACGGATTGCTAGAGCCCAACATTGAAGAGGATGGAGGTCAGAGATGCGATTGGGGTCTAGGGTTTCTTGCTCGGGAGCTCTAAGCGGTGCCCATCGCGAGGAAGAATATGAAGTCAGGGGAGAGGAGGTGAATGTAATTAATTACCAGCGTAGGAACCTATATAAGCCTAGATCAAGATTCATGCAGGTGGAAGTCCGTTGGATTAGACATGGGCTATGTGTGTGAGAACATGCGTGGTAATTTCGCCACGTCCCCATAACTACCGCTAAGGTTTGAGATTTCTCGTGCGGGAAAATCGCAATAATTATTCACTAGCCGCTGAGTTCCAATGAAGCATAGGCTATACCCTACGTCATTTTCCTAGCAAGTGCTGTGGATATGTCACGTCCAAATAATCTTTGGCGAAACCGAACGATTACCGACTGCCGAAGGAATGATCAAGACTCTATGATTCTCCTACTTTAAAGTTGAAGATAGAGAAGAAAGTTTGTAGTGTTCTTTGGGAGGACTTCAAGATATTGCTTGCCAAGTTTTTCTACATCACCTCGACGGAGCATTCGAATACATGAAGCAACAAGACAGCACAAGATCTCAAAGTTCTCCAGGGGCTACTGTTTGGGATATGCATAATGGCTATGACCATAGCATAGCTCTATTCTGGATAACCCGGGTGGCCTGCAGTTGGTAGTAGGGACTATGTCCTACTAGGCAGCCTAGTTAGAAGTCCATAAGGGAGGCCCATGCTGGATATAGGGAGGATACGGCACCAACATAGATGAAGCCAGAGACCTGGAGCACAAGACACGAAGACTAGTTAGTATTAGTGTAGGACTCTGTAAGATGTCCGGTATGAACTTTTCCCTGTAACCCTAGGATCTGGGAGACTTTAGGGCATAACACAACCTCGCATAGCAAACATTTACGATCTCTATAACTTGGTGTATTGCCATTATAGTGATTTATAGCAATAGTAGGATTCCGCAATCGTCATGGGATCTGAACTTGGGTAAGTTATGTAACCTCGTACCCCCCAACTCGCCACCTTACCCCATGTCTCTAAACATGCTTTGTGAGGAACCCTCCATGACGTCCTTGATACGTCCAAAACGTATCTACTTTCCCGAACACTTTTTTGTTTCTCCTCTAAACTTGTGTGATTTGGATACAACTAACACAGACTAACACTGTTTTCAGCAGAATTACCTTGGTGTCTAGTTTTTGTGCAGAAAATCAACTATCGACAAAAATCTCAGAAAATATGCCAAAAATCCTATTTCACCAGAAGACTCACGGAGCTAGAAGACAAAATGGAGGAGGGCCTGGAGGGGCCCACACGCCCTGGCCACGCAGGCCAGCCCAGGCAGCGCCTGGGAGGGGTGTGGCCACCTCGGGCACCCCCTCGGCCTCCCTCTTCGCCTATAAGATGCCTCTTGACCTAAAAACCCAGGGGGTTCGACGTTTTTCCAGATAGAGTTCCGCTGCACGGCCAACACCAGATACCGCGATTCGGAACCAAAAACTCTGTTCTAGCACCCTGCCAGTACAGGGAATTAGAGGAGATCATCGCCATCTTCATCACCATCGCTTCTCCATAAACCATCCATGATTCCCCCATCCATGAGTGAGTAATCCCCCGCTGTAGGCTATGGGGATGGTAGGGATTTGATGAGATTGTTCATGTAGTAGCATCAGATTGTTAAGGCATGGTGCCTAGTATCTATTATTAGTGCTTTTTGACTTAGTTCCAACTTGTTATGCTTAATGCTTGTCACTAGGGCCCGAGTGCCATGATTTCAGATATGAACATGTTATTGATTCAAGAGGATATTATTGTTTGTGATCTTACCTGCAAGTTGTATACACATATTATTGTCCGGAACCAAAGACCCCGAAGTGACAATAATTAGGATAACCAGAGGGGATGGCTTTGATCTGAGGATTACGTGTGTTCATTGAGTATTAATGCTTTGCTCCAGTGCTCTTTTAAAAGGAGCACCTTAATTGCCAGTAGTTCCCTTGAGGCCCCGCTGCAAATGGGCTGGCAGGACAAAAGATGTTGGGCAAGTTCTCATTGTGAGCACGTATGACTATTTATGGAACACATGCCTATGATTGTTTATTACTTGGATGCTTTACCTTATTTATATGCAAATGACCTATATCTTGGTTGCTATATGAATTGTCTGGTCCATGCAATGCCCGTCCATCCATCCCTATGCCTACCGTGCTTTAATCCTACTGCTTACTGCAATTGTTACTACTATCTTTACTTTTACTACTGCTACTACTTTGTTATTGCTACTACAAAACTGTTGCTACTGATAAACTGCTGTGAGCAAGATGGTTTCCAGCTGCATCTGAATTGATAACTTAGTTGTTAAGGCTTATAAATATTCTTTGGCTCCCCTTGTGTCAAATCAACAAATTGGGTTTTACTTCCCTTGAAGACTGTTGCAATCCCATATACTTGTGGTTCATCAAGACTATTTTCTAGCGCCGTTGCTGGGGAGCATAGCTCTATTTACCAAGTTCACTTGGAATCACTATTGTCCGCTGCCATCCATTCATCATGGGTAAATCTCGTGATGGCAAGGTTCCTATATTACCATCCACTACAAGGAGAGGTACGGTTCTGAACAGCTCTGTTTCTCTTGATTCACCATCTGTGATGAGTAAGCTCCTTACACCACCACATACACATGCTACACATACTGCTACTTCTGCTGAATCTGAAACTTCTGATACTTATGATGCTTCTACTGTGCTTGATAAGAGTGGTTCATTAGGTCCTTTCCTAGATGCTACGATTGCTAGAACTATAGCTGGAAACACTGAAACTCCTAATGAAGACACTACTACACCTGTCAGTTCACCTGAGTCTATAGAGAGTTATGATATTGAAGACGGATATATAGAAATGAATGATGAATTTATTAAAGAATGTCAAAACACTCATGGTAAAAGTGCTATTAAGAGTCTCCTTGAGAGGCGTACTATAAAACCCAAATTATCTTCTAATTCTAAGTTTGCTACATCTCCCATAAACATTAAAGTTAAGGATTATGATTTCTCTCTTGATTTATCTTACATAACCATTGTTGAGAAAGAACCTTTTTGTTGGACTAAGAATGAAAGTGATGTAGCACATATGACTGAGATTTCTACCATGGGTGGCCTCTTTTCTGATGATATTAAGATGCGCACCTACTTTGTTGCTAAATTTTCCCTTTTTCACTGAAAGGAGAAGCTAAGGCTTATTTTAATAATTTATCTCCTGGATTTATTGATAGCCATGATTGCTTGATTAGTACGCCTCTCACAAGGAATTATGATGATTGGACTTCACCTGAGCCAACTGTGCCTGAGCCAACACTAACACCAAAGAAGAGGGGAGTTATTGAACTAAATGATGAAGTGATGAAGGAAGCTAAGAAATGTCTTAAGGAGAAGGGTATTAAAGCTGTAGACGTCAAGAATTTACCTCCAGTAGAAGAATTATGTAAGAAGAATTATGTAAGCCAATCTCCCACTCATCCACTATTGACGTACACTCCCTCCAACATTTTGACGAAGGTGATATTCCTTATTCTAAACCTCCTGATCAATGCTTAGAAGAATTTGATATTTTTCTTGTTAAGCAAGATAATTTTAATAAAAGAGTGCATAATCATTTGATGGAAAACTCTAGAGCTATTATTGAGTTAAAGGATATTGTGGAAAGAACCTCTAATGATGTTAAAATGCTTGTTAAACATTTCCAAATGGTTCAAACTCAGATTGATCTGCTTATGAAATTACAAAAAGATTTGTTAGTGAATGCTGCTAAAGAAAAACACGCTTATGAAATTAGAACTAGAAGTGGTGCTGCCACTCAGGATCCTCTATATCCTGAGGGGCATCCTAAAAGAATTGAGCAGGATTCTCAACAAATTGAAAATAGTGGTACTTATCCTAAGAAAAGGAAAAAGAAACATAAAACTATTGTAGAGTCTTCTGAACCTGCTAAAGATCCTAATAGTATATATGTCTCTGATGCTGAAATTAAAAGTGGCAATGAGGAAAATGATGCTCCTGATAAAGAAAAAGTTGAAGAAGAACCTGAAAGGCACACTAAGAATACTAAATACACTAAGGAAGATTTTGTTGCTAATCAACATGGTAGTGAGAGAGAGCCCTGGGTCCAAAAACCTATGCCTTTCCCTGATAAGAAACACAAGTCAAAGGAAGACGAACACTATAATAAGTTTTTTGAGTGGATGAAACCATTATTTTTGAAAATTACTTTAACTAATGCTATTAAACTGCTTCCTTATTCAAAGTATATGAAGGATATTGTCTCTAATAAAAGGAAGATCCCTATTGAGGAAATTTCTACTTTGCCTTCTAATTATTCCTTTAATTGTAAAGTTCCAAAGAAACTTGGAGACCCAGGGATTCCAACTATTCCATGTTCTATTAAAAATAATTATGTTAGAACTGCCTTGTGTGATTTGGGAGCAGGAGTTAGTGTTATTCCTTTTTCTCTCTATAAAAGACTTCAATTGGAGAAATTGATACCAACTGATATATCTTTGCAAATGGCCGATAAATCTACCACTATTCCTGTTGGTATATGTGAGGATGTACCTGTTCAAGTGGCTCATAATTGCTTGATATTAACTGACTTTGTTGTGCTTGAAATGCCTGAAGATGAAAATATGTCTATTATTCTTGGGAGACCTTTTCTTAATACTGCAAGAGCTGTTATTAACTGCAATCAAGGAAAGGTAACTTTTAAGGTTAATGACAAAGAGCATACTATTTCCCCAAGAAGATTTATAGGAATTATGGCTTAAATTCAATTGAAAATATTAAGGGCATCCAAGTTGGAGAAATATATTGTCCCAAACCACGAGAAAAATATGAGACTATTATGCTTGGGACCATTGGTATCAAGGTTGAGGTAACATAATCATTTAGTGGAATACAAAGTTTTGTTTCATATAAATTTTATTTGGTAAAAGACCTGATCAACCTTGTTAAGAAAGGGATTTTAATGAACAAAACAATGTTTTCACCATGATTATCTTCGCTTACTTTTATTCTATCCATTTTAATTTTTTGCTTTCACTTAGTTTACTTTTCTATTACTAGTTGTTTGCTTATTAGAGTGTCTTACAATATCGTGGTGGTGTCACGGCAGATGCCATGGATAAGCTAAAGGTGGGGACTAATACACGCTAGGGGAATCCAGGGAGGGATAGTGAAGTGATTCTCCACACAGAAGTTTGTATTGATTTCCTTCCAAGGTTATAAGTGCTCCTAGAGCTGTATTGGCGAGAGGAGGAAGAAGGAGCTCTCTTACTCTCACCCACATATCACACCTAAAACCCTAGCCCAAAATAGCCTAGAGACCAACCCCTCCTACAGAAGCCCTACCCCCCTTTTATAGAGGAGGCTCGGTTCCTGCCTAGGGCATACATGGAGGCATATTCCTAAGAATATGCCTCCTCCCAAAGGGGTAAGCCAACCGGGATGCTTTTTCCCCTGCGTCATGCTTGCTTTAGCTAAGTGAGCCTCTACGGTGCCCGCGTCAGCCGACATGGGCTTCGTCACCCCTGTCCCTCTCTTGTCCGCTTCGCTCATGCAGTGCGTACCGGACCCTCTTTTTGACCAGCAAGATTCCTTCCTTCTCCTAGGAGCCAATCATGACCTGGATCACAGCTGAGCCGGGCACCCCTGTTCCTGCATACAAGCAAACATCTACTTCCGACTTACTTCATAGGCCGGTCGAGACTTAGTTAGGCGAACGCCCCCTGGTCCGGGTTACTCTGTGATTCGGCCCGCCTTGAGGTGACCCGGCCAGCATTCGCTTTGGCCTTGCCGAACCTTGGCTAACTCGGCCTTTATACCCCGGCGTGACCCTACCCGGGGGTATCCCCCCAACATTAGTCCTCGAAGCTGGTGCGGTCTTAGCTGCCTTGGCCGCTGAGGCCACATCAGGTTCAATCTCGTGCCCCGGTTGTTATTGCCGAGTTACCTCTTTACCTCAGATTGTATGGATTTATGTTCCCTTCGCCCATTTCAAGTTTTCACTTGCCGGACGGGTTACCATAGTTCCATCCGGGTCTTGCTTCCTTATCTCGTACGCTAACCCATGTGACGGGTAATCATTATGTCGTCTTATTTTAAGGGCCCGCACAGTAACCGCCGCAGTAATTGTTAGTTATCACTGTGCGCGGGTCACGTCATGCCTGCCTCCTCGTTTACCGCATCAGCGCGTCGCGTCACAGGATTCTCTTCGCCCTGTGGTCCTCCGTGTGGCTCCCCACTGATTGGTCCGGATGGGTGATACACGGCCACTGCGTGTGGCCGGTCCACAGGACGCGATCCCACTCACCCCTGGTGGGAGTGGTTAAATAGCGGAGGGGTGCGTCCCTTAGGATTTTTCCCCCTCCGCACCCTTCAGCCCGTTTCTATTCTTCTCCGTCTTCCTCGCGACCGCGCCGCCACCAGCACTGCCAAATAGCAGCGTCGCCACCGCGCTTCTCCGTCGCCCCTCTGCGTCGCCACCACCACGACGCAAATTTCTTGCTACGGGTCCTCGTCAATATCGGCCTCTGTCCCCCGCCTCCTCTAGCACCAGCGAGGGCCTCGAGGACTAGATGACAGAATAAGAACTCATCGTTGCTGAACAAGAGATGGAGGAGGACGCCGCGGCGGCGGACCGCGGCGCATGGGCCGGCTCCTCGGTCTGCCAGGACGACCTAGACTGGCTCTACCGGAACAGACGCATCCCCGCCGGCGTCGCCGCTCGCTTTCCTTCTAAGGAACTGGCCCCCTCACCCAATCCGGGCGAGTTCATCGTGTTCTTGTCCCATTTCCAACGGGGCTTCGGCTTGCCGGTGAGTGATTTTTTCTGGGATTGGCTCGGTACGTACCAACTCTAGCCGCACCACATGCCAGTGAACGCCATCACCTCTCTCTCTGCTTTTGCTTCTACGATCGAAGGCTACGCTAGACTATGGCCCACGAAGGAGCTATGGATCCGGTTCTTCGGCCTTCGTCGCAATGTCATTCCCAACATCCACGCTGATCCGAAGGACAAGCGGCTCACTCAATTCGGAGCGGCCTCCATTTCACCCCGGAGGTTTTCCGTCTTTCCACGGTCACCGGGTTAGAGTGCTGCAAAGGGTTGGCCCGGACCTTCTTCTATGTCCGGAATACAGGCACTGAAGACTTGATCCGGTTGCTTCCCTACACTCCGGGTCCACCTAACTCGGATCTGTGTGATGAGATCCCCAAGAAGCCTACAGCCTTGGCCAACCAAGTGAACAAAAGGTTCGCGGAACTGAAGGAGCTCGGGCTACGCAACGAGGATGCCATGATCACTTTTGTGCGTAACCAAATCTCACCCCTCCAGAAGCGCACCCACAAGGTGTGCCACATGAGCTTCGGCCGCGTCCCTAACTGGACCTCATCCTTCGAGCTGAGCAACACGGAGATTTACCGCCGGGTTAAGGATCTCTTCACCACTCACAAGGACTTCTCCTCTGAGTAGACTTGGTGGATTGAGCATTTCTGCCATGACCGGCTTCCTGCCATGGTAAGTTTTATGTTGCAGACTTAACCCGGACTAATTACATGTCAGTTATTGTTGCATTTTTTGACTCTTTTGTTCGTTCTTTTCCTCAGCAATTCCTTCCCCAGACCCTTGAGGATGGCACCGATCCGACCCTTAAGTGGGCGCCGGACCGGGAGACTCCAGATGAGGAAGAGCCGGACCAGGAGATGTTCCTCCCCATGACCGACACCACGAAACGACCCACGGGTAAATCCTCTTCTATTAGAGATTGTCCCGATGATGAAGATGACTCGGATATCGAGGTGATTGAACCTTTTGAGGCTGTCCCCCTTTCTTTTGCTTTTCCGCCATCAGCTCACCCCGGAGGTCATATCCACGAGGATCCCCCTCTCGCTACGGGTGAACCTGTTCCGGTGGCATCGAAGAAGAAACGCTGGGCTTCTTCAAGTTCTTCCTCCGGACCTTCCCAGCCCGTTAAAAGGCGAAAGAAGTCCGGGGACAAGACTGCCTCCAAACCAGCAGGCAAGGCCCCAGCACGAAGGGCTCGAAAACCCAAGGAGGCCAAAACCTCGGATGCATAAGTCATTCTTTCTTCTGTAACTTGTTCTTCCTTACTTCGTCGTAATTTTTCTTCTGACATTATTTGATTTTGCAGGGCTCCGGTGGAGGTCCCTCAAAGTGGATCTAGCATCTCTTCACCTCTCCGACCTAGCCCTTCTCCCCGTCGTGACGACGAGTCACGCCCGCTGAGCCCTATTACAGAGGGTTCTGCGGCCGCTCAGCTCTACCTCGACAAGAGGAGGGTAACCTTGGAGCGGGGGAGACCGGCCCAGCCAGAGTAATGGCATCCACCGCCTCGACAACGCCTCAACCAGTAGCCACCAAGGCTACTTCAGCTCCAGCACCAGTTCCAGTACCAGCAACAAGACCAGCGACCAGACCAGCACCAACTCCAACCTCGACATCAGCACCAACTCCGGCAGCGAAAGCTTCAGCGCCGGCACCAAGTCCAGCAGCGAGAGTACCAGCGCCTAGTTCCTCTGCATCTTCCGAGTCTTCTCAACCTCGGCAAGGAACTACCCCGGCAATTTCTAAGGGGAAAACCGCTGCTACGGCTTCTCCTACCCAGCAAGCCAAGGGCAAGAAAGCTCCAGACGCTGCAAAGCCTACTGCCGTCGAGTCTGGGTAGCGCACCCTTGTTGGTTCTGCAAGAAAACACCAGCAGCAAAGGACGCACCTGCCGAGCCAACCGATGCCCAACAGTTGGTTCTGCACACCAGCCCCGCCCTTGCCTTGGTGGAGAGGAAAGAAGCGCATGCAAAGGGCTTGGTGACGCCCCATATGCCCACCGGTGAACGGTACCCTCCGAGCCTGATGGAATTTGTTATGAATTGGAACAAGGCAGAGATAGTTCAGGATTCTGATCTCCCGAAAAAGTTCGGTCCTGCCGAGTTTTCCGCTCAGATGAACACAACCGCAAAGGCAATTAACCTCGCTGGGCGAATGATGGAGGTACGTCGCTTCCCCTTTACAAGTTGTAGATAATAACCATTAGTCCCCGAGCCTCCGGTGGAGTAACTTGTTACTCGGCCGGATGCTCTTTTAGAAAACTAACGTAGCTCCATGAGAACTTCGAATATGTACACACCTAGAGCCGGGTTAAGTTCCACTTGGCCCAGATTTTAGTACACTTCGAATATGCACACACCTAGAGCCGGGTTATGTTCCGCTTGGCCCGGATTTTAGTACACTTCGAATATGCACACACCTAGAGCCAGGTTAAGTTCCACTTGGCCCGGATTTTAGTACACTTCGAATATGCACACACCTAGAGCCGGGTTAAGTTCCACTTGCCCCGGATTTTAGTATACTTCGAATATGCACACACCTAGAGCCGGGTTAAGTTCCACTTGGCCCGGATTTTAGTACACTTTGAACATGCATCAAGCTGACTTAAGTTTCTGTATCCCTTTTAGGTGACCACCAACCGCCGGAGTGCTGAATTCCAACGCTTGCTGGATACCCACAAGAATCTACGCACAAAGCAGGCTGCACTTATTGCGGAATACGAGAAGAGGGGTAAATTTCTTCCTTAACGCTCCTTCATTTTGCTTCATTTTCCTTTGCCGTACTAACCTGATTGCTCGGTTTCTGCAGCTGGGGTGGAGGCTGAGAACAAGATAATGCGGAAGAACTTGGAGCAGATCAAGGGTATGTCCTTTTTTTCTATCTTTACCGTGCTTTCCATCGGCTTTTCCTCCTTGGCTCGGCAAACATTCATACCTCGGCACTGCCGGGCCAACACACTATTTCAACACCGCTTGAAGATAGTGTGCCCGTGCCTGATATGATGCTGCATTTTCTCGAACAAGCAGGGCAGCACCAAGTCGAGCTAAAGAAGAAAGATGATGAGCTCGCCCTCCTCCGGACCAAAGACGATAAGATAGCCAAGCTCAAGGCTGAGATGGCTAAGATGAAGGCGCAACACCAAACCGAGCTAAAAAAGGCTGGCCAGGACTACACCGAAGAACGTGAGCGCCTCAAAATCCAAAATGCTAAGGACCGTGAGCTTCTTCAGGAAGCCGAGGTCAAACTTGAGTCGGCGAATGCTTAGCTTGAGAAGCTTTGGAAGAGGCGTGATGCTTGTACCAAGGAACTGACCCGGATTCACAGCCACATCTCACGTAATTTCTTTTCCCTTATCCGCCTTACTTCCCCGGGTTACTTCATACTTCTTGTTTTCTCAACTTCGTCCTTTGCCTTGTTTCCCAGGCCACTTTCCAGAGGGTACTGCTATTGCAAGTGCTGCTGTTGCCAATTTCCGCTGAGAAAGGTGTACTCCCGTCGCTCCTGACGGTGAGAGCATTCCCTTTGATATGGAGGACCTATTGGTCAGCCTGTCGTCTCGCGTGGAAATCATTAAGAACTACGGCAAAGATCTCCTTGATGTTTCAGTCCGAGCCTTCAACACTTTCTGGCCCGCTGAAGACGCTCCGGAGAGAGTTACACATCTCGCTGAAAAGCTTTCGGAAATCGAGACCCAGCTCGACCTCTGGAGAGAGTCCGTTGGACGTGCCGCAGCTGATACCATCCTTCACCACATTCTGACGTGGTATGAGAAGATATATCTCAGCCTCCTCACACGCCTGCGCACATGATCCAAATGGACAGACGACCCGGAGTGGGTAGCTCAGCGACAGGCTTGCGCCCACAGCCTCATCGAATATGCCCCCATTCACGAATGGACTGAGGGTTCGAGCTTCCTGGAAGTCGCTGGCGAAGAAGAAGTTGAGAACGTTGAAGATGATTCAGGTGAGGACGAAGAGGACACTGCCTCGGATATCGAAGAGGGCGACGATGATGCCAAACTTGCTCCCGCTGCTCCCTAGTAAAAACACTTGAAAATTTATGAGATCCCCGGTATGCCGGGTGGAATTGTATTCCAAACACATGTGATATTTTGCTACTAAGAGCTTATGCCGGAGTAACTTGGGCGTACCCCGAGTTCCTTTTTCTTGTTCGTTCAATTTTTTGGCTCGGATTGTGTCTACCTTGATTCGGTTTTACAACTTACGAATCTGAGCTTCAAAATTGTTTTAACAATACTGGGAAACTTTTAGACTTAGCTCAAAAATAAAACTGTATAACAACTTGGAAATGAATACGGGGTTAGTCCGAAACATAAACATCGGCTCGAATAAATTCTTTTCCTTAGTCGTTTTTCATGTGTTACGCAATTCCAAAATTGTTCTCTTGCTTGCCATGAAGCCAATTCTTGTTGGACTGCAGCAAGTCAAAGATTTGGGTTTTTGGTGCTCACACACTACTAATCCGAGTTAAGTAGAATAACTTATTTCAGCTGACGCGCAGAAAACAACAAACATTATTAAGGCAATCCCTGGGTTACTGCTCAAGGTGCCAACATTCCATTGATAAACTCATTGCCGACATACATACCGACATATGAGATAACTCAGATACATACACTCTTTAGTTAAGTGTAGAAAGGACGAAGTAGAGCTATATTCCATGGTCGCTTAGATTCCTCTCCAGACCTGTCTGCCTTGTTCATTTCCTGTGGCTTTGCATCTATAAGATAGTAAGAATCGTTGTGCAATGCTTTGCTCACGATGAATGGCCCTTCCCATGGGGGGATAATTTATGCATTCCAGTAGTATGTTGTACCAACTGGAGCACCAGATCGCCTTCCCAAAAGTCTCGGGGGCACACTTTCCAGCTATGATAGCGTCGGAGATTTTGCTGAAATATGGCGGATCTGGACAATGCCAGTTCTCTCGCTTCTTCCAGCATATCAACATCATTTTGCCGGGCTTCTTGCAATTCGGCTTCTGTGTATTGGGTGACCCTAGGCGAATCATGCTCTATGTCGGCTGGTAATACAGCTTCTGCCCCATATACCAGAAAGAATGGCGTATAGCCTGTTGATCGATTCGGAGTTGTTCTTAAGCTCCACAATACCGCTGGTAGTTCCTCTATCCAGCACCCCGCTGATCTTTGCAGCGGCTCCATGAGCCGGGGTTTTATCCCGGATAATACTAATCCGTTGGATCTTTCCACTTGTCCGTTCGATGCGGGGTGGGCTACCGAGGCTACGTCCAGCCAGATCCTCTTATCTTGGCAGAAACGCGCAAATGCTCCTTCCGCAAAATTCGTGCCATTATCAGTTATGATACTGTGAGGGTAGCCGTATCTCAAGATGATATCTTTGAGAAACGTTACGGCCGTAGCTCCATCACATTTTCTTATAGGCTTTACCTCAATCCACTTCGTAAACTTGTCCACCATTACCAGAATGTGAGTCATATTTCCCCTTGCTGGTTTGAACGGGCCAACCATATCCAAGCACCATACGGCAAATGGCCAAGTGATTGGTATGGTCTTGAGTTCCGACATTGGCATGTGTGTCTTGGTAGCGTACCTCTGACAACCATTACATTTTCTCACCAGATCTTCCGCTTGCTCTAAGGCATGGCCAGTAGAATCCGTGCCGGAAAGCTTTTGCTACCAAGGCTCGGGATGAGGCCTGATGCCCGCACTCCCCCTGATGTATATCTTGGATGATTTCAAGCCCTTCTTCCGGGTCAACACACCGCTGGAGGACATTGGTGACACTTCTTTTGTATAGCTCAGAATTGATGATCGTGTAGGCCTTTGCCCTCCTCTGTGTTTTCCTGGATAGCACCTCCTAAGTGGGTAACGTTCCATCTTTCAGGAATTGAAATATAGGTAGTGCCCAAGCCGGTATTGGTCGCACGGGGAACACATCCTCGTCTATCTCCATCTGATCCATCGGCATAACTTCAACGGGATCACGCTAAACAGTCCCCGGGTCTTGCGAAGCAGTCCCCGGGTTTGCCGAGGCAGTCCTCGAGTTTCGCACACCAGTTCCTATGTAACGTCCATGGGCACAGCTCCAGATTCGGTGTCCTCTGGGACATAGATTGACTTGGATTCTGGGGATGGCCTGATTGATGGTTTCCTGAGGTGCTCTAACGCTACACCCGGTGGAATTGCTTGTCTGGTTGACCCGAGCTTCGACAGCATGTCGGCAGCCTCATTTTCCACCCGGGGTACATGATGAAATTCTCATCCCTCAAAGTAACCAAATATCTTCTGCACATGAAATATATATAGTGCCATGTTTGGATCAAGGGCGTCCCACACTCCGGATACTTGCTGCACAACCAAATCCGAGTCGCCAAAGCATATGATCCGACGTATGCCAATTTATTTTGCTACCCTGAGCCCATGCACAAGTGCTTCATACTCAGCGACATTGTTTGATGCTGTGAAATGGATCTACAGCACATATTTCAACTGGTCCTTTTTGGCGACGTGAGTACCACTCCGGCACCTAGCCCGGTTTTGGTTTTTGATCCGTCAAAGTGCATTCGCCAATAGTTCGGATCTGGAAGTGGTGGTTCGTACTGCACCTCGGCCCAGTCCACGAAAAAGTCCGCCACGGCTTGAGATTTGATTGCTTCTCGTCTGTCATATTGCCGTGCGTAAGGAGCTAGCTCAATTGCCCATTTTGCAATTCTACCGCTCGCATCCTTGTTACTCATTATCTCGGATATGTGGGCCTCACATATGACCCGGATGGGATGCTCCTCAAAGTAGTGCTTCAGTTTCTTGGCGGCCATGTACACGCCATATGCCACTTTTTGATAATGTGGGTAGTTCTGCTTTGAGGCTGACAACACTTCACTCAAATAATACACTGGCCTTTGCACCGACTTACATTCCTCATCGTGCTCCACCACTATCACTGCACTTACAACTCGGTTGGTTGCGGCTATATAGAGTAACATTGGCTCCTTTGATAGTGGTGAGGCCAGCACTGGTGCCGTGGCTAACATCTTCTTCAGGTGGGTAAAGGCTTCATCGGCCTGTGGTGTCCAAATGAACTTATCCTACTTTTTCATGAGTTGGTAAAGAGGCAATGCCTTTTCTCCCAACCGACATACAAACCGACTTAACGAGGCCAGGCAACCTGTGAACTTCTGGACATCGTTAAGACACTTCGGCAGTTCCATTTGTTCGATGGCCCAGATTTTGGTTGGATTAACCTCGATACCTCGGCTGGAAACAAGAAAACCAAGCAATTTTCCAGCCGGGACACCAAAGGTGCATTTTCCGGGTTAAGTTTCATCCGGAACCTTCTTAGGTTCGCAAACGTTTGCCTAATGTCGTCAAGGAGCGTTTTGCTTTCCTTGGTCTTGATAACCACATCATCCACGTACACCTATACATTTTGACCTATTTGGTCGTGCAAACATTTTTGCATACATCGCTGGTACGTTGCCCCTGCATTACGTAAACCAAACGGCATGGTGCGATACCAATAAGCCCCATACGGGGTAATAAACGCAGTCTTTATTTGATCATCCGGATTCAGAGGTATCTGGTGGAAACCAGAATATGCATCAATGAATGACAATAGTTCACATCCAGCAGTTGAGTCTATGACCTATCTATTCTTGGCAACGGAAATGGATCTTTCGGACACGCCTTGTTCAGGTTCGTGTAATCAATACACATGCGCCAAACCACTGCCACGTTCCGGTCATCCTTCTTCTTCTCCACCAGCACCGGATTAGATAGCCAATCCGGGTAAAGAACTTCCATGATGAATCCTGCGGCTAGCAACCGAGCTATCTCATCCCCAATGACTTTCCTCCTATCTTCGGCGAAGCGGCGGAGTGGTTGCTTCACCGGCTTAGCTCCGGGTCTTAAATCAAAGAGTGCTCGGCCAACTCCCTCGGAACACCTTGCAAGTCCTGTTGGACTAAGCAAAAATGTCCCGATTCTCATGGAGGAAGCTGACGAGCTCGCTTTCCTATTTATCATTTAGCCCGGCAGCAATTGTTACGGTGCGCTCTAGGAACATGTCATCAACATGAACTTTCTTGGTATCTTTCGTGGCTTGAAAGGAGACAGATCCATGCGGGTTACTCAACGCCGGCATATACTGCTGCGCGGACTGAGCCAAAGCTGCCACTTCTTGAATTTTCCTTTTTTCCTGTGCAATCACTAGTGACTCGGCTAAGTTCGACCCGGCCGACGCACACTCCATCGAACGTCGGAAATCCCCAGCAATGGTAATCACTCCGTTTGGTCCAGGCAGTTTCATCTTCAAGTAGCTAACATGACAGCTTGCCATGAACTTGCTCAGGGCTGGCCTTCCAAGTAACGCATGATAGGCGCTTTCTAAGTTCACCACTTCGAACTCCAGATTTTCAGTTCGGTAGTTGTCTCTTGTGCCGAACAACAGATCAACCCGGACTTTGCCTATGGGCTCACAAGAAATGCCGGGCACAATGCCATGGAAAGTTGTCCTCGTGGCCTGGAGCATGTTCTCCGAGATACCCAACTTGCGCATTGTGTCCGCATACATGATGTTTATGCTACTGCCATTGTCGATCAACACCTTTGAGAATCTTACGTTAATGCTAGGTCCAATGAATGTAGGATCTAGCACCAAAGCATACGTACCAGGTCTTGGCATGAGCTTGGGATGATCCCTGATGCTCCTGGTGATTTCCTGATCGGACCAAGGCATGTACCTCGTCACTGCAGGCATTACTACATTCACCTCCATATGCCTACGCTGCAAGCTTTTTCTATCAGTTTCCTCAGTGGTGAATACACAGTAGCTTTGGTGATGCTCCCTGTACTCGTTTCTCCCCTCATTTCCGGGGTGCCTCTGATCCGGCTGATGCTAATTTTCTACCTGATGCACTACATCCCTCCTCTCATTGTAATCATACCTCGGCGGAGGGGAGGAAACATTAGCTGTTGCGTGTTCGCTCCGGAGAGCAGTTGCTGCTGGGGTAACTCCTGCCGAGGCTGATCATTCCGGGGTGCTTGAGCATTCCCCGAACCACCTTGCTCGATCTTGCGCATCCACTCACATTGCCTCGTCGTATGACCCGCTGGGTTGTTCGGATTTGGCGTGTGAAACTTACACGGCTGGTCCAACATCGACTCGTAAGTATACCTCGGACAGTCTTTCCTTTCTTGCCACTGCTTCTTTTGTTCCGGTGTCCAAGTTTTCTTGCCATCGTTTCTTGGGGTCCACTGCCCTCTAGTTTTCTGGTGCTGGCTACCCCTGCTGCGGGTTGATCTTGATTCACAGCTGCATCTTGTTACGAACCATATCGATGATATGGTCTATCATCTCTTCTTTTTCCTCTTTAGTCATTCCTCCGGGATGATCTGGATCCATCCCTCTGATAGGACTCATCGCTTGACTTGTTTGACACGAGCCTTGGTTGGGTCGGATCACCCAACGCATACAAATCTGCAATCCGGATCATTTTTGCCAACGTAGCTGGCATTTTTCTTTGCAACTTTATCCACAGCTCACTTCCATATCTGCACCCCTGCGCAAACCACGCTATGGCCTGTGATTCTATCACGCCCTCACATGAGTTTCTTACAGTACACCACCGGGTCAAGAACTCCTGGTCTGTCTCATTAGGCCTTTGCTTGCACATTGCTAGGGTCTATGGTCTATTTGGCCTCTGATATGTACTCGAGAAATTGCTGATGAACATTTCCTCATAGTCTATCCAGCAATTGATGCTCCCTGGTGGTAAATTATTCAGCCATACCCTTGCCGGGCCTTCCAACATCTGGGGTACGTATCGTACTGCCCATCTCATGTTGCCAGTGGAAATTTTCACGGCTGTAGCATAGTTTATCAGCCAATCCTCCGGCTTGGTACTACCGTCATACGTCTTTGTGCCCCTGGGCAGCTGAAAGTTCGGTACTGGTGGCTCTTTCATGATCCGGGGTCCAAAACATGCTGGACCCGGTGGACCTTGGCATTCAATCTGTTCCGACCTACACAGTCGATCCAGTTTCAACCTTGCATCATCCGGCATCAAATCCCTGCTTCCCAATCTTGACCCTATCACATGATAGTCCGGTCTTGGGTATCCCGTGTTAGCCATCTCCGAATCACCGTCATTGTACCGGTTTTGCGCTTGTGTCGCACCTTTCTGTTGCATACCTCGGCCGGCACTGTGCTCTTGCCTTGGTATGTTCCGCTGCTGCGGTTGTCCTGCTCCAGCCGAATTTCGCTATCCGGCATTGCCGTTGACAGCGTTCTGTTGACCAGCATTGCCTTGGTCGCGGTTACCTCGGCCAGCTTCGCCTCGGCTCACACTCTGTCGATCATCATTTTTCTGCGCCTCTTTTCCTTTCCCTGCCCGCGTCGGGTCATACGGGACGATCTGTTTGTTCCGTCTGGCCGAGGTTACCACCTCTTCTCTCCTTGGACCACCATGAGGGGACGATGCAGCTCCAGCGGATTTCTCCGGGTTACCCACTGCCGAATGGACGATCTTGGAGGCTCCAGCTCTCTCTGGGTTAGCCCTAAGCAGTCCTCGTTTTGCCTGTTTGCAATCCGAACCAGCTTGTTAACCCTATCTTGCTGTCTTTGTCGGGCTTCACCCGTCAGTCCCTCTAACTCGGATGCAGCTGCATCCGCTGCTCTGAGGTTCTTGGCCGGGGTACTATACCTCGGCAGCCCCACGGACAAATAGTTTTCTGATTCCTCAATTCCAGCATCACCCTCTCTGTTCATCTCGCTCATGAGATTTCTCCCTTTCACTTTTACATTATCAACTTTGTTCGCCTTAGCGTACTCACGCAGCATCATGTTCAACGACTGCTGGGCCACGGCTATTTTCTTTGCGCCCTCTAGTATTTTCTGCCTAGTTTCTTCCAGCTCGGCCTGTGCACGAGCCGGATCTACCGCTGCTCCTACAGGGTTTGCCAAGCTGTCCATCGCCTCTCTCAACACATTTTCCGGCCTCTCCAACGGGGGACCTCTACCTTTCCTCGGTGCCTTGGGTGTTACCTCTGGATCTGGCGCCGGATCCTTGCTTGCGCCCGCACCTGGCGCAGTCATCATCACCTCTGCACGGTCAGGACCAACAAGCGATACGCGCCCCGCGAGCCACGGTGAGGGGCGGTTCGCCTGCTTCGATGACGTGGCGCGGATGAACGCAAGACACGTCCACTGCAATGTAGACCTTGTGTGCGCCGAGCTTGACGAAGATGCCATTGCGCGGAAGAGGGCGCGTGCCGAAGCAGCCTGCATTGTCGCTGACGAAATCCCGCGCTCCAAAGCGCTGAACGATCCCGGAGACGATGCGTTCGCTGGTGGCGATGAGGTTTCCCGTCCGGATCTTGACCCCTGCTAGCGCCTCTAGCCCCACGGTGGACGCCAACTGTCGTGGTGGTGTCACGGTAGATGCCATGGATAGGCTAAAGGTGGGGACTAATACACGCTAGGGGAATCCAGGGAGGGATAGTGAAGTGATTCTCCAAACAGAAGTTTGTATTGATTTCCTTCCAAGGTTACAAGTCCTCCTAGAGCTGTATTGGCGAGAGGAGGAGCTCTCTTACTCTCACCCACAGATCACACCTGAAACCCTAGCCCAAAACAGAATAGCCTAGAGACCAACCCCTCCTACAGAAGCCCTACCCCCCTTTTATAGAGGAGGCTCAGTTCCTGCCTAGGGCATATGCCTCCTCCCAAAGGG
The DNA here is from genome assembly GCA_910589775.1 of Avena eriantha. Taxonomy (NCBI): domain Eukaryota; kingdom Viridiplantae; phylum Streptophyta; class Magnoliopsida; order Poales; family Poaceae; genus Avena; species Avena eriantha. The sequence goes on from OU342746.1 coordinate 129,254,990, forward strand.
GTAAGCCAACCGGGATGCTTTTTCCCCTGCGTCATGCTTGCTTTAGCTACGTGAGCCTCTGCGGTGCCCGCGTCAGCCGACATGGGCTTCGTCACCCCTGTCGGCCATGACCCGGTGGTCCCGCTCTTGTCCGCTTCGCTCATGCAGTGCGTACCAGACCCTCTTTTTGACCAGCAAGATTCCTTCCTTCTCCTATAAGCCAATCATGACCCGGATCACAGCTGACCCGGGCACCCCTGTTCCTGCATACAAGCAAACATCTACTTCCGACTTACTTCATAGGCCGGTCGAGACTTAGTTAGGCGAACGCCCCCTGGTCCGGGTTACTCCGGGATTCGGCCCGCCTTGAGGTGACCCGGCCAGCATTCGCTTTGGCCTTGCCGAACCTTGGCTAACTCGGCGTTTACACCCCGGCGTGACCCTACCCGGGGGTATCCCCCCAACATACAACTTCTAAAGTTTTAGTTTAGTTTTGTTATTGCATCATTCCAAAATCATCTTTCTGCCAGAAAATCATTCATTAAAACGTGAAAATTGCTCAAAAATAAAGTATCTCGAAAAATTCCAAAAAAATCACATTAAATTTTTACGTCAAAAAGGGGAAGAGAAGTACCTGGAGTGACCTAGGGGGCCCACCAGGCAGGCACACCACCTAGTGGCGCGAACACACCAGGGGCGCACCTATCCATGGTGTGGGCCACCCTTGGCCCTCCACTTACTCTCCATCCTGCCACTCCTTTCTCTCTCTCTCTTGAGAAAACACCAGTTCATTGCTCAAACTCGCGTTCTTGCTGTTCTTGCTAGCGATTTTTCGATCTCCTTGCTCAAACTCTCCTTGTTCTCCGGTATGTGACTCCTCCGCTTGTCCAAGTAGATTTGTGATTGGTGGTTTATATCTTGAGTATTTTGCTACTATAGGTGACAGGTTATGTGAGTTTCTAAGCTTGTTCAATTCTTAAGAAAAATTCTTTTGATGCATGTTTAGTCCTCTTACAAGTCCCTATAAGTAGTTCCTTTCATTATGTAATCATTTTGCAATCACTTGTATGATGGATGTTTAATTTTCAGAACAACAGAGATGAATAACCACACTTTTGGAGAAGTATTTGAGGGGGACACACTCAGGAGGGCAAGGCCTTCAAGATCAGCTTCTCCATTTAGGCCATGATATATGAAGATCTTACTGCACCACGCTTTGGCAATGAAGGAGATGAGGGAGATGATCACCCATCTACTTTCCCTTGTTTTGCCTTTTTGCAAGCTGCAGGGATCCTCGATGATTTCTTACTCCTTGATCAGAGGGTTGGTTTGACAACTTACGTGGAAGATGAGAGTGAGCAATATGCCATGCTCACCAACACTTTCGTTTTCACTAACACCCCTTATCGGTCAACTGTTTCGTTCAAAATTTATAATCTGCCTATTACCATGCCATTGGAAAGATTTTGCAGCATTATAGGCATAGGCATGACTAGGACAGTGAAGAAGATCCAAGGTTGACCCACTGATTTGCTGGAGCTCTACTGAAGTGTGACAAATGACGATGACCGCACAACTCCGCGCGGGAAGCTACAGAACATTCAACTCACAGCTCTTAGATATTTTGCTTATTATCTTGCCACTAGCATTATTGGTAGGGAGAACACTAGTAATATTTATAATTATCATTTAGCCTTTCTTGCTCCTGCACTTAATAATGATACCAAGTATAATCTTGGTTCCCTCATTGCCCGTCGCTTAGCTGCTAGAGGACCCATTTATGGGGTATTATTGCCTCACGCATGGTTGCTACTTTGGAACTTTCTGTTGATCCTAATGATACTGTATTGACACCACAAAGGCTTGATCTTGCTGCTATGAAAACACATCACTTTGTCACTACTGACCCTAGTACGGAGAGTTTAGTTTAAAGGATGTTGTTTACTAATAGAGATGAGAGGGAAATTCCTTTGCCACAATCCACTTTGTTCAGTATTTACAGGATGCCATGGTCGCGTTCCAAGGAGGAGGTGGACGAGCAGCTCCGCTTGCTTGGTTTCCACAGGCAGCAGCAGGGGGATGTCCTCGAGTTCATATCAAGATGAAGGCACTTCTTCACCATATTATGGAGGCTCTCCTTCCTGGCCAGCTTGGGATTGATACCCACTTAGTTCAAAAGCCTAAGCTTGGGGGAAGGTACACCGATATCACACTCATCTACATATCATGTTCAGTCGGCACTTTGTATATCCATGTTTCATTTTGTTTTTAGTCTTGCTTTATTTCTGCTTTCCAAAACACAAAAAGATCAAAAATATTTTCGTTATTTCTCTTTGTTCGCTTCTTTATCTCTTAGCGTTGGTTTGCTTCTTCCTTTTAGCTTTGGTTTGATTATTCGAAAAACCCAAAAATATTTCGCTTTGCTTGATCTTCCTTTTTGTTCTTGCCTTTAAAAATCGAAAACCCAAAAAAAATTGTTGTTCTCCTCTGGTTTTGCAAAGTTCGTTGCAGAGTTCAGCGGTCCTCAGTGACTCCTTGGAGATTGGATTTATCTTATTATTCAAGCCACACAAGTGAAGGGCAATATTGAAGATTAATGACAACTCGAGGTGTGATAAGAGGCTAGTAATGAACTCTATTTGTTTTTATTTTTGTACATATAGTCATCATTGTCGGCATGCTTAGTCTGTTCATGTAAGGTGTATGTTATCTATGGATGCTTAGTAGTTCTTGCTTTCTTATGATTAGCTCTAGCTTGCTAATGGTTTGTAGCATGTCATATGAATGTTTGCTTGCATTGTTCTATTCATAACTTGGTATGACATTGTGGTATCCTCCTCTGAATGTTTCATTTGAATTGACTTGGCACATGCTCACGCATGCATATAACTGAAACAATAATCAGTTAAGCCTCGATGAATTATTTTGCCTCAGGGTTCTTGAATCACTTTCATGCCATAATTAGTCATGTTTTGTTGCAAGCATGATTATGACAGTTATTGCTCTCTCGTTTGTCGCTCCCTTTCTATTGCTAGCCTTCACTTGCACTGAGTATGAGCTCTACTCGTGTTTCCAACTCCCCAAAACCGATATTGCCAAAAGTGTCCACCATACCTACCTATTAGCATCATTTGCTATTCCGTGCATATTCAGTATGCCTTGTTTTCTTCCGAATAAAATGTTTGCTTGTTATGAGAAAGTTAGTTAGTAAAGCTCTCACGAACTTGATGGCACACTTTATTTCTTGCACTTAATAAACCTGAACTATTGTGACTGTCCATGAAAGTTATATGCTTGCAAATTATAGGCTGGGAGTTAGCAGAACCATGCTATCACGGGGAACGCTTTCAACACCTATAAATATATACCCAGTTGATATCATGCTCTTTTTTTTACGGATATCGTCGGTGTGCAATAAAAGGGGAGCTTGTAAGTCCATGGAGATATGTATGTGTGTTAGAGAAACGCCTGGGCTGCTAGCCTAAGCCATGCCTAATCATGGTGGAAACTTGCAGCATCACCATAGTGAGCAATCTATGAAGCATTCTTCTTATAAAAAAAGAGATAGAGATTGAGAAAAAGAAAAAAAGATGAGAAAAGAGGAAAGAGAGAAAAAGCACCATTTTCCCATGGTAAATAAGAAGATTCCTGAGATGCTCATTATCTGCTTGCCTTGTCATTTTGATTATGAGATAGCTCCTGTATCATGTGCAAGGGGTACCCCATTGGCGGTTCTCTATGATACGCATGTATTTACTACGACAAGAACTTACAGGTAACTAAAGTTGAGTAGCATGAGGAGCGGCCCTCGTACTCAAGGGACATGAGATTTCCCGTTTATGGTCTGTCAAGCATATAACTCATATTGGACCTCACTTTCACCTTAACCATTTAAATATGCTTATGATAGGGCAATGAGAGCTCAAAGCTAATGAGTAGCATACTTTCAGCATTTGGAGGCCTTTCAAACTTTTTTCAAAACCTTTTCACTTCCTTGTTGAGTCACCACTTATTCTATGATCACTTTCTTGAGAGCATAGTTGTCATTCTTAGTGTAATGTGCTTGTCTCGAAACTTGGTTAATTGTGTCATGACTTTGATGCTTGTATCTTTGATATCTTTACTTCTAGTCTTCACTTGAACTCCAGAGGTGCCTTGGCATTTATGTTTGCTCTACAATCAAAGGAAAGCGAGATACCACTCTATCATACCTTTTTATGAGCATTGCAATGTTGCTTATGTTTATGTTTCATGCTACTTATTATTTTTGAGTTGGACTCTCTTCATAGCTTGCAAAGACTATTAAGTAAACTTATTTGCATACTCTTTATTTTGAATTGCCTAAGTAGTTGATCATATGCTGAGAATATATAAATCTTATGAAGCAAATGTGTTCGTGAAAGCTCTTTTATCACACTCAGTTTTCAACTAAATTGCTTGAGGACAAGCAATAAGCTAAGCTTGGTGGGACTTGATATGTCCAAAACATATCTACTTTCCTAAACACTTTTTCTATTGTTTCTCCTCTAAAATTGTGTGATTTGGATACAACTAACTCAGACTGATGTTGTTTTTAGCAGAATTACCTTGGTGTCTAGTTTTTGTGCAGAAAATCAACTATCAGGAAAAATCCCAGAAAATATGCCAAAAATCCTATTTCACCAGAAGACTCACGGAGCCAGAAGACGAAATGGAGGAGGGCCACGAGGGGCCCACACCCCCTGGCCACGCGGGCCATCCCATTCCGCGCCTGGGAGGGGTGTGGCCGCCTCGGGCACCTCCTCGGCCTCCCTGTTCGCCTATAAGATGCCTCTTGACCTAAAACCCTAGGGGGGTTCGACGTTTTTCTAGATAGAGTTCCGCTGCACCACCACAACCAGATACTGTGATTTGGAACCAGAAACTCCGTTCTGGCACCCTGCCGGGATGGGGAATTGGAGGAGATCATCGCCATCTTCATCACCATCTCTTCTCCATCAACCATCCATGATTCCCCCATCCATGAGTGAGTAATCCCCTGCTGTAGGCTATGGGGGTGGTAGGGATTGGATGAGATCGTTCATGTAATGGCATCAGATTGTTAGGGCATGGTGCCTAGTATCTATTATTAGTGCTTTTTGACTTTGTTGCAACTTGTTATGCTTAATGCGTGTCACTAGGGCCTGAGTGCCATGATTTCTGATCTGAACATGTTATTGATTCATGAGGATATTATTGTTTGTGATCTTACGTGCAAACTGTATACACATATTATTGTCCAGAACCAAAGGACCCGAAGTGCCAATAATCGGGATAAATGGAGGGGATGGCTTTGATGTGAGGATTACGTGTGTTCACAGAGTGTTAATTCTTTGCTCCATCGCTCTATTAAAAGGAGCACCTTAATTTCCAATAGTTCCCTTGAAGCCCAGCTGCAAACGGGCTGGCAGGACAAAAGATGTTGTGCAAGTTCTCATTGCAAGCATGTATGACTATTTATGGAACACATGCCTATGATTGTTTAGTACATGGATGCTTTACCTTATTTATCTGCAAATGCCCTATATCTTGGTTGCTATATGAATTGTCTTGTCCATGCAACGCCCGTCCATCCATCCCTATGCCTACCATACTTTAATCCTACTATTTACTGCAATTGTTACTACTATCTTTACTTTTAATACTGCTACTACTTTGCTATTGTTACTACAAAATTGTTGCTACTAATAAACTGTTGTGAGCAAGACTGTTTCCAGGTGCAGCTGAATTGACAACTTAGTTGTTTAGACTTATAAATATTCTTTGGCTCCCTTGTGTCGAATCAATAAATTGGGTTTTGCTTCCCTCGAGGACTGTTGCGATCCCCTATACTTGTGGGTCATCAGTCCTCGTCGACAATAGAACGACAAAGATGACCTACAAAGTTAGTGTTGAGGTGATGCAACGGGATCCTGTAAAACTGGAAGAAGGACTTCACGAAGGAAGGAAGGCTGAGCCCAAGGAGGAAGAATATATGAAATATTACTACCCCCTCCCTCGGATCAAGAAATTCTGCCCCAGGGACATATCGCCATCTAATTTCATCTTGGAAAGGAATTTATTCTTGCTCTTACATCTCCTCCAAGTGACTCCCCCTGAGGGAGCAGCGGGTCCACCGGTCTTCAGCATCACTATCATCATCAACCTCCATCGCCTCGCCCTCGTTTGCGGGGAAACCTCCGCCACCATCCCCTCGTAAGAGGGATTTTCCTCCTCACTAGGGTATGATGCATCCTCGCTAAGAGAATCTTCCTCCAAAGAGGATGAATCCACGTCTTCCTCGTACTGAAGGTCCTCACTCTCCGACATCAACATTAGAGTGAGGCCGATTGCATGATGGAGAGATCAAGATGAAAGAGAGTGAGAATGAGGGTTGGGGAGAGTGAGCGAGTGAGACACTAATAGGGTCATGGTTTTACTTTTAGGGAAATGGAACCACACTTTGCCCCTTTGTTTTCCATTCTCAGGTTTTCCGTTGTGCCGGTTCATCCAAGAGAAATGGGACCTTTCGTTTTTCCTGGGGAATCGGGCTCAGACCTCTCACCTCTCTTGTGGACAATGAAGGGAAAGCACGTCAATGACACACTGACCTACAAGAATTCAGGGAACTCCTTCATGACCTCCATTTGGCAACCCCAAATGGAACCCAAAGATACGTCTGTCCGATCACGAAGGGCTCGGGGCCTACTATAGAGGTCACCATGACTGGGTAGGCCCAGATCATCTAAAGGGGCCCACCCAGAACTGTCGTGGCCTAGCATGAAGACCTGGGCCTCAGGAGGATCCCGGAATATAGATGCCTTAACGGGCAAGCTAGAGTGTTAACTCCGAATGGATTCTGTGGAATATTGTGATTATGTCGTCACAATTAGATCTGATATTCTTGCTAGGATCTCACGTAGGCGCCGCCACTTCTAAATCATCTCGGAAATCTTGTAACAATAGTCTCAACCGTGTATATAAGGGGGAGCAGGGACGTCGAATGATGAGAAGACATAACCTAGAATCTAGAACCTAGAAACCTCGGTTCATCCCTCTAATTGGATGAGGATCTTTCGACCTGAGAATCCCTCAGATCATCTTCTACCAGCAACCACCATAGGTGACATCAATCCATATCTCGATTTCTCCCGAGGACACTACGATAATTCCTTCCACCAAAAATATGAACTAGGGTTTTTATCGCATAATGTTTGTCTGGGGTCTAAACCTGTATATAAATCTATGTCTCAGTGTGCTAACATCCCGATCTCTGAGCGTGACCCCTCCAAACATAAATCTTATTAGGAATGATGCCCTAGAGGCTCACATTTCGGCTTGTATTTGTAAGCTAGAATCTGCCTTAGAGCTAGTTGTATGTGTCACTGAGTTATATCTAGATGTAGCCAGTTTGTCCTTAGTCATTTGGGGTTGGGAGGGAAACCCACTACCGAGACTAATTAGTAAGTCGGAAGATGATAATGTTTCACGAGTCATGAGCATGGACATCTATCCGCCTTATATTGGCTAATCAGAAGAGGTACGATATCCGGATCGATCCAATGGTTAGTAGGACGCGAGCACATTGTTATACGCTCAGAATAACACAATAGAATCCTTAGAACTGAGGGGATCGCACGATCCGAGTTGTGGAAAAGCCGGCTTTGACTCCATCTAACGCTCACCATAACTGGGAGTCATAAGGGTGGTGTTGGGCTGACTTCAAAGAAAGCCACGTGACGTGGATCAACCAAGATGAAAATTGCCCCTCCATCTTGGAAAGATATTCTATGGGCCCTCTCGTGTGATATGATTCAGAAGCATGGCCATGCGCTACTCGATCAAGACTTGATCAAGGTAGTGTGACTTAGAGAAGCCGGAGGGAATCCGTTATCTACAACAAGAAGAGAGTTAAATTGCCACTGCGATGATGGAATCTCCCATGTGGTTTATCACCAATATCGTGAGGCAAAGGGACTCAGATATATCGTCACATTGAGGACACTTGCGTTAACCGGGAGTCCACAAGTCTTGCTAGAGGCTGCTATTGATTATCAGCTCTAGTTGGAAAGTCACTGATCTACTGCTTTGACTAAATGATTGCTGAGTTGTGTCCGTCTCACCGTAAGCCTGCGAGATCACACACTTAAGAGAGTGGAACTAGGCGGATGAAGATCCGACTATCATAATATGGCAAGTTGGACTTGTTTGGACAGGGTCACGTGTCATTGGGTTGGACCCACTTTGACTAGGGTTAACGTCTAGGACAGAGGTACACAAGTGTTGTGTACCCTCACCTATTCGCCTATATAAAGGAAGGTGGGTGGTGATAGACAAGACAATCCAATCTAGTGCTTCTTACTAGGGTTTCACTAGACTTGGCAATTCTACCTTCCGATCCTACGGAGGCAATACCATAGCATCTCACTCGCTGCTATTCCACCTTGTATGTCTGTGAGATAGCAGAGGCATCACACCTGTGGCGGCGAAGTCAGAGGTGGAAGGAGGAGGTGCATGGAGCCAGCGATGAGGTGGACCTAGGATCGAGAAGTTCACCGGAACTGGATGAGTGAAGGGGAACGTAAGGCACCACCGTGACACACGTCCTCAGCTTCCACACATGCACGTCGAGATGTACGAGCTATTTCCTTTGACCTTGGCCGGATCTTTGGGTGGCTCGCTAGAGTTTTTTGTTTTCGGCCTGGCTCTACGCGTTACCGAACAGTGGTATCAGAGCATCAACTCTAGGTTTTTGCCCAATTCTTGTGCATGAGATGGACTAGTGGAAATATTAGATCTTTTTCCCTGCTTCCGTTTTGCCTTTTTTATCACAGTGGCTTGATCTGGTTTGTCTTGGCCAAGACGTTAGTCAAAACTGGTCCAGATCTGAGTGGGAGATCACGTGGCTAACATCCATGATCAACCACTAAAGTTGCTCTTCTTGTTGGACAATAATATAACAGTTATACCCTTTCAAAAGTTGCAACTAAAAGTTACTTGGTGTGAGTCGGAAAGGTTCTGACTTGCGGTTTTGTTTGCTTCTTTTTCCTCAAAGAAGGTCTAGTCAGATTACCCTGCCATTTGCTGCAACACTACAAGTAGGATAATTTTTTTAGTGGGATCATATTATTGGGACACTACTAATTCTCTTTGATAAAGTGTGAGAGATTCAGACTCTCGCTACAAGGCACTTGGTAGCTAGCCGGAGCTATCACAATAGTTGTGCCCTTCGGGGTAAGGAGGGTTGTTGGACAATCCAACAAGAATCAGATAGAGATCTAATTGGCAAGGTGTTTCCTACTCGGAAGGTTCTCCAACTAGCAATGACGCAAAGGCTCACTAGTTGGATAACTGACCGAGATCCTGAATCACTGTCGACTGTCGGAGGGATATCGGTCTTGGTGGGAGTGTGCATGATTAAAAAGTTTAATCATCCTTCTCCTATTACAAATACATTGTCTTAAGTGTTTTGCATTTTGTTGTAGATGGCACCACCTTGCACCGTTCAAATTACCAGTTTTGCATTAAATACGATCCTTGAGAAGGACAAGCTGAATGGAACAAACTTTAACAACTAGCATCGTAACTTGAGAATCATTCTCAAGCAAGAAAAGAAGGAACATGTCCTGGAAAATCCAATTCCAGACGAGCCGGGCAATGATGATCCTAATTCTATAAGAACCTCCTTTCGCCGGTCTCGGGATAAGTCAACGGAAGTCAGCTGCCTCATGCTCAATCACATGGAGCCGGAAGTGCAACAACAGTTCTAGAATGTTGAGGCATACAGTATGATCATTGCCGTCAAGAGCATGTTTAAGACGCATGCTAGGATAGAGAGGTACAATTTCTCTAGAGCCTTGCTTGAGTGCAAGTTGAAAGACGGAGATCCACTAGGACGGCACATGATCAAGATGGTCACATATGTGCAGTCCTTGGATCGTCTGAGTTTTCCCTTGAGTGAAGACTTCACTACCAACATTGTCAGGGGGATGATCCCCAGGTACCCCAACCGAATAAGAAACCGGTCAGCCGGATCGCATCCGGCTGACCAGATGCAGCCGGGCAGGGCAAGACAAGCCGGCTATCCCCCGATAGCCGGATCAGCAAGAGGCATCCGGATACGGCGACATAGCCGGACTCAATCAATGGGACAGGGTGACGTGTGTATCAGTGCACGGTACGTCCTGTACAGTGACAAGACTGGCAACTACCCGACCATACCGAAGACTTTGCGTGGGTGACGCAGGAACAGTGGCCGGTGCTGACGACAGGCTCGCACGGCGTCCACTGTGCCTACGACAGCCATACCGCTCGTACTCCGACAGGACAAGCCATACCAGACACTGTGGATGACTAGTCGGCTGGGACCAACCTGTGGGGCCCGCCAATCGGACTAGTCAGTGAGACCTTTGCCTCTCTGCCTATATAAGGAGAGGCAAGGCCTCAGTAGAAAGGGTTGGTCTCATTTCATTTAAGGCAGTAGCTAGAGAATACAACTCGAGGAGCACTTGTAGTTCGTATATCCCACATAGTCAGATCCGGCAGGAGTAGGGGCTTTACCTCGTCACGGGGGCCCCGAACCTGGGTACTTCTTGCGTCCCGCTACGCTCGCTTGTATCCAATCCCGCATGCGCACACCGTCGATAGCTTCCTTGCTAGTCCCCACACCTCTATCTAACCTCCTCACGTACTGCCGTTCCCAATACAACGACAGTTGGCGCCCACCGTGGGGCAGATGGCTTTGACCGGAGTCATGTTCCGCACGGGGCTCCGCACTTCAGCTGGTGAGCGCGTGGCCTCCGGCCTGGTGCTCAAGCTCGGCAAGTTCGACTGTGTCATCGACAACGCTTCCTGCTTCGCCGGAACCTCCTTCCCGGCAAACGGCACCGTTCTGCTATTCGGCGACCTCTCCGTTTACGTCGCCACCGTCCCATAACGTTTCCCTAGGGAAATCGTCTCTGTCACGGAGCTGCCGTGCTCAGATGACAGCGCCTCCGCCGCACCTCGCGGCACAGAGGTCATGATGGCTGGTTCCAGATCCCATCCCCGCCAGCCGCGGGAGCGAGGCGCGGACGAGGTCGGAACTTCTGCTCCCCCGCAGCCCCGGAACCCGGTGGAGGATGCCATTGATCGGCTCCTGACGCCGGTTAACCTCGGGGATAACCCGGAGGAGGCGGAGGCCAACTTCAGCATGGAGAGACAGATCCTCCTCCATGAGGCCATGGAGCTAGCTGCAGCCCGTAAGCAGCTCGAGATCGCCCGGCGCGAGTACGACCGCGCGCACGGCATCACTCCGGCTACCGCGGAGCCAAGCCGGCGTGGCCAGGTACGGCGTCGGGGCGGCGAGCTTGGCGGTAGGTTGGAAAAGGACGGGGAACCGGATCCCGTGCCCGCCCTCGCACAACCCACCTACAACACGCCCATCAAGAACTTGCACGCGGCGCGAGCCGCGACAGAGGAACTGCCCAGCCTAGAGGGCGAGCAGCGGGCCCGCCAGCAAGCCCGCGTGCAAGAGCTCCTCCGCGTTGCGGACGAGCAGGCTGGCGCCAACCGGCAGGTGCAGGAGGACCTTAGCTACTCCAGGAGGAGCGGGCTACCGGCCAACAGCAGGGGCGCGCCGCGTGACACCCAGCAGGCATCCTTCCCTCATCCGCCCAGGGCCCGCAGCAGGCGCCACAGCTCCGGTAACAGGGGCCAGCCGTGCCAGGAGCAGACGGTGAATAGCAACCCGCCACCTCCCCCTCCGCCAGCCGGAGCGCCCAGACCAGCCGGTTCCCGTCTCTCGGGCCAGGTGGGAGCGCCCAACCCGGATCGCCCGGATGCCCGCGACCGCATCGAGCTCCTCGCTCAAGCGCGCGTCACGGAGGACGAAGAGTCTACCAGTCCGGTTTGCTTCGGACCCCGTATCCGGAATGAGCCGTTTCCGGATAAATTCTCCCTGCCCAGGGACACCCCTAAGTACGACAGCAGCATGAAGCCGGAGGACTGGCTGACCGACTACGCTACGGCAGTCGGCATCGCCCACGGGAACAAGCGCACAGCCGTGCGCTACATCTCCCTCATGCTAACTGGGTGAGCGAGGACATGGCTCAGTAGCCTCGCGCCCAACAGCATCAACGCTTGGCCTGACTTCGAGAAGGTGTTCGTCCGCAACTTCAACGGCACGTACAAGCGCCCAGGTCACCCGCGCGACCTGGCCTTGTGCGTCCAGGGAAACCACGAGACCGACCGTGAGTACCTCGCCAAGTGGACGGAGCTGCGCAACACTTGCGAGGGCATCCTAGAGAGCCAAGCCATTGGCTTCTTCATCGAGGGTTGCCGCGAGGGCACCATGCTTCGCCACCGGCTACTGTGTGACGAGCCAAAGACCATGGCGGAGCTCATGACGGTTGTGGACCAGTATGCCATGGCGGATGCCGCCATGAAGAAGCCCCTCCGAGTAAACACGGACGGACGACCGACTCCCACGGAGCCGGCTCGCGACCGACCCAGCAATCCGGCTGGAGAAGCCGGACCCTCTAGACGCCACGGCAATGACAACCGGTTCCATGGGGACCGCCAGGCCGGACAGCAGAACCCTCGCTACCACGCGCGGCAAGTCAACATTCTGGAGGGCGCGCCCGACGCGCCGGCTAATGAAGCAAGAAGGCAGAAGCCACGGCTCACCTTCGACCAGATGTTCGATGGCCCGTGCAAGTGGCATAGCGGTCCCTTCAAGCCGGCTACACACACCACCCGGAACTGCAGCTGGACACGCCAGCCAAAGGACCAGGGCAACCAGCCGCGTCCCCCGCCTCCACCACCGGGCGGACCTCCACCACCGGCTAGGGGAGCCGGCAATGATGGCAACGGCGGCAACAACAACGGCTAGCCCCAGCCGCACGCCGCCTACCACATTTTCGAGACGGAGCAGGACGACAAGCACAACCGTAGGCGACGCTCCAAGGAGGTCAACACTATCGCCTCTCCGGTCCCCCAGTATCTGAACTGGTCGGAAACCCCTATCACCTGGAGCCGGGCGGATCAGTCTGAGCATCTACCGACTCCCGGGGGCTACGCCATGGTCCTCGACCCCCTCATCGTCTCCAACGCACGCACTTGTCGATTCTCGCGCGTCGTCATCGACGGAGGCAGCAGCCTCAACCTCCTCTACCAGTCCTTGCTAGAGAAGCTGGGCATTCGCGAAAGCGACCTGCGCCCGACTACCACGACGTTCCACGGCGTACTGCCGGGGCCAGCCTGCGCCCCACTGGGGAAAATCCAGCTGGACGTCATTTTCGGAACCGAGGAGAACTTCCGCCGCGAACCAATCTGGTTCGAGGTGGTAAATCTGACGAGCTCCTACCACGCTCTCCTCGGGCGCCCCACCCTCGCCAAGTTCATGGCCATCCCCCACTACGCCTACCTCAAGACGAAGATGCCGGGACCCCACGGCGTGATCACCGTCGCCGGCTGCTTCAGGCGATCGATGGAGTGCGCCTTAGCCGGTTCCAAACTGGCAGAGGCCCTCATCATAGCCGAGGAGAAGCGTGGGATCATGCGCAATGTGGCCATGGCTCAGAAGGACATTCCGGCTAGCAGCAAGCCGGTTGGAGAAGGAGCCTTCCAACCGGCAAAGGAGACGAAGAGGATCCTACTCGACCCCTCCGATCCGACCAAGTTCGTCACCATTGGCGACGGCTTGGACAGCAAATAGGAAGGCGCGCTCGTCGACTTCCTCCGTGAGAATCCGGACATCTTCGCGTGGTCCCCCAAGGACATGCCGGGTGTGCCGAGGGAGTTCGCCGAGCACTCACTTCACGTGCGTCCGGATGCCAGGCCGGTCAAGCAACCTCTGCGCCGGTTCGCGGAGGAGAAGAGAAAGATAATCGGTGACGAGATCACCCGGCTCCTTGCAGCCGGGTTCATCACGGAAGTGTACCACCCGGACTGGCTGGCGAACCCAGTCCTGGTACTGAAGAAGAACAAGACCTGGCGCATGTGTATCGACTACACCAGCCTGAACAAGGCGTGCCCTAAAGACCCCTTCGCCTTGCCCCATATCGATCAAGTCATCGATTCCACGGCTGGCTGTGATTTGTTGTCTTTCTTAGATTGTTATTCCGGGTACAATCAGATCCGGCTGAACCCGGCTGATCAGATTAAGACATCATTTATCACCCCCTATGGGGCTTTCTGCTATGTAACCATGCCTTTCAGCCTAAAGAACGCATGCGCCACCTATCAGCGATGTATGCAGAAATGCTTGCACTCACAGATAGGCCAAAACGTGCACGCTTACGTGGATGACGTGGTTATCAAGACCATGGAGAAGCGCACCCTCCTCGAGGATCTAGGAGAAACATTTGGCAACCTCCACCAGTACCGGATGAAGCTGAACCCAGAGAAGTGCGTCTTCGGGGTACCGTCCGGTTAGCTCCTCGGTTTCCTCTTCTCACAGCGAGGTATCGAGGCAAATCCCGAGAAGATCGCGGCCATCACAAGGATGCAACCGCCCAGGAACCTGCTGGGAGTCTAGAAGTTCACCGGATGCCTTGCTTCCCTCAGCTGTTTCGTCAGCCGGCTGGGGGAGAAGGCACTCCCGCTATACCAACTGATGAAGAAGACGGACAAGTTCTCTTGGACTTCGCAAGCCAACGCCGCGTTTCACGACCTCAAGCGCATGCTATCCATAATACCGGTTCTAGCCACCCCGGCTAGCAAGGAGCCGATGTTTCTCTATATAGCAGCTATCAGCCGGGCCGTCAGCGTCGTACTGGTGGTGGAGTGCCTCGAGGAAGGCAAGGCTCAGCCGGTTCAGAGGCTCGTCTACTACCTCAGCGAGGTTCTCTCCCTCTCCAAGCAGAACTACCCCCACTACCAGAAGATGTGCTACGGCGTGTACCTGGCATGCAAGAAGCTCAAGAACTACTTCCAGGAGCATCCGATTAAGGTCGTGTGCACTGCACCCCTTTCGGAAATCATCGGCAACATGGACGCCACCGGCCGAGTCGCCAAGTGGGCCATCGAGCTTGCCGCTACTCCATCCAGTACGAGCCCAGGCTCACGATCAAGTCGCAAGCACTGGTGGACTTCCTTGTCGACTGGACCGAGACCCAGTATCTCCCACCGGTTCCGGATTCAGACCATTAGCGGATGCACTTCGACGGATCAAAGATGCTCGCGGTCTTGGGAGCCGGCATCATGCTCACCTCGCCCAAGGAAGACCGGCTGGAGTACGTACTACAGATCCACTTCAAGGCCTCCAACAACGTAGCCGAATACGAGGCACTGGCGCACGGACTCCGGCTGGCCAAGGAGATCGGTGTCAACCGGATCCTGTGCTTCGGCGATTCGGACTTGGTGGTGCAGCAAGTATCCGGGGAATGGATACGCCAGAGACGCAAACATGGCTCTCTACCGGTTCCACATCCAGAAGCTCAGCGCCTCGTTCGACGGGTGCGAATTTCACCACATCCCCCGCGTCAACAACGAAGCAGCCGACGGGCTCTCCAAGATCGGATCTACCAGGAAGGCCATCCCACCAGGGGTGTCCTTGGAGCACCTACGCAAGCCATCCATCAACCCGTCGCCAGAATCGGACTCCATCGTCTGGGCAGGAACCGTTCCGGCCGGCGGGACGGCGGAAGCAGAGCCGGCGGAACCACCAAAAAAGAAGACCCGCACCAATTCCGGCTGGGCAGCGCCTTCCGGCTCGCAAGGCCCGGGGGCTGCCGGCTCGCCCAGCGACTCGGGGGCTGCCTCTCGGGATACGTCATCCGGACGACCCCCGGACACCCGTCAACCGGAGAACGTGGGCATCCTCGTAATTTGGGAAGTGCCATCCTGGGCATAGCCCTTCATGAGCTACATCGCCAACGGAGAACTTCCGGACGACGAGGTGCAGGCCAGGCAAATCCGGCGCCGCGCGCACGCATACACCATCATAAACGGTGAGCTATACAAGTGCAGTGTATCAGGAATCTTCCAAAGATGTGTTGATATGGATACGGGCCACCGGCTACTCAAGGACATCCACCAGGGCGAGTGCGGGCACCATGCTTCGTCAAGGGCGATAGTCGCCAAGGCGTTTCGCCATGGTTTATATTGGCCCACCGCCCTCGAGGACGCTAAGCAGCTGGTCCGCGCATGGAACGGGTGCCAGCGCTTCGGGCAGCTCAGGCACATGCCAACCTCGATACTCAAGACCATACCGATCACCTAGCCGTTCGCAGTTTGGGGCCTTGACATGGTCGGTCCCTTCAGGCGAGCGCACGCGGGCATGACCCACCTGCTGGTGGCGGTGGACAAGTTCACGAAGTGGATCGAGGCCAAGCCTATCCGCAAGCTGGACGGGGCGATGATTATCACCTTCTTCACCAACATCATCAATCTCTTTGGCTACCCCAACAGCATCATCACCGACAACGGCACGTACTTCGCCAAAGGGGCCTTCACCCGGTTCTGCAGCAACAAGGGCATCCGGCTAGACCTCGCCTCCGTCGCGCAACCGCAATCCAATGGGCAAGTCGAAAGAGCAAACGGCTTAGTGCTAGCCGGCATCAAGCCACGTCTCATCGAGCCGTTGGAGCGTTCACCTAGATGTTGGATCGAAGAACTTCCGGCTGTGCTGTGGAGCCTCCGCACCACGCCGAATAGGTCAACCGGCTACACGCCGTTCTTCCTGGTCTACGGATCGGAAGCCGTCCTCTCCGCCGACATCGAGTTCGACTCCCTTCGCAAGCTTCTCTACAACGAAAAAGCCAACCAGGAGGCGCGGGAGGACAGAGTGGACCTCCTGGAGGAGGCCCGCGAGCTGGCCTTGTCCAGATCAGCCCTGTACCAGCAACAACTACGTCGCTACCATTCAAACCGGATCCGCCCAGTCGCATTCCGCGAAGGCGACCTGGTTCTCCGGCTGGTGCAAGACACGAAGGGCATGCACAAGCTATCGCCACCCTGGGAGGGCCCCTTCATCATCAGCCGGGCGCTGCCCAACGACTCCTACTACCTCATCGACGCACAGCAGCCACGCAAGAACAAGATGGACAAATCAGACGAGGAGAGCGAGCGTCCCTGGAACGCGGCCCTCTGCTGCGCCCATTTTACACCTAGTCGCCAGACAGTGTATGTATCCTGAAACCCCTATGAATAAAAATGCGGACCCCCACGAGAATCTCAGGGGCTCCTTGCTAGAAATGTGTATGCATCTGTTTTCCGGTTCTGATTTTTTCGCTCCGGCAACCCCTACCCGGGGGATCGCCGGCTGGTCCGGCCTGCTAAGTCAACAAACCAGCTGAGTACTGTGCGACGATGTCAGAGGCCCACTCTTCGTCTCAGCTACAGACCGCAACCCGGCTGTCCGGCTAGCAAGAGCAAAAGCCCGAGGCATCCCACACGAAAAACAGGGAGGAGACACGACAGATCGGGTTTCCCGGCCCTGCAACTAACTCGAACCAATCCAGTTGCTAAGACTTTAGTACCGTGCGCAATGTACTGTCAGCTCCCTTCGATTCCGGCTGCAGACCGCAACCCGGCTACCCGGCAAGCACGCAGCGAAAACATCAGAGCGCACGGGAAAGCGACTAAGTGTCTAGAAAGGGACAAGCCAGTTTTCGAAAAAACAAGCCGTTTTCTGGCTACAATTTAGCAGACTAACCTACTAACCTATGTGGACATGTGTGTATGCGTACGTACATGCGTCCGACTACTTAGAGTCGGAGTTCAGGAGAAGGAAAGAAGATTCGAAGTCCTTGCCTTCATCAAGCGCTCCGAATCTCGGGGGCTACACCCATTGGGTGCGCTCGCGCGCCCCCAGTGGAATCTTAGGGTTCCCGACCGGCTAAAGGCGTTTAGCCGTCCATTCGGAGCCCAGGTGAGGGCAAGGGCTGGAGCAATAAAAATACAAGGAAGATTCGAAGCACCTGGCTACGCCAGCTACTCCGAATCTCGGGGGCTACACCTAGTGGGTGCGCTCGCGCGCCCCCACTGGAATGTTAGTTTCCCCCGGCTAAAAGGGTTTAGCCAGCGAAAGCAACCAACTAAGACAAGTCTAGTCAGATAAAGACAGAAGAACTGGGAAAGAAGGAAGATTCGAAGCACCTGCCTTCGCCAACTACTGCGAATCTCGGGGGCTACACCCAGTGGGTGCGCTTGCGCGCCCCCACTGGAGGTGTAGCTTATCCGGCTAAAGGCGTGTAGCCGGACAAGGTTAGCCGGGCAAAATGGCAAAAAGAAACTCAGTGCATAAGTAAGAGAAAAGGATTTCAACAATAACAAGCAAAAGAGAGACGAAGCTCTCGCAACTTACCCGGCGTCAAAGACAGCCGGCTAACACAAACAAGGTTTACAGGTGTACAACACCAGACAATTACACCCGGCATCCCGGGGCGATATCTAGGCAGCAGGACCCTTGCCGTGGGGGGAGACCTTGGCCAGCG
This sequence comes from Avena eriantha, assembly GCA_910589775.1. Taxonomy (NCBI): domain Eukaryota; kingdom Viridiplantae; phylum Streptophyta; class Magnoliopsida; order Poales; family Poaceae; genus Avena; species Avena eriantha. The sequence continues at coordinate 129,273,385 of OU342746.1, forward strand.
TTGGCTTCAGGCGGTGGAGGAGGCGCGGAGTCTGATCCGGTTCCGGCGCTGGCAGGCGGCAGCATCGTGGCCTCCACATCAGGAGTGCCAACAGACTCCGAGTCGGTGAGGACCTCGTCAGGGTCCACATAGTTGGCGATCTTGATGGCGGACCCGCGGAGCTTCGGATGGGCTTGGCGGATGGTGGCAAGGTCAGCCCCGGCACGGAACCCTCCGTCGATCTTCTCGACGCGGGCGTCCTTGTACCAGGAGAGCATCAAGGCCAAGGCCATCTCCGCTCCGGCTCGTGCAGCCAGATCCCGCAGCCGGTCCACCGCAGCCGGCACCTCTCCCACCTTCGCAGCCAGCTGCGCCATTGTCTCTGGGACCGGAGCCTCTGGCCAGACAAAGGAGAAGACGTCCCTTGCCGCTGGCGAAGCTTGGCAGCCTCCTCGCCAAGGAGGACGATGAGCTCCTGGGCCGTAGGCTGCGCTCCCGGCTAATTCTCCTGCAACCGGTTGTAGGCCAGCACGTCTATGCCGGGGTAAAAAGCTGTCAGAAAAGAGAAGTCAGATCCGGTACCGGATCTAGAAAGAAAAGGAGACGGAAAGAAGACTCACCTTTGGCGATGTGGCCGACCTGCATCAGCTCCTCCACCAGCGCTTTCTCCTTGAGCGCCAACCGTTTGATCTCCTTCTCTTGGTCCTTGTTCTAGGCCTCGAGAAGGGAGAAAGCCTCAGTCTGGCTGGCGAGCGAGGCGTCGCGCTCCTTGATGGTGGCCTCCAAACCGTCCACCCGCGCGTGCCAGTCCTTGTTCTGAAGCCACAAAGTGGAGTTGGACTTGCTCAACCGGTCGTTCGCCTTCTTCAAGTGATCGATCTCGCACTGAGCGCACATGAGGATGGCTACAACAAACCGGCTATCAGTCCCAAAAAAAAAGAGAAGGAGCCGGACAAAGTGAACTCACTCTGGGAGGTCCCGTTGGCAGCAGCGAGCTTCTTCTCCAACGTCTGGTTCCCACCGGCTATGGCCTCCAGCAGCCGGATCTCCTTCACCGCCAGCTCGAGCGTGGCGGCAAGGTCCGACAACGAGGTAGCGGAAGAGGCATCGTCGTCCACGGCGTTGACGACTAGGGACTCCTTCGCCGCAACCACCACCGCCTGCGACTCCTCCCCGGGCTCCTCGTTGGAGTTGTCGTCGCCAACGATGACGAGCTCCTTGCCAGTAGCCCCCCGCGCGCCCGCGGAGGAGCCTTCTGGCTGGGAGGACCTCGCCTCCAGCTGGGGGACTTCCGGCTGGGCGGAGGCAGTCGGCTCAGCCCGTGGGGGAGGCGAAGGCTGCGCCTCGGAGGAAGAAGGAGCGCTGGTCGGCGCAGTCGGGGTGCGGGGCGGCGACCCGGTGGGCGCGCGAGCCGGGCTCGCGGCTCCAAAGGAAACGACCGTGCTAAGGAAAAAGCGAGGAAGATAGGAGCAAAGCAAGCCAAAGTCAGAAAAGGAGGAAAAAGGCAAACAGACAGAAAGGGAAGGGGTAGAAGGAACATACCCCGGCACCACAGGAGGCGGCCCCTTCTTCCGGCCAAGAGGCTTGACGGCAGGGTGCCGGACCGGCTTGGCGGCGGAGCGCCGAACCGGCTCCTCTGCCGCGGGGCGGCGGGAGCCGGAGCGGCTGGAGCTGCTCCCGCCCGCTCCCCCGTCCATCGTGGAGCGCGTCGCCGGCTCCGCGGTCGGCATGGCCTCCTCCTCGTGCACCTCCGGGTGCGGGTCGGCGGCCGGCTCGTCGTTCCGACTGGGGAAGGCGTCGCCATCCCCATCCGATTCTTCGTCGGACCACCGAGCGCGTGGCTCGGGCAGGTTGGGCGCGAACTCCTCGAGGACCGCCGCGCCCTCCTCGCGGATGATGCAGGGGAACAACTGCCGAACACAAAGGTCAGCCAGACGAAGACAAAGAACAAGAACAAGAAGACATCAAAAAGGGCATCCGGCTAGAAGAGCTTACCCGAGGCGCGCGGTTCTCCCGCGTATACGGCGCCAGGCTGAACTTCCAGTTCTCTGGCAGCCGCTCCTTGGTGATCGTCCACACCCACTCCTTTAGATTGTGGTAGCGGGGATCGCGACGCGACAGCCGGGTCGGGTCCAGCCAGCCCGAATAGTAGCACATCTTGTGTGCTCGTTGCTGCAGCGGCATCATCAGCCGGGACATCCAACTAAGAGTGACGTCCAGGCCAGTCAGCCGGCAGTGGACGAGGGAGCGCATGCGCTTCAGCATCTCGTCCGTCTCCGCCTTGTCGCCGTGGAGCTTCAAGTCCCGGTTCTGCCGGCTGGACTCGACATCCTGGAAGGCCGGCAGATTGATCCGGTCGACATTGGTGAGGTTCTTCACGTAGAAGTACGACTGCTGCCACAGTCACACCGTATCGTGAAGAAGGAACTTGGGGTAGCCGGTCTACGAGCGGGAGTAAATAGGGGCGCCGCCGCAGACGACTAAGGGCCCCTAGGTGAACTGCACCTGCGGCCGGACTCGAAAGAGCCGGCAGAAGAGCCCGAGATCCAGCTGGATCCCGAGATAGCTCTCGCAGAAAGTAACAAAATGCGCCAATGTTCCGATTGCGTTGGCGCCGAGGTGGTGGAGACGAAGGTCAAAGAAGGCGAGGAAGGTCAAGAGGAATGGGTTCACCGGAAGGGCGAACCCACGGGCCAGATGGGACAGGAAAATGACGCGTTCGCCCTCCTCCAGATGCGGCGACACTTCCCTGGCCTGCGCCAGCCGCACCGCCACCTCCTCCATCGGCGGGAGGACGCGGGTGGCATGGTACTTCACGATCTGGTCCTCGGTGACGACGGAGCCGCACCAGGCCCCGCGGTCGGCAGCCGTCTCCGGTTGATGAGGGGGAGCGGCGACAGAAGAGTGGTGGTGGCCCGTAACGACGACAACGGCGAGCGGGCGGCGCAGAGAGCAAGAGCGTGGAAGCAAGAGTGCGGAAGCAGGAGGCGCGGGGAAGAAGGAATTGCAGCGGGGGAGCGAAGGAAGGAAATCGCCTCCCCCACGGCGTCCCTTTAAAGGGCCAGAAGGGCAACCGTCGGCGGGGCACGTGGCGCGCATCCGCCGCCTAAGATCCCATGTGCCAGAGCAGGATGCGCAGAAGATCCTGGAGCGGGAACCGAAGCGCCGGACCGCAGCTTCCCGAGGCGACGTGCGATGGGACGTTATGCTGCCCGCCGCAGGGTAATGATGGCGCGTGCGCGCGTGGCCAGCGTCAGCATGGACGTCACGGGTAGCGCAACCGCCAAGCTCAGCTGGACGCAAATTCAAAAACAAGAGGAAGCGCGCGCACATTTCGCCTAAGGGCGGAATCCACACGCGCTCGGGGGCTAGTGTCAGGGGGATGTTCCCCAGGTACCCCAACCGAATAAGAAACCGGTCAGCCGGATCGCGTCCGGCTGACCAGATGCAGCCGGGTAGGGCAAGACAAGCCGGCTATCCCCCGAGAGCCGGATCAGCAAGAGGCAGCCGGATATGGCGACATAGCCGGACTCAATCAATGGGATAGGGCGACATGTGTATCAGTGCATGGTACGCCCTGTACGGTGACAAAACTGGCAACTACCCGGCCATACCAAAGACTTTGCGCGGGTGACGCAGGAACAGTGGCCGGTGCTGACGACAGGCTCGCACGGCGTCCACTGTGCCTACGACAGCCATACCGCTCGTACTCCGACAGGACAAGCCATACCAGACACTGTGGATGACTAGTTGGTTGGGTCCCGCCTGTGGGGCCCGCCAGTCGGACTGGTCAGTGAGACCTTTGCCTCTCTGCCTATATAAGGAGAGGCAAGGCCTCAGTAGAAAGGGTTGGTCTCATTGCATTTAAGGCCGTAGCGTGGAAGGTGGAGGGTCACTAGAAGAGGAACTACGACAAGTACATGGCGAATAAAGCCAAGAGTGGAAGTATGACTTTCGACTCAGGTACACTTGTTGTAAATGTTATAGACATTTATCTTGCCGACACTCCTAGCATCACCTAGGTATACGATACCAGATCGGCTGCTCATGTGTGCAACTCGATGCAGGGACTAGTAAGGCATAGGAGCCTAGCGAGAGGGGAGATTGACATCAGATTCGGAAACAAGGCAAGAGTTGCTGTGTTAGACGTAGGGACGATGCAACTCCAGTTACCTTCAGGATTTGTACTAGAACTAAATAAGAGTTATTATGTTCCTATACTAAGCCAAAACATCATTTCTGCCTCATGATTGGGTCACTAGAAGAGGAACTGCGACAAGTACATGGCGGATAAAGCCAGGAGTGGAAGTATGACTTTTGACTCAGGTACACTTGTTGTAAATGTTATATACACTTATCTTTCTGACACTCCTAGCAGCACCTAGGTATATGATACCAGATCGGTTGTTCATATGTGCAACTCTATGTAGGGACTGGTATGGCATAGGAGCCCGGTAAGAGGGGAGATTGACATCAAATTCGGAAACAAGGCAAGAATTATTGTGTTAGCCATAGGGACGACGCAACTCCAGTTACCTTTAGGATTTGTACTAGAACTAAATAAGTGTTATTATGTTCCTATACTAAGCTAAAACATCATTTCTGCCTCGTGTTTGATGGAGCAAGGCTATGAGTCAAGTATTAAAAATAATGGTTGTTCCTTTTATATGCATAATGTGTTTAATGGCTATGCATCTATCCTAGCCGGACTTTTTGTGCTTGATCTTGAATGTGAATAATTCTATAACTTGAATGCTAAAAGGTTGAAGCCGAATGATCTTATATTTGTACTTATGTATGGCATTGTCACCTTGGTCATATCAGCTCGAAACACGTGTAGAAGATCCATGGTGATGGACTCCTGGATTCGTCCGGCTTGGAGCCATTCGAAACATGCGAATCCTATTTGCTGGGAAAAATGACCAAGACACCTTTCACAAAGAGTTGCGAGAGGGCGTTCGACTTGCTGGAACTGATACATAGTGATGTATGCGGTCCAATGAGCATGATAACTAGAGGTGGTTATGAGTATTTTGTCACATCATGGATGATCTTAGTAGATATGGCTATGTCTACCTAATGAAATCCAAGTCAGAAACCTTTGAAAAGTTCAAAGAGTTTCAGAGTGAAGTGCAAAACCAACTCGGAAAGAATATTAAGTTCCTATGATCAGATCATGCAGGCAAATATATCAGCCATGAGTTTGATGACCATCTCAGGAGTTGTGGAATAGTTCCATAGCTCACCTGCCAGGGAACACCTCAGATAAATAGTGTGTTAGAAATGCAGAACCTAACCTTGTTAGACATGGTAAGGTCGATGATGAGTAAGACGGATCTACCTTTATCATTCCGGAGTTTTTTCTAGAGGCAACAACGATAACACAAAACAAAGTACCATCGAAATCAGTAGAAATGACACGACATGAGATGTGGATGTGAAGCTTTTGTCAAGAAATTACAATCTGACAAGCTCAACCCCATTTCGAATAAGGTAGTTTTTGTAGGCTACCCTAAGGAAACTTTGGGTTACTATTTCTACAACCGAGAAGAGGGAAAAGTGTTTATCAAATGGTGTCTTTTTGGAGAAATCGTTTCTAATCCAGAAAGATAGTGGGAATAGAGTGCACCTCAAAAAATTAGGGATTCACTAACTCAAGACAAGTTGGCAACCTTGGAGGTTGAGCCGGACGTTGTACCTAAGACCGCAAATGCACCAGAGCCACGAAAATCAGCAAGAATACGTGGAGACGTACATATGTTGGACGACGATGATCCGACTACTTATCAGGATGTGATGGGAAGTGCTGGCTCTGAGTCATGGCTTGGAGCCATCAGATCCGAGTTAAAGTCCATGGATTACAATCAAGTTTGGAACTTGGTTGATCTGCCAGATGGTGCAAGATGCATCGAGAGAAAATGGGTATTTAAGAGGAAAACTGACCAAGATGAAACTATTTCTGTCTATAAAGCACGGCTTGTCGCGAAATCGTTCCGACAAGTTCAGGGAGTTGACTATAATGCCACTAGCGATGCTTAAGTTAGTGAGGATCATGTTAGCACTAGCTCCATATTACGATTGGGAGATATGACAAATGGATGTCAAAACGGTTTTCCTTAATGGAAATTTAACTGAGGACGTGTATATGATACACCCAGAGGATTTTATCGATCTGGCTAGTCCTAACAAAGTTTGCAAGCTTCAGAAATCCATCTATGGATTGAAGCAGGCAAGTTGGAGTTAGAACATTCATTTTGATGAAGTGGTCAAATCGTTTGGCTTCATCCAAAGCAAAAAAAAATCTTATATGTACATGAAGTTTAGTCAAAGATCAGTTGTTTTTATGCTACTGTATGTAGATGACATATTGATAGTAGGAAACAACGTTACAATGTTGCAAGAAACAAAGGATTCTTTGGAAATATGTTTCCAAATGAAGGACTTGAGTGAGGTGGCATCTATACTGGGAATTAATATCTATAAGGATAGATCCTAGAGACTCATAGGCTTGAGTCAGAGTACATATCTAGGTAATATATTGAAGAAGTTCAATATGGATTTGTCTAAGAAGGGGTTCTTACCGATGGCACATGAAATTCGACTTAGTAAGACTCAGTGCCCAGCGTCGGCTGATGAGCGAAGTCGAATGGAGAGGATCCCTTAAGCTTCGTCAGTAGGATTGATCATGTATGTGATGATATGTACTAGGCCGTATATTTCCTATGCTCTAAGCGTAATGAGGAGATATTAGTTAGATCCAAGCGAAAGCCATTAGATATCAACAAAGCATATCTTTATGTACTTGAGACATACCCAAGATGAATTCCTAGTCTATGGTGGTGAGTAAGAGCTAGATGTAAAGGGTTACACGAATGCTAGCTTTCCGACCGACCTAGATGACTCGCATTACAATCCAGCTATGTGTTCATAGTAAATGGAGGTGTAGTGATGTAGAAAAGTTTCAAGCAAGAATCGGTGGCCAATTCTACTACGGAAGATGAGTAAGTCGGAAGATGACAATGTTTCACGTGTCATGAGCATGGAGATGCTATCCTCTTTGGATTGGCTACTCGGAAGAGGTACAATAGCCGGACCAATCAAATGGTTAGTTGGATGTGGGTACATTGTCATACGCTCCGACTAACACAATGGAATCCTTAGACCTGAGGGATCACACGATCTGAGTTGTGGAAAAGCCGACTTTGACTCCATCTAATGCTCACCGTAAATGGGAGTCATAAGGGTGGTCTTGGGCCGACTTAGAAGAAAATTTCATTACGTGGATAAGCCAAGACAGAATTTGCCCCTCCATCTCGGAGAGATATTCTATGGGCCCTCTCATGTGATATGATTCAGAAGCATGGCCATGCACTACTCGATCAAGTATTGATGGAGGTTGTCTGACTCAGTGAAGCCAGAGGGAATCAGTTATCACTGCAATAAGAAGAGAGTTAAATAGGCACTGGGATGATGGAATCTCCCATGCGGTTTATCACAAATATCATGAGGCAAAGGGACTCGAGCAGATCATCACATTGAGGCACTTGTGTAAATCAGGAGTTGGTAAGTCTTGCTAGAGGCCGCTACCGATTATCAGCTCTAGTCAAAAAGTCACTAAGCAACTTCTATGACTGAATGATCACCGAGTTTTGTCCGGCTTACCGTAAGCCTATAGGATCGCACACTTAATATAGTGGAACTAGGTGGATGATGATCCGACTATCACAAGCCGACAAGTTGGACTTGTTTGGATAGGGACACGTGTTAATGGGTTGGACCCATTTTGACTAGGGTTAGGGTCTAGGACCGAGGGACATATGTGTTGTATGCCCTCACCTATTTTCCTGTATAAAGGAAGGTGGGTGGAAGCAGACAAGAGAATCCAATCTAGTGCCGCTTCCTAGGGTTTCACTAGACTTGGTAATTCCACCTTCCTATCCCGCGGTGGAAAGACCGAGACTAGCATCTCACTTGTTGCTATTCCACCTTGTATGTGTGTGAGAAAACAGAGGCACCACACATGCGGTGTTCGTCGTCGGTTGGGCAGCGAAGTCGGAGGAGCACAGAGCCAGCAAAGAGGTGGTCCCAGGATTGAGAAGTTCGTCGGAGCCGAGTGAGCCAAGGGGAACGTACGACACCACCGTGACGCGCTTCCTCAGCTTCTGCACATGCGCTCGAGAGGTACGAGCTATTGCTTTTGACCTTGGTCAGATCTTGGGGTGGCTCATCGAAGTTCTAGCCGGAGCAGATTTTTTTTTGTTTTCGGCCTGGCTCTGCGTGTTGCCCAACAATCCACCATCATTAAATACCTCGATACATACATGTCCCATTGTGTCAACAAAAAATAGAGCTTCGCAACCGACCCCTATCAAATCAAGGTGTCCAAATAGTGCCAGTCCATGTTTTCCTCTGAAGGAGAAGTCCAGAACTTGTTGATGGCTAGATCGAATAGGACGATCGCTGGTAGAATGGTGACTTCGCATGAAGACCACCAGGGCCATCACTTGGCTCTTTATTCTTCAAGACATTGGATCCTGAGATCCACCACATCTCGCTGCCCACCTCCGACGGAGTATGAGGGGGCTGCCGCCCTAGCGCCCACGTGATGCGGGTAGGACATGCATCATTGCTACGTAGGAGACGAGTAGGATGCAGGCACTCGGATCGAGGCCAACCGCCCTGCCTGGCCGTTGTCGCCACACACCATCACGACTACATAAGAGGGAACTGCCGCCACTGTTTCCCCTTCGCCAGGACCAGTGGGAGCCCTGACGCCGCCACGCCGTGCAGGCTTAGCCTGGCGATGCCTCTGATGGCGGCGGAGGAAGGGAAGGGTGTGTGGGGAGGGGTCTCAAGAGTGCTGACGAGGTTACCCTGGGGCGGCGTAGGAGGGTTCGTATGTGTGAAAAACATAGGGTTAGGAAGGAGTAAGTACTCCATCAAACATTGTAGCTTCCATTGTGTTTTTCACCATTAATCATGATTTTAGATTAGTTCCACATATATATGTAATTTTTGTGAAACATTGTTGTTTTGGGATTTAAAGTTCTGAATCACATAAGACCTTGTTTACTTCTCTTGTATTTTATCCACTAGAATTTTAGGGATATTACGGGATTTGGTATTCACCCAATACTCTCCAATCCTCGCAAATACTCTCCCCCAGACATACTCTAGCATGTAGGAGAGTTTTCAATCTAGACAAAATTAAGAAGGATTTATGGGGATATCTCGGGATTATCCCGGCCAAACCCGGAGTAGTAAACAGACTACGGGAATTTTGCGGAAATTAGAATAATCCCCTCCATTCTCTACAAATATACTAGTCAATGCAGGAGAAGTAAACAAGGCCTAACGTGTATGCATCCCTTACAAAACAACTTCAGTGCGGTAAATAATCGCTTCTGAATAGTTCGGAGATTGGCTACAGACACTAGTAGAAAAACTAGCTTTCGTTTAGAGCGGCTTAGAGCATTAGTCCCGGTTCCACCATGAACCGGGAATAATGCTCACATTTGTCCTGGTTCGAGCGGCCCGAGCGTCGCACGGGGGCCGGGGAGCATACATCCTGATTCATCAGGGATTATTCGTCCCGGTTGGTATTACAAACTGGGACTAAAAGTCGTGCGCCAGGCACGTGGCCCACTGCACACCTTTAGTCCCAGTTCGTAATACCAACTGGGACAAATAATCCGCCTACAAATGTACCACCCTAGCCAGCCCTTCCTCTATTTTTTCTCTTGGTGGAAGGAGTGAGGTGTGTGTGCTAGTTTTTATTCCCATGCACATTAGGTGTTCGACGAAATGTCTAAGAGAATGATACTGCTTGATTTCACACAAAACAAAAATGATATGAGGTGTCGATCCACACTTAAGCCTTTATCCTCTTTCTTTCCTTCTCGGTCGATGTAAAGTGGTCATCTCACTATTCATGATGTTCTGTAATGATGTAGATGAATCGGCGGGGATGGATGTATGGTGACCGACATGAATCCATGTACATTCAAGGCGTGGATAAATTTATCGATGTGGCTAAGGAAAATAAAGAGAATGGATTTATGTGTTGTCCATGTGTTCAATGTCGGAACATCAAGGAGTACTCCTCCTCGAAAATCATTCACGACCACCTGGTTTGGAGAGGTTTCATGCCCAACTATCATTTCTGGACCAAGCACGGAGAAAGAGGGGTTATTATGGAAGACAATGAAGAAGAAGAGGATGATGATAACTATTGTCATATGTTCCCTAAATATGATGATACTTCAATGGAAGAGAATGAAGAAGAAGGAGGTGAAGAACGGGCATCAGATGAGCCCATTGATGATCTTGGTCGAGTCATTTGTGATGCAAAGCAAGACTAGGAAACATAGAAGGAGAAGTTAAAGTTGGAGGGCATGTTAGCGGATCACAAAAAAATGTTGTACCCAAATTGCAAAGATGGCAGCACAAAGCTCGGTACCACACTAGAATTGCTGAAATGGAAGGCAGAGACTGGTTTATCTGACAAGGGATTTGAGAAGTTACTGAAAATAATGAAGCCGAAGCTTCCAAAGGATACCGAATTGCCCGAGAGTACTTACGAAGCTAAGAAGATTCTCTGCCCTCTAGGATTAGATGTGCAGAAGATACATGCACTACTAGGGAAAACACCATGCGAGGCACACTAAAAATGCTATGTGAGGCGCATATCATATGCGCCTCTAGTATTTGTTATGCGAGGCGCATATTGATATGTGCCTCCCATACTCGGAATATGCGAGGCGCATATTGTTCCGAATGCGCCTCCTATATTCTGCATATGCGAGGCGCATATTGATCCGAATGTGCCTCGGATATTATTTTTGAATTTCAAAAGCAAATGGTGGCCAGATCTAGATCTGTTCAGAATTTCATCAGAGCTCGTCAGAGGTCATGCCTGTGGCCACAACCTACCACCGCATGCATGTGCGGGCGTCCATGGCCATGGGGGTCTCCGGAGATGGTGGAGGAGGATGAGGCCGCCAGAGGTGGTCACCGGAGGTGGAGGAGGAGGAGGTGGTCGGTGTGGTTGTGGGGGCCATGGCCAAAGTGATCGCTGGAGGAGGAGGAGGAGGTCGCCGGAGGAGGAGAAGATTGCCGGAGGAAGAGGAGGAAGATGCCACCGGAGGTGGAGGAGAGTGGAGGAGGAGGAGGAGAAGGGGAGAAGAAGAAGAGGTGGAGGACAAGGAGGAGGAGAGGTGGAGGACAAGGAGAAGGAGAAGGTGAAGGAGAGGTGGAGGAGAAGGAGAAGGAGGAGAGGTGGTAGGTGTGGAAGGTGGCTGTTTCGAATTTGAATCCTACTTCACTCATGCGAGGTGCATATCATACAATATGCGCCTCGAATAGTTTTTATTTATTTTTTTGCAGGAAAAAATCTTCTTTCAGCCATAACTTTTTACTCTTTTCGAATTTGGGGATTTTTGAAAATCTATAACGGCCTTTGGCCATTGAATTCGAGTAGAAAATTTTGAGTCGATCGTTTTGATATATTAAACTTTTTTTTCCGACATCGTATGCAAAAGTTAGGGCCGTTTTACCGTTCCATGACCCTTTTTTGCTAAATACATCGAAATATGTGTTTTTCAATTTTGTCTACAACTATACCCTAAAATCTAACTACAACTCAAAGGAATTATTTTTTGAAGTTTTTAACATTTTTGTTAATTTTTTACAAAACTTGAAAGGCGATCCGCCTCGCATATTATCTAGTATAAGAGGCGTATATTGCCATATGCGCCTCGCATATTATCAAGTATAGATATGCGCCTCGCATATTCGACCACAGATCTCCTCCTGGGCCCACGCAGCTTATGCGAGGCGCATGCTTCCCACATGCGCCTCGCCTATCTGATATATAGGAGGCGCATATTAATGCGCCTCGCATAATCTGGGGCTGACAGATTTCGTTCGTACAGGGATTATAGGAGGCGCATCCTAATAATATGCACCTCGCCTACTTTAATACTAGAGGCACATGCCAATGTAGTGTGTGTCGCCTATTTTATAGGAGGCACATATGGTCGAAATGTGCCTCCTATAAACATGTTTCCTATAGCCTTTTCTCTAGTAGTGATGCATGCATTAATGACTGCATCCTCTACCACGGTGAGGAGTATGAGAATTTAGATAAATGTTTGGTATGCACTGCTCTGCGGTATAAGATCATATGAGATGACCCTGGTGATGTTGATGGCGATGACGAGCCCCCTAGGAAGAGGGTTCCTGCAAAGGTTATGTTGTATGCTTCTATAATACCAAGGTAGAAACGTCTGTTTAGAAACAAAGAGCATGTCAGGTTGTTGCGATGGCACAATGAAGACCGTAAGAAAGACGGGGAGTTGAGACACCCCGCTGATGGGTCGCAGTGGAGAAAAATCGAGAGTGAGTTCCCGGACTTTGCAGGTGACACGAGGAACTTATGGTTTGGTCCAAGTATAGATGACATGAATCCTTTGGGGAGTAGAGTTGTAGTCATAGCACCTGGCATGTGACTCTTTGTATCTACAACCTTCCTCCTTGGCTGTTCATGAAGCGTAAGTTCATTATGATGTCAGTGCTTATCCAAGGCCCGAAGCAACCCGCAACGACATTGATGTGTACCTAAGGCCATTATTTGAAGAACTCTTAAAGTTGTGGGGAAAACCAGGTGTACGTGTGTGGGATGAGCACAAACGTGAGCCATTTGACCTACGAGCGCTGATTTTCGTAACCATCAATGATTGGCCTACTGTTAGTAACCTTTCAGGATAGACAAACAAGGGATACAAGGCATGCACACACTGTTTAGATGATACTGAAGCTACATATTTGCATAAATGTAAGAAGGTTGTGTACCTGGGGAATCATCGATTTCTTCCGACCAATCATCAAGTAAGAAAGAAAGGCAAGCATTTCAAAGGTGAGGCAGATTACCGGAAGAAGCATAACCTCCTACTGGTGTTGATGTATTTGGTATGGTCAAGGACATAGAAGTAATCTTTGGAAAGGGTCCTAGCGGTCCACCTATTCCAAACGACATGGCTACCGGACACGCGCCCATGTGAAAGAAGAAATATATATTTTGGGAGCTACCCTATTGGAAAGTCCTACATGTATACTCTTCAATCGACGTGATGCACATGACGAAGAATCTTTACGTGAACCTTCTAGGCTTCATGGGCATGTATGGGAAGACAACAGATACACCAAAAGAACGGGAGGACCAACAACGTATGAAAGGCCCACAAAACATGCATCCATGGAACAAGACGGATAAAGGGCGTCACTTAAGTCCTGCCAGCTACGCTCTTATGAAAGTAGAGAAGAAATCTTTTTTGAAGTCCTTTACAGTATCAAGGTGTCATCTGGATTCTCATCTAATATAAAAGGGGATAATAAATATGGCAGAGAAAAAATTCCAAAACCTGAAGTCTCATGACTGTCACGTGACTATGACATAGTTGCTTCTGATTGCATTGAGGGGGCTTCTACCAGAAAATGTTTGAGTACCCATTGTGAAGCTATGTGCATTCCTCAATGCAATATCTCAGAAGGTGATCAATCAAGATATTCTGATAAGTTTACAAAAGGATGTGGTCCAATGTGTTGTTAGTTTTGAGTTGGTGTTCCCACCATGCTTCTTTAATATTACGACGCATCTCCTAGTTCACCTAGTCGAAGAGATTTCCATTCTTGATCCTGTATTTCTACACAATATGTTCCCCTTTGAGAGGTATGGGAGTGTTAAAAAATATGTTCATAACCGTGCTAGGCTAGAAGGAAGCATCTCCAAGGGCTATGGAACAGAGGAGGTCATTGAGTTCTGTGTTGACTTTATTCCTGACCTTAAGCCGATTGGTGTTCCTGAATCGCGGCATGAGGGGAGATTGAGTGGAAAAGGCACACTGGGAAAGAAAGCAATGATATGTAGGGACGGACAATCTTTCACTCAAGCACACTACACGGTTCTACAGAATTCCACCTTGGCAGCTCCATATATCGGGGAGCACAAGAATATTGTACGCTCCAACAACCTGGGACAGCCTGACTCCTGGATTAGAGATGAACACATGAAGACTTTCGACAGTTGGTTGCGAACACATCTAATGAATGATATTTCCAAGTTAGAGCCAGTAACCGGGACTAAAGATATTTCCCATTATTTCCCACCGCTTCCCGCTATGTTTTCCCGCTCTTTCCCTCTATATCTAGGCCGACTGCACCATGGCTATCCACACATCCACACCTTCCTCTCTCAACAATGGACACTGCATAGTGGGCCATTCTGACACTCGAAAAGACCAAGGCGTTGTGCGCCTCCAGACCCATGCCTGCCGGGCTACCAGCTACCCGCTGACTGGATGCTGAGCGTTGGAGGAGTTCCTGTCCATCCTGTGCCTCAAGGTTTCGCCCGCCAGGCGGCCATCACGAACCACTTCTACCTAGAGCTCATGTCGGAGAAGCAGATGGATCCCCATTGGGATCCCGACAACTACGACACCTGGAATGTCTTCTTTGCTAACCGACAGGAAAGGGAGCTCGCCAGGTACGAGGGTGATGGCCCTCCCCCGGTGAACCACAATGAAACCGGTCGTCGCATGTGGTGGGCGAACCAGACTATCGCCGGTGTGGTGCACTACATCGCTAAGGGAGATCATCCTCGCCTGCTTTACCCGCACTTGCACCCGCTGCAAAGCCATAATAAGGGTTGATGTGGTGAAGGCCGTGGGCGTAGCGGCATCGTCATCTGGGAAGCCCCTCCCCCTGCATCGTGAATCCGAGGCCGGAGTGGCAGGTGCCCCCGGAATATGTCATGGTTCATGGTCCTCGGTTCCCCCCTACACAAGCCGGGGAAGGGCTGAGGATCCTCGGAATATGCCATAGCAACGATGATGAAGATGATTCGGAAGATGACCCTGAAGCTGTGTACTATAGGGCTAGACATGATTATGACTAATCCATTGGCTAGGACGAATGGTTCGTCTGTGTACCCAAGATTGTCGAGAGATCCACTATTTTCATTCTATAATGCATTTTTATTTGAAAATGGCAAATGGTTTATAGTTTGGACAATTATTTTAGGAAACAGAAAATGGTTCTGCATTAGTTATTCAAATTCAAACACTTTTCATGTTGAAAGTGTTTTCAAATTTAAATTTAAACCATTTCAGAAATTTCAAATTTGAACCATTTCAAATTTAATAGTTTGAATAGTTAAATAATTATTTTATAAGACAGAAAGTTTTTCAAATTCAAATCATATCAAATGTGAACACCTAAATAAGAAAAATGGCGAGAACATCTGAAAAGTTTGAAAAACTTCTGAAAAGAGGACTTTTAATCCCGGTTGGTGCCACCAACCGGGAATAAAGGTCGTCTGCGCGTGCCGCTTTGTTGGCCATCATACGTCCCGGTTGGCACCAACCGGGATGAAAGACCAGAGCATACGTCCCGGTTGGTCCACAAACCGGGACGTATGCTCTAGTCTTTCATCCCGGTTGGTGCCACCAACCGGGACAAAAGGTCCTCCCGTATATAAATCACGTGTTGTTCCTCTTCTTCCCCCATCCCGCATTTGCTAAATCCCTGACGTAGGCGCCTCCGAACCCAACACTGACAGGCTGCCCGATTTTGGCGTGGTGGTCCTCCCCCTCTCGTCACGCACGCCGCCGCTCACGCCGCACACGCCACCGTGTCTTCCCCAGCTCCAGCGCCGCCGCTCTGACCCAGAGGCCGCCACGCTCTTGTCGCACGCCCCCCCCCCACGTCGCACGACGCCGCCGCTCACCCCCGTCACACGGCACCGCTCTGCCATCGTCACACGTCGTCGCCATGCTCCCTCTGTCACGCGGCGCTCCCCAGTTATTGCTCCAGTATGGCCGGCCGCCACGCGCGCGCCCTATCTGCCCCTTCTCTGTTTATTAATTAGTTTAGTTAGTTAATTAGTTAGCTAGGTTAATTAATTAGTTATTACGGTTTAGTTATTAGCTAGGTTTAGTAATTAGTTAGTTATTAGGGTTTAGTTATTATCTAGGTTAAATAGTTAGTTATTAGGGTTTAGTTATTAGCTAGGGTTTATTAGCTAGGGACAATTAGTTAAGTTAATTAGTTAGGATTATTAGCTAGAGATTCTTAGTTATTAGCTAGGTTAGTTAGTAATTTTATTACATATTAATAAATAGGGAATTTGGGCTAGGGAATTATTAGTTATTAGTTGTTTTTAGGTTTATTTGGATTATATATGTGTAGATGTTGTAGGTATACATTTGGATTAGGGTTAGGGCTAGGGCTAATGATGACTGCAAGTGCACAGATCATTTGTAGCTAGTTTCGCAATAAAGATATCAATCCCACAGGGAGCAGGAGTCTAAAGTCTAATAATTCTTGAAATAAATATTGCAATAGAAATGCTAGATAAAGTTCGAAATGACAAGATAAAATGTGAGTATTGTGTAAAAAGGTGTTTGGGGGTTTTGGGTATAAGAGGAATAATAGAGTGAAGAAAAATAACTTAATACAGAAAGTAAGTATCGCGTATGTAAGAAAGATTGCAACTGCAGTAGGGAAAAAGAGTTCTTAGGGAGTAGCGGATACACCACTAGTATTGAAAAGATTTAAGATAAAGATTATCATCATGAACATTCTCAACTATATATGTGTGGGAGGAACTCCGTATTTGGACGAATAGGCAACATTCGCTGCTCACATCATCCTCATAACCACAACAGTCAGCAATCGACATCAATCGAATAACTGCGCTATTAAGGGACGTAATCCCGTAGGACGTATCCCATGGCATGAATAGTGTTCCGTGAGTTTCCTCGATTTCCCAAGTTGATACGTAAGGAGTGCCAACAACCTTATAGTCAATGTAAGTGCTAGCACGCCTCCGTCTACCAACAAGTAGTTCCCTCCATCAAGTCTCCTCGAGAGGCAAATATTGAGAGGTCGACTTCTCTCCACATCAAGATGTAGAGAATTTAACACATGGTCACGGTGATGAATATCATAATAGACTTTATCTTATTTCAATCTCATACTAGGGTTTCTCCATCTAACCAAGAACTAATGATCTACTCAGACATGGAGGCAATCAACATCATGGCAATGGTAATGGAAACAATCATAGATGAATAGTACTTGTATAAATCCACAACGAGTATAGGAATTACAACAAGATCTAGACAAAATATAGGTGGGATGGATGGAGATGGTGGTGATGCGGCGGTCGATGATGAAGATCGATGCGTTAGCCTCCCGGATATGCGCAGGGCAAAGATGGATGCCTGGTGGATGAGTTCCCCCTCCACATGCCTTCCGGAGGTGAGGATTTCACGATTTCTAGGTGTTATGTATGTTGTCTCCTCGAACCAATTGCACGGGGTGAAACTATTTGACGAGGCGGAGAAGGCGCCAACTATACAACCGGAGCTATACGGGCGAAAGAGTTGCTCCCGCCGTATAGTTGGTCGTTGGGCTCTCTGCCTCCCTTGTTCGCTGCTGGTTTTCTTCTAGTATATTAATGTTGCCCAAATAAGCGACTTACATTGTTTTGGACTCCTTTTCTCCATGGTACAACTAATTCAATAATTGTATCCATCGGATCCATCATCTCTCCTGACCTGGTGAAAACAAACATAAAAAGTGCGCGTGAGCGCCGTAAAATTCCACGATCCCACATCTACAATGCAAAATAATAATATAAAACATGATGCAAATATGCACTCATCAACTTCCCCAAGCTTAGATTCTTGCTTGTCCCGAGCAAGTTTTTAGCTTAATGGATGTGATCCTCATATTCCTGAAGCTGAATCGATGAAATAAATAAGGCAATTGCGGCATGTGTTTATCATGTACGATATACAGGGGAATAAGTTCATGAATAGTACCTTACTTGAACCATCTGAGTAGTATTGGAAGGCTTTCACACCTTAGTTATTAACAGTTCATAAAAGATGAATCTCAACATAATGTAAAAGTATCCGGTTCAACCGAATGAGTTAACGAGGTAGTCCCAAGTGTCTTAGGATCAACGTATTCACTTGGGATTGAAAATCTCAGAAGTATCTCTTTGGCATATTACAATACAATGGTATATGCCTGTTTGCTCTTTGCACATTCGCTCTTTTTCTTCTTTCATGTTCTTTTCTTTCGCATACATGCTCACACTTTTGTTTTAAGTGTTGTGCAAAGGAGCTAGCCATATATTCCACCTTATGTAGGAATTCAAATTTCAGTGATCTCAATTATCAAATTCCAACTATATATGAAGCATTCTTATGACTTGAGATTCTACCACGGCCTGTTCTCACTCTATTTGGATAGCACTTTCATTTTCCTTTGTTCAAGGTTTTCTTTTTCAACTTAATTGTATAGATAATTTTTCTTTGTGAATCAAACCGTAGACTTATAGCATATTGACCAAATTATCTTTATGTGTTCCATTAATACTAATGGTGTGGAAGACTCCTATTGCTATCATCAAGTGCAAGTAAAATCATACTCAAGCCTTTCATATATGAGTAAAGCAAACACAAACTCAATATTTCTCCATATATAATAATAAACTCAGAATTTCATAAAAGGATCGACTATTCCTGAAGGGAATTCTAATGATGCAAACTTTATTTCTAGTTTGAACTAATGCAAGAATAATAACAAAAAAAATATAAGATAGATTACAAGGTCTTAAAGATCTCCCCAAGCCTGGAATCAAGCCAGACTAGATCAAATAATCCCTTGAGATTATTTGATAACGTGATTTTTGTAGATCACTATGGCACGATGGCATGTAACACCGCGGTGAGTAGCTTCTTGTTGGTCTCCTCCAGAGTAGTTATGCGGTTGTAGAACCTGCGCATATCATATTGCAGACTGTCCACTCTATCTGCGAGCTTGGTCACCAATGGAAGGAGGTCTTCCTTCTTCTCCATCTCATTGAGACGGTGACAGACTTCGACGTGATGGAGCAGGGAAGTGGAAACCGTACCTCCACTCTTCTTTAGGCTTAACCTTTATAGGAGCACCAATGGTTGGCTTCAAGAGTGGAACCTCCCCTTCCTTGCTAGAACCTGCACCAATATTAGATAATTCCTTACACTTGTGCGGCCTTGGATCTGTGGTGATGAACTTGACTATGTCCACACGCCCTTTTACATGTGGCTTGTGATCTTCTCTCTCTTGTTGAGATTTCTTCATCGTCACCCAATTTATCTCCTTGCCTTGCTCGCTATTGCTCCCGATCTCCATAGGAGACTTTCTTCTTGGCTTATATCCCTCAGTTGAGATTCCTCATGTGTGAATAAGAGGTAGACTGGTTTCTGGAGATTATGATTAGAGAAAGAGACAATGGCAGCATATAAGAGGGGTCAAAGGTCGGTAAAACTTGCGAGAGACACCAAATTGTCGCACAAGAAAAGAATGCAAACAAAACAGGGAAATAAATCGCGGATTTGGAAGTGTCCTGCCGCGTAACGACCAACTATACGAGCGTGGCCTGTATAGGTCCGACCGTATAGTTGGTTCGAGGCAGATATTTCCAAATATCTCGAGTCCAAGTCAATTAAATCACGACTCGGAAGCGACAATAACGTATTTTTTTAGATGGATATAAAAGAAATATTGAACAAAAAAGTGTCTGAGAGTTTAACGACCAACTATACGGCCAGAATTTTTGCTCCGGTCATATAGTTGCGACCGTATAGATTCAAACACCAAAAATCAAAAGTGTCTAAGAGTATAACGACCAATTATATGGCCGGAATTTTTGCTCCGGTCGTATAGTTGCAACCGTATAGATATAGAAACCAAAAAGCAAAACTATTTGAGAGTTCAACACCCAACAATACGGCCGGAATTTTTGCTCTGGTCGTATAGTTGCGACCGTATAGGCTCAGATATCGAGAAAATTTTCACAAAGATGATATAGAGAGTTTAACGACCAACTATACGGCAGGAGCTCCCTCTCTGGTTGTATAGCTAAGCCTGTATAGTTGGTAAACCCCCTCTAAAAATTCAGAAAAATACAAGGAATTCAAAGGCAGAATATTTAGGAGTAAAATGTGTGAAAGTAAATCACTTATTTGGGTAAGAGCACTTACCTTGTACTTACGATTTGCTTAATCGGGGATGAAAAGTTCCTCCCACAACAAGGACTCCTTCTCTTTTGGAGGAATTGACTTTAGTTCATCAAATAATTCCTGTAAACGAAAATCACCAGGACTAAAGTTCCTCTCAATAAGATTGGCGTCTTCCTGGGCAAGCATGGACACTGCATCTAACATTTTTATTTCTTGCCTCAACATAATCTGCAACTCAAACTCTTGTAGTGAAAGAATCCAATGGATCACTCTTGGCTTATATTCTTTCCTCCCAAGGAGTTATTTTAAACCATAACGATCCGTATGAACTCTTTCCTTTGCATCAACTATGTAAGAATGACATTTATCACAAGAGAAAAATATAGCAAACAGTTCCTTTTCTTCCTTAGGGTAATTCTTTTTAGCACCATTGAGAGTTCTACTAGCATGATGTATAATATTAAATCTACGACCAATATGTTGTCCAAGAGTTACTCCTACACCATCATCACTAGCTTCACATATTAAGTCAGAGGTTGTATCCCAGATAGGTGGTTTAATGGTGGGAGCTCGAGTTAAAGAATTTTTAAGTTTATCAAAGGATTCAAGACACTTATCATCAAAACAAAACCTCATTCCCTTTTGCAAGAGGTTATTCAAAGGTTTAGATATCCCGGAGAAATTTCTAATGAACCTTCTGTCAAAACCCACATGACCAAGAAAACTTCTTATACCTTTAATATTCCTAGGTTGCGGCATTCTATCTATTGCTTCAACCTTAGCTCTATCAACTTCAATTCCCTTACTTGATACCTTGTGTCCGAGGACTATACCTTCTTTGACCATAAAGTGGCACTTCTCCCAGTTTAGGACAAGATTAGTTTCTTCATAACGCTGCAAAACTCTCTTGAGATTATCCAAGCAAATAGTAAATCAAGTTCTAGACAGAAAAGTCATCCATAAATACTTCCATTATAAGTTCTATGAAATCTGCAAATATAGGAGTCATACATCGTTGAAAAGTAGCTGGAGCATTACATAGACCAATAGTCATACATCGGTAAGCATGTAAACTGTAAGGACTTATGAAAGTTGTTTTAAGTTGGTCATCCGGATGAACAGCTATTTGAGAGAAACCAAAGTATCCGTCCAAGTAACAAAATGAGTATGGTTTGCCAACCTTTCAAAAGTTTGATCTAAGAACGGTAATGGATAGTGGTATTTCCTAGTTTTTTATTTAATTTCCTGAAATCTATCCACATCATGTGCCCAACAATAGTTCTAGTAGGTATTAGTTCATTGTTTCCATTAGGAACAAGAGTAAAACTTCCCTTATTAGGGACACAATGAACATGACTTACCCAATCACATTCTTTAACATGATAAATTATAGCTGCGTCCAGTAGGCGTACAATTTCTTTCCTTACCACTCCTTTCATTTGAGGCTTTAATCTTCTATTCAATTTCGCAACTGGTTTTGCACCTTCTTCCATGAATATTCGATGGACGGCTATCATGGGACTAATGCCCTTCAAGTCATCCATTGAGTACCCAAAGGCTTGGCGATGCTCCTTGAGTAGTATCTGATGTCTACGCACTTCTATTCTTTTAGACAATTATTGGGCCTCCAAGTGTAGAGGTTTGTAGAACAGCAACAAGTTTCCCATAAGTGGTTTACCCAAGGTTTATCGAACTCAGGAAGGAAGTGGTCAAAGGTATCCCTCTCAAGCAACCCTGCAATTAAGATACAAGAAGTCTCTTGTGTCCCCAACACACCCAATACACTTGTCAGGTGTATAGGTGCACTAGTTCGGTGAAGAGATAGTGAAATACAAGTGGTATGGATATAAGACAATGGTGCCAGAAAATAGCTTGATGGCATGGAAGAGACTAAAGGAAAACTGAAATGAAGATGGCAGCAAGCAAACATGTAATAGATCTAATTGCAAACGGTGTTTCAATGCTTAGAAACAAGGCCTAGGGATCATACTTTCACTAGTGAACACTCTCATATATAATCTTCTCTTCATGATACTACTCTGAACTACTCTCCGGTTGGACACTCTAATCCATGGTAGGGCTATAACAACACACCTCAAAGTAAGCCTTTCCCATCTAGATAACCCCACACTATCACCTTGAGCACTAGATGGTTCCAACAAACACCAAAATTTCATAAAGACATCCAACTCCAAATATAACTCATAACAAGTATTTGTAATCTCTAGCCAAGTCCCACCATGGTGTGCACGGTGTCACTTTCACGCACATGGGGAGAGCAAAGATCTATTAAAGCACTTGAGTAGCAAGATAGATCTACTTTATTACAAAGCTCAAGATCACAATATGAGCATGCATAGAGAGAGAGATGAACACATAGCTACCGGTAGAACCCTTATCCTCGAGGAAGAACTACCCCCTCCTCATCATGGGAATCAGCAACGGCGATGGAGATGGTGGTGGAGATCAATGGAGATGGCTCCGGGGGCACTTCCCTGTCCCAGCAGGGTGCCAGAACAGAGACTTTCTGTCCCCCGAATCTCCCCTTCGGTGGCGGCGGTGCTGCGGAACTTTTCGTGGCTAGAGGCTTAACGATTTAGGGTTTTTGCATCAGGAGGCATCTTATAGGCGAAGAGGCAAGGTCGGTGGGCGTCTAGGGCGCCCACACCATGCCCTGGCACGGCTAGGGGGACCCGCGCCAAGGGGTGGTGTCGCCACCTTGTGGCCCCCCTTCGTCTCTCCTTCTGGCTCAATGATTCTTCCGGTAAAATATAAACTTTGGCTTTTGTCCCGTCCAATTCCGAGAATATTCATTTTCTGACTTTCTTGGAACCAAAAACAGTAGAAAATAGGCAACTGGCACTATGGCATCTTGTTAACATGTTAGTCCAAGAAAGTGTATAAAAAGGACTCCAAAGTGTGGACAAAGCATAAGAAAGTAGATAAAAACCAAGCATGCAACATCAAAAATTATAGATATGTTTGCAACGTGTCAACATCCCCAAGATTAACTCCTTCTCATCTCAAGTAGGTAAGTGATAAAAAGAAAGAATAATTTTTGAGGTGACATGCACCATCATAAACTTGATTAAAGTATTTGTAGAACATGGATAGTTGGGATCATAATACTTCAACATAGCATGAAAGATAAAGTTCTAACAATAATACATAGCAACTATTTTGCAACATGAAAAGGCACAAACAAAAGATTCATGAATAACAATGCTTTGCAAGACGTTTGTTTGTTGCACATAAAGAAAACATAGCATAGTGTCATTCATCTTGAACCTCATAGAGTAGCAAACATAAATGCATAGGACACATTCAAAGTTCATAAGAGTGACTAGATACAAGTAGTTTAAGAACAAGCAATATCAAGTTATGCATCAATCAACAAGCCTTGGGACAATGCACACAGAACTAAGAATGGCCACTATGCTCTCAAAGTAAGTGCATAAAGATAGAAGGTGGAGACTCAACATAAAAGTAAAAGAAAGGGCTTCATTGAAGGAAGCAGATATTCAAGTTTCATAAAGAGCTTCCAAAAATTATGGTAATTATTAGCTTTCAGCTCTCATTGCCCCTATCATAAGCATCTTGAAGTGATTAAGGTTAAAGTGAACAAAATATGGAGTATATGCTTGACAAATGATAAGTTGGAAATCTCATGTCCCTTGAATACGAGGGCCACTCCTCATGCTACTCAAGTTTAGTGTAACATCCCAAAACTTAATCCAAAGTTAATCAAGATCAAATCAACCCAATTTAGGGTTAACAAAAACTTTTCCATTTAAAATAATTAAGCATTCATATGTGTGTGCATTTAAAATAGGAGTTGTTTTGAATTGCCATGTTTGAGTGATCCATTGGTTGGAAAATGATTCTAAGGTGAATTACACATCATCTAGATCATTCCCAAACAAATCCCAAAGAAAAAGAAATCAAAAAGAATAAAATAAGGAAAATGGTCATTTGTGCCATTTTAACTAACTAGGACACTTTGGGTGTTCCTAGGACTCAAATGCCAATAGAGACAATTGTGGTTCTTTGCACCCCTTGCTAGTACAAGTAGTGATGTGCCAAGGCCCACTTTGTAATCTCCCAAAAACATTCGAACTCTAATTTGAAATGACATGTGAAAATTGAATCTAGTGTATGTATCAAGATCACACTAATTCAAAAACCACTCAAATGAACTCCATTTCAAAATCCAAAGCAAACATAGATGCTCAAGCATAAGTTACACCACTCCACCAAAAATCTTCTAAAAATTCAAATATTTTCTTCATGCGGCCATTGTGTCGAACACCTGGCAGGCAAAAATCAGTTGGCCTAACTATTACCGTTGCTAGTTAAGTTCTTCTCCCCCTCTGGACCCTCTCTGCACTCCCCTGCCCCCCTAACATCTAACCCATCCCAGACCAACACTCCCCCTTCCCCGCAGCGCAAGTGCCACGCCGCCCATGTATGGTCACCGCCAGCCAAACGCAGGCAACGCGCGAGAGACCAAGCCGCGCCATTCTAGCTTGCCCTCTAGCACTGCTTCACACTACCGCCTCTCCCTGTCCACCCCTCGATTGCTACTAGACCCTTGACCACCTCAGCGCCGCGCCGCCCTTTCTCTCTACGCCATGCGCAGCGCACGCCAGAGCGCGATCGCTGCCAGCACGCCCCAGACCACGCCTCGATACCAAATCACGCACGCCGCTCCGCCTTGAACCCAACAACCCGCCCCATGATCACTGTCGAGCACCGCCTCTGTCTCCTAGAGCGCATGAAGCCCCCGACCACATGCCACCGCCCCTAGCTTCGCCCTTAAACCATAGAGGACCGCCAGCAGACCGCCCACCGTCCGCCTACCTTTTCCACGCCGGTAGCCCACTGTACCGCCCTCGCCGAAGACACCAGGCCACACCCGTCTTTCCCCTCGCCGAGCCTATATAAGGAGGCCACCCCAGCACCATTTCTTCACACCATCTCACTCCCCTCTCTCCACTGACCGTTTCCCCTCTCTCGCCGGAGCCGTTCGAGCAGCACCTCGCCGGAATTCCAACGGAGGCAGCCGCTGCAGCGGAGGAGAAGTTGCAGTTGATTTCGTCCACCTTAGCCCCTGCCGCGACTTCGCCTGAGCTCGCCATTGCTGTCCAGTTAGTTCGCCTGCCTCGCCGCACTAGCTGGAGCCCTGGTACGTCCCCAGTAAACCCCCGCCGGCCGTTTAGGGTTTGGTCTCGCGGCAACGAGTCTATCGTCGACAACGACCGTGGACCATTGATCTGTGTTCTAATCGTGTGGCCTAGATCGCCCCGTACCACTTTCGGTTTTATGTGCCACTGACAGGTGGACACCCCTGGTCAGCCGCCCTCTGCGCCGCTGAGCGTTACTGGGCCAGCCCATTTAATTTCCCATGCTGACCCAGTTAATTCAAATTAGGTTTTTCTATTTAGACTTAAAATCAATTCTACCCCTTAGTTCAAAAATCAATTCAAAGAGTTTTACAAATCCAAATGGAGTGATTCCAATTTTTTTGGAAAGGTAATGAAAATCTCTATCCAAGCCCGTTGGTTTTAAATTATAACAAGACAGAAGCATATGCACATTCAAACATTTTCTAAAATCAACCATAATAGCTTTTTAGTTGTTTCCAACTCTCAAAAATCACATTTAACCATAACTATCTGAATATGTAATAATATTAAGGTTTGCATGCAGTGACTTTGGACTAGTACCAAAATAATGCTATATAGGCCTTTCTAGTCACTTTAAAGCATTAAATATTCAACTTAAACATATTAAAATGTGATCCAACATTTAAATCACATTCCCATATGTTAGAATATGTGGTGATGACATGTGTCCACATGATCCCATATTTTAATTGGATAATATTAAATCTTGGGTTAATTTTAATGAGTAGAAATTACTTTTCTCAAATAAAAAGAATGAAGCTAGTTAATTAAACCTTGTGATGATAATAGATCATCAAATGTTGCCTTAGTGTGCTAAGTAGACTAGTTAAGCTTTGTTTGGTGATTGTGTATCCCTTATGTTTTTATAGACGATAGTACCGACCAAGCTTTCGAGGAGGAGGAGTTCTACCAAGAGGAGGAGGAAGAAAACTTCAACCACTGCACTACACAAGGCAAGCCATCATTAACAATGCAAGCTAGACCTTGCAAGCTAGATAACCTAAGCAAATGCATTAGGCATGCTTTGATTATACCCTTTGACTTTTACCTACCCCAAGTTTTTTTTATTTACAAGCTTTACTTTCTTTACTTTACCAAAGTCCTTTACTTGTTTGAAGGTAGCATAAAAAATATAAAACTTCACCTATCTACATAAACTTAGATGTCATTCTATGGCATGAGATTGACATTAGCATCCCACCTTAGTGAACACTCTTAACTTAGTAGTTTAGAGCTAAACTAAAACTTGAGTCACTTTAGATGGGAATAGTTGGTGAAAATGAATTGTGAAAACCTTCGAATGATGAGTCATTCTATTGAGATGTTTTGACATGTGTTGAGAAACACAAATGGTTTATGATGATGAAAATGTTGAGGCATGAGGCTTAACCCTTTTACAAAAGTGATGGTTGGGTTCGGACGCGATACCATTCCAATTTTACCGTACAACCACAATACCTGAATTGGGTAAGGCTTAGCCGGAAGTTTATATACATTAGTATTAGTTCCCTCACGGGAGAGGTTTTGAGCTAAGGCTACCTCGTAGTGTTGTCCACCTATGAAGTGCCCAAGATGACAGATGGTCATGGTTGGGAGGCCATGCTCATAGGAGAGGTGCTTATACTAGGGTGTGTAAAGGAAAGGTTATGTTTGATTATCTGCATACTAAGTATGATGATTCAGGGTTATCCCTGACAGATGTATCGAATCTTGTGGTGAAAGTGTACCACCTCTGCAGAGTGTCAAACTATTCGAATAGTCGTGTCCGCGGTTATGGACAGTTGGAGTGGTCATACTGTTCCGTTGTCAGATGTTTTCAAAACAACTTATGAAATGAATTGTGACATGACTTGACCATAACAGAGTTGTGACTATGACAATTAAGTTCCCACTTAAGTGATTTCAAACTTTATTTTATCTTTCTTTGTTTCTGAACTCAGCTTAGGTTTCAAACTTAACTTTACAAATAAACTTAGAGTTAGCATTTCCCACTCGAACTACCTTACTTGTTAGCGATAGTTTGCGAGTACTTAATGAGTACTCATGGCTTTTGTCCCTGGCTATTCCCGTGGCCAGACTATGAAGGAGACTACCAAGATGAAGGACAATAGGATGGCTATGATAACTAGGACTATCTTCCATCGTCAGCATTGCCTGTGACCCTGAAGATGGACCCCACTGCTACGCTTATTATTTATTCCGCTGCTTGTTGTATTAAGACTGGATCATGAGATCCTTTATTCGTGTAAGACCTTATTACGGTTTGTAATGGATGATGTAATGTGATATCCAATCTGTTATGTCTCGCAAAAATGGTAATCCTGGGATTGCGACGTATGGCATAACTAGCACCTGGGATTAAAAATCCGTGTGTTGACAAGTTGGTATCAGAGCCATCCTGACCATAGGACACCCTAGTTAGAATGGACGTCTGAACAAAAACTTAGTTTCAAAACCAAAGAGAGTATTTATGAAAACTATTTCCTCTCTTACCCTTGGGAATTCTTTCTCTCAGAAAAAAATACATGTTCCTCCAATTCTTACATTACACACTTGATCACTTCACTAACTTCCTCATCCTTAATTCTTATAGATGGAGACTCGGTTCAACAAGTTCTACCAGTTGGGAAACGGAGGCTAGCTGATCTTCGAGAGGGATCTTGATGCACTATCGGAGTACCTAGGATGCCCACATCCGGAATTCCTTGGAGCTCAACTTCTTGGACCCCCAGGAGGAGACTTACAATGGCTAGTCACCGCTGATCTTCGAGGCAAGATAGAAGCACCAATGTCCGGCAGAATCCAGTTCTCCGTGAGAGAGAACAACTAGCTAGATGGGTTAGCCAGGGCAATGTATGAAGCTCTCGCACGTCTGTGTGCCCTGAGTGTCAACCAAATCCAAGGAATCCGCTTTGCTCACTATGCAAGGTGTGACTTTGTGGGAATGCCAATGGAGATGCCAAGTCACCCGGAGTTGAAGCGTCAAGTGGAGAACCTCGACTTCCTGCTGTATGACCGACAGAAGGAATTGGACAATGCTAGGGAGTTCGCCAACCACAACCTTGCCATTGCCGCCCAGAAGGCCCAGACTTTCTCACTGCTTGTCAAGGATCGTCAGTCTCTTCACCGCCAGCACGCAAAGAAGGATCGCACCATCGGTCGTCTTTGCAAGAAGGTGGCCGACCTCGAGAAGACCATCAAGGAGCAAGAAGCTCAGCTTGTAGGAAAGGAAGAAGAAGAGGAAGGTGAAGACATCCAGGGAGATATGGACTCTTACCTCAGCAATGATGATGACTTTCTGTGGACTTCTACACCGACAATGATGACTCTGACTTCATCGATGATGAGTAGATGCACTAGAGCACTATCGTAGCATGAGGAGTATCGGCCACATTGTATTGTAGCTTGCAGAATGGTTCTTAAAACCATCTGTTTTCCTTTGTTGTTGTGGTGTGTGTGTGTTTGTATCATGTGCTTTGCTTGATGAGTCAAACTCAAAGTTTTAGCTTTGAAATCAAAACCATGAACCTTAGAACTTTCCCTCTTACCCCTTTATCTACCTCAATCTTCAGATGACTCGTGGAAACCCCGGAGGGAGCAGCTCATCGCATGACCCGATGCTGCAGATTATGCATATGCTAGTTGCAGACCGTGAAGCAAGTAGGGCAGAGAGCCAAGCCAACCTAGCAACTCTGCAGCAAATAGCTCAAATGGCCCAAAACAACCAAGGACATGGAAATCAGGATGATGGAGGATCCAAGTTGAAAAACTTCCAGAATACCAATCCCCCAATCTTTAGCACTTCGGAGAACCCACTAGATGCTGATGACTGGTTGTAGACAATGGAGAACAATTTAGAAGTAGCTAGAGTTGATGACAACGAGAAAGTTCTCTTTGCCACCCACTATTTGGTAGGAGATGCAAGAGCCTGGTGGAACAGCATCCGCACGATGAACCATGGTCAAGTGATGACATGGGAAGCCTTCAAAATCAAGTTCAGGTGCACCCACGTGCCGCAGGGACTAGTCACCAGCATGAGGGATGAATTCAGATAATTGAAACAAGGTAGAATGATTGTAGTAGAGTATCGTGACAGATTCTTATCCCTAGCTAGGTATGCACCTGTTGGAATCAACACAGAGGCCAAGAAGAAGGAGAGATTCCTAAACGGACTGCATGATGAGATGCAGACTGTCCTCGTCAACATCCGTTTTGAATATCTCGAAGATCTAGTCGATGCTGCCATTCAGATGGAAGGGGAAGATTAACTAGGCAAACGACAACCGCAAACGTCGTATGATGCACCAAGCTAGATCCAACAGTCACCATAAGTACCGTCTCAACCCGTATGCAGGATATGCACCAAGAAACAACCGACCCCCAATGTCTCGCCCAAGCTACCCCAACCGTAGCAGAGGCAATGTGAAGTCCAGAGGAAATAACAACAACCCCGGCAACACCAGCAATTTCAACCGTGCACCTCCCAAGAGCAACAACAACAACACCGCACCCAGAACTGGAAGCAATGATGTGCCTGTCGTAGCTAAATACAAGTCTCAGATTACTTGTTTCGAGTGTGGAGTGAAGGGTCACTATTCCAATGAGTGTCCCAACAA
This sequence comes from Avena eriantha, assembly GCA_910589775.1. Lineage (NCBI taxonomy): Eukaryota > Viridiplantae > Streptophyta > Magnoliopsida > Poales > Poaceae > Avena > Avena eriantha. The sequence continues at coordinate 129,303,241 of OU342746.1, forward strand.
GACTGTCGCCACTGCCAATGTGAATGCCCCAGCTCAACAGCAGCGTCGTGTTCAACCAAGAAGAAGATTTGCCCCAGGGAACCCTCACAACCGCAACGGCCGTCTCTTCTACATGAACGCAGAAGAAGCCCAAGAAGCGCCAGATGTAGTGCTGGGTATATTTTCTGTCAACTCAGTTTTAGCGAGAGTGTTGTTTGATTCTGGAGCATCACACTCATTTGTCACCGAAGAATTTGCATGCACTAGTAAGATTCACCCCACCAACTTGAAGCATGTCATGATAGTTCAAAATCCCGGTTCAACTACAAAAGCTAGAAAAGTTTGCAAAGCTGTGCCTATCAGAATACATGGGATAGATTTTTATGCCAATTTAATAGTACTTGGAACCAAAGGGTTGGAAGTAGTACTAGGAATGGATTGGATGTCAAAGCATAAATGACTGATAGACTGTGCTAACAAAGCCATCACCATGACCCGTAGCTCTGAGGTAACAGTAGAGCATGTATCTGAAACCTTACCTCGTCAATTCAAGTGCAACAAGAGTCTAGACCTACCCACCATAGACCAAGTCAGAGTAGTCTGTGAATACCCCAACGTATTCCCAGATGATTTGCCTGGTATGCCCCTGGATAGGGATATTGAGTTCCTTATCGAACTAATCTGCCCCCGGATAGGGATATTGAGTTCATTATCGAACTAATCCCCGAAACTGGACCCATAGCCCAGAGACCCTATAGCATGAACCCCTCAGAGTTAGTAGAACTGAAGAAGCAATTGGATGTTATGTTAGCTACATGCTTGATTCAACCAAGTGCATCGCCATGGAGATCACCAGTGTTATTCATCGACAGGAAAGATGGAGGCAACCATTTGTGCACCGATTACAGAAAGCGGAATGACGTCACCATCAAAAACAAGTACCCACTGCCAAAGATAGAGGATCTATTTGATCAGTTGACTAGTGCCCAAGTGTTCTCAAAGATTGATCTTAGGACTGGTTATCACCAACTTAATATTCATGCAATGGATATTCCGAAGACCGCCTTTACTACTCGTTATGGATTATACGAGTATACAGTCATGTCTTTTAGATTAACCAATGCCCCTGCTTATTTCATGAATCTCATGAATAAGATATTTATGAATTTCCTAGATAAGTTTGTCATTGTGTTTATCGACGATATCCTTATGTACTCCAACTCAGAAGAAGAGCATGAGCAACATCTGAGAATCATCCTGGAAACCCAGAGAGCATCGATTGTATGCCAAGTTCAGCAAAAGTGAGTTTTGGCTGAAAGAAGTAGGATTCCTAGGACATATTGTGTCTGCCGGAGGAGTCTCTATTGATCCCACCAAAATTAAAGATGTCGAAGAATGGGAAGCCCCAACCACTCAAACCCAAGTCCGTGCATTTCTCGGATTAGCGGGATATTATCGCAAGTTCGTAGAAGGATTTTCGAGCATCGCCAGACCCATGACCCAATTGTTGAAGAAGGACACAAAGTTTGAATGGACTGACAAATGTGAAGCCAGTTTCCAAGAGCTCAAGAAGAGATTGATTTCAGCCCCAATATTGATCATGCTAGATATCAAGAAGCCGTTTGATGTGTAGTGTGATGCATCCAAGATTGGTCTCGAATGTGTATTGATGCAAGAAGGCAAAGTCATCGCTTATCTGTCTCGGCAACTGAAGCAGCATGAGCAGAACTATCCGACCCATGAACTTTAGTTAGCAGCTGTAGTTTTGGCATTGAAGACATGGCATCATTATCTTATAGGAAATCGCTGTGAGATTTACTCAGACCACAAGAGCTTGAAGTATATTTTCACTTAGAAGGAGCTGAATATGAGGAAAAGGAGATGGATAGAGTTAATCAAGGATTATGACCTTGACATTCATTATCACCCCAAAAAAGCCAATGTGGTAGCTAATGCTCTTAGCAGATTGCCGTGTAGGTTAAACACCATGATCAAGGAGAAGCAACCCAGTTTGTATGAGGAGTTGGAGCAGGTTAAAACCGAGCTTGTTAGCAAAGGATTTTTAGCTAGCATTGAACTTCAACCCACTTTGATTAGCCAAATCATGGAAGCCCAGAAAGGAAATGAAAGTATCGACGGAATCAAACGTCGTATTGGTATAGGAAAGGTACCGGCATTCACCGAAGACGAAGGAGTTTTGTGGTACAAAGGACGTATCTGTGTGCCAGCAGATTCGGAGCTGAAGCAAGTTATCATGCAGGAAGCTTGATGGCTCAATGCACGGCGCCCAGAAAAATGCTTGAAGGTGGTGTTGATGTAGAGCTCGTTGGGAATCCCAAGAGGAAGGTATGATGACCACAACAACAAGTTTCCCTCAGTTATGAAACCAAGGTTTAATCGAACCAGTAGGAGCAAGGAAACACCTCAAAGGTGTTACTAGCTAAGCTTTGGCAGGGCGCACTACCGGTGCTAGTACCAACGTGGAGACCTGCACAACACAACCACAGAACTTTGTCCCCAACTTGCGATGAGGTTGTCAGTCTCACCGTGTTTTGCGGAAAACAAAGGATTAAACGTATCGAATGGAAAGAAATAAAAGTTTGCAGAAAGTAGACACAAAGCAGTAAACAGTTGTAGATTGTATGTAAAGTAAAAAGAACGGGATCCATAGTTCACTAGAGGTGGCTCTCCTTAGATAGATAACATGCTGGGTGAACAAATTACAGCGGGGCAATTGACAAACACTGAGAAAGCAATACATGCATATACTAATCATCTTGACTCCTTTGAGACTTGATTGGGCATTACAACATAATACATAGACCGCCATCCAACTACATCTATGACTAATAATTCACCTTCAGGTTATCATCCGAACCCCCTCCAGTATTAAGTTGCAAGCAACAGATTATTGCTTTACAAACTGCGTGTAAAGTAAACAATACAATTGTTCTATGAACAAAGGATTGTTGTTTTCTCCCTAGTAGCAATAGCACATCTAGTACCGTAGAGATTTCTGTCACTTCCCCAGATTACCAGAGGCATGAACCCACTATCGAGCATAAATACTAACTCTTAGAGTTGCTAGCATCTACTTGGCCAAGATAGCTACTAACAACGGAAAGCATGCTAGATCTCAAATAACAAAGACATGCTAGAATCAATAATCAATCTGAAATAGCATCTCAATATCCATTGGATCCCCGCAAACACAACATGTATGAATTACAAATAGATGATCTTGATCATGAACGGAGCTCACAAGATATAAACATGAAAGCACAAAGGAGGAGAAACCAGCCATCTAGCTACTACATGGATCTGTAGTCCAAGGATGAACTTCTCACGCATCACACCGGAGGCTTGCATGGTGATGAAGAAGGCCTCCAGGGTGAATTCCCCTCTCCGGCAGGGTGCCAGGAAGAGTTTGAAATCCCCCCCGATCTAGGGATAGAGACGACGGCGGCTACAGACTCTTTCGTGGATTTTTTGATCGGGTACCTAGGGTTTTTGTCCCGCGGGCAACTTATAGGCGGAAGGAGAGGCCGAGGGGGTGCTGGGGTCGGCCAGACCACCCCCTGGCGCGGGCCAAGCCTGGCCGCGCGGCCAGGTGGTGTGGCCGGCCCCTGGCCCCTCTCCATCTCGTATTCTGGCACTTGATCCCTTCCGGAAAAATAGGTACTTTGGCTTTTGTCCCGTCCAATTCCGAGAATATTCATTTTCAGACTTTCCTGGAACCAAAAACAGAAGAAAACTGGCAGCTGGCACTGTGGCTCTTATTAGTAGATTAGTCCAAGAAATCATAATAAAAGTACTCCAAAGTTGGAACAAAACACAAGAAAGTGGACAAAACTAAGCATGGAACATCAAAAATTATAGATACATTTACAATGTATCAACATCCCCAAGCTTAACTCCTACTCGTCCTCAAGTGGTTAAGTGATAAAAAGAAAGAATTTTTGAGGTGACATGCACCATCAAAGACTTGATCAAAATATTTGCAAACCATTCAAAGCTGGGATCATAGTACTTCAATCATAACATGAAAGACAAAGTTCTAGCAATTAGACAAAGAAACTACGTTGCAACATGAAAAGGCACAAACAAAAGATTCATGAATAACAATGCTTTGCAAGACGTTTGTCTGTTTCATATAAAGAAAACATAGCATAAAAGTATTCAGCTTGTCCCTCAATAGAGTAGCAAATATAAATGCATAGGACACCTTCAAAGTTCATAAGAGTGACTAGATACAATAGTTTAAAACAAGCAATAACAAGTTATGCATCAATCAACTAGTCTTGGGACAATGCATATAGAACTAAGAATGGCCACTATGCTCTCAAAGTAGGTCCATAAAGTTAGAAGGTGGAGACTCAATATAATGGTGGAAGAAAGGCCTTTTTGTAAAAAGGAAGTAGGGATTCAAGACTCATAAAGAGCTTCCAAAAATTATGGTACTTGTAGTTTTGAGCTCTCATTGCCCCTATCATAAGCATCTTGAGGTGATTAAGGTTAAAGTGACACAACTAAGAGGATATGCTTGACAAGCTATAAACCGAAATCTCATGCCCCTTACTTACGAAGACCGATCCTCATGCTACTCAACTTCAGTCACGAGTAAGCACTTCTCATTGTAAGTATATGCGTATCATTAAGAACCGCCAACGGGGTACCCCTTGCACATGATACGAGAGCTTTCCCATAATCAAAATGACAAGGCAAGCAGACAATGAGCATCTTAGCGATCTTTTTATTTGCTATTTGCATAGGTTTTTATTGAGGATGCTTCATAGAGTGCTTATTATGGTGATGCTACAAGTTTCCACCATGATTAGGCATGGATTAGGCTAGTAGCCCAGGCGTTTCTATAACACACATACAAACTCCATGATCTTACAAGTTCCACTTTTATTTCACACCGCCGGGATCCGTAAGCAAAAGAACATAATATCAATGGGGTACAAAGTACAAGTGCAATGTTGAAAGCGTTCCCCATGAAACATGGTTCTGCTAATTTCAACTTATAAAGCGCAAGCATATACGCAACAAAGGAGGACCCAATGGTTCAAGTTTATTAGAGGCAATAAATTAAAGTGTGCCATCAAGTTTGTGAGAGCTTTAATCACTAGTTTTCTCATAACAAGTGAAAGGTAAACAAAAGCATGAATATACTTAGAGTAGCATAAGATAGTAGGTAGGTATGGTGGACTCTTTGGAATAACTTGGTCTAGGGATTTGGATGCATGAGTGGAACTCATACTTTGTTGTGGAGGCTAGCAAAAGACTGGGAGCGACAAACTAAGAGAGCAATAATGGCCATAATCATGTAGAGTGACAAAACATCATTGATCAAAGCATAAAGTGATACTACAAGTTGAAAATTAAAGGATCATAAAGGCTATGGTGACTTTGGATAGACATAACATGGTGTGAGCATGTGCCAAGTCAACCCAAATAAAGCATCAAAGGAGAATACCACTATACTATGCTTTAATATGCTAAAACAACGCATGATTCATCCAAGGCACATTAAGCAATCTCAATTGTTTATAACAAGTCATGCTACAGCAAAGAATACTAAGCATAAAGCCAAAACGATATCAAGCATGACATGACAAAGCATAGGCCACAGTCAAAAAGAAGCTCTTTTTACCACATAAGCATGAACTTTCCTACTCTTTTCCAAAACCAAACCAAACTATTTGCAAACCAATGTGTGAAAGAGGGGGTCCAACCAACTTATTCAGAAAACTAAGCAAACCAAGCAAACTAAAAACCAAAACGAAAACGAAAAAAAGAAGACGCTCCAAGAAAAACACAACTGTGCATGGAACAATAAAAATGAAGCGTTTGGAAGAAACCTGAAATTTTTATTGATGAAGAAGGGGGATGCCTTGGGCATCCCCAAGCTTTGACGCTTGTACTTCTTGGATGTTTCTTGGGGTGACACGCATGGCATCCCCAAGCTTGATATTTAGTCCATCCTTCATCTCATACTCATTCCTTTCATACACCTGCAAATTTTCCTTCATACAAAACTTCACACAATCTCATTAGCAACATTAGTGCACTTTAAGATAAATAAGTCTCAAGGTTCAGTTCTAACACCAAATAAACTTCCATTAGAACACTAGCTACTGTATCACTTCCCTCAAAAATCTCAATTCCCCAAAGGAACTCAAGAAGGATCTAACAAGAAGCAAATGAAGAAAATGGCAGAAATCTGTCAAAACAGACCAGCAGGTAAAGACGAATTTTTTTGAAGACCTTTTGTTGTTCAAATCAAAAAGTGTTGAACTAACGCAAGTTAGATAACAACCTGGGGAAGAAGCAAAAAAAAGTACAGCTCAATCCGACGTACAGAGCTCTCTCAGGAATATTTACGGTGAAGCACAGAAATCTGTTTCGGGACAGCAACTTTCCCAATCATTACTTCACTCTCATTAGAGGTTACTCTTGGCACAAAAAGCAAATAAAAAGGATAAGGAGAGGTTATTACAGAGGTAATAACTTCCAAGACTCATCTAAAACTCTTGGGTTATCTCCCAACAAGTAATTTTCTTTAACGTCTTTAAGTTAGGCATAATAATTTGAGAAGATGCTCACATAAGAAATATGAGTTGAAGTAAAAGAGAGCATCAAGAAGCAAATTCAAAACACATTTAAGTATAACCCACTTCCTATGCATAGGAATCTTGTATGCAAATAAATGCACAAAGAACAAAGTGACAGGCATAGGAAGATAAAACAAAAGTAACTTCAAAACTTTCAGCACATAGAGAGGTGTTTCATTACCATAAAAACTTCTACAACCATATTTTCCTCTCTCATAATAATTTTCAGTAGCCTCATGAATAAACTCAACAATATAACTATCACATAAGGCGTGCTCTTCATGATCTACAAGCACTAGAGCTTTATTATAAATATTTTCAAAAGAATCCTTGGGAACATAACATTCACCCTCCTTTGATAAGCATGGGGGACAATCAAATAATGTAAGGGATAAAGAGTTACTCTCATTAGAAGGTAGGCATGGGTAGATCCATTCTTCCTCCTTTTGTCCATCACTCTCCTCCTCTTTTTCATCTAATGAGCTTTCAGGTTCAGCAATTTCTTCTTCCATGGAGGTTCTAGCAGGCAGTGGTTCATCTATTACCTTAGCAGTCATAAAACTATTCCCAAATAGGAAACTGAGTGAGCTATCCATAATGAAATACTGATTGGAGCAGAGCTAGTCATAAAGGCAAATTAAGAAAGGAACTAAATTTTTTGTGTTTTTGAAGAACAAAACAAGCAAACAAAGCAAAAAATAAAACTAAGAAAAACAAAAACAACAAAGTAAAGAGATCGGTTACGAGGGACTCCCCTTGTGAAGATGTCCTTGACTCCCCGGCAAGGGCGCCAGAACAATGCTTGATGGCTCAATGCACGGCGCCCAGAAAAATGCTTGAAGGAGGTGTTGATGTAAAGGTCGTTGGGAACCCCAAGAGGAAGGTATGATGAGCACATCAGCAAGTTTCCCTCAGTTATGAAACCAAGGTTTAATCGAACCAGTAGGAGCAAGGAAACACCTTAAAGGTGTTACTAGCTAAGCTTTGGCAGGGCGCACTACCAGTGCTAGTAGCAACGTGGAGACCTGCACAACACAACCACAGGACTTTGTCACCAACTTGCGATGAGGTTGTCAATCTCACCGTGTTTTGCGGAAAACAAAGGATTAAACGTATCGAATGGAAAGAAATAAAAGTTGGCAGAAAATAAACTCAAAGCAGTAAACAATTGTAGATTCTATGCAAAGTAAAAGGACCGGGATCCATAGTTCACTAGAGGTGGCTCTCCTTAGATAGATAACATGCTGGGTGAACAAATTACAGCGGGGCAATTGACAAACACCGAGAAAGTAATACATGCATATACTAATCATCTTGACTCCTTTGAGACTTGATTGGGCATTACAACATAATACATAGACCGCCATCCAACTGCATCTATGACTGATAATCCACCTTCAGGTTATCATCCGAACCCCCTCCAGTATTAAGTTGCAAGCAACAGATTATTGCTTTACGAACTGCATGTAAAGTAAACAATACAATTGTTCTATGAACAAAGGATCGTTGTTTTCTCTCTAGTAGCAACAGCACATCTAGTACCGTAGAGATTTCTGTCACTTCCCAGATTACCAGAGGCATGAACCCACTATCGAGCATAAATACTAACTCTTGGAGTTGCTAGCATCTACTTGGCCAAGATAGCTACTAACAACGGAAAGCATGCAAGACCTCAAATAACAGACATGATAGAATCAATAATCAATCTGAAATAGCATCTCAATATCTATCGGATCCCCGCAAACACAACATGTATGAATTAAAAATAGATGATCTTGATCATGAACGGAGCTCACAAGATCTAAACATGAAAGCACAAAGGAGGAGAAACCAGCCATCTAGCTACTACATGGATCCGTAGTCCAAGGATGAACTACTCACGCATCACACCGGAGGCTTGCATGGTGAGAAGAAGGCCTCCAGGGTGAATTCCCCTCTCCGGCAGGGTGCCGGGAAGAGCTTCAGATCCCCCCGATCTAGGGACAGAGACGACGGCGGCTACAGACTCTTTCGTGGATTTTTGATCGGGTACCTAGGGTTTTCGTCCCTAGGGCAACTTATAGGCGGAAGGAGAGGCCGAGGGGGTGCTGTGGTCGGCCAGACCACCCCCTGGCATGGGCCAAGCCTGGCCGCGCGGCCAGGTGGTGTGGCCGGCCCCTGGCCCCTCTCCGTCTCGTATTCTGGCACTTGACCCCTTCCGGAAAAATAGGCACTTTGGATTTTGTCCCGTCCAATTCAGAGAATATTCATTTTCCGACTTTCCTGGAACCAAAAATAGGAGAAAACAGGCAGCTGGCACTGTGGCTCTTGTTAATAGGTTAGTCCAAGAAATCATAATAAAAGTACTCCAAAGTTGAAACAAAACACAAGAAAGTGGATAAAACTAAGCATGGAACATCAAAAATTATAGATACATTTACAATGTATCAAAGCTCATGATACTCTTTGTTCTATCCACCCTGGAGGAACAAAGATGTATCAAGATTTGAAAGAGCAATTTTGGTCGCACAAGATGAATAGAGAAATCGGAAACTACCTCGCCAAGTGTGACATCTCTCAAAGAGTCAAAGCAGAGCATCAGAGACCCGTAGGACTGTTGCAACCATTGCTGATTCCGGAATGGAAATGGGATTCCGTCGGAATGGACTTTATCACCGGTTTACCTACTTCTAGTAGGGGAAATGACTCAATCTGGGTCATCGTTGATACACTATCCAAGGTAGCTCATTTTATACCTGTCAAGACTACCTATCAGAGTTCGAAGCTAGCAGAGTTGTACATTGCTAGAATTGTTAGTCTGCATGGAACCCCCAAGACCATAGTATCAGATCGAGGAACCCAATTTACCTCGAGATTTTGGCATAAAATCCAAGAAGGATTGTGAACCAAATTGAACTTCAGCATAGCTTATCACCCACAGACTGATGGACAGACTGAAAGAGTCAACCAAATCCTAGAGCATATGTCGAGAGCTTGTGTGTTAGAGTGTGGATCAAAATGGGAAGACTGCCTGCCTTTCGCAGAATTCTCATACAACAACAGTTATCAAGCCAGTTTGCAAATGGACCCATTTGAGTTCCCATACGGAAGAAAGTGTCGTACCCCATTGAATTGGTCGCAAGTTGGAGAGAGTCAGATTTTTGGACCCGACATTCTCCGAGAAGCTGAAGAGAAGGTTCACAAAGTCCGTGAGCACCTCAAGACCGCCCAATCCAGACAGAAGAGTTATGCTGACAATAGAAGGAGAGACCTGACTTTCAATGTCTATGATTTCGTGTATATCAAGGTTTCACCACTAAAGGGAACGCAACGCTTTAGTCTGAAAGGAAAGTTAGGCCCCAGATATATCGGACCTTTGAAGATTCTAGAACTGCCAGAAGAGATGTCAGCCATCCATAATGTGTTCCATATCTCGTTACTTCGCAAATGCCTAGAAGTGCCAGAGAAGACCGAAGTTTTCAAGAACATCGATCACCGAGCTGTTGAGATCAACAAGGATCTGACGTATCATGAAGTGCCCATCCGTATCTTGGAGGAAGCTTACAGAACCACCAGGATCCGGAGTATCAAATTTCTCAAGATTCAATGGAGCAACCATACCGAAGAAGAAGCCACCTGGGAGCAAGAAGATTACATTAGGACTAAGTTCCCAGATCTCTTTAGTTCCTAGTTTTCTTTCTTAAATCTTGGGACGAGATTTTGTTTAAGGGGGGAAGGTTTGTAACATCCCAAAACTTAATCCAAAGTTAATCAAGATCAAATCTACCTAATTTAGGTTTAACAAAAACTTTTCCATTTAAAATAATTAAGCATTCATATGTGTGTGCATTTAAAATAGGAGTTGTTTTGAATTGCCATGTTTGAGTGATCCATTGGTTGTAAAATGATTCTAAGGTGAATTACACATCATCTAGATCATTCCCAAACAAATCCCAAAGAAAAAGAAATCAAACAGAACAAAATAATGAAATGGTCATTTGTGCCATTTTAACTAACTAGGACACTTTGGGTGTTCCTAGGACTCAAATGCCAAAAGAGACAATTGTGGTTCTTTACACCCCTTGCTAGTACAAGTAGTGATGTGCCAAGGCCCACTTTGTGATCTCCCAAAAACATTCAAACTCTAATTTTAAATGACATGTGAAAATTGAATCTAGTGTATGTATCAAGATCACACTAATTCAAAAACCACTCAAATGAACTCCATTTCAAAATCCCAAGCAAACATAGATTCTCAAGCATAAGTTACACCACACCACCAAAAATCTTCCAAAAATTCAAATATTTTCTTCATGCGGCCATTGTGTCGAACACCTGGCAGGCAAAATTCAGCTGGCCTAACTATTACTGTTGCTAGTTAAGTTCTTGTCCCCCTCTGGACCCTCTCTGCACTCCCCTGTCCCCCTAACATCTAACCCAGCCCAGACCAACACTCCCCTTCCCTGCATTGCTAGTGCTGCGCCGCCCAAGTATGGTCACCGCCAGCCAAACGCGGGCAACGCTGGAGAGACCAAGTCGTGCCATTCTAGCTTGCCCGCTAGCACCGCCTCACACTACCGCCTCTCCTGTCCACCCCTCGATCACTGCTAGCCCCTAGACCACCTCAGCGTCGCGCTGCCCTTTCTCTTTGCGCCATGCGCAACGCACGCCAGAGCGCGATCGCCGCCAGCACGCCCCAGACCGCGCCTCGGCACCAAATCACGCACGCCGCTCTGCCTTGAACCCAGCAACCCGCCAGACACGGCCGTGCACCACCGCGCGACCCACAGTCGCCATGATCACCGTCGAGCCCCACCTCTGTTTCCCATAGCGCGTGAAGCCCCCGACCAGATGCCACTGCCCCTAGCGTCGCCCTTATGCCATAGAGGACCACCAGCAGACTGCCCACTGTCTGCCTACCTCGCCCATGCCGGTATCCCTCTTTACCGCCCTTGCCGGAGACGCCAACCCACACCCGTCGGTCCCCTCGTCGAGCCTATATAAGGAGGACATCCCAGCACCATTTCTTCACACCATCTCACTCCCGTCTCTCCACTGACTGTTTCCCCTCTCTCGCCGGAGCTGTTCGAGTAGCACCTCAACGAAATTCCACCGGAGGCAGCCGCTGCAGAGGAGGATAAGTTGTAGTCGATTTTGTGCACCTCAACCCCTGCCGCAACTTCGCTTGAGCTCACCATCACCGTCCAGTTCGTTCGCCCCCCTCGCCGCACTAGCTGGAGCCCTGGTACGTCCCTAGTAGACCCCCACCGGCCGTTTAGAGTTCAGTCTCGCCGGCAACGAGTCCGTCATCGACGACGACCGTGGACCGTCGATCTGTGTTCTAATCATGTGGCCCAGATCGCCCCGTACCGCTTCGGGTTTTATGTGCCACTTATAGGTGGACCCCCCTGGCCAGTCGCCCTCTGCGCTGTTGAGCGTTACTAGGCCGGCCCATTTAATTTCCCGCGCTGACCCAGTTAATTCAAATTAGATTTTTCTATTTAGACTTAAAATCAATGTTGTCCCTTAGTTCAAAAATCAATTCAAAGAGTTTTACAAATCCAAATGGAGTGATTCCAATTTTTTTGGAAAGGTAATGAAAATCTCTATCCAAGCCTGTTGGATTTAAATCATTTAGAGTTAGAGATTTCTCCTAGTAAAAATAATAAGACAGAAGCATATGAACATTCAAACATTTTTCTAAAATCAACCATAATAGCTTTTGAGTTGTTTCCGACTCTCAAAAATCACATTTAACCATATCTATCTGAATATGTTATGATATTAAGGTTTGCATGCAGTGAATTTGGACTAGTACCAAAATAATGCTATATAGACTTTCTAGTCACTTTAAAGCATTAAATATTCAACTTAAACTTATTAAAATGTGATCCAACATTTAAATCACATTCCCATATGTTAGAATATGTGGTGATGACACGTGTCCATATGATCTCATATTTTAATTGGAGAATATTAAACCTTAGTTAATTTCAATGAGTAGAAATTACTTTTCTCAAATAAAAAGAATGAAGCTAGTTAATTCAACCTTGTGATGCTTGTGATGATAATAGATCATCAAATGGTGCCTTAGTGTGCTAAGTAGACTAGATAAGCTTTGTTTGGTGATTGTGTATCCCGTATGTATTTATAGACGATAGTACCGACCAAGCTTTTGAGGAGGAGGAGTTCTACCAAGAGGAGGAGGAAGAAAACTTCAACCACTGCACTACACAAGGAAAGCCATCATTAACGATGCAAGCTAGACCTTGCAAGCTAGATAACCTAAGCAAATGCATTAGGCATGCTTTGATTATACCCTTTGACTTTTACCTACCCCAAGTTTTTTTTATTTACAAGCTTTACTTTCTTTACTTTACCAAAGTCCTTTATTTGTTTGAAGGTAGCATAAAAAGTATAAAACTTGTCCTATCTAGATAAACTTAGATGTCATTCTATGGCATGAGATTGACATTAGCATCCCACCTTAGTGAACACTTTTAACTTAGTAGTTTAGAGCTAAACTAAAACTTGAGTCACTTTAGATGGGAATACTTGGTGAAAATGAATTGTGAAAACCTTGGAATGATGAGTCATTCTATTGAGATGTTTTGACATGTGTTGAGAAACACAAATGGTTTATGATGATAAAAATGTTGAGGCATGAGCCTTAACCCTTTTACAAAAGTGATGGTTGGGTTCGGACGCGATACCATTCCAATTTTACCGTACAACCACAATACCTGAATTGGGTAAGGCTTAGCCAGAAGTTTATATGCATTAGTATTAGTTCCCTCACGGGAGAGGTTTGAGCTAAGGCTACCTCTCAGTGTTGTCCACCTATGAAGTGCCCAAGATGACAGATGGTCATGGTTGGGAGGCCATGCTCATAGGAGAGGTGCTTATACTAGGGTGTGTAAAGGAAAGGTTATATTTGATTATCTGCATACTAAGTATGATGATTCAGGGTTATCCCTGACAGATGTATCGAATCTTGTGGTGAAAGTGTACCACCTCTGCAGAGTGTCAAACTATTCGACCGGTTTCCACCAAGACAACATGGATTAGACCGGTGGCCCAGGCGTTTCTCTAACACACATACATAACTCCATGGACTTACAAAGTATAACTCCATGGGGCCCAGACTCCCCTTTCATTTCACACCGACGACATCGATAAACAAAAGAGCATGATATCAACTAGGTACAAAGTATAAGTGCAATGTTGAAAGCGTTCCCCATGACAGCATGGTTCTACTAATCCCAACATATAAGTGCAAGAATATACAACATAGATGACACAATGGTTCAAGTTTATTAGGGGCAAGAAAAGTAAAGTGTGCCATCAAGTTCGTGAGAGCTTTCATCAGAAGGTAAATAAAAACATGAATATGCATGGAATAGCAAATGCTAATAGGTAGGTATGGTGGACTCTTTGGAATAACTTGGTTTTAGGAGTTGGATGCATGAGTGGAACTCATACTTGGTTACGGAGGCTAGCAAAAGACTGGGAGCGACCAACTAAGAGAGCAATAATGGCCATAATCATGCAAAGTGACAAAACATCATTAATTAAAGCATAAAGTGATATTACAAGTCAAAAACTAAATGATCATCGAGGCTATGGTGACTTGGGAAAGTATTAACATGGTGTGAGCATGCGCCAAATCAACCCAAATAAAGCCTCAAAGGGGAATACCACAATACTATGCTTTAATATTGTAAAACAACACATGATTCTTATAAGGCACATTAAGCAATCTCAATTATTTATAACAAGCCATGCTACAGAAATAATCACTAAGCATAAATCTAAAACAATACCAAGCATGACATGACAAAACATAGGCCACAGTCAAAAACAAGCTCCTTTACCACTTAAGCATGAACTTTCCTACTCTTTTCCAATCCAAACCAAACTATTTGAAAAATAATGAATGAAAGAGGGGGTCCAACCAATTTATTCAGGCAAACTAAGAAAACTAAGCAAACGAAAAACCAAAACGAAAATGAAAAAGAAGACGCAACGACACAACTGTGCATGAAACAATAAAAATGAAGTGTTTGGAAGAAACCTGGGATTTTTATTGATGAAAAAGAGAATGCCTTGGGCATCCCCAAGCTTTGAAGCTTGTAGTTCTTGGATATTTCTTGGGGTGACACGCGCGCCATCCCCAAGCTTGAGCTTTAGTCCATTCTTCATCTCATTACATTATTCCTTTCATACACCTAAAATGTTTCCTTCATACAATCTTTATAGCAATATTAGTGCACTTAAGATAATAAGTCTTTAGGTTCAGTTGAAACACCAATAAAACTTCCATTAAAACACAAGGTACTGTAGCACTTCCCTCAAAAATCTCAATTCCCCGAAAAACTCAAAAAGGAACCAACAAGAAGCAAATGCAGAAAATGGCAGAAATCTGTCAAAATAGACCAACAGGTAAAGACGAATTTTTTCGAAGACCTTATGTTGCTCAAATAGAAAAGTGTTGAACTAACGAAAGTTAGATAATAACCTAGGGCAGAATCACAAAAATTCACGTCTCAAAAATACGTTCCGAGATTTTAAAAGAATTTTTACGGTGAAGCACAGAAATCTGTTTCGAGACAGCAACTTTCCCAATCATTACTTTCTCTCATTAGAGGTTACTCTTGGCACAAAAAGCAAATAAAAAGGATAAGGAGCGGTTATTACAGAAGTAATAACTTCTAAGACACATCGAAAACTTTTGGATTATCTCCCAATAAGTACTTTTGTTTAATGCCTTTAAGTCAGGCATGATAGTTTGAGAAGATGCTCACATAAGAAATATGAATTGAAGTAAAAGAGAGCATCAAGAAGAAAATTCAAAACACATTTAAGTATAACACACTTCCTATGCATAGGAATCTTGTAAATAAAGAAGTCATGAAAGAACAAAGCAACAAGCATAGGAAAGCAAAACAAGTGCAACTTCAAGACTTTCAACATAAAAGAGGGGAAACTTGATATTATTGAGATGCATACAACCATGTTTCCCTCTCTCATAATAACTTTCAGTAGCATCATGAATAAAATTAACAATATAACTATCACATAAAACATTCTTATCATGAGCCACATGCATAAAATGATTATTACTCTCCACATAAGCATAGTCATTCTTATTAATTGTGGTGGGAGAAAATTCAACAAAATAGCTATCATTATTATTCTCATCACCATAATCAGCAAATATAGGAGGGATATTGTAATCATAATTAATTTTCTCCTCAATAGTAGGTGGACTGAAAATATCATATTCATCATTGTAATCATCATATATTGGAGGCATAGTATCATCAAAGTAAATTTTCTCCTCCGTGCTTGGGGGTCTAAAAATATCATGCTCGTCAAAACCAGCTTCCCCAAGCTTAGACTTTTCCATAGCATTAGCAATAATGGTGTTCAAAGAATTCATATTAATAACATTGCTATTAGCATGCAAATAAAGTTCCATAGATTTTTTAATTTTCTCTTCAAACACTTCATGTCCTAACTCAAGATAAATACTATAAAGCTCTCTAATTTTTTGGTTTTTTTCCATTAAGCCTAACTAGTGAAAACAAGAAACAAAAAGACAAAATTGCAGAATCTAAAGGAAATAACTTCGAGCACTCACACTGGAGGATGTGAGTACCTTTTACCTTACCTCCTCGGCAACGGCGCCAGAAAATAGCTTGATGTCTACGCACTTCTATTCTTGTTGACAATTGTTGGGCCTCCAAGTGCAGAGGTTTGTAGAACAACAGAAAGTTTCCCTTAAGTGGATTACCTAAGGTTTATCGAACTCAGGAAGGAAGTGGTCAAAGGTATCCCTCTCAAGCAACCCTGCAATCAAGATACAAGAAGTCTCTTGTGTCCCCAACACACCCAATACACTTGTTAGGTGTATAGGTGCACTAGTTAGGTGAAGAGATAGTGAAATACAAGTGGTATGGATATAATACAATGGTGCCAGAAAATAGCTTGATGGCGTGGAAGAGACTAAAGGCAGACTGAAATAAAGATGGCAGCAAGCAAACTTGTAACAGATCTAATGGCAAACGGTGTTTCAATGCTTAGAAACAAGGCCTAGGGATCATACTTTCACTAGTGAACACTCTCATATAAATATCTTCTCTTCATGATACTACTCTAAACTACTCTCCGGTTGGACACTCTAATCCATGGTAGGGCTATAACAGCATAGCTAAAAGTAAGCCTTTCCCATCTAGATAACCCCACACTATCACCTTGAGCACTAGATGGTTCCAACAAACACCACAATTTCATAAAGACATCCAACTCCAAATATAACTCATAACAAGTATTTGTAATCTCTAGCCTAAGTGCCACCATGGTGTGCACGCTGTCACTTTCACACACATGGGGAGAGCAGAGATCTATTAAAGCACTTGAGTATCAAGGTATATCTAGTTGATTACAAAGATCATGATCACAATATGATCATGCATAGAGAGAGAGATGAACACATAGCTACCGGTAGAACCCTTAGCCTCGAGGAAGAACTACCCCCTCCTCATCATGGAAATCAGCAACGGCGATGGAGATGGTGGTGGAGATGGCTCCGGGAGAACTTCCCTATCCCGGCAGGGTGCCGGAACAGAGACTTTATATCCTCCAAACCTACCCTTCGGTGGCGGCAGCGCTGCGGAACTTTTTGTGGATGGAGGCTTGATGATTTAGGATTTTTGCATCGGGAGGCATCTTAATAGGCAAAGAGGCAAGGTCGGTGGGTGGCCAGGGGGCCCACACCATGCCCTGGCGTGACCAAGGGGACCCGTGCCAAGGGGTGGTGTGGCCACCCTATGGCCCCCTTCGTCTCTCCTTCTGGCTCCGTGAGTCTTCCGGTAAAATATCAACTTTGGCTTTTGTCTCGTCTAATTCCGAGAATATTCATTTTCTGACTTTCCTGGAACAAAAAACAGCAGAAAACAGGCAAGTGGCACTGTGGCATCTTGTTAATAGGTTAGTCCAAGAAAGTGTATAAAAAGGACTCCAAAGTGTAGATAAAACATAAGAAAGTAGATAAAACCAAGCATGGAACATCAAAAATTATAGATACGTTTGCAACGTATCAGTATCCTCATGAGTTCTTCTTCTTCTCCTGAAAGTTTATCACAAATAATAACAGGGAATTTATTGGTATCATCTAAAAACCTGTATTTAAGATTATCTGGTAGAGTCTTCAACTCTAGGGGTGGTAGTTCCTTGTCCCCACTCTTTGCTGGCTCTTCAAAAGCCTCATCAGTTGGAGGTCCCAAAATAGGAAGTGAATTAAATTCATCTTCTAGTTCTTCCAGGGACTCGTCCTCCATAACTATTTCTTCATAATTTGAATCTTCATTTATTTCTTCTTCTTGGTTACCAAAGAAAAGGGCCGCCATTTCCTCAATGGTTATATCTTACTCTTCTTCTTGTATTTGTGGAGGTCTGTCTTTAAATTTGGAAAAACGGAATTTATTTTCCGTTCCCCCAAGCTTAATAGACACAATCTCCTTCTTGAAATTAACATAGGCACCTATATCACCCAAAAAGGTTCTTCAAAATATAATAGGGCAAAAAGTGTCAGCTGGCATATCAACAACTACAAAATCAATAAGAAAGTTTTTGTTGCCAATTGTGATAATTGCATTGTCAACTACTCCCATTTGAAATCTAAGGTTTTAATTGGCTAGCATAATTGTTATATCAGTATTATCAATTGTAGTCGATTCTATTTCTTCTTTTATTTCTAGGTAGAAATCATAAGATATAATATCAACTTCAGTGCCAAGATCACATAAACTGTAATGAGAGGTTTCTTTAAATATGCAGGGAAGAATAGGCTTACCCACATCTTTTACCTTTATTTTACCTTCAACCAATATGGAAGTCTCTACATCAAGTTCAACTATGTTACAGTGTGAGTACATAGCCATAATTTCTTCCTTGGTTACCTCTTCATCTTTGGTTTCCTTCAGATGTTCCACAACTTCTGGCATGCTTTCCTCTTCCCTCTTTTCCTGTACTGCTTTGACTTGTTCATATTCGAAAATATGATTTTGTGTAGTGTTAGGGAAAGACACTTCATATATTGGTTCTATGGAGGCAAGTGTTGCTTTATCTTCTCTTTTCTTTTCTGGTTTGGGTGGTGGATCATACTTGACTGGACCCTCCTTTGGAGCTTTAATATGTTCTGTAAAAGCTTTAACAACTTGCAACGCGAGATCTGAATCCAGATAAAGTTCTTTAGATAATTCTTTAACATGGCCTTTTTTTTTATTATAATCATGAATACAATCATGCTCTATTTCTATGCCTCCTTCACTTCCTAGACCAAAATTCCATGAAACTCTATGATCATGAATTCTATTAAGTAAAGCCCAAGCTTTAGGTATAGGAAGATTCATAAAGCATCCTTCCGCAAAAGAGTCTAGTTCAATTTTATTAGGTTCAATTAAACCGCCATAAAAGATATGTAGTAAATACCATTCAGGCAAATCTTGATGAGGACATAGTCATAGTAAATTGTTAAATCTAATATAATCTCTTGCTAGTCCTTCATTAGAATGATTCTTCCAAGTCATTATAAGATGCCTGATTCCAAATGATTTTGATAATGGATAATATTTTGATAGAAATTCACAGGATAAATTATCCCAAGTAGTAGTGGCTTTAGGAGTTAGAGATCTATACCATGAGAGAGCTGTACTTGTTAAAGTTTGACTAAAAAGTTTAACCCTTACCTCATCAGCGGTATATCACGTGAATAGAAAAGTGCCACATATATCTTTAAAACATGCAATACGCTCATATGGATCAGGATCTTCTTCATCTCTAGTAAATTGCTTCTTATGTAGAATACTAAGTAGTAGAGGATTTATCCCCTTGTCTTCTCAATGGAGTTGTCTCTTTTGTAAATATCATAGGCCTTCCCAAAGTGGTTGAGTGGGTTAGCACTAGTCATATGCTCAAACTCCATCATGTTGGTGGAAACCTATAACTCAAAACAAAATTTAGCAAGACAAAAATAAATAAGCAAAAATTAAAAGACCTACAACGCTTAGCTCCCCGACAAAGGCACCGGAAAATAGCTTGATGACTGCAAGTGCACAGATTGTTTGTAGCTAGTTTCAAAATAAAGATACCGATCCCACGGGGAGCAGTATTCTAAAGTCTAATAATTCTTGAAATAAATATTGCAATAGAAATGCTAGATAAAGTTCTAAGTGACAACATAAAATGCAAGTATTGTTTAAAAAGGTGTTTTTGGTTTTGAGTATAAGAGCAATAATAAATTAAAGCAAATAACTTAATATAGAAAGTAAGTATCGCGTATGTAAGAAAGATTGGAACTGTAGTAGGGAAAAGGCGTTCTTAGGGAGTAGCGGATACACCACTAGTATTGTAAAGATTTAAGATAAAGATTATCATCATGAACATTCTCAACTATGTATGTGTGGGAGGAACTCCGTATTTGGACGAATAGGCAACAACCGGTGCTCACATCATCCTCATAGCCACATCAGTCAACAATCGACATCAATTGAATTACTGCGCTATTAAGGGATGTAATCCCGTAGGACGTATCACATGGCATGGATAGTGTTCCGTGAGTTTCCTTGATTTCCCAAGTTGATACGTAAGGAGTGCCAACAACTTTATAGTCAGTGTCAGTGCTAACACGCCTCCGTCTACCAACAAGTAGTTCCCTCAATCAAGTCCCCACAAGAGGCAAATATTGAGAGGTCGACTTCTCTCAACATAAAGATTTAGAGAATCTAACACATTGTCACAATGATGAATATCATAATAGACATTATCTTATTTCAATCTCATACTAGGGTTTGTCCATCTCCCCAAGAACTAATGATCTACTCAGACATGGAGGCAATCAACATCATGGCAATGGTAATGGAAACAATCATAGATGAATAGTACTTGTATAAATCCACAATGAGTATGGGAATTACAACAAGATCTTGAAAAATATGTAGGTGGGATGGATGGAGATGGTGGTGATGCGGCTTTGGATGATGAAGATTGATGCCTTAGCCTCCCGGATCTACGCAGGGCGAAGATGGATACCTGGTGGATGAGTTTCCCCTCCAAATGCCTTCCGCAGGTGAGGTTTTCGCAATTTTTGGGTGTTCTGTATGTCGTCTCCTCGAACCAATTGCACAGGTTGCAACTATTTGACGGGCGGAGGCGGTGCCAACTATACGGTCAGAGCTATATAGGCGGAAGAGTTGCTCCCTCCGTATAGTTGGTCGTTGGGCTCTCTGCCTCCCTTGTTCTCTTCTGGTTTTCTTCTGGTTTTCTTCTGGTATTATTAATATTTCCCAAATAAGCGATTTACGTTGTTTTTGACTCCTTTTCTCCATAGTACAACTTCTTCAATAATTGTATCCATTGGATCCATCATCTGTCCTAATCCTGGTGAAAACAGACATAAAATGTGTGTGCGAGTGCCGTAAAATTTCAAGATCCTACATCTACAATGCAAAATAATAATATAAAACATGATGCAAATATGCACTCATCAGCTATATGTACAAATAATCTATGTACAAATTGTAAGGATTATTACTGTGTACGTATATATTTTTATTATGTAGTGTGTATGTATAAATTTGGATTATTATGTGAAATGCCAATCCCTTCACATTTGTTCGGGGGAGTACTGTCTTCGGATCGGGTCAGGCGCGGCAACGCGCGCCATATAGGGAAGATGGACGGGCGCGGCAACACATGCCATATAGGGATGATGGACGGGTGCGGCAACACGCACCATATATTAGGGTTTCTTTGAACTATGGTATATATCCCTCGGACCGCGCTTTAAATTGTCAAGAATGTATTAGGGTTACATTTAAGGTTATCTCGTCATCAAACCACGGCACCCTAGCCCATAAAATCTCGCCTACCTAACCTTCTCGCTTTGCTGCTTCGAGTCATCCGCTTTTCCCCTTTTGTAGAAACTATGGAACCTAGAGACGAAGAAAATGAAATGTCGCTTGAGTATATGATCAACGAGGGAGGACATATCGATAACGATGTCACCTCGCTATATCTGAACAACTTCGGTGACGGAGAACTGGGTTTCGACCGAACATATGGCTCCGGTGAGGGAGAAGCCGGCGAGGGAGAAGCCAACGAGGTGCGTATATATATTAATTAATCCTCTGTTGTCTATATACATATATATTAATGCTCTTTCTTCTTTTAGCCCTCCGGATCGAGAAATCTTCTGCAAAAAATAAATGAGGCCCAGCCAGAAATTTCGGAGACCATGAAAGATACATGATCGAAGAAGTTGCTTTCGACGGTGAACTGAAGGCTCCCATTGATGCGGAAAATTAATTTGTAAGGCAATGCAGAGTTATTGTTAGGGACTACATGCCAATCACCATTAGAGAACGGGATAGGTCAAAGGATCCGGAATCTCTATATGTTAGTGACTTAGCAAAATATACTCTTTTGAAAAAGCTCCTGGTTAATTTCACCCTACCGACATTAGAGGTGGATCTAGATGAGTACGATTCAGATGTGGAGATTCCAACTCAGGAGGAACTACAGAAATACATGGAGGAAAAAGTCAAGGAGTGGGCTCTTAAGAAGATGGTCCAGCAATTCAACAACAGGAAGAAAAGATTGCACCTTGACTATGTCGTGAAAGAGAAGACTCTGAAATTCACTAGAGCTGTTGAGAAGATAAAGGACTACTGGGCTGATGTTGGGGATATACTTTCTGGGTATCCTTACTATGCCTCACTGACCAGGGTGGCCCACTTTGGGTTAGAGCTTTGCTTCACGGGCGGCCCAGTCAGGGAGAAGAGACAGAGTCCAGTCCAGCTACGGGAAGGCCCAGAAGACTTACCGACATAGGCCTGTTTTCTTACTTGTAGTTCAAGATGTACTCTGTAACCGACTCTTAGTCATAGCCGGATAGGTCTCTCCTATAAACCCTAGGCCGGATATCTATATAATCCGTCCTAGGGAAAGACTTTAGGGCACCATCACAATAGTCTACAATCTCAACTTGCATAGGCAAAACCCTTGTAACCCATATTCTGGCTTTGCTGTATTACTTGATTGCTAGCAGGAGTAGGATCCATCCAAAGCCAGCGGATTCGAACCTGGGTAACTTGTGTGCTCACCATCCCGGAATACCGTACGTCTCACACCCCTCTCTTCCACATGCCTCGAGGACCCCCTCATGGCGTACTTGTCATCAATCTGACAATAGTTGGCGCCCACCGTGGGGCAAGTGAGCTTCAGATCTTCGTTCCGAGCGGAATCTGCAAGAATCGGAATTGGCAAGACCATAACCTTCGGTCGCGTCCTCTACGCTAGCGACGTCCCTCTCGTCGTTCTTGATGAGACCTGGATTCCGGCTAGGGAGGCCGTGACTGCCTTCACCATCATGTCTTTTGGCGATATCGATGTGTACATCAGATTTGCTGAACCTGCCTGACCCACCCCAGCGGTGATGATAGAAGCAAAATAAATCTCTAGGTCCACTTTGTCCGCAGAGGCAGCAGAATTCTGGATCTCAGAAAACCCTAATCCCACCAAGCCCGCACTTGTTGCGGAGATAGTGGAGAAAGCTAAACCTGAAACAAATCTTGCAGTGCAAGTCGAATCTGGAGTAGATCTCCCTAGCGAGGCCAGATCCCAGATCGATCTATCCGCTGAGGTCGAAATCAAGGAGGAGCAAGACAACAAACTTGGTTCCGGCTCTGCTAATGCCTGAACAGACGAACCTTTCCTGTGGATGATGCTACAAGGCCCAAACGTGGATGATGTTCTCGAGACCATCCGAATTTTCGAGGAAGCCCATGAGGAAAGCCACAACTACCTCAGGACACATGTGTCGCACTTTGTGGGATATGTTGGATCCGGATCCGGCTCCGCCAATGCTGGAGACAACGAAGACTCGGTGCTAGGGCGATTGGGACAAACACCGACTTACCGGCATCTTCGGATGACTTGATGACATCGGAGGATTTTTGAAAGTTCTCTGTGGAATATGGAGAGGAGTTTAACTTCAAAGCTATAGAAGAAGGAGAAGCCATGGACGAAGGATCCGGAGAAAACTCTCCCAAAGCGCAGGATGACATGGATCTCAGAGACAATCTCGACGTCTAGATGTCCGAAAGTACTGATCAGAGCTTGACTCCGGAAAACAGACCCAAAGCCGTCTTTGCTACCAGCGCTGCAAAGAAGGCAAAGAAGAAGAACAAGAAGAACAAGACCCTAGCAAAAGAACTTCCAATAGAGGAAGTGATTGCCGAGGAATATGAGGAACACTCGGATGGAGCACTTATCCCAGAAGAGCCCAAAGAATCTTCGATGTATGGACACGTGGTCACTGTAGGTGCCCGTAAACTCATCGATGCTGCGTTCACTACACCTATCCCTATAGCTGCAGAATTTACTGCTGAAGAGCTGGAAGAAAGGGCTCATGCCCTAGAAGCGCGTCGTCAAGTACTCCTGTATGAAGGCAACATCTTCGAGGAAGAGAAGAAGCGCATAGCTACCGCGGAGAATTATATCTCTCTACATCATTAGAAGACCCGAAAACGACACATGCATGATAATCAATTTCTAGGAGTCCACAAGGTTCTCTTTGAGGGAGAGCCAGGGATGCCTCGACTCGACAGTAAGGGAGATCTGGTGCACCCAACACCATTACAAAACACTACCGCAGCTCGAGATATTTTGGCAAATAATCCAGGCCCAGAACAAGTCCGGTTGGGCATAAAGCTACTCACCAAGGGTCTGGTGCAGCAGAAGGTCACGAAATTCGGGAGTGGAAAACTGGTCTCTCAATCTGACCAATGTTGCACGGATCTTGCCTAGAATGACGTAAGGCCCCAACGGGTTCTAGAATAGCATCACTATTCCGACCATCGAGAAGACAACTACTCAAGAACGGATCTTCAGGACAGCGCCATAGAACCCCACGTGACTGGCGCAACGTTGCTCTAGCCGCGGAGCAAGAAGCAATTGCTGCACTGTATCTGAGAAATCCTCCCCAGCGAGAGTCGAACGATCGCAGGGAAGAAGATAAAGAGAAACGTCGGGAGGAGGACCGTCAAAGAATGCCACCTCCTAGACACACAAGCTGTTCGGTTGAATCCCATCGCGGTTGAAGTGACAGACAAAGGAACGACATACACTGTGCCTAGTCAAGCCAGTAGGGGGATCGTCGCAATGAAGACCCTCCCTGGAACCAGAATAATGATGCTCCGGATGGAGGCCGAAGATCTGCCGAAAACAATCCACCTGCTCCACCCTCTCCACCAAGAAGCGATCACAATCGCTCTCAAGGAGGCCAAGGAGGGCATCGTGGCGGAGGAGCTGGTGGCAGAAGCCGAAGTCCGGCTCCAAGGCACCGCGGCTATTGTGAACAACCAAGACGGCATTCCCTATCACCAAGTGACGCGAGACACCGGATCAACTCTAACATAGAGGCACGGCGCTACGAGAATGATGATATATACGTGGGTCCAAAATGCTTTGGACCACGAATTCGACAAACACACTTCTCGGAAGGATTCGCTATCTAAAGACACATCCAAGCCTACGACGGTGTGGCCCAGCCAGATACTTGGCTCCAGGATTTTTTCCAGGCTTGCTGCATCGCCAAAGGCAGAAATAGCTTGGTCACAACCCAATATCTCCCACTTATGTTCCGAAAGACGGCACAATCATGGCTCAATGAACTTCTAGAGAACACCATCCACAACTGGTATGAAATGCAAAGCACGTTCTTTCGGAATTTCGAAGGCACATATCGGAGGACCTGTATGGTAGGAGACCTACAGCGTTGCACCCAGAAAGCGGGAGAAACTTGCCGAGATTACCTCGGAAGATGGATCGACACAAAGAACTCCTGTGAAGGAGTAAATGACCAAACTGCAATTGTAGCTTTCATTGCAGGACTCCCAATTGGTTTACTACAGCACCGCTTAAAGTGCGATAAGGTCACTGATTTGGGAGAGATGATAGAAAAAACGAGCAAGTATGCAGATGCTAACGACGACGCAGAGGGATTACTGAAATCCCTAGCTGTGCCATAGTTGGCAAAACAACCAAATCAGCAAGCTCAGAAGCGCAAGAACACCTCGGAAGAAAAGCCCAACATGGAAATGGTAGTGGTCACTGCTACTTTCGGGTCTAGAGGACGAGGACAGCGCGGTGGTGGCCGCGAACGCGGTCGTGGGACATCAAGATTCTAGGGTAGAGGAGACCAACAACCCGTCAAAACATATTCCTAGACCGACATTGCCAACAACCCATGTGTGCATCACTTAGATGCCAGTGGGGGCTTGTCTCACACAAACGTGAGTGTCGTTTCAATGACGACATTAAGAAAGACGATATTGTTGGCTATAGGGCTAAGCGGAAGAAGGGAAAGAAGAATCCCGAAAAAGAGAAGGATACCAAGGAAGTTTTTGACATGAGCAAGCTGACCCTTCAAATCCCAAGCCGGATGGAAAGAAGAACTTCCCAACGAAGAAAGACACTTATGTCACCTTCCTTAGATCTCAACCAGCTAAGGTGAAGAAAGCAGTTCTGCATGAGCTCAACGCAACGGTTCCGGCTGTCCCACAATTTTTGGATTGGTCAGAAGTAGGAATGACCTTTGACCGTGCTGATCATCCGCCTAAGTTGCACATGTGAGTAAAATATGCCTTAGTCACCAACCCACTTATTAATGGCTATGGTTTCTCCAAGACTCTCATGGACGGCGGTAGCAGCATCAATATTATGTATGTCGAAACCCTACGCCAGATGCGGATCTCGGAGACATAGATGAATCACAGGGATACGTCCATTTTGCATCACTATTCTATGTCTTAATTCACTATTATTCATTGATATATTTTGTATTGAGAGGTGATACTTATGTTATTTCATCTGTTTTTGCATGGTTGATGACTTTTGGAGCATGGACCGCTGCAGTCAGGATTCTGATGGAAAAGGGGCTGTTTGGAGGCAAAATTCATGAAGATCAGAAAATCCGGGAAAATATACGGAAAATCCTATTTTTCCAGAAGACTCAGGATGCGAGAAGACGGAGTGGATATGGGCCACAGCGGGCCCACACCACCCCTGGCGCGAGCAGCCCTAGGCCACGCCAGGAGGTGGTGTGGCCACCTTGGCCCACTCCAGCCTCTCCCCTCTGGCGTATATCATCCTCCCGAAACCCTAAGACTCGGGGAGCGACCATAGAAAGATTCTGCCGCCTCTACGGGGCAGAAAACACCGAGAGAGAAAGATCTCTCCGGCAGATAGATTTCTTCCAGGGGAATTCCTTCCCGGAGAGGGGAGACCATCGCCATCAACACCACCATCAAGCTGTACTTCATCGGGATAATCATTATCACCACCACCATCATCACCATCAGCACCCTCATCACCATCTCCATATTGCTATAACAATTGGTTGAATCTTGCTATAGTTCATAGGGGAAACTTTCCCGGTGTTGATTACTCCTTGTAGTTGATGCTATTGAGTGAACCGTTGAATTATTGTTTATGTTCAGATTGTTATACATCATTATTCCATCTGTGATCATGATCCATATGATGTATTGTGAGTAGTTCGTTTTGTTCTTGAGGACATGGGAGAAGTCTTGTTGTTATTAGTGGAGTTGTGTTAAGAGAGATTCAATAGATTGTTATTTAAGTTGTGGTGTACTTCTTCTAGTGGTGTCATGTGAACGTCGACTACATGACACTTCACCTATATGGGCCTAGGGGAATGCATTGTGTATTTGGCTACTAATCGTAGGGGTTGCCGGAGTGATAAAAACCTGAACCCCCGTTAGGAAACCATTGCACAAGGGACATAAGGGTCTTAGAGTTTAAATCTGTGGTTAGGTTTGTACCTTAATTAGTCTTGGATGGGGCGGTACATTAGCATAGGTTCGCCCACACAACACTTAGCAAGCTAGAGAAGATTAATCAACTATATGAAGCGAAAGCACTTGACAGTCTTCCCATGTGTCCTCGAGAACGTTTAGTCATCTTAAGTAATACAACGGGCTTATCCTTTGTTGCATAAAGGATTGGGCCACTTGCTGCATTTATTCCTACTATCTTTTATTTACTCATACTTTGTTTACTTGCTTTATCGAAAACCCCTAAAAATCCGTTTGCTAAGTATTTGCAGAGAATTCCTGATCCATACCACTAGCCAGCACCTTGTGCTCCTCGTTGGGCCACTAGCCAGCACCTTGTGCTCCTCGTTGGGCCACTAGCGCCCGTGTCCCAAATAAAGGATTGGGCCACTTGCTGCATTTATTCCTACTATCTTTTATTTACTCATACTTTGTTTACTTGCTTTATCGAAAACCCCTAAAAATCCGTTTGCTAAGTATTTGCAGAGAATTCCTGATCCATACCACTAGCCAGCACCTTGTGCTCCTCGTTGGATTCGACACTCTTACTTATCGAAAATACTGCGATACACCCCCTATACTTGTGGGTCATGAAGACTATTTTCTGGCGCCGTTGCCGAGGAGTGATGCACTATTGGAGAGTGGAACTGGTAAAGGAAACTTCTACTGGGAGTATTGTTTACTTTTACTAGTTGCTTTATTTTCGTTATGGATAATTCGCTGAGTTTCTTATTTGGTAATGCTACTACCACTGCTAAGGTAGTAGATAAGCCACCACCTACTGAGAGTGATGTTTTGAAAATACCTACAAGAATTATTGATCGTGTTACGGATAACTATTATGTTGGGGATGGAACTGACCATCTCGGTGATCATTTCCTCTTTATACACGAATTATGCAGGTTGTTCAAGTGTGTAGGTATTACTACAGATCAAGTTAAGAAGAAAGTATTCTCCTTATCGCTGAAAGGAAGAGCTGAGGAATGGTATAAGTTGCTGAAGAATGGCCAAGCTCTGGAATGGGAGGAAATAGTGCCTCTCTTTTATTCAAAGTTTTATCCTCCTAGTGAGATTCATAAAGATCGGAATCAAATATACAACTTTTGACCTCTTGATGGAGAGAGTACAACTCAAGCTTGGGGGAGATTGAAGTTACTAATGCTCAAATGTCCCATTCATGAGCTCCCCAACAATATTATTATCAATAACTTTTACGCAAGGCTCCCTCTACATGACAAGGATTTATTGGATGCTTCTTGTGCTGGATCATTCACTCGTATGGAAGAAGAAGCTAAATGGGATCTTCTGGACCGTATTCAAGACAATGTTGAAGCTTGGGAGAATGACAAAGGTAGAAAGTCAGGTATAAATTATGATTATGAATGCATTGAATCTTTTATGGGAACTGATGACTTTCAAAATATTAAAAATGCTTATGGTCTAGATTCTCAAGCTATTGCTTCTTATTTTAAGGCTTTTGCTTCCTACATTGAAGTGCCTAAAAAGAAGTGGAATAAGTATTATGAACCTTATAAAGATATTTCTAAGAGTGTTCCTGCAAGAAATACTGAAGTTTATACTTCTAATCATGTTTTACCTGAACCTTATATTGAGAAAATGCCTTTTCCAGTTAAGGTAAAGGAACATTCTATGATAGCCAGTATGGTTAATGAAAGTACAAGTAAAGTTGTTGAACCTGATAAAGAAATGGTTGATGAACCTACAATAGCAAATGTGGAAGACTTTGTCACTAAATATGAAGAAGAGGGACACACTATCCTTTGTAAGGATACCTCTAATATTGTTTCGCATAGTAGTGTTATGAGAGCTAGTATTCCTGTGTTCTCTGTTAGAATAAGTGATCATTGCTATGAGGGTCCTTGTGATAGCTATATTGTTATGTTTATGCATGATACTGAAAGTTACTATGAGAGAGGGAACAGTGTTCGTATGCATTTCAATAATATCAAATTTTCTCGTTTTTTGCTGAAAGTTTTTATGTTGCACTTCTTTTGCCTTCTTATGCAAGTTGCCTCTGGTTTCAACAACTTGTTTGTTTACAAAATTCCCTTGCATAGAAAGTGGGTTAGACTTAAACGTGTGTATTTTTGCTTCTTAATTCTCTCTTTCACTTCAATTCATATTCCTATGTGAGCATCTTCAAAATTATGATGCCCATCTTAATGGCTACAAAGAAAGAGCTTTTTGGGAGACAACCCAATTTGATTTTGCTTTCAGTTTGTTTTTGTTTCTTTGAGTCTTGGAATTTATTACTTCGGTAATAACCGCTCCTTATCAATTTTGTTTGGTTTTTGTGTCAAGATCAACCTCTAATGAGAGAGAAGTAAGATTTGGGGAAGTTGCTGTCCCGAAACAAATTTTTGTGCTTCACCGTGAAAATTCGTGAGAGATATCTGTATGTCGGATTGAGCTGTAATTTTTTGTGCTTCTGCCCCAGGTTGTTATTTAACTTTCGTTTGTTTTGCACTTTTTTATTTGAGCAACAGAAGAATTTCGGAAAAATTGATATTTACCTGCTGGTCTGTTTTGACAGATTTTGCCACTCTTGCATTTGCTTCTTTATTCGATTTCCTTTTTGAATTCTTTTTGGGTTTTCGGAAGGAGTTGCTACAGTAGCTTATGTTTTGATGGTTTTCAGTTGAAAGTGGACTCAAAAGGTTTTATCACTTCACTTATACTAATGTTGCTAATGAGAACTGTGTGAAGTTTTGTATGAAAGAAATTTCCAGGAAGTGGAGATAATGGTGTAATAAGGAAGAGAAGGGTTTTATGACTCAAGTAATAAGTGTATGAAGATGAAGATATTGTTGTTATTCAAGTGGTGACTCCGAAAGAATCTACTAGATACCAAATTCAGAGACCTGCAGAGTCCGTTTCCAAATAGGTAACAGTTCTGGTAAGAAAAGTTCCACGAAAATACAATCCAACTATATTTTTGCAGTTTTCAGTCAATAAGGAACGCTATGAAGCGAAAAAGGGACGGAACCGGAGCCAGGGTGGCCCACACCACCCTGTGGCGCGGGTCCTCCCCTGGGCACGCCACCAGGTGGTGAGTCCACCCCGGAATCCGCCTCCGACTCGTTTTCTCCCAGTACCTTCCTTTTGATATGAAACTTCGTAATATATAACCCCCCAGATCTTCCGAGGTTCATATATCGTGTTTTCGTCGTGTTTTCGTTTTGATCTGTTTCTGCCAGGACATACTCTTTGAAGGCTTAGAAGCACAATGGTGTCCGCCAAGGATAAAGGGAAGGATCCCATGGAGGAAGACCTCCAAGACCCCGGGAAGGAGAAGGAGATCAAGAGTGGAGGTGAAGAGGAGCAAGGCCAACATCTGCATACCGGCACTACCATTGCAAGCATTGGAGTGGTGACGAAACCTGCCAGGGCCAGAAGGACTGTGCGGATGCAGACTGGGGGGAAAGCTCCCCGTCACAGTTTGGCTCCACGGTCACTTCCTCCACACACCAAGAATCCCTTCCATACCTTTATCCATAACCATGCAGGAAAAGAAGACTCCAAGAGGGAAGAATGGAAAAAGAATCACAAGAGCTGGGATCCACAAACTGAAATGATCATGAGCCGTATTGAGCACACCTCGATGTTGATTCGTACTCTCACCTTCGAGATTGAGGACTTGGGGAAACTGATCAGAGAGCTCATCGAGAGGATACCACCACCACCAAAGGAGTAATTCGTCATCAGGTATGGCATCCCCTTGGTTTGTTCCAAGCTTGGGGGAGTGCCGCGGTATCACATCACTATCTTCTATCTTTTTACCTTATTAGTAGAGTCATATCATGAATAGAGGAGGAGTTATTATGTAGGATGGTTTGCATTATGGAAGTGTCCCCTCTCTCGTTAGATATGTATCCCTTGGTGTGAGTTGCCGATATGAAATATTCATGAGAAGTTCTATCATTTACTCTTTTGCATAGCTTATATTAGTTTCAATTCGTGGTTATATGATTGATCTTGTTGTTAGTATTGGTATCACTTTGGTATCATTGAGTTAATTTAGTTGGTTTTGGCAAACCTGGCTCAGTCAGTAGCAACACTATTTTTGGGAGTTGAAAAAAAAGATAGAAGTACTCTAGACAAAAATAATTTCATCATCTTTCTTTCTTGATTTGCTCATAAGTTTAGTATTCTCTAGTTAAGATCTTTTGTGCTTCCAAGGAAGATTGCATGTTTGTCATTATCACTTGTATGTTTGGTTGTTTCCTTCAACTCTTATACTTGATACCCAGCCTTGCTAGCCAGAAACCTGTACTGAGAGGGAATTCTTCTCATGCATCCACCTCCTTTAAACCAAAACCTTTGTCATTTGTGTCCACCATACCTACCTAGTAGCATTATTGCTGTTCCAAGTAAATTCTTGTTTTATCTACCTCCCAAATTAAACTTGTTATGTGAAAATTAATGATTAAAGCTCTCACGAACTTGATGGGACACTTTACTTTCTTGCACTTAATAAACTTGAACCATTGTGCTCACCTATGTTGTGTATATGCTTATGCTTTGTAAGTTGTGAATTAGCAGAACCATGCTGTCATGGGGAACGCTTTCAACATTGCACAGGTACTTTGTACCAAGTTGATATTATGTTCTTTTGTCTATGGATGTCGTCGGTGTGAAATGAAAGGGGAGTTTGTAAGTCCATGGAATTATGTATCTATGTTAGAGAAACGTCTGGGCCGCTGGTCTAATCCATGATGACATGGTGGAAACCTGCAGCGTAACCATAACGAGCATCTATGAAGCACTCTTCTTATAAAAAAAGAGTTAGAGATTGAGAAAAAGAGAAAAAGAAAAAAAGAAAAAAAAGAAAAAAAAGAGATTATGAAAAGGGGAAAGAGAGAAAAAAGCACCATATTCCCATGGTAAATAAGAAGATTGCTGAGATACTAGTTGTCTGCTTGCCTTGTCATTTTGATATGGGGATTCTTCTATATCATCGGGCAAGGGGTACCCAGTTGGCAGTTCTCAATGATACACATATGCTTATGATGACAAGAACTTACCGGTGACTAAACTTGAGTAGCATGAGGAGCGGCCCTCGTATTCAAGGGACATGAGATTCTCAACTTACAACTTGTCAATGCATATCCTCATATTTGATCACTTTAACCTTAATCACCTAAAGATGCCTATGATAAGGGCAATGAGAGCTGAAAGCTAGTAAGTATAATAATTTTTGGGAGCTCTTTATGAGACTTGCAATCCCTGCTTCCCTCTTTGAAGGGCCTTTCTTTTACTTTGTAGTTGAGTTAGTAAAGCTACTCCCTTCTACCTCAGCAATTATTTTGAGTTGTTGTGTTTCATTCATTCATATGATGATTTATTCAATCATGTCTTATGTTCCTTGTTTTGCACATTGCTCTTTTCTTGATGTTTACTACTTTGAAAGCTATCATTGAAAAATCCTATTTTTCCAGAAGACTCAGGATGCCAAAAGACGGAGTGGAGATGGGCCACAGGGGGCCCACAGCACCCCTAGCGCGGGGAGCCCTAGGCCGCGCCAGGAGGTGGTGTCCCCACCCTGGCCCACTCTAGCCTCTCCCCTCTGGCGTATATCATCCTCCTGAAACACTAAGAATCGGGGAGCGATCACAGAAAGATTCCGCCGCTTCTGCGGCACGGAAAACACCGAGAGAGAAAGATCTCTCCGTTTGACAGATTTCTACCAGGGGAATTCCTTCCCGGAGAGGGGAGATCGTCGCCATCAACACCACCATCAAGCTGGACTTCATCGGGATCATCATCATCATCACCACCATCATCACCATCAGCACCCTCATCACCATCTCCATATTGCTGTAACAATTGGTTGAATCTTGCTATAGTTCATAGGGGAAACTTTCCCGGTGTTGGTTACTCTTTGTGGTTGATGCTATTGAGTGAACCATTGAATTATTGTTTATGTTCAGATTTTTATACATCATTATTCCATCTCTAATCATGATCCATATGATGTCTTGTGAGTAGTTCGTTTTGTTCTTGAGGACATGGGATAAGTCTTGTTGTTAGTAGTGGAGTTGTGTTGAGAGAGATTCAATAGATTGTTATTTAAGTTGTGGTGTACTTCTTCTAGTGGCGTCATGTGAACGTAGACTACATGATACTTCACCTATATGGGCCTAGGGGAATGCATTGTGTATTTGGCTACTAATCGTAGGGGTTGCCGGAGTGACAGAAACCTGAACCCCCGTTAGGAAACCATTGCACAAGGGACGTAAGGGTCTTAGAGTTTAAAGCCATGGTTAGGTTTCTACCTTAATTACTTTCTTGTACTTACGGATGTTTGCAAGGGGTAGAATCACAAGTATGTATTAGTCTTGGATGGGGCGGTACATTAGCACAGGTTCACCCACACAACACTTAGCAAGCTAGAGAAGATTAATCAACTATATGAAGCGAAAGCACTTGACAGTCTTCCCATGTGTCCTCGAGAACGTTTGGTCATCTTAAGTAATACAACCGGCTTGTCCTTTGCTGCATAAAGGATTGGGCCACTTGCTGCATTTATTCCTACTGTCTTTTATTTACTCGTACTTTGTTTACTTGATTTATCGAAAACTCCTAAAAATCCGTTTGCTAAGTATTTGCAGAGAATTCCTGATCCATACCACTAGCCAGCACCTTCTGCTCCTCGTTGGGTTCGACACTCTTACTTATCGAAAATACTGCGATACACCCCCTATACTTGTGGGTCATCACACATTTCTGCGATCTTTGACGGGGTTATCCCAGGAAGACATGAAAATTCCCTAGGATGGATCACTTTGGATGTTACCTTTGGAACTCCAAAGAACTATCAGACGGAGGCACTTTTCTTCGAAGTGGTCCCGCTCAAGAGCGCATACCATGCTATATTCGGACATCCGGCTTATTGGGCTTTTATGGATCGTCCGTGTTACGTTTAAAATATCATGAAAATTCCAGGTCCCAAAGGTGTGTTCACCATCAGGGGAGACCCGAAGAAGGCACGAGAGTGCAAGGACAGAAATGCCGCATTTGCTGAAGCCGTGCTGCACGCCCATGAGTACCAGGAGATCAAGAAGGCCATTGATCCGTCCAAGATGCCCGCGACAAAGAAGGAGGTGACAAAGCCGAATCCAGAGTTCAAGGCACCGGAAGAGACGAAGAAGACACCGTTAAAGGATGATGACCCCTCCAAGGTGACCTAGATAGGTGTAGGCCTAGATAGCGCATAGGAAAGCGCACTCATCAAGTTCCTCCAAGCAAATCAATATGTCTTCGCATGGCAGCCATCTGACATGACCGGAGTACCTAGGGAACTTACCGAGCACTCTCTAAATTTACACCCGAATGCTAAACCCGTCAAACAGTCCCTACGATGTTTCGGCGATGAAAAGTGTAAGGCAATAGCCAAGGAACTAGCTCGGCTTGAGTTAGCCGGATTCATAGAAGAGGTCATCCACACTGAGTGGTCGGCCAATCCTATAATGGTCCCTAAAAAAGGAAACCACTGATTTAAGGATGTGTGTTGATTATACTGCCTTGAAAAAGGCTTGTCCCAAAGATCCGTTCGCTCTACCTAGAATTGATCAAGTTATCGATTCTATGGTAGGCTCGAAACTCCTATGTTTTCTCGATGCATATTCCGGTTATCACCAAATCCGGATGAAGGAATCAGACAAAGTCAAAACTTCATTCATAACCCCCTTCGGAACTTCTATTTTGTTACGATGCCCTTTGGGCTCAAAATGCAGGAGCTACATACCAGCGCACTATGCAGCATTACCTCCAAGACCAAATCGAACGCAATGTACATGCATATGTGGACGACATTGCAGTGATGTCCAAAAAGAAGGAAACCTTAATTTCCGACTTAGAGGAAATGTTCGCCAACTTACTAAAATACAACATAATGCTTAACCTGAAGAAGTGTTTCTTTGGAATACCAGTCGGAAAATTGTTAGGTTTCATCTGTAGGGGTTCTGTGCATGAAAACAATAAAATTTTACCCTATGCCCCTGAACCCCTGATGTTGCTAGGACCTATCTATTAGTAATACAGTAACGGGTGGGGCTTTTCACGAACTTACCCTTGAATACCGAAAAGCGTTGTCAACGCTCAGGAGAGCGTGGTTGATGTAGACGAGCCGAAGCCGACCTCAAGGTCATGATGAAGTCCTTGCGCTCCAACGGCTCCAACGACTTGAGTGCCTCAAGTGCGACACCTCGCGGGGAGTTACACATGTCCGGTGCCTGACGATGACTCCCGCTTCCCCGATCTAGCAGCAGTTGTGGAAGTAGAGCTCCTAGATCTGAATCCCGCAGCGCGACGGCGCTCCACGGTGAAGATGTCTCGCGCTTGTGCAGTCCGAACTTGGGACCACGGTCACGCAAGAGAGAGAGAGAGAGAAACTATCAATTGGAGGTCGTCCCAAAAGTGAGCAGACCTTTATTGATTATTCTGTGTATTTATCTGGCCAAATACCCCCACTATATATAGGGGAGGGGAGGTACTACCTCCCTCAAATTTCCGAGGTGGGACTAAAGGAGAGGAGGGGGAGGGGCAACCATCGTCCGGCCCTAGTGGGCCTCGTGCGGGGGGGGGGGGGGGCTAGGCCCATCCGACCACCCCCTTGTCCCTTGTCCCTCTCTCCTTTCCCTAATGGGCCCTCTCCCTCCGGGAATTGGCCCATTAAGCCTTTTGACCTTTTAAATTGATTTTCTCTTTATTAAATAATTATGAATAAATGATTAAATCAATATTTAACATTCATTCATATATTATTAAATCTCTGTGGCTATGGAACACTTACACCTCCACTCCGGACATCCTCCGGACTTACCGAAAACCTTTCGATTTTCTCTCTACTATTCTTTGGCGATTCTACCGATCCTATAAACACTCTCTAAGCATCATCAAGCCCTTAAGCGTGATAGCCCACGGTTTGGGAACACTCCATACATGGTCGGGACACTCCCGCACCAATGATCGATAGAGGGACCTGGATGGCCATGTGACCCCTGTGCGTTCCACGAAGATCTTTCGTCGTTTGAACCGGGACAGTCATGTCTTATTCCCTTTGTCTCTCGATACTTGCATTGCCCGAGATCTGATCAATGACAACACCATGTCGTGTTCAATATCGTTACTGAACAATGCTACTTGACTCGTTCCGACAAGTGATATCCCTGTGATCAAATCACACGCTGCGCAGCTACTGGATATAAATTCCCCGAGTGGTCCCTTGAGTATCTTTCCGTCACTTGGACGGACAAATTCTGCTCTTGACATATATTGCCTCAACGGTTTCCTCCGAGTACCTGAACACACCTTTATAACCACTGTATTACCAAGTGGCGCTTGATGCTATCAAGGCACTCTCGGGAGACAGTGATTGATATAGCCTCACGGTCTAAGGAATATTCTACGAGGATCCATTTCTAATCATCGTAACTTGAACTTTGTGACATGATCGGGTCACAATGTTTAGGTTGGGTATTAGTTCATCATCTCATATATAGAATGAGTTGACTCCATTTCCAACTGGTATAAATGCCACATGATCAGGAAACATGATCATCTGTTGACCAATGAACCAGTGACTATAGTTTCACTGGGAACCCCTTGTTGTTTGTATATCACAAGTGTATTGATGTTTCCACTCAATGCAGTTATAGCATGATATAAAACTTAATCATAAACTATATGAAATATGGTAATAGTCCTTATTACTATTTGTCTCTAGGGCATATTTCCAATATCATCGTTTCTCAAAGAGGCATAGAGGTGAACTGACACAAGATTACGATTATACTCAATATTTCTAGGCTGACTCGCCTGAAGGATGTTCAAAGACTAACTGGTTGCATTGCTGCAGTCAGTCGATTTGTAAGCCAGCTCAGTGAAAGAGCTACACCACACTACAAGCTCTTGAAAAAGACCAAAAAGTTTGTTTGGACTGACGAAGTTGAGGCTGGACTACAAGACTTGAAAGCAGTACTCTCATCTGCTCCTATCCTTGCAGCACCGGAACCATGGGAATCGATGTTTCTCTATCTCACTCTGACAAACAGAGTCGTCAGTGTCGTCATGGTATTGGAGAGACCAGAGGAAAAATAGGAACACCTGGTGCACCGTCCGACTTACTATGTCAGCGAGGTCCTAACGAAATCAAAGCAGTGGTATCCGCACTATCAAAAGCTGGCGTATGGTGTGTTTTTTGCATCCCGTAAGTTACGACATTATTTTCAGGAGCATCCAATTACCGTGGTGAGAACAACTCCCATGAGAGATATAATCAACAACAACAATGCTATAAGGCGTGTTGCAAAATGGGGCATAGAGCTTTCAACTTTCGACATTGAGTACAAACCTCGTACATCAATCAAATCCCAAATCCTCGCTGACTTTGTTGCTGATTGGACAGAGACAACGGAGAATATGACCCTCCCAGAGTCGGAATACTAGACCTTTCAGACGGGTCTAAGGCGCTCGGGGGCTCGGGGCTAGCGTGGTGCTCAAATCACCCAAAGGAGATAAACTTTTCTATGTGTTGCAGATCCACTTCATGGCGACGAATAACATTGCCGAATATGAAGCATTACTGCATGGAATCCAGATTGCTAAGGATATCGGCATTCGACGTTTAATGTGTTATGGAGATTCGGATCTTGTAGCTCAACAAGTGTTGGATATCTGTAATGCAAATAAGTGCATGGCAGCATATAGAGCTGTCGTGGATGAACTATCTAAATCGTTTGAAGGGTATGAGGTTCAACACATCCCTCGAAAAGAAAATGAGGAAGCAGATGCACTATCTCGTATAGGCTCTGCATGGAAAAAGGTCCCACATGGCGCTTTTTTAAGCACCTCAAAGTTCCCTTTATAAAACAAGTAGACGAGGAATATCCGAAAAAATCTGACTCACCCTTAGTTGTAGTTCTGGCTGTAATTCCTAGCTAGACTCAACTCTATATTGATTACTTGGTAGATGAAAAATTACCCGAAGACGAGGTTCTGAGCCGGCAGATCATCCGACGAGAAAAATCCTATACTATAATTAATGTATAAGCAGAGTGTGTCTGGGGTCTTTCAGCGTTATGTATCTCCGGAAGGAGTGGAAATCTTACGAGAAATCCATGAAGGCGAATGCGGTCACCATGCTACTGCCAAATCTTTAGTGGCAAAAGCTGTTCGACACGGTTTTTTCTAGATTACAGCCAAGGAATACATTGAACGGTTGGTCAAGACGTGCAAAGGCTGCCAAAAGTACGCCAAGCAAGCTCATGTTCCGGCTGATCAGCTGCAAACAATACCTATAACATGGCCTTTCGCGGTCTAGGGGCTTGACATGGTAGGACCGTTTAAACGGGCTCCAAGTGGATTTACTCATCTCTTAGTGATGGTGGATAAATTCACAAAATGGATTGAGGCTAAACCCGTCACCAGTTGTGATGGAGCAACAGCCAGAAGATTTGTCGAGGATGTTATAATCCGATACGGTTATCCGCATAGCATTATCACGGACAACTGGAGTAACTTTTCTATGGGAGAGCTTGCTGAATTCTATGATGAACAAAATATCCGTCTTGACATTGCGTCAGTCGCACATCGACATGATAATGGATAAGTTGAAAGAGCAAATGGTTTAATCCTACAAAGCCTAAAACCAAGACTCGAAGCACCACTACGACGTGCTGTGGGGGCTTGGGCAAAGGAATTACCTTCTGTGATATGGAGTTTACGAACAACTCTGAATAGTTCAACTAGATATACACCTTTCTTCTTGGTGTATGGTGCAGAAGCAGTTTTTCCTAGTGATTTGATTCATACTTCTCCCCGAGTTGTTGCGTATGTTGAAGAGAATGCCGAAATTTCTCAACCTAATGATCTCGATTTAATCAAAGAAGTTCGTGTCGTTGCTGAGATGAGATCAACAACCTATCAGCAGAAGTTACACAAGTATCATAGTTAGAGAGTCAGAAACCAGTCTTTCAATAATGAAAATTTGGTTCTCCCGCTTGTGCAGCAAAGAAAGCAAAAACTTTCCCTAGTATGGGAAGGGCCCTTTTTAGTTAGCCGAGTATTGCACACTGGTTCTTACTATCTAACTGATATGCGGTCAGTCAAAGAAAGACCCACTACTAAGAAAAGAAAGAGAGCTGGAGGTAGTACAGACCCAGAAGAATTAGAAAGGCCGTGGAATATTGCTCAGCTACGTTCCTTTTATTCTTAATTTATATTTCTTTGTAATCATATATATGTACATGTTCAATGAGAAATAAAGTACTGCATGCCTCATTTTTTCTGAGAAGTTTTATATTACCATCTTATTTCCGAATGATCCCAGAATCCCAGAATACTTGAAAGTTATTTATGCTCATGTTTGTTCTATTAAGATTTCTGATTCTAAAAATGCTACCTTCGGGTATAAATCTAAAATTTATAGTTTGCTCTACTTGAATATGTAAAAATATTTGGTTTTACAAATATGAAACATGGCTTAGTATTAAAATATTTCTATATAGGCATTTCTAGTCACTTTAATATTATTAAATAGTAATATTAAATCTTGTAATATATGATCACCATTTTAAATCACATTTCCAAATATTGGAATATGTGGTGATGACATGTGTCAACATGATCCCCTATTTTATTTGGTGAATATTAAATCTTAAGTATTTCTCAATAAGTAGTGACATGGGTATACCATACAGGTACTCGAGTTTGGTATATACGATCCAGATAAGGCAGACGCCCACTGCATTGTCAAGGCCCAATGTAGAATTCGGGTGACCCACGGACTCTCTGATTGCTTGCAACACAATAAATAACATAAGATAGAAAGTTCAAAGGGACGAACCCTAATCTGTAACCGACTCGACCTGCTACCCGAGACCTAGCCTATCTATATAAAGGCTAGGAGGGGGTGGCGAGGACACTCACAACCCTAGTTTCCACAACCATCGCCAGATTGCATCTGCACACCCCTGTAATCTTCGATTCTTTCAATAATTCCAAGAGCAGACAAGTAGGAGTAGGGACCTCTACGAGGCCTGAACCTAGGTAAACCTTGCGTCCCTGTGTGCTTGTTTTCTAGCCGATTGATGCCTCAAGCGCTCCCTCCTTCTCCAAAACCCAAGTCCATAACAATGGCCATTGGTGAGTTAAACCCTCATCAATTGGCGCCGTCTGTGGGAATTGGGAGTGCCGATGTCACGACTTCTTCGGCCCCATCAACCGCAATCTACAACACTTGAACAACGGAAATTCGCCAGCTCTTCGGCGCTTTCGGCTTCACCATCCACACGCCGGCCACTCATCCGGCTTTCGAGTCCGTAGGCGATGGGATTAGCCTGGTGATCGGGTGCTTCCGCATCCAGGTTGGTCAACTGGGCATGCTTCGCATGCCCGACCAGCCAACGGCACCCGCGATTGCTCCAACATCATGGTTCCCGCCACCAATCGGCACCCTAAGTGAGCTCAACGCGCCGGCAACAGCTGGAAGCACGGACAGTGACGGCAGTCGCGGATCCAATCTGGGTGACCTAGCCACAGAAGCTGGAGCCTACGGCTTCGGATCTGAAAGTTGTGGGAGCAACAACTTCCCCAATCACTTCATGTGCACCATCATAAACGTGGGTGACACCGGCGCCAATCGCGAAAACACCGGCACTGGCACCGGACCGCCCAACGGTAGCCCTACCAACGGTGGCCCCACCAATGGCGCGCCCACCAATAACAGGACGGGAGGAGAACCGTCGCTCACGGCGAATGAGAACACCGGAGAGCACATGCTGATCAAGCTCAATGACAATGAATGGGCCCGCTATCGAGAAGCTCTACGGGGCAATCCTCTACCCCCAACACATCATAGGACATGTTGATGGGATACCATTGGCTTCTAAAGGAAGAATTCAATCGCCAACAGCAAGTAATCGCACAACTCGAGGCATGTAGAAAGGCGGCAGACAAGTCGAGCCTTCAGCGAGTTGGGCTCTCCTCCCACGGAGGATCCTCCTCCGAGGGCAACGACTACCTGGCCAACAAAAGGCGATCTCAACTGGCCCACCTCACCGAACAAGAACGCGTAGAAGCCGCAAAAGTCCTCGACTTCAGCTCTATTACAGTGAATACGCAAGGTAACGTGATCCCAAAGACGCCGCAAGCCGTGATGACGGCGGCCACCATGTACCTCCTCAACAACCAGCCACCGGTTGGTGATCCACGAGCCGCCATGCACTGATCCACGATCGTGGGTCTGGGGCTAATCGAGGCCTCCCTCAACAAAGAGCCAACGCCAAAGCCGAAGAAAAGCAAGTCTCTAGCCAAACGCTACTCCTCGCCCTCGTCCAGCAATGATAACCACAAGCTGTCTTGACGTCGCCGCTCACGGTGACAGGATCACGACTACGACGCGCCTGATGACATCACACAGTGCTGAAGGGTAACGGGTAGGCTACACTAGCGTAAAATCAAAAATTTCTACCGCGTCAACCAGGAATACTATTGTCATAGATCACGGGATTACCGCTAGACGCGCAGGTGCGGAACTCGATGAAGCACGTTGCGGCAGTGTAGATGTTCTACGTCTCCTCCTCGTCCTCGTCCCACGAGCAGCTCCCCTTTGCGCGGCTCGTCCAAGTGCTACAGATGCAGCACCTCCGAGGTATCCACACGTCCGGAGTGGAAGTCGTCACACGCCAGACTGCTAGGTCTGCGCGTGCAACACAGGCGGAAGAGGAGTGGCGGCTGGGTGGAATGCTCTCCCCTTTTCAGCTCGCCTCACTCCCTCTTATATAGGCATCCCTGGTGGGCTTCTACATTAGCAGCCCATTAGCAGCCTAAGCCTGGTCTAATTCGGATCCAATCCTCATTAGGCTTCCAGCCCCTAAAGTGTGTGACCCTATAGGTTCATACACGTATAGACATGACGCGAGTACACTTACTCCGTCAATAGTTGGTAGCGGCCTCTAGCAAGACGTGCCAACTCCTAAACGCATATAAAGATCATTCGGACGAACCATCACAAGGTTGAGTACATGTCTTTCCCTTTGCCTCACGATATTTGGTCTAGCTCTAAGCTGACCTCTCTTTCTCGATACTGTGATTCAGAATCCCTTTACTAGGTTAACTCTTAACCATATGTAGCACGGCCATGCATTTCTGGATCCGATCACTCGAGGGGCCCAGAGATATCTCTCTCAAGTAGAGAGGGGCAAATCCCATCTTGATTGACCGATGCCTTGCAGCATGTATCAGGACAAACCCGAAAGCTACCTTTATAACTACCCAGTTACGGAGTAGTGTTTAATAGCCCCAAAGTAGGTCGATCCACATCTCAAGTACATGCGACAATCTCAGGTCTAAGGACAAAACGTACACGATGTGTAGAGAGAGCTGCAAGTATTATTGCTAGTCTCATGTTGGGTCAGTCCAACCCCATGTTCATAACATGTGTCCACATCATTGGTTTGACATCTCCATGTCAATGACTTGCGAAACATAGTCATTAACCAATCGATGTGCTAGTCTAATATTCACGTGTGTCCTCGCATGAACTCCGACTAGGGACAATTATTAGATAACCATACAAGTAAAGAGTTTCACAAACAATTCACATAATTGCCAATCAATACAAGTTGCCTGGTATATGGATATTCAAGGAACATTATAATAACTCATGGATACACATGAAATACAATCATCTCTATGATTGCCTCTAGGGCATATTTCCTTCAGTCTCCCACTTGCACTAGAGTCAATCTAGACAGTATCTAATACCTATTGCTCTTGTGTGCGCTTCATGCGCAGGCTGCGGGAGTGGCTTAGTCAAGGGATCAGCAACGTTTGAGTCCGTATGTATTTTGCATAACATGACACTACC
Source organism: Avena eriantha (assembly GCA_910589775.1). Lineage (NCBI taxonomy): Eukaryota > Viridiplantae > Streptophyta > Magnoliopsida > Poales > Poaceae > Avena > Avena eriantha. The sequence goes on from OU342746.1 coordinate 129,346,629, forward strand.
TTCATCAATGAACTCACGAATCAGATGGTAGCGCATGCGAATATGTTTGTTTTTCTGGTGCTGTCTAGGTTCTTTGGCTTGTGCAATAGCACCATTGTTGTCACAATAAACGTCCAAGGGATTGGACGAGCCCTGAACCACACCAAGAGCGATCAGGAAATTCCTAATCCAAACAGCTTCCTTTGCAGCCTCCGAGGCAGCAATATATTCAGCTTCTGTTGAAGAGGAGGCCACTGTATCTTGCTTGGAACTTTTCCAGCTCACAGCACCACCATTCATGACAAACACATAACCTGATTGCGATTTCGAGTCGTCTGAGTCATTAAGGTAACTCGCATCTGTGTAACCCTTTACACTGAGTTCAACCTCACCTCCATAAACTAGGAACATATCCTTAGTCCTTCTCAAGTACTTAAGGATATTCTTTACCGCTGTCCAGTGAATCTCACCTGGATCAGCCTGGTATCTGCTCGTAACACTTAGAGCATAGGAAACATCTGGGCGAGTACATGTCATTGCATACATGATGAATCCAATAGCCGAAGCATATGGAACCCTACTCATGCGTTCTCGCTCATCAGTGGTCGAAGGACACTGAGTCTTGCTGAGTTTAATGCCGTGAGACATGGGCAAGAACCCCTTCTTAGCCTCTTCCATGCTGAACCGTTTCAACACTTTGTCAATGTACGTACTCTGGCTTAATCCAATTAGCCTCCTTGATCTATCTCTATAGATCTTGATACCCAGAATATATGCCGCTTCTCCCAAGTCCTTCATAGAAAAACTATTTTTCAATGAGGTCTTAACAGACTCGAGCATAGGAATGTCATTTCCAATCAATAATATGTCATCCACATATAAGATTAGAAACACAAGTGATTTCCCATTTTCTTTCTTATACACACAAGGTTCTTGTTCGTTTTTGGTGAAGCTAAACTCCTTTACAACTTCATCAAATCGAATGTTCCAACTCCGAGATGCTTGCTTCAGCCCATAAATAGACTTTTGAAGTTTGCATACCTTTCCAGCATTGTTTGGATCGACAAAACCTTCGGGCTGCATCATATACACGTCCTCAGAAAGGATTCCATTTAAGAAAGCCGTCTTGACGTCCATCTGCCATATCTCATAATCGAAATGTGCAGCAATGGCTAGAATGATCCGTATAGATTTAAGCATCGCTACGGGCGAGAAAGTCTCGTCGTAGTCAACTCCTTGAACTTGTCGAAAACCTTTTGCAACAAGTCGAGCTTTATGGATGTGAACATTTCCATCCATATCAATCTTCTTCTTATAGATCCACTTGCACTCGATGGCTTTAAAACCATCAGGCAGGTCAACCAAGTTCCAAACTTGATTGTCTCCCATGGACTCTATCTCGGATCTCATGGCAATCAGCCATTTCTCAGAGTCTAGGTCCACCATCGCTTCTGCATAGGTCGCAGGCTCATCATTGTCTAACAATAATAACTCTGGCGCTTCGCGGAGCCTCGCCGACCTTCGTGGTTGTGGTGCTTCTATTGCCACGGGTTCCTCAACTTGTTCTACTACAATAGCATCACTCGTAGAAGCATCCCCGACAGGCTCATCTTGAACTTCTTCAAGTCGCACCGACCTTCCACTCGTTCCCTTTGTGAGAAACTCTTTCTCTAGGAAAACACCGCTACGAGCGACAAACACTTTTCCCTCTTCTCGGTTGTAGAAGTAATACCCTAAGGTTTCCCTTGGGTATCCCACAAAAATGCACTTATCCGAGTTGGGTGTTAGCTTGTCCGACTGAAGTCGCTTGACAAATGCATCACAACCCCAAATCTTTAGAAAAGACAAACTGGGATTCTTTCTAGTCCACATCTCATATGGTGTCTTAACTACGGATTTAGATGGTACCCTATTTAGTGTGAAAGCTGCTGTTTCTAGCGCGTAACCCCAAAATGATAATGGTAAATCCGACTGGCTCATCATCGATCGAACCATGTCCAACAAAGTTCGATTACGCCGTTCAGAGACCCCGTTTCTTTGAGGCGTTCCGGGCGGCGTGAGCTGTGGAACAATTCCGCAACTCTTAAGATGATTGCTAAACTCGTGACTCAAATATTCACCTTCGCGATCAGATCGCAAGGCCTTTATTTTCTTGCCACGTTGATTCTCTACCTCATTTTGAAACTCTTTGAACTTTTCAAAAGTTTCAGACTTATGCTTCATCAAGTAGACATAGCCATATCTACTGAAATCATTAGTGAAAGTAATGAAGTAGTGATATCCTCCTCTGGCTGTCATGCTCATTGGTCCACATACATCAGTATGTATGAGTTCCAACAAGTCTGTCGCTCTCTCGGGAAACCCCGTAAAAGGCGTCTTGGTCATCTTTCCAAGTAAACAAGCTTGACATGTCTCGTATGATTCAAAATCAAACGAAGTTAGAAGACCATCACCATGGAGCTTCTTCATGTGCTTTTAACTTATATGCCCCAAACGACAATGCCATAGATAGGTAGGACTCAAATCATTTGGCCGAAGCCTTTTAGCACTAACATTGTAAACACATGCATTATCAAGATTTAAAATAAATAACCCATTCACAATGGGAGCATCAGCCACAAACATAGCATTCTTAGAGATTACACAACCATTGTTTGTACTCGCGAATGAATAACCATCCCTCATCAAACATGAAGGTGATAAAATGTTTCGACCCATACTAGGAATGTAATAACAATTATTCAACTCCATGATAAATCCTGATGGAAGGTGAAGTTGCATGACGCCAACGAACAATGCAGCAACCCTTGCTTTATTTCCGACGCGAAAATCCACTTCGCCTTTTTGCACTTCTCTAGTCCTTATTAGCCCCTGCATCGAATTGCAAATATGAGCAACCGATCCGGTATCAAATACCCAAGAGTTAACATAAGAATCTGCGAGAAAAATGTCCACAACATTTACAACAAGTGTACCTGAGTGGGAAGTACTCTTACTTCCACTTTTCTTCAAAGAAGCCTGGTACTTGCTGCAGTTTCTCTTCCAGTGGCCATATTCGTGACAAAAGAAACACTCAGTGTCTCCTGCAGGACCAGCCTTTTGCTTGGGTGCAGGGTTTGGCTTAGGGATCGTATCCTTAGCCTTGCCCTTCTTCTTCTGCCAAGAAGTGCCCTTTTTCTTGAAGCTAGGCTTGTTCTGCACAGCCATCACATGGCTATGCCCTGCACACTTCTTAATGTCACATTCTGCTGTTTTCAGCATCCCACATAATTCATTAAGGCCCCTCTCCACCCCATGCATATGGTAGTTCGAAATGAAATGCCCATAGCTAGATGGAAGAGATGCCAAAATGAAGTCAGTGGCCAACTGTTGGCCTAATGGAAAACCAAGCTTTTCCAAAGTCTGACTGTAACCAACCATTTTGATCACATGGGGGCCTACAGCTGCTCCCTCTGCCAGCTTGCATTCCACAAAGGACTTAGCGACATTGTACCTCTCAGTCCTAGCCTGAGTCTGGAACATGTCCTTAAGCGCAACGATCATATCGTACGCTTCCTGATCCTCAAACTGTTTTTGAAGATCAGGTTCCATGCATGCAAGCATAAGACAACTGACCTCAAGAGATTCATCACATGCTTTCTTGTAGGCATTCTTAAGGGTAGCAGTTGCATTATCAGCAGGTTCATCGGGGATTGGGGTATCCAGAACAGTTTCCTTTTTCTCAGCCCTGAGAACAATTCTCAGGTTACGGACCCAGTCCGAATAGTTTGTTCCATTTAGTTTATCCTTTTCAAGAATCGAACGCAAAGCAAAAGGTGATGAATTGTTCGGTGCCATTGATCTACAACAAAAAAATATGCAAAATACTAAGCCATGTAACCATGAAAGAGTAAAACATATTAAACAATTTAATAGCATATACTCCCACTTAAATCAACATCCCTCTATTGATACTAAGTGATTCAAGATCCACAATTAACAAGTCGACTAGTGAGCTTTAGCATCACTGCTAGAAGACAAGGTAAATCGGTAAGCAACCTTTGCTAATCATATCACATATGACTCTTGTTGTTGGGTGACATCTCTATGTCAAACCTAGGCGCCCAACCTTTATGCCCCAAGGTCCTTAACTGTTAAGATGACCTTGTTAAGCTCACCAACCCTTATGCGTGTAGGTATCCGATACAAACCCATCCAGCCAAGGAAAACCGTGGCACCCTAATTTCATAGACCCACCAACGATTGTACAGGGCATAGGATGGTGCAAGGTTTGGTTGGGAGGGCATGGTTTAACTTAAACTTTGTGAGGGATCGTTCTACTTCTATCATCTAAGCATGCATAGTAGTAAAACGTATAAGAATAGCATTCACATAGATGTGATACAGTATGGCCCATTTTCTCATGGTGATCTCCATCGCCATAGAACCTGTCCACCATGATGATCTCCATCTTCATGCTCTATGCGAGCCATCCTCCAAGTGATGAGTTCTCCAAGAACTAATACAAGCTATTACTCCTAACATCTAGTAATCAAAATTACATGGTATTGGGATCATCACAAGTTGGCACGCAGGCCATTACAATAATTGACAACACATATGGCTCCAGCCGTGTTGCCCAACTCACGACACGCAGGTCATGAAAAAATACATACATGCATCACATACATTTTTGGGCCATACTGATCACATAAATCCTGCAAAAACAAGTTGTGCATAGAATCGCATTCTACCGGATCATGTGAAATCGTACCACCTATGAACCTTAACGAGATATAAAAAGGGGGCTACGACTAAGGGGGGTCTAGGGGGTCTCCCCCTGCGGGGTTCGAAGGGGCAGCGCCCCTCGCGGTACCTTTAAGGATTTTGATCGGCAAATCCAATTTACCATAAAACGACCATAGTTCCGATTTGACCAAACTCCTTTGATCACGCTACGTCGATTCAGATCTAATTCCCGATTCGATCAATCATATTGATCTTCGCGTGATTCAGAAGGATTTATGTGTCACTGTCTACCCCGATGGCGGAAACCGACCGGTAGGGGTAAGTCGTTCGACGACCTTAGAATCACGATCACGGAAATTAAGATCATAGATCAATCCAGAAACACCGCCATACAAACAATCATATCATTCATATCAATCTACATATCATCATATGCATACTTCCTGAACCTATGACTGAATAGCATCGGCTCTGATACCACTGAAGGGTAACGGGTAGGCTACACTAGCGTAAAATCAAAAATTTCTACCGCGTCAACCAGGAATACTATTGTCATAGATCACGGGATTACCGCTAGACGCGCAGGTGCGGAACTCGATGAAGCACGTTGCGGCAGTGTAGATGTTCTACGTCTCCTCCTCGTCCTCGTCCCACGAGCAGCTCCCCTTTGCGCGGCTCGTCCAAGTGCTACAGATGCAGCACCTCCGAGGTATCCACACGTCCGGAGTGGAAGTCGTCACACGCCAGACTGCTAGGTCTGCGCGTGCAACACAGGCGGAAGAGGAGTGGCGGCTGGGTGGAATGCTCTCCCCTTTTCAGCTCGCCTCACTCCCTCTTATATAGGCATCCCTGGTGGGCTTCTACATTAGCAGCCCATTAGCAGCCTAAGCCTGGTCTAATTCGGATCCAATCCTCATTAGGCTTCCAGCCCCTAAAGTGTGTGACCCTATAGGTTCATACACGTATAGACATGACGCGAGTACACTTACTCCGTCAATAGTTGGTAGCGGCCTCTAGCAAGACGTGCCAACTCCTAAACGCATATAAAGATCATTCGGACGAACCATCACAAGGTTGAGTACATGTCTTTCCCTTTGCCTCACGATATTTGGTCTAGCTCTAAGCTGACCTCTCTTTCTCGATACTGTGATTCAGAATCCCTTTACTAGGTTAACTCTTAACCATATGTAGCACGGCCATGCATTTCTGGATCCGATCACTCGAGGGGCCCAGAGATATCTCTCTCAAGTAGAGAGGGGAAAATCCCATCTTGATTGACCGATGCCTTGCAGCATGTATCAGGACAAACCCGAAAGCTACCTTTATAACTACCCAGTTACGGAGTAGTGTTTGATAGCCCCAAAGTAGGTCGATCCACATCTCAAGTACATGCGACAATCTCAGGTCTAAGGACAAAACGTACACGATGTGTAGAGAGAGCTGCAAGTATTATTGCTAGTCTCATGTTGGGTCAGTCCAACCCCATGTTCATAACATGTGTCCACATCATTGGTTTGACATCTCCATGTCAATGACTTGCGAAACATAGTCATTAACCAATCGATGTGCTAGTCTAATATTCACGTGTGTCCTCGCATGAACTCCGACTAGGGACAATTATTAGATAACCATACAAGTAAAGAGTTTCACAAACAATTCACATAATTGCCAATCAATACAAGTTGCCTGGTATATGGATATTCAAGGAACATTATAATAACTCATGGATACACATGAAATACAATCATCTCTATGATTGCCTCTAGGGCATATTTCCTTCAAGTGCAAGGTCGACAAAATGCCTGCAAGACACACTTGCTCGACTGACTCGGAAGACGACGAGGTGGAGCTCTGCGGCGCCAGATGCTTCAACAGAGCCATCAAGCAAAAGTGAATGCCTAAAGGGTTCAAACTCCTCTCGGAGAACCCAAAATTTGATGCCCTACAGGACCAGAAGATTTGGCTAGAGGATCACATCACCTCCGTCAGGCTGCACGGCTGGAGTCGAAGCACGACCGTGCAATGCCTGCAGCTACAGCTGCAGGACGCCACTCGCGCATGGCTCAACAACCTCCCACGCGGATCTATTCGCAGCTAGGAAGAGCTAGTCTATAGCTTCGTGCGCAACTTCAAGGGAACTTACAAAAGGCCCGCATCAATCGAAGAACTGAGAGGCTGACAACAAAGGTCTGGCGAGTCACTGTGCTCGCACATCCAGAGATGGTCCATCATCAAGAAATCTGCAGAAAACATCTCGGAGGACCGCGCAATCGACGCGTTCAACGGCGGCGTTCGTCGTATAGAGCTCAGGAAGGAGCTGGGCCGCTCGAAGCCCAAAACGATCGACCACTTGATGGAAATTGCGAACCGGTGGGCTGACAGAGAACATTCGGTAAAAAACCGCACCTACTCCAACGATGACAACGACCTTGGGCGTAGACGTGACCACCGAGGAAAACGTCGAATGTGCATCTACGAGGACCACGACAAAGTCAATATGGTTGCAGCAAGCTACGCCGACAAACGCGACGACAACCGCAACAATTGATATCGCAGCGGCGGATACCACGACAGCGGGAAAACCACACAGGTGTGGAAGTGCCACACTCGCGAAGAGGCAGCCGTAACATCTATCTAGGACAAACTGTCCGGACCATGCAACGTGCACTTCTACATGACAAGTACGACAGCAAGAAAAAGTCAAGCCACCTCCTAAAGGACTTCCGCGAGTTCCTCAAGCTCCATGAAGGCCTAGCTCAGATGAATCATGACGCGATCAACCGGGGCTACGGAGCCACCCTAGGCGCTATGGCACATGGAGCTCCTCCACCACTGCCCAGACCACCACCACCCGTGGCTGCACCATTCCAGCATCATGGAGGCAAGCCGTACCCTCGAGACGTGGGAAACATGGGGTTGATCCAAAAAGGGTGTCCCTCCAATCGAATGTAGAAGGCAATCACTCGCCAAGTCAATTTGGTGATAAACTCTCCACCGTCCACCATTGAGTGCCTTAGTGGAAGCGAGTCCTGCATCACCTTCGACAAGCGCGACCACCCGGGCCAAGTTCCTCATCCAGACCACTGTGCCCTCCTACTCGAGGCACATATCAGAGGGTTCAACATGAGTCGTGTCTTCATGGACGGCGGGAGCGGCATTAACCCGATGTTCGCAAGTACCTTGCGCGCGATGAGGATCCTTCTAACTTGCTTGGAGGTTTCAAACATGATGTTCCACGGCATCGTCCCAGGGAAGGGCATATACCCCCTGGGCAAAATCAACCTCGACGTCATCTTCGGCACGCCGCAAAACTTTCAGCGAGAACACATCGACTTTGAAGTTGTCGACTAGCCCTCACAATACCACTGCATCCTCGGATGTGTCGCGTTCGCAAGGTTCATGACAGTGCCATACTACGCCTATCTGAAGATGAAGATGCCAGGCCCAAACAACATCATCACAATCAACGGAAGCTTCAAGAGGTCCGACAACTGCGACATGGAATTCAACAGAATCTCCCAATCCTTTGGCATGCAAGAGGAACTCGCAAAACTGAAGGAGTCGACAAACAATAGTCTGCCTCCCCTGAGCAGGCCAAGTTCACCTGACCTATCCTTCGACTCGTCGGTGCACACAAGAAAGTCCAGGTCCACCCAACGGACCCGACCAAGATGGCCCTCATCGTCAACAACTTGAGTTGTGCATAGGAACTCGCGCTCGTCGAATTACTCCCTAAGCACTGGGAAATCTTTGCCTGGTGTCCAGCGGACATGCTAGGGGTTCCCAGGGAATTCTCCGAGAACTCACTCAACGTGAACCCAAACGCAAGGCCAGTAAAGCAGACAATAAGGTGACTGTCTGAACCAAGAGAAAAAGCAATCGGGATGGAGATCAATAGACTCCTCGATGCAAATTTCATACGTGAGATCAAGGAAAGCACTTGGCTCACTAACATAGTTCTTGTGCCTAAAAAGACATGGATATCCTGCGGAAGTGCGTGGAGTTCACCTCCTTGAATAAGCACTGCCCAAAGGATCACTTCCCGTTGCCACAGATCGATCAAATAATCGACTCCACTTCGGGATGCGAGTGCCTCTGCTTCCTCGAAGCCTACTCAGGCTACAATCAGTTTTGAATGAAGGAGGAAGACCAGGAGAAAACGGCGTTTACAATGCCCTTCGGTGTGTTCTGCTAGAACACAATGCCTTTTGGGCTAAAAAACGCAGGGGCCACCTATCAGCGGTGCATGCAGGCTTGCCTCAAAAATCAACTTGGTCACAATATCCAAGTCTACATTGATGACATCGTCATCAAAACCAAGGAGGAGGCCACGTTAATCAACGATATCCGTGAGACCTTCGCTAACCTCGACCGCTACTGGATAAAACTCAATCCAGACAAATGCGCCTTCGGCGTACCATCTGGGCAACTACTCAAGTACCTCATCTCTGCAAGGGGGATCGAGGCAAACCCGAAGAAAATAAAGGCCATACTGGCCATGGAGAAGCCGAAGAACGTAAAAGGCGTCCAGCAGCTGGCTGGGCGAATCGCGGCGCTCAGTCGATTCATCAGCCGAATGGGGGAAAAGGCATTGCCCTTCTACCAACTCCTCCGGAAGGCTGACAAGTTCGAGTGGACAGACGAGGCGCAAGAAGTATTCGACGACCTCAAGCGTCTACTATCCACCTCGCCAGTACTGGTGACGCCTCGCGGAAAGGAACCACTACTGCTCTACATCTCCGCCACCAACTAGGTGGTCAGCACGGTGCTCGTGGTGGAACGAGCCAAAGAAAATAAAGTCCACGGGGTCCAACGCCCAGTATACTACCTCAGCGAGGTTCTCACGCCAACAAAGCAGCGATACCCGCACTACCAGAAGCTGGCGTACAACGTCTTCATTACAGCCAGGTGACTGCGCTAGAACTTCTAGGAGCACTCAATTGTGGTGGTAAACGACGCCCCACTCGGGCACATACTCAACAATCCTGACGCCACTGGACGAGTCACGCTCTAGGGCATAGAGTTGTTGCCATGCGACATCACATAAGAGAAGCGCGACACGATCAAGTTGCCGGTTCTCCCAGACTTCCTCATGCTCTGGATAGAGAATCAGCTCACCGACAAACCAGATATGTCCTATCTCTAGACAATGCACTTCGATGGATCCAAGCGAAAGGACGGAGCTAGCGCAGGTGTCATACTATCATCGCCCAAGGAGACAAGATGAAATATGTTCTGTGAATGCAGTTCACAGCCTCCAATAACGAAGCCGAGTACGAGGCCTTAATCCACGGGATGCCGATGGCCAAAGCCTGCAGTGCCAAGTGGATCATCATCTACAGCGACTCCAAGCTGGTGGTCAACCAAACGATGCACGAGTGCGATGCACTGAGCGACGACATGATCGCCTATCGTGACCTCTATGACACACTCGAGGGAGACTTCAACGGCTACGAGCTGTGGCACGTAGGCCACAAAAGCAACAAAGATCCTCGAGCGCATCTGCGAGTGCTCCATCAAGCTAAAGGCTCCAAAGAAGAAAGCAAACACGACAACGGACTCAGGGGCTACGCCACCCAACGAGCCAATGGCACTCGATGACATGGAGCTTGGTACGGGACTCGAAGGCCCAATGGAGGTCATGATGATCGAGCCATCTTGGACATAGCCGTACAACACATATCTACTCAGCAAGAGGCTGCCAGATGACCCGACTGATGCGTGACACATTGCATGACGATCCAAGGCATTCGCCCTCATCAACAGCGAACTATACAAGCACAACATTATAGGGGTACTTCAACGGTGCGTCTCCAATGGGGATGGAAGGGTCATCCTCCTCGACATACATGAAGGCACCTGCGGGCATCATGCTGGCAATCGCGCCGTCGTTTCCAAAGCTCTGCGAGCTGGATTCTACTGGCCCACGGCCATGCGCGACGCCAAAGATATCGTCCAGCGCTGCAACGCTTGCCAGCGATTCGTGGAACCTCACGCACCTGGTGCGAAACTCAAGCCAATACCATTGGCTTGGCCCTTCGCACAATGGGGACTCGACATGGTCGGCAAGCTCCCAAAGTCCTCGCGAGGAGCTTATGTCTACCTCTTAGTCGCGGTCGACAAATTCACCAAGTGGATCGAGGCCATGCTGGTGACGAATCAATCAGGAGCCAGCGTTGTCAAGTTCTTCGAGTCCATTGTCTACAGCTTTGGAGTGCCACATAGCATCATCACGGATAATGGGACAAACTTCACCTCTAAGGAGTTCCAGGAATTCTACGATAACCTGGGAATCAACATAAGCTACGCCTCGGTGGTTCACCCGTAGACAAATGGTCAAGTCGAAAAGGCCAACGGCCTCATCTATGGTGGAATCAAGAAAAGAATCCTCCGGGCACTCGAAGAAGCCGCTGGGTGCTGGCCAGACGAGTTGCAATCCGTACTTTGGAGCCTACGAACAACTCCAAACAGCGCCACAGGATACACTTCGTTCTTCATGGTGCACAGTGCTTAAGCGGTGCTACCCGTAGAAGTATGCTACAAAGCCCCACAGGTGGTTGCATACAGCGAGAAGGAGTCAACTCTCGCACTCGAAGACTCTGTTGACCTCCTTGACGAGGCATGCGAGATAGTAGCGGAGAGATCAACGATTTACCAGCAGAGCCTCCGCAACTACCATAGCAGAAGGCTACGCCCCAAATCCTTCGTCGAAGGAGACATGGTCCTGCGACTAAAGCAACAAGGGCATCTCAAGCTCGAGTCCCCTTGGGAAGGACCTTACGTGATTACATAAGTAATCCCAGGTGGCGCCTATCGCCTTAAAGATTTTGAGAGCGGAGTCGCATACTCCAACCCCTGGAACGTCGCGTAGCTACGCCGTTTCTACCCCTAGTCGTTTTTATATTACAAATAAGGTTAGTCAGCCAGGCTACTTAGCCACACATTGTACCTCGTACTATTCTGCGAATAAATAAAGCTAAGTGCCCTGAAACTCTGTATCTTTTTCTATTTTCCTGCAATTTCATCAATCGGGGGCTGCGCCACCCATTACACCTTCATTCTATGAAAAAAATTGCAAGTATCCTGAGTAGCTGACACACTACCAATCGAACCCATGACAAACACCAACGCAGTTGCAACGCACCTGATAGGTTGGCATGGTGCTGAGATAAATACACGTCAGTGTAACGAAAAGGAACTGTAGAGTACCATACACTCGAAAATTATACAAGCTAGCAAGCTCTTCACATATCAATAGGTACTAAAAACACCCAATACAATCATATGAACTTTACAACACTCATACAATTATGTGCAGGATACAAATCATGCTACTGCTGCAAAAGAAGAACGTTCCTCTGCTCCTCGAAGAAATCATCAATTTGTTCTGCTGGCCGATCAACCGCTTGATAATGCGGAACCATGTTCCAAGTCATTCCTTCTGGCGGAGGCGGTGGTCCAGCGGCAACAGACGCAACATCTATATCTGGCCTATGCAGCCACCCCAGCGACAACACAGCTTTAACACCAGCTACGAACTACTATCGCATGCAATCGCGGACCACGCTCATATCCTGAAACTTCGTCAGAAGAGCCATTAGGATTGAGGGCACCACATCAAGGGGAAACATTGTTTGATAAATGTGCCTAAGGCACCTTCTTGAAGCATTGAAACGCTCGAGAAGAACGATCCTGCATGGTCGCCAACGTGATTGCACGGTCGTGGTCCACCCAAAAATGCCCACTAGCCTGCGGCTGCTCCTGGGTTAGGTTGTTCATTCGAATGGTCACCCGGTTCTTCTCATCCTGCAGATGACGAGCGCTAACAACTACACCAAGCAAACAGCAAAGTGTAAGGACAAGGCATCGCCATGACTTACTAAAAGATAAGATGAGAAGACAAAGAGCTAACATTTAAACTGCTCATTCAATTGCGCCACTTCCTCCAAGAGATACTTCTCGCGGGCGGTGGCCTTCTCAGCTTTCGATTTCCACACGTCCTCATTACCACGGATGATGGGTAACTCACGCTTCAACTTCTTAATGCGGTTGCGCAGTCGTAAAAGCAACGACAACTCCTCCACCTTTGAACGTGGCTGCACCGTGGTTTCATTGGTGGGAGGAGAATCATGAGGACCACTTGAAGGACCCTAGGTACAATCAAGCAGGAGGCAAATGAGACTAATCGCACATCAAAAAATAGAGGACTGCTTTCAAATTCTATAATATGTCAAGGGAACACCCCCCACAAAAGCATGGTTCAGACAAAAGGCTAGCTACAGCTATTAGGGATATTATAACCAGAACAAAAGGGAGCTCTTCCACGCATCCAGATTTTTTTGACCCTCAGCTCGCTATCTTAATCCTTCTTACCGTCTGATCTACCTCTTACTCCCGCATGGGCTGCTCCTGGGTCGAACATCCCTAGGGCCGCTTCTCTGCGAAACAAATCGAAGCCTCCTCGATACCTTATAAGATGAACATCGGATTCCAGATAGATGGACATGATGTACGTGGGGCATTTCCTCCCACACTCCCCGACCTATCTTCTCCCTTCCCCAATTCCCCACACGATCTCTTCTCGCTCGGACGTCGCCGCCATTTTCTATGGCTCGCACCAGCTCACAAGGCCCCAAATGTTCAAGTTTGAAGGACGCCCACGGCTTCAACCAAATGCCTAGGGCAAACTCTTGATGCGAAGTCGCCTCCATCGCCTTACCACCGCGACCGCCGATCCCTTGGGCTCATAGACTGGCATCGTGCTTCGTCGCCTCGATCACCACCTCGCCCCACCCCGGCCTCACCTCCCATCCCAATCATCTATAATGTGGTCTTCGATGTCATGAGTTCTTGGATTCTATCTTCCTGTCACATCTACACATGGTTCTATGAGCCATCATTGTTTCCCTCTGACATTCTTCCCTAGGTTTGCTATTTCTCTTCATTGTGAAATTGTCCTCCTCTGCCTGATGTGCTTTGATGCAGTCTTCAGGAATTTGGTATGGGATGGTTCTAGCAATGCGAGATGAAATATTGCACATATGAAAGGCACATGGAAAAAGGAGAGACCAATTTCAATCTGATGAGAAGCGGAAAAGGTAAAATTACCAAAAAAGCTATAGATTGATTTGTTGAATTATTTCTTTCTCGGGAAGCTGAATCTGTTTAATCTATGAATTCAAAACATTTTTTTACTGGCTATTTTATAACAATATTTTTTGATTATCATCTCAAAGTTTTGAACTTCTTAATAGGATCAAACAAATTTTGTATGACCTAACCGATTTTGTGTCATTACTTTGCAGACCCTCCAATACTAGACTAGAATAATTTACAACACTGAATGCATGAATATGTGCTTTGTTCTGTAACCAACTGTATGTGAGTGATAATGTGCGACCATGAACTGAGAAAATCCTCATAGTGTGTCAGATTTGGTGTTAATCGAAACATCGACAGCATGACCTTGATTATAAGAGGTAAGCGGGGTGCAGTAGGAGAAATGGGGCTGAAAGAAGGTAAGAGAACTGAATCATCAATAAATATATGTGGTACTGAATGTTTAAGAAAAATTGAGTGCCCCGCATGCTCTCTTTTCACATAGAGTGGACGATCTCTTGGTCAAGTGCGCGGGAAGTGCCTAAACAACTCAACCAGTTAGTTTGGAAGATCTTCATTGCCATGGATATTTGATTGTTCATGTTACATAAATTTATCAATTTTGTTAGTAATTGGTGTTCATGGGCCTTATTCCTTCTACTTTTATGGCTAAATCCGAGCTCTCCTATCCTATTTATGTTCCTAGAAACAACAGCGCAGTTTTCTTTCTATTTACCACATATGTGTTTATTTTGCGTTGATGAGACTGCATTGCTACAAATAGCTAATCTTGTCCTCATCATGTTGATAAACAGAGACAGATTGTTGTACTTCGTACCAAGAATACCGAAATGAAGAAGTGTCTATAGAAGGAGGAACAGTAAACTACACTTACAAGACGGTAAATTTTTTATCCGAGGGTCACTATATTTCAGATGATACACCAATTAGTCTAGTGTTTGGTCCAAATGATGATCCTAGCATCTACACTCAAAATACTACTACCAAAATCTCACACCATTTCAATCTTTTGCTTCCATATAATAACAAATGAAAAAAGTTATGGACAATTATTAAAAATATCTTAATTATGCTTCATATTTTGACCTTAGTTTTAGTATATCAAATTTTTCGGTTCATATCAAATTGATCTCTACCATTTACTAACAGCCTATATTTCTAATAGACGGGTGCGGCAACGCGCGCCTAGATGATCTAGTTACACATGGCGACTAAGGAGCATTCTGCTTCTTCGACTTTGACTTCGACTTTGGGGGCTTCATCGCATCTGTGGCAGTCTCTGATGCCGCGGTCTTCGCCGCCTTCGTTCGACGCCGCTCCTCAGAGTATTTGGCGACTGTCTCGATCAGCTGAGGCCCGTATTTCGTCCGTTCAACCATTTGGTTCTCCCCAGCATGTTGGGAACTCAAAGAATCGGCGCTGGAGTAGGCCGCCACTAGAGGAGAAGGACATCGTTTAGCCACCTCCTTGGCCTTAGAGTCTGCGACTCCGGACTCTTTCACAAATTGGATGTCATCAGAAGATGACGACGCCAATTGACTACAAAACACGTCCAGCACCACTTCAGAAAAAGCAACTCCAAAAGAAAAACAAGACAAAATCGCGGAAATTAAGACTCACCAATCGAATTTGTCGAGATCAAAGGAGTCATCCGACGACTCCTTCGGCAGCCACAGCTTCCTCTGTGCAGGAGGAGCCATGGCACACACAGGCACGGCAGGAAGCGGCTCCTCTACAGCAGCAGGAGGACCCTCTGGCATTGTCAGAGAGGAGGCGTCAGAATCCTCACTACGGGAATGGTTGCGAGTGTCGTGGCCGCTGGACTCGAGGGCTTCCTCCTCTTCTTCAACTAGGACGGTCGAATCCGACTCGTCCTCGTCCACCGCATCACGCGGGATAACCCCCTCCGACAGAGGAATGAAGTTGGAGGATACTTTCCAGTCCTGCATTCAGAAGAAACATCAGCACAGAGTAAAGCACTTGGCAACCAATCGAACAAATTCAATACTACTTCGCAAAAAAACTCTACCTCAGGCGGAGGGTTGTTGGCATCGAAAGGGGGCATGAGTAATTCGCCTAGGAGATCCTCCTTGGCAGTATACTTGGTCACCAGTCGCAACCTCCTATCTACCTCACCCACAAAAATTCCCACCGCAGATATGCGAGTGACATCGTCAGCACCGACCCAGCGGTACATCGGATGGACTCTAGCTTGCAGAGGCTGGATGCGGCGACGCAACCTCGTGCGAATGAGAGTGGTGCCAACCTCTTCTTTGCCTATGCGGCCTTCAAGGTTGCAGAAATGCTGGTACAGCACCTCCGTTTCCTCGGACTCGCCAGGCATCACGACGTTCTTCCAGGAACGCCTCCTCTTGCAAGTCACCACGGGATCGAAGGGCGCGAGTCCGAAGTGTTCTCCGTCGGCCTTCTAGTCGTGGATGTAGAACCACTTGTCTCTCCACACTTGGACAGCCGCGGTGAGCTTGGTATCAAAGTAGGTCAAGGAAGAGTCGACGTGGATCCCACAGCCTCCTACATCGTAGACTACTGAACCCGACGCCGACTGACGATTAAGCTTAAAAAGCTTCTTGAAGAGACCAGAGTGTGGCTTGATTCCAAGCCAGCACTCACATAAAGTGATGAAGCAGGCAATGTGGAGAATGGAATTTGGGGACAGCTGGTGCAGCTGGAGCCCATAGAAACAAAGAAGACCCCTGAGAAAAGGATGCAGGGGAAGAGAGAGACCTCGAATGACGAACGCAAGGAACATCACTCGGAAACACGGAGGAGGACGAGGGATTACCTCATCATCAAGCACTCACGAGTCATCTTCCATGGATGGAAGAGCTCCATCTTGACGAAGAAGGTGCATCTCAGAGGACTTGATGACAGACGCGTGCCAGGAGCTGTTGGTGACACGGGTACCCGCACTTTTCTTCTTCCTAGTGGTAGCAGCGCTGGTGCCCACGGCAGTGGTGCCACCTTTCTTCTTGGCCGCGGCAATGGTGGCCGCAGATCCAACGGCAGCGCTCCCTTCTTCTTGCCCATCTTTCGATGGCGATGCGAGCGTAGGAAGTAACTGGGGAAAACATGTAGCTGGTCCAGTGCCACAAAGAGGAAGCGCGCAAGGAAGCAGAGAGAGCAACAATGGCGAAGGAGGCACAAGCAAGAAGAGAGATGAGGAAAAATTACCGTAGCTGCGCTGCTACTTAACCTCCTTGCGAATGTCATCCAACGGACAACAAAAACCCTACTGAACGCGTGGCGCACATCGCCATCGACACGTGGTGAAGGTGAAACACGAACCGTCCCCCACTACACCCATTACACGCGTAGATCGAGGAGACGTAGTTAAAAGAGAAGATTATGCATGCCTAGTCAAATCAAATCAGAAAGTGGGACCCACCACTCGTCACGTCCTGTCAAAACCGCTCACGTGGGCAACAGAAGTCATCACATCGTCAACACTGACATCATAGTTTCCAGCAAACAAACATTTTTGACGACTTTAGTCCTTGCTCGAGTCTTTGACTCAACCAAGCACTCGGGGGTTACTCCTAACAGGAGCACTGGCGTCGCACCCGAAAGAATTTTTATGGAGGTGTACAAACTTCACAAAAACCCATCACTCGAATCAACGATTCAATTGTGAATTACGAGTTACTCCCATAGGGAGCGCTGGAAGCACGTTCGACTAAAAAAGCAACAAAAGACGACAACAGTACAAAATGATTTTAGTCCCCACTCGAGGCTACGACTCGAATAGGCACTCGGGGGCTACTCCCATAGGGAGCGCTGGTCGCACACCCTATGATTATTTTTTCCTTCTCCATCGTACTGTGTGTCGATAACATCCACACTCGAATGCTATGGCAACTCCGCCTCATGTTTTCCCTACAAAGAGACTGCGTCTCCTGAGCCACCCGAATCATCTTCGCGATGACAAAAATTCGGATGTCGCGCTTGCATCGTGAAGATAAGACCTGAATAAGGCTGGCAACGCATATTCTGCGCACTACCAGAAATATATCCGTACCTACAGGTACGATGAACATGCCTTGACGGACGCACCGAGTGCTCACATTTATACACTAGAATTTGACTCCTGTAAGACCTCCACGGCCTGAGTCGAATTATGCCAGCACTTTTCCGAATTCGAGTCCAAGGACTCGAGTTTGAGTAGATTGCGTTTTTTTCCCTAAGGTAGTTAACTAATACCGATACATTGGAGAAATCAGGCACGTATATCAACAATCCCTATGACATAAAAAGAACACTCGAAAAAATGCTCAACCATGCACTCGAAAGACTTCATAAAGTCTCTAGTCGAATCTGCGATTCCACTAGACACTCGAGGGCTACTGACATGGGTATACCCTATAGGTACTCGAGTTTGGTATATACGGTCCAGATACGTCAGAAGCCCATGGCCTTTTCAAGGCCCAATGCAGAATTCGGCTGACCCACGGACTCTCCAATTGCTTGCAACACAAGAAATAGCTTAAGATAGAAAGTTCAAAGGGACGAACCCTTATCTATAACCGACTCGACCTGCTACCCGAGACCTAGTCTATGTATATAAAAGCTAGGAGGGGGCGGCGAGGAGTACAATCACAACCCTAGTTTCCACAACCATCGCCAGATTACATCTACGCACCCCTGTAATCTTCGATTCCTTCGATAATTCCAAGAGCAGACAAGCAGGAGTGGGGACCTCTATGAGGCCTGAACCTGGGTAAACCTTGCGTCCCTATGTGCTTGTTTGCTAGCCGATTGATGCCTCCAGCACTCCCTCCTTCTCCAAAACCCAACTCCATAACAATGGGCATTGGCGAGTTAAACCCTCGTCAAGTAGAAATTACTTTTCTCAAATATGATATATAAAAATGTGCCAATATTACATGTAATGAGTGAGATGATACTAGATCATCTAGTGTGAGACCTTGTTTGCTAAATAGAAGTAGTGAAGTGTTGTTTGGTGATTGTGTACCTTGTGTGCATTTATAGACGCTAGTACCGACCTGGGCTACAACGAGGAGGAGTACTTCGAGGAAGAAGAAGAGAACTTCAACGACTGCACTGCTCAAGGCAAGCTATCAGTGCAAGCTAGAAGTATGCATGCTAAATGTGTAATCCCCTATACCAGATGCCCTAGGCATGCTTGGTTATGCAACTTTGATTCCCAATTTTACTCCAAGCTTTACTTTTCCTTTTAATGAAGTTCTTATCTAGTTATTGAATTATGTCTAGTGGAAAAGTAGGATCGATACCATCAAGATTATAGAACTGGTCTTGCATACTTATAACTGATTAGCACGCCCAATAGTGACACCCTGAATACTGGTGGCTAGTGCTAAAACTAAACTTGATTACTTTAGATATGAATACTTGGTGAAAATGATTATGAAAAACCTTGGAATGATGATTCATTCTATTGAATGTTTTTACATGTGTTATGATACACACTGGTTTGATGAAAATGATTCAGGCATGAGCCTTGACTTTAATAAAAACTGATGGTTGGGTTCGGATGCAATACCATTCCAATTTTACCGTACAACCACAATACCTGAGTTGGGTAGGGCTTGCCTGGAAGTTTATATGTCTTAGTATGGGTTCGTCCCTTGCGCAAGAGGTTGAGCTAAGGCTACCTCGTGATGAATGCCCACCTATGCAGTGCCCAGGATGACAAATGGTCATGGCTGGGAGGCCAAGCTCATATGGGAGGTGCCTATACTAGGGTGTGTAATTGAAAGGTTAGGATTGATTATCCGCATACTAAGTCCGCTGATTCAGGGTTATCCCTGACGAATGTATCGAATTTTTTGGTGAAAGTGTACCACCCCTGCAGAATGTCAAACTATTTGAATAGCCGCGTCCGTGGTTATGGACAGTTGGAGTGGCCATACTGTTCTGTTGTCAGATGTTTTCAAAATGATTTATGACTTGAAGGATGACTTTGACTTGACCACAACAGAGTTGTGGACATCAAATAAACCTGGCTTTTTGCAAACAAACCTAGAGCGTATGATTCCTACTAGTTTTACCTTACTTATACTAGTGATAGTTTGCGAGTACTTAAAGAGTACTCATGGCTTTGTCCATGGCTATTACCATGGCCAGACTATCAGGAGGATTGCCCAGAAGATGGAAAACAGGAGGTCTATGACAACTAGGATCATCTTCCATCATCATCATTGCCTATGATCATGAAGAAGGAGCCTACTACGTTTACTTTCCGCTGCTTTGATTATATTAAGACTAGATCAAGACATCCTTTATTTGTAAGACCTTTATTATGGTTTGTAATGGATGATGTACTGTGGTACCACTTCTATTATGTCTCGCAAAAATGGTAATCCTAGGATTGCGATGTACGGCATAATAGGCACATGGACTAAAAAGACAAGAGTTTTGTAGCGTTGCGAAGAAACCAATCTTGTTCTAAACTGCGAGAAATGCCATTTTATGGTCAAAGAAGGTATAGTCCTTGGACACAAGAGGGAATTGAAGTTGATAGAGCTAAGGTTGAGGCAACTGAGAGAATGCCACGACCTATGGATATTAAAGGTATACGAAGTTTCCTTAGTCATGTGGGTTTTTATAGAAGGTTCATTAGAAATTTCTCTAAAATATCTAAACCTTTGACTAACCTCCTACAAAAGGGACTAAGATTTAATTTTGATGATAAATGTCTTGAAGCCTTTGATCAACTAAAAAATTCTTTATATCATGCTCCTATCATTAAACCACCTATCTGGGATACAACCTTTGATTTACTATGTGAAGCTAGTGATGATGTTGTAAGAGTAACTCTCGGACAACATATTGGTCACATATTTAATATTATACATCATTCTAGTAGAACTCTAAATGGTGCTCAGAAGAATTACCCAAAGGAAGAAAAGGATCTGTTTGTTGTATTTTTCTCTTGTGATAAATTTTGTTCTTACATAGTTGATGCAAAGGTAAGAGTTCATACGGATCGTGATGGTTTAAAGAACTCCTTGAAAGGAAAGAACATAAGCCAAGACGAATCCATTGGATTCTTTTACTTCAAGAATTTGAGTTGCAGATTATGCAGAGGCAGGAAATAAAGATGTTAAATGCAGTGTCCATGATTGCCCAGCAAGACACCAATCTTGTTGAGAGGGACTTTAGTCCTGGTGATTTCCGTTTACGAGAATTATTCAACGACTTAAGGTCAATTCTTCAAAGGAGAAGAAGTTTTTTTCATTGGAAGAACTTTTTCATCCCCGAATAAGCAAATGGTAAGTGTTCTTACCCAAATATGTGATTTGTTTTCACAAATTTTACCCCTAAAAATTCTGCCTTTGAATTCCTTGTGTTTTTCTGAAGTTTTAGAGGGTTTGTACCAACTATACAGGTGGAGCTATACGACCGGAGAGGGAGCTCCCGCCATATAGTTGGTCGTTAAACTCTCTGTATCATCTTTGTGAAATTGTTTTCGATATCTGAGCCTATACGGTCGCAACTATATGACTAGCGCAAAAATTCTGGCCGTATAGTTGGTCATTGAACTCTCAGATAGTTTTGCTTTTTGGTGTCTGTATCTATACGGTCGCGACTATACGATCGGAGCAAAAATTCCAGCCGTATAGTTGGTCGTTAAACTCTCGGACGCTTTCAATTTTTTGTGTCTATATCTATACGGTTGCAACTATATGACCGGAGCCAAAAGTTTGGTCGTATAGTTGGTCGCTAAAGTCTCAGACACTTTTCATTTGTTTTTCGTTCGTAAAAAAACACGTTATTGTCAGTTCCGGGTCGTGATTTAATCGACCTGGACTTGAGATATTTGGAAATATCTTCCTAGAACCAACTATATGGCCGGACCTATACGGGTCGTACCCGTATAGTTGGTCGTTACGCGGCAGGACACTTCCAAATCCGTGATTTCTTTCTCTGTTTCGTTAAGATTCTTTTCTTGGGCGACAATTTGGTGTTTCTCGTGAGTTTTACTGACCTCTAACCCCTCTTATATACTGCCATTGTCTCTCTCTATAATCACAATCTACAGGAACCAATCTAGCAATGCGCTATCCTGCCCCACGGCCTGGGGTTTCCCACGGGTTTCCCACGACCTGGGGCGAGATAGAGCATTTCTATATTGGTTTCTGTAGATTGTGATTAGAGAGAGAGATAATGGCAGTATATAAGAGGGGTCAGAGGTCGGTAAAACTCGGGAGAAACACCAAATGGTTGCCCAAGAAAAGAATCAAAATGAAACAGGGAAAGAAATCATGGATTTGGAAGTGTCCTGCCACGTAACGACCAACTATACGAGCACGACCCGTAAACTCTGGCTGTATAGTTGGTTTCGGGCAGATATTTCCAAATATCTTGAGTCCAAGTCGATTAAATCATGCCTCAAAACCGACAATAATATTTTTTGGATGAATATAAAAGAAAGATCGAATGAAAAAGTGTCTGAGAGTGTAACAACCAACTATACGGCCGGAATTTTTGCTCTGGTCATATAGTTGCGATCGTATAGATACAGACACCAAAAAGACTGAGAGTTCAACAACCAACTATACGGCCAAATTTTTTGCTCTAGTCGTATAGTTGCGATCGTATAGGCTCATATATCGATTTTTTGCAAAGATGATACAAAGAGTTTAACGACCAACTATATGACGGGAGCTCCCTCTCTGGTCGTATAGCTCCGCCCGTATAGTTTGTAAAACCCCTCTAAAAATTCAGAAAAACAAAAGGAACTCAAAGGCATAATTTTTAGGAGTAAAATTTGTGAAAGTAAATCACTTGTTTGGGTAAGAACACTTACCGTGTACTTACCGTTTGCTTAATCGGGGATGAAAAGTTCCTCCCACAATAAGGACTCCTACTCTTTTGGAGGAATTGACTTTAGTTCATCAAATAACTCCCGTAAAAGAAAATCACCAGGACTAAAGTTCGTCTCAATAAGATTGGTGTCTTCTTGGGCCAGCATGGACACTGCATTTAACATTTTTATTTCTTTCCTCTACATATGCAACTCAAATTCTTGTAGTCAAAGGTTGTATCCCAGATAGAACATCATCGCTAGCTTCATGTATTAAGTCAAATTTTGTATCCCAGATAGGTGGTTTAATGGTGGGAGCTCGAGTTAAAGCATTTTTAAGTTTATCAAAGGCTTCAAGACACTTATCATGAAAATTAAATATCATTCCCTTTTGCAAGAGGTTAGTCAAAGGTTTAGATATCCCAGAGAAGTTTCTAATGAACCTTCTGTAAAAACCCACATGACCAAGAAAAGTTCTTATACCTTTAATATCCCTAGGTTGCGGCATTCTCTCTATTGCTTCAACCTTAACTCTATCAACTTCAATTCCCTTACCTAATACCTTGTGTTCGAGGACTATACCTTCTTTAACCATAAAGTTGCACTTCTCCCAGTTTAGAACAAGGTTAGTTTCTTCACGACGCTCCAAAAGTCTCTTGAGATTATCCAAGCAACTAGTAAATGAAGTTCCATAGATAGAAAAGTCATCCATAAATACTTCCATTATAAGTTTTATGAAATCTAGAAAAATAGCAGTCATACATCATTGAAAAGTAGCTGGAGCATTACATACACCAAAAGGCATACGTCGGTAAGCATGTAAACCGTAAGGACTTGTGGAATTTGTTTTAAGTTGGTCATCCGGATGAAAAACTATTTGAGAGAAACCAGAGTATCCGTCCAAGTAATAAAAATGAGTATGGTTTGCTCACCTTTCTAAAGTTTGATCTATGAGCGGTAATGGACAATGATCTTTCCTAGTTTCTTTATTTAATTTCCTGAAATCTATGCACATCCCGTGCCCAACAATAGTTCTAGTAGGTATTGTTCATTGTTTTCATTAGGAATAACAGTAAAACCACCCTTCTTAGGGACGTAATGAAAAGGACTTACCCAATCACTTTCTTTAGTAGGATAAATTATACCTGCGTCCAGTAGGCGTACAATTTCTTTCCTTACCACTTCTTTCATTCTAGGCTTTAATCTTCTATTAAATTCCGCAACTGGTTTCTCACCTTCTTCCATGAATATTGGATGGACAGCTATCATCGGACTAATGCCCTTCAAGTCATCCATTGAGTACCCAAAGGCTTGGTCATGCTCCTTGAGTATCCTCACGAGTTCTACTTCTTCTTCTCCTAAAAGTTTAGCACTAATAATAATAGGGAATTTATTGGTATCATCTAAAAACATGTATTTAGGATTATCTGGTAGAGTCTTCAACTCTGGGGGTGGTAGTTCCTCATCCCCTCTCTTTTCTGGCTCTTCAAAAGCCTCATCAGTTGGAGTTCCCAAAATAGGAAGTGAGTCGAGTACATCTTCTAGTTTTCTAGGGACTTGTCCTCCATAACTATTTCTTAATAATTTGGATCTTCATTTATTTCTTCTTCTTGATTACCAAAGAAAAGAGCAGCCATTTCCTCAATGGTTCTCTCTTCCTCTTCTTCTTGTATTTGTGGTGGTCTGTCTTTAAATTTGGAAAATTGGAATTTATATTCCGTTCCCCCAAGCTTAAGAGAAACAATCTCCTTCTTGAAATTAACATAGGCACCTATATCACCCAAAAAGGTTCTTCCAAATATAATAGGGCACAGAGTGTTTGCTAGCATATCAACAATTGTGACACTTGCATTGTCAACTACTCCCATTGGAATTCGAAGGTTTTTATTGGCTAGCATAATTGTTATATCAGTATTTTCAATTTAGCTGGTTCTATTTCTTCTTTTATTTCTAGGTAGAAATCATAAGATATAACATTAACTTCGGTGCCAAGATCACATAAACAGTAATGAGAGGTTTCTTTAAATATGCAGGGAAGAATAGGCTTACCCACATCTTTTACCTTTGTTTTAACTTCAACCAATATGGAAGTCTCTACATCAAGTTCAGCTATGTTACATTGTGAGTACATAGCCATAATTGCTTCCTTGGTTACCTCTTCATCTTTGGATTCCTTCAAATGTTCCACAACTTCTGGCATGCTTTCCTCTTCCCTCTTTTCCTGTACTACTTTGACTTGTTCATATTCAAAAATATGCTTTTGTGTAGTGTTAGGGAAAGGAACTTCATATATTGGTTCTACGGAGGCAAGTGTTGCTTTATCTTCTCTTTTCTTTTCTAGTACGGGTGGTGGATCATACTTGACTGGACCCTACTTTGGATCTTTAATATGATCTGTAAAAGCTTTAACAACTTGCAACACAAGATCTTAATCCAAATAAAGTTCTTTAGATAATTCTTTAACATGGCCTTTTTACTATAATCATGAATACAATCATGCTCTATTTCTACGCCTCCTTCACTTCCTAGACCAAAATTCCATGAAACTCTATGATCACGAATTCTATTAAGTAAAGCCCAAGCTTTAGGTATAGGAAGATTCATAAAGGCTTATTCCACGAAGAGTCTAGTTCAATTTTATTAGGTTCAATTAAACCACCATAAAATATATGTAGTAAATACCATTTAGGAAAATCATGATGAGGACATGGTCATAGTAAATCTTTAAATCTAATATAAGCTCTTACTAGTCCTTCATTAGAAGGATTCTTCGAAGTCATTATAAGACGCCTGATTCCAAAAGATTTTGATAATGGATAATATTTTGATAGAAATTCACAGGCTAAATTATCCCAAGTAGTAGTGGCTTCAGGGGGTAGAGATCTATACCATGGGAGAGATGTACTTGTCAAAGTTTGACTAAAAATTTTAACCCTTACCTCATCAGCGGTATATCCCTTCAATATAAAAGTGCCATATATATCTTTAAAACATGCAATATGCTCATATGGATCAGGATCTTCTTCATCTCTAGTAAATTGCTTCTTATGTAGAATACTAAGTAGTAGAGGATTTATTTCAAACCCCCTTGTCTTCTCATTAGAGTTGTCTCTTTTATAAATATCATAGGGATTCCCAAAGTGGTTAAGTGGGTTAGCACTAGTCATATGCTCAAACTCCATCATGTTGGTGGAAACCTGTAACACAAAACAAAATTTAGCAAGACAAAAATAAATAAGCAAAAACTTAAAGACCTACATCGCTTTGCTCCTCGACAACGACGCCAAAAATAGCTTGATGACAACAAGTGCACAGATTGTTTGTAGCTAGTTTCAAAATATAGATCTCGATCCCACAGGGAGCAGGAGTCTGAAGCCTAATAATTCTTGAAATAAATATTGCAATAGAAATGCTAGATAAAGTTCTAAGTGACAAGATAAAATGCGAGTATTGTGTAAAAATGAGTTTTTGGGTTTTGGGTATAAGAGCAATAATAAAGTAAAGAAAAATAACTTAATACAGAAAGTAAGTATCACGTATGTAAGAAAAATTGGAACTGCAGCAGGGAAAAGTCGTTCTCAGGGAGCAGCGGATACACCACTAGTAGTGTAAAGATTTAAGATAAATATTATCATCATGAACATTCTCAACTATGTATGTGTGGGAGGAACTCCGTATTTGGACGAGTAGGCAACAACCGCTGCTCACATCATCCTCATAACCACATCAGTCAGCATCGATCTTCATCATCCACCGCTGCATCACTGCCATCTCCATCCATCCCATCTACATCCTTGTCTAGATCTTGTTGTAATTTCCGTACTCGTTGTGGATTTATACAAGTACTATTCATCTATGATTGTTTCCATTACCATTGCCATGATGTTGATTTCCTCCATGTCTAAGTAGATCTTTAGTTCTTGGAGAGATTGAGAAACCCTAGTATGAGACTGAACTAAGATAAAGTCTATTATGATATTTATCATTGTGACCATGTGTTATATTCTCTACATCTTGATGTTGAGAGAAGTCGACCTCTCAATATTTGCCTCTCGTGGGGACTTGATGGAGGGAACTACTAGTTGGTAGACGGAGGCATGCTAGCACTTGAAGTGACTACAAAGCTGTTGGCACCCCATACGTATCAACTTGGGAATCCGAGGATACTCACAAAACACTATCCATGCCATGGGTTACGTCCTACAGGATTACGTCCCTTAATAGCGCAGTAACTCGATTGATGTCAATTGCTGACTGCTGTGGTTATGAGGATCATGTGAGCAGCGGTTCCTGCCTAATTTTCCAAATATGGAGTTCCTCCCACACATACATAGTTGAGGATGTTCACGATAATAATATTTATCTTAGATCCTCATAATACTAGTGGTGTATCCGCTACTCCTTGAGAACGCTTTTTCTCTATTACAGTTCCAATCTTTCTTACATACGCGATACTTACTTTCTGTATTAAGTTATTTATATTTACTTTATTATTGCTCTTATACCTGAAACCCAAAAACACCATTTACACAAAAGTAATTTCTACTATTGAAAATAACCAAGATTTAATATTCACCAATTAAAATCTGGGATCATATGGACATATGTCATCACAACATATTCTAACATATGGGAATGTGATTTAAAGGTTGGGTCACCTTTTAATAAGTTTAAGTTTAGAATTTATTGATTTCCAGTGACTAGAAATTCCTATATAGCATTATTTTGGTACTAGTCAAAAGTAACTACATGCAAACCTTAATATATTACATATTTAGATAGGTATGGTTAAATGTGATTTTTGAGAGTTGGAATCAACTCAAAAGCTATTTTGGTTGATTTTATAAAAATGCTTGAGTGTGCAAAAGCTTTTGTCTTGTTATTTTTACTAGGAGAGATCTCTAACTCTAAATGAATTAAATCCAACGGGCTTGGATAGATCTTTTCAGAAGATTTCCAACACAATTGGAATCACTCCATTTGAATTTGTAAATCTCTGTAAAAATGAGTTTCAAACTAGGGGACAGAACTAAGTTCAAACTTAAATAGAAAAACCTAAATTTGAATTCGTGGGCTAGCGCGGGAAGGAAAATGGGCCGGCCCGGTGGCACTCCATGGCGCAGAGAACAGCTGACAGGGGGTCCACATGTCAGCGGCTCTTTAAACGCGAAGCGATTAGGGGTAATGTGGACCGTGTGATTAAAAGTGAGATCTACGACTGAGGAGCGTCGTCTCTGGTGTACAGGTCGCAGGCGAGAACTAACCCTAGCGGCTCGGTGGGGGTGCAAAAGGGGCATACCAGGGCTCCAGCTACAGCGGTGATGGGGGCAATCGAACTGGTGGATGACGGCGGACTCAAGCGTGGTTGCGGCAGCTCTTGGGGTGGACGAAATAGATGGCGCCTTCTCCTCCTCTGCAGCGGGCTCCTCCGGCTAAATTCCGGGGAACTATGGCTCGAGCGGCTCCGGCTAGAGGTGGGGAAGGATCATTGAGGAGAGGGGAGTGGAATGGTGTGAGGAGTTAGTTCTAGGGAGGGCTCCTTTTATAGGGCGACGAGGGGACCGAGCGGCACAACGGCGAGCTTGTCGGTGAAGACGATACATGATGCATGGGCGGCGTAGGCGGATGGTGGCTTGCTTCCTGGCGGTCATCTACAGCTTGAATGCGCGGATAGGGGTGGTGGCATTTGGTTGGGAGTGTCCCACGCTCTAGGAGACAGAGGCAGTGCTCGACGCGGCGCACGGTGACTATGGGTCACGCGACGGCCCATGGCCATGTCTGGCGGGGTGCTGGGGTCTAGGCGGAGCGGTGTGCAGGATTTTATGTCAAGTGGCGGTCTGCTGCGTGCTGGCGATGATCGCGCTCTGGCACGCTCTAGCGAGCTCGTAGAGAGAATGGTCGGCGACGCTGGGGTGTGCTCTAGGGCCTGGCTGGGCTTGGGGAAGGGGCAGGGAGGTGCGGTAGGGTTAGGCGGAGCTAGTGGTGGTGCTGGAACGGCGCGGTGTGGTCTGTGACGCATTTCCCTCTTCTAGCCGGTGGTGACCAAAAAGGGGCGGCGCTCCACTGCTACTGCGGCTTAGGGGTAGGCCGGTGATCACTTGGTTGTACTCAGGGGGGACAAGGGAGAGTAGAGAGGGTCAATTGGGGGACAATGTCTTAAGTACAAATAGTAATAGTTAGGCAGTTTATTTTCTGCATGCCACATGTTCGACAAAATGGCCGCATGAGAAAAGTTTTTGAATTTTTGGTTGAATTTTGGTGGAGTTGTTGATCATATGCTTGAGCATCTGTGGTTGCTTGGGATTTGAAAATGGAGCTCATTTGAGTTGTTTTTGAATAAGTGGGATCTTCTCATATGAACTACATTCAATTTTCAAATGCCCTTTAAAATTAGTGTTTGCAAGTTTTTGGTAGATCACAAAGTGGGCCTTGGTACACTACTACATGTACTAGCAAGGGGTGCAAAGATCCATATTTGTTTCTGTTAAGAATTGAGTCCTATGAATAGCAAAAGTAGGCATGATAGTTAAAATGGCACAAATGACCATTTCTTTCTTTTATTCATTTTGATTTGTTTTTCTTTGGGATTTGTTTAGGAATGATCTCGATGATGTTTATTTCACCTAAGAATCATTTTACAAGCAATGGATCACTTAATCATGGCAATTCAAAACAACTCCTATTTAAATGCACACACATATGAATGCTTTAATATTTTTAATTGGAAAGTTTTTGTTAACTCTAATTTTGATGATTTGGATCTCAATAACCTTGGATTAAATTTTTTGGATGTTACATCCAGCCTATCGTATCATGATGTATCCAACGGTGGTTGGCCAAGATCCGTGTGACATACATCTCGACCAATTAGAGCGCAGCCAAAATGAGCGCTAGTTGATGCAGCTGGTATACGTGCGACAGGGGAAGGGAGGGAGAGACATCCAACCTACTAGGCTCTCCTCGCCCCGCCCATCGGGAGAGAGAGACCTCCAGCCCATCAGATCATGATGTATCCAATGGTGGTTGAGCAAGATCCATGTGACATACATCTCGACCAATCAGAGCGTAGCCAAACTGAGACAGGAGAGAGGGTAAAAGTGAGGAAAACTGAGCAGAGCTAAGGAAAGAAATCGCACTCAGATCAAAAATGAGTAAGTGAAATTCAAGCTTTTGGCATAAAAATGGAAAAATGTATTATTTGAACAAAATAATCCATCTTGGCCGACATTATATTGTTTGCAACTCAAAGATACGCAAGTGTTTCAAATTTGGCCTCATTTAGACAATTATGTTTTGAGATGGGTTATCTTGGAGGTTGATTGAGTAGAAAGCCATGCATCTTCATAGCTAGTAGCTCATTCCAAGAAGGATTTAAGAAGTGATTTAGGGATAAGTCCATTTCTCTTTATTTATTTTTCCTTTATTATTCATGCTAGGTTGTAGGTAACATAAAAAGACTCCATGCGAAGATTGCACTATATTTTGATTTTTTTAGGGTTATACAAACCCTAAAACCATTTTTTTATTTAATAAACTTAGAAAAAGAAAAATGTGGCTGATTACAAGTAAATCCAAAATTTCCAATTTCATATGGTACTCAATTCAAGATACACAAGTGTGCCAAATTTTGGATCAATTGGTCAATGTTTGCTATGGTTGAAGCCATGAACTAGCTAAACCCCATCTGTTGACCAGATGTCGAGGGGAAAACTGAGCAGTGCTAAGCAACTAGGTGGATAACCATAGAAACTTGCAATTACACATACATTATGGGATTATCCAACATATAAACTTGGGAGCATCACACTAGTTCTAATTCAATACAAACACTGATAGTAGTTCAAATTCATCATACAAATTCAAATTAATTTTTTTCTCTTTCTCGTAGTGTTTTTTGCTGGAATATTCTCGGAGTTCACCTCCTTGCTCTGGGTGATCCTAGCTGGAATTTTCTCGGAGTCCACCATCAACTTATTCCGTTTGTTCCGTTTGTTCTTTTTTGCTGCATCCAATGAATCAAGTGCTTCAGTCTGTCGTACAATTGGTTCAATCACTTTTTGATTCATTGGTCGATATGGTTCAAAATGTATTGGCATCATTTCTTCAATATCCTCTTGTGTAATTCCTTTACTTTTGAACTTTGCTTCCAATGAATAAATTGCTTCATTCCCTGCGTCCAATGAATCAATTGCTTCAATCTCCCATGCATTTGGTGCAATCTCCCATGCAGTTGGTTCAATCTCCTCTCGATCCATTGGTCCAATCTCCCCTGCATTTGGTTCAATATCCTCTGCATTTGGTTCAATCTCCTCTCGATCCATTGGTTCAATCTGCAATGTATCCATTGCTTCATTCTCCTCTCCTTCAAATTCTTCATTCTCATCTGCATTTATTGCTCCCGCCTGATCATCCATTCCATAAGCTGGGTCCACTGCATTTTTATGAATCCTAGTAATGTGCCGTAGGATCCCACAATGTTTGCACT
This sequence comes from Avena eriantha, assembly GCA_910589775.1. Taxonomy (NCBI): domain Eukaryota; kingdom Viridiplantae; phylum Streptophyta; class Magnoliopsida; order Poales; family Poaceae; genus Avena; species Avena eriantha. The sequence continues at coordinate 129,377,747 of OU342746.1, forward strand.
TACCACTACTAGAGAAAGGCTTATGGATAGATATATTATCAGTGGAGAATTGTTTTGAATATGCTCCACTGATAATTATCAGTGGCACATTTAAAAATATGCTCCACTGATATTATTTATAACCAATGGCGCACATCACAAATAATGAACCAATGATAATGTGGGCCCGACACTCTAGAGGCCTGTGGACCAAATATCAATGGCGCATATATCCATATGCGCCATTGATATATTATTATCAGTGGCGCATATGCAATATGCGCCATTGATATTCTCCTCACCAATGGCGCATCCTCTCCTACACGCACCATTGGTATCTATGTGGGCCCCACCTGGACCCCACCACTCTGAAAGGTGGCAAGAATATCGATGGCACATTCAGGATATGCGCCACTGATACTTTCCCTCCAATGGCGCATATACTAGTAAATGCGCCACTGATAAGTCTTGGGCCCACCACATGAAAAGGTGGTAGACTTACTAGTGGAGCATTTAGTGTAATATGCGCCACTGATAACTTCGTCCAGATCTACAAGTTGGCATCCACCCCCACCCACCACCGCCATTCCATTTTTCTCCACCCACCACCCCAAACTAGATCTAGCTCGTCCTCCTCCTCCCCACCACCTCAATTTCTCCATTTTTTTCTCCATTCTTGGTTGTTGAACCTACCTTGCTTCATAGTTTTGTGAGGGGAAGCCTCTCCAATTGTTGTAGATCTACTAAACCAACTAGTTTTCCTCCTCCAACATCCATCTTGTTCTCCAACAACAACCACACTATCTCTTCTTGAACTTGGCTCGATAACGATTCTACTAGATCAGTTGTTGGAGGACATGCATGTGGATGTTTTGTGTGGAGGGTGGATGTCGGTGCGTTGTGTATGTGTGTGCATGCTTATGTTTGTGAAGCCTTCTTATTGCTAGAGGGATGATATGTTTGCATGGATGTGGTGCATGAATGTTTGCAGGTGACAAAGAAGAAAGCATGTTGCTTGCTCTGGTGGTGCATGGATGTTTGCCGAAATGTCGATTAATTTCTGTTTCGGCAAATTTTTGCACTATCCATATGTCCAATTTTTAGGAGATGTCATGCCAAATTTTTCCGGCGGCAATGCATGCATGTGTGTGTGTGTGCATGATGGTGTTGTGGTTCTAAGATACTCTCTCTTTTTGCTCTATACCGCGCAGGAAACCATGGCTAGACACATGAGCGAAGGTCGAGCAGCTAGATACAAGAAACGAGCGGTGACCGACATGATTCTGAACAAGAGGACCTACATAAGATGTCTGTGTTGAACATGCAATCTCGGGAGCTTGGTTGACCCTGATTCCGGAGACCTGGAGAATCACCTGCTCACGCGTCGGTTCATGCGTGGCTATGATTCTGAAGATGATGAGGATGTCAACGAGCCTGAAGACGAGGGCGGGCATGATGATCATCACGAAGGAGATGCCGGCGGCAGACATGATCATGATCATGAAGGAGATGTCGGCAGCGTCAGACATGATGATCAACACGAAAGAGATGATGGCAGTGACGGACATGATGATCATCACGAAGGAGGTGCCGGTGGAGAAGACATAGACACACAAACGACGCGGCTAACCTCGGCCTTGCAGGACCCTCATGTTCAGGAACTGCTTCTCAGGGAGACGAGCAACACCAAAGCTACTGCCAGGGAGAAAGCAAAGCTAGCGCATATGAGGATAAACAGGAAAACTCCATTGTATCCTGGGTGCCGTCCCGAGGATACCCGCTTGAACATAAACAAAAACATGAGATTCTGGCAAGGCAGAAAGCAAATGGATTGATATAAGCTTCAAAAAAAACATGAGATTCTGGCAAGAACGTCTTCCCAAGGGGAACACGTGTCAAACTAGTATCGAGGAGTTAAGCTTGGGGATGTTGATATGTTGCTAACATATCCATAATTTTTGTTGTTCCATGCTTGGTTTTATCTACTTTCTTATGTTTTGTTCCAACTTTGGAGTACTTTTTATAAACTTTCTGGGACTAACCTATTAACAAGATGCCACAGTTCCAGTTCCCTGTTTTCTGCTGTTTTTGGTTCCAGAAAGTCAGAAAATGAATATTCTTGCAATTGGACGGGACAAAAGCCAAAGTCGATATTTTTCCGGAAGACTCACGGAGCCAGAAGGAGAGTCGGAGAGGGGCCACAGGGTGGCCACACCACCCCTTGGCGCGGGCAACCCTAGGCGGCACCAGGGCATGGTGTGGGCCCCCTGGCTACCCACCGACCTTGCCTCTTCGCCTATAAGAAGCCTCCCCATGCGAAAACCCTAAATCGTCAAGCCTCCAGCCACGAAAAGTTCCGCCGCGCCGCCACCACCAAAGGTGATATTCGGGGGACAGAAAGTCTCTGTTCTGGCACCCTGCCGAGATGGGGAAGTGCCCCCGGAGCCATCTCCATCGATCTCCACCACCATCTCCATCACCGTTGCTGATTCCCATGATGATGAGGGAGTAGTTCTTCCTCGAGGCTAAGGGTTCTGTCGGTAGCTATGTGTTCATCTCTCTCTCTATGCATGATCTTATTGAGATCATGAGCTTTTTAATCAAGTAGATCTACCTTGCTACTCAAGTGCTTTAATAGATCTCTGCCATCCCCATGTGTGTGAAAGTGACAGCATGCACACCATGGTGGCACTTAGGCTAGAGATTACAAATACTTGTTATGAGTTATATTTGGAGTTGGATGTCTCTATGAAATTGTGGTGTTTGTTGGAACCATCTAGTGCTCAAGGTGACAATGTGGACAAGGTGACCTGCTGGTCTGTTTTGACAGATTTCTGCCATTATTTGCATTTGCTTCTTGTTGGTTCCTTTTTGAGTTCTTTGGGGGAATTGAGCTTTTTGAGGGAAGTGCTACAGTAGCTTGTGTTTTATTGGAAGTTTTATTGGTGTTGAAACTGAACCTAAATACTTATTATCTTGAGTACACTAATGTTGCTAATAAAGATTGTGTGAAGTTTTGTACGAAGGAAAAATTTCAGGTGTATGGAAGGAATGAGTAATGAGATGAAGGATGGACTAAAGCTAAAGCTTGGGGATGCCACACGTGTCACCCTAATAAATGTCCAAGAAGTACAAGCATCAAAGCTTGGGTATGCCCAAGGCATCCCCTCCTTCATCAATAAAAATTCTAGGTTTCCTCCAAACACTTCATTTTTATTGTTTCATGCACAGTTGTGCTGTTATTGGAGCGTCTTCTTTTTCGTTTTCATTTTCGTTTTTGTTTTTTTCGTTTGCTTGGTTTTCTTAGTTTTCTGAATACATTGGTTGGACCCCCTCTTTCATACATTGGTTTTCAAATAGTTTGGTTTGGATTGGAAAAGAGTAGGAAAGTTGATGCTTAAGTGGTAAAGAGAGCTTGTTTTTGACTATGGCCTATGCTTTGTCATGCCATGCTTGATATTGTTTTGGATTTAGGCTTAGTATTCTTTGCTGTAGCATTAATTGTTATAAAAAATTGAGATTGCTTAATATGCCTTGGATGAATCATGCGTTGTTTTAGCATATTAAAGCATAGTATTGTGGTACTCTTCTTTGATGCTTTATTTGGGTTGACTTGGCGCATGCTCACACCATGTTATGACTATTCAAGGTCACCATAGCCTTTATGATCCTTTAGTTTTCAACTTGTAGTATCACTTTATGCTTTGATCAATGATGTTTTGTCACTCTCCATGATTATGGCCATTATTGCTCTCTTAGTTTGTCGCTCCCAGTCTTTTGCTAGCCTCCACAGCCAAGTATGAGTTCCACTCATGGATCCAACTCCTTAAACCAAGTTATTTCAAAGAGTCCACCATACCTACCTACTATCTTATGCTATTCCAAGTATATTCATGCTTTTGTTTACCTTCCAAATTAAACTTGTTATGAGAAAACTAGTGATTAAAGCTCTCACGAACTTGATGGGACACTTTACTTTTCTTGACCTTAATAAACTTGAACCATTGTGTCGTCTATGTTGTATATGCTTGCACTTATCTTTTGGGAATTAGCAGAACCATGCTTTCATGGGAAACGCTTTCAACATTGCACTTGGTACTTGTACCTAATTGATATCTTGCTCTTTTGTCTATGGATGTCGTCGATGTGAAATGAAAGGGGAGCTTGTGAGTCCATGGAGTTATGTATATGTGTTAGAGAAATGCCTAGGCCGCTGGGCTAATCCATGCTGACATGGTGGAAACCTGTAGCGTAACCATAATGAGCTGTCTATGAAGCATTCTTCTTATAAAAAAGAGTCCTATATTGAGAAAAAAGAGAAAAAGAGAAAAAAGAGATTATGAAAAGAGGAAAGAGAGAAAAAACCACCATATTCCCATGGTAAATAAGAAGATTGCTGAGATGCTCGTTGTCTGCTTGCCTTGTCATTTTTATATGGGGATTCTTCCGTATCATCGGGCAAGTGGTACCCCGTTCGCGGTTCTCTATGATACACATGTACTTATGATGACAAGAACTTACCGGTGACTAAACTTGAGTAGCATGAGGAGCGGCCCTCGTATTCAAGGGACATGACATTTCTAACTTATACTTCGTCAAGCATGTACACCATAGTTTGTTCACTTTAACCTTAATCACTTCAAGATGCTTATGATAGGGGCAATGAGAGCTGAAAGCTATTAAGTACCATAATTTTTGGAAGCTCTTTATGAAACTTGAATCTCTGCTTCCTTCTATGAAGGCTTTTCTTCCACCATATATATTGAGTCTCCACCTTCTACCTTTATGCACCTACTTTGAGAGCATAGTGGCCATTCTTAGTTCTATGTGCATTGTCCCAAGACTTGTTGATTGATGCATAGCTTTGATATTGCTTGTTTTAAACTACTTGTATCTAGTCACTCTTATGAACTTTGAAGGTGTCCTATGCATTTATGTTTTCTACTTTATGAGGGACAAGCTGAATGCCACTATGCTATGTTTTCTTTGTGTGAAACAAACAAACGTCTTGCAAAGCATTGTTATTCATGAATATTGTGGTTGTGCCTTTTCATGTTGCAACATAGTTTCTTTGTCTTATTGCTAGAACTTTGTCTTTCCTGCTATGATTGAAGTACTATGATTCCAGCTTTCAATGTTTTACAAATACTTTGATCAAGTTTATGATGGTGCATGTCACCTCGAAAAATATTCTTTCTTTTTATCACTTACCTACTCGAGGACGAGCAGGAGTTAAGCTTGGGGATGTTGATACGTTGCTAACATATCCATAATTTTTGATGTTCCATGCTTGGTTTTATCTACTTTCTTATGTTTTGTTCCAACTTTGGAGTACTTTTTATACACTTTCTGTGACTAACCTATTAACAAGATGCCACAGTACCAGTTGCCTGTTTTCTGCTATTTTTGGTTCCAGAAAGTCAGAAAATGAATATTCTCGGAATTGGACGGGACAAAAGCCAAAGTTGATATTTTCCTAGAAGACTCACGGAGCCATAAGGAGAGTCAGAGAGGGGCCACAGGGTGGCCACACAACCCCTTGGCGTGGGCAACCCTAGCCCGCGCCAGGGCATGGTGTGGGCCCCCTAGTAGCCCACCGACCTTGCCTCTTCGCCTATAAGAAGCCTCCCGATGCAAAAACCCTAAATCGTCAAGCCTCCAGCCACAAAAAGTTCCGCAGCGCCGCCGCCACCGATGGGGAGATTCGGCAGACAGAAAGTCTTTGTTCCGGCACCCTGCCGGGATGGGGAAGTGCCCCCAGAGCCATCTCCATCGATCTCCACCACCATCTCCATCACCGTTGCTGATTCCCATGATGATGAGGGAGTAGTTCTTCCTCGAGGCTAAGGGTTCTGTCGGTAGCTATGTGTTCCTCTCTCTCTCTATGGATGATCTTATTGAGATCATGAGCTTTGTAATCAAGTAGATCTACCTTGCTACTCAAGTGCTTTAATAGATCTCTGCTCTCCCCATGTGTGTGAAAGTGACAGCGTGCACACCATGGTGGCACTTAGGCTAGAGATTACAAATAGTTGTTATGAGTTATATTTGGAGTTGGATGTCTCTATGAAATTGTGGTGTTTGTTGGAACCATCTAGTGCTCAAGGTGACAGTGTGGGCTTATCTAGATGGGAAAGGCTTACTTTGAGGTGTGCTGTTATAGCCCTGCCATGGATTAGAGTGTCCAACCGGAGAGTAGTTAAGAGTAGTATCATAAAGAGAAGATATTTATATGAGAGTGTTCACTAGTGAAAGTATGATCCCTAGGCCTTGTTTCTAAGCATTGATACACCATTTGCAATTATCTATGTTACATGTTTGCTTGCTTCCATCTTTATTTCAGTTTGCCTTTAGTCTTTTCCCACGTCAACCACACGCCATCAAGCTATTTTCTATCACCGTTAACACTTATAGTTATCCATACCACTTGTATTTTACTATCTCTTCGCCGAACTAGTGCACCTATACACTGACAAGTGTATTGGGTGTGTTGGGGACACAAGAGACTTCTTGTATCTTGATTGCAGGGTTGCTTGAGAGGGGATACCTTTGACCACTTCCTCCCTGAGTTCGATAAACCTTGGGCGATCCACTTAAGGGAAAACTTGCTGCTGTTCTACAAACCTCTGCACTTGGAGGCCCAACAACTGTCTACCAGAATAGAAGTGCGTAGAAATCAAGTAGCACACATAGCACCTAGCCCATGTTTGTATGGCCGTACAACCTCCCTCCCTGGCTGTGCACCAAGCAGAGATACATACACATGTGTATTCTGATTCAGGGGCCTAAACAACCAGGTATCGACATGCATTTGTATCTCGGGCTGCTGAAAGAATAGTTAGCCACGATGTGGGAGGCGCCAGCCCATACGTGGGACGCATACACAGGAGATTATTTCCCTATGAGAGTCGCGCTGCTCACGGCGGTGCAGGACTATCCAGGTTACGGATACGTGTCTGCCCAGGTGAACGACGGACACAAAGCATGTGTCAATTGCATGGATAAGAACCGCATCTCCAGCTACCAAGGGATCCCAGGTAATCGAAGACCATGTTCCAACTGACTCGAATGTGGCTTCCAAAGGATCATGCGTGGAGAAAGCGTAGAGATCTGTTCGATGGCAAAGTAGAGCTCGAAAAATCCCAACATCCGAGGAGTGGAGAAGTGATCCAAGATATGTTGGACAACTGGGAAGAGTGCCCTTTGCCGGGAAAGAAGCGTCCGAGGATGAAACCGCTACATGGTGTGTGGAAAGCTAGGCCTGTTTTCTGGGACCTGCCATACTGGAAATACCTCCACACGCCCCATAGCCTTGATGTCATGCACATCACGAAGAACGTGTGCGAGAGTCTGCTTGCCACTATCATCAACATGCCGGATAGGACCAAAGATGGGCCGAAAGCAAGGAACGACCTGATGGAACTTGGCATCAAGGAAGAACTTCATGAGACGCCGACGCCTGATGATGATGATGATGAGACGGCGCCTGAAGATACTCAAGGTCACCGCAAAAGCGTTAAGAGGGGAATTGTAGTGTTTTCGGCTGCCTGCTTCACTCTAAGTGAGCAGGAGCTTGAGCAGTTTTTCAACTGCCTCCTAGGAGTCAAAGTTTCTTACAGTTACTCGGGGAACATAGGTAGAGATCTGGACAAAGTGAAGAAGAGGTTCAGCGGGATGAAGTCTCCAGTTGCGACTGTCATGTGCTGATGACGCAGATACTTCCAGTTGCGATCCAAGGGATAATGGACGAGCACGTCTGTGAGACGTTGTTTGGCCTCTGCAACTTCTTCGACGTCATCTCGAGGAAGTCGATTGGCTTGAAGCAGCTCGACACACTACAAGATGAGATTTTTCGTGATACTATGCGAGCTCGAGATTTACTTCCCGCCCGCATTCTTCGACATCATGGTCCATCTACTCGTCCATGTCGTGGATGACATCATTAATCTCGGGCCGACATTCCTGCACAATATGATGCTGTTTGAAAGGCTTAACTGTGTTATTAAAGGATTCGTACGCAATAGATCCCGTCCAGATGGAAGCATTGCCAAGGGATTTTTGACCTACGAGTGCATCTCTTTCTGCCATAATTATCTAAGCACCGACCCGGATGACGAGGATGACCCTGTTGGTCTGCCCAATAGTACGCACCTCGGTAGGCTCGCTGGATATGGCCACCGCGAGGGCTTTCGCACCATGCATGTCGGTGCGAAGGGTCAACATGACGACTTTGACAGGGCACACCAAGTCGTGCTATAACACATTGAATTGGTCGATCCTTGGGTGGAAGAGCACAAAATCTTAATCGAGCAGAAGTTCATTGACCTTGGTCAACCAAGGAAGAAGGGAGACGTAACAAGAGAGCACAACTCTAGCTTCACGGCTTCGTTCAAGAAGAAGCTTCAAGACAATCCCCCCCGCAGACCCGCAAACGCCTTCTAGGGAGGATGAAAAACTAATTTTTGCCTTGTCAAATGGCTCCGGGCACAACGTGAGGACATATCAGGCTTACGACATAAACGGGTACAGATTCTACACTGAGAAAAGGGACATGAGAAGCAAATATCAGAACTCATGAGTAACGATGCTATCTTATGCTGATGACAAAGCCACCATCAAGGAACGATTTTTCGGAAGGATCGAGGACATCTGGGAGCTCGACTATGCCGGAGAGAAGGTGCCGATGTTCCGTGTCAGATGGGCCAAGAGCGTCCCAAAAGAGGGTCGGTATTTCACCACCATGGTTATACCCGATGCCTCCGTGAAGAACGCCTCCGCAAAAAATGAGTCATGGGTACTCGCGAGCCAAGTTGACTAAAGTTTCTTAATCACTGACCCGTCAAAGCCAAGCCATGTTGTCGTGAGGAGGGGCAAGAGGAGCATCATTGGAATGGACGGACCCGCCAACGAGCAAGACTTAGAAAATAACGGCGATCCGAAGATCGAAGAGGAATTCGACAAGTACTTCGACAAGCCGACTGCTGCAGGAAAAAGGAAGACCACCCTACCTACTAAAGGTTGTCCGTTCACAAGAAGAAAACTTAACCTTTCCGGCTAAAGTATTCAACCGCGAGGAAGAAGGGCAAGAAAATTGCAAAGAGACGCTACATTTGTGAAGAATATTGGTGTGTATGGATATTGCCTATGTACTTGCAAATGGATGTCCTTGTTTTAAACAAATTAATAAATGCCTATGTACTTGCAAATGCATGTCCTTGTTTTAAATAGATATGTGAATGTTAAACTTAATTACTATTTGTTATGAAATATACTAGATATTAATGACAAGTATTTTGGCTAAGTGCCAAATACTAATAAAATTGAGAGAGGCAGGAATCAAACCTGGCTGCTCCAGATGCAGCACACAACATCAACAACCACTGTAGTAACCTTGGGTTGTTGACATAGACTAGGGCATCATGGTTTTTGGCTAAGTTCCAAATACCAATGGCTCATATTAGGCAATATGCGCCACGGATATTTGACACTTAGCCAAAAAATGTGAGGCAACCAGGAATCGAACCTGGATGCCCTAACCTAGTTTTGCCCATTGAGTCGAACCAGTGAAGTAAGCCTGTGTTACTGTCACATATGAGGGCGTCATTTTATTTGACTAAGTGTCGAATATCAATGGCGCATATTGAAAAATATGCGCCACGGATGTTTTACACTTAGCCAAAAAACCGATTGGCCCTTTCTTCTCACTCTCACTGTCTCTCATATCAACCAATCCCCTTTCGTGTCTCACGCGAACCCTAGCACGCCACCGGAGTCGCCCTGCCACCACCGGAGCAGTCATCGCCAGTGAGCGCCACCCCGTCCCCTCCTCTCCCCTCCCCTCCCCCTCCCTTCCCCTAATCTCGACCCCGTCCCCTTGCTAGGATCGCCACCCCGTGCCCTTGGAGCAACCAGGAGGAGGAGGAGCACCAGGAGGACCGCCGACAAGGACATGGGCCACGCGCGCCACCAACGAGGAGAATGGCTGTGTGAACCCACTAACGAGGAGAAGGGCCGTGTGCGCCACCGACGAGGAGGAGAAGGGCAGCACAACACGCAGCATCGACGAGGAGCGTGGTCACCGTCGCCAAGAGATTGTCGTGGTCACTGTCGCCGCCTCCCTCGATTGCTCGCCGTCAAGCCACCATCAACGAGATCCTCTCGGTGAGCCCTCTCTTTCCCCTCTCTCCCTCTGGCAGTAGCTAGGTCCATGCCTCAGTAATGGGTTCTAGGGTTTCTAGAACATTCTTATGCTAGGTCTCTTCCAATGGCAGTAGCTAGGTCGCTCCCGGTGGCAGTAGCTATGCTGTTATCAATTGGGTGCTTGCTTATTATCACGTCTAGAATGTCTTGTTAATGTTCTGAACTATGGAAGTGTGGGTTACTGATCTATGATATTATAAATGTATTAGTGTTTCTCCGTGCTTCCCACAAATTATGTTAGTCTTGGCATGGTTAAGATGAGAGAGTCACTCTTGGCCATGATCTTTGACCGAAGGTCGACGAGGGCTGCTCGTGGTGCCCAGCCTCTCTGGCAGCAACTCGATCCAGCACGTGTCGCCGAACGTGGTGACGCCTGAGTCCGCCAACGTCGATATGCAGCCGGTCGCTCCGGTGCCCCCTCCCGCCTGCGCCAACACCAACGCGCAGCCGGAGGTCACTCTGGTGACACCTCCCGCCGGCGCCAACACAAAGCTGCAGGTCACACAGATGCCCCCTCCCGCCAAAACGAAGGCGCAACCGATGGTGCTTCATAAGGCATCTCAGCGGGAGGATGATACCGGTGTTTTGACATTAGCCGAGCTCAATGCCATCTCCAAGGTAATGACGTCGGCCAACACATGCGTGTTGATAACATTTCATCTCCTTTGCCTTTTATGACTAGCTAGCGCCATCTCACGATGCTTGTTCTTCCGCAGGACACTCCTTGCACGCTCTTGCATTACGTGGATGGCGATCTAAAGGATGTTGGCGAGGGCACAATTATTCAACCAAATAGCCACACGATGCACGACAAGTCGATGGAGGATGACGTGTTCAAGGTCCGGCTGGCTCGGGTGTTGCCGGGGTGCGAAGACATGGACCCCCCAGCCAACCTTGAGGCGCTGATGATCATAAGAACCTTCAAGATTGCTGTGGCTGGGTCTTGACATGGCCAAAGACCCAGATTCGGCTTGTGAAGGAACAACAAGTAACTCAGCGGCCACATGTGCCCTTGCCGCGGTGGCCACAACAACCAGTCACCGCCACCACCTCTCGTCACCAGCAATTGTTGGCCGCCGTTGCACCATTGCCTGCACATGGCAAGGCCGCCGCTACGCCACGACCTCCACATGGCAAGGCTGTTGCCGCACTGCAGCCTCCACATGGCAAGGCCGTCGTTGCGCCGCCACCGCCCAAGGATGCACCTAGGGACAACATTAACAATGATGATGATGATGACAACCCACATAACTGGATCAACAGTGGCGTCACGGACTCTTTGTTCATGCCAAACAAGGATGAGCCCTACCGCGTTGCCGACGACCCAAATGCTCATAACAGAACATGCACGCGTCTAGACTTCCATGGTACCCTAGAGGAGACGCCTCCGGATGCTGGTGCCGCTGGTCCTTATAAAAGCACGCATGGAATCATTTTCATCCCCACCACACTCCATAAGGCGAAGGATGAGCAGATGGCTGCTAATGTCGAGACGAAGACGCATCGCAAGAGAACAAAGAAGAATAAGCAGTCTCTGAGCCAGGCGGGTCCGAAGAGGCCCCGGGATCAGGACGACCCGTTAACATAGCTCCCTGAGGGCACCTTGACCAAGGTTCACATAGCTGGTCAACCGATTCTAAGTGAGGAGCTGAGCAAAAATGCAAGTGGAGCGATGGCTAACCTATAGCATGGTATTCTATATCTAGAGGAGTGCCTTCTTAAAGAAGCAAATCCACCGTACCGTGTTTTCACGGTCAATGTTCCAACGGGCGTGGGCTTCATCGATAATTCCCCCGTGGATATCTTCTTCATATTGTATGAGGACATCTTCAAGATTTTCCATCGCAAGCGGATGAACTATAACTTGGTCCGCCTATACGCGCTCCATCGGGCGATGAAGGTCAATAGAGAGAAGACCCCTGGCGTCGCGATAGTGGACCCCTACTTCATGTGTGATAGCCAGTTGGTGGATCCAGTGACCCGGGCCAGCGCAAGGAACTACCTCCAAAATTTCATGGTGGACAACAAGAGTGGAAAATAGCTTATTTTTGCTTTCATTCCTGAGTAAGTGCACACACTCTCTCGTCGCCGTAACTAGTCCTTTCTTAGTTTTCGGTTGTTGTTTTTCCAACATTGTTTCGTTTCAATTGTTTTGCGGAGAGACAAATACTGCACACCGATCCTCATTCAACCGAGTTATTCGCTAGCCACGTACTTGGACTCGGGGAGCGAGCAAAAGAAGAAAGACTACACCAACATAAGGAGTCTTATAGATGATGCTCTCGAGGTATACGCCGAAAATGGAGGCAAATTCAAGAAGGGGGCGGAAAATTTCAGGGATGGTAGACACGTGTTCAAATACGTAATGAAGTTCGCCTACGTCAAGCAGCCGGATAACAGTCCCAAGGAGGCCTACTACGCCCTCCATCACCTGCGGGCGATCGTCCGGGATGCACACATCATTACGTTGCCATCTAGCCTCCGAGCATGGGCCAAAGCTAAGGCAAGGATGGACAATGATGAACTTAAGGATGACTTCTTATGCATCCAGACTCATTTTGCAACCATCATGCAAGAAGATGTCATCACAAGGTGGGCCCTTATCCTGCAAAAGAGCGTTCAATAAGCGCGAGATCGAAGCACGGCTCGAGGCGCAGGGTGACCGTAGGACATGGACAACGAAAGATGGCTACAAACCATTCCCGGCACCATGTAAAACAAACTCTTCATGATGTAGTGTTCCTAGCTAGCTAGTGCTCAGTCGGTTTGTGTATCTCGTGTGTGTGTGTGTGTCATAAACTTTAACTTGCATTAGCTCGAAACGTGCGTTGTTGGACTTCGTTTACTTATTACCATATGTATGAAACTTAATAGCTTGCCTTAGATCGAAACCTTCTTTTTGTGGAGATGCATGTGATGAACCTTTTAATTCTTTATGTTGCATGATATAGTACTTATATGCCTTGTGTATAGAGATGCCGTGCTACGTGGTGTTCAGAGGGAGGGTCCTAGGAGTCTACGACGAGTGGGAGGATTGTCATAAGAAAGTGAACAAGTTTAGTGGAAACAGATACAAAGGGTACCCAACGAGAGAGTAGGCGGAAGCTAGGTGGAGGAACCACCTCCTTGGAGAGCAAAGAGATAGGAACCAGATGAAGACCTTGATGATCGTGCTCCCCGTCTTGCTCATCACCGCAATTGTGGTTGTACTCTACTCGATCCTTTAGTAGTTTAGGACTTGGCTAATGATGATGATCAACTTGTTGTAATGTGTAATGTATGAGAAGGTGAGATCAATTTGTTCTAGACTTGTATAATATTCGGGCACTTGTCACTATGTCGGGTTCTAATTGATGTGATGATGTATAATTCTATTTGTATTATTATCTCTATTTTTATAGTATTGTTATCTATATAAATACCTATATATGTACCTGTATATGTACCTGTATAAATACCTGAGAGCCCTGTATTATGAATACCTGTACGAAACATCAGTGGCGCATATATTATTCATCCAGTGGCGCATCTAGTATCAGTGGCGCATTTGGATATATGCTCCACTGTTAAAATATCAATGGCGCATATTTAAGGTGCGCCACTGGTTGTCCCACTATCAATGGCGCATATTTGATATGCGCCATTGATAAATAGTTACTAATGGCGTAACACTAGTGGCGCATCCCATATGCGCCATTGGTAGGAAAAAAGATGCTCCACTGATAAGCAATTCTCTACTAGTGTATGTTGTCGAGGTGGTGCACCACCCTATGTACTATCTCTCATCATATTCTTCCTTGGCCTACCTACTAGTCTAGTAAAAACTAGAGGGTATAGCTTGAAGCCTGGATCCACTTCAATCCATTGGTCTTTTCCCAACAAAGCTGGAACATTCTAAGCATATGCTGCCCTAAATTTGGCAACAGAGAAATACTCCGACATGTACTGATCAACTTCACCCTCTTCACCTCCTATAACACCCATGAAAAACAATGCATGTATGCATGGTTTCCCATGGAGTTTCCACTACCTGTAATGGCATATCCTATCAACTAAACTCACTGGATACCTCCATTTCCTATCTTTATTGTCAGTGTATGTTACCTCAGCCTCCATTCCTCTTCTAATGTATTCCATCTTCAATTGTTTTGTCCTGGCATGCAAAGCCTTAATCAAAGATGGGAGGATGAGATGGCTAACATATACAACTCTTGGACACAAATCGATCTTTATCATGATCATCTGCCTAATCTTATCAAATAGTTGCCACAACATAAGCCCTTTCAATGACTTTACCTTTGCATTGAAACTCTCTACAAGGTTACTTGTTACATAGTCTACCTTGCAAATTTCATTGAATTGGCTTCTTGACCACACCATTCCATGATGTGCATCCAAGTACTCCTTCACCGTAGGTTTTTGTTTATACAACACTTCCAAATGATACAGATGCTTCCTCAAACTACATGTGTATGAAGTTGGCCATAGGTTGTCATTATAAACTTTACCCTTGATTTTCTTTGTAAAATTTTACACTAAGTGTTGCTTACATTCCCTATGCTCCACTCCGGGGAATACTGCTTCTATAGCTTTCTACAAATCTTTGCAAGCATCGATGTGGATAGTAAGTCCTAGTGGATGACCTATAAGGTCGCACAAATTCTCTAGAAACAAAGTCCAACTTTCCTCTGACTCAATCTCCAAAACTCCAAAAATAATAGGGAACATCCAATGGTTGCCATCAACTATAGTAGCAGCTACTAGCTATAACATCCCAAAACTTTAATCCAAGATATTAATATCCAAATCACCCAATTTAGGGTTAACAAAAACTTTTTATTATTAAAATAATTAGGAATGCATATGTGTGTTGCATTAAGATAGAATTGTTTGGAATTGCCATGTTTGTTTGTTATAATGGTTGTAAAATGATTCAAAGATGAATTACACATCATCTAGATCATTCCCAAGCAAAATCCAAAGAAAAAGAAATCAAATAAGGTTAATATATGCAAATGGACATTTGTGCCATTTTAATCCACTAGGCCACTTTAGGTGTTCCTAGAACTCAAATTCAAACAGAAACATTCATGAATCTTTGCACCCCTTGCTAGTACAAGTAAATATCTACCAAGGACCACTTTGTGATCTTACAAAAACATTTAACCAATAAATTTTAATGGCATTTGAAAATGGAATCAAGTGTATGTGCATAGATCCCACTTTTTCAAAAACCACTCAAATGGTTCACCTTGACAATCCCAAGCAACCACAGATGGTTAAGCATACGATCAACACACCCACCAAAAAACTTTTCAAATTTCAAAACTTTTGTTCTAGCAGCCATTGTGTCGAACAATTGGCAGGCAAATAAAATCTACCTAACTAACACTATTTGTGATCAAAGCATTGTCGAGCCATTTGGTTAAATTCTTGACCCTGGTCTCCCTAGCTCTAACTAAGCCATCAAAGAGCTACCATTTAGCCCCTAGTAGCAGTGTCGCGCCACCCCGATGCCATGATCGCTGGCCAACCATGCACATGCCGTAGGAGCACACACCACCCTCTTCCGCCGCTCTAGGGAGGTAGGCGTGATAGCACCACTGCCCTTGGTCCCTTCCACGAGCCATGCCAGCCCCTGGACCACCATGGAACGCTCGCGCCCACCGCCTCTACACCGTGCACATCTCACGCCAGAGCGCCCTCCCCGACAGGCCCGCACAAGCCGCGCCTTGCCCTCAGCTCGTGTGCACTGCTCCGCCATAACCCCAACACCTCCCCAGACACGCCCTTTCCCCGCCGCACGACCTGCAGCCATCATGAACCGCGTCGGGCACCGCCTCTGCCGTGCAGAGCATCGCCATGTCCCGACCGCATGCCACCTCGCCTAGCGTCGCCATCAATCATAGCTGACCGCCAGGAGGCAACACACCGTCTGCCTACCCCGCCCATACCACTAGCGCCCTGTACCATCGTCGCCGACGAGGTCACCGTCGCCCTCACGGTCTCCTCGTCGAGCCTGTATAAGGAGCCCTCCCCAGCACCAATGCCTCACACCACTCAACTCCCGTCTCTCTCATAACCACCTCACCCCATCACCGGAGCCGCTCGAGCAACCGTACGCCGGAATTGCGCCGGAGTTCGCCGTAGTAGAGGAGGAAGAGCCCCGTCGATTTCGTCCACCCCAGGAGCCGCCGCGACCTCGCCTGAGTCCGCCGTCATCTCCTCATTCCATCGCCCCCATCGCCACACTAGCTGGAGCCCTGATATGCCCCTACTACTCCCCCATCTAGCCGCTAGGGTTCCGTCTCGCCGGCGACCTGTCCGTCGTCGACGACGAGCCACGACCGTTGATCTAGGTTCTAATCGTGCGGCCCACATCGCCCCGTACTACTTCATGTTAGAAGAGCCGCTGAGATGCGGGACCCCCCTGTCAGCTATCCTCTACACCACGGAGTGAAACTAGGCCGACCCATTAGTATTCCCACGCTGGCCCTAGAATTCAAATAAGTATTTATCTATTTAGACTTAATCTAGATTCTGTCCACTAGTTTAAATATCAATTCAGAAAGATTTACCTAACGAAATTGAATGATTCCAATTTTGTTGGAAAGATACTTTAAATCTCTATCCAAGCCCGCTGTATTTAAGTCATTTAGAGTTACAGATCACATATAGCAAAAATAACAAAACAGAGACTGTTCCACCTTCAAACATTTTTCAAAAATCAACCATAATAGCTTTTGAGTTGATTCCACCTCTCAAAAATCACATTTGAATATACCTATCTGAATATGAAATAATATTTAGTTTTGCATGTAGTGACTATGGACTAGTACAAAAATAATGCTATATAGGCATTTCTAGTCACTTTAAATCATTAAATATTAATTTTGAACTTATTAAAATGTGATCCAACATTTAAATCACATTCCCATGTATTAGAATATGTGGTGATGACATGTGTCCACATGATCCCATATTTTAATTGGAGAATATTAAATCTTAGTTATTTTCAATGAGTAGAAATTAATTTTCTCAAATAAAATAAATGAAACTAGTTCATTAAATCTTGTGAGGTTTGTGATGATACTAGATCATCAAGTATGTGCCTTAGTGTGCTAAATAGACTAGTTAACACCATATGTATTTTGGTGATTGTGAGGTTTGGTGATCTAATCTTGTGAGGTTTGGTGATTGTGTATTCCATATGTATTTATGGACGATAGTACCAACCAAGTCTACGAAGAGGAGGAATTCTACCCCGAGGAAGAAGAGGAGAATTTCAACCACTGCACCAACCAAGACAAGCCATCATTAACAATTCAAGCTAACACTTGCAAGCTAGAATTATACAAGATGATCTAAGAAAGGTGCAGTAGGCATGCTTGGTTATACATTTTGACTTATATCTCCCCTAAGTTTTACTTACAATCTTTACTTTCTTTTACTTTACTAAAGTTCCTTACTTTATTTATAGATAGCATAAAGAGTATAAAACTTGGCCTACCTAGTTAGACTTAGATGTCATTCTATGGCATGAGATTGAGATTAGTATCCCACATTAGTGAACACTCTTAACTTAGTGATTAGAGCTAAACCAAAAACTTGATCACTTTAGATGGGAATACTTGGTGAAAATGACTTGTGATAACCTTGGAATGATGAGTCATACTATTGAGATGTTTTGACATGTGTTGAGAAACACAATTGGTTTATGATGATGAAAATTTTGAGACATGAGCCTTAGACCCTTTATAAAAACTAATGGTTGGGTTCGGAAGCGATATCATTCCAATTTTGCCGTACAACCACAATACCTGAATTGGGTAAGGCTTAGCCGGAAGTTTATATGCATTAGTATTAGTTCCCTCGCGTTAGAGGTTTGAGCTGAGGCTACCTCTCAATGTTGTGCACCTATGCAGTGCCCAGGATGGCAGATGGCCATGGCTGGGAGGCCAAGGTCATAGGAGAGGTGCTTATACTAGAGTATGTAAAGGAAAGGTTATGTTTGATTATCTGCATACTAAGTATGATGATTCAGGGTTATCCCTGACAGATGTATTGAATTTTGTGGTGAAAGTGTACCACCTCTGCAGAGTGTCAAACTATTCGAATAGCCACGTCCGCGGTTATGGATAGTTGGAGTGGTCATATTGTTCTGTTGTCAGATTAGGTTTCAAACTTAACTTTACAAATAAACTTAGAACTTAGCATTTCCTACTAGAACTACCCTACTAGTTAGTGATAGTTTGCGAGTACTTAAAGAGTACTCATGGTTTGTCCCTAGCTATTCCCGTGGCCAGACTATGAGGAGGACTATCCGGAAGGAGGACAACAAGATGGCTACGACAACTAGGATCATCTCCCATCATCAGCATTGCCTGTGACACTAAACATGGAGTCCATCGCTACGCTTATTTTTCCGCTACTTGTTTGTATTAAGACTGGATCATGAGATCCTTTATTTGTGTAAGATCTTATTATGGTTTATTATGGATGATGTACTGTGATATCCAATCTGTTATATCTCGCAAAAATGGTAATCCTGGGATTGGGATGTATGTCATAACAGGCATCTGGAATTAAAAATCCAGGTGTTGTCAAGTTGGTATCAGAGCCATCCTGACCATAGGAGACCCTAGTTAGAATGGACGTCCGAACAAAAAACTTAGATTCAAAAACAAAGAAGTGAGTATTTATGAAAACCTATTTCCTCTCTTTCCCTTGGGATTCCTTCTCTCAAAAAATACATATTCCTCAAACATTCTTACATTACTACATAAAATTTTGACACACTTGATCACTTCACTAACTTACTCATCCTAAATTCTTATAGATGGAAGTTCAGTACTACAAGTTCTACCAGTTGGGCAACGGAGGCCAACTGATCTTCGAGAGGGATCTTGATGCACTATCTGAGTACTTGGAGCGCCCACATACGGAATTCTTTGGAGCTCAACCCAATGGTCCCCCCGAAGGAGATTTACAATGGCTAGTAGTTGCTGATCTTCGAGGCAAGATAGAGGCACCACTTTCCGAGAAGATTCAATTCACCGTGAGAGAAAACAACTGGCTAGATGGATTAACTAGGGCAATGCATGAAGATCTCGCTCGTCTTTGCGCATAGAATGTCAACTTGATCCAAGGAACCCGCTTTGCTCACTATGCAAGGCTAATTCTATGGGAATGCCTCTAGAGATGCCAAGTCACCCGAAGTTGAAGCGTCAAGTGGAGAACCTCGACTTCCTGCTATACGACAGACAGAAGGAATGAGACAATGCTCCAGAGTTCTCCAACCACAACCTTGCCATTGCCACCCAGAAGGCCCATACTTTCCCACTGCTCGTCAAGGATCATCAGTCACTTCGTCGTCAACGTGCAAAGAAGGATCGTACCATCGACCGTCTTTGCAAGAAGGTGGCCGACCTCGAGAAGACCATCAAGGAGCATGAAGCTCAGCTTGCAGCAAAAGAAGAGGAGGAGGAAGGTGAAGACATCCAAGGGGATATTCACTCATACCTCAGTAATGATGATGACTATCTGGAGGATGATGCCATGGACTTCTACACAGATGATGATGACTTTGACTTCATCGATGATGAGTAGATGCACTAGAGAACTATCGTAGGAGTGAGAAGTATCGGTCCCATTGTATCTTATCTTATAGAATGGTTCTTAAAACCATATGTTTTCCCATCATGTTGTGGTGTTTGTGTTTGTATCGTGTGCCTTGCTTGAATGAATGAGAAGTTGTTAGTTTGCAAAACCTGAGTCAAACTCAAAGTTTTAGCTTTGAAAACCCAAAACCATGAACCTTAGATCTTTCCCTCTTACCCCATTATCTATCTCAATGTTCAGATGACCCGTGGAAACCAAGGAGGGAGTAGCTCATCGCAGGACCCAATGCTACAGATTCTGCAGACGCTAATTGTAGACCGCGAAGCTAGTAGGGCAGAGCGCCAAGCAAATCTAGCCACCCTACAGCAGATCACCCAGATGGCCCACAACAATCAAGGCCATGGAAATAAGGATCATCATGGATCCAAACTCAAAAACTTCCAAAATATCAATCCCCTATCTTTAGCAAGTCTGAAGACCTGTTAGATGCTGATGATTGGTTATAGACCATGGAGAATAACCTAGGGGTAGCAGGAGTTGACGCAAATGAGCAAGTTCTGTTTGCCACCCACTATCTGGCAGGAGATGCAAGAGCATGGTGGAACAACACCACTAACATGAACCACGGTCAAGTGATGACGTGGGAAGCCTTCAAAGTCAAGTTCAGCCGCACCCATGTGCCGCAGGGTCTAGTCACCAGAATGAGAGATGAATTCAGAGAACTAAAGCAAGGCAGAATGACTGTAGTGGAGTACCGTGACAGATTCTTGTCCCTCGCCAGGTATGCACCTGATGAGATCAACACGGAGGCCAAGAAGAAGGAGAGATTCCTGAATGGATTGCATGATGAGATGCAAACGGTGCTAGTCAACATTCGTTTCGAGGATCTCGAAGAGCTAGTCGACTCTTCCATTAAGATGGAAGGGAAGATAAATCAAGCGAATGACAACCGCAAACGTCGGATGATGCACCAAGCTGGATCCAATAGTCACCAGAAGTATCGCCCCAACCCGTCTGGCGGATATGCCCCGCGGAACAATCGACCCCCAATGTCTCGGCCAAGCTAACCCAACAGTAGCGCGGGAAATGTGAAGTCCGGAGGAAACAACAACAACCACCCAGGCAACTCCAACAATTTCAACCGTGCACCGCCCAAGTCCAACAACAACAACAACACTGCACCGAGAACTAGAAGAAATGTCGTGCCTGTTGCAGCCAAAGACAAGTCTCATATTACTTGTTTTGAGTGTGGAGTGAAGGGTCACCACTCCAATGAGTGTCCCAATAAGATTGCCACCACTGCCATTGTGAATGCCCCAGCTCAACAACAGCGCTGTTTTCAGCCCGGAAGAAGATTCGCCCCAGGGAACCCTCACAGCCACAACGGCCGTCTCTTCCACATGAACGTGGAAGAAGCCCAAGAAGCGCCAGATGTCGTGCTCGGTATGTTTTCTGTCAACTCTGTTTTAGCAAGAGTGTTGTTTGATTCGGGAGCATCGCACTCGTTTGTCACCAAAGAATTTGCATGCACTAGTAAGATTCACCCAACCAACTTGAAGGATGCCATGACAGTTCAAATACCTAGTTAACCATAAAAGCTAGAAAATTTTGCAAAGCTGTACCTATCCAAATACATGGGATAGATTTTTATGCAAATCTAATAGTACTTGGAACCAAAGGTTTGGAAGTAGTACTAGGAATGGATTGGATGTCGAAGCATAAAGGATTGATAGACTGTGCCAAGAAAGCCATCACCATGACCAGTAGCTCTGGAGTATTAGTAGAGCATATATCTGAAACCTTGCCCCGTCAATTCAAATGCAACAAGAGTCTAGCCCTACCCACCATAGACCAAGTCAGAGTAGTTTGTGAATACCCCGATGTATTCCCAGATGAATTGCCCAGTATGCCCCCGGATGGGGATATTGAGTTCATTATTGAACTAATCCCTGGAACCGGACCCATAGCTCAGAGACCCTATAGCATGAACCCCTCAGATTAAGTGGAACTGAAGAAGCAATTGGATGCTATGCTAGCGAAAGGTTTGATTCAACCAAGCGCATCACCATGGAGATCACCCGTGTTGTTCATCGACAAGAAGGATGGAGGCAACCATTTGTGCACAGATTACAGGAAGCTGAATGATGTCACAATCAAGAACAAGTACCCATTACCAAAGATAGAGGATCTATTTGATCAGCTGACTGGTGCCAGAGTGTTCTCTAAGATTGATCTTAGGACTAGTTATCACCAACTTAAGATTCAGGCAACGGATATTCCAAAGAACGCCTTTACCACCAGATATGGATTGTATGAGTATACGGTCATGTCTTTTGGATTAACCAATGCTCCCGCTTATTTCATGAATCTCATGAATAAGATCTTTATGAATTTTTTGGATAAGTTTGTCGTTGTGTTTATCGACGATATTCTTATCTACTCCAAGTCAGAAGAAGACCATGAGCAACATCTGAGAATCATCCTTGAAGAACTTAGAGAGCATCAGTTGTATGCCAAGTTTAGCAAATGTGAGTTCTGGCTGAAAGAAGTAGGATTCCTCGGACATATTGTGTCGGCAGGAGGAGTCGCTTTTGATCCCGCCAAGATCAAAGATGTTGAAGAATGGAAGCCCCCACCACTCAAACACAAGTCCGTGCATTTCTCGGATTAGCGGGATATTACCACAAGTTTGAGGAATGATTTTTGAGCATCGCAAGACCCATGACCCAATTGTTGCAGAAGGACAAGAAGTTTGAATGGATAGACAAATGTGAAGCAAGTTTCCAAGAGCTCAAGAAGAGACTGATTACAACCCCAATATTGATTATGCCAGATATCAAGCAGCCTTTTGATGTGTATTGTGATGCATCCAAGATTGGTCTCGGATGTGTGTTGATGCAAGAAGGCAAAGTCATAGCATATCTGTCCAGACAACTGAAGCAGCATGAGCAAAACTACCCTACCCATGATCTTGAACTAGCAGCCGTAGTTTTGGCATTGAATACATGGCGTCATTACCTTATGGGTAATCGCTATGTGATTTACTCAGACCACAAGTGCTTGAAGTATATTTTCACTTAGAAGGAGCTGAATATGAGGCAAAGGAGATAGATAGAGTTAATCAAGGATTATGACCTTGACATTCACTACCACCCCGGTAAAGCCAATGTGGTAGCAGATGCTCTTAGCAGATTGCCGTGTAGGTTAAACACTATGATCAAGGAGAAGCAGCCAAGTTTGCATGAAGAGTTGGAGCAGTTTAGAACTGAGCTAGTTAGCAAAGAATTTTTAGCTAGCATTGAACTTCAACCCAGTTTGATCAGTCAGATCAAGGAAGCCCAGAAGGGAAATACAAGTATCGACGGAATCAAGTGTCGTACTGGTACAAGAAAGGTACCTGGATTCACCGAAGACGAAGAAGGAGTTCGTGGTACAAAGGACGTATCTGTGTGCTAGCAGATTCGGAGCTAAAGCAAGTTATCATGCAAGAAGCTCATGATACCCTTTATTCTATCCATCCCGGAGGAACGAAGATGTATCAAGATTTGAAGGAGAAATTTTGGTGGCATAAGATGAAGAGAGAAATTGAAAGCTACATCGCCAAGTGTGATATTTGTTAGAGAGTTAAGGCGGAACATCAGAGACCCGCAGGACTGTTGCAACCATTGTAGATTCCGGAATGGAAATGTGATTCCATCGGAACGGACTATATCACCGGTTTGCCTACTTCTAGTAGGGGAATGACTCAATCTAGGTCATCGTTGATAGACTGTCGAAGGTAGCCCATTTTACACCTGTCAAGATAACCTATCAGAGTTCGAAGCTAGCAGAGTTGTACATTACTAGAATCGTCAGTTTGCATGGAACCCCTAAGACCATAGTGTCGGATTGAGGAACCCAGTTTACCTCTAGATTTTGGAAAAAAAGTCCAAGAAGGATTAGGAACCAACTTGAGTTTCAGCATAGCTTATCACCCACAGACTGATCGATAGACTGAAAGAGTCAACCAAATCCTAGAGGATATGTTAAGAGCTTGTGTGTTAGCGTATGGATCAAAATGGGAAGATTGTCTGCCTTTCGCAGAATTCGCATACAACAATAGTTATCAAGCCAATTTGCATATGGCCCCGTTCGAGCTCTTATA
The DNA here is from genome assembly GCA_910589775.1 of Avena eriantha. Lineage (NCBI taxonomy): Eukaryota > Viridiplantae > Streptophyta > Magnoliopsida > Poales > Poaceae > Avena > Avena eriantha. The sequence goes on from OU342746.1 coordinate 129,401,691, forward strand.
TGGAAGAAAGTGTCGTACCCCTTTGAATTGGTCGCAAGTAGGAGAGAGTCAGATTTTCGGACCCGACATCCTATGAGAAGCCGAGGAGAAGGTTCACAAAGTCCGTGAGCGCCTCAAGACTGCCCAATCCAGACATAAGCGTTATGCTGACAAGAGGAGAGACTTCACTTTCAATGTTGGAGATTTTTTGTATCTCAAGGTTTCACCATTGAAGGGAACACAACATTTTAGTCTGAAAGGAAAGTTAGCCCCCAGATATGTCGGACCCTTCAAGATTCCAAATCATCGAGGAGAAGTATCATATCAACTAGAACTGCCCGAAGAGATGTCTGCTATCCGCAATGTGTTCCATATCTCGTTACTTCGCAAATGCCTAAAAGTGCCAGAGAAGACCGAAGTTTTCAAGAACATCGATCACCGAGCCATGGATATCAACAAAGATCTGACGTATCGTGAAGTGCCCATCCGTATCTTGGAAGAAGCTTATAGAACCACCGGAACCCGGAGTATCAAGTTCATCAAGATCCAATGGAGCAACCATACCAAAGAAGAATCTACTTGGGAGCGAGAAGATTACATTAGGACTGAGTTTCCAGATCTCTTTAGTTCATAGTTTTCTTTCTTAAATCTTAGGACGAGATTTTGTTTAAGGGGGGAAGGTTTTTAACATCCCAAAACTTTAATCCAAGATATTAAGATCCAAATAACCCAATTTAGGGTTAACAAAAACTTTTTATTATTAAAATAATTAGGAATGCATATGTGTGTTGTATTAAGATAGAATTGTTTGGAATTGCCATGTTTGTTTGTTTGTTCTAATGGTTGTAAAATGATTCAAAGATGAATTCGACATCATCTAGATCATTCCCAAGCAAAATCCAAAGAAAAAGAAATCAAATAAGATTAATATATGCAAATGGTCATTTGTGCCATTTTAATCCACTGGGCCACTTTAGGTGTTCCTAGAACTCAAATTCAAACATAAACATTTATGAATCTTTGCACCCCTTGCTAGTACAAGTAAAGATCTAACCAAGGCCCACTTTGTGATCTTACAAAAATATTTAACCAATAAATTTAAATGGCATTTGAAAATGGAATCAAGTGTATGTGCATAGACCCCACTTTTTCAAAAACCACTCAAATGAGTTCACCTTGACAATCCCAAGCAACCACAGATGGTTAAGCATAAGATCAACACACCCACCAAAAATCTTTTCAAATTTCAAAACTTTTGTTCTTGTGGTCATTGTGTCGAACAGTTGGCAGGCAAATAAAATCTACCTAACTAATACTATTTATGATCAAAGCATTGTCGAGCCATTTTGTTAAATTCTTGTCCCCTGGTCTCCCCTAGCTCTAACCAAGCCATCATAGAGCTACCATTTAGCCCCCAGCAGTAGTGTCGCGCCACCCCGATGCAATGATCGCTGGCCGACCATGCACACGCCACAGGAGCACACACCGCCCTCTTCCGCTGCTCCAGGGTGGTAGGCGTGATAGCACCGCCGCCCTTGGTCCCTTCCCCGAGCCTTGCTAGCCCCTGGACCACCAAGGAATGCTCGCGCCCACCGCCTTTGCACCGTGCACAGCTCACGCAAGAGCGCCGTCCCCGACAGGCCCGCACAAGCCACGCCTTGCCCTCAGCTCGCGTGCTCCGCTCCGCCATAACCCCAGCACTTCCTAGACACGCCCTTTCCCCGCCGCGCGACCAGCATCCGCCATGAACCGCGTCGAGCACTGCCTCTGCCGTGCAGAGCATCGCCTTGTCCCGACCTCATGCCACCACCCCTAGCGTCGCCATCAACCGTAGCTGACTGCTAGGAGGCAAGCCACCATCCGCTTACCCTCTCAATACCTCTAGCGCCATATACGGGCATCACCGATGAGCTCACCGTCACCCTCACGGTCTCCTCGTCGAGACTGTATAAGGAGCCCTCCCCAGCACCAATTCCTCACACCACTCAACTCCCCTCTCTCTCAGAACCACCTCACCCCATCGTCGGAGCCGCTCGAGCAGTCATTTGCCGGAATTGCGCCGGAGTTCGCCGTAGCAGAGGAGGAAGAGCCCTGTCGATTTCGTCCACCCAAGGAGCCGCCGTGACCTTGCTTGAGTCCGCCATCGTCTCCTTGTTCGATCCCCCCATAGCCACACTAGCTAGAGCCCAGGTATGCCCCCACTGCACCCCCACCGAGCCGCTAGGGTTCCGTCTCGCCGGTGACCTGTCCATCGTCGACGACAAGCTACGACCATCGATCTAGGTTCTAATCGTGCGGCCCACATCGTCCCATACCACTTCACGTTAGAAGAGCCGCTGGCATGCGGGACCCCCTGTCAGCTGTCTTCTTTGCCGCAGAGTGAAACTGGGCCTGCCCATTAGTATTCCCGCGCTGGCCCTAGAATTCAAATAAGTATTTATCAATTTAGACTTAATCTAGCTTTTGTCCACTAGTTTAAAAATCAATTAAGAAAGATTTACCTAAACAAATTGAATGATTCCAATTTTTTTGGAAAGATACTTTAAATCTCTATCCAAGCCCGTTCGATTTAAATCATTTAGAGTTATAGATCACATATAGCAAAAATAAAAAAACAGAGACTGTTCCACATTCAAACATTTTTCAAAAAGCAACCTTAATAGCTTTTGAGTTCATTCCACCTCTAAAAAATCACATTTGAATATACCTATCTTAATATGAAATAATATTTAGGTTTGCATGCAGTGACTTTGGACTAGTACCAAAATAATGCTATATAGGCATTTCTAGTCACTTTAAATCATTGAATATTAATCTTAAACTTATTAAAATGTGATCCAACATTTAAATCACATTCCCATGTATTGGAATATGTGGTGATGACATGTGTCCACATGATCCCATTTTTTAATTGGAGAATATTAAATCTTAGTTATTTTCAATGAGTAGAAATTACTTTTCTCAAACAAAATAAATGAAACTAGTTCATTAAATCTTGTGAGGTTTGTGATGATACTATATCATCTAGTATGTGCTTTAGTGTGCTAAATAGACTAGTTAAGTTTTGTTTGGTGATTGTGTATTCCGTATGTATTTATAGACGATAGTACCGACCAAGTCTACGAAGAGGAGGAATTCTACCCCGAGGAAGAAGAGGAGAATTTCAACCACTGCACCAACCAAGACAAGCCATCATTAACAATGCAAGCTAACACTTGCAAGCTAGAATTATACAAGATGACCTAAGCAAGATGCAATAGGCATGCTTGGTTATACATTTTGACTTATACCTCCCCTAAGTCTTACTTACATTCTTTACTTTCTTTTACTTTACCAAAGTTCCTTACTTTATTTATAGATAGCATAAAGAGTATAAAACTTGGCCTACCTAGTTAGACTTAGATGTCATTCTATGGCATGGGATTCAGATTAGTATCCCACATTAGTGAACACTCTTAACTTAGTGATTAGAGTTAAACCAAAAAATTGATCACTTTAGATGGGAATACTTGGTGAAAATGACTTGTGAAAATGTTGGAATGATGAGTCATTCTATTGAGATGCTTTGACATGTGTTGAGAAACACAATTGGTTTATGATGATGAAAATGTTGAGGCATGAGCCTTAGCCCCTTTATAAAAACTGATGATTGGGTTCGGATGTGATACCATTCCAATTTTGCCGTACAACCACAATACCTGAATTGGGTAAGGCTTAGCCGGAAGTTTATATGCATTCGTATTAGTTCCCTCACGAGAGAGGTTTGAGCTGAGGCTACCTCTCAATGTTGTCCACCTATGTAGTGCTCAGGATGGCAGATGGCCATGGCTGGGAGGCCAAGCTCATAGGAGAGGTTCTTATACTAGAGTGTGTAAAGGAAAGGTTATGTTTGATTATCTGCATACTAAGTATGATGATTCAGGGCTATCCCTGACAGATGTATCGAATTTTGTGGTGAAAGTGTACCACCTCTGCAGAGTGTCGAAGTATTCGAATAGCCGCGTCCGCGGTTATGGACAGTTGGATTGGCCATACTGTTCCGTTGTTAGATGTTTTCAAAATGACCTATGAAATGAATTGTGACATGACATGACCACAACAGAGTTGTGACTATGACAACTAAGTTCCCACTTAGGTGTTTTCAAAATTTATTTTATCTTTCTTTTTTTCTGAACTCAGCTTAGGTTTCAAACTTAACATTACAAATAAACTTAGAACTTAGCATTTCCTACTAGAACTATCCTACTTGTTAGTGATAGTTTGCGAGTACTTAAAGAGTACTCATGGCTTTGTCCCTGGCTATTCCCGTGGCCATACTATGAGGAGGACTATCTGGAAGGAGGACAACAGGATGGCTATGACAACTGGGATCATCTCCCATCGTCAGCATTTCCTGTGACACTGAAGATGGTGTGCATAGCTACGCTTATTTTCCCGCTACTTGTTTGTATTAAGACTGGATCATGAGATCCTTTATTTGTATAATACCTTATTATGGTTTGTAATAGATGATGTACTGTGATATCCAATCTGTTATGTCTCGCAAAAATGGTAATCCTGGGATTGCGATGTATGGCATAACAGGCATCTGGAATTAAAAATCTGGGTGTTGACACTAGCTGTCCTTTAAATCTACCATGAAGAGTTGTTGCATCCACGACCAAATATGGCATGCAACCATCTAGAAAACCTTGCCAACAATCTTTGAAACAAACAAAAGCCATTCTAAAGCACTCCTTCTCCATTGTATTCCCTCTTATTTTGTACTGAACTTTATGCCTATCTATCTGTACAACACTACCTGGACTAGCCATCCCCACTTAAGCGTTGAAGGTGTAAAGCAAATGAAAACTTTCATTCTATGGACATTGATCCTATCAAGGGCCATTTCCTTTGCATAGAACATCTTCATGTAAGGTACTGTAATATTAAACTTTTTAGAAACTTCTTTTATGATCACTGTTGCACCAAGTGATGGATTCGCTCTCATCCAATCCATGATTGTATCTGCCAACCACGCAGTCTTTGTTAGTTTTGTTTTGTCCTTTGGCTGTCCCCCTTGAGGTGGACAAGAATGTTCGAACCAGTTACTTTTTATCTGAACGTAATGAAAATGTCAGGTATAGTTAACAAACTCTACAAAATGATCTAAAATAGACAATCAGTTGTAATACCTGAACCAAACTGCTCCTAAGCATAGTGGATGCATGCATCCTCCACCTACACCCATTGTATGGGCACTTCACTATGAACCTTGCTGGCTCACTCTTAATAACATCATAATCATTATTGGTGTGGATGAAATATGTAGTAAGGGCATTACGATAGTCCCACATCGTTTCAAATACGATGCCTTCTGAAATCTTAGGATCGTTCCTGTCCCCCTCAATTACTAGCAAGTCCTCACCATCATACTCGGCTAAAACGAGATTTTCATTGTTCTCCTCGTTCTCTTCATCATCAGTGTCATCCAATTTGGCACCATGGGCCATTTCCTTTGTGTATTGATCCTATAGTGTCTGTTTACTAAATCTATCTACCAGTTCAAGAAACATCAACTCATCCTCATCATCTAGTGGAGGCACTCCCTCGTCAGGATCTACTTCTTCCTCAACATTGTCCGCACAAGAGATTTGGCTTACACTCAAAGTGCGAACAGATGGTACTGCTGTGGACCTACAAGGAGCACGGGGGTGTACACTATTAGCAAAGAGAGCTGAGACACATGATGCCCGACCACCTGATGATTGAGCACTAGATGATGCTTTAAACCTCTTTCCCATGTGTTCAACTTTAGGTTACACATGGAGACGAATTCGACCAAAACGTTCGGCAGCATTCAAAGAGAAAAGCATTACCAGATCAGCTTCGCTAGTTAGTGGGAGCAATCTTTGCTCGCAATTGTAGAAATATTGCAAATCAACTGAATCGCCATTGCTCTAGGGGAATTTAGAATAGATTTTATCTTTCAAATCTCTGAGAGTTATGGAGGTTGCAACCACCACTAGGAAGTAAAATCCAGAGAGATATTTTTCAGAACCACGAATTATGCTAGTATCCAATTTAACCGCCAGCCGACATGCTAGTGCTGGATCAATCCTATTCGAAAAGCAAGACAGTTAGTTGAGCACCAGCGATTCGTGCTCAATTACTGCCTATAATCAATCGATAAAGTGAAATTATGCTTACCCAGATGGAATCCATGCGTTAGATCCCTCTGATTCCACTTGCGCTCGACAGGGAGGACCGGTACACTAGCCGGCGTTGCATACTGTTCCCCGATAGGGATAGATCTATGGGGGCGGGAGCGGAGCCAGAGGTGGAGTGGGCTCCGTGCCTAGGGGGAGGGGTGGCTCGGGAGCCAAGGATAACATAAGGTAGGAGGGCACGACAGCGGGGGAGCGGAGGGGCGGTGTGGGAGCCATTCCACGCTCGGGGTGAAGCGAATGCTTTGGGTGAACGAGAATGGCCGATCCGACGTGTATCCATGTGGGCCCACCCTTCACCACGTATACAGGACCGGTCCGAACACGGCCCCACCTGTTAGTATGTAACGGTCGAGGCCACATAATGTAACGCTCAACGCATGATCCACCCCAACACGGTCCCACCAGTCAGTATGTAAAGATCAAGCCTTTGAACCGACGACATCCCTCCGTCTGGGTGCCTGCAAGGGTTTCAGAATAGGGGGAGGGGAAAACTTAGGAAAAGTTAAGTGGCTGGGGAAAACTGAGTACAACTAACGAACTAGGGCACGAAAATAGAAATCCCTTCTAAAAAATAATTTAGTAATAGCAATAACAGAACATTCGACAGATTCACTGGCATTTGAAAGATTTAGCAGTATTGAATAAGACGGGAAAATATCAAGAGATTCCTAGTTCATAATAAGCGGCACTTGACAGATTTAGCACCATTTCGAAGTGACAGATTTAGCAGTACAGATAATGACCAAAGGAATTGACAAATTCAGCAATGTAGACATTGAATTTCGATAGATGTAGCGAGGCCATGATTCAAAAGGAAAGAGAGAATAAATTCTGCACTAGATCCGTCGGTCTGAACAAGTACCCGTAAATAGGTATTACTCCTACTACAAAATTGATTAGCATGTAGTAGTAGAGCTCCATACAAAATACTCAGAACTACCTTAAGCTAGGAACCACATGTCCCAAACTAATAAGAAAAATCCTATCGAGGAGTACATGTGTTCAAGTTAGGATCATCACAAGAATATTAAGATGTGTTATTCTCTAGAGAATCTTGTCGATATGAAGCTTGTATTCCACGGTAAACTCCGATGGTCGGTTCCGATGACGAGCAACCAGATTAGACTGAGAAACCGACAAAGAGAAAGTGGCTTTAGGCTTTGCATTGAATACCTTCTCACACAAGCCATTTGGATGTGTAGAGCTTAACTTCACCCTGTAATGTGGCGACAAGCATGCCATCGGCCTGACGCACACGATGGATATCAAGATGACTTTGTCGCGCCCATCAAATAGCACGCAGAACACCGTGCCATTGTCGTTGGTTACCCTGATATCTACATTCTGCGAGCCCAGTGCTGGCACCGGCTTAGAGATGTACCTGTCTTTCTTACTATAATGTAAAATGTGCAACCTCATGGAGTGGGCTTCTCTGAGGTGGGAGTGGAGCACAAACAACATTGCAGAACTCGCAGCCAGGAACCACGTAGTTCCACAAGACCGGAGCAGCGAGCATTGAACATGAAGACATATTTGGCTAGACAGCCCATACCGATTGGGTCTATCACCAACATAATGTAATTAAATAGTACGACATTACATATATTCATATTAGGATCATCACAAGAAGATTTATATGTGTTAACTCACTGTTGGTTGATATTCTTGTAATCCAGGGGAATTCCAACGACATTTTGAGAATCTCGCAGGTAACACCGCGGTTTTGACATGTATGACATGAGCCCTTTCAGCGCGACTTCAGCCAACAAAGGCCTGCTCGTCAACTGAGATGTCTCTGCCATTTCGATCGAATGGAGCTTATACCATGACGACAACGACCATAACATCACCTTGTACTGCGGCGATTCGCACGACGCCAACCTGACGTACCTGACGGATAGGAAGATGTCCGTGGTGTACCCTTCAATTAGGGTGGCAAACTCCGTGCCCTCTTTCCCGATGCCGATGATCTCTAGTGCGGGCACTGGGTTAGTCCGGTACCAGTGCTTATTGGAGTAGTTCACCTCGGGCAAATACATCTTGTGGAAAAATTTCAAGTGGTCAAAGAGCTCATGCACAGTCAATGGCCGGGTGACGAACTCGCATCCTCGCTCCATGCAGGCTGTGCACGTGGTGTAGTAGCACTGGATCTTGTGCTCATAGACGTCATTGTAGAATACCTATGAACAACAGTGGTCGTTGGGGCATATACTACCTTTTCCACCGGCGACCTGGTGATATAGCTCCTTGGAGCATGCGGCCAGCCTAACGACGCTGGTAGTGTCCAGACACATAATGATTTCGTTGAATACATCATCGCCGACCTTGCTCCAGCCACAGTGACGCGGGTTACACCTTGAATCCACCATCGTGTCCGGATGGATTAGGAGCAAGGGTGAATCTATGTAGAGTTATTGGTGGTTTTTGGAGGAGAGCGCTGGTGGCCTGGAGGAGTGATGCAGCAAGCAAGATGGCGAGTAAAATGTGTGAAGCACGAACCAGAGATGTGGCCAGACGGCGTTGGCTAGTGGGGACTAAACGGAGATGGGGAAGATGGGATGGCTCTTTGAAAGAGGTTTTTTTTCTTCTGCTGTAAGAAGCGGCTGCATCAAGGAAGCCAGCTAGCGTGAATGCATGATAGACTATTGTGCCCCTGTACAATAAATTTAACATGTCACTTCCTAGCACAGTAGAGTCTCGTCATGTCAGTTTGACCAGACATATTATTTACTATTTACAGCTTCTATTTTCATACTAGTATTACGGCATCACCTATGTATGTGGCAGAATTTGTCTATAAGCTGGGATGTTTTAAGAAAAACCTTTTCGATAGTTTTCGATGTACTGAATTTATGGTTAGCTTCAAAAGTTTTTGGATTTTTTTTAGAGGAATCTATCTATCATGCTTACTTGTAGTTAAAATTTGACACGGCCTGTGGGAGTACGGTTTACATCGAAGACCTAAAAAAAGAGAAAATTACATAGAGGTCCATAAATTTAGCACAGAGGGCCCTAAAGTTAAGCAAGGAAAAGTAGTCTAGTCCTTCTCAAGCGAGCAGCTCAGCCACACCCTTCGTACTAATATACTTGCTTCACAAAAACATACAAAATGCTCCTCAAGCTTTTAAACCAGCGTGCTGGGGGTGTGCTTGGTGATTGCTCTTTGTAAGGTGTGAAATGGAACGACAAGGCAGGTCGATGCACGTGGGCAACGCCACGTTGTGGACGAGGGAAAGATTAGCAGGCTGTGATGTGTGTGGATGGTGATGAGGTAGGGAAGGAGAGAGAAAACACAATTTGTTTTTCGTGCATATATAGTAAAGGTCCCAATATTTTGACAAGAGGTTCAACTTCTTGCCAAGATTCTGTATCTTGACAACTTAACGAAATTAGGTCAAACTTGCGATACAAGTAAGCGTGATAGATAGCTCTGGGATTAATTGTCTTTTCGAAGGTAGATGGGTGCATCTTCGTTTAGTAAACGATGTCTTCGGTGTGAGTTTCCAACTACCAGGAAAGAACATTCTTGATTTTCCCATGTTTTTCGAATTTTAAAACTTGCTAGCTAACTCTGCCAACTTGAATGAGACTCTGTGCCAATTTAGCAAAATTAGGTCAAATTTGAACTATAAGTAAATTATAGGTTGCTTTGGAAGTTTTACGAAAAAGCTTTTCGGTGGCTTTTGATGTACTGAATTCCTGGTTAGCTTCAAAAGTTTTTTGGAAAATTTTAAGGGGAAACTATCTATCGCCCTTACTTTGTAGTTAAAATTTGACATGAGCGGTGTGAGTACGGTTTACATCGAAGACCATAAAAGAAGGAAATTACATATAGAGGTCCATAAATTTAGCACAAAGGGCTCTAAAGTTAAGCAAGGAAAAGCAATTGGGTCTTTCTCGAGCGAGAAATTGAGCCATACCCTTCGCACTACTGTACTTGCTTCACTAAAAAACACTCCTCACAGTTTCAAACCAATGTGTGTTGGGGGTGTGCTTGGTGCTTCGTCTTTGCAGGGTGTGAAATGGAACGACAAGGCAGGTTTACGCACGTGGGTAGCGCACGTTGTGGACGAGGGAGAGATCAGCCGGTCGGGTGTGTGTGGATGGTGACAAGGCAATGAAGGAGAGAGAAAACACAATTTATTTTGTGTGCATATAGATATAGTAAAGGTCCTGAAATTTTGACAATAGGTTCAACTTCTTGCTAAGATTCTACATCTTGACAACTTAATGAAATTAGGTCAAACTTGAGCTATAAGTAAGCATGATAGATTGTGCTTCGATTAATTATCTTTTCAAAGGTAGATGGGTGCATCTTCTTTTCGTAACGATGTCGTCGGTGTGAGTTTCCAACTATCGCGAAAGAACATTCTTGATTTTCCCATGTTTTGTGAATTTTAAAACTTCCTAGCTAACTCTAACAACTTGAATGACACTCTATGCGACTTTATCGAGATTAGGTAAAATTTTAACTACAAGTAAATTGGAGGTTACTTTGAAAGTTTTACAAAAATGCTTTTCGGTGGTTTTCGATGTACTGAATTCCTGGTTAGAGCTTCAAAAGTTTTTGGGAAAATTTTAAGATAAATATATCTATCGCGCTTACTAGTAGATAAAATTTGACACGGTCGGCGGGAGCGAGTACGGTTTACATCGAAGACCTCAAAAAAGAGAAAATTACATGGAGGTCCATAAATTTAGCACAAAGGGCCCTAAAGTTAATCAAGGAAAAGCAGTCGGGTCCTTCTCGAGCGAGCAACTGAGCCATGCCCTTCAATTTGTACTACTGTACTCGCTTCAGACATAGAAAAAACGCTCCTCACACTCTCGAACCAGCGTGCTGGGGGTGTGCTTGGTGCTTTCTCTTTGCAGGATGTGAAATGGAATGAAAAGGTAGGTCAACGCATGTGTGAGCAGCACCACATTGTGGACGAGGGAGAGATCAGTCGGCCGAGGTGTCCGTGGATGGTGATGAGGCAATGAAGGAGAGAGAAAACATAATTTGTTTTGCATGCATATATATAGTAAAGGTCTTGAAATTTTGACAACACGGTCAACTTCTTCCTAAGAATATGCATCTTGACAACTTAATGACATTAGGTCAAGCTTGAGATACAAGTTAGCGTGATAGATTGCTCTTATATTAATTGTCTTTTTGAAGGTAGATTGATGCATCTTCTTTTAGTAAACGTTGCCGTCGGTGTGAGTTTCCAACTACTAGGAAAAAACGTTCTTGATTTTCCCATGTTTTGCGAATTTTCAAACTTCCTAACTAACTCTGCCAACTTGAATGAGACTCTGTGCCAATTTATCGATATTAGGTCAAATTTGAACTACAAGTAAATTGTAGGTTGCTTTGGAAGTTTTACGAAAAAGCTTTTCGGTGGTTTTCGATGTACTGAATTCCTGGTTAGCTTCAAAAGTTTTTGGGAAAATTTTAGGAGGAGTCTATCTATCGCACTTACTCGTAGTTAAAATTTGACACGGTCAGTGGGAGCGAATACGTTTTACATCGACACCTCAAAAAAGAGAAAATTACATAGATGTCCATAAATATAGCTCAAAGGGCCCTAAAGTTAAGCAAGGAAAAGCAATTGGGTTCTTCTCGAGCAAGCAACTGAGCCATACCCTTCGTACTACTGTTCTAGCTTCACACACAAAAAACGCTCCTCACACTTTTGAACCAGCGTGTGGTGTGGAAAAAACTGCACCCAACCCTGTGACCCCATGTCATCCCGTAAGTTTGATTGCATAAAATTCCTTCGTAAGTGTAGCATTATTCATGTGCTTGGTGCTTCCTCTTCGCAGGGTTGAAATGGAATGACAAGGAAGGTCGACACACGTTGGCAGCACCACGTTGTGGACGAGGGAGAGATCAGCTGGCCGAGGTGTGTGGATGGTGATGAGTAGGAATACTACTTATTGTACCATGTACCTCGTGTCAGGAACCCATCGCAACTTTTCTCTGATATCACATTGTCTTCAAATTCCCCTCTTCCCTTCTCTCGTGCTGCCTCCTGCGTGCTCTCGGTCTCTTCTCTCTCGCGGATTTTTTTACCAAGGGGGAAACTCCTACTAGCAATATTGTTCATCATGCGAGGTATCACCTATGTACTCCTACCAAATACGAGAACACCACCATGCCAAGCACCTTCATAAGTAAAACATGGTCCATTATATCTGGAAACTCGGCTTGTGGCATTCAGAACCATATTCTTCGTACTTTCCATGCATAGTATTCATGGTGCTAAAGGCCAACGATGGAATCTTCTAGATGCTAGACATGACATAATCTAATATACTAAAAGAGAACCATTGGTCAACAATGTTGGGATTTGCCAATCTATATCCAACTACCGATGTTCGAAGTTATTCGTACACTATATAGTGGTATATATTGATACTGTGAAGCAATAGATCAATTTTTTCTTTTGAAAAGAAGTGAAACCCTTATTTCTAGTTTTTTGATGGCGAGCAATACACTTAAGAGGCACTAGTGGAAAATGGGGCTCTAGTCCCGGTCCGTAACTGGCACTAGTCTCGGTTGCACACCCGGGACTACCAAATCGGGACTAGAGACCCCTATCTCTAGTCCCGATTTGCTACGGACCGGGATTAGAGGTCACCACGTGGCAGTGGCAATGCGACGGGGCTTGAGGACCTCTAGTCCCGGGCCATAACACAACCTGGAACTAAAGATCTTCCTGCTACGGCAAAGAATTTGTGTGTTTCTTTGCCGTGACACGTTTTTATGTTTTCCTTTTCATTTTGTTTTTTCCATTTCGTTCGTTTTTCAATTTGTTTTCATTATAATTTCAAACATGTTTTCATACACATATTCTACGCTACTACATACACAGTACACGTTGATGCATATATAATTAATATTCAATCTCTTGCGAGCCGTCATCGCAATCAAAACTCGTTGGCGCTTCGTTTGTTTGTTCTATCTCCATTCTTTCACCAAACTCATTCAGAAATTATGAGCCATCTTCGGATCCATCGTCTTATGCTTCACTCTGATATGCTCCACCGTCTTCTGCTCCACCAAGGTGATTCCGTATTACATCTAACATATCCTACTCACCTTCTCTGTCATTGAAGTCCTAGATTAACTAATACAGAAGATAAAATAATACTAATGAAATAATAAGTAAAGTTATTACATCTCGAATTCTCCGGTTAATGCAACAATAATATCAGTTCCCTGAACAAACAATAAATAAATTAATACATCTCGAATAAAACATCACTAATACATATCTATCTCAATCAAACTGGACGTCGATTCTCGGGTGCTGACCCATGGGCGGTGAACACCCAAAGAGAAGGAACCATCATAGGAGCATAGCTCGGGTGAGATCCCTGAAGAAACTGACAAGTATTGGAGACCCTAGCGTCCAATATAGCCATATAGCGACAGACGTGCTCGTCCTCCTTCCTGACACAATTATGTACCACCTCCTCGGGGACAACTCCCTCTGCACCAATAGTGGACCATGGGATTATCACCAAAGAAGCTCCAGGTCAGCGACGGGATCCGGATTCCTCACAGTTACGCATCCTGGAAGGTAGCAACTCCCAGTATTAGCCCAGTGGAGCCCAGTCTCGGACATCCCGGCGGAGCCTAGTCCTCTGTCGTTTTCGCCGAGTCGACAATGAGGATGCGAGATGGGCATCACCGCCGATAACAAATTCCTATCGAAATAAAAACAAATTTGTACTAAATAATCCATAAAGTAAGAAAAATAAATAAGTAAAATAACTAAGTAAACAACTAAGTAACTAAACAACTAACTAAATAACTAAGTAATTAAGATAACTAAGTAACTAAAATAATTAAACAACTAAATAACTAAAGTAACTAAACAAGTAAGAAAATAACTAAACAACTAATTAATAAAATAACTAATTAAACATATGAAAGAAAATAACTAAATAAACAAAGAAAATAATTCACCTATACTTTCTTATGTATACATACATTTTGTTATATATACTTACACTTTCTTATGTATACACACACTACAATACATACACTTTCATAATAATCATTTCTTTTAATCATACACAAAAATATATACCTACACTTTCTTTATAATCATTTATTTTGTTAAATCAATAAATATACCTAGCCACTACGTACCACTACTAATATTACTACTACTACTACTACTACTACTACTACTACTACTACTACTACTAATATGTCTATACTACTACTACTAATATACATATACTACTACTAATATTAGTACTAATAATACTACTATACCACTACCAATATACTATACTAATACTACTAGTAACCCTAGACTAATTACTTAGCTAATTGCCTATCTAATACAACTACTATCCACGACGCGGGAGATCGAGGGGCGCACCTATCTGCTGGGGCCGCCGGCGGAGGTCATCAGTGATGGCGATGGTGTAGCACAGCGGCCGAGCGCGGCGCAAGGACGGCAACGACGATGGAGAGGAGGACGACGAGATGTAAATTGTAGGTTTCTTTGAAAGTTTTACGAAAAAGCTTTTGGAGGTACCCATCGTGGGTCAATTAATATATCGAAAACCACCGAGAGCGTGGACTACAAGTTTAACTTCTTGATAAGATTTTGCATCTTAACAATTTAACAAAATTTTGTCAAACTTGAGCTATATAGGAGCTAGACTTCCAAAAAAAGGCAGGGCGAGAGCAGCAAAGAGAAGGACTTGAAGGCGGTGCGATGTTAGAGCAAAACTATGATGGGCTGCTGATACGTGGTACAAGAGACACTCCACTAGTAGTAAATGTATGGACCTACTACTAGCACTACAAGGAATGTGGTATACTATGACCTTTTGAAAGTGACCTCAAAAGAAATCGTCATAAATTTATGACGATCTTGCTGCAGATGGTCATGAGCTGTTTGGGAGGGGCAAAGGATAGCAAATGCATGACAATTTGGCCCAAAAACGTCTTAAATTCATTACACGAAATCGTCATAAGCTGGTATGTACTGTTTGGGGCCTTCTTTGGAGCTTACTACGACGATATAAAATCGTCATGATCAATAACAACGTTGTAGTAAGTTAAGCACTAGGGTGACTGTGCTACCACCTCACCCATTTTATCCACGTGTCGCTCCTACGTGGTAATTTTAATTTTAACTTGTTTACCTATTTTTTTAATTTTAATTTTTCTTTTGGGCCGCTTGTGTTACTTGTATACCATTTTGGACCGTTTGTGTTACTTGTATACCGGGTGGGCCGATTCGCCCATGTCGGGCCCAAATAGCCTCGTTGGCCCAGGTCATATTAAGCAATAGCCTCGTTGGCCCAGGTAGTATTAAGGAAAAAAGGGTGCGCGAGCGGGTACTCGAACCCACGACCTAGCGCTGTGAGATACATGTCGTGACCGGTATGCTAGAGTTGTGTTGTTGTATACAACGTAGTAAGGATTTTATCTATACTATTACTGGTAGTCTGCTTAACAGACTAACGATGCTCCAATGGAGCAGCACACTTAGCAGAAAACAGAACACGCACACACAGCGGTGGGGCGACGCTGAACGGCGGTGACCGACGGAGGGGAAGGGGGAGGGGGCGGGGATCTGGAACGGTGGTGACCGGAGGAGGGGGAGGGGGCGGGGGCAAGGCGGTGGGGGAGGGACAGGTGGTGACTCGCCTCGGCCATGACACACAGGGGTCTTGGGCGGTGGCCGGCGGAGGGGCTGCGGCGGTCGTGACAGGAGGAGAAACTGAGCCGGTGGTGACTAGAGGAGGGGCAGCAGCAGTGGTGACCGGCAGGGTAGGCGGCCACGGCGAGCACTGAAGCTCTGTTACCTCGCCCGAGCCATGAAGCTGTCACGGTATGCACCCCTCTCCTCTCTCCCCTGTTAATTTCCCTCCTGTTAATTCCATCTAGGTTTTGGTTTAATTCCATGTAGATTGGCAGTGATATGACGTTTAGAATCAATTCAAGCCTGTTAAATTCCCTGTTAATTTCAAAGGCTGGTTTCATTACGGTTTCAAAATCCTGTTAATTCCATGTAGGTTTTGGTTTAATTTCTGCTAGCTACTATTTGTGTGTACACTTCAGTGCAATTCTAACTTGCAACATTCTTCGGATTTTTGCAGATGGACAGAAGCTTGATAACAAAAGGAGTTAGAAGGCTTTCTTATGAGCATTTAAGGGGAGTGGATGAGTTCATACGATTTGTTCGTAGAAGTGTTCCCGATGATGCTCAAGTTTTATGCCCATGCCCCAGCTGTATGAACCGCGTTCAACAAACTCTACCAAATGTAGAGGCTCATCTGCTAATGCGTGGATGGCATCCACGTATGATAGGTGGATCCATCATGGAGAGCCTTTACATCCAGAACCCAGAGCTTAACCTGAACCCGGCAGTGATGATGGCAGTGAGTTTGTACAAGATGATGTTTCACAAGAGGATGTTGGTTTTGAGGCAGAGGATGGCTATGAGGATGATAGAATCCCTGATCTGTTTAGGGATTTGTACAAATCTAAACCGCAAGGTGCTGGAGAGCATACAATCTATGCCGAGCTGATAGAGGAGTCCAAGCGTGCAGCTAGTGATGGTGGGACATTGTCCAGATTTTCTTTTACCGTGAAGTTACACCACGTCAACACCTTTTACCGAATCAGCAATGTTGCCTTCAACGCAATACTCCGTATCTTGACCATACAATACCCTAAAAGGCAATTCCCAAGTCTTGTGAAGAAGCATTGGGTATAATCGGTAGATTGGGGCTTGGTTATGATTCAATCCATGTATGCCCGAACAACTGTATCTTGTTTCAGAACACGTATGCCAAGCATGACAACTACCCGAAGTGTGATGCCTCTAGGTGGAAAGATTCGGATGGGAGGAAGCAGATACCGGAGAAGGTGTTGAGGTACTTTCCTGTGATTCCAAGGCTACAGAGGATGTTCATTTGGAAGAAACAGTCGGAGGATGTACAATGGCACAAGCTATGCGGCAACCCGTGGATAATGAACTTAGCCATCCAGCTGACGGAAAGGCATGGAAAGATATTGACGATAAACATAAAGAGTTTGCTGCCGATGCGAGGAACATCAGACTCAGCCTTGCCACAGATGGCTTTCATCCATTTGGAATGAGCTCGAAATATAGCATGTGGCCGGTATTTTTCGTGCCATACAATCTTCCACCATGGGCATGTATGGATCAGTCCAACTTCATGCTGGCTTTGTTGATCCCGGGTCCAAAATCTCCAGGAAAGGATTTTGATGTCTTTATGGAGCCCTTGGTAGAAGATTTGCTCAAGCTCTGGGAGGGTGTCAGTACCTATGATGCCCTGATCCCTGATAAGTTTGATCTCCGTGCTGCGGTCATATGTGTATCAATGATTTCTTGGCGCTGCACACTTTGTCTGGGAGGCTCACGTCTGGTTATCAAGCATGTGTGCGTTGTGACAAGGATCTGTGCTCGGAAAGAATAAGGAACAAGATATGTTGGACCAGGGGCCGTCGTTTTCTTCCTCGCAACCATCCTTGGCAAAAAAGCAAGGATTTCAATGGAAAAACTGAAACCCGCGACCAGCCGATGGAGTTCACTAAAGAAGAGCTTGAGCAACAACTTCACAATATGAAAGATGTGAGACCTGGAAAACATCAAAATAAAAGGAAGCGTGAGGATGGTCAATGCTGGGACCGGAGGGCTATTTTGTGGGACCTCCCTTACTGGGTAGATCTCAAGTTGAGGCACAACCTTGATGTAATGCACATCGAGAAAAACATATGTGATAATCTGCTTGGCACATTTATGAACAACGACGAGAAGTCAAAGGATACAGTTAACTCTAGGCTTGATTTGGAAGACATGGGCATAAGAGAAGATTTGCATGTACAGCCTGTTGAAGGTGAAGAGTCGTTTGAGATGCCACAAGCATGGTATATAATGACTAAAGAAGAAAAGCTTGCATTCTGTGAATTTATAAGAGCTGTGAGATTTCCAGATGGGTATGCCGCTAAGCTAGCAAAATGTGTGTCTCCTGATGGATGCAAGCTCCAAGGACTGAAAACTCATGATTGTCACATCCTCCTCCAAAGGCTTTTACCGGCTAGACTCCGTGGAATTTTGGATAAAGAAATATATGAAGCAGTTGCTGAGCTGGGGAATTTCTTCAGAGAGTTGTGCTCCAAAACACTGAAGCTATCTGTTCTTAAAAGACTCGACAAAGAAATCGTAGTTATCCTTTGCAAGCTTGAAAAGATCTTTCCTCCGGCCTTCTTCACGGTGATGGTTCATTTGACTGTGCATTTACCCAAAGAGGCAATGCTTAGAGGCCTCGTACAATACGGCTGGATGTACCCTATCTTAAGAAGGATGCTAACATTTAAGCGTTATGCGTGAAACACCGCTAGGCCTGAAGGGTCGATTGCCGAGGCATATGTTGTGGATGAGTGCCTTACATTTTGCTCGAGGTACTTCGATGATGTGGAAACAAGATTCAATTGGCCGGGCAGAAATAGAGAGCGGGATGATTCGGACATCGGTGATGTCTTGGTTTTCAACCATGGTGTAAACCTTCTTGGAGGGTCGGAGTACTTAGAGGCTGGTGATGACTATGAAAAGATGCATTGGTATGTGCTAAGGAGTTTCCCTGAGGTTCTACCATATATCGAGTATGTCATCTCTTGTGCATGCACCCTTATCTTTTTTCTTGAGTTGGAAGGAACCCATGTGCAAGCCCGATGATTTAATTAACTTTATGTTTTTTTTGGCATTGCAGGTTGTGCAAAGAAGAACTTAATAAGAAATATAGTTGCATCAATGTTGACAGATGGCTCGCGAAGGGATTTGGTAAATGGTTTAAGAATCACGTGAGTTCTTTAGTCCTGGAATCCATTGCCACATGATTTTTTGTGTTTTTGTTATTAACCCTGGTTTATCTGTGCAGATTGGAAAATTGCATGAGGACAATAAGGTCAGTGATGATCTTTTTGCTTTGGCATGCGAGCCGGATAGCCGAGTGAGGCTGTATTCAGCGTGTATTGTGGACTGTTGACCGCGAGAAAAATAGAAACACGCAGAACAGTGGAATAGTTGCCGAGGGAGACCATGATGGTGAAGACATGGACTTCTATGGTCAGCTCAAAAGCATCATAAGGCTCCAGTACAACTCCAGCAGACGCGTCCATCGATCGGTCGTCTTGTTCCGTTGTGATTGGTTTGATCTTGGTGGCACGAAGACAGGGATCCAAGATGACGGACACTTCAAGAGCATTAACACTGGAAGGTGCTGGTATAAGAGTGATCCATTTATTCTAACGACACAAGCAACAAAGGTGTTCTATGTGCCAGACACCTATTTGCATGGAAATTGGCAAGTTGTGCAAAAGTTTCAGCACAGACATTTGTGGAGTGTGAAAGAAACTGAAATGGAGAAGGATCTCAATGGTGGTGGCGGTGGTCTAACATACCAAGATGATAACACTGATGAAGTTCCAGTGCAACAGATAGAACCCGGTGTGCATACCAGATTGCGAAGGAGCCAGGAACGAGTGTAACTTGATGCTTCATTCGTAGAAAACATTAGGAAAAGAAAGAAGGAGGGCCATGAACACGAGGATGATGAAAACATGGTGGATGACACAGGCCACCAGTACTGTAGCGATGGTGAAGATAATTTTCAGAGGCATTTCGACAATGATGATTAGTAACAACATGCAAGGTAAATTATATCCTCCATTACCTTTTCTTTTTTATTTCATTGCTAGTGGCTCACTGGAAATTGCTAATCTTTGTTGCAGCGGTGAGGAGGAGCAAGACCAGGGAGCAAGATCATGTCATTTTTATCCCGGCTGTAATCTTGACATTTTAGTTCTTTGCAAGATCATGTGCTTATCTCGGCTGTAATCTTGACATTTTAGTTCTTTGGAAGATCATGTGCTAATCCCGGCTGTAATCTTGACATTTTAGCATAGTTTCGGAAAAGTAATACTTGAATGGTGTACTGACTATTATATGATTGCTGATGTTCTTCTGTGACCAACCTGGGCTTCTCTAGATCAGATTATGTGAGTTCTGGATCTATCAGAGAAAAAAGGAAAAATAGTGAGGGGCCTGGGACTCGAGCACAGGACCTCCTACTACTCTTCTATGTGAATTGCCATTGCGCCATACTAGTAATCTTGTCAGATACAAGGGCCCAAACTTTTTTATACTTATCACAGGAATCACAACTAGATACAAATAATAGCCCAGGATCATTTCATATATCACAGTAGTAGCACGACATCATTTCATAGATCATAGTAGTAGCACAGCATCATTTCATAGATCACAGTAGTAGCACAAGATCATTTCATATTGATCACAGTAGTAGCATAGGACCGTTTCATAGATATAAGTACTAGCATTTCATAGATATAAGTACAGACCATAGTTCACAACTAGTCTGGGCATTCCAAAAGCAACCTGCTAGCTACAGGACCATAGTTAAACCTGTAGCACTAACAACAACCTGATAGCACCTGACAGCAACATGACCATAGTTCAACCAACAGGACCATATTTACAACCAACACAACCAGCTGATTACTTGACCTTCTTAACGAGCAGCTTAAGTCCATCCATAGGACTGTGGCCGAAGCGAAACATGAAGATATCGCCTTGTTGCATCCTGGTCGCCGCCACCACATGGGACCAGTTAGTCGTAAGCTGTGCTCCTTGACACTTCCCTTTACCCATAATCATAGTGACTACTATGGGCTTATGGCCGCTACAGAAGACCCTCAACTTTGCTGGGAAGTCCTTGTACCACTTGATGTAGGCATTGGTGAAGGCCCTCGGGAAATAGTAAAAATTAATTGAGCCAATCAATCAATGGTAGAAACAATTGGGAAATACTTCAGTAATCAAAGAATGATCATCAAGGGACAATTTGTTTCCCATTTTAGCACTTGGCTCTTTGGTGTTTGATGGCTGCATGGTGCATACATAAACTTTTAATGTGGGTTTCTTCCTTGCAAGTTGCCTCAGGGACTTCACTTGTGTCTGTTTCGGAGCAACCTTGTTGCCATACACACACCACTTATCAAAACTGGTACATTCCTTTGTCTTGGGACCTACATGCAAGGAAAAGCCACATTTTCAAATCAGCAATGCAAACAGCATGAGTAAAAGATAAAGTAAAGGAACAATGGCAGAAAAGGATTTTTACCTCGACGCATGACGATCTTGTTGGCAGCGGCGGTTGCCACAGCAGCGGCTTCCGCAGCAGCTTTCTTAGCGCGTCGCTTAGCCTTAGCTTTCTTAGCAGCAGCCTCCGCAGCAATGGCAACTTCGTCATCCGAGCTAAGCTCGATGGCCCAAGGATAGTCCATGGTCAACTACCAAGAAAATCATGACAGCAATGTTAACATACAGAATGCACAAAATCAATGAAGCTAAAAGAGAAGGGCGCCATGGTGTGTACCCTAAAGATTGACACCTAAGTTTGACAATGTGGGGAGTAGCATGCTAAACAAAAATGTAGGGTTATCAAGTGAATCAATGTGGCCTCAAAATCATATATGAACTTCAGGCCAGGCATTTGATGAATGTTGCTTGCTTTGCAATGTTGCTTTGCAATGTGGCTTATCTTATATTTATCTATTTCAAGGAACTGGCAGGAGATTTGAACCACCAAAATCCCTGTAACATGCAGACTACTCCCCACAGAGAAACAAATGGTTCATACTTGTGTTACAATAGTCAGTCCAATGATCCAATCAATCTTCTATAATCTAGAGAACTATCATGGTCTAGTAACTCATATTCTTCTATGGAACAAATAGGTGTATCAAAGAAAATAGATCCGAAACAAAATGTAAGGGTGGGTAGGGGCTTGCAGGGAAGGGGAGAGAGAGGGGCTACGAGGGAGGGGCAGGTCGCAGCTCGCCGGACGGGAAGCGCCGATGCTGGCCTAGATTTCGAGCAAGATGGGGAGGGATAGGGGCTTACGGGGAGGCTTACCGGGAGGGGGACAGGGACTTGCGGGGCAGGGGAGCGAGAGGGGCTACAGGGAAGGGGCAGGTCGCGGGGCAGGTCATGCCTCGCCGGACGGGAAGCGCCGATGCTGGCCGAGATTTCGAGCAAGATGGGGAGGGACAAGGGCTTACGAGGAGGCTTAAGCGCGGAGGGGGAGAGGGTATTGCGGGGAAGCGGAGCGAGAGGGGATTACTGGACGGTGCTCGCTGGGGGTGCTCGAGGAGCGGGTGGAGGGAGGCAGATCAGCGGAGCTCCAGGCTCCAGATCGGCAGCGGCGGTGCTCGAGGAGGGAGGAAGGCGAATGGCTCGAGTAGGGGTAAGGAGTGGGTAGTAGATTAGTCATAGCATTGGGGAGTTACTGTGTTCCTAAAAAATTATTTTAGCCATTGAAAATCATTTTAGCCATTGGAAATCATTGAAAACACATTCTAAATAATTTTTTTTATTTTACCATTTTGCATTGAAAATCACTGAAAACACATTTAGCGAGGCCCATCCTTTTCATCGCATAAAAAAATGTATTTTCCATTTTCCGACTGCCAAAACCGGGGCGTTGTGTGAAGCAACCACCGAGTGACAGTTTCAAAATGGAACCAAACCATTTTAAAAATAATACTGGAGAACCTTACATGGACAATTTCGTAACCGTGGTATCTGAAACCTTTCCGTCCAACCCTCGTAAAAAAGACAAATTCCTGCTAAATTGGTAGGAAGTGGGCTCGGTTTGAACTACAGGTACATGATCTAGTGCTTGTGATTTTTTACAAAAATGATTTTTAGGTTCACAATATGATGTTTCTTCATAGATCCAGTGCAAGTTTAGCGAGACCCATCCCCTAGCTAAGAACCTTCATTCCCGCCGTTTTGACCAAAGTTTGAAACGAGCATAAAAATTTCAAAAATGGTCCAAACAATGTAAAACCTTCACGTTGCATCATTTTATGTGACACAGTTCCAAGGAAAAATATCAAACTTGGTGTATTCATTGTATCTCGAAAAACCTTCTCAAAAATAAGCTATCATGTTCGAGGTTTCATGACTTTTATGCCAAACGGCTAATGTTATGGCTAGAATCACGGCATAGTTTGTGATAACGTGCCCACATTGTGCACGCATGTGTATCATGGGACAACGAACAATGAGGCAGGAGGAAGTTTTCCTTTTCGTCGCATAAAAAAATGCATTTTCCATTTTCCGACTGCCAAAACCGGGGCGTTCTGTGAAGCAACCACCGAGTGACAGTTTTAGAATGGAACCAAACCATTTAAAAAAAATATTAGAGCACCTTACATGGACAATTTCCTAACCGTGGTATCTGAAACCTTTCCGTCCAACCCTCGTGAAAAAGACAAATTCCTGCCGAATCGGTAGGAAGTGGGCCTGGTTTGAACTACAGGTACAGATCTAGGGCTCGTGATTTTTTGCAAAAATGATTTTTAGGTTCACAATACGATGTTTCTTCATAGATCCAGTGCAAGTTTAGCGAGGCCCATCCCCTAGCTAAGAACCTTCATTCCCGCCATTTTGACCAAAGTTTCAAACGAGCATAAAAAATTCAAAAATGGTCCGAACAATGTAAAACCTCCGCGTTGCGTCATTTTATGTGACACAGTTCCAAGGAAAAATATCAAACTTGGTGTTTTGATTGCATCCTGAAAAAACCTTCTTAGAAATGAGCTATCATGTTCGAGGTTTCATGACTTTTATGCCAAACGGCCAATGTTATGGCTAGAATCGCGGCTTAGTTTGTGATAACATGCCCATATTGTGCACACATGTGTATCATGGGACAACGAACAATGTGGAAGGAGGAATTTTTCCTTTTCGTCGCATAAACAATACATTCTCCATATTCTGACTGCCAAAACTGGGGCGTTCTGTGAAGCAACCACCGAGTGACAGTTTTAGAATGGAACCAAACCATTTTTCAAAAAAATACCGGAGCACCTTACACGGACAATTTCCTAACCGTGGTATCTGAAACCTTTCCGTCCAACCCTCGTGAAAAAGACAAATTCCTGCCGAATCGGCAGGAAGTGGGCCCTGTTTGAACTACAGGTACATGATCTAGTGCTCGTGATTTTTTGCAAAAATAATTTTTAGGTTCACAATACAATGTTTCTTCATAGATCCAGTGCAAGTTTAGCGAGGCCCATCCCCTAGCTAAGAACCTTCATTCCCGCCGTTTTGACCAAAGTTTGAAACGAGCATAAAAATTTCAAAAACGGTCCGAACAATGTAAAACCTTCGCGTTGCGTCATTTTATGTGACACAGTTCCAAGGAAAAATATAAAAAATGATCCGAACAATGCGAATCCTTTGCGTCACGTCATTTTATGTGACACAGTTTAGTGTTGTACCATTTTATGTGACATATATTGTACCCGGGGAAAAACTTGTCTTTTTCATGAGAAATGGATATAGTTATATACAATAAATTGCACAATTGTACATAAAAGTGGATATAAACTTTTTTTAAGCAAAATTATGTGCAAGAAGAAATGCAATAACCTTTTAACCCCATTAATCAAAAAACCCATAACCCAAAACATAAAATTTCTACTACCAAAACCCAAAAAATCTCTCGCCCACGCTTCGCCCGCCCACTAATTTCGGCAGACCCATCCATCCCGGTTGGACAAACTGGCCCACCCATCCCCACCTACCGACCCGTTCCCCATCCCTCCCCACCTACCATCACATCCCCATCTCATACCTCCAATCCCCACCCATCCCCATGACGCGAGCGGCACCGGCCCCGCCCGCCCGCTCCGACTTCGGCAGCGCGCGCTCACTCCCACGCAAGACCGCCACGCCTTCTCGCTCCGACGACGGCCCCACACGCTCGCTCCCATGACAGACACGCGCGCTTGCTCCCACGACGGGCACGCGCGCTCACTCCGACGAAGGGCACGAGCTGGTAGCTGTGACCGACGACAACACTAGCAAAGATGACGTCCACAGAAGAGGAAGCGGTCTTCCTCTCAGTTCGACAGCCAGGCGGGTTCTCTTGGCATTATCCCTAGCTCCTCCTACTTCCTGCCGTCTAGGGTTAGGCATTGGCTCTCATGGCTTTTCTAGGGTTAGGGTTTGGCTCTCATGGCGTGTCTAGGGTTAGTGTCTGGCTCTCATGGCATTTCCAGGGTTAGGGTCTGGCTGTCATGGCGTGTATAGGGTTAGGGTCTGGTTCTCATGGCGTGTCTAGGGTTAGGGGGTTAGGGTCTGGCTCTCATGGCGTTTCTAAGGTTAGGGTCTGGCTCATCTGGCGTCTAGTGTCAGGATTTGGCTCTCATGGCGTGTCTAGGGTACTATGCTTCAATCCAGGGGCATACTGTCTCGTTAGATGCCCAAAGTTCCCTGAATCAGTGTAGCGAGACAAGCATCTACAGCTATCTGCACTCTAACTTGGGATAGTAATACATCTGGGTTTTATTAAGAGTTGCTTATACTGATTACTTGCCTATATTAATTGGTTGGTTATAAAATTGCTTGGTTACACTAGACAATTGCTTGGTTAGTCAAATATGAAGCAACTCTATTAAACTACAGAGCTAATAAACTACAGATGTGGCCTTGCTTGCTTGATTGCTGCAGTAGTAGCGGTAGTCATAGCAAGATTTGCTCGGTTGCTATAGTAGTGGTAGCAGTAGGATTACTCCAGCTCATGTCCTGGCTCTCATTGCTGCAGTAGTAGTGGTAGCAGTAGGATTACTCCAGCTCATGTCCTAGGGTTAGGGTCTGGCTCTCATGTCTCTATTGTTTTAACAGAGATCAATACACTGCTAGTCCAAACTATTGAAACCAAATTAGTGCATGCGTCTTGTGTTATCCTGTGTTATCCTGTGAATGTCTCTGTTAGCTTGTGCATTGTGCTTGTGTTCTGTGCTATTGTCAAGTTCCTGAATAGATCCATGTCCCAATGGGATGTGCAAAGGTGATCTGAACTTGTCTCTTGTGATTTTGTACATTGCCTGAATCTTGACCAGCTGAAAGGAGATGTTTCATGTGATGATTCTGGTTCTGATTCCCACTTTTGTTCTGTCTTTTCCTCTGTCCTCACTTCTTGTAGGTTGAAGATTCAGTGTTCTGGCTAATCTTCTATAGTAGTAGTCAGAAGTAGCCCTTTGTGCTCTTCTAATTACTGTTATTTGGGGACACTCTGTCTTGTTTGCTCGTGGGATGGGGATATGTTTCTGAAAGTTTGGAGTGTCCAGCGGTACCTGCAGATCAGTACTAGGATTTCATGTCGGGAAGATGCAAAGTGTTCCTGCCCTTTTGTGCTCACTTGTCTTGCCCATTGTCTGTTGCTCAAGGCTACTGTTTAGTGTTGCTATAGTAGTGGTAGGAGTAGGATTACTCTAGCTCATGTCCTAGCTTTTAATAAGAGGAGAAAGTGGTACTGCTATCCAGTGCATTGTGGTAGCAGTAGGATTAACTTAGTTCTTTGCTTACTATTCAGTGCATTGTGGTACTGCTATCTAACCACATGGTTATTGCAGGAATCTGTCAAGGGATTTCGCAAGTGGACATCAAGAACCTAACGGCACCAGTCCAACCACCTTGACATCAATAATGGGAAGGATGACAAAGAAGACACAGCCCGCTGGTATGCAAATTGCTCCTCGTGTTTATGCTTGCTGCTATAATTTCTGTGCTTGGATGTGCTAAGCTTAGCACTCATCACTTTAGATTAATGACTAGGATGGTAGTTTAATATGATTTTATCTTGTTAATCTGCTATGTTTCTTGATGTTTGAGCCTTTTGTTTATGCTTTAGTAATAGTAACTTGAGTTTTTCTTGCAATTACCTGCTCTGTTGTCCATAGTAACTATACATTAACTTGAGTTTTGTCTTGCAAATTCTAACTTGATGTTTGAGAAATTAATTTGAGTTTTGTCTTGTAATTACCTGCTTTGTTGTCCATAGTAACTATACATTAATAGTAATAGTAACTAGCCTTTTGTTTATGCTTTACTAATAGTAACTAGACATTAATAGTAATAGTAACTAGACATTAATTATGGTTAGGATTTGTTCACTAAGTTTATATTTTCAATATAGAAATCTCTGGTTAATCTACTAGATTTAATGAAACTAAAACCTGGTAAGATACATTAGTTGTTTGAGTTGTCTTGCTCCCCTATGCATTTCAACCATCCATCTAATGCATATTTTCTTATTCATGTATAGAAGCACCCCTCACTGAACTGGAGAAGATTAGGGCTAGGACAATGATGCGGAACAACCATGTGTTCCAATCTCTTGGCATCTCCAGGATAGCCTCAATGATTAGAAACTCAAATGGTGGTAGGGAAGTACTAGCTGAGGACTCCTCCGCATCTGCCATAACACAAGGAGAGAGCTCGGAATACACTCCTAGAGAGGAAGATATTATTGAGGAAGAAGTTGATGATACTGTAGTGAACAAGATTGTAAAGGGGCAAATTCTAACTTGTTTGAAGGGGGGTTTACTTGTTTGCTGTCTGCTTTTCCTTGTTTTCCTTCATTCTATGCTTCCATTGTTTTATTTCTAACTTGTGGTCTAATGCTATTCATGCGAAGTTCCTAAGGTTCCTAGGAGGAGGAAGAAGTGTGCTGCTAAGAGGAAGAGCAAGAGTACAAGTACCTCAAATACAACTACAACAATGGCTCCAGGAAGAGTGTTTGCGTTACCACCAGGAGGATCAGATAAGTTGCGGTGTGTTGATGGACCTGCTACTGCTAGAGTCACAAGGCAGAAAACGAAGGTGGTTGCTGCAGCTCATGAAGAAGCCCAGCTTCACAAAGATGGTGGAAGCTCAATGCAAATGGATGATGGGTCTATGTCCATGGATGAAGGAAGTACTGTCCGTTTGGACCTCAGTCCTGTTGCGCCTATGGTGGACAGAAATGATGACTTCAATTAAGAAGCTGAGCAGCCTATGGGTGATGAAGGCAAGTTGATCTTGTACTTTTTTCTTTTACTCGTGCATTTTATAAATGTAAGGAATTATGTTGTACATGTGTTGTAGTATAGATAGACTCCCAATTATTTGCTAGATAAAAGATTTGATCATATGTATGTGAGTACAAGATCTGGTGCTACTAGTTATATGCTTTCCTAAACTGATGTTGTACTGTTTTGCATGTTCCACAAGTTCTTGATGAACATGAATAGATTTCTTGATATACACATGCTATTTGGAAAACTTGCTATAATTTATTTGCACATCTGATCTGCTTGATGTAATTTATTTGCTTGCTGATATTGTACTACCTGCTGTACATATGATCTGCTGTAGCTTTGCTTGATAAGCTTTTACTTGTGCCAATTTTAATTAGTTGTTTCTATTTGTACTGTTGTAGCTTGATAAGCCTTTACATTTGATCTTCTTTGTCTTTGCTTGATAAGCTTCTAGTATATATATACTAACTGGCTTCTAATTACTGCCTTCTATTTCAGACAACTCACTTGTGGTAGTCAGCCGCAAGAGAAAAGGTTTAGGCCTGGAGAAGATGACCAAGGGGCTGGGAAGCAAAGTGAGGATTGAAATTGCTGAAGGGAGGAAATGCCCCGAGAGGCCTGTGCTGGCTGCAAATTTTGCATCAGAAGGTGGGATGATTGCTAGAAGCCATACACCGATCCTTCCACACTTCAAGGAATACAAAAAGGACAAGAATATGGTGAAAGACTATATAGGAAAAGTTGCTGTAAGCTCATGATTCCTTAGCTGACTCTGTTTTTTCTTCTTTTTTTGTCATTTGGTTACTTACCTTGTCATTGCCTTGTTCGCTGCCTTTGCAGGCAGAGATGGACACTACTGCAAAGGAAGTTAAGGTAGCCTGCACTGATATACTGAAGAATGTTTCAAAGCAAAGATGACATTTGGTCAAAAATAAATTTTTCGATCAAGTACCAGCAGCTGAACTCAGCATCAAGTCCCTGGTTTCATACATCTGTCAAGTATTGGATGAACAAAGCAACAGTTATTGACATGTTGTCAACAAGTCAGAGTGAAGTACTTCATTTTATTTGATGCTTTATGTGATAGGATACATTATCTGGTCAAGTTTTGTCAATTAGTTTATATTCTAGTATGCAGATTGTTGAAAATGTCTTATAAAAATGCTCCCATATGTAGGACACATGCCAAAAGAACAAGACCAATCGAGGACTAGTCAAATTTCAGCAGAAGACCGATTCACGGTGCTATCTTGCTCATCTGTATGCAGCTGTAAGATATTCTTACAGTTTTCTTTAGGCATAATTAAATTGTGTCCTTATAAGCCTGTGTGATCATTAATGTTGGAAATCATTCCAGAGGGAGGAACGTCAGGGTTAAGAGCTTAATGCCATTGACATGTTTAAGGTCACCCACAACAGCAAGCACGCTGGTTTCTCAGTTGCAGTTCAAGATGCTATAGTGAGTCACTCCTTTCCTGGTTGTGATTAAATCTGAGAATGGTTTCATGATAACCAGGTCCATTGTTTTGGGTTCTGTGTGTGGGCTTGTTTAGTTCTGCCTATGTTTCTTTAATGGTCTACTTGATAAGCCTATTAATGTTGGAAATGGTCTATTTGTGATAAGCATGTTACTCTTCATTTCTTACTAGAAGGGTGCTCTCCAAGTATGTTGTAGTTGTAGTCTACTTGAAGAACTTATACTACTGTCCATTTCAAATTTATTTGCTTCTGCTCCTACTGGACTACCTTATTTTTTTGGGATTGTGCTTCTATTGTTTGTGCTCATGCTAATGTTTCCTAACATCTTTGAGCAACTGATTCCAAATTGCAGAGCAAAATGGAAGCTTAGATGGCTAAGCTGGTACCAGAAGGGGAACAACCAAAGTCTGATGTGGAGGTGGTTGCCCAAGTTCTCACCAATGAGGCGCGGTCAAGCACATTCCTGAAGAATGTTGGCCTCGAGACGGGCTCCAAGAACAAGATGAACAGTTCACATGCGGCTATATCTGCTCATGCCTGTGACCTGCAAGAGAAGTTGCAGAAGTCGGAGCAAAGGAGTGAAGAGATGTCTGAAGAATTGGCTCCAATCAAAAAGGCGGCGCAGGAGGTAGAAGCTGCATAAGCTCAACGGGATAAGGAGTACCAGGTGCTTGTCAAGAGGGTGCCAGAGCATGAGGAGAAGCTTGCTCACATGATGGCTTTATTTGGAGCCAAAATTACTAGGATGTAGCTATTGGTCAATGGGTATCTTAGTACTGTCTTTTTAGCGATTGGCATCTTGCTGTTATTTGAGTACCTTGCTGTCATTTGAGTATCTTGCTGTTGTTTTGGCTGTGAACATGATGTTACCTGATGATGGTGACTTTGAACCTGATGCTACATGATGATGGTGGGCTGTGAACCTGATGTTACCCTAGTATTTGAAATGATACCTGATGCTACATGATGTTAACTTAGTGTTTGAAATGCTACCTGATGTATTGAAACGTTGGTTTTGAATTTCAAATCTTGATTTCTTGTCTATTTTGTTTGGGCTGAATGAAATAGTGTCCTTACTAAATAGGCCATAGCCCAAAGTAATGAAATGGCCATAGCCCAAAGTAATCTGGACTGGCATAAAAGGCCTTGGCCCAGAAGAAAGTGTAAATGAACATTTCTTCTTCAGAAAAACAATACTGAATTATAATCTAATAGACTGAGTAAGGCCATGGCCCAAATGTAAGCCCAACAAAAAAAGGCTAGTAGCCCGAAAATAGAAAGCCCTAAAAATGCTAAGTTTGGCCCAATAACTCGAATAAAATTACCAGAATAATAATTCATAATGGACCAAATTAATAGGCCGGCCCATATAACAATCAGTATGGGCCGGGCTGAATTCACGTTAAGGCGTTTTCATTTCATCACAAAGATCTGCCACGTCGGATCGTCCACATGGCATGGGCTGGTTGCACATGACGATTTTAGAACGTCATAGAGGTTATGACGATCTCAATCGTCATAGTATCTTATGACGATTTCAAAAAAATTGTCGTTATAGTTCATTAGCGACGCCCAGCTTTCGACGATCTCAAAATCGTCACAGAATTATCATAAACGCACTATTGTGACGATTTCGTGACGAAAATGGAGGGTCATAAAATGCCAGATTCCTTGTAGTGTAGTATATGCACAAGTTGAGTTTTCTCTCTCGTTTGCTGGCTCTCGCTATCCATCCTCTATCGATCTCTTCTCTGTAGCCACAGGTGCACAGTCCGCTTGTCTCTTCCTCGCCCACAACGTGTTGCTGCGTACGTGTGCCTTGGTACGACATAATAATCTACTTTCAGCAACCATTTTTTTGTTCCAAAATTCAAAATAATCATCAACACCTTGCTACCAAAGCTAACAATCATGGATCAAAGCTAACAATAATTACAAAAAGGTCCTTGGGCCACCTTGCTACGACAACAAACCCTAGCGCGATAACAGAAGTATCTCGCTCCTCAATGACCTCTAGTTCCAAAAAATAAATAAAGAATGCCAACACCGCAATTTTCAGACAAAGTGTACCATGCTTTCTTATAATTCCCAAGTTATAGGATTTTTAAGCGGACATAGAAAGGTTTTCCATTTTATTCATGTTCAATCTTCTTGCTTTTTGATGAGGTTGTTGGATCATAATGCTAGATGTTGTAATCACTAGGTACTGTATATGCTGGTATAGGGCCGGTAGTAAACGACGTGTCACTTCGTTATACCTAAGCCTCGGTTATACTATTGAACTTGCTCTCACGCACTTCTTGTAGATTATTAAATTATACCTAATTCGACAAATTGACGGAAAGTCATTTGAGTAGGTTAAATTAGGTAGAAAATTAAGCCTGAAAAATATAACATGTAATTTATCCAACCACTTTGTGTACTAGTAAATAAATGGCACATGCTATAAACTCTAATTTAGCGATATTAACTATACATCATCCTAAATTTTTTTTTACTTCTTTACCATGCTAACATGCACCGACCTATACCAAAATATGGACACACCATCATTATAGATATATAAAGTATGTCCATGACATTGGTCATTTGCCTTTAAATCCAAGAAAGTTCACACGGAGTACATGGTATAGTATGCCATACCATGAATTGAGTTTTTTAAGTATTTTACTGGTATAATAAATTAAAGAACAAAGAATGCCCCCTCCCAACAAATTTTTATACAAAGTGGACAATTCTTTCTTATGGTTTACCAGGTTTAAGGATTTTTCAAACTTCCAAGCCAAAGCTCCACGCACTTAAATGACTCTATGCCGATAAAACGAAATTAGGTCAAACCTGAATACATGTGAGCGCGATAGCCTATTAGTCTTGAAATTTTCCAAAATTCTTTTGAAGGAACCTAGACGACGAATATATCATGGGCGAACAATAGTTTTGAGAAATTCCAGAAGTAATTAGTATTTGCATAACGATAAATTGGCTTGAGCGACCAATCATGGTCATGTCCATAGCCACATCATAGTTTAGGACCCACTAGTCTAGCACGGTGGGGAAGGGAGTACAAGGGACAAGTGTCTAAGGACATCCATAATGTAGGACCCACCCGGCTTATATGGAAATTACCACAATGTTTAAGGTCAACATTTGCCAAAAGATATGACCCACATAGCTTATCATATTGCTCCTTGCAAGATCGAAGAGAGAGGGGAAATGATGTTTCTATTCTCTATGGCAACCCAAAAGCTTGAGCCAACTTTATTTTCTCCACAATGTATAAGGTGAATCTTA
Source organism: Avena eriantha (assembly GCA_910589775.1). Lineage (NCBI taxonomy): Eukaryota > Viridiplantae > Streptophyta > Magnoliopsida > Poales > Poaceae > Avena > Avena eriantha. Next base: position 129,434,595 of record OU342746.1, read on the forward strand.
GAGCATGCCACATAGGCCTTAAGGTGTGTTTTTACACACTATGGATGCCCTAAGGAAAAAAGCAAATAGTGGGCCCACTTTCCAGTGTATGACCTGGCCATAAAACTCCTATTAAAAAGTTAGCATCTTCAGATTAGTAGGTCCCATAGATCATCTCGTTTAGACACGGTCTAAACGGTGGAGCTTAATCCCAGTATAGTAAGTAGGACTCCCTTGATTTCAAAATATAAGATGTTTTAGGTTTATGAAGGTTATGTATCTAGTCATCTTTTAGTGTGTAGATTCCGAGTGAACCTCTACGAACCTATACATTAAAATGTCATCTTGAAAATTTAGCGAAATTAGGTCAAACTTGAGCTACAAGTAAGCGTGATATATTTCTCTTGAATTAAATGTCATTTCAGAGGTAGATGAGTACATCTTCTTGCAGTAAATAATGATGTTGGTGTGAGTATCCAACTATCAAGAAAAAACATTTTCAATTTTCCGAGTCATGACGAGATTGTTCTTTTCCGCAAAGAAAGCCCAAAGAATATTGGATCTAAATGCCACAAGCCAAGTTTCAGACATATATAGTGGGTCAGCATGTTTTACTTATGATTCCCATGTTTTATGAGTTTTGGATCTTCCTGTAGCTAAGTCCGTTCACTTGAATGAATTTATGTCGATGTATCAAAAATAGGTCAAATTTGACCTACAAGTAAATTGTAGGTTGCTTTGAAAGTTATATGAAAAAGATTTGGGAGATACCCATCGGGCGGTCAATTAAAATATTAGAAACCACCGTAAGTTTTGATGAAAGGTTAAACTTATTTCTAAGATTTTGCATCTTTACCAGTTAATGAAATTAGGTCAAACTTGAGCTACAACTAAGCGTGAGAGATTGCTCTTGAATTAAATGTCATTTCAGAGCTAGATGAGTGCATCTTCTTGTAAAGCAGTGTTGTCGATGTGAGTGTCCAACTACTAGGAAAGAACATTCTGAATTGATGACGAGATCATTTTTTTCCGTAAAGAAAGTGCAAAGAATATTGGATCTGAATGCCTCAAGCCAAGTTTTCACACATATACAGTGGATCAACATCATGTTGTACTTGTGATTCTGATGTTTTATAAGTTTTCAATCTTCCTACCTAACTCCGCCCACTTTAATGACTTCATGTCGATGTATCAAAATAAGGTCGAATTTGAACTATAGGTCAATTAATATATTATGAAAAAATCTTTTGTAGGTCCCCATCGAGCAGTGAATTAATATATTAGAAACCGCAAACAGCTTCAACTGGTTTGACCTCTATCTAAGAGTTTGCATCTTGAAAAGTTTGAACCCCTTTTGAAAACAATCACATGAAATAGGGAAAGAGGGGAAATGATTTTTCTATTCTCTATGGGCAACCCACAAGCTTGAGGTGCACCTTAGGCTTAAAGATAACTTTATTTTCTCCACAATGTATCATGTGTACCTTAGCGGATGCCACATACTATGCCTTAAGGTGTGATTTTTTACACACTACAGATGCCCTTATTAGGGAAAAAGCAAATACGTATCTTATCTTAGCACTATATAGTGTACGAATAACTTTCAATATTAATCGTTGGATCAAGACTCGTGAATCCCAACATTTCCAGTCATTGGATCTTATTTTCCATTAGAGCATATAGAAGATTCTATTGATAGTCTTAATCACAATGAATGCTATTGCACAAAACTCAAAACACACTTCTCCATTATTCTAGAATCTTCTCCCTCATTTCTCTAGACCATGTTACCAAAATTTTCAAGTTTTAGATAGCTAATAATGATTGACTTCTACATGATATACAAAGTACAAGAACAAAATATACACCCATACTTTATAGATGTTGATCAAATTTATATATTTTTACTTCAACTATAATTTTATATAGTCATAATATGTCAGACGTCTATTATTTGAGTCTCACGTGCAGGACACATGCAACTTACAAGTAGTACACTAGTAGTAAGAGTATATTTCTTTGCTTAGACATATGTTCATCTCTGTCCACGCGCTGTACATGCTGAGAGAATAAACATTGGTAGTGGAAGAGGGCGGCAGCGAAGAGGAGTTAAAGGTGGTTCCATGTCAGAGCAAAGTTATGATGGGTTCCTGACACGAGGTACTCCTGTGGCCTTACAGTGTACTACAATGTACTAGTAGTAAATTTCAGGACCTATGCACGCAAAACAAATCTTGTGTTTTCTCTCTCCTTCGCTATCCTCCATCTCTCCTCCCCTTTCCCCTCACGCACCGGCCCGACAGATCTCTCCCTCATTCACAGCGTGGCACTATGCACGTGTGCCTTGGTACGACCGCTCTGTGTCTCTGGTGTGTTCGGCAGCCGAGCATTGGTGTGGAGTAGGGACAAGGAGTACATAGGAAGGAAACCACTTTGGTCCTTCGTGGCACAAAAATTCAAACTTTTCCAGTTTTTGAAATTGTCAATTGCTTCCCAAACATTGGAACGGAAGGTTATTCAAAAGATCAGCCATTCGCAATACTGTACTTATTATCGTATCTTTATCTTGTGTTATCTCTTACAATACCATACCACTGTATAGTGTATGGAACATTGACCGTTTGATCAAGCCTAGCAAATCCAAACATTGCTTACCATTGGAAATTCTTTTCCATTCTTAGCATCTCGAAAGATTCTACTAATAGTCTTTAGCACGATGAACGCTAGTATGCGCAAACCTCAAAACACACACTTTTTCTCAGTTTTAGCGTCCTTGTGTTAATTGCATGGACTTCGATGGAATTTTCATTTTTATGAGGTCCTTGATGTAACTTGTACTTCCACCGACCGTGTTAACTCTCAAGCACCTCACTCCTACGAGACCTACCATTAGATGGGCCATTCATAGTACCTATTATGTTATCTTTGTCTTGTATTATCTCTTACAATACCATACCACTTTATATTGTACAGATTAACTTTGAACATTGATCGTTGGATCAAGACTCACAAATCCAAATAATGCAAACCGTTAGATCTTGTTTTCCATTCTTAGCATCTACAAATATTCTACTGGTTGTCTTGAGCACGATGAATGCTAGTATGCGCAAACCTCAAAACACACACTTCATTGCTCAGTTTGATGGTCCTTGTGCTGAATGCACGGACTTGGATGAAAATTGCATTTTTATGAGGTCCTTCATGTATCTTGTACTTCCACCGACCGTTTTCACTCTCAAGCACCTCGCTCCTACAAGACCTACAATTTATCGGCCATTCACAGTACTTCTTATCTTATCTTTATCTTGTCTTATATCTTATAATACCATACCACTGCATATTGTATGGATTAACTTTGAACATTGACCATTGGATCAAGACTAGAAAATCCAAACATTGCCAACCATTGGATCTTATTTTCCATTCTTAGCATCTAGAAAGATTGTACTGATAATCTTTAGCACGATGAACGCTAGTATGCGCAAACCTCAAAACGCACACTTCATTCCTCACTTTCAGGGTCCTTGTGCTAATTGCATAAACTGGGATGCAATTTTAATTTTTATGAGGTACTTGATGTAACTTGTACTCCCACCCACTGTGTTAACTCTCAAGCACCTCGCTCCTACGAGACCTACCATTAGATCAGCCATTTGCAGTACTTCTTATCTTATCTTTATCTTGTCTTATCTCTTACAATACCATACCACTATATAGTGTATGGATTAACTTTGAACAGTGACCATTGGATCAAGACTGGGAAATCCAAACATTGCTAATCGTTGGATCTTCTATTCTATTCTTAGCATCTAGAAAGATTCTACTAATAGTCTTTAGCACAATGAATGCTAGTATACGCAAACCTGAAAACACACACTTCATTGGTCAGTATCAGTATCCTTGTGCTAAACGCATGGAGTTGCATGCAATTTTTATTTTTAGGAGGTCCTTGATGTAACTTGTACTTCTACCGACTGTGTTAACTCTCAAGCACCTCGCTCCTACGAGAACTACCATTAGATAAGCCATTCATAGTACTTCTTATCTTATCTTTATCTTGTCTTATCTCTTACAATACCATACCAATACAAAGTGTATGGATTAACTTTGAACATTGACCGTTGGATCAAGACTGTCAAATCCAAACAGTGCTAACCGTTTGATCTTTTTTTCCATTCTAAGCATCTAGAAAGATTCCATTGATAGTCTTTAGCACGATGAATGCTAGTATGCGCAAACCTCAGAACACACACTTCATTGCTTAGTTTCAGGGTCCTTGTGCTAAATGCATGGACTTGGATGCAATTTTCATTTTTTATCAGGTCCTTGATGTAACTTGTACTTTCACCGACCGTGTTAACTCTCAAATACCTCGCTCCTTCGAGACATACAATTATCGGTCATTCGCAGAAGTTCTTATTATCTTATCTTTATCTTGTCTTATCTCTTACAATACCATACAAGTATATAGTGTATGAGACATTGACCGTTTGATCAAGACTGGCAAATCCAAACATTGCTAATAACCACAAGATCTTCTTTTCCATTGTTAACATCTAGAAAGATTCTACATATAGTATTTAGCAAGATGAATGCTAGTATGTGCAAAACTCAAAACACACACTTCATTGCTCAGTTTCAGGGTCCTTGTGCTAAATGCATGGAGTTGGATGCAATTTTCATTTTTTACTACGTCCTTGATGTAACTTGTACTTCCACCCACCGTGTTAACTCTCACGCACCTCGCTCCTACGAGACCTACCATTAGATCAGCCATTCGCAGTACTTCTTATCTTATCTTTATCTTGTCTTATCTCTTACAATACCATACCACTATATAGTGTATGGATTAACTTTGAACACTGACCATTGGATCAAGACTGGAAAATCCAAACATTGCTAACCGTTGGATCTTCTTTTCTGTTCTTAGCATCTAGAAAGATTCTACAAATAGTCTTTAGCATGATGAATGCTAGTATACGCAAACCTGAAAACACACACTTCATTGGTCAGTATCAGTATCCTTGTGCTAAACGCATGGAGTTACATGCAATTTTTATTTTTAGGAGGTCCTTGATGTAACTTGTACTTCTACCGACTCTGTTAACTCTCAAGCACCTCGCTTCTATGAGAACTACCATTAGATCAGCCATTCATAGTACTTCTTCTCTTATCTTTATCTTGTCTTATCTCTTACAATACCATACCACTACAAAGTGTATGGATTGACTTTGAACATTGACCGTTGGATCAAGACTGTCAAATCCAAACAGTGCTAACCGTTGGATCTTCTTTCCATTCTAAGCATCTAGAAATATTCCATTGATAGTCGTTAGCACGATGAATGCTAGTATGCGCAAACCTCAGAACACACACTTCATTGCTTAGTTTCAGGGTCCTTGTGCTAAATGCATGGACTTGGATGCAATTTTCATTTTTTATGAGGTCCTTGATGTAAATTGTACTTTCACTGACCGTGTTAACTCTCAAACACATCGCTCCTACGAGACATACAATTATCGGCCATTCACAGTAGTTCTTATTATCTTATGTTTATCTTGTCTGATCTCTTACAATACCATACCACTGTATAGCGTATGAAACATTGACCGTTTGATCAAGACTGGCAAATCCAAACATTGCTAATAACCACTAGATCTTCTTTTCCATTGTTAACATCTAGAAAGATTCTACAGATAGTCTTTAGCAAGATGAATGCTAGTATGTGCAAAACTCAAAACACACACTTCATTGCTCAGTTTCAGGGTCCTTGTGCTAAATGCATGGAGTTGGATGCAGTTTTCATTTTTTTACTACGTCCTTGATGTAACTTGTACTTCCACCCATCGTGTTAACTCTCAAGCACCTCGCTCCTATGAGACCTACCATTAGATCGGCCATTCACAATACTTCTTATCTTATATTTATCTTATCTTATCTCTTATAATACCATACCACTGCAAAGTGTACATATTAACTTTGAACATTGACCTTTGGATCAAGACTGGCAAATCCAAACATTGATAACCGTTGGATCTTCTTTCCCATTCTTATCATCTAGAAAGATTCTATTAATAGGCTTTATCAGTATAAATGCTAGTATGTGCAAACCTCATAACACACACTTCATTGCACAGTTTCAGGGTCCTTGTCCTAAATGATGCATGTACTTGCATGCAATTTTCATTTTTTATGAGGTACTTGATGTAACTTATACTTCCACCGTCCGTGTTAACTCTCAAGCACCTCGCTCCTACGAGACTTACCATTAGATTGGTCATTCCCAATACTTCTCATCTTATCTTTCTCTTGTCTTATCTCTTACAATACCATACTGCTGCATAGTGTATGGAACATTAACCGTTTAAGCAAGACTAGCAAATCCAAACATTGCTAACTATTTGGATCTTATTTTCCATTCTTAGCATCTAGAAAGATTCTACTAATAGTATTTAGCACGATGAACGCTACTATGCGTAAACCTCAAAACACACACTTCATTGCTCAGTTTCATGGCCCTTGTGCTAAATGCATGGACTTGGATGACATTTTCATTTTTTATGAGGTCCATGATGTAATTTGTACTTTTACCGACCGTGTTAACTCTCAAGCACCTACCATTAGATCGGCCATTCACAGTAGTACTTCTTAGCTTACCTTTATATTTTCTTATCTATTGCAATACCATATCACTGTATAGTTTATGAAACATTGACCGTTGGATCTCTTTTTTTCCTTTCTTTAGCACGATAAACACTAGTACGCGCAAACCTCAAAACACACTCCGAAGTTAAAAGACAATGCCATCGCCCAATTATCAGACAGAGTAAACCATGTGGTTATAATTCCCATGTTTTTAATACTAGGATTTTTCAAGCTTCCTAGCTAACTTCACACACTTCAATGACTTTTTGCCGATTTAACGAAATAAATAAAAAAACAAAAACAAAAGATTTATGCATGATGACCTATCATGTCTCTTGCACTGTGTGCCGTGAAAACGGTAACCATGGCAAGTAATACACGTAAGAGGATGCCACATGAAAGTATTTCGCTTGTTATAATTTCTTTGTTTTATATCCATGTCTTCAAAACATTATCAAATTTCTAAGCATGAAGTTACTTGCCGTTATCAAAATAGGCGCTGGATCTTGGTATATTGACATTGTTGGTACCTTCAAATGACATTTGTAAAATTCAATAGAAAAACCTATCGCGCTTACTTGTAGTTCATATCTGACCTAAATTCGTTAAATTGACATAAAGTACGTGGGTGAAATTAGCCAGGAAGCTTGAAAAAAGCTAAAACTAGGGAATTGAGAAAAGCATAGTCCACTTTGTCTAAAATGTGCGGTGGTGGAATTTTTTCAACAAGAGGGTGGGCCTAGAAGGATCAAGATGCTCCAGTTAACAACTTAACACGGTTAGTGGAAGTGCATGTTACATCAATTAAGGACCTAAAAAGAGAAATTTCATCGAAGTCCACATATTTAATACAAAGGGCCCTGAAATAAAGCATGGAAAAGCAGTCGGGTCTGAATCTCATTCTCCACCTACTAGCTGAGGCATACTATTCGTACAGATCGGAGTACTAGAACTTGTACTTGCTTAATAAAGGAAATCAGCATGGTGCTCACTCCTGTAGCCTTACAGTGTGCTACTCCTCCTCTATGCAAGGAAAATAAATTGTGTACTATTCTCTCCTTTGTTGCATCACGTGCATCCTCTAGCTGATCTCTCCCTCGTCCTTAGTGTGGCGCTACGCACGTGTGCCTTGGTACTACAACGGCTCTGTGTCTATCTCTTTTTTCATAACTTTTCTCTAACATCGAACCGCCTTTAACACCTTCGTTGATGCCCTCTCGGGCTGCCTTCTCTAACCCCATAATCTCTTCTACAATAGCTCTTCGTTTTCTCCCTCCATTTTGATCCATCTTTTTCCTAGTACTACTATTTTCTTTACGGAAAACAATGTTCCAGTTTTCACAAAAAAAATCATGTCACTTGGAAAATTGAGATCATCCTGTTTTCATAATACTTCTTGGAAACTTTCCTTGGCAAAATATTTTTTACCATGCCAAGATGCACCAACCTACATAATATAGGGAAATTACCATAAATTACGATGTGGATCACAGGATATGGCATTGATCTTGGTCGTCCGACTCGAAACCTATTCTTATGCATTGCAGGACCATTTCGTGAACCTGGTTTTTTAAAAGTTGTCAAAACTCAAGTTTATCATTTTGCATGGCATGTGAGATATGCAAAAGGATGCCATCCACATGTCTTCTATAAAATTTTAAGAACAATCCACCTCAACCTCCAATTGCTTTAGTTTCCTGTGAATCAAATACTTCTTTAAGAAAAAATCCCGTAGGCTCCAAATCTTGTTGGATTCAACTAGACATGATATTCTAATAATAGTGTGTTTTTCCTATTCCTTTGTTTTTCCTATTCTGGAAATCAAACAGACCCAATGTTGAGACTCCCACAGGCAATATTGCCTACTACGCCAAGATGCACCCATATACCAAATTAATGTGGGAACGGTATATTAACTATGATGACGATATGGGCATGCCATTTTTTTGGTCATCAGGGTTGAAACCATATAATATTCATACATGGTGGGACAATATCGCGGGTCTGGTTTTTAGAAGTTGTCAAATCCCATGGTTATCAGTTTCCTGGCAGACTGTACACGTGACGTCATAGGATGCCATGCGTAAATATTTGTTTTTTTGTTTTTCTTTATTACATGCACTACAAGAAAAGTTGACTTTTACAATGGACAATTTTCATGGTTGAAGGCCCGTTTTTCATGGGTAAAAAGTCTTCTACGATGGATAGCCTTCATGGTAAAAGCCCCAACTCAAAACAATCTACCAAAGTTTTTTTACCGTGGCAGATCGCACCCTTCAGCCACGAAAATATGTTCTGTCGTAGATTTGTTTGCCAGCCGCGTTGACTATTAATGTCATGCAAACTGCCACATGGCTGCCGCCGTTAACGGTCGGTTAGCGCCGGTAACAGACAAAGAAACTGTGGCAGAAGCAAGGCCCAACGAAGCCCTGCTAAATACTAAGTGGGTCGGCCCATGAGGAGAGCCCAATAAGAAGACGACCCATTACTGTTTCGCCCTGCACTGCTTGAAATGGGCCCAATAATGCAGCTAATAGAGGCTCACGAACTTTCACCACGAGTACTGTTTCGGCCTATAGAAGGCCCAAGTTGGTCCAACATTGTGCGCCCCATTAGCAGCCTGCACCTAGTCGGTCCGGTACTGTTAAGCCCTGCTGTCGGCCCATCACTGTTCCCGAAGCCCGTCGTGGGCCGCCTACTACCGGTCCTTCTTTGAGATGGTCCATTACTGTTCTGCCTTTTACTGCTCCGGCCATTAACGGTTCATGCCACAATCAGCCTGTTATTGTTCTGGTCTAGTAATTTTGTCGGCCTATTACTCACTATAGCAAAAGTTTCCTTCCACAACAAATTGGCCTGACGGTTGTTGTAGAAGGCGCGTCTTCCATGACGAAGTTCTCGACTCGGCCGTGGCCGATGAAAAACTTTTTTTCGGTTTCGCAGCCCTCTACTACGACAGATGTGCTGAAAAAATGGAGGAAGCTCGGCTGGCGCGTGGCAGAAGCAAGATTTTCGTTTCCTCGCGCGATGTTGACTCGCCGAAGTATTTTGAGGCGTGTGGGTCCCGGACGTCAGTATCTCTAGCGGACCATACTATTCAGTCGCGCCTCCCTGATTTGAACTCGTTAACGTAGCTCGAGACGTCTACTGTTTAGTCAGGCTGCTAGGTCCCACATTTCAGCCTCTCATTAGAAGGATCATGTGTATGATGGAATTTTTTTCCTTCGCGCGCTACCTTGTTCCGAAGTAGATAGCGCTGCTCGATGCATCAACTGTCTAATCAACCTCCTGGGACCCACATGTCATCCTCGCATTAGACGAAACGTTTGTATGCTGGAATTTTTTCCTTCGCTGGCGCTACCCCGTTCCGAGTTGATAGCGCTGCTGGATGCATCTACCGTTTAACCAACCTCCTGAGCCCCACATGTCATCCTCTCATTAGAAGAAACGTGTGTATGATGGATTTTTTTTTGGCTCGCGCTACCCTGTTCTGAACTTGATAGCGTTGTTCAATGCATCTACCGTTTAATCATGATGCTGGGCCCCACATGTCATCCTCTCGTTAAAAGAAATGTGTGTCTGATGGATTTTTTACCCTATGTAGCGTCTTCGTGTTCCGAACTTGATAGCTTTGCTCGCTGCATTAGCCGTTTATTCAGGTTGGTGGGTTCCTTATGTCAGCCTCACATTAGAAGAATTATGGTTACGATGGATTTTTTTTCTTCTCTAGCGCTACCCTGTTCCAAACTAGATAGCGTTGCTCGATGAATCTGCCGTTTGCTCACGCTGCTGGGTCCCCCATTTCAGCCTCTCATTAAAAGAAACATGTACATGCTGAACTTTTTTCTCGCTCATGCCTCCCTGTTTCGGACTGACTATGTTGCTTGATGCAGCATCTGTATAAGGTCGCGCTGCTTGGTCCCACATACCAGCCTCTCTGTAAATGAAACGTGTGTATGATGGACTTTTTTTGGCCATGTTCGTTGTTTTGACCTTGGCAACTTGCTGGGTCCCAGATGTCAACCATCTCTGTGCAGGAAACGTGTCTATGCCGGGTCCCAGCTGACAATCTCTATTTAAAAGAAACGTGTGTATGTTGGACTGTTTTTTCGGGTCCTAGATGTCAGCCTCCGTGTATAAAAAATGCTCATAAAGGCCGAATGAAAAAGATTCTGGGCTAAACTCGGGGCGGATGCCCTATTCGTCATGGCTTATATTATATGGGCTCACTCCTAAGTTGAATGGGCTATGGTAGGTGGCCTCAAGACCACGAAAAGGCCGAATTAGAAGGTATTGTGCTATGCTTGTGGCTGATAGGGTAATTTCATGGGCTATGCCTGGGCCTGCTGGGTCTAACATGTCAGCTTCTCTGTAAGTGCAACGTGTGTATGATGGACTTTTTTTCGGCCACATCCGCTGTTTTCACCATGGCAGCCATGTATGGTCTTACTACTAGGGCCCTTATGTCAGCCTCTCTAGCATGTTCTGGCTTGTGGGCCCCTGATGCAGCCTTGTATGTTTTGTCTAGTGGGTCTCTGATGCGAGCCTCTCTGTACAAGTATTTAAACTTTTATTTTAAATCCACCCTCAAAACAAACTCCAGGGACGTTGCACGCCGGTGGGTCCATGATGTCAGCCTCTCCATAATGTGATATTTCTAGAAGAAAAAAATGTAAATCCAAGATACGATTCGAATAAAAGAGATCAAATCAAATAAATGTAAACTGATTGTGTTGCCACTACAACAAAGATATTTACAGAATAAATATCATTAAACTTTTATTAGTACTACAATTTATGTATTAGTCTTCTTAAAAATATTTTGGTTGTCTATGTTTATCTCTTTTAAAATATAAAATGGTAGCGCTCCTGGCATCTCAATTTATAAAATGCCACATAATGGAGTATTTTCTTAAAAACATGGGTAGGCAGAGTTTTATTTTATTTTGAGAGGTGGGGGCAATGCCCAAAAGGCCGAATTAAAAAGAGTTTGGCTATTCTACATAGGATACTCTACGTGGGTTATACTCTGTAGGGTAGGCTACATGGGCTTCATTCTCAAATTTTAGTGGGTTGTGCTCAACAGTTCCATGACCCCTAAAAGGCCGAATTAATATGTTATCGGCTATGCTCCATGGGGTCGTTTCTCAAATTTCACTGGGTTGTAGTCAACAGTCCCCTGACCCCGAAAAGACCGAATAAAAATGTTCTAGGCTAAAGAGGGGCCGAATGAGCTACTAGATTTCTTCTCCTACTTAATAAAAATTGCATTGTGATGTGCTTGGCTGGATTCGAAACAAAGACCTCAGAGAGGGAGGGGGAAAGCGATAATTCTTTTTGGCAGCTATTCATGTCAAAATTTAGCAGTATATAATAAGGTAGAAACATTATCAACAGATTCAAAGTTCATATTCATGAGCACTTGACCAATTCAGCATCATTTCAAAATGACCAATTCAGCAATACAAACAATGTAATACAATAGCAGTACAGAGAGAACCAGTTTTTGTTTCAGCTCTAAAAACCTTGTCACGCGATCAGTTTGTCCTTTTCACCAAACACACTCGACCATTGGAGCAAGCAAAACTGACGATCACGTATGCTTTGAGTACCTTCTTCTCACATCAATGTCTGTGTGACCCCTGTTTGTAACCCAAAATGCCCAAGTCTCATCTAGATTGTGACCTGACCATGTTTTAAAAGAAAAATAAGTACCAGTACATCAGTATTAGTTCCATAAAATGCTTTAGTAATAGTAACGACAGAATATTTGAGAGATTCAGTAGCTTTCCTGCTTGAAGTTCAATAGCAGTATAGAGATAATATTTCTTGTTCCATCTCAAAAAACCTTGGCGCATGATCAGTTTGCCCTGTTCTCCGAATAGGCTCGATCATAGGATTCTCCCCGCGATTGATGCATATTGAGTAATGCAGGCCAATAATACGAGATGATTCACTTCAGCACATTAAGGAATATATTTTCCTCCGGATGATGACCGGCACCTCCCAGCTCCAAGGCGTGGAGGAACTGCAGATTATACGGGTCCAAAATCCTAGCTCTACTGTCGGGTAATAGGCAGTGATTAACACATTGTACAAGGGCGACGAGCATGCGTCCGGCCTGACGCACACGAGGGATCCGCTGATGTCGCCCGACTCTTGCATGTCGAATAGTAGAGCAAACAGCATACCATCGTCCCCTGATCCGATCTTCTCTACTCTCAATGAGCACGGTGCCAACAGCGGCTGAGAGATGTACCTGGAGTTTCTAAAGGAAGTAAGATTCAACAGACTAAATTGCAGCATGCTAAATATTATAATAAAAATATGATAAAGTAAATATGAGTAACCTGACTTCGATAAAACATACATAGTACTCTCTCTGTTTTAAATATAAGATATTTTAGCTTTTGTGAAACGAGTGTATCTAGACCCCTTTTAGTATATGGGTTCACTCTGAACTACACACTAAAAAGAGTCTAGATAAACTCGTTTCTCAAAAGCTTTCCCACTTGAAATTCATTAGTAGTAGTACAGAGAGAATCAGTTTTTATTCTAGCTCAAGAAACAGACTCGATCATTGGATCAAGCAAAACTAACAGTCAAGTGAAAATGCCTATGTGACCCCCCATATGCAACCCAAAATGTCCAAGACTCATCTAGATAATTGTAACAATGCTAACTTTCAAAAGAAAAGAAAGACAAACGGCTGCACTTGATCTAAACGAGTAATAGTACATCACTATTAGTTAAACAAAATATTTCAGTAATAGCGATGGCAGAATAAAGGCAAAGCAAGACCATCTCCTATCCTTGTCCTAAAGAAGTACAAACCGTACCGGTATATAGTAGTACAAAATAGTCTGAAGTACAAGAACTAGTGCTATACTAGTACTACTCTGTATCCAAAATCCAATCTTCGGTACACGTACGTCTGTGGTATGTAGTGAGAGTGGGATAAACAAAATCTGAGGTAGTAGAATGGTCAATTTGGAATTCTCCCTCGCGATGGATGCATATTGAGTAATATAGGCCCTGGGTCTGAGAAGTTTGAAGGTACACCACCATGGAATGCTTTTCCTTCTAGATGATGCCAGGCACCGCCCTGCTCCCAGTAGTGAAGGAATTGCACACTGCATCCTCCCAAAACCTAGCCTCTAGTGAAGGGTGATAGACGGTGAACTGCCCATTGTACAAGGGCGATGAGCACCCTTCCGGCCTGACGCACACAATAGATACGATGATGTCGCCCCACTTGAGCATGTCAAATAGCACAGCGAACACCGTACCATCATCCCTAGATCCGATGTTCTCTAGTCTTGATGAGCGCGGTGCCGACAGCGGCTGAGAGATGAACCTGGGATTTCTAAAGGAAGTAAGAAACAGCGGACTAAATTGCAGCATGCTAAATATACATATAAGAAGTTCTCAGGCACCTGAGATCTAGGCACTCCCAAGAAAAAATAAAGAGCCATGTTTCAAAAGAAATGCTAGATCATCTCTAGCGTTTGATCTAAACAAACTTGAACGGCAGATCATCATCAGAATCATGATGGTCATATTTGCCATCTCCCACATTGTGGATGCAAAATGAGTAATCCAGTATGAACCTATCATGTTTCTTAATTAGAAAATAAATGTAATCTTAAGTAATCCTGGCGGAGGCCGGCAACGCGCTGCTCTTCGGCTCGAAAAAGGCTATCTTCGGTGAACTCCTCCAGGTCCTCTCCAATCATTGAAGGTGTATAAAAGTGAAACTCCACCATGTACCACAGAAACAAGCACGCCACCGACCTGACGCACTGGACGGATACGGCGAGGCCATAGTCGAGCATGTCAAATCGCACGGTGAACAATGTACCATCGTCCCCGGATAACACAGTCTCTACTCTCCATGAGCCAGGTGCCAGCAAAGGCTGAGAGATGTACCTGTGTTCCTCGCCGTAGTGGAAACTATTCACTTCAATTTTAGTGGGCTTTTTCGAGGTGAGCGAGGAGCGCTGTGGGCGGGGTGGTGAACTCGCAGCGAGGCTCAGTGCAGTTGCACGGGCCATGCGAGCACGCCATCCTATGGTTGAGGAAGTCGTGGAAGGCGACCAATGTCCCACAACCGACATTGGGGCATCTGCTACCTTTTCCGCTGACGACTTGGTGGCGCAATTCCTTGGAGAAGGTGGCCAGCCAAACGTCGTTGGTAGTGTCCATGCGCATAGCGATCTCCCCGAAGGCATCGTCGCTGACCTTGCTCCAGCCACCATACCGAATGTTGTGCATCGAATCCGCCATTGTGTCTGGATGGACTGGGGGCAAGGGCAGATTCAAATATGATTATTGGGGTTTCTTGGAGGAGAGTGATGGAGGCCTGCAAGAACTGATGCAGTGGCTGAGAAATGGCTAGGAAAATTGAGGAAGTGTGGCACTAAAGATGATCCAAAATGCGGCTAGCCAGCATTAGCAAATGGGGATTGCCGGAGATGGGGAAGACGGGAGGCTCTTCGAACGAGGGGTGTTAATTTTGCATGTTCCCTCGTCGATCTTCTGAAGTGGATCGAGGACGCCTGCTGGAGTTATAGCTAGAGTGCTAGACTAGCAAGCTATCACGTCTTGGCTCAGTATTGTACCGTCTCGTCACGTAGACTGTGTTTCAGGAAAGGACGTGAACCCACATTTCTCCCCTCCCTGCTAGATAGCGTGCTCCATAGAATCGCTTTTCTAGCACGCGAAGGATTTGAACCCACATGCCCAACTCTGATAATTAGGACTACTAAAAAACTATAATAATAGGTGAAGCTCAAAAACTAATTATAATTTTGAGCCACGTCTATAGAATATCCGTTTTATATTTGGTTCTTGTACTTTGTATCATGTACTCCCTCCGACCCATATTAGTTGACTCAGATTTGTCTAGATATGGATGTATCTAGATATATTTTAGTATTAGATACATCTGTATCTAGACAAATCCAAATTAACTAATATGGCTCAGAGGGAGTAGTAGTAATCAACCTATTAGCTACCTAATAGTTCT
Organism: Avena eriantha; assembly: GCA_910589775.1. Lineage (NCBI taxonomy): Eukaryota > Viridiplantae > Streptophyta > Magnoliopsida > Poales > Poaceae > Avena > Avena eriantha. The sequence continues at coordinate 129,450,247 of OU342746.1, forward strand.
CGCCATGCTCTAGAGAAATAACGAAGAACGTTCTAAAATTATTGAGAAGTGTGTTTTGAGGTTTATGTATATATTTTAGTGTGCTAAAGCTATCAATAGTATCTTCTAGATGCTAGAATGGATAGAATTAAAATCCAACGGTACTTTATGGACGTAGCTTGAAATTATAATTATTTTTGGGCTTCACCTATTATAATTTTATATAAACTAGTAGAATACACGTGCCACACACGTATATACTATATGAAATGTGATTAACAAACATTAAGTTGTTAGAAACCAATAGTCTTGTTTGAGAAAAATGCATACATTAAGTCTATTAATAATAACTATCTACACGTATTGAGAATACAACCTACTATGCTATGAATTTTTTTTGGGGGGAGGGTGACATGATGGTTCAAGACCATGGTGGAGTTTGCTCTAGATAGTACTCAACACGAATCCACCTACTCTAAACCATTGGATCTAACAACCCAATGGTCATGATTGGTACTATGGATCCAATTCAAAACTTCTCCTTTATAGTAGTAGAGAAAAAATGATATGGCATATACTTCTACTATCCGATTCTCACGTGCAAGGCATGTGCAAATTACTAGTAAGATAAATAATATTGATATCTTTGAACATCGATCATTGGATTTTGATTGATAGATTCCAACATTGCTAATTGTTGGATCTCTTGCAAATTCAAGAAAGAATCTATCGCGCTTACTTGTAGTTCAAATTTGACCTACTTTCTTTAAATCAACATAAAGTTATTTGAGTGCATGGGCGTAGTTAGTTAATATATAGGGAAGCTTGAAACGTCCTAAGACTAGGGAATTGTAACAAAACATGTCCGCGTTTTTTGAAAATCGGGTGGTGGCACTTTTTTTTGACTGGAGTATGTCCCGAAGGAGTGAGATGCTTCAATAATTAACACAGCTAGTGCATGTGTACATGTTACACCAAGGGCCTTAAAAGGTGAAAATTCCATCCAAGTCCATACATTTAACATAAACGACCCTACAATCAAGCAATTAAAATTAGTAGTCGGGTCCTGCTCCTCTATCACGGAGCTGAGCCATGCTCTTCGTAGTAGTACCAGTAAGCTGCATGTGCCTTGCACGCGAAACTCACATAATATACAGAAGCATGACATGTCATTAGTATATAACATTGTAATAGGTAAATATTGAAATATCTATAAATTTGAAACACGTCGTTTCTAAAGTATGAGTGTATATTTTATTCTTGCACTTTATATCATGTAGAAATAAATGTTTATTAGCTACCTAATAATTGAAAATTTTAGAACCATGGTCTAGAGAAACAATCAAGAAGATTCTAGAATGATGGATAAGTGTGTTTTGATGTTTTTCTACATATATATCTTATCTTATCTTACCACTATATAGTGTACGAATAACTTTGAATATTGACCAATGGATCAAGACTCGCGATTCCCAACATTTCTAGCCATTGGATCTTCTTTTCTATTCTAGCATCTAGAAGATTTTTTTGATAGTCTTCATCACAATGAATTGTATATACACAACTCAAAACACACTTCTCCATCATTCTAGAATCTTTTCCTTCATTTCTCTAGAGCATGTTACCAGAATTTTCTGGTTTTAGATAGCTAATAATCGTTGACTTCTAAATGATATACAAAGTACAAGAGCCAAATATACACCTATACTTTATAGATATTGATCAAATTTATATTTTTGTATGCTTTCCCTATTAAAATTATATATAGTGATGATATGGCAAACGTCTATTATCCGAGTCTCACGTGTTGATCAAAAGGGACGTGCCACACACATATATACTGTATAAAATGTGATTTAACAAATGTTAAGTAGTTATTAACCAATATTCTTGTTAGAGAAAAAATGCATACATTAAGTCTATTAGTAATAACTATCTACCCATATTGAGAATACATCTTATAGTGCTATGAAATTTTGGGGGTGGTGAAATGATGGTTCTAGAACATGTTGGAGTTTGCTCTAGGTACTATTCAACACGAATATAGCTGCTCTGAACCATTGGATCTAACAGCCCAACGGTCAGGAGTGGTGCTATGGATCCAATTCAAAACTGCTCCATTGTAGTAGTAGAGAGAATACAGCCTACTATGCTATAATATTTTTGGGTTGGTGACATGATGGTTCTAGAACATGGTGGAGTTTGCTCTAGGTACTATTCAACACAAATCCAGGTACTCGGAACCATTGGATCTAACAGCCCAACAGTCAGGATTGGTGCCAAGGATCCAATTGAAAACTACTCCATTATCTTATCTTACCACTATATAGTGTACGAATAACTTTGAATGTTGACCGTTGGATCAAGATTCGTGAATCCCAGCATTTCTATCCATTAGATCTTATTTTCCATTCTAGTATCTAGATGATTCTATTTGTAGTCTTCGGCATAATGAATGATATGCACAATCCTCAAAACACACTTCTCCATCATACGGGAATCTTCTCCTTTTTTCTTTAGACCATGTTATCAAAAATTCATGTGTTAGGTAGCTAATAATTTTTGACTTCTACATGACATACAAGTACAAGGATACTTTTCTCTACTACTATAATAGAGAAGTTTTGAATTGGATCCATAGCACTAATCCTAACCGTTAGGCTGTTAGATCCAATGGTTAAGAGAAGCTCGATTCGTTTTGAATAGTACCTAGAGCAAACTCCAACATGTTCTAGAGCCATCATTTCACCACCCCAAAAATTTCATAGCACACTAGGATGTATTCTCAATATGGGTAGATAGTTATTACTAGTAGACTTAATGTATGCATTTTTTATCTAACAAGAATATTGGCTAAAACAAGTTAACATTTGTCAAATCACATTTCATACCACTTTATAATTATCAATTTGTTTTCACCCATCAACTCAGTCACGTAGGGCCCACAGATTGGGGAGGTCGCGGTCGCCTTGGACGCACCACAAAATTATGACTGGGCCATCGAGTGCAGGAAGTAGAGTCAGCATTCTGTCCAATCGCTTACCCTAGTCATCGTCATCGATATTTGCCACACGCATCGGCTTCATCAGTGACATTGATTGTCCCCTCGCTTTGGTAATCTGCCACATTAATCTTGGATCACCTCCTTCCTATTTAATCTCTCCCCTTCCCCGCACCAAACCATCTCTAATCCCCCGCTTCCAGCAACCATCTCCAACCTCGTATGTTATCCATGGCCACCTTCCGGCTGCCGCCCACTATACCGGAGCGCAAAGACCCCGACATCGCCGCACAGGAGGACAATGCCCTGCGCATTTGGGCTTTATCCCCACAGAGATAAATAGGCAGCTGGCGTGCGCCTTCCTCGATGCTGGGTACGGTGACCGCAAGTACCAGATGTATGGCATCTACGACAATCCGAACGGGATACTAAAGGTCAAGTTCGTCAACTTCAGGGACGCCCGTATCCTCTACGACCAGGCCTTCCACTATGGCTGTGAGATGGTGGTGTTCACCGGCTCCAACATTTTCACCAACTACTGGAACCGATTCACAGTGTTCGCCCGGAGGTACCGATGGCTTCGGAGGTGCCGCCTCGTTTTCCGGCGGTGCCGCCGATGGCTTAGTAGGTCTGCTGCCTTCTCCGGAGGTGCCGATGAGTCAGGAGCTGGCTCTGTCGCTGGAGCTGTCGTTGGTGCCAATGTCACGAGCTGGCGCTGGCGACATGGACTAGGTGCAAGGAGGCGTCGGACCTGCACTAGTTGAGCAGCGAGTCCTATGAAGTTAATGGTTGTATGAAGTTTCTTCTGGAACTACTCGTCAAAAAAAGTTTCTTTTAGTACTACTCACTATACCCTGTAGTACTAGTAGTAGTTTGTGAAGAAAGTGAAAATTTTGAAACCGGGAAAGTTTGAATTGCTACTCTATTGTAAGGACCAAAATGGTTCCCACCAATGCAGCTAACGATCACGCCAGACAAAGACACGGAGCTGCCGACAAAGAAACAGAGCCACCAATGGCAGGTTGTCGATCGACACACGTGCACAGCGCCACGTTGTGGACGAGGGAGAGATTAGCCGGCCGGAATGTGGGGGTGGTAATTGGGGAGTGAAGGAGAGAGAAAACACATTTTGTTTTGCGTGCATATATATTGTGGTCCTGAAATTCACTCTACTCATTATACCATGTACCTCATGTCAGGAACCCATCCCAGCTTTGCTCTGACATCGCACCGCCTTCAAATCCTCCTCTTCGCAGCTCTCTCGCTGGCTCCTCTGTGCTCATAGTCTCTTCTTGCACATTATTTTTTAGCAGAAAAAAGGAAATAAATTCTTCTTACTTGCTTTTCAGAAAATAAAATTTTGTCACTTGGAAAATTGAAATTGATTTTTTGTTATTTTTAATATCTTCGATTTTTCTCAAAAGATGGTGAAATTTGTCGACATCTAAATTCTTGGATGGGATCATGAGCATAAAGTCTGATATAGAGATATGGCCTTGACCTTGTGGTCGTTCGCCTTGAAATCCAAGATTTTTTCATACTCGTTCACAACTATGCTTAAATTCATTGAAATTTCACCACTTACTTTTAGGTTAGCATTTTACACGGTCGGTGGGAGTACATTCTACATCAAGGACCTAAAAGGGAAAATTACGTCGATTTCCACACATTTAACACAAAGGACCCTAAAATTGAGCAAAGAAAATAGTTGGGTTCGGCTCCTTCTCGAGAGAGTAGCTGATCGAGCCACACTCTTCATACTACTTCATCTTTGATTGTTTTCAAAATATTGCCTAATTTGTCGGCATGCAAATTCTTGGATATGGGATCATCAGCATAAAGTCTGATGTAGAGATATGGCCTTGACATTTTGGTCGTTCGGCTTGAAATCCAAGATTTTTTCATACTCATTAACAACTATGCTTAAATTCGTTGAAATTCACCACTTACTTTTAGGTTAGCATTTTACACGGTCGGTCCGAGTACATGCTACATCTAGGACATAAAGGACCCTAAAATTGAGCAAAGAAAATAGTTGGGTTCAGCTCCTTCTTGAGAGAGTAGCTGATCAAGCCACACTCTTCATACTACGTCATCTTCGATTGTTTTCAAAATATGGCAAAAAAAATTGGCATGAAAATTCTTGGATATGGGATCATGAGAAAAAAGTCTGATGTAGAGATATGGCCTTGACCTTGTGGTCGTTCGCCTTGAAATCCAAGATTTTTTCATACTCGTTAACAACTATGCTTAAATTCATTGAAATTCACCACTTACTGTTAGGTTAGCATTTTACATGGTCAGTGAGAGTACATTCTACATCAAGGACCTAAAAAAAGGAAAATTACATCAATGTCCACACATTTAGCACAGATGACCCTAAAACTGAGCAAAGAAAACAGTCGGGTTCGGCTCCTTCTCGAGAGAGTAGCTGATCGAGCCACACTCTTCATATACTTCATCTTTGATTGTTTTCAAAATATGGCCAAATTTGTCGGCATGCAAATTCTTGGATATGGGATCATCAGCATAAAGTCTGATGTAGAGATATGGCCTCGACCTTTTGGTCGTTCGGCTTGAAATCCAAGATTTTTTCATACTCATTGACAACTATGCTTAAATTCGTTGAAATTCACCACTTAGTTTTAGGTTAGCATTTTACACGGTCAGTGGGACTACATTTTACATCAAGGACCTAAAAAAGGGAAAATTACATCGAGGTCCACACATTTAGCACAAATGACCCTAAAATTGAGGAAACAAAAAAGTCGGGTTCAGCTCCTTCTCGAGAGAGTAGCTGATCGAGCCACACTCTTCATACTACTTCATCTTCGATTGGTTTCAAAATAAGGCCAAATTTGTCGTCATGCAAATCCTTGGATATGGGATCACCAGCATAAAGTCTAATGTAGAGATATGGCCTTGACCTTTTGGTCGTTCAACTTGAAATCCAAGGATGTTCATACTCGTTGACAACTATAAGCTGAAATTCGTTTAAATTTCACCAATTAATTATAGGTTAGAATTTTACAAGGTCGGTGGGAGTACATTTTACAACAAGGACCCAAAAAGGGCAAATTTTACATCGAGGTCCATACATTTAGCACAAAGAACCCTAAAAACAAGCAAGCAAAACAGTCGGGTTAGGCTCCTTCTCAAGAGAGTAGCTGACCGAGCTACACTCTTCATACTACTTCATCTTCAATTGTTATCAAAATATGGCCAAATTTGTCGGCATGCAAATTCTTGGATATGGGATCATCATCATAAAGTATGGTGTAGATATGGCCTTGACCTTGGTCGTTCGTCTTGAAATACAAGAATAATGCTTCATACTCATTGACAACTAAGCTTAAATAAGATTAAATTTCACCACAATACTTTTAGCTTAGAACTTTACACGGTCGACCGAAGTACATTTTACATCACGTACCTCAAAAGGCAATAATTACATCGAGGTCCATATACATTTAGCATAAAGGACCCTAAAAGAAAAAAATCTGTTTTGGCTCATTATTGAGAGATTAGCTGATCTGAGCCAAACTCTTAATACTACTTCCTCTTCAATTGTTTTCAAAACATGGACAAATTTGTTGCCATGCAAATTCTCTAACATGGGATCATCAACACAAAGTATAATGTTGATATGGCCTTAACCTTGGTCATTCGGCTTGAAATCCAAGAATGCTCATACTTATTGACAAGTAATCTTAAAATCATCTAAATTCTCTAACATGGGATCATCAGCACAAAGTATAATGTTGATATGGCCTTGACCTTGGTCATTCAGCTTGAAATCCAATAATGCTCATACTTATTGACAAGTAAGCTTAAAATCATCAAAATTTTACCACTTACACTTTTCGACCTAACAAAAAGGTGGAAATTACATCGAGGTCCATACATTTAGCACAAAGGACACTAAAATTAAGCAAGGAAAACAGTCGGGTTTAGCTCCTTCTCTAGAGAGTAGATGATCAAGCCATACTCTTCATACTAATTCATCTTTGATTGTTTTCAAAATATGGCCAAATTTGTCGGCATGAAATTTTTTGGATACGTGATCATCAGCATAAAGTATGATGTAGATATAGCCTTGACCTTGTGCTCGTTCGCCTTGAAATCCAAGATTTTTTCATACTCGTTAACAACTATGCTTAAATTCATTGAAATTCACCACTTACTGTTAGGTTAGCATTTTACATGGTCAGTGAGAGTACATTCTACATCAAGGACCTAAAAAAAGGAAAATTACATCAATGTCCACACATTTAGCACAGATGACCCTAAAACTGAGCAAAGAAAACAGTCGGGTTCGGCTCCTTCTCGAGAGAGTAGCTGATCGAGCCACACTCTTCATACTACTTCATCTTTGTTTGTTTTCAAAATATGGCCAAATTTTTCGGCATGCAAATTCTTGGATATGGGATCATCAGCATAAAGTCTAATCTAGAGATATGGCCTTGAATTTTGGTCGTTCGGCTTGAAATCCAAGATTTTTTCATACTCATTGACAACTATGCTTAAATTCGTTGAAATTCACCACTTACTTTTAGGTTAGCATTTTACACGGTCAGTGGTACTACATTCTACATCAAGGACCTAAAACAGGGAAAATTACATCGAGGTCCACAGATTTAGCACAAATGACCCTCAAATTGAGCAAACAAAAAGTCGGGTTCGGCTCCTTCTCGAGAGAGTAGCTGATCGAGCCACACTGTTCATACTACTTCATCTTCGATTGTTTTCAAAATATGGCCAAATTTGTCGGCATGCAAATTCTTGGATATGGGATCATCAGCATAAAGTCTAATGTAGAGATATGGCTTTGACATTTTGGTCGTTCAGCTTGAAATCCAAGGATGTTCATACTCGTTGACAACTATAAGCTGAAATTCATTTAAATTTCACCACTTACTTTTGGTTAGAATTTTACACGGTCGGTGGGAGTACATTTTACAACAAGGACCTTAAAATGGGAAATTTTACATCGAGGTCCATACATTTAGCACAAAGAACCCTAAAAACAAGCAAGCAAAACAGTTGGGTTTGGCTCCTTCTTGAGAGAGTAGCTGACCGAGCTAAACTTTTCATAATATTCTTCTTCAATTGTTATCAAAATATGCCCAAATTTTTCGGCATGCAAATTATTGGATATGGGATCATCTTCATAAAGTATGGTGTAGATATGGCCTTGACCTTGGTCGTTCATCTTGAAATACAAGAATAATTCTTCATAATCGTTGACAACTAAGATTAAATTCGTTTAAATTTCACCACAATACTTTTAGGTTAGAACTTTACACGGTCGACCGAAGTACATTTTACATCACGGACCTCAAAAGGAAAAAATTACATCGAGGTCCATATACATTTATCATAAAGGACCCTATAAGAAAAAAATCTATTTTACCTCATTATCGAGAGATAAGCTAATCTGAGCCAAACTCTTAATACTACTTCCTCTTCAATTTATTTCAAAACATGGCCAAATCTCTTGCCATGCAAATTCTCTAACATGGGATCATCAGCACAAAGTATAATGTTGATATGGCCTTGACCTTGGTCATTCGGCTTGAAATCCAAGAATGCTCATACTTATTGACAAGTAAGCTTAAAATCATCTAAATTTCACCACTTACACTTTATGACCTAACAAAAGGGGGAAATTGCATCGAGGTCCATACATTTAGCACTAAGAAAACTAAAATTAAGCAAGGAAAACATTCGGGTTTAGCTCCTTCTCTAGAGAGTAGCTGATCGAGCCATACTCTTCATACTACTTCATCTTCGATTGTTTTCAAAATACGGCCAAATTTTTCGACATGAAAATTCATGGATATGTGATAATCAGCATAAATTCTGATGTAGATATGGCCTTGACCTTGTGGTCGTTCCCCTTGAAATCCAAGATTTTTTCATACTCGTTAACAACTATGCTTAAATTCCTAGAAATTCACCAATTACTATTAGGTTAGCATTTTACATGGTCAATGAGAGTACATTCTACATCAAGGACCTAAAAAAGGAAAATTACATCAAGGTCCACACATTTAGCACAAATTACCCTAAAACTGAGCAAAGAAAACAGTTGGGTTCGGCTCCTTCTCGAGAGAGTAGCTGATCGAGCCACACTCTTCATACTACTTCATCTTCGATTGTTTTCAAAATATGGCCAAATTTGTCGGCATGCAAATTCTTGGATATGGGATCATCAGCATAAAGTCTGATGTAGAGATATGGCCTCGACCTTTTGGTCGTTCGGCTTGAAATCCAAGATTTTTTCATACTCATTGACAACTATGGTTAAATTCGTTGAAATTCACCACTTACTTTTAGGTTAGCATTTTACACGGTCAGTGGGACTACATTCTACATCAAGGACCTAAAAAAGGGAAAATTACATCAAGGTCCACACATTTAGCACAAATGACCCTAAAATTGAACAAACAAAACAGTCGGGTTCGTCTCCTTCTCGAGAGAGTAGCTGATCGAGCAACACTCTTCATACTACTTCATCTTCGATTGTTTTCAAAATATGGCCAAATTTGTCGGCATGCAAATTCTTGGATATGGGATCATCACAATAAAGTCTAATGTAGAGATATGGCCTTGACCTTTTGGTCGTTCAGCTTGAAATCCAAGGATGTTCATACTCGTTGACAACTATAAGCTGAAATTCGTTTAAATTTCACAACTTACTTTTAGGTTAGAATTTTACACGGTCGGTGGGAGTACATTTAAACAAGGACCTAAAAAGGGGAAATTTTACATCGAGGTCCATACATTTAGCACAAAGAACCCTAAGAACAAGCAAGCAAAACAGTCGGGTTCGGCTCCTTCTCGAGAGAGTAGCTGATCGAGCTACACTCTTCATACTACTTCATCTTCAATTGTTATCAAAATATGGCCAAATTTGTCGGCATGCTAATTCTTAGATATGGGATCATCATCATAAAGTATGGTGTAGATATGGCCTTGACCTTGGTCGTTCATCTTGAAATACCAGAATAATGCATCATACTCATTGACAACTAAGCTTAAATTCGTTTAAATTTCACCACAATAGTTTTAGGTTAGAACTTTACACGGTCGACCGAAGTACATTTTACATCACGGACCTCAAAAGGCAAAAATTACATCGAGGTCCATATACATTTATCATAAAGGACCCTATAAGAAAAAAATCTATTTTGGCTCATTATCGAGAGATTAGCTAATCTGAGCCAAACTCTTAATACTACTTCCTCTTCAATTTATTTCAAAACATGGCCAAATCTCTTGCCATGCAAATTCTCTAATATGGGATCATCAGCACAAAGTATAATGTTGATATGCCCTTGACCCTTGTCATTCGGCTTGAAATCCAAGAATGCTCATACTTATTGACAAGTAAGCTTAAAATCATCTAAATTTCACCACTTACACTTTTCGACCTAACAAAAAGGTGGAAATTACATCGAGGTCCATACATTTAGCACAAAGGACAATAAAATTAAGCAAGGAAAACAATCGAGTTTAGCTCCTTCTCTAGAGAGTAGCTGATCGAGCCATACTCTTCATACTACTTCATCTTCGATGGTTTTCAAAATACGGCCAAATTTTTCGGCATGAAAATTCTTGGATATGTGATCATCAGCATAAAGTCTGATGTAGATATGGCCTTGACCTTGTGGTCGTTCCCCTTGAAATCCAGGATTTTTTCATACTCGTTAACAACTATGCTTAAATTCCTTGAAATTCACAAATTACTATTAGGTTAGCATTTTACATGGTCAGTGAGAGTACATTCTACATCAAGGCCCTAAAAAAACGAAAATTACATCAAGGTCCACACATTTAGCAAAAATTACCCCAAAACTGAGCAAAGAAAACAGTCGGGTTTGGCTCCTTCTCGAGAGAGTAGCTGATCGAGCCACACTCTTCATACTACTTCATCTTTGATTGTTTTCAAAATATGTCCAAATTTGTCGGCATGCAAATTCTTGGATATGGGATCATCAGCATAAAGTCTGATGTAGAGATATGGCCTTGACCTTTTGGTCGTTCGTCTTGAAATCCAAGATTTTTTCATACTCATTGACAACTATGCTTAAATTCGTTGAAATTCACCACTTACTTTTAGGTTAGCATTTTACACAGTCAGTGGGAATACATTCTACATCAAGGACCTAAAAAAGGGAAAATTACATCGAGGTCCACAGATTTAGCACAAATGACCATAAAATTGAGCAAACAAAAAGTCGGGTTTGGCTCCTTCTCGAGAGAGTAGCTGATCGAGCCACACTCTTCATACTACTTCATCTTTGATTGTTTTCAAAATATTGCCAAATTTGTCGGCATGCAAATTCTTGGATATGGGATCATTAGCATAAAATCTAATGTAGAGATATGGCCTTGACCTTTTGGGTCGTTCAGCTTGAAATCCAAGGCTGTTCATACTCGTTGACAACTATAAGATGAAATTTGTTTAAATTTCATGACTTACTTTTAGATTAGAATATTACACGGTCGGTGGGAGTACATTTTACAACAAGGACCTAAAAAGGGGAAATTTTACATCGAGGTCCATACATTTAGCACAAAGAACCCTAAAATCAAGCAAGCAAAGCAGTCGGGTTCAGCTCCTTCTTGAGAGAGTAGCTGATCGAGCTACACTCTTCATACTACTTCATCTTCAATTGTTATCAAAATATGGCCAAATTTGTGGGCATGCAAATTCTTGGATATGGGATCATCATCATAAAGTCTGATGTAGAGATATGGCCTTGACCTTGTGGTCGTTCGCCCTGAAATCCAAGATTTTTTCATACTCGTTAACAACTATGCTTAAATTCGTTGAAATTCACCACTTACTATTAGGTTGGCATTTTACATGGTTAGTGAGAGTACATTCTACATCAAGGACCTAAAAAAGGAAAATTACATCAAGGTCCACACATTTAACACAAATGACCCTAAAATTGAGCAAAGAAAATTGTCGGGTTCGGCTCCTTCTGGAGAGAGTAGCTGATCGAGCCACACTCTTCATACTACTTCATTTATGATTGTTTTCAAAATATGGCCACATTTGTCGGCATGCAAATTCTTGGATATGGGATCAACAACATAAAGTCTTATGTAGAGATATGGCCTTGACCTTTTGGTCGTTCGGCTTGAAATCCAAGAATTTTTCATACTCATTGACAACTATGGTTAAATTCGTTGAAATTCACCACTTACTTTTAGGTTAGCATTTTACACGGTCAGTGGGACTACATTCTACATCAAGGACCTAAAAAAGGGAAAATTACATCAAGGTCCACACATTTAGCACAAATGACCCTAAAATTGAACAACCAAACAGTCGGGTTCGTCTCCTTCTCGAGAGAGTAGCTGATCGAGCAACACTCTTCATACTACTTCATCTTCGATTGTTTTCAAAATATGGCCAAATTTATCGGCATGCAAATTCTTGGATATGGGATCATCAGCATAAAGTCTAATGTAGAGATATGGCCTTGACCTTTTGGTCGTTCAGCTTGAAATCCAAGGATGTTCATACTCGTTGACAACTATAAGCTGAAATTCGTTTAAATTTCACAACTTACTTTTAGGTTAGAATTTTACACGGTCGGTGGGAGTACATTTATAACAAGGACCTAAAAAGGGGAAATTTTACATCGAGGTCCATACATTTAGCACAAAGAACCCTAAGAACAAGCAAGCAAAACAGTCGGGTTCGGCTCCTTCTCGAGAGAGTAGCTGATCGAGCTACACTCTTCATACTACTTCATCTTCAATTGTTATCAAAATATGGCCAAATTTGTCGGCATGCTAATTCTTAGATATGGGATCATCATCATAAAGTATGGTGTAGATATGGCCTTGACCTTGGTCGTTCGTCTTAAAATACAAGAATAATGCTTCATACTCATTGACAACTAAGATTAAATTCATTTAAATTTCAACACAATACTTTTAGGTTAGAACTTGACACGGTCGACGGAAGAACATTTTACATCATCGACCTCAAAAGGCAAAAATTACATCGAGGTCCATATACATTTAGCATAAAGGACCCTATAATAAAAAATTCGATTTTCGCTCATTCTCGAGAGATTAGCTAATCTGAGCCAAACTCTTAATACTACTCCCTCTTCAATTATTTTCAAAACATGGCCAAATTTGTTGCCATGCAAATTCTCTAACATGGGATCATCGGCACAAAGTATAATGTTGATATGGCCTTGAACTTGGTCATTCGGCTTGAAATCCAAGAATGCTCATAATTATTTACAAGTAAGATTAAAATTCGTTTAAATTTCACCACTTACACTTTTCGACCTAACAAAAGGGGGAAATTACATCGAGGTCCATACATTAGCACAAATGACACTAAAATTAAGCAAGGAAAACAGTAGGGTTTAGCTCCTTCTCTAGAGAGTAGCTGATCGAGCCATACTCTTCATACTACTTCATCTTCGATTTTTTTCAAATTATGGCCAAATTTATCGGCATGAAAATTCTTGGATATGTGATCATCAGCATAAAGTATGATGTAGATATGGCCTTGACCTTGTGGTCGTTCGCCTTGAAATCCAAGATTTTTTCAGACTCGTTAACAACTATGCTTAAATTCATTCAAATTCACCACTTACTATTATATTAGCATTTTACATGGTCAGTGAGAGTACATTCTACATGAAGGACCTAAAAAAGGAAAATTACATCAAGGTCCACACATTTAGCAGAAAGGACCCTAATATTAAGCAAAGAAAATAGTCGGGTTCGGCTCCTTTTCGAGAGAGTAGCTGATCGAGCCACACTCTTCATACTACTTCATCTTTGATTGTTTTCAAAATATGGCCAAATTTTTCGGCATGCAAATTCTTGGATATGGGATCATCAGCATAAAGTCTAATCTAGAGATATGGCCTTGAATTTTGGTCGTTCGGCTTGAAATCCAAGATTTTTTCATACTCATTGACAACTATGCTTAAATTCGTTGAAATTCACCACTTACTTTTAGTTAGCATTTTACACGGTAAGTGGGACTACATTCTACATCAAGGACCTAAAACAGGGAAAATTACATCGAGCTCCACACATTTAGCACAAATGACCATAAAATTGAGCAAACAAAACAGTCTGGTGCGTCTCCTTCTCGAGAGAGTAGCTAATCGAGCCACACTCTTCATACTACTTCATCTTCGATTGTTTTCAAAATATAGCCAAATTTGTCGGCGAGCAAATTCTTGGATATGGGATCATCAGCATAAATTCTAATGTAGAGATATGGCCTTGACCTTTTGGTCTATCAGCTTGAAATCCAAGGATGTTCATACTCGTTGATGACTATAAGCTGAAATTCGTTTAAATTTCACCACTTACTTTTATGTTAGAATTTTACACGGTCGGTGGGAGACATTTGACAACAAGGACCTCAAAAGGGAAATTTTACATCGAGGTCCATACATTTATCACAAAGAACCCTAAAAACAAGCAAGCAAAATATTATGGTTCAGCTCCTCGAGAGAGTAGCTGATCGAGCTACACTCTTCATAATACTTCATCTTCAATTGTTATCAAAATATGGCCAAATTTGTCGTCATGCAAATTCTTGGATATGGGATCATCATCATAAAGTATGGTGTAGATATGGCCTTAACCTTGGTCGTTCGTCTTAAAATACAAGAATAATGCTTCAAACTCATTGACAACTAAGCTTAAATTCATTTAAATTTCACCACAATACTTTATCTTTACGCGGTCGACCGAAGTACATTTTACATCACGGACCTCCAAAGGCAAAAGTTACATCGTGGTCCATATACATTTAGCATAAAGGACCCTAAAAGAAAAAAAAATCTGTTTTGGCTCATTCTCGAGAGATTAGCTGATCTAAGCCAAACTCTTAATACTACTTCCAGTTCAATTGTTTTCAAAACATGGCCAAATATGTTGCCATGCAAATTCTCTAACATGGGACCATCAGCACAAAGTATAATGTTGATATGGCCTTGACCTTGGTAATTCAGCTTGAAATCCAAGAATGCTCATACTTATTGACAAGTAAGCTTAAAATCATCTAAATTTCACCACTTACACTTTTCGACCTAACAAAAGGGGGAAATTACATCGAGGTCCATACATTTAGCACAAAGGACACTAAAATTAAGCAAGGAAAATAGTCGGGTTTAGCTCCTTCTCTAGAGAGTATCTAATCGAGCCACACTCTTCATACTACTTCAGCTTCGATTGTTTTCAAAATATGGCCAAATTTGTCGGCATGATAATTCTTGGATATGTGATCATCAGCATAAAGTATGATGTAGATATGGCCTTGACCTTGGTCATTCGACTTGAAATACGTAGATATGATGTAGGAATGGTTAATACATACTCATTCACAACTAAGCTTAAATTTGTTTAAATTTCACCACATACTTTTAGGTTAGAACTTTACATGGTTGATCGGAGTATATTTTACATCAGGGACCTCAAAAACGTAAAAGTTACATCGAAGTCCATATACATTTATCATAAAGGACCCTAAAATAAAAAAAATCTGGTTCGGCTCATTCTCGAGGGATTACCTGACCTGAGCCAAACTCTTAATATTGCTTCATCTTTGATTGTTTTCAAAACATGGCCAGATCTATTGCCATGCAAGTTCTCTAACATGGGATCATCAACATAAAGTATGATGTTTATATGGCCTTACCTTGGTCATTCGGCTTGAAATCCAGGAATGTTCAGACCTGTTGACAACTAAGCTTAAATTTTTTTAAATTTCACCATTTAGTTTTTGATTAACATTTTACACGGTCGATGGGAGTACGTTTTACATCAAGGACCTAAAAAAGGAAAATTATTACATCCTGGTCCATACATTTAACACAAAGGACCCTAAAAGGAAAAGTTTATAATTTGGCTCCTTCTCGAGAGATAAGCCGTAGGCTAATACATAATGTTGATATGGTCATGACCTTAGCTATTCGGGTCCAAACCAAGAATGTTCGTACACCGTAGGCCAATACACATTGTGAAGAAGCCAGAGCCATTTTTTTGTATCCAAAGGTATCAAAGTACTTGTTTCTCATTTTTTTTCTTAGCATTGTATATAGTGTACGAATAACTTTCAATATTGACCATTGGATCAAGAGTCGAATCCCAACATTGTGAGACGTTGGATCTTCATTTCCATTTTAGAATCGAGAAGATACTATTGATAGTCTTTCTTTTCTTATCTCACTACTCTTAAATATAGTGTGCGGACAAAAGTATGAAAATTAATTTATGCAAATTTGTTAAAATTATATGTCTGTATTTTTTCATAAATATATGCATGTATTTGAACTATTAATGACTGACAAATTTTTTTTATTGTCTAGTGTCTAAAAAATTAAACATAGTTGAAAACTCGGGCGTAAGTGTAAGATCTTTTCTTTTCTACTTTGCTTTGGATCATTTTTGTCCATCAGATGAATATTGGGTGGTAGATATAGGGGGCATGCTGATCCGAGTCCCCCTAGCAGTGGGCACGTGGAGTAGTAGTTGAACAATTTCAGAAAACACTTAAAATCCAAAATATAAACATTAACTGCAAAGACAGTTTACAGCCAAAATACACCCTTCCCAGTGCCAAAGGAGAACCTGCCTCCGACTACTACTGCATTAACTAGTAAACGTGTGGTACATTTATACGACTAAATTAACTAATAATACATCATTACCATCGCATTACGATCACTTAGCCGAAGATTAAGATTAGTTCATCTTGTCGATGCAAACGCAGAAAGACAACACCTTCATCATTCCGTACTGTCCATCAGCCATGGTAATGTACCGTGGTGGCACCTGAGGAACGTCAGAGCTTCGAGACCAACACTGTCGGGCGACACGCAACTTGTTGGCTCAATGACCCCATTAAGGATGTCCATCGAGAAGTCCGCCGGCGACTACGGGCCAGTCACGCACAGCTTCATCCAATACCGGGGCCACGAGCACGAGGCCGCCCTGACGCACACCGAGTAAACGGCGGCGGCTTGGCCGAGCTCACCGATGATGAGGCTGAACACGGTAGCGTCATCACCATAGACGATGGCCATGGATGGCGGAAAGGACGGTAACGACATTGTTACTATACACTCCATGGGCTGGCCGTACGATAGCCTATGCACTTGTATCTTGTGGACGCCGTTGAGGTGGAAAAGGAGCTCGACTGACGAGGCGGTGAATATGCAGCCGACCTCCGTGCTGTCGCACGGGCTATACGGGCACGCGACCTTGTGGTCGTCGAGCTCATGGTAGTGAACCATGGTGAGGCAACCGTCGTGGGAGCATAGAAGAGTTATCGGCGCTAGCTCGTCTTTGTCCATCGCCGGCTAGCTCTTGGTAGAATCCGCCGACGCGCCCAACGTTGGAGTGGTTCCCTGGAAGCTCGGCTCATTGATGTAGTGCCCAAAGTCGTGAATTTTTATGCAGCATTGAGTTTTTATTTGAACGAAGGCTGCACAAAGTTGACAGTGAGAGTAAATCAGGAACTTAATACCCTGTACTAGACAAATAGATCCTACCCGCATGACTGGTAAGAAGGTCTACGCCTTTTTTTGGGAAATGTAAAATGTCTACACCAAGAGAGAGACGGATAAACCTGGGGCCTGGCGCAAAGTGTACAGTGCTGGGGGGGAGAGAACAAGGACTGCATGCATGTCTTCAACACCATTTGCATTTTATTCTATCTTCTTGTCTCTTCTGGCTCTTTCTTTCTCGGCATGGCAGACTCGTTTCTCTTCTCCATTTCTTTCTTATGGTTAAAGCTTGTCTAGATACAGATACATATACAAATATAGAGTACTAGTAGTAGTACGTAGTACTTTTGAACTAGTACACCAGTAATACGGAGTATATGTCTTTTTATACTTGAGTTGTACTACCAGTACTCCAATAGTAATACCGTACATATGTCTTCTTTTCTACTATACTAGTACTACTACTAGTACTCCAGTAGGTAGGCATCTGCGGTCGGTGGGTGGCGGGCGGCGCTGGCTATTTGCGGCTTTTTACTACTCCTAGGGCGGCGGGCGACGGTCAGCAGTGGCAGTAGGGTTCTAGTAGTACAGAGTAGTACTCGAGTACTCCTGGTCACTAATTCATGAAGCAAGACTTCGGTAGTGTACTGCAGTCTTGTACTGCTTAGATGCAGCTGTTGATGACCCACAAGTATAGGGGGTGTATCGTAGTATTTTCAATAAGAGGGTCGAACCCAATGAGGAGCAGAAGGTGCTGGCTAGTAGTATGGATGAGGAATTCTCTTCAAATACTTAGCAAACGGATTTTTAGGGGTTTTTGATAAAGCAAGTACACAAAGTACGAGTAAATAAAAGACAGTAGGAATAAATGTAGCAAGTGGCCCAATCCTTTTTGCAGCAAAGGACAAGCCACTTGTATTACTTAAGATGACCAAACGTTCTCGAGGACACATGGGAAGACAGTCAAGTTCTTTCGCTTCATACAGTTGATTAATCTTCTTTAACTTGCTAAGTGTTGTGTGGGTGAACCTGTGCTAATGTACCGAACCATCCAGGACTAATACATACTTGTGATTATACCCCTTGCAAACATCCATAAGGACAAGAAAGTAATTAAGGTAGAAACCTAACCACAGCTTTAACCCTAAGACCCGTACGTCCCTTGTGCAATGGTTTCCTAACGGGCGTTCAGGTTTCTGTCACTCTGGCAACCCCTATGATTAGTAGCCAAATACACAATCCATTCCCCTAGGCCCATATAGGTGAAGTGTCATGTAGTCGACGTTCACATGACACCACTAGAAGAAGTACACCACAACTTAAATAACAATCTATTGAATCTTTCTCAACAACTCCACTACTAACAACAAGACTTCTCCCATGTCCTCAAGAACAAAACGAACTACTCACAAGACATCATATGGATCATGATCAGAGATGGAATAATGATGTATAACAATCTGAACATAAACAATAATTCAATGGTTCACTCAATAGCATGAACTACAAAGAATAATCAACACCAGGAACGTTTTCCCTATGAACTAATGCAAGATTCAACCCAATTGTTACAGCAATATGGAGATGGTGATGAGGGTGCTGATGGTGATGATGGTGGTGATGATGATGATGATGCCGATGAAGTCCAGCTTGATGGTGGTGTTGATGGCGACGATCTCCCCTCTCCGGGAAGGAATTCCCCCGGCATAAAACTATCCACCGGAGAGATCTTTCTCTCTCGGTGTTTTCTGCCCTGTAGAGGCAGCGGAATCTTTCTGTGGTCGCTCCCCAAGTCTTAGGGTTTCGAGAGGATGATACATGCGAGAGGAGAGAGGCTGGAGTGGGCCAGGGTGGCCACACCACCAGCTGGCGCCGCCTAGGGCTGCCCGTGCCAGGGGGTGGCATGGGCCCCCTGTGGCCCATCTCCACTCCGTCTTCTGGCATCCTTAGTCTTCTGGAAAAATAGGATTTTCCGTATATTTCCTCAGAGTTTCTGATCTTCGCAAATTTTGCCTCCAAATAGCACCTTTTCCATCAGAATCCTGACTGCTGTGGTCCAAGCTCCAAAAGTCATCAACCATGCAAAAACAGATGAAATAACATAAGTATCACCTCTCAATACGAAATATATCAATGAATAATAGTGAATTAAGACATAGAATAGTGATGCAAAATGGACGTGTCAACTCCCCCAAGCTTAGACTTCGCTTGTCCCCAAGCGAAACTGAGCTCAATAAACATGGCCTCAGGTTTATGGATTGAAGAGTCGATAAAAGAATACGAACAAGAAGCATCACATTCATCAAATACATAGATCATAATAGAAGACAACTCACTATTATATAACTCAACTTGCAATGAGTAAAGGAAACACAATAAAGATACATAAAGTGAATCATAATTGGTAATGGCAAACTTAGCTCGTGGTCGAAGAATATCTGATAATTTGCTGGAGTTCACAAATAGCTAGTTTTAAATGATAGCTTTCAAAGTAGTAAACATCAAGATAAGAGCAATGTGCAAAACAAGGAGCATAAGAAACATGATTTGAATAAATCATCATATGAATGAATGAAACACAACAACTCAAAATACTTGCTAAGATAGAAGGGAGTAGGTTTACTGACTCAACTACAAAGTAAAAGAAAGGCCCTTCAAAGAGGGAAGCAGGGATTGCAAGTCTCATAAAGAGCTCCCAAAAATTATGATACTTACTAGATTTCAGCTCTCATTGGCCCTATCATAGGCATCTTTTGGTGATTAAGGTTAAAGTGACACAACTAAGAGGATATGCTTGACAAGTTATAAGTTGAAGTCCCATGCCCCTTACTTACGAGTACCAACCTCATGCTACTCAACTTCAGTCACGAGCAAGCTCTTGTCATTGTAAATACATGCATATCATTGAGAACCGCCAACGGGGTACCCCTTCAACATGACACAGGAGCTATCCCATAATCAAAATGACAAGGCAAGCAGACAGTGAGCATCTCAGTGATCTTTTTATTTGCTATTTGCATAGGTTTTTATTGAGGATGCTTCATAGAATGCTCACTATAGTTATGCTGCAAGTTTCCACCATAATTAGGCATGGTTTAGGCTAGCGGCCTAGGCGTTTCTCTAACACACATATAAACTCCATGATCTTACAATTTCCACTTTTATTTCACACCGCTGGGATCCAGAAGCAAAAGACCATGATATCAACTAGGTACAGGTACCAATGAAGTGTTGAAAGCGGTCCCCATGATGCATGGTTCTGCTAACTTCAACTCATAAAGTGCAAGCATATACGCTACAAAGAAGGACCAAATGGTTCAGGTTTATTAAATGCAGGAAAGTAAAGTGTGCCATCAAGTTCGTGAGAGCTTTAATCACTAATTTTCACATAACAAGTTTAATTTAGGAGATAGATAAAACAAGAATTTACTTGGAATAGCAATAATGCTACTAGGTAGGTATGGTGGACACAAATGGCAAAGGTTTTGGTTTAAGGGAGGTGGATGCACGAGAAGAATTCCCTCTCAGTATAGGTTTTTGGCTAGCAAGGCTGGGTAGGAAGTACAAGAGTTGAAGGAAACAACCAAACATACAAGTGATAAAAACAAACATGCAATCTTCCGTGGAAGCACAAAAGATCTTAACTAGAGAGTACTAAACTTATGAGCAAATCAAGAAAGAAAGATGATGAAATTATTTTTCTTTAGAGTACTTCTATCTTTTTCTTTCAACTCTCAAAAATAGTGTGCTACTGACTGAGCCAGGTTTGCCAAAACCAACTAAATTAACTCAATGATCCCAAAGTGATACCAATACTAACAACAAGAACAATCATATAACCACGAATTGAAAACTAATATAAGTTATGCAAAAGAGTAAATGATAGAACTTCTCATTAATATTCCATAACAGAAACTCACACCAAGGGATACATATCTAACGAGAGAGGGGACACTTCCATAATGCAAACCATACTACATAATAACTTCTATATTCATGATATGACTCTACTAATAAGGTAAAAACATAGAAGATAGTGATGTGATACCGCGACACTCCCCCAAGCTTGGAACAAACCAAGGGGATGCCAAACCTGATGACGAATTACTCCTTTGGTGGTGGTGGTATCCTCTCATCTTCGTCCGTCTTCCAAGGTAAGGGCTTCCCATCAACAAAGGACATCGTGGTTTCCAACATCCTGAAACTTGCAGCAGCACTTATGCGTTTAAACCTAGCCTCATACTCACAGTTTTGATTTTGAACGTCATAGAACTGTGCTTGTAGTTCATTGGTTGTTTGGTGGAGTGAGAGGACTTAGTCTTTGAGTTCAACGGTCTCCTTTTGCTGCTCGGTGATGAGTTCGGAACAAATCTTATGGATGATATCCACTTCGCGCTCCGCCATATTCTTGTACCTAAAGACTTCTTGCTCCAGTGCTTCCATCCTGTCCTCCATACTTCCTTCACCTTTAGGGCCTTGAACCTCTTTAATCCGGACCTCCCCATCTTCGAACATCAACTCCTTGGGATGTATCTTCAACTCTCTCATGCATGGGTTGATGATATCTTCTAAGGAATCTCCCTCGGCTGATCCAGTGGAAGACATTGTGGCTCCAAATCTGGGATTCTACATGACAGAAATAGATCGAAACAAAAACACGACGAAAACACGATATACGAAACTCGTAAGATCCGGGGGTTATATATTACGAAGTTTCATAACAAGCGGAAGGTACTGGGTGAAAACGGGTCGGAGGCGGAGTCTGGGGTGGCCTCACCACCTGGTGGCACGACCAGGGGTGGGCCCGCGCCACAGGGTTGTGTGGGCCACCCTGGCTCCGTTTCCATCCCTTTTTTGCTTTGTAACATTCCTTATTGGCTAAAAACTGTAAAAATATAGTTGGATTGTATTTTCGCGGAAATTTTCTTACCAGAACTGTTACCTATTTGAAAACAGACTATGCAGGTCTCTGAATTTGGTCCTCGATGAATTTCTCCGGAGTTATAACTTGAAAGGCATCAACATCTTCATTGTAAGAATCTCCAGCAATATAGTGTTTGAGTCGTTGTCCATTCACTACTTGTGTAGCATTATCCTTTAAAGAAGAAATTTTATTCCTCCTGAACGGTATACTTCTTCTATAATGAAAGGTCCTTCCCATTTTGACAGTAGCTTTCTTGCAAAAAATCTGAGACGAGACCTATACAATAGAACTTTCTCACCAACATGAAATTCTCTCTTAAGTATTCGCTTGTCATGCCATCTTTTAACTTTTTCCTTAAAGAGCCTAGCATTTTCATAGGCTTCACTCCTCCATTCATCTAAAGAACTTAAGTCAAATAATCTTTTCTCACTAGCGAGCTTACAATCTTTATTTAGTTCTTTAACTGCCCAGTAAGCTTTCTGTTCTAATTCTAAGGGTAGGTGACAAGCTTTCCCATAAACCATTTTATAAGGAGACATCCCCATAGGATTTTTGTAAGTAGTTCTATAAGCCCATAAAGCATCATTCAACTTCTTAGCCCAGTTTTTTCTAGACCTATTAACGGTCTGTTGCAAGATGGATTTAATTTCTCTATTTGATAACTCTACTTGCCCGCTAGTTTGGGGGTGATAAGCTGAAGCAATTCTATGATTAACATCATATTTACCAAGGGTCTTCCTAAAACCACCATGAATGAAATGAGAACCCCATCAGTAATGAGATACCTAGGCACCCCAAACCTAGGAAAGATAACATCCTTAAGCATTTTTAGAGAAGTCTCCTCGTCAGCACTCTTTGTAGGAATGGCTTCTACCCACTTAGTAACATAATTAACGGCAACAAGAATATGAGTGTAACCTTTCGAAGGAGGGAAAGGACCCATAAAGTCGAATCCCTAGCAATCAAAAGGTTCAATAACTAGAGAGTAGTTCATAGGCATTTCATTGCGTCTAGAAATATTACCAACACGCTGACATTCATCACAAGATAAAACAAATTTTCTTGCATCTTTAAAAAGGGTAGGCCAGTAGAAACCTGATTGTAGCACCTTTTGTGCAGTTCTATCTCCTGCATGATGTCCTCCATAAGCACTACCATGACATTTACGCAATATCTCCTTTTGTTCATATTCTGGAACACATCTTCGCATAATACCATCCACTCCTTCTTTGTATAAGTGTGGGTCATCCCAAAAATAAAGCCTCAAATCGTAGAAGAACTTCCTTCTTTGCTGAGCTGTAAAAGTTGGAGGCAAATACTTGGAGACAATAAAGTTAGCATAATCAGCGTACCAAGGGCTCCCTCACGAGCTTAACCCTACTGCAGCTAACTGTTCATTTGGGAAACTATCATTAACAGGCATAGGGTCAAAAGAGATGTTTTCCAATCGAGATAAATTATCAGCTACAGGGTTTTCAGCACCCTTCCTATCTACTATATGTAGATCAAACTCTTGTAAAAGCAGCACCCATCTAATAAGCCTAGGCTTAGCATCCTTCTTCGTCATAAGATATTTAATAGCAGCATGATCAGTATGCATGGTGACTTTTGAGTCTACAATGTAGGGCCTAAACTTATCACAAGCAAAACAACAGCTAGAAATTCCTTTTAAGTAGTAGCATAATTCCTTTGAGCAGCGTCTAGAGTCTTACTAGCATAATGGATAACATTTAACTTTTTATCAATACGTTGCCCAAGGATAGCACCTACAGCAAAATCACTACCATCACACATTATTTCAAAGGGTAAACTCCAGTCAGGTGGTTGAACAATAGGGGATGTAGTTAAAGCCTTCTTAAGAGTTTCAAAAGCTTCCCTGCAATCATCATAAAAACGAAGGGTACATATTTTTGAAGAAGATTAGCAAGGGGTTTTGATATCCTAGAAAAGTATTTAATAAACCTTTTATAGAAACCAGCATGACCAAGGATACTACGAATACCTTTGATGTCCCTTGGGCATGGCATCTTCTCAATTGCCTCAACCTTAGCTCTATCAACTTCTATGCCTCTTTTAGAAACTTTATGCCCAAGGACAATCCCTTCATTAACCATGAAGTAGCATTTCTCCAAATTAAGAACAATATTAGTTTGTTCACATCTCTACAAAACTTTATCAAGGTTGTGTAGACAATTATCAAAAGAAGTTCCATAGACAGAAAAGTCATCCATGAACACTTCTATTCCTCACAAAAACCATGAAAGATAGCAGACATGCACCTTTGAAAAGTAGCAGGAGCATTACATAAACCAAAAGGCATACGTCTATAAGCATAAGTTCCATAAGGGCAAGTAAAAGTAGTTTTTTCTTGATCTTGTTGTTTAATAGCAATTTGAGAGAAACTAGAATAACCATCAAGAAAACAAAAATGGGTCTTTTTAGACAATCTTTCCAAAATTTGATCACTAAAAGGAAGCGGGTAGTGATCTTTCTTAGTAACTTTATTAACTTTTCTAAAATCGATGCACATCCTATAGCCTACTACTATTCTTTGAGTAATAAGCTCATCATTATCATTCGGAACTACGGTAATACCTCCCTTTTTAGGAACACAATGAACAGGACTAACCCATTCACTATCAGCAATAGGGTAAATAATACCAGCATCAAGGACTTTCAATACCTCATTCCTTACCACTTCCTTCATCCTAGGATTTAAACGTCGTTGGTGCTCCACTACTGGCTTCGCATTTGGTTCTATGTTGATAGAATGGTGACATATAATAGGTGAAATCCCTTTTAAATCATCGAGAGTATAGCCCATAGCTCCTTGGTGTTTCCTCAAAACCTCCAATAACCTTTCTTCTTCCTTCCCTGAAAGTTTAGCGCTAATAATAACAGGATATATCTTTTTATCATCAATATAAGCATATTTAAGATCATCACGGAGAGGTTTTAGATCAAAAACCGGATCCTTTTTAAGTGGCATCGTGGTACCCAAGTCTTCTATAGGCAAGTTATGCTTAAGCATCTTAGGTTGATCACGGAGAATTCTGTCAATCTCATTCCTTTCTTCCATGAAGATTTCACTTTCATGATCTTCCATAAATTGCTGCAAAGCATTGTTAGGAGCAAGAGAAATAGAAGCAAGTTGTTCAACTCTAAAATCCTCATTATGGGTTTCCTCTTCGCAAGGTTCTGTAGCAAATTTCGAAAAATTAAACCCATAAGATTCCCCATCAAACTTAGTCAAGATTTTCTCCCTCTTGCAATCAATAATAGCTCCACAAGTACTCAAGAAAGTTCTACCAAAAATGATAGGATAAGTTTTACTAGCAGCTGAACCAAGTACTAGAAAATCAGCAGGATACTTGATCTTACCACAAAGAACTTCCACGTCTCGTACGATACCAATAGGAGCGATGGTCTCTCTATTAGCAAGGTGAATAAACACATCAATCTCTTCCAATTCGCAGGGACTGATTTCATGCATAATTTCTCTGTCAAGCTCATAAGGCATAGCACTAGAACTTGCACCAATATCACATAAACCATAATAGCAATGATCACCAATTCTAACAGAAAGCACAGGAAGACTAGCCTTTTTAGTTATATTAGGATGTGAAACAATATTAGAAGCATCCTCACAAAAGACTATGTGCCCATCTTATATGCTTTTAGTGACAAGGTCTTTCACAATTGCTACCACAGGTTCAATGTTTATTTGTACATCAGGTTTTACAATTCTCTTTTCACTTTTGGTGATTACATTAGTTATCATAGGATGGTCCTTTCCCTTTTCGGGGAAGGGAATCTTCTCGATATAAGGTTCGGGTAAGATGGGATCAATAATGCAATACTCACCACTCCCAATAGGAACATAGTCAACAATATCTTTGTAAGGTGCATGGTATTTATTCCATCCCCTTTTTGGAATTTCGATATAGGAAGCAAAAGATCTAAAGCAATTCGTAATAACTTGCAAATCAAGACCATAAACATTACTAATATTTTGAAAGTCATCAGTTCCCATACAAGATTCAATGCATTCATAATCATAATTTATACCTGACTTTCTACCTTTGTCATTCTCCCAAGCTTCAACATTGTCTTGAATACGGTCCAGAATATCCCACTTAGCTTCTTCTTCCATAAGAGTGAATGATCCAGCACAAGAAGCATCCAATAAATCCTTATCGTGAAGAGAAAGCCTTGCATAAAAGTTATTGATAATAATATTGTTGGTGAGCTCATGAATGGGACATTTGAGCATTAGTAACTTCAATCTCCCCCCAAGCTTGAGCTGTACTCTCTCCATCAAGAGGCCAAAAGTTGTATATTTGATTCCGATCTTTATGAATCTCAGTGGGAGGATAAAACTTTGAATAAAAGAGAGGTACTATTTCCTCCCATTCCAGAGCTTGACCATTCTTCAGCAGATTATACCATTCCTGAGCTCTTCCTTTCAGTGATAATGAGAATAACTTCTTCTTAAATTGATTTGTAGTAATACCTGCACACTTGAACAACCCGCATAATTCGTGTATAAAGAGTAAATGCTCACCGGGATGGACAGTTCCATCCCCAACATAGAAGTTATCCATAACACGATCAATAATTCTTGTAGGTATTTTAAAAACATCATGCTCAACAGGTGGTGGCTTATCTACTACCTTAGCAGTGGTAGTAGCATTACCAAATAAGAAACTAAGCGAATTATCCATAACGAAAATAAAGAAACTAACAGAAGTAAACAATACTCACAGTAGAAGTTTCCTTTACTAGTTCCACTCTCCAATAGCGCTTCACTCCCCGGCAACGGCGCCAGAAAATAGTCTTGATGACCCGCAAGTATAGGGGGTGTATTGCAGTATTTTCGATAAGTAAGAGTGTCGAACCCAACGAGGAGAAAAAGGTGCTGGCTAGTGGTATGGATCAGGAATTCTCTGCAAATACTTAGCAAACGGATTTTTAGGGTTTTTTGATAAAGCAAGTAAACAAAGTACGAGTAAATAAAAGACTGTAGGAATAAATGCAGCAAGTGGCCCAATCCTTTATGCAGCAAAGGACAAGCCAGTTGTATTACTTAAGACGACCAAACGTTCTCGAGGACACATGGGAAGACAGTCAAGTGCTTTCGCTTCATAAAGTTGATTAATCTTCTTTAGCTTGCTAAGTGTTGTGTGGGTGAACCTGTGCTAATGTACCGAACCATCCAGGACTAATACATACTTGTGATTATACCCCTTGCAAACATCCATAAGGACAAGAAAGTAATTAAGGTAGAAACCTAACCACAACTTTAAACTCTAAGACCCTTACGTCCCTTGTGCAATGGTTTCCTAACGGGGGTTCAGGTTTCTGTCACTCCGGCAACCCCTACGATTAGTAGCAAAATACACAATGCATTCCCCTAGGCCCATATAGGTGAAGTGTCATGTAGTTGACGTTCACATGACACCACTAGAAGAAGTGCACCAGAACTTAAATAACAATCTATTGAATCTTTCTCAACACAACTCCACTACTAACAACAAGACTTCTCCCATGTCCTCAAGATCAAAACGAACAACTCACAAGACATCATATGGATCATGATCAGAGATGGAATAATGATGTATAACAATCTGAACATAAATAATAATTCAATGGTTCACTTAATAGCATCAACTACAAAGAGTAATCAACACTGGGAAAGTTTCCCCTATGAACTAATGCAAGATTCAACCCAATTGTTACAACAATATGGAGATGGTGATGAGGGTGCTGATGGTGATGATGGTGGTGATGATGATGATGATGATGATCTCGATGAAGTCCAGCTTGATGGTGGTGTTGATGGCGACGATCTCCCCTCTCCGGGAAGGAATTCCCCCGGCAAAAATCTGTCTACCGGAGAGATCTTTCTCTCTCTCGGTGTTTTCCGCCCCGCAGAGGCGGCGAGATATTTCTGTGGTCGCTCCCCGAGTCTTAGGCTTTCGGGAGGATGATATACGCCAGAGGGGAGAGGATGGAGTGGGCCAGGGTGGCCACACCACCAGTTGGCGTGGCCTAGGGCTGCCCGTGCCAGGTGGTGGTGTGGGCGCCCTGTGGCCCATCTCCACTCCATCTTCTGGCATCCTCAGTCTTCTGAAAAAATAGGATTTTCCGTATATTTTTCGAGATTTTCTGATCTTTGTGAATTTTTCCTCCAAACAACACCTTTTCCATCAGAATCCTGACTGCAGCAGTCCATGCTCCAAAAGTCATCAACCATGCAAAAACAGATGAAATAACATGAGTATCACCTCTCAATACAAAATATATCAATGAATAATAGTAAATTAAGACATAGAATAGTGATGCAAAATAGACGTATCAGCTGTCATCATACCACGGTTTCTAGGGAGACGCCAGAGACACATGTGCTCACATGCACGTTCCAGGTGGGCCCCGATGCCTAGCGATTGGATAAAGCCTTGTTGCCTGACCACACAGCCAAGGCAATTCATTTCCCTACTCTCTACTATAGTAGTATACTATTTATCGGTGTGTTTCGAAATTAACTTCTTGCTAAGAATATGCATGCCTAGAAATTTGACCGTGTTTTGAAATCAAAAAAAGAGACTTTGATTCACCGTGTTTTGAAATTTTGGCTGTGTTTTGAAATTAACTTAACACCTTGTGATAATATTTTCAGGGGACCCACCAGGCAGTCAATGTATCGAGAACAAGTGAGAGTTGTTTGGCAAGATTCAACTTCTTGCTAAGAATATGGATGCCTCGAAAGTTTGACCATGTTTTTAAAACAATCAAAGAGACTATGACTCGCCATGTTTGGAAAGTTTGGATGTGTTTCGAAATTAACTTCACACCCTGTGATAATCTGTTCAGTGGACCTATCAGGCAGTCAATGTATAGAGAACGAGTGAGAGTTTGTAATGATTCCAATTATTGCTAAGGATATGCATGCCTAGAAATTTGACTTTGTTTTGAAAACAATCAAAGTGGCCATGGCTCACCGCGTTTTGAAAATTAGCGGTCATTTCAAAATTAACTTCACACCTTACGAAAATCTGTTCACTGGACCCACCAGGCCGCAGTCAATGTACCGAGACCGATTGAGTTTTTGGAAATATTCAACTTATTGCTAATAATATGAATGCCTAGAAATTTGACCGTGTCTTGAAAACAATCAAAGATGCTATGACTCACCATTTTTCAAAAATCTATTCACTTGACCCTCCAGGCAGTCAATGTATGAGGAACGAGTGAGAGTGTGGAATGATCGAACTTATTTCTCAGAATATGCATGCCTACAAATTTGACCGTGTTTTGAAAACAACCAAAGATGCTATGACTCACCATTTTTCAAAATTTTAGTTGTGTTTCGAAATTAACTTCACACCTTGCTAAAATCTGTTCAGTGGACTCACCACTAGGCAGTCAATGTATTGAGACGAGTGAGAGTTTGGAAAGATTGAACTTCTTGCTAAGAATATGCATGCCTAGAAATTTGACCATGTTTTGAAAACAAACAAATAGATTATGACTCACCGTGTTTTGAAATTTTGGCTGTTTCTCAAAATTAACTTCACACCTTGCGATAATATTTTCAATGGACCCACCAGCCAGTCAATGTATCGAGAACGAGTAAGAGTTGTTTGGCAAGATGCAACTTGTTGCTAAGAATATGCATGCCTCGAAAGTTTGACCATGTTTTGAAAACAATCAAAGAGACTATGACTTGCCCTGTTTTTAAAGTTTGGATGTGTTTCGAAATTAACTTCACACCTTGTGATAATCTGTTCATTGGACCTACCAGGCAGTCAATGTGTCGAGAACGAGTGACAGTTTGTAATGATTCCACTTATTTCTAAGGATATGCATGCCTAGAAATTTGACTGTGTTTTGAAAACAATCAAAGTGGCTATGGGGCACCGTGTTTTGAAAATTTGCGTGCGTTTCAAATTAACTTCACACCTTGCGAAAATTTGTTCACTGGACCCACCAGCCCGCAGTCAATGTATCGAGAATGAGTGAGTGTTTGGAAATATTCAACTTATTGCTAATAATATGCATGCCTAGAAATTTGACCGAGTTTTGAAAACAATCAAAGTGGCTATGGATTACCTCGTTTTGATATTTTGCGTGCTTTTCAAAATTAACTCGACACCTTGCGAAAATCTATTCACTGGACCCTCCAGGCAGTCAATGTTTCAGGAACGAGTGAGATTTGTGAATGATCCAACTTATTGCTAAGAATATGCATGCCTAAAAATTTTACCGTGTTTTGAAAACAATCAAAGAGGCCATGACTGTCCGTGTTTCGAAATTTTGGATGTGTTTCGAAAATAATTTCACACCTTGTGAAGATCTATTCAGTGGACCCGCCAAGAAGTCCGTGTATCAAGAACGAGTGAGAGTTTGGCAAGATTCATCTTCTTGGTAAGAATATGCATGCCTAAAAATTTGACCGTGTTATGAAAATAATAAAAAAGAATGACTCACCGTGTTTTGAAATTTTACCCATGTTTCGAAATTAACTTCACACCTTTCAAAAATCTGTTCAGTGGACCCACCAGCAGGCAGTCAATGTATGGAGATGAGTGAGAGTTTGAAAGATTCAACTTCTTGCTAAGAATATACATGCCTAAAAATTTGACCGTGTTTTGAAACAAACAAAGAGACTATGACTCACCGTGTTTTTTAATTTTGGCTATGTTTCGAAATTAACTTCACACCTTGCGATAATATTTTCAGTGGACCCACCAGGCAGTCAATGTATCGAGAACGAGTGAGAGTTTGGAAAGATTCAACTTCTTGCTAAGAATATGCATGCCTAGAAATTTGACAATGTTTTGAAAACAAACAAATAGACTATGACTCACCATGTTTTGCAATTTCGGCTGTGTTTCGAAATTAACTTCACACCTTGCGATAATATTTTCAATGGACCCACCAGCCAGTCCATGTATCGACAACGAGTGAGAGTTGTTTGGCAAGATTCAACTTCTTGCTAAGAATATGCATGCCTCGAAAGTTTGACCATGTTTTTAAAACAATCAAAGAGACTATGACTCGCCATGTTTTGAAAGTTTGGATGTGTTTCGAAATTAACTTCACACCTTGTGATAATCTGTTCACTGGACCTACCAGGCAGTCAATGTATCGAGAACGAGTGAGAGTTTGTAATGATTCCACTTATTGCTAAGGATATGCATGCCGAGAAATTTGACTATGTTTTGAAAACAATCAAAGTGGCTATGGCTCACCGCGTTTTGAAAATTTGCGTGCGTTTCAAAATTAACTTCATGCCTTGCGAAAACCTGTTCACTGGACCCACCAGGCCACAGTCAATGTATCGAGAACAAGTGAGTGTTTGGAAATATTCAACTTATTGCTAATAATATGCATGCCTAGAAATTTGACCGTGTTTTCAAAACAATCAAGGTGGCTATGGATCACCTCGTTTTGAAATTTTGCGTGCGTTTCGAAATTAACTCCACACCTTGCAAAAATCTATTCATTAGACCCTCCAGGCACTCAATGTATCAGGAACGAGTGAGAGTTTGGAATGATCCAACTTATTGCTAAGAATATGCATGCCTAAAAATTTGACCGTGTTTTGAAAACAATCAAAGTGGCCATGACTCGCCGTGTTTCGAAATTTCGGATGTGTTTCGAAATTAATTTCACACCTTGCGAAGATCTATTCAGTGGACCCGCCAGGCAGTCAATGTATCAAGAACGAGTGAGAGTTTTGCAAGATTCAACTTCTTGCTAAGAATATGCATGCCTAAAAATTTGACTGTGTTTTGAAAATAATCAAAAAGACTGAGTCACCGTGTTTTGAATTTTTACTTGTGTTTTGAAATTAACTTCACACCTTGCAAAAAAAATTTCAGTGGACCCACCAGAAGGCAGTCAATGTATGGAGATGAGTGAGAGTTTGGAAAGATTCAACTTCTTGCTAAGAATATGCATGCCTAGAAATTTGAACATGTTTTGAAAACAAACAAAGAGACTATGACTCACCGTGTTTTGAAATTTTGGCTATGTTTCGAAATTAACTTCACACCTTGCGATAATATTTTTAGTGGACCCACCAGGCAGTCAATGTATCGAGAACGAGTGCGAGTTTGGAAATATTCATCTTCTTACTAAGAATATGCATGCCTAGAAATTTGACCATATTTTGAAAACAAACAAATAGACTATGACTCACCCTGTTTTGTAGTTTTGGTTGTGTTTCGAGATTAACTTCACACCTTGCGATAATATTTTCAATGGACCCACCAGCCAGTCAATGTATCGAGAACGAGTGAGAGTTGTTTGGCAAGATTTAACTTCTTGCTAAGAATATGGATGCCTCAAAAGTTTGACCATGTTTTTAAAACAATCAAAGAGACTATGACTCGCCATGTTTGGAAAGTTTGGATGTGTTTCGAAATTAACTTCACACCTTGTGATAATCTGTTCAGTGGACCTACCAAGCAGTCAATGTATAGAGAACGAGTGAGAGTTTGTAATGATTCCACTTATTGCTAAGGATATGCATGCCTAGAAATTTGACTTTGTTTTGAAAACAATCAAAGTGGCCATGGCTCACCGCGTTTTGAAAATTAGCGGTCATTTCAAAATAAACTTCACACCTTGCAAAAATCTGTTCACTGGACCCACTAGGCCGCAGTCAATGTACCGAGACCGATTGAGTTTTTGGAAATATTCAACTTATTGCTAATAATATGAATGCCTAGAAATTTGACCGTGTCTTGAAAACAATAAAAGATGCTATGACTCACCATTTTTCAAAAATTTATTCACTTGACCCTCCAGGCAGTCAATGTATGAGGAACGAGTGAGAGTTTGGAATGATCGAACTTATTTCTAAGAATATGCATGCCTACAAATTTGACCGTGTTTTGAAAACAATCAAAGATGCTATGACTCACCATTTTTCAAAATTTTAGTTGTGTTTCGAAATTAACTTCACACCTTGCTAAAATCTGTTCAGTGGACTCACCACTAGGCAGTCAATGTATTGAGACGAGTGAGAGTTTGGAAAGATTCAACTTCTTGCTAAGAATATGCATGCCTAGAAATTTGACCATGTTTTGAAAACAAACAAATAGACTATGACTCACCGTGTTTTGAAATTTTGGCTGTGTTTCAAAATTAACTTCACACCTTGCGATAATATTTTCAATGGACCCACCAGCCAGTCAATGTATCGAGAACGAGTAAGAGTTGTTTGGCAAGATGCAACTTGTTGCTATGAATATGCATGCCTCGAAAGTTTCACCATGTTTTGAAAACAATCAAAGAGACTATGACTTGCCAAGTTTTGAAAGTTTGGATGTGTTTCAAAATTAACTTCACACCTTGTGATAATCTGTTCAGTGGACCTACCAGGCAGTCAATGTATCGATAACGAGTGAGAGTTTGTAATGATTTGACTTATTGCTAAGAATATGCATGCCTAGAAATTTGACTGTGTTTTGAAAACAATCAAAGTGGCTATGGCCTACCGCGTTTTGATAATTTGCGTGCGTTTCAAAATTAACTTCACACCTTGCGAAAATTTGTTCACTGGACCCACCAGGCCGCAGTCAATGTATCGAGAACGAGTGAGTGTTTGGAAATATTCAACTCATTGCTAAGAATATATATGCCTAGAAATTTGACCGTGTTTTGAAAACAATCAAAGTGGCTATGGATCACCTCGTTTTGAAATTTTGCGTGTGTTTCGAAATTAACTCCACACCTTGCAAAAATCAATTCACTAGACCCTCCAGGTAGTCAATGTATCAGGAACAAGTGAGAGTTTGGAATGATCCAACTTATTGCTAAGAATATGCATGCCTAAAAATTTGACCGTGTTTTGAAAACAATCAAAGAGGCCATGACTCACCATGTTTCGAAATTTGGGATGTGTTTCGAAATTAATTTCAGGCCTTGCCAAAATCTATTCAGTGGACCCGCTAGGCAGTCAATGTATCAATAACGAGTGAGATTTTGGCAAGATTCAACTTCTTCCAAAGAATATGCATGTCTAAAAATTTGACCATGTTTTGAAAATAATCAAAAAGACTAACTCACAGTGTTTTGAATTTTACCCATGTTTTGAATTTAACTTCACACCTTGCAAAAATCTGTTCAAAGGACCCACCACCACGCAGTTAATGTATGGCGATGAGTGAGAGTTTGGAAAGATTCAACTTCTTGCTAAGAATATGCATGCCTAGAAATTTGACCATGTTTTGAAAACAAACAAAGAGACTATGACTCACCGTGTTTTGAAATTTTGGCTATGTTTCGAAATTAACTTCACACCTTGCGATAATATTTTCAATGGACCCACCAGGCAGTCAATGTATCGAGGACGAGTGAGAGTTGTTTGGCAAGATTCAACTTCTTGCTAAGAATATGCATGCCTCGAAAGTTTGACCATGTTTTTAAAACAATCAAAGAGACTATGACTCGCCATGTTTTGAAAGTTTGGATGTGTTTCGAAATTAACTTCACACCTTGTGATAATCTGTTCCGTGGACCTACCAGGCAGTCAATGTATCGAGAACGAGTGAGAGTTTGTAATGATTCCACTTATTGCTAAGGATATGCATGCCGAGAAATTTGACTGTGTTTTGAAAACAATCAAAGTGGCTATGGCTCACCGCGTTTTGAAATTTTGCGTGCGTTTCAAAATTAACTTCATGCCTTGCGAAAACCTGTTCACTGGACACACCAGGCCACAGTCAATGTATAGAGAACGAGTGAGTGTTTGGAAATATTCAACTTATTGCTAATAATATGCATGCCTAGAAATTTGACCGTGTTTTGAAAACAATCAAGGTGGCTATGGATCACCTCGTTTTGAAATTTTGCGTGCGTTTCGAAATTAACTCCACACCTTGCAAAAATCTGTTCAGTGCACCCACCAGCAGGCAGTCAATGTATGGAGATGAGTGAGAGTTTGGAGAGATTCAACTTCTTGCTAAGAATATGCATGCCTAAAAATTTGACCGTGTTTTGAAACAAACAAAGAGACTATGACTCACCGTGTTTTTTAATTTTGGCTATGTTTCGAAATTAACTTCACACCTTGCGATAATATTTTCAGTGGACCCACCAGGCAGTCAATGTATCGAGAACGAGTGAGAGTTTGGAAAGATTCAACTTCTTGCTAAGAATATGCATGCCTAGAAATTTGACAATGTTTTGAAAACAAACAAATAGACTATGACTCACCATGTTTTGAAATTTCGGCTGTGTTTCGAAATTAACTTCACACCTTGCGATAATATTTTCAATGGACCCACCAGCCAGTCCATATATCGAGAACGAGTGAGAGTTGTTTGGCAAGATTCAACTTCTTGCTAAGAATATGCATGCCTCGAAAGTTTGACCATGTTTTTACAACAATCAAAGAGACTATGACTCGCCATGTTTTGAAAGTTTGGATGTGTTTCGAAATTAACTTCACACCTTGTGATAATCTGTTTAGTGGACCTACCAGGCAGTCAATGTATCGAGAACGAGTGAGAGTTTGTAATGATTCCACTTATTGCTAAGGATATGCATGCCGAGAAATTTGACTGTGTTTTGAAAACAATCAAAGTGGCTATGGCTCACCGCGTTTTGAAAATTTGCGTGCGTTTCAAAATTAACTTCATGCCTTGCGAAAACCTGTTCACTGG
This sequence comes from Avena eriantha, assembly GCA_910589775.1. Taxonomy (NCBI): domain Eukaryota; kingdom Viridiplantae; phylum Streptophyta; class Magnoliopsida; order Poales; family Poaceae; genus Avena; species Avena eriantha. Next base: position 129,486,346 of record OU342746.1, read on the forward strand.
ACCCACCAGGCCACAGTCAATGTATCGAGAACGAGTGAGTGTTTGGAAATATTCAACTTATTGCTAATAATATGCATGCCTAGAAATTTGACCGTGTTTTGAAAACAATCAAGGTGGCTATGGATCACCTCGTTTTGAAATTTTGCGTGCGTTTCGAAATTGACTCCACACCTTGCAAAAATCTATTCATTAGACCCTCCAGGCACTCAATGTATCAGGAACGAGTGAGAGTTTGGAATGATCCAACTTATTGCTAAGAATATGCATGCCTAAAAATTTGACCGTGTTTTGAAAACAATCAAAGTGGCCATGACTCGCCGTGTTTCGAAATTTCGGATGTGTTTCGAAATTAATTTCACACCTTGCGAAGATCTATTCAGTGGACCCGCCAGGCAGTCAATGTATCAAGAACGAGTGAGAGTTTTGCAAGATTCAACTTCTTGCTAAGAATATGCATGCCTAAAAATTTGACTGTGTTTTGAAAATAATCAAAAAGACTGAGTCACCGTGTTTTGAATTTTTACTTGTGTTTTGAAATTAACTTCACACCTTGCAAAAAAAATTTCAGTGGACCCACCAGAAGGCAGTCAATGTATGGAGATGAGTGAGAGTTTGGAAAGATTCAACTTCTTGCTAAGAATATGCATGCCTAGAAATTTGAACATGTTTTGAAAACAAACAAAGAGACTATGACTCACCGTGTTTTGAAATTTTGGCTATGTTTCGAAATTAACTTCACACCTTGCGATAATATTTTTAGTGGACCCACCAGGCAGTCAATGTATCGAGAACGAGTGCGAGTTTGGAAATATTCATCTTCTTACTAAGAATATGCATGCCTAGAAATTTGACCATATTTTGAAAACAAACAAATAGACTATGACTCACCCTGTTTTGTAGTTTTGGTTGTGTTTCGAGATTAACTTCACACCTTGCGATAATATTTTCAATGGACCCACCAGCCAGTCAATGTATCGAGAACGAGTGAGAGTTGTTTGGCAAGATTTAACTTCTTGCTAAGAATATGGATGCCTCAAAAGTTTGACCATGTTTTTAAAACAATCAAAGAGACTATGACTCGCCATGTTTGGAAAGTTTGGATGTGTTTCGAAATTAACTTCACACCTTGTGATAATCTGTTCAGTGGACCTACCAAGCAGTCAATGTATAGAGAACGAGTGAGAGTTTGTAATGATTCCACTTATTGCTAAGGATATGCATGCCTAGAAATTTGACTTTGTTTTGAAAACAATCAAAGTGGCCATGGCTCACCGCGTTTTGAAAATTAGCGGTCATTTCAAAATAAACTTCACACCTTGCAAAAATCTGTTCACTGGACCCACTAGGCCGCAGTCAATGTACCGAGACCGATTGAGTTTTTGGAAATATTCAACTTATTGCTAATAATATGAATGCCTAGAAATTTGACCGTGTCTTGAAAACAATAAAAGATGCTATGACTCACCATTTTTCAAAAATTTATTCACTTGACCCTCCAGGCAGTCAATGTATGAGGAACGAGTGAGAGTTTGGAATGATCGAACTTATTTCTAAGAATATGCATGCCTACAAATTTGACCGTGTTTTGAAAACAATCAAAGATGCTATGACTCACCATTTTTCAAAATTTCAGTTGTGTTTCGAAATTAACTTCACACCTTGCTAAAATCTGTTCAGTGGACTCACCACTAGGCAGTCAATGTATTGAGACGAGTGAGAGTTTGGAAAGATTCAACTTCTTGCTAAGAATATGCATGCCTAGAAATTTGACCATGTTTTGAAAACAAACAAATAGACTATGACTCACCGTGTTTTGAAATTTTGGCTGTGTTTCAAAATTAACTTCACACCTTGCGATAATATTTTCAATGGACCCACCAGCCAGTCAATGTATCGAGAACGAGTAAGAGTTGTTTGGCAAGATGCAACTTGTTGCTATGAATATGCATGCCTCGAAAGTTTCACCATGTTTTGAAAACAATCAAAGAGACTATGACTTGCCAAGTTTTGAAAGTTTGGATGTGTTTCAAAATTAACTTCACACCTTGTGATAATCTGTTCAGTGGACCTACCAGGCAGTCAATGTATCGATAACGAGTGAGTGTTTGTAATGATTCGACTTATTGCTAAGGATATGCATGCCTAGAAATTTGACTGTGTTTTGAAAACAATCAAAGTGGCTATGGCCTACCGCGTTTTGAAAATTTGCGTGCGTTTCAAAATTAACTTCACACCTTGCGAAAATTTGTTCACTGGACCCACCAGGCCGCAGTCAATGTATCGAGAACGAGTGAGTGTTTGGAAATATTCAACTTATTGCTAAGAATATATATGCCTAGAAATTTGACCGTGTTTTGAAAACAATCAAAGTGGCTATGGATCACCTCGTTTTGAAATTTTGCGTGTGTTTCGAAATTAACTCCACACCTTGCAAAAATCAATTCACTAGACCCTCCAGGTAGTCAATGTATCAGGAACAAGTGAGAGTTTGGAATGATCCAACTTATTGCTAAGAATATGCATGCCTAAAAATTTGACCGTGTTTTGAAAACAATCAAAGAGGCCATGACTCACCATGTTTTGAAATTTTGGATGTGTTTCGAAATTAATTTCAGGCCTTGCCAAAATCTATTCAGTGGACCCGCTAGGCAGTCAATGTATCAATAACGAGTGAGAGTTTGGCAAGATTCAACTTCTTCGAAAGAATATGCATGTCTAAAAATTTGACCGTGTTTTGAAAATAATCAAAAAGACTAACTCATAGTGTTTTGAATTTTACCCGTGTTTTGAATTTAACTTCACACCTTGCAAAAATCTGTTCAAAGGACCAGCCACCACGCAGTCAATGTATGGCGATGAGTGAGAGTTTGGAAAGATTCAACTTCTTGCTAAGAATATGCATGCCTAGAAATTTGACCGTGTTTTGAAAACAAACAAAGAGACTATGACTCACCGTGTTTTGAAATTTTGGCTATGTTTCGAAATTAACTTCACACCTTGCGATAATATTTTCAATGGACCCACCAGGCAGTCAATGTATCGAGGACGAGTGAGAGTTGTTTGGCAAGATTCAACTTCTTGCTAAGAATATGCATGCCTAGAAAGTTTGACCATGTTTTGAAAACAACCAAACAGACTATGACTCACCGTGTTTTGAAAGTTTGGTTGTGTTTCGAAATTCACTTCACACCTTGCGATAATCTGTTCAGTGGCCCTACCAGGTAGTCAATGTATCGAGAACAATAAGAGTTGTTTGGCAAGAGTCAACTTCTTGCTAAGAATATGCAGGCCTCGAAAGATTGACCGTGTTGTGAAAACAATCAAAGTGGATAAGGCTCACCGTGTTTTGAAATTTTGCATTGCGTTTCGAAATTAACTTGACACCTTGACAAAATCTGTTCACTAGACCCACCAGGCCGCAATCCATGTATCGAGAACGAGTGAGAGTTTGGAAAGATTCAACTTATTGCTAAGAATATGCATGCCTAGAAATTTGACCGTGTTTTGAAAACAATCAAAGATGCTATGACTCACCGTGTTTCGAAATTAACTTCACAACTTGCGAAAATCTGTTTAGTGGACCCACCACTAGGCAGTCAATGTATTGACACGAGTGAGAGTTTGGAAAGATTTAACTTCTTGCTAAGAATATGCATGCCTAGAAATTTGACCATGTTTTGAAAAAAACAAATAGACTATGACTCACCGTGTTTTGAAATTTTGGCTGGGTTTCGAAATTAACTTCACACCTTGTGATAATATTTTCAATGGACCCACCAGCCAGTCAATGTATCGAGAACGAGTGAGAGTTGTTTGGCAAGATTCAACTTCTTGCTAAGAATATGCATGCCTCGAAAGTTTGACCATTTTTTTGAAAACAATCAAAGATACTATGACTCGCCATGTTTTGAAAGTTTGGATGTGTTTCGAAATTAACTTCACACCTTGTGATAATCTATTCAGTGGACCTACCAGGCAGTCAATGTATCGATAACGAGTGAGAGTTTGTAATGATTCGACTTATTGCTAAGGATATGCATGCCTAGAAATTTGACTGTGTTTTGAAAACAATCAAAGTTGCTATGGCTCACCGTGTTTTTAAAATTTGCGTGCGTTTCAAAATTAACTTCACCTTGCGAAAATCTGTTCACAGGACCCACCAGGCCGCAGTCAATGTATCGAGAACGAGTTTGTTATTGGGAATATTCAAATTATTGCTAAGAATATATATGCGTAGAAAATAGTCCGTGTTTTGAAAACAATCAAAGTGGCTATGGATCACCTCGTTTTGAAATTTTGCGTGCGTTTTGAAATTAACTCCACACCTTGCGAAAATCTATTCACTTGACCCTCCAGGCAGTCAATGTATGAGGAACGAGTGAGAGTTTGGAATGATCGAACTTATTTCTAAGAATATGCATGCCTACAAATTTGACCGTGTTTTGAAAACAATCAAAGATGCTATGACTCACCATTTTTCAAAATTTTAGTTGTGTTTCGAAATTAACTTCACACCTTGCTAAAATCTGTTTAGTGGACTCACCACTAGGCAGTCAATGTATTGAGACGAGTGAGAGTTTGGAAAGATTCAACTTCTTGCTAAGAATATGCATGCCTAGAAATTTGACCATGTTTTGAAAACAAACAAATAGACTATGACTCACCGTGTTTTGAAATTTTGGCTGTGTTTCAAAATTAACTTCACACCTTGCGATAATATTTTCAATGGACCCACCAGCCAGTCAATGTATCGAGAACGAGTAAGAGTTGTTTGGCAAGATGCAACTTGTTGCTAAGAATATGCATGCCTCGAAAGTTTGACCATGTTTTGAAAACAATCAAAGAGACTATGACTTGCCATGTTTTGAAAGTTTGGATGTGTTTCGAAATTAACTTCACACCTTGTGATAATATGTTCACTGGAGCTACCAGGCAGTCAATGTATCGATAACGAGTGAGAATTTGTAATGATTCGACTTATTGCTAAGGATATGCATGCCTAGAAATTTGACTGTGGTTTGCAAACAATCAAAGTGGCTATGGCCTACCGCGTTTTGAAAATTTGCGTGCGTTTCAAAATTAACTTCACACCTTGCAAAAATTTGTTCACTGGACCCACCAGGCCGCAGTCAATGTATCGAGAACGAGTGACTGCTTGGAAATATTCAACTTATTGCTAAGAATATATATTCCTAGAAATTTGACCGTGTTTTGAAAACAATCAAAGTGGCTATGGATCACCTCGTTTTGAAATTTTGCATGCGTTTTGAAATTAACTCCACACCTTGCGAAAATCTATTCACTGGACCCTCCAGGCAGTCAATGTATCAGGAACGAGTGAGAGTTTGGAATGATCCAACTTATTTCTAAGAATATGCATGCCTAAAAATTTGACTGTGTTTTGAAAACAATCAAAGATGCCATGACTCACCATGTTTCGAAATTTTGGATGTGTTTCAAAATTAATTTCACACCTTGCGAAAATCTATTCAGTGGACGCGCCAGGCAGTCAATGTATCAAGAACGAGTGAGAGTTTGGCAAGATTCAACTTCTTGCTAAGAAAATGCATGCCCAAAAATTTGACCGTGTTTTGAAAATAATGAAAAATACTGACTCACCGTGTTTTGAAATTTTACCCGTGTTTCGAAATTAACTTCACACCTTGCAAAAATCTGTTCAGTGGACCCACCACCAGGCAGTCAATGTATGGAGATGAGTGAGAGTTTGGAAAGAGTCAGCTTATTGCTAAGAATATGCATGCCTAGAAATTTGACCATGTTTTGAAAACAATCAAAGATGCTATCACTCACCGTGTTTCATAATTTTAGCTGTGTTTCGAAATTAACTTCACACCTTGTGAAAATCTGTTCACTCGACCCACCACCTGGCAGTCAATGCAAGGAGACGAGTGAGAGTTTGGAAAGATTCAACTTCTTGATAAGAATATGCATGCCTAGAAATTTGACCATGTTTTGAAAACAAACAAATAGACTATGACTCATCGTGTTTTGAAATTTTGGCTTTGTTTCGAAATTAACTTCACACCTTGCGATAATATTTTCAGTGGACCCACCATCCAGTCAATGTATCGAGAACGAGTGAGAGTTCTTTGGCAAGATTCAACTTCTTGCTAAGAATATGCATGCCTCGAATGTTTGTCCATGTTTTGAAAACAATCAAAGAGACTATGACTCGCCATGTTTTGAAAGTTTGGCTATGTTTCGAAATTAACATCACACCTTGTGATAATCTGTTCAGTGGACCATACCAGGTTGTCAATGTATCGAGAACGAGTGACAGTTTGTAATGATTCCACTTATTTCTAAGGATATGCATGCCTAGAAATTTGACTGTGTTTTGAAAACAATCAAACTGGCTATGGCTCACCGCGTTTTGAAAATTTGCATGCGTTTCAAAATTAACTTCACACCTTTGAAAATCTGTTCACTGGAACCACCAGGCCGTAGTTAATGTATCGAGAACGAGTGAGTGTTTGGAAATATTCAACATATTTCTAAGAATATGCATAACTAGAAATTTGACCGTGTTTTGAAAACAATCAAAGTGGCTATGGATCACCTCATTTTGAAATTTTGCGTGCATTTCGAAATTAACTCCACACCTTGCAAAAATCTATTCACTGGACCCTCCAGGCAGTCAATGTATCAGGAATGAGTGAGAGTTTGGAATTATCCAACTTATTGCTAAGAAGATGCATGCCTAAAAATTTGATCGTGTTTTGAAAACAATCAAAGAGGCCATGACTCACCGTGTTGCGAATTTTGGAAGTGTTTCGGAATTAATTTCACACCTTGCAAAAATCTATTCAGTGGACCCGCCAGGCAGTCAATGTATCAAGAATGAGTGAGAGTTTGGCAAGATTCAACTTCTTGCTAAGAATATGCATGCCTAAAAATTTGACCGTGTTTTGGAAATAATCAAAAAGACTGACTCACTGTGTTTTGAAATTTTACCCGTGTTTTGAAATTAACTTCGCATCCTTGCAAAAATATGTCCAGTGGACCCACCACCAGGCAGTCAATGTATGGAGATGAGTGAGAGTTTGGAAAGATTCAACTTCTTTCTAAGAATATGCATGCTTAGAAATTTGACCGTGTTTTGAAAACAAACAAAGAGACTATGACTCACCGTGTTTTGAAATTTTTGCTATGTTTCGAAATTAACTTCACACCTTCGATAATATTTTTGGTGGACCCACCAGGTAGTCAATGTATCGAGAACGAGTCAGAGTTGTTTGGCAAGATTCAACTTCTTGCTAAGAATATGCATGCCTCGAAAGTTTGACCATGTTTAGAGAACAACCAAAGAGACTATGACTCACCGTGTTCTGAAAGTTTGGTTGTGTTTCGAAATTAACTTCACACCTTGTGATAATCTGTTCAGTGGACCTACCAGGCAATCAATGTATCGAGAACGAGTGAGAGTTTGGAATTATTCAATTTATTGCTAAGAATATGAATGCCTAGAAATTTTACCATGTTTTGAAATCAAACAAAGAGACTTTGATTCACCGTGTTTTGAAATTTTGGCTGTGTTTTGAAATTAACTTCACACCTTATGATAATATTTTTAGTAGACCCACCAGGCAGTCAATGTATCGAGAACAAGTGAGAGTTGTTTGGAAAGATTCAACTTCTTGCTAATAATATGCATGCCTCAAAAATTTGACCATGTTTTGAAAACAATCAAAGAGACTATGACTCATCGTGTTTTGAAAGTTTGGTTGTGTTTCAAAATTAACTTCACACATTATGATAATTTGTTCAGTGGATCCATCAGGCAGTCAATGTATCGAGAATGACTGAGAGTTTGGAATGATTCAACTTATTAGTAAGAATATGAATGCCTAGAAATTTGACCGTGTTTTGAAAACAATCAAATTGGCTATGGCTCACCGCGTTTTGAAATTTTGGTTGTGTTTCGAAATTAACTTCACACCTTGCGAAAATCTGTTCACTGGACCCACCAGAGTGTCAATGTATCGAGAAAGAGTGAGAGTTTGGAATGATTCAAATTATTGCTAAGAATATGCATCCCTAAAATTTGACTTTGTTTTGAAAACAATCAAAGTGGTTATGGTCACCCCGTTTTGAAATTTTGTGTGCGTTTAAAAATTAATTTCACACTTTGCGAAAATCTGTTCAGTAGACCCACCAAGCGGTCAATGTATGGAGAACGAGTGAGAGTTTGGAATGATTCAATTTATTGCTAAGGATATGCATGCCTAGAAATTTTACCATGTTTTGAAAACAATAAAAGAGGCTATGACTCACCGTGTTTCGAAATTTTGGCTGTGTTTCGAAATTAACTTCATACCTTGCGAAAATATGTCCAGTGGACCCACCAGGCAGTCAATGTATCAAGAACGAGTGAGAGTTTGACAAGATTCAACTTTGCTAAGAATATGCATGCCTAGAAATTTGATTGTGTTTTGAAAACAAACAAAGAGACCATGACTCTCCATGTTTTGAAATTTTGGCAGTGTTTTGAAATTAGCTTCACCCCTTGTGATAATCTTTTCAGTGGACCCACTGGGTAGTCAATGTATCGAGAACAATAAGAGTTGTTTGGCAAGATTCAACTTCTTGCTAAGAATATGCATGCCTCGAAAGATTGACCGTGTTTTGAAAATAATGAAAGTGTCTATGGCTCACAGCGTTTTGAAATTTTGCATGTGTTTCGAAATTAACTTCACACCTTGCGAAAATCTGTTCACTAGACCCACCAGGCCACAGTCAATGTATCGAGAACAAGTGAGAGTTTGGAAAGAGTCAACTTATTGCTAAGAATATGCATGCCTATAAATTTGACCGTGTTTTGAAAACAATCAAAGATGCTATGACTCACCGTGTTTCATAATTTTAGCTGTGTTTCGAAATTAACTTCACACCTTGTGAAAATCTGTTCACTCGACCCACCACTAGGCAGTCAATGCATGGAGACGAGTGAGAGTTTGGAAAGATTCAACTTCTTGATAAGAATATGCATGCCTAGAAATTTGACCATGTTTTGAAAACAAACAAATAGACTATGACTCATCGTGTTTTGAAATTTTGGCTTTGTTTCGAAATTAACTTCACACCTTGCGATAATATTTTCAGTGGACCCACCATCCAGTCAATGTATCGAGAACGAGTGAGAGTTCTTTGGCAAGATTCAACTTCTTGCTAAGAATATGCATGCCTCGAATGTTTGTCCATGTTTTGAAAACAATCAAAGAGACTATGACTCGCCATGTTTTGAAAGTTTGGCTATGTTTCGAAATTAACATCACACCTTGTGATAATCTGTTCAGTGGACCATACCAGGTTGTCAATGTATCGAGAACGAGTGACAGTTTGTAATGATTCCACTTATTTCTAAGGATATGCATGCCTAGAAATTTGACTGTGTTTTGAAAACAATCAAACTGGCTATGGCTCACCGCGTTTTGAAAATTTGCATGCGTTTCAAAATTAACTTCACACCTTTGAAAATCTGTTCACTGGAACCACCAGGCCGTAGTTAATGTATCGAGAACGAGTGAGTGTTTGGAAATATTCAACATATTTCTAAGAATATGCATAACTAGAAATTTGACCGTGTTTTGAAAACAATCAAAGTGGCTATGGATCACCTCATTTTGAAATTTTGCGTGCATTTCGAAATTAACTCCACACCTTGCAAAAATCTATTCACTGGACCCTCCAGGCAGTCAATGTATCAGGAATGAGTGAGAGTTTGGAATTATCCAACTTATTGCTAAGAAGATGCATGCCTAAAAATTTGATCGTGTTTTGAAAACAATCAAAGAGGCCATGACTCACCGTGTTGCGAATTTTGGAAGTGTTTCGGAATTAATTTCACACCTTGCAAAAATCTATTCAGTGGACCCGCCAGGCAGTCAATGTATCAAGAATGAGTGAGAGTTTGGCAAGATTCAACTTCTTGCTAAGAATATGCATGCCTAAAAATTTGACCGTGTTTTGGAAATAATCAAAAAGACTGACTCACTGTGTTTTGAAATTTTACCCGTGTTTTGAAATTAACTTCGCATCCTTGCAAAAATATGTCCAGTGGACCCACCACCAGGCAGTCAATGTATGGAGATGAGTGAGAGTTTGGAAAGATTCAACTTCTTTCTAAGAATATGCATGCTTAGAAATTTGACCGTGTTTTGAAAACAAACAAAGAGACTATGACTCACCGTGTTTTGAAATTTTTGCTATGTTTCGAAATTAACTTCACACCTTCGATAATATTTTTGGTGGACCCACCAGGTAGTCAATGTATCGAGAACGAGTCAGAGTTGTTTGGCAAGATTCAACTTCTTGCTAAGAATATGCATGCCTCGAAAGTTTGACCATGTTTAGAGAACAACCAAAGAGACTATGACTCACCGTGTTCTGAAAGTTTGGTTGTGTTTCGAAATTAACTTCACACCTTGTGATAATCTGTTCAGTGGACCTACCAGGCAATCAATGTATCGAGAACGAGTGAGAGTTTGGAATTATTCAATTTATTGCTAAGAATATGAATGCCTAGAAATTTTACCATGTTTTGAAATCAAACAAAGAGACTTTGATTCACCGTGTTTTGAAATTTTGGCTGTGTTTTGAAATTAACTTCACACCTTATGATAATATTTTTAGTAGACCCACCAGGCAGTCAATGTATCGAGAACAAGTGAGAGTTGTTTGGAAAGATTCAACTTCTTGCTAATAATATGCATGCCTCAAAAATTTGACCATGTTTTGAAAACAATCAAAGAGACTATGACTCATCGTGTTTTGAAAGTTTGGTTGTGTTTCAAAATTAACTTCACACATTATGATAATTTGTTCAGTGGATCCATCAGGCAGTCAATGTATCGAGAATGACTGAGAGTTTGGAATGATTCAACTTATTAGTAAGAATATGAATGCCTAGAAATTTGACCGTGTTTTGAAAACAATCAAATTGGCTATGGCTCACCGCGTTTTGAAATTTTGGTTGTGTTTCGAAATTAACTTCACACCTTGCGAAAATCTGTTCACTGGACCCACCAGAGTGTCAATGTATCGAGAAAGAGTGAGAGTTTGGAATGATTCAAATTATTGCTAAGAATATGCATCCCTAAAATTTGACTTTGTTTTGAAAACAATCAAAGTGGTTATGGTCACCCCGTTTTGAAATTTTGTGTGCGTTTAAAAATTAATTTCACACTTTGCGAAAATCTGTTCAGTAGACCCACCAAGCGGTCAATGTATGGAGAACGAGTGAGAGTTTGGAATGATTCAATTTATTGCTAAGGATATGCATGCCTAGAAATTTTACCATGTTTTGAAAACAATAAAAGAGGCTATGACTCACCGTGTTTCGAAATTTTGGCTGTGTTTCGAAATTAACTTCATACCTTGCGAAAATATGTCCAGTGGACCCACCAGGCAGTCAATGTATCAAGAACGAGTGAGAGTTTGACAAGATTCAACTTTGCTAAGAATATGCATGCCTAGAAATTTGATTGTGTTTTGAAAACAAACAAAGAGACCATGACTCTCCATGTTTTGAAATTTTGGCAGTGTTTTGAAATTAGCTTCACCCCTTGTGATAATCTTTTCAGTGGACCCACTGGGTAGTCAATGTATCGAGAACAATAAGAGTTGTTTGGCAAGATTCAACTTCTTGCTAAGAATATGCATGCCTCGAAAGATTGACCGTGTTTTGAAAATAATGAAAGTGTCTATGGCTCACAGCGTTTTGAAATTTTGCATGTGTTTCGAAATTAACTTCACACCTTGCGAAAATCTGTTCACTAGACCCACCAGGCCACAGTCAATGTATCGAGAACAAGTGAGAGTTTGGAAAGAGTCAACTTATTGCTAAGAATATGCATGCCTATAAATTTGACCGTGTTTTGAAAACAATCAAAGATGCTATGACTCACCGTGTTTCATAATTTTAGCTGTGTTTCGAAATTAACTTCACACCTTGTGAAAATCTGTTCACTCGACCCACCACTAGGCAGTCAATGCATGGAGACGAGTGAGAGTTTGGAAAGATTCAACTTCTTGATAAGAATATGCATGCCTATAAATTTGACCATGTTTTGAAAACAAACAAATAGACTATGACTCACCGTGTTTTGAAATTTTCGCTGTGTTTCGAAATTAACTTCACACCTTGCGATAATATTTTCAGTGGACCCACCATCCAGTCAATGTATCGAGAACGAGTGAGAGTTCTTTGGCAAGATTCAACTTCTTGCTAAGAATATGCATGCCTCGAAAGTTTGTCCATGTTTTGAAAACAATCAAAGAGACTATGACTCGCCATGTTTTGAAAGTTTGGCTATGTTTCGAAATTAACATCACACCTTGTGATAATCTGTTCATTGGACCTACCAGGCAGTCAATGTATCGAGAACGAGTGACAGTTTGTAATGATTCCACTTATTTCTAAGGATATGCATGCCTAGAAATTTGACTATGTTTTGAAAACAATCAAAGTGGCTATGGGGTACCGTGTTTTGAAAATTTGCGTGCGTTTCAAATTAACTTCACACCTTGCAAAAATTTGTTCACTGGACCCACCAGCCCGCAGTCAATGTAGCGAGAATGAGTGAGTGTTTGGAAATATTCAAGTTATTGCTAAGAATATGCATGCCTAGAAATTTTACCGTGTTTTGAAAACAATCAAAGTGGCTATGGATCACCTCGTTTTTAAATTTTGCGTGCGTTTCGAAATTAACTCCACAACATACGAAAATCTATTCACTGGACCCTCCAGACAGTCTATGTATCAGGAAAGAGTGAGAGTTTGGAATGATCCAACTTTTTGCTAAGAATATGCATGCCTAAAAATTTGACCGTGTTTTGAAAACAATCAAAGAGGCCATGACTCACTATGTTTCGAAATTTTAGCTGTTTTTCGAAATTAATTTCACACCATGCGAAAATCTATTCAGTGGACCCGCCAGGCAGCCAATGTATCAAGAACGAGTGAGAGTTTGGCAAGATTAAACTTCTTGCTAAGAATATGCATGCCTAAAAATTTGACCGTGCTTTGAAAATAATCAAAAAGACTAACTCACCATGTTTTGTAATTTTACCCGTGTTTCGAAGTTAACTTCACACCTTGCAAAAATGTGTTCAGTGGACCCACCACCAGGCAGTCAGTGTATGGAGATGAGTGAGAGTTTGGTAAGATTCAACTTCTTGCTAAGAAAAATATGCATGCCTAGAAATTTGACCGTGTTTTGAAAACAAACAAAGAGACCATGACTCACCGTGTTTTGAAATTTTGGCTATGTTTCGAAATTAACTTCACCCCTATCGATAATATTTTTAGTGGACCCACCAGGTAGTTAATGTATCGAGAACGAGTGAGAGTTGTTTGGCAAGATTCAACTTCTTCCTAAGAATATGCTTGCCTAGAAAGATTGACCGTGTTTTGAAAACAATCAAAGAGACTATGACTCACCGTTTTTTTGAAAGTTTGGTTGTGTTTCAAAATTAACTTCACACCTTGCGATAATCTGTTCAGTGGACCTACCAGGAAGTCAATGTATCGAGAACGAGTGAGACTTTGGAATGATTCAACTTGTTGCTAATAATATGCATGCCTAGAAATGTAACCGTGTTTTGAAAACAATCAAACTGGCTATGGCTCACTGTGTTTTCAAATTTTGTGCTCGTTTCGAAATTAACTTCACACCTTGCGAAAATCTGTTCACTGGACCCACCAGGCAGTCAATGTATCGAGAACGAGTGAGAGTTTGGAATGATTCAACTTATTGCTAAGAATATGCATGCCTAGAAATTTGACCGTGTTTTGAAAAAAAAGGCTATGACTCACCGTATTTCGAACTTTTGGTTGTGTTTCAAAATTAACTTCACACCTTGCGAAAATCTGTTCAGTGGACCCACCAGGTAGTCAATGTATCAAGAACGAGTGAGAGTTTGGCAAGATTCAACTTCCTGCTAAGAATATGCATTTCTCTATTGACCGTGTTTTGAAAACAATTCTAGATGGAAAAACGGATTCATAAACAACCTCACAAATTTCAAATTATAAAAAGCAACACAAAGAGCCTCACAATTTTGCAAATATAAAATGGAAGACAGAGGAGAGAGGGGAAATCAATTTTCTATTTCTTGTGGGCAATCACAAGCTTGAGGTGCACCTTAATGCTGATGTAGGCACATGCCTCGCTAGTTGTCAACACCTGGATTTTTTATCCCAAATGCCTGTTATCTCATCCATCGCAATCCTAGGATTACCATTTTTGTGAGACATAACAGATTGGATATCACAGTACACATCCATTACAAACCATACATAAGGTCTTACACAAATAAGGATCTCATGATCTAGTCTTAATACAACAAGCAGCGGAAATAAAATATAAGCGTAGCGGTGGGGTCCATCTTCAGGGACACAGGCAATGCTGACGAAGGCAGATAGTCCTAGTTATCATAGCCGTCCTGCTGGCCATCATCTTGGTAGTCTCCTTCATAGTCTAGCCATGAGAATAGCCAGGGACAAAAGCATGAGTACTCTTTAAGTATTCACAAACTACCACTAACAAGTAGTATAGTTCTAAGTTAAAATGCTAACTCTAAGTTTAACTATAAAGTTAAGTTTGAAACCTAAGCTGATTTCAGAAGCAAACAAAGATAAAATAAAGTTCTAGAATCACTTAAGGTTGGAAGCTATTGTCTTCAACACAACCCTGTTGTGGTCAAGTCAAGATTCATCGAAAACATCTGACAACGAAACAATATGGCCATTCCAACTGTCCATAACCGCGGACGCAGCTATTTGAATAGTTTGACACTCTGCAGAGGTGGTACACTTTCACCACAAGATTCGATACATCTGTCAGGGATAACCCTGAATCATCATACTTAGTATGCAGATAATCAAACATAACCTTTCCTTTACACACCCTAGTATAAACACCTCTCCTATGAGCATATCCTCCCAACTGTCAACACCCGGATTTTTAATCCCAGATGCCCGTTATGCCATACCTCGCAATCCCAGGATTACCTTTTTTGCGAGACATAACGGATTGGATATCACAGTACATCATCCATTACAAACCATACTTAAGGTCTTACACAAATAAGGATCTCATGATCCAGTCTTAATACAACAAGCAGCGGAAATAAAAGATAAGCGTAGCGGTGGGGTCCATCTTCAGGGGCACAGGAAATGCTGACGAAGGCAGATAGTCCTAGTTATCATAGCCGTCCTGTTGGCCATTGTCGTGGTGGTGTCACGGCAGATGCCATGTATAGGCTAAAGGTGGGGACTAATACTCGCTAGGGGAATCCAGGGAGGGATAGTGAAGTGATTCTCCACAAAAGAGTTTGTATTGATTTACTTCCAAGGTTACAAGTGCTCCTAGAGCTGTATTGGCGAGAGGAGGAAGAAGGAGCTCTCGTACTCTCACCCACAGATCAGACCTGAAACCCTAGCCCAAAACAGAATCGCCGAGAGATCAACCTCTTCTACAGAAGACCTAGCCCCCCTTTTATAGGGGAGGCTCGGTTTCCGCCTAGGGCATACGTGGAGGCATATTCCTTAGAATATGCCTCCTCCCAAAGTGGTAAGCTGACCGGGGTGCTTTTTCCCCCGCGTCACACATGCTTTAGCTACGTGAGCCTTTGTGGCGCCCTCGTCAGCCGACACGTGCGTCGTCACACTTGTCGGCCACGCCCCGGTTGTCCTGTCCTTGCTCGCTTCGCTCAGGCAGTGCGTACAGGGGCTCCTTTTGAGCAGCGAGATTCCTTCCTTCTCCTAGAAGCTTGCTGTGACCCGGATGATGGTTCATCTGGCCAAACCCGTTCCTGCATACAGGTAAAACATGCACTTCCGACTTATTGCTTAAGTCGGATGAGACCTAGTTAGGCGAACGCCCCTAGGTCCGGATTACCCCATGATTCGGCCTGCGTTGAGGTGACCCAGCTAGCATCTGCTTTGGCCTTGCTGAACCTCGGCTAACTCGGCCTTTATACCCCGGCGTGACCCTACCCGGGGGTATCCCCCCAACATTAGTCCCCGAAGCTGGTGCGGTCTTAGCTGCCTTGGGCGCTAAGGCCACACCAAGTTCAATCTTGTGCCCCGGTTGTTATTGCCGAGTTACCTCTGTATCTCGGACTGCTTGGATTTACGTTCCCTTGCCGGCCGGGTTACCACAGTTCCATCTGGGTCTTGCTTCCTTCTCTCGTACGTTAACCCATGTGAAGGGTAATCATTATGTCGTCTTATTTTAAGGGACGGTATAGTAACCGCCGCAGTAATTGTCATTTATCACTGTGTGCGGGTCACGTCACACCTGCCTCCTCGTTTACCGCATCAGCGCGTCGCGTCACAGGACTCTCTCCGCCCTGTGGCCCTCCGTGTGGCTCCTCACTGATTGGTCCGGACGGGTGATACACGGCCACAGCGTGTGGCCGGTCCATAGGGCGCGATCCCACTCACCCCTGATGGGAGTGGTTAAATAGCGGAGGGGTGCGTCCCTTAGGATTTTTCCCCCTCCGCACCCCTCTGCCCGCTGCTATTCTTCTTCCTCTTCCTCGCGACCGCGCCGCCGCCAGCATCGCCAAATAGCAGCGTCGCCGCCGCGCTTCTCCGTCGCACCTCCGCATCGCCGCCACCGTGACGCAAATTTCTCGCCACGGGTCCGCACCAGTCCCGACCATTGTCCCCTGCCGCCTCCAGTGCCAGCGAGGGCCTCGAGGACCAGATGACTGAAGAGGAACTCATTGTTGCTGAGCAGGAGATGGAAGAGGACGCCGCGGCGGCGGACCGCGGCGCGTGGGCCGGCTCCTGGGTCTGCCAGGATGACCTGGACTGGCTCTACCGGACCAGACGCATCCCTGCCGGCGTCGCCGCGCGCCTTCCTTCCAACGAACTGGCCCCTCACCCAATCCGGGCGAGTTCGTCGTGTTCTTGTCCCATTTCCAACGGGGCTTCGGCTTGGCGGTGAGTGATTTTTTCCGGGACTGGCGCGGTACATACCAACTCCAGCCACACCACCTTCCAGCCAACGCCATCACCTCTCTTTCTGCCTTTGCTTCTACGATCGAAGGCTACGCCAGACTATGGCCCACGAAAGAGTTATGGATCCGGTTCTTTGGCCTTCGTCGCAACGTCATTCCCAACATCCACGCTGATCCAGAGGACAAGCGGCTCACTCAATTTGGAGCGGCCTCCATTTCACCCCGGCGATTTCCTGTTTTTCCCCAGGTCATCGGGCTAGAGTCCTGCAAAGGATGGGCCCGGACCTTCTTCTATGTCCGGAATACGGGCACCGAAGACTTGATCTGGTTGCTTCCCTACACTCCGGGTCCACCTAACACGGACCTGTGGGATGTGATCCCCAAGAAGCCCACAGCCTTGGCCAACCAAGTGAGCAAAAGGTTCGCGTAACTGAAGGAGCTCGGACTATGCAACGAGGATGCCATGATCACCTTTGTGCGTAACCGAATCTCACCCCTCTAGAAGCGCACCCACAAGGTGTGCCACATGAGCTACGGCTGCGATCCTAACCGGACCTTATCCTTCGAGCTGACCAACTCGGAGATTTATCGCCGGGTTAAGGCTCTCTTCACCACTCACAAGGACTTTTCCACTGATTGGATTTGGGGATTGAGCATTTCTGCCGTGACCGGCTTCCTCCCACGGTAAGTTTCATGCTGGAAACTTAACCCAGACTAATTACATGTCAGTTATTGTTGCAATTTTTGACTCTTTTGTTCGCTCTTTTCCTCAGCAATTCTTTCAGCAGACCCTTGAGGACGGCACCGATCCGTCCCTTAAGTGGGCGCCGGACCGGGAGACTCCGGATGAGGAAGAGCTGGACCAGGAGATGTTCCTCCCTATGACCGACACACGAAACGACCCACAGGTAAATCCTCTTCTATTAGAGATTGGCCCGATGATGAAGATGACTCAGAAATAGAGGTGATTGAACCTTTTGAGGTTGTCCCCCTTTCTTTTGCTTTTCCGCCATCACCTCTCCCCGGTGGTCATATTCACGAGGATCCCCCTCTCGCTACGGGCGAGCCTGTTCTGGTGGCAACAAAGAAGAAACGTGGGGCTGCTTCGAGTTCTTCCTCCGGACCCTCTCAACCCGTTAAAAGGCGAAAGAAGTCCGAGGATTTGTAAATCTCTCCGAATTGAATAACAAAGTAGGCATGCTAGTTAATTTGGCACAAATGACCATTCCCATCTTTTATTCATTTCGATTTGTTTTTCTTTGGGAAATGTTTGGGAATGATCTAGATGATGTTTATTTCACCTAAGAATCATTTTACAATAAATGGATCACTCAATCATGGCAATTCAAACAACTCCTATTTTAAATGCACACACATATGAATGCTTTAATAATTTTAATTGGAAAAGTTTTTGTTGACCCTAATTTTGATGATTTGGATCTTAATAACCTTGGATTAAAGTTTTGGGATGTTACACCGGTAAGCATCGAGGGGACCGAGGCTATCTAGGGCTATGATTCTGATGTTTGCGTGTCTGTTGGATTCTTCTAGCATATATAGACCGATATTTCATGCTTTCTTGATTTTGCGAGCGACGCGGCCTTTTTGATGTGCGATGGTGACAGCCAGGGGATAGGGAGAGCACGTGGCACGTTGGGCGCAGTTGAGATTTCAATTCAATGTGACATTAAATAATTTCAAATCAATGCCCCGGGAATGCCACGCAAGGAGATGATTTACGTGGACTGTACAAAGGTTATTTTTTATCCATGGACTTTCATATACTACTAATCCGTATTTCACTTATAATGATTGATATTGGTAATTAAAGAATACATACGGGTTCTCAGGCTTCTTTCTTTTAGTATTAATTACCTGAATTCACCCGAGTAATTAACGTGGGTTTCTCTATATTGGCACCCTTCTTTCCTCGAACGTATGTAGAAATTAAGGGGAGGAAGTAATTTCACCTTCCTCGGTAATACAAGAGGTTTTATTGTGTCGCAATGGAAGATGAAATGACAAATCGAGGACTTATCCTAGTACTAGATCGTAAACACCGTTCCAATTTGCACTTGATAATACTAATATTCAATCTCCAAACATTATTGTAGAAAGGAAGTAGAGGTGAAATTAAACAAAATTTATCCTAAGACTTCTTCATCTTCTTGGACCTGGATCCTTCCACTGTCACCTTCTACTGGCGTCGTCCTTCCGCTTCCCATGGCATACCCCAGCTCCCGCCGTCTTCTTCTCCTTCAAGCCTGCCGCCTACTTCTCCTTCATCTTCTCATTGCGGATGAAGGCGGTATCGAGTGCACTCTTCTTGGAGACGAAGTCGAGAAATGGCCATAAATCTTCCGACCCCTGATCCTCCTGCTCGTGCTCCCTCTTCTTCTTGTCGATGGAGGATCGATCGACAAAAATATTCTTGAAGATGACGTCTTCTTCATAGATGAAAGACCAAGGATCCTCCTCCTCCTCTTTCCTCTCTACCGATGGCGTCCCCTCCATTAGATGACGGTAAGCAGGGTCCTCGTCGGAAAAATTACCTTCCGGTGTGTCAGAATAGTACGGCCCGTCAACGGACTCCCGCCTTCCGGTAAGCATCTTGAAGTGATTAAGGTTAAAGTGAGACAACTAAGAGGATATGCTTGACAAGTTATAAGTTGAAATCTCATGCCCCTTACTTATGAGTACCGAACCTCATGCTACTCAACTTCAGTCACAAGTAAGCTCTTGTCATTGTAAGTACATATGTATCATAGAGAACCGCCAATGGGGTACCCCTTGCACATGATACATGAGCTATCCCATAATCAAAATGACAAGGCAAGTAGACAATGAGCATATCATCGATATTTTTATTTGCTATTTGCATAGGTTTTTATTGAGGATGCTTCATAGAGTGCTCATTATGGTTATGCTGCAAGTTTCCACCATGGTTAGGCATGGCTTAGGCTAGCGGCCCAGGCGTTTCTCTAACACACACCGTCGGGATCCATAAGCAAAAGAATCATGATATCAACGGAATAATAAGTGCAATGTTGAAAGCGTTCCCCATGATACATGGTTCTGCTAACTTCAACTTATAAAGCGCAAGTAGATACACAACAAAGATGGATGCAATGGTTCAAGATTATTAAGTGCAAGAAAGTAAAGTGTGCCATCAAGTTCGTGAGAGCTTTAATCACTAGTTTTCACATAACAAGTTTAATTAGGAAGGTAGATAAAAACATGAATATACTTGGAATAGAAAATTCTAATAGGTAGGTATGTCGGACTCTTTGGAATAACTTGGTTTTACGAGTTGTATGCATGAGTGGTCATACTTGGTTACGGAGGCTAGGAAAAGACTGGGAGTGACCAACTAAGAGAGCAATAATGGCCATAATCATGCAAAGCGACAAAACATCATTAATTAAAGCATAAAGTGATATTACAAGTCGAAAACTAAAGGATCATAAAGGCTATGGTGACTTTGGATAGTCATAACATGGTGTGAGCATGCGCCAAGTCAACCCAAATAAAACATTAAAGGAGAATACAATAATACTATGCTTTAATATGCTAAAGCAACGCATGATTCTTTCAAGGCACATTAAGCAATATCAATTGTTTATAACATGTCATGCTACAGCAAAAATCACTAAGCCTAAAGCCAAACCAATATCAAGCATGGCATGACAAAGCATAGGCCACAGTCAAAAACAAACTCCTTTTACCACTTAAGCATGGACTTTCCTACTCTTTCCAATCTAAACCAAACTATTTGAAAACCAATGTATGAAAGAGGGGGTTCATCCAATTTATTCAAGCAAACTAAAAAACCAAGGAAACGAAAAACCAAAAACAAAAATGAAGACGCTCCAAGAACAACACAATTGTGCATGAAACAATAAAAATAAAGTGTTTGGAAGAAACCTGGGATTTTTATTGATGAAGAAGCGGATGCCTTCAGCATACCCAAGCTTTTACACTTGTACTTCTTGGATATTTCTTGGGCTGACACTTGTGGCATCCCCAAGCTTGAGCTTTAGTCCATTCTTCATCTCATTACATCATTCGAAGACATTTTGTTGCTCAAATCAAAAAGTGTTGAACTAAAGAAAGTTATAGAACAACCTGGGGAAGAAGCACAAACATTCACGCCTCAAAACGATGTATAGATCTTTTACACGAATTTTTACGGTGAAGCACAAAAATCTGTTTCGGGATAGCAACTTTCTCAAGCATTACTTCCCTCTCATTACAGGTTACTTTTGGCACAAAAAGCAAATAAAAAGGATAATGAGCGGTTATTACAGAGGTAATAACTTCCAAGACTCATCTAAAACTTTTGGGTTATCTCCCAATAAGTATTTTTGTTTAACGCCTTTAAGTTAGGCATAAGAAGCAAGACAAAGAATCAAGTGTTCTCAAATGAAGAAGCATTAAGAGCAAATTTTGTTTTCATGGGAGAGGCAAAATGAATCTTCTGTATCTTGTTAGGGAAGTGTTCTATACCTTTCTTGAGTGGGAGTTGATACTTAATGGTTCCTTCTTTCATATCAATAATGTAACATCCCAATTTCAGCAGCCCTAATTAGTTGTCCAGAATGCAAAAATCAGGGGGAACAAAAAAATTCGTGTTTAGTGATGAAGTGTTTGTCTGTTGTTTGACTATGTTTATGCTTATGATTGTGTATTAGAAGATATACTCCTTACCTCAACACTAGTTGACAAAAGCTACTTCCCTAAAACTGTCTTGGCTTAATTTACATATTCTCAAATGTTCTGGCATTTCAAACATGAGACAAGATGCTTCTGTAACCAAAACTATTTTATTAGCTTCTATTAACCAAACCATGGATAACTATAATCCCCTTATGTTTTCAAGATAGAACCTTCAACTACTCTTACCTCTAAGATTTCCAAAAACCTTTTTATAAAACTTTTGAATTCTACTCTTGGTAGGGATACCAAGGAGTCTTAACTTACTCAAACTCCAACCTTTCAAAATTTTCCATCCCTTACCTCAAGCAAAGCTTGATGGTAACCCTAGTAATAGTTGATTTGTTTGTAAGATGAGTTGCCTTGATCTATTGTTTGACTTGATTGCTTAGAAGTAGTATGAGCTACTCTAGGATCTCATCACTAGGGTCAAGATGCTTCCAAATCATCACACCCTAAGCAAGAATAAAAATTTGGATATGATCTCTAGCTACTAGGTGATCATCTAAAATCCTTAACCAGATCAATTCTGAACATATCCCTTCTAGAACCTTCCAAGTCAATGAAGACCAATATCAAGCCTGGATCCCTTCTACTCAATCTACACTTCAACATCATCCACTTGATGATGCTTTGGTACCTTGCAACCCATCAAAATTATCACCACCCACATTCTAGTCAAAAACCCAAATCTTCCAAATTTGGCTAAGTCTGGAATCTGTTTCAAAATCACCTTTTTGGATGTCTCCCTTTCTCAACCCTTGTGTATTTTTTGGTAATTAAATTGAACCATCTTGTTAACCATCCGAAGGACTACCAAGGCCCACTCCTGTCCCTGATTAGATCATCCTCCAACCCACTTGTTCTTGATGGTTTTGCAGGTAAGAAAAAATAACTATTCCTTCAAATCTAGTCAACATGCCTACTTTGACAGAAGCTCACACCACCATCCAACCTTCTACTGACCAACTCTTTGCATGGTTGTGATCTACTAATATAGGTCTACCAATACCTACTTCACTTGTTCCAAGTGGATCTTTGTGCTTCTTAAACCCACAAGGTTTTGAAGGCTAGTTGATAATCTGCCTTGGCAGGCTTATTTTATTCAAAGTTTGAAATCAATTCTTGGTGAACTCAAGCAAGATCAAGCTCAAATCTCTACACCATTGCGATAGACATCACTTGGTCTATACATCCATCTTTCCCATGCCCCAAGGGGAACCTTGAGCTCCAAGATCCAACAAGGTTTTGGTGGCATGAAAACAATCTTACCCTAGATCACTTAAATCTCTAGTTTTCACCAAAATCAACTTGGATTCTCCGATCCCCAGGTTACAAATGCTTGTTACACCTTGTCTACATCATCTACCTTGATCATCAAGATTTATCAAATTTTATCCATATTTAGTATGGACCAAATCTATTTAATTCCTTTAATAGACAAAATCTCTAAAACTCCTTTCTCAATGGAAAGTTTGTTTTTTACCAAAACACTTCTCCAAACTTTTTGCTCAATTGAGGTCCATATATCATATCCTACTTTCCCATCTCAAAATTAAATATTTTTGAAGAACTTTATTATTTCTTTTTGCCTATTTTCTTAAACGCCAGAACTGGAATAATAATAGTTTTAAATACTTTTAAGCCTCAATAAATCTTGGGAAATTTTCCCTAAGTGTGTATTCACATTTGGGACCATCTCACATCAAAAACCAACTATGTCCAATGTAAATTTATCAAATGAGATGCTATAAACCACTTATGCACTTTTTGATTAATTGATCAGAAATGCACCAAAAATAATCTGAAAAATCCCAAATACATCTTGGAGATATATCTTAACCTTACCCATCTAGCAGAACCCTTATCTCTCTTTGGCAAGATCAAAATTCAAGAGTTCCTTCATAATCATCAATTATGGGAGGTTTGACAATAACACCCAAACTACTATCTATTTGTCTCAAATCCTTATCAAATCCTGCCTAGTACTTCTCCATAGCAACCACACCCACCCCTGGTCATGGTCCACCCTGCAGCACCCTCTGCCCTTGCCCTTACCTCCTGGAGAGAGAGATTAGAGAGAGCAGCCATTTATTGAAAATCTGGTAAAGTAATTGGGCAGCAACCCCACCCCTCCCTCCTGGATCCTTTCCACGACACAACACACACCACACCCCCTCTCCACCGCCCTCAGCAACCAATGGGGAGGCCATGGACATGCCCTTGCCCCCCCCATGGACATATCCCACCATACACCCTCCCCCTCGAGTTAAATAGGCCAGAGGCTATCCAGCCTGCCTCTGCCCCCTCATTCTACTCCTCTCCCCTCCACTTACCTCCCAGAGCACCCTCTCCCTCTCCCGTACTTTGTACAGCCCAAGAGATGGAGGAGAAGGAGCTTCGGCCTCCTTGAAGAATCGAGCCTAGAGCTCACCTCGCTGCTCCCTCGCCTCTGCATGTCACACCCTCGCACTCCCCTTGCTCCCCTGCCCCTAACCCCACCTTCCTTTTTCTCTAGGGACCCCTCTGCTGGCGCCACCGAGAAGCTCCATCGCCCTCCTCTCGGTCGTCCTCACGGGAACCCATTCCCGTTCTGGAACTAGTCGTTTCTGCCCCTCGCCGGACTCACCTCGTCGAGCCACGTCGCCCTAGCTCATCTACGTCGTCGCTCCGCCCCTCAGGTGAGCGCCCCACCGCCCTCTGCTCCCAGCTAGGGTTTCGACGCTGCCGAGCCCAATCCCGCGAGGAAGAAGGTTGTGTGTCATCGATCTTCTTTAGATCGAACGGCCACACCTCCCCCTTACCGCTTCGGCGCCTGGGCCGCTGACCGTTGGGCCCATCCGGCATTTGAATGCACGGTGACTCCCTCCCCCGGGGTAGTGAAACTGGGCCGGCCCAAATCTGGTGGCCCATGTCTTCCCAGAAATCAGCCTGGCTTTCCACTTTCGTTTATTATTTGTTTTCCAGCTCTGTATTTCTTTTGTTGGTTTAAATATAGAATAAAATGAAAAATGCCTAGGAATATTCCACCATAAATTTATACAGGTTCCTAGGTGTGTCCTACAACATCCAGAATAAAAGTTGGGTTAAAATAATTCCTAACTCTACCACAATAAAAATAATGCCAATAGGTATCTAATTTAGTAAACAATTTATCTAAGGAGTTACCATTATCCAATTTAGGTATTTACAACTTATCTGAGTAGGTACTGAGTAGGTCTACCCTATACCATTTTACTCATGACAAGTGGGGCTATGAATAACCGTTAGCAAAAATAGCAAAAGCAAGCGAAAGTTGCATTTAGACATTTCCCTAGGACAAACTATGATAGGTACTGACTTATTTCCAACTCCCAGAGAACATAAATACTAATATACTTCGAACCCTAGGAGCCCAATTTCAATTAAGCCCTGGTTGATTTAGTAGTAATTAAACGGTTTTGTGTAGAGTTATTTCAGTAGATAAATCCTACCAGTAGTTGTACAACTCCAAAAATAGGAAACCCAATTTCTGAACAAAGGTATACTAAATACCTACCATGTTACTTTGGAATCATATCAAAAACATCTGTAGTCTAAATCTGGCGAAGAAGACAAATTAACTCCAGAACTTCCTTTGGTATTTTCCTGAGCGCATTCTGTTAATTATTTTGACTTGATTCCAACTCTCCCTGAACCAGTACCCCAAACTCTACCTAACCATCCAAGGAAATAATTTTTGGAGATCCAAAAATTTTCTGGTGAATTATCTCCTAAAACTAGAGCTTTTATTAGTAGAAAATTCCTAAGACATTAAAGAAAAGTGATAAAATAGTGAAACCACTTTTGTTGGCCTTGTTTTGTCATTACCTATCAGATGATATCATTCTTTCATATTGAAATCATACCTACCCAAGCCTTAGTTCCAAACCCCCTTTATTAAGCGGTTTTGGCAAATAAATCCTAAAGAAAGTACCACAAGGACAATTGAACTAATTCCAATTGCTATTATCTCAATCTATCAAAACCTACCGAATTAAGTAATGTGCGGTATGCTGGTTTGCTGTATGGTATTGGTGATTGTATGCCTTGTATTGATTGTGCTCTTGCTTGTTTGCATGTGTGTTCCCTAACGAAGATAGTTGCGATTATCTCGGAGATCAGAAGAAGATGGTTATTATGGTCATTATTATGGTATTCTAAGAAGAAGTCCAGGGACAATCATGCCATATTGTTGATCACCAGGCAAGCCACCTTCTTGCTCATAAGCCTTGTCCTACTATTTTACTTATGCATGTTTTATCTACTTTTTATCAAAACTACATTGTTTACTATATGTTGATGTATATATGGTAGTGGTTTGTCTCCTCCGAACTACTACACTTTGGTACTACTAAGTACAACCCCCTAGACGACACGTACTCATCCCTAGTATTGTAGATGGTGTAATAAACCATACCCCTTTTGAGACCCTGTTTTAGCCGGAATAAAACTAGAGAATGGGAAGAACCCCAAAACAATTTTACCAAATGTTTTATGATAAAACCTTGGTGAGGTGGGACCTCCCAAGAGATGTTGAGAAAGAAAAAGGTTTTGTTTTACAAAATGATGAAGGAAAGCTGGAGGAAAAAGGTTTACGAAAACTCCCCCGGTTCTTTGTAGTTTAGCTATAACAACTTAATCCGTGCAACCACATTACTCTAGAATGGGACAGGGCTAGATTTGATGTTTGTCTATTCTGGTATAAGTTGCATCGCAACTACTACAGGGATCGCGATCCCCGGAGGCTGGGCCTTCTCCCATAAAGGTCCATGTGGGACATCGACCTGGAGAAGGAACGAACTGTCTGCGGGCACCGATGCATTACTATGAGCCCCTCATTGAAAGCGCCCACTATGTAAAGTGTAAAATGCACTCCGGTTGGTCCTCGGTACCCGACGTCCCGGTTTTGAGGGGAGTAACACTCATAGGGTAGCCACTTATATTGGAGTGGGCATCCGGAGAGTCTTGATCGGTTACTCGACCCACGATCGATGTAGATCAGGGTAGTGTACCTTGATGGTGTGGGTAAAGTGTGTAACCTCCGCAGAGCGTAAATCTATTCTAATAGCCGTGTCCGCAGTTATGGACGGGTTGGAAAAACTTCTGTAGAGCGGTGCTGGTTTTGTTTTCAAAAAGAATTTCGGAAAAGAGCTGGCTTTGTAAATGTTTTGACCATGGGATGGTCGTAAAGGAGAAAGGTTTGGAGCATGGGATGGTCGGAAGGAGGAGAAAGGAGTTTGCTCGTGGGACGACCTGAAGACGGGAACAATTGGGTACCCTAATCCTAGTGTTTACAAAACTTTTCAAAAGGTTTTCAAAATGTTTTACAAAAATTTTTCAACAAGATATGTAGATGCTATATCTACTAGAGAAACTACTCGAGAAAAGAACCTCTCTTGGAGCCCTCCTACAGCCACAACCATAATGCATATCCTGTTGTTATTACTTTCGTCATTAGGTGGTTTGCGAGTACATTCAAAGTACTCACTGGCATTGTCCCTGGCTATTAACTTGGTCAGATATCAAGAAGATGAAGGAGTTTGCGACTATGCGAGCTAGGACGTTCTCCAAGTCAGTTGCCTGTAGGTTAAGGCATGCCTCGGACTCTACGCTTAATGAAGTTCCGCTGATGTTGGTCGATGTAGCCAAAATGGCAAATAAGGTATGACATGTATTCGTTATGTATTGGATGTTTACTTTGATACTTGTCGGTTATGTGCCATGACTAACTGATCATGGGATTGTGGTTGTATGCATAACAGGGATTCTCGGAGGATTAATCCGGGGGACCCAAAAATTATGGCACCAACAGTTCTAAGAAAAGGTCTTCCCAAAGTAATAGGACAAGAAGCATTGCATTCAACATCAAAAACATAAAAATCAACGGGGACATAGGCATTGATAACCATAATAAGGACATCATTAATACTCCCCATGAGTTTCTTTTTAACATTATCATCAAGTGGGACATTTAAATAGCAATCTTCCAATGGTGGCAAATCAAGCATATCATAAATCCTTCTAGGCATAATAGAAACACTACTATCGAGATCACATAAAGCCTTAAGATCAAAATCATTCACTTTCATATTAATGATGGGTTCCCAACCATCTTCTAGTTTCATAGGAATAGAAGCTTTATGATTCATCTTTTCTTCTTTAATTTTTATGAGAGCATCAGTAATGTGTTTTGTAAAGGCCATATTCATAGCACTAGCTTTAGGACTTTTAGCAAGCTTTTGTAGGCACTTAATAAATTCAGAGATATTGCAACCATCAAGATCAAAATCATAATTATCATCTAAAGTAGTAGAGCTATTACTAGCTTCAACACTAGTGGTAGTGATAGTAGAAACACTATTTCATATTCTCTTTCCCACTTAGCATGCAATTCAGCTAATAGTCTAACATTTTCATCAATTCTAACTTGTATGGCATTAGTAGTAGCAAAGGGATTATCAATACTTTCAGTTTTAGTAGCCATTTTATTCAAAGAAGATTGTGGTTCAGCCAATGACGCTATATTTCTTTCAGCATTAGAGAGTTTTTCCTCAATAGTTTTATTGAAAGCAGTTTATTTACTAATAAAATCTTTAAGCATAGCTTCTGGTTCAGAGGGAGCACTCCTATTATTGTTGTAGGAATTTCCATAAGCATTATCATTATTGGGAGGATATGGCCTATAGTTATTATTACCAAAATTATTCTTGTAGGCATTGTTGCTAGAATTATTATTTCTTATAAAGTTCACATCAACTTGCTCTTCTTGAGAAACCAAACAGGCTAAGGGAACATGATTTGGATCAATATGAGCTTTCCCATTAACAAGCATAGACATAATAACATCAATTTTATCTCTCAAGGAGGAGGTTTCCTCAACAGAATTTACCTTCTTACCTTGTGGAGCTCTCTCAATATGCCATTCAGAATAGTTAACCATCATATTATCCAGAAGCTTTGTTGCAGCACCCAAAGTGATGGTCATAAAGGTACCTCTAGCAGCTGAATCTAGTAGATTTCTTATAGAAAAATTCAATCCTGCATAAAAGGTTTGGATAATCATCCAAGCAGTTAGTCCATGAGTGGGACAATTCTTTACCAAAGATTTCATTCTTTCCCAAACTTGAGCAACATGTTCATTATCACATTGTTTAAACTTCATTATTTCACTTCTCATAGATATAATCTTAGAAGGGGGATAGTATTTTCCAATGAAAGCATCTTTGCATTTAGTCCAAGAATCAATACTATTGCTAGTTAGAGATTGCAACCATTCTTTAGCTTTTCCTCTCAAAGAGAAAGGAAACAATTTAAGCTTAATAATATCCCCATCTATATCCCTATGCTTTTGCATCTCACGAAGTTCAACAAAGTTATTTAGATGAGCAGCAGCATCTTCATTACCAATACCAGAAAATGGTTCTCTCATAATAAGATTGAGTAAAGCAGGTTTTATTTCAAAGAAAGTAGCTTCAAGAACAGGTGGAGCAATAGATGTGCACATGAAATCATTGTTGTTGGTGCTAGTGAAGTCACACAACTTAGTGTTTTCAAGAGTACTCATTTTTTGTGTTTTTCATAAAGAAATCAAACTAGTACAACTATTTTTTTTGTCTTTTTGATAAAGAAACAAGCAAACAAAGAAAAAATAAACTAAGTAAAACAAAAATAACAAAGTAAAGAGATTGGTTATGAGGGACTCCCCTTGTGAAGATGTCCTTGACTCCCGGCAACGATGCTAGAAAAGATCCTGATGGACCAAGATATCTCTGAGAGGAAGGTATGATGAGCACAACAACAAGTTTCCCTCAGTTATGAAACCTAGGTAATCGAACTAGTAGGAGCAAGGAAACACCTCCAAGATGTTGTTGCCAACTTGGAATCCTGCACAACACAACCATAGAACTTAGCCCCCAACTTACAGTGAGGTTGTCAATCTCACCGGTTTTGCTGAAAACAAAGGATTTAACATATTGTGTGGAAGAAAGTAAAAGCTTGCAGAAAGTAAACAAAAGCAGTAAACAGTTGTAGATTGTGCTAAAAGAAAGGACCGGGGTCCATAGTTCACTAGTGATGGTTCTCCTTAAGATAGATGACATGTTGGATGAACAAATTACAGCAGGGCAATTGACAAACATTGAGAAAGCATACATGCATATACTAATCATCTTGACTACTATGAGATTTGATTGGGTATTACAACATTATATATAGACCATAATCCAACTGCATCCATGACTAATAATCCACCTTCAGGTTATCATACGAACCTCCTCTAGTATTAAGTTGCAAGCAATAGATAATTTCATTATGCATTGCATGTAAAGTAAACAATATGATTGTTCTATGTACAAAGGATTTCTATTTTCTCCCTAGTAGAAATAGCACATCTAGTACCTTAGAGATTTCTGTCACTTCCCCAGATTACTAGAGGCACGAACCCACTATCGAGCATAAATACTCCCTCTTGGAGTTGCTAGCATCTACTCGGCCAAAATATCTACTAACAATGGAGAGCATGCAAGATCACAAATAACAAAGACATGATAGAATCAATAATCAATCTAAAATAGCATCTCAATATCCATCGGATCCCTGCAAACACAATATGTAGGATTACAAATAGATGATATTGATCATGAACGGAGCTCACAAGATCTAAACATGGTGATGAAGAAGGCCTCCAGGGTGAATTCTCCCCTTCGTCAGGGTGCCGGGAAGAGCTTCAGATCCCTCTCGATCTAGGGATGGAGATGACGGCGGCTACATACTCTTTCGTGGAATTTTGAATCGGGTCCTTAGGGTTTCTGTATTGGAGGCATATTATAGGTGAAAGGGTAGTCCGAGGGGGTGCCCTAGGCGGCCACATCACCTCCTGGCATGGGCCAGGCCTGACTGCGCGACCAGGTGGTGTTGCGGCCCTCTGGCCCCTCTCCGTCTCGTATTCTGACTCTGTGTCCCCCTTGGTGAAAAACTGACTTTGGCTTTTGTCCTGTCCAATTCCAAGAATATTCATTTTCTGACTTTCCTGGAACCAAAAACAGCAGAAAACAGGCAGCTGGCACTGTGGCATCTTGTTAATAGGTTGGTCCAAGAAAGTGTATAAAAATACTTAAAGTGCGGGCAAAAGATAAGAATGTAGATAAAAACTAAGCATGGAACATCAAAAATTATAGATACGTTAGCAACGTATCATTAACATTGTTGGGATTTGTCAGTCTTGATTCAATTTTCATTGTTCAAAGTTACTCGTACATTACATAGTGGCAAGATTTGCAAGAAGTCACGCGCTAATTCCTACTAGTAAAAGGCACGTGCCACACTCGTATATACTGTATGAAATGTCACTTAATGAACATTAAGTTGTTATTAACCAATAGTCTTGTCAGAGAAAAAAGGCATACATTAATTATATTAATAATAAATATCTACACATATTGAGAATACAACCTATTGTGCTATGAACTTTTTTTGCGGGGAGGGGGTGACATGATGGTTCTAGAACATGGTGGAGTTTTCTCTAGGTACTACTCTGTCAACACCTGGATTTTTAATCCCAGATGCCTGTTATGTCATACATCGCAATCCCAAGATTACCATTTTTGTGAGACATAACAGATTTGATATCATAGTACATCATCCATTACAAACCAATATAAGGTCTTACATGAATAAAGGATCTCATGATCCAGTCTTAGTACAACAAGCAGCAGAATAAATAATAAGCGTAGCGGTGGGGTCCATCTTTAGTGGCACAGGCAATGCTGACGATGGAAGATAGTCCTAGTTATCATAGCCGTCCTGTTGTCCGTCATCTTGATAGTATCCTTCATAGTCTGGCCATAGGAATAGCCAGGGACAAAAGCCATGAGTACTCTTTAAGTACTCGCAAACTATCACTAACAAGTAAGGTAGTGCTAGTGGGAAGAGCTAACTCTATGTTTATTTGTGAAGTTAAGTTTGAAACCTAAGTTGAGTTCATAAACAAAGAAAGATAAAATAAAGTTCTAGAATCACTTAAGTTGGGAAGCTAGTGTCATAGTCACAACCCTGTTGTGGTCAAGTCAAGATTCATCATTCATTTCATAAGTCATTTTGAAAATATCTTACAACGAAACAGTATGGCCACTCCAACTGTCCATAACCGCGGACGTGGCTATTTGAATAGTTTGACACTCTGCAAAGGTGGTACACTTTCACCACAAGATTCGATACATCTGTCAGGATAACCCTGAATCATCATACTTAGTATGTAGATAATCAAACATAACCTCCCCTTTACACACCCTAGTATAAGATCCTCTCCTATGAGCATGGCCTCCCAACCATGACCATCGGTCATCTTGGGCACTGCATAGGTGGACAACATTGAGAGGTAGCCTCAACTCAAACCTCTCCCGTGAGGGAACTAATACTAATGCATATAAACTTCCGGCTAAGACTTACCCAATTTAGGTATTGTGGCTGTACGGTAAAATTGGAATGGTATCGCATCCGAATCCAACCATCAGTTTTTGTAAAAGGGCTAAGGCTCATGCCTCAACATTTTCACCATCATAAACCATTTGTGTTTTGCAACACATGTCAAAACATCTCAATAGAATGACTCATCATTCCAAGGTTTTCACAGTTCATTTTCACGAAGTGTTCCCATCTAAAGTGACTCAAGTTTTGATTTAGCTCTAAGCTACTAAGTTAAGAGTGTTCACTAAGGTGGGATGCTAATCTCAATCTCATTCCATAGAATGACATCTAAGATTATCTAGATAGGTCAAGTTTTGTACTTTTTATGCTACCTTCAACAAGTAAGGGACTTTGGTAAAGTAAAGAAAGTAAAAGCTTGAAGTAAAACTTGGGGTAGGTAATATTCAAAGTGGTATAACCAAAGCATTCCTAATGCATCTTGATTAGGTTATCTAACTTGCAAGGGTTAGCTTGCATTGTTAATGATGGCTTGCTAAGTATAATACTTGCAAGTGTTAGCTTGCTCAGTTTACTTGAAGTGCTAGGCTTGCCTTGTGTAGTGCACTAGTTGAAGTTTTCTTCCTCCTCCTCTTGGTAGAACTCCTCCTCCTCGAAAGGCTAGTCGGTACTATTGTCTATAAATACATACGGGATACACAATCACCAAACAATGCTTAACTAGGCTACTTGGTACAAAGGTTTTATTAAGGTTTTATTAACTAGCTTCATTCTTTTTATTTAAGAAAAGTAATTTCTACTCATTGAAAATAACTAAGATTTAGTATTCTCCAATTAAAATATGGGATCATGTGGACACATGTGATCACCATATATTCTAACATATGGGAATGTGATTTAAAGGTTGGATCACATTTAATTAAGTTTAAGTTTAAAATTTAATGATTTAAAGTGACTAGAGATGCCTATATAACATTATTTTGGAACTAGTCCAAAGTCACTGCATGCAAACCTTAATATTATTACATATTTAGATAGGTATGGTTAAATGTGATTTTGAGAGTTGGAATTAACTCAAAAGCTATTATGGTTGATCTTATTAAAAAAATTGAATGTGCAAAAGCTTCTGTCTTGTTATTTTTACTAGGAGAGATCTCTAACTCTAAATGAATTAAATTGAATGGGCTTGGATAGATCTTTTCATAGGCCTTCCAACAAAATTGGAATCACTCAATTTGGTTCAGTAAATCATCCTGAATTCATTTTTGAACTAAGGGACATAATTTAGTTCAAACCTAAATAGAAAAATCTGGATTCGAATTACTAGGTCAGCGCGGGAAAGGAAATGGGCCGGCCAGTGACGCTCAGCGGCCCAGAGGGCGGCTGACAGGTTGGTCCCGCTTGTTAGCGAGACTTAAAACCCGAAACGGTGTCAAGTGATCTGGGCCACACAATTATAACGTGGATCAACTACTCACAGTCGTCGTCGATAATAGACTCGTCGCCAGCAAGACCGAACCCTAAACGGCCGGTGAGGGTCTGCTGGGGACGTACCAGGGCTCCAGCTAGTGCGGCGAGGCGGCCGATCAAACTGGAAGGCGACGGCGGACTCAGGCGAGGTCACGGCATGGGCTACGGTGGATGGAATCAATGGCAGCGTCTCCTCTGCAGCGGGCTCCTCCGATGCAATTCCGGCAAACTACGGTCGAGCGGCTCCGGCGAGAGGTGGGGAAGGATCAGTGCTGAGAGGGGAGTTGAGTGGTGTGAATAAATGGTGCTGGGGAGGGCTCCTTATATAGGCTCGACGAGGGGACCGAGGGGTCGACGGCGAGCTCATCGGTGACAATGATACAGGGCGCTATTGGCATGGGCGGCGTAGGCGGACGATGGCTTGCCTCCTGGCGGTGCTCTAGAGCGTAATGGCGCGGCTAGGGCGGTGGCATATGGTCGGGAGCGTTGCGTGCTCTGGAGACAGAGGCAGTGCTCGACGCGGCGCTCGACGACTGTGGGTCACGCGGCCGTGTCTAGCAGGGTGCTGGGGTCGAGGCGGAGCGGCGTGCGCCGTATGGTGGTAAGGCGTGGTCTGCTGCATCCTGGCGGCTATCGCAATCTCGCAAACTTGTAGAGAGAAAGGGAGGCGACGCTGGGGAGTGGTCCAGGGGCTGGGGTTGATCGAGGGGTGGACAGGGAGGTGCGGTAGGGTTGCGCAGAGCTAGGGGACTTGCTGGTTTGGCGTGGCACGGTCCCTGGCGCGTTGCCCTCTTCTGGCGGGCGGTGACCACAAAGTGGCGGTGCTCCACTACTGCTGTGGCTAAGGGAGGGGCTAGCTAGGGGTTTGGTTGGACTCAGGGGGACAGGGGAGAGTAGATAGCGTCCAATGGGGGACAAGGGTTTAACTAGGAGCAGTGTTAGTTAGGCAGGTCTATTTATGTCTGCAACTTGTTCGATACAATGGCTGCAAGAGAAAAAGTTTTGAATTTTGGGCTGATTTTTGGTGGAGTGTTGTATCTTATGCTTGAGCTTCTAGGTGTGCTTGGGTTTTAATAGTGGAGTTCATTTGAGTGGTTTTTGAATAAGTGTGATCTATACATATGAACTACATTCAAATTTCAAATGGCATTTAAATTTAGTGTTTGAAAGTTTTTGGGATGAAACAAAGTGGGCCTTGGTACATCACTACTTGTACTAGAAAGGGGTGCAAAGAACCACAATTGTTTCTGTTAAGATTTTAGTTCTAGGACTAGCCAAAGTAGGCATGGTGATTAAAATGGCCCAAATGACCATTTGCTTATTTTATTCATTTTGATTTGTTTTTCTTTGCGATTTCTTTGGGAATGATCTAGATGATGTTAATTCACATTAGAATCATTTTACAACCAATGTATCACTCCAACATGGCAATTCAAACCAACTCCTAAATTAAATGCACACACATATGAATGCTTAATTATTTTTAAATGGAATTTTTTTTGTTAACTCTAAATTTGATGATTTGGATCTTAATAACCTTGGATTAGAGTTTTGGGATGTTACAACCTTCCCCCCTTAAACAAAATCTCATCCCAAGATTTACGAAAGAAAACTAGGAACTAAAGTGATCTGGGAACTGTGTCCTAATGTAATCTTCTCGCTCCTAGGTGGCTTCCTCTTTGGTATGGTTGCTCCATTGAATCTTGAGAAATTTGATACTTCTAGTCCTGGTGGTTCTATAAGCTTCTTCCAAGATACGGATGTTCTTGAAAACTTCAGTCTTCTCCGGCACTTCTAGGCCTTTGCGAAGTTACGAGATATGGAACACATCGTGGATGGCTGGCATCTCCTCTGGTAGTTCCAGTTGATACGATACTTCTCCTGCACGGTTCAAAATCTTGAAGGGATCGATATATCTGGGGGCTAACTTTCCTTTTAGACTAAAGCGTTGGGTTCCCTTCAATGGTGAAACCTTGAGATATAGAAAATCTCCGACATTGAAAGTCAGGTCTCTCCTTCTCTTGTCAGCATAACTCTTCTGTCTAGATTGGGCGGCCTTGAGGTGTTCACGGACTTTGTGAACCAAAGGGGTGCGACACTTTCTTCCGTATAGGAACTCAAATGATGCCATTTGCAAACTAGCTTGATAACTGTTGTTATATGAGAATTCTGCGTAAGGCAGGCAGTCTTCCTATTTTGATTTGTACTCCAACACACAAGCTCTCAACATATCTTCTAAGATTTGGTTGACAATTTCAGTCTATCCATCAGTTTGTGGGTGATAAGCGGTGCTGAAATTCAACTTGGTTCCTAATCCTTCGTGGACTTTCTGCCAAAATCTCGAGGTAAACTGGGTTCTTCGATTTGATACTATGGTCTTGGGGGTTCCATGCAGACTAACAATTCTAGCAATGTACAACTCTGCTAGCTTCGAACTATGGTAGGTAGTCTTGACAGGTATAAAGTGAGCTACCTTGGACAGTCTATCAACGATTAGCCAGATTGAGTCATTTCCCCTACTAGAAGTAGGCAAACCGGTGATAAAGTCCATTCCAACAGAATCCCATTTCCATTCCAGAATCTGCAATGGTTGCAACAGTCCTGCGGGTCTCCGATGCTTTGCTTTGACTCTTTTACAGATGTCACACTTGGCGATGTAGCTTCCGATTTCTCTCTTCATCTTGTGCCACCAAAATTGCTCTTTCAAATCTTGATACATCTTCGTTCCTACGGGGTGGATAGAATAAAGAGTATCATGAGCTTCCTGCATGATAACTTGCTTCAGCTCCGAATCTACTGGCACAGCGATACAGCATTTGTACCACAGAACTTGCCCCTTCTTCGTCTTTGGTGAATCCAGGTACCTTTCCCGTACCAATACGACGTTTGATTCCGTCGATACTTTCATTTCCCTTTTGGCCTTCCTTGATTTCGCTAATCAAAGTGGGTTCAAGTTTAATGCTAGCTAAAAATCCTTTGCTAACTATCTCAGTTCTAAACTACTCCAACTCTTCATACAAACTTGGTTGCTTCTCCTTGATCATGGTGTTTAGCCTACATGGCAATCTGCTAAGGGCATCCGCTACCACATTGGCTTTGCCGGGGTGATAGTGGATGTCAAGGTCATAATCCTTGATTAACTCTATCCATCTTCTTTGCCTCATATTCAGCTCCTTCTTTACCCATCAGATAATGACGCCATGTCTTCAAGGCCAAAACTACGGCTGCTAACTCAAGATCATGGGTCGGATAGTTCTGCTCATGCTGCTTCAGATGTCGAGACAGATAAGCAATGACTTTGCCTTCTTGCATCAATACACATCCGAGACCAATCTTGGATGCATCACAATACACATCAAACGGCTTCTTGATATCTGGCATGATCAATATTGGGGCTGAAACCAATCTCTTCTTAAGCTCTTGGAAATTGGTTTCACATTTGTCAGTCCATTCAAACTTCTTGTCCTTCTTCTACAATTGGGTCATGGGTCTAGCGATGCTCGAGAATCCTTCTACGAACTTGCGGTAGTATCCCGCTAATCCGAGAAATGCACGGACTTGGGTTTGAGTGGTGGGTGCTTCCCATTCTTCGACATATTTGATCTTGGCGGGATCGACAGAGACTCCTCCGGCAGACACAATATGTCCTAGGAATCCTACTTCTTTCAGGCAAAACTCACACTTGCTGAACTTGGCCTATAACGGATACTCTCTCAGGGTTTCTAGGATGATTCTCAAATGTTGCTCATGCTCTTCTTCTGACTTGGAGTAGATAAGGATATCACCGATAAACACAACGATAAACTTATCTAAGAAACTCATAAAGATCTTATTCATGAGATTCATGAAATAAGCAGGGAAATTGGTTAATCCAAAAGACATGACCGTATACTCGTATAAACCATAACGAGTAGTAAAGCCAGTCTTCGGAATATCCGTTGCACGAATCTTAAGTTGGTGATAACCAGTCCTAAGATCAATCTTTGAGAATACCTAGGCACCAGTCAACTGATCAAATAGATCCTCTATTTTTGGCAAAGGGTACTTGTTTTTGATGGTGACGTCATTCAGCTTCCTATAATCTGTGCACAAACGGTTGCCTCTATCTTTCTTGTCGACAAATAACACTGGTGATCTCCATGGCAATGGGCTTGGTTGACTCAAGCCTGTTGCTAACATAGCATCCAACTGCTTCTTCAATTCTACTAACTCTGAGGGGTTCATGCTATAGGGTCTCTGGGCTATGGGTCCGGTTCCGGGGATTAGTTCGGTAATGAACTCAATATCCCTATCCGAGGGCATACCTGGCAATTCATCTGGGAATACGTCGGGGTATTCATAGACTACTCTGACTTGGTCTATGCTGGCTAGGGCTAGACTCTTGTTGCACTTGAATTGACGAGGTAAGGTTTCAGATATATGCTCTACTATTACTCCAGACATACTGGTCATGGTGATGGCTTTCTTAGCACAGTCTATCAGTCCTTTATGCTTTGACATCCAGTCCATACCTAGTACTACTTCCAATCCTTTGGTTCCAAGTACTATTACGTTGGCATAAAAATCTATCCCATATATTCTGATAGGCATAGCTTTGCAAATTTTTCTAGCTTTGGTAGTTGAACCGGGAATTTGAACTATCATGACATGCTTCAATTTGGTTGGGTGGATCTTACTAGTGCATGCAAATTCTTCAGTGACAAGTGAATGCGATGCTCTAGTATCAAACAACACTCTTGCTAACACTGAGTTGACAGAAAACATACCCAGCACTACATCTGGCGCTTCTTAGGCTTCCTCGGCGTTCATGTGGAAGAGACGGCCATTGCGGTTGTGAGGGTTCCCTAGGGAAAATCTTCTCCCTGGTTGAACACGACGCTGCTGTTGAGCTGGGGCACTCACATTGGCAGTGGCGGTAGTCTTGTTGGGACACTCATTGGAATTGTGACTCTTCACTCCACACTCGAAACAAGTTATCTGGGCCTTGTCTTTTGCTGCGACAGGCACATCACTGCTTCCAGTTCTGGGCGCAGTGTTGTTGTTGTTGTTGTTGTTGATCTTAGGAGGTGCATGGTTGAAATTGCTCAAGTTGCCGGGGTGATTGTTGTTTCCTCCGGGCTTCACATTTCCTGCGCTACGGTTGGGGTAGCTTGGGCGAGACATTGGGGGTCGGTTGTTCCTTGGTGCAAATCCAGCAGACAGGTTGGAACGGTACTTCTGGTGACTGTTGGATCCAGCTTGGTGCATCATACGACATTTGCGGTTATCGTTTGCCTGGTTAATCTTCCCTTCCATCTGAATGGCAGAGTCGACTAGCTCTTCGAGATCCTCGAAGAGGATGTTGACGAGGACAGTCTGCATCTCATCATGCAGTCCGTTCAGGAATATCTCCTTCTTCTTGGCCTCTGTGTTGATCTCATCGGGTGCGTACCTGGCAAGCGACAGGAATCTGTCATGGTACTCCACCACAGTCATTCTGCCTTGCTTCAAATCTCAGAATTCATCCCTCATTCTGGTGACTAGGCCCTGCGGCACCTGGGTGCGGCTGAACTTGATTTTGAAGGCTTCCCAAGTCATCACTTGACCATGGTTCATCAGGCGGATGCTGTTCCACCAGGCTCTTGCGTCTTCTGCCAAGTAGTGGGTGGCAAAGAGAACTTTATCATTGTCATCAACTCTGGCTACTTCCAAATTGTTCTCCATCATCTGCAACCAGTCATCAGCATCTAATGGATTCTCCGAAGTGCTAAAGATTGGGGGATTGGTATTCTCGAAGTTTTTCAGCTTGGATCCTTGATGATCCTGATTTCCATGCCCTTGGTTGTTCTGGGCCATCTGGGCGACTGCTGAAGTGTTGCTAAGTTGGCCTGGCGCTCTGCCCTGCTTGCTTCATGGTCTGCAACTAACATCTACATGATCTGCAGCATTGGGTCTTGCGATGAGTTGCTCCCTCCGGGGTTTCCACGAGTCATGTGAAGATTGAGATAGATAAAGGGGTAAGACGGAAAGTTCTAAGGTTCATGGTTTTGGTTTCAAAGCTAAAACTTTGAGTTTGACTCAGGTTTTGCAACTAACTTCATTTCATTCATTTAGACAGGCACACGATATAAACACACACACCACAACAACAAGGGAAAACAAATGTTTTTAAGAATCATTCTGCAAGCTACGATACAATGGGACCGATACATCTCATGCTACGATAGTGCTCTAGTGCATCTACTCATCGTCTATGAAGTCGGAGTCCTCATCGTCAGTGTAGAAGTCCACGGCATCCTCCTCTAGAAAGTCGTCATCATTGCTGAGGTAAGAATCCATATCTCCCTAGATGTCTACACCCTCCTCTTCTTCCTCCTTTGCTGCTAGCTGATCTTCTTGCTCCTTGATGGTCTTCTCAAGGTCGGCCACCTTCTTGCGAAGACGGGGGATGGTGCGATCCTTCTTTTCGTGCTGGCGGCAAAGAGACTGACGGTCCTTGACAAGCAGTGAGAAAGTCTGGGCCTTCTGGGCGACAATGGCACGGTTGTGGTTGGCAAACTCCCTAGCATTGTCCAATTCCTTCTGGCGATAGTACAGCAGGAAGTCAAGGTTTTCTACTTGACGCTTCAACTCCAGGTGACTTGGCATCTCCATTGGCATTCCCATGAAGTCAGGCCTTGCATAGTGCGCAAAGCGGGTTCCTTGGATTTGGTTGACACTGAGGGCACATAGACGTGCGAGAGCTTCATGCATTTCCCTGGCTAATCCATCTAGCTAGTTGTTCTCTCTTACGGAGAATTGGATTCTCCCGGACGTTGGTGCTTCTATACTTCCTCGAAGATCAGCGGTGACTAGCCATTGTAAATCTCCTCCTGGGGGTCCAGGAAGTGGAGCTCCAAGAAACTCCGGATGTGGGCGTCCCAATAACTCAGACAGTGAATCTAGATCCCTCTCGAAGATCAGTTGGCCTCTGTTTCCCAACTGGTAGAACTTCCTAAACTGAGTGTCCATCTACAAGGATTAAGGATGAGGAAGTTAGTGAGGTGATCAAGTGTGTCAACTTTTATGTAGTAATGTAAGAATTGGAGGAACATGAATTTTTGAGAAAGAATGAATTCCCAAGGGTAAGAGAGGAAATAGTTTTTCATAAATACTCACTTTGGTTTTGAAATTAAGTTTTTGTTCGGACGTCCATTCTATCTAGGGTCTCCTATGGTCAGGATGGCTCTGATACCAACTTGTCAACACCCGGATTTTTAATCCGAGATGCCTGTTATGTCATACATTGCAATCCCAGGATTACCAGTTTTGTGAAACATAACAGATTAGATATCACAGTACATCATACATTACAAACCAATATAAGGTCTTACACGAATGAAGGATCTCATGATCCAGTCTTAGTACAACAAGCAACAGAATAAATGATAAGCGTAGTGGTGGGGTCGATCTTTAGTGGCACAAGCAATGCTGACGATGGAAGATAGTCCTAGTTATCATAGCCGTCCTGTTGTTCGTCATCTTGATAGTCTCCTTCATAGTCTGGCCATAGGAATAGCCAGGGACAAAAGCCATGAGTACTCTTTAAGTACTCGCAAACTATCACTAACAATTAAGGTGGTGCTAGTGGGAAGAGCTAACTCTTTGTTTATTTGTAAAGTTAAGTTTGAAA
This sequence comes from Avena eriantha, assembly GCA_910589775.1. Taxonomy (NCBI): domain Eukaryota; kingdom Viridiplantae; phylum Streptophyta; class Magnoliopsida; order Poales; family Poaceae; genus Avena; species Avena eriantha. Next base: position 129,527,615 of record OU342746.1, read on the forward strand.
CCTAAGTTGAGTTTAGAAACAAAGAAAGATAAAATAAAGTTCTAGAATCACTTAAGTTGGGAAGCTAATGTCATAGTCACAACCCTGTTGTGGTCAAGTCAAGATTCATCATTCATTTCATAAGTAATTTTGAAAATATCTGACAATGAAACAGTATGGCCACTCCAACTATCCATAACCGCGGACGCGGCTATTCGAATAGTTTGACACTCTGCAAAGGTGGTACACTTTCACCACAAGATTCGATACATCTGTCAGGGATAACCCTGAATCATCATACTTAGTATGCAGATAATCAAACATAACCTTCCGTTTACACACCCTAGTATAAGCACCTCTCCTATGAGCATGGCCTCCCAACCATGACAATCTGTCATCTTGGGCACTGCATAGGTGGACAACATTGAGAGGTAGCCTCATCTCAAACCTCTCCCGTGAGGGAACTAATACTAATGCATATAAACTTCTGGCTAAGCCTTACCCAATTCAGGTATTGTGGTTGTACGGTAAAATTGGAATGGTATCACATCCGAATCCAACCATCAGTTTTTGTAAAAGGGATAAGGCTCATGCCTCAACATTTTCATCATCATAAACCATTTGTGTTTCACAACACATGTCAACACATCTCAATAGAATGACTCATCATTCCAAGGTTTTCACAGTTCATTTTCACCAAGTGTTCCCATCTAAAGTGACTCAAGTTATGATTTAGCTCTAAGTTACTAAGTTAAGAGTGTTCACTCAGGTGGGATGCTAATCTCAATCTCATGCCATAGAATTACATCTAAGATTATCTAGATAGGTCAAGTTTTATACTTTTTATGCTACCTTCAACAAGTAAGGGACTTTGGTAAAGTAAAGAAAGTAAAAGCTTGAAGTAAAACTTGGGGTAGGTAATATTCAAAGTGGTATAACCAAAGCATGCCTAATGCATCTTGATTAGGTTATCTAACTTGCAAGGGTTAGCTTGCATGGTTAATGATGGCTTGCTAAGTATAATCCTTGCAAGTGTTAGCTTGCTCGGTTTACTTGAAGTGCTAGGCTTGCCTTGTGTAGTGCACTGGTTGAAGTTTTATTCCTCCTCCTCTTGGTAGAACTCCTCCTCCTCGAAAGCTTGGTCGGTACTATCGTCTATAAATCGTACGGGATACACAATCACCAAACAATGCTTAACTAGGCTACTTGGTACACTAAGGCAGACATTTGATCATCTATTATCATCACAAGCATCACAAGGTTTTATTAACTAGCTTCATTCTTTTTATTTAAGAAAAGTAATTTATACTCATTGAAAATAACTAAGATTTAGTATTCTCCAATTAAAATATGGGATCATGTGGACACATGTCATCACCACATATTCTAACATATTGGAATGCGATTTAAAGGTTGGATCACATTTAATTAAGTTTAAGTTTAAAATTTAATGATTTAAAGTGACTAGAAATGCCTATATAGCATTATTTTTGTACTAGTCCAAAGTCACTGCACGCAAACCTTAATATTATTACATATCTAGATAGGTATGGTTAAATGTGATTTTTCAGAGTTGGAATCAACTCAAAAGCTATTATGGTTGATTTTACAAAAATATTTGAATGTGTAAAAGCTTCTGTCTAATTCTAAATGAACTAAATCCAACGGGCATGGATAGGCCTTTTCAGAGGCTTTCCAACAAAATTGGAATCACTCAATTTGGTCTAGTAAATCTTCCTGAATTGATTTTTGAACTAAGGGACATAATTTAGTTCACACCAAAATAGAAAAATCTAGATTTGAATTACTGGGTCAGCGCGGGAAAGGAAATGGGTCGGCCCAGTGACACTCAGTGGCGCTGAGGGCGACTGACAGGTTAGTCCCGCTTGTCAGAGAGACTTAAAAGCTGAAACGGTATCAAGCGATCTGGGCCATACGATTATAACGTGGATCAATGGCTCATAGTCGTCGTCGACGATGGACTCGTCGCCGGCGAGACCAAACCCTAAAGGGCCGTTGAGGGTCTACTGGGGACATACCAGGGCTCCAGCTAGTGCGGTGAGGCGGGCGATGGAACTGGACAGCGACGGCGGAGTCAGGCGAGGTCACGGCAGGGGCTGCGGTGGACGGAATCAAAGGCAGCGTCTCCTCCTCTACAGCGGGCTCATCCGGTGCAATTCCGGCGAACTACGGCTCGAGCGGCTCCGGCGAGAGGTGGGGAAGGATCAATGGTAAGAGGGGAGTTTACTGGTGTGAATAAATGGTGTTAGGGAGGGCTCCTTATATAGGCTCGACGAGGGGACCGAGGGGGCAACAGCGAGCTCATCGCTGACGACGATACAGGGCGCTATCGGCATGGGCCGCGTAGGCGGACGGTGGCTTGCCTCTTGGCGGTACTCTACAGTGTAATGGCGCGGCTAGGGGCGGTGGCATATGGTCGGGAGCATTGAGCGCTCAGGGAGACAGAGGCGGTGCTCGACGCGGCGCTCGTCGACTGTGGGTCGCGCGGCGTTGCACGGCCGTGTCTGGAAGGGTGATGGGGTCGAGGCGGAGCGGCGTGCGCAGTATGGCGGCAAGGCGCGATCTGTTGCATGCTAGCGGCTATCGCGCTCTGGCACGCTCTGGCGAGCTCGCAGAGAGAAAGGGCAGCGACGCTTCGGAGTGGTCCAGAGGCTGGGGTTGATCGAGGGGTGGACAGGAAGGTGCGGAAGGGTTGGGCGGAGCTAGGGCACTTGCTGGTTTGGCACGGCGCGGTCCCTGGCGCGTTGCCCTCTTCTGGCCGGCGGTGACCACAAAGTGGCAGTGCTCCACTGCTGCTGCGGCTAAGGGAGGGGCTAGCTGGGGGTTTGGTTGGACTCAGGGGGACAAGGGAGAGTAGATAGGGTCCAATGAGGGACAAGGGTTTAACTAGGAGCAGTGTTAGTTAGGCAGGATTATTTCTGTCTGCAACCTGTTCGACACAATGGCCGTAAGAGAAAAAGTTTTGAATTTTGGGCTGATTTTTGGTGGAGTGTTGTATCTTATGCTTGAGCTTCTAGGTGTACTTGGGTTTTAAAAGTGGAGTTCATTTGAGTGGTTTTTGAATAAGTGTGATCTATAACTATGAACTACATTCAAATTTCAAATGGCATTTAAATTTAGTGTTTGAAAGTTTTTGGGATGAAACAAAGTGGGCCTTGGTATATCACTACTTGTACTAGCAAGGGGTGCAAAGAACCACAATTGTTTCTGTTAAGATTTGAGTTCTAGGAATAGCCAAAATAGGCATGGTGATTAAAATGGCCCAAATGACCATTTGCTAATTTTATTTATTTTGATTTGTTTTTCTTTGGGATTTGTTTGGGAATGATCTAGATGATGTTTAATTCACCTTAGAATCATTTTACAACCAATGGATCACTCAAACATAGCAATTCTTATCAACTCCTAAATTAAATGCACACACATATGAATGCTTAATTATTTTTAAATGGAAAAGTTTTTGTTAACTCTAAATTTGATGATTTGGATCTTAATAACCTTGGATTAGAGTGTTGAGATGTTACATACTCCTTCAACACGAATCTAGCTACTCTCAACCATTGGATCTAACAGACCAATAGTCAGGATTGGTGCTATGGATCTAATTCAAAACTGCTCCATTATAGTAGTAGAGCTCATTCGAAAACATTGGCGATGATGTTATATGTGCATGACCGAACAACTTTCGGATAATCTCAAGGAAAAATAAGGACGCATGTATCAATGAGCGTGAATAAACAATAAGAGTTGTGAGGACAGATTACTCATGGGGCCTAGCAGCCCCACATTTCTTCTTGTTTTTAATGAGCTTACCTCATGGGTGGCTTTGATGTCATTGCGCAAGCGCACTATATTATTCACGTTAGCGGAATAGTGGATTCCCAAAATTTCCTTTTAAACATAAGGTTGAACACTCCCAGCCATAGTGATTCAAATTTATCAATAAAGGGGGTTTATTTATTGGATGGCCGAGTGGTTGACACCACACGTCATTATCATGTACTTCCTCCGTTCAGAAATATAAGATGTTTTAGCTTTGTGAATCGAATGTATCTAGACGCCATTTAGTATATAGGTTCGTAGATGTTCGGAGTGAACCTTTACATTAAAAGGCGTCTAGATACATTTATTTCAGAAAGCTAAAACGTCTTATATTTTGGAACGAAGAGAGTAGACATGATTTTTGCTAGGAAGGGCAAACACTAATGAATGCTTATAGGAAGGCTAGGAAATTGGAAATTGTGTTCCATTGATAAACCTTCACAGTCCTCTTCCTAGAGTCAGATTTTAGCAATTCAATACAAAAAGATTGTTGGACATGATCCAAAGCACAGTAATTTTTCTTTTTAAATTAGAACAATAGTGATTAGCTCGAATAATTAATTGCGGTCTACGTATATTGTACTACTGTACTTCATAGAATATGCTATGTGTGCATGACTGAACAACTTTCAAAAAACCTGAAGGAAAACGTGGCCGCATTAATGAATGAGCGTGAAGTAAGGCTGGCAATGGGTAGGGTGTGAGTAGGGTAGAACAATATCATACCCACTCCCGTTTAGACAACGGGTAGGGAATTTTACCCATACCCATACTCGCGGGTATAAAACTTTACCCATGCCCGTACCCATAAAAAATATCGAAGTTTAGAAGCCACAGTATCATACTCTTCCCTAGGTTGCTTGGCCCCATAGGTTGTAACTCTATAGGAAAGTTTTACTACTATGTCAGGTTAAATGGGTCGCGTATGGGTCTATCTACTCGTGCCCATACCCATGACTTAACGGGTTAGGGTATGGGTATTACCCATGGTTATAAAATTGTGCCCATACCCTATGAACACGGGTACAGTACCTGCGGGCACTCGTGGGTAAAATTGTCATCCTTAGTGCGAAGGGACAATAAGAGTTGTGAGAACAAAGTACTTGTGGGGCCTAGCAACTTTCACATTTTTTTGATGAGAACACCGTCGCTGCTTACTTTATGAATGGTTTTATGTCGTCCCTCAGGCGCTAGATTATTCACGTTAGCGAAATAGTGGGTTCCCATATTTTCGTTTAGAATAGAAGTATGAACACTGCCAACCATAGTGATTGAAAAGTTAACGATAAAGGCCGCTTTAATTTTTTCAAAGCTCAGGGCGCTTTATTATTACACTCTATTCCCCATAGAACCGGTCTACCATTTTACTATTATTAGTCGGACTATGGATAAACAAATTCACTCGAGTTGGTTGGGGTTTTAATCATAATTTTCGTGTTCACTACCTATCTTGGTGACAACATTTTCATACACATCATCGTCCATGAATTGATATAATACGGAAATATATCAATGCCATAGTATTTTAGTGCCTACCAAAGTAATACTTCAGTTTTCTCTATTCTCAGTTTCTTCAAAAAGGGGTCTGACCTCTTTCTCAATTATTTTAAAAAACATAGTTTTAGAGAATACTTCCGTTTAAACCCCTATTATTTGTTGGAAGAAAACACCAAAAGGTATTCAATAGTTCAGTTTATTCAGAAATCAAAATGTTTTCTAAATAGTTTCAAAATACTTTGATGCAAAACTCGTCCTTAATATCTGAACCGAGCCTATCTAGGCCATGGATGATCAATATTTAGATGCCAAATGGCCAAATGGTCCCTTAATTTCTGAACTGAGGTAGTATGGGCCATGGATGATCACCGATGTGCCTGTCGGCCTATGATTCCAGGGAGTATGGCTTACCAATTTATTACTAATTTGTAGTCAGCTTTAACCGTAAGGAATTCAAGTGCGATTTTGTATTTCATGGCGAAATATGAGTCAATCAACGGTCAACACATTTCTTTCCATTGTCTACTTTAGTAAGTGCCCATATGTTATGCGGTTATAATTTCTCTCTAGGTTGGCATACGCTATGACACTAATTGTTATTTCTTTCTTGATGCTTTTGTCCTATGTATGCAGTACACGTTTACATTAGTTATGCTGCTTCCACTAAGATATCTGTTTCATTTGCTTCTACTTAGCCCACTATTCCTAACCGTTTGCTATTGTTGCACAGTAAATAGGTGCATTTTACACTAGAAATCGTAGAATGAATGCCCCCTATAATCTCGTAAGGATCTATTTCTTTTGTATCACTTCATGCTAACATCTGTCAGACTGGAACCTTTTTGTGTTCAACTATTAGCTGCACCATTATGCAGAGGACCGACACTAAATTATGGAGACCACCAGTCCAATTACTTGATGTAGCGGACATCATCGATAAACATACCTGTAACCAGATCAGCAACCCTAAGACTCTACATAGAGCTACTATAAGGACGGCCCCCTTTTTTAAGGTTTAAGTCCCTTGGTGTCATGCCATTGACTCTAGTTGAGTTCTTATTTTGTTGGAGGCACTAGGGTGATTATAACAAGGCCAGAAATGCAATGAAATCCAATATAAAGAACCGCTTACTTCAAATCTCACTCTAGTATCTACACATGTATGGCTATTTTAATATGAGGCAGATGATAGGACACTTTGTCTTTGGGCAGACAATCAAAAAATTTAAACATTCTATCTGTTCGATAGATTGTTTGACCATTTCTATAAAATGATTTGGCTATTCTATTAGAGGCACCCGTCTGCATGATGTCCTTGTGTCGAGTGCTTACATCGCTATAACAGACCAAATAATCTTTTGAAAATCTTTGAGAATGAACATGGTAGTTTTGTTTGTTTGTATGATGGTGTAACTTCTTTTATCTTAGTTTCAGCCTTCATCAAGTAGAGCAGCCATTTCTCAGGGCAGAAGTGATAGTTGCACACTATCTCATCCCTCTATGAAGTCAACTATTCTAGTTATTCCAAAAGAAAGAGATGTATGATGCCCTACCGTTGCTAATTGCTTTCTTCCTTTTAACAAAATGACTGATTTGAAATTCGTTGGTTTTTGTTTTCCTTGGTAATTATGTTATATGACGTTTCTTTTTGTTTTAGGTTGTAAATATAAATATGAAGGCGGAACAGAAAAAAACTACCTCAAGTGTAGATCTCTTTGGACAGAGCAGCAGTGATAGTGCGTATTGCTCACGTAGGTACACAATTTCGACTGCTCCATACATTCTAGTAGAAAGAGTTTTTGGTGCTGCACTCGAAGATGCACTTGATGTAGTTGGACAGGAAGCCAACAGAATAGATGCAGTAGTCTCCATAGTAAGGAAGGATTTATCTGAGTTAAAAAATAGGCAAGCTTTGATGGAGAATCTACTTAATAATATCCTCAACAAGTCTCGTGGTAATCCCTGTGTTACATGTGAGGCGGCACGAGCTCCCTAAACGGAACATTTTTAGACTGAGATTACATTGTTTATTAGCTGTGTTGTACTCCGATGATGCTTTATGAGCTACGGAATTTTTCAGGACTGTAATAATTTACTAATTTTCCATTTCTAAGTTTTTTCTAAAGTTCTAGAATTTATTTAGCATTTTCGAGAATTTGTGTTCTTTGTTTATCCACGTTTATGTCCTGGCAATGGATCTAAGTTAGATAGCCTTAAATAGTAGCAGGCCCACAACATTTTATCAGTCCTTAATGGGCCACCAATCAACAGTGATAGGCCTATACCGAGGCTATTATACGTAGAATCTGACCGCAAAAGAACAAAATAGTAAAGGCTAGAACAGTGAAAGGCCAGAACAGATAAAGGGCAGAACAGTGAAAGGCCGGAATAGTGAGAGGTCGGAACAGTGAAAGGCCGGAATAGTGAAAGGGCGGAATAGTGAAAGGCCAGAACAGTAATAGACCGGAAACAGTAACAAGGCCAGAACTTTAGCAGGCCAGAATCTTCAGCCCGTTTATGGGACTAAATAGTAGAAGGACGGAACAGTGAATGTCTAGAACAGTAAAGGCCGTAACTGTAGAGGGCCGTAACAGCCCATGATGGGTGCGAGAATAGTGACAGGCCGACAGAAGGCCTTAATAGTAATGGACAGACTTGGCCCAGTCTGAAAATGGGTCGCACAGTATTGGACCAAGGTGGGCCTTCTGTATGCTAAAACAGTGTCGGGCCTGAAAGTTCATGGGCCGCGGATGTCTGCAATAGCGGCCCTATTTCAAACAGTGCAGTACGAAATAGTAAAGGGCCATAATCTTATTGGGCTCCCCTTATGGGCCGGCCCACTTAATTATTAGCAGGCATTGGCTGGGATGGCTTCTACGAAGGTTTTTGTGGTCGTTAACAGCGGTAACTGGGCGTTAATGGTGTTTGCCACGTGGAATTTTGCATGACGTCAGCAGTCAACGCGGCTGGCAAACAGATCTACGATCGAACACGTTTTCGTGGTTGAAGGGTGCGATCCGCCACGGTCAGGAAAAAACCGTGGTAGATTCTTTTGTGACGGGACTTTTGCCACAATGGGGATCTGTCGTAGAAGACTTTTTAGCCACAAAAAATAGGCCTTCAACCACGAAAATCATTTGTTGTAAAAGCCAACTTTTCTTGTAGTGACTGTTCTTGATAAGAATTTTCTCGGGCCGATATTGTTCTGACTCGCTACTATTCTGGCATTTAACTGTTTTGGTACTTTACGTTTGTGGACCTTTACTATTGTGGCCTATTACTGTTATGGCCCATTAATCCTCTAGCCTATTACTGTTTTATCCTTTTGAAGTTTCTTGCTTTTTAGTGTTGTGGCCTGTTACTGTTATGGCATGTTTCTATTCTGGCCTGCTACAGTTCTGGCCTGTTACTGTTACGGCATGTTACTGTTATATGTTCCCACAAGAGGGCCGGCCCATTATGTTTATGGTCTTTTATAGTTTCGGCCTTTCTAAAGCCCCTGCCAATATCATAAAAGGTATGTAATTAGCGAGCAACTTTTACTATTCATCGTCGGCCGAATACAAGATATTACGGTAAAGACTACCGCCACATGTGGACGGCGTCAACTAAATGCCTACATGGCCTATGCGAGTTATCTAGATATTACATCAGCTACAAACATCTTAAAATTATTACACATTATCAACTCAAGGGAAAAAATTTGGTACTTCAGTTGACAATCGAGTTAATAGCAGAGTCCTTAATTTGCTTTCTCAATCGATCACATGCATCTTCCTTTGAGTGTGACAGCTACATTGGAGGAGACATGATCTTGTAGTCCCCTTTTTTGTGGCCATATCAATAATTGCAGTCTGAAACTAAGTAATAACAAGTTAATACATCAAACAAGACAACCTACTCATTTGACTGATATGTCATGAGCTATGAACTGGACTTTACAACTAGTCAATGGTTAAATTATTGACCAACACGTTAAACAAACAGGACAAGCAAGCACTGCATTAAATAAGTGTGCCTACCATGAAACGAGCAATCAAAAAATATGTGTGTGTGGCTTAGAATTTCAGCAAATAAAAACTAGCCAGGTCATTTCAACAAATATATGTGGAAACAGTTGTATACCCTAAAATGCAATAAATGTTGGGTGACTCAGAATTTGCACTGAGCCACAAAATGGCATGCAGTTAATATCGTACCGAAGAATGAACTAGGTAGAAATTATAACCACATCATACAAGAGCTTGTAGAGTAGGTATGCGAACCACAAATGAGATATATATAGTGTATAGGATAGTTATGTCATTGCTTAGGATAAACTAGAACCAGATGTGAGATATAATAGCGTCGCTCGTGAACCTATAAAACATGATAAACAAGCATTAGACAGGTATTTCTAGAATGGAATAAGCAATCGAACAAAGTGTTTCTTAGAATTTCAGCAAATATAAAATAGCCAGGTCATTTCAGCAAATATATATGGAAGCAGTGGTATCTCCGGGAATGTAAGAGTCGTTGGGCTACTCAGAATTTGTGGTGAGCTACACAATGGCATGTAGTTACTGTCATAGCTAAGAACCAACCAGATAGAAATTATAATGGCGTCAAAAGAGAACTTCTAGAGTAGGAATGCATACCACGAGTGCACTATATAGTAAAGAACAGTTATGTTGTTACTCAGGACGAGCCAGCACCAGATAAGAAAGTAATGGCATCCCTTGTGAACCTGTAGAATAGGCTATGCAAACCAACATGTTCATTGTTCCATTTTGAGATTTATACAAGAAAAAGAAAATAGTTAGTGATGCAGCTTTTGACGAACCAGATGGCAACAAAAAAATTATAATCGAATTAGTATGAAGAGTTTAAATGGCTACTATAGGATAGCAGAACAATGCCAAGGAGGAAATAATAGAAGGAACTGATCTCAGGACAAACCAGATAGATTCAGTAACTATAGAGTAGGGAATCCACACTAATATTTTACACTGACTTTAGATTTTGCAAGAATTACATGGTAGCAGGAAATTACTATTGTATGGAGTAGCTAAGAACATGTGCATGACAAATTAACAGACATGTGGATGACAAATTAACAGACATGTGCATGACTTGAAATTTGTAAAAAAGCGAATGCAAACCAACATGTATAATGACCTTGTATGTACTAGCACGAAGAACATGCATGCCCCGTGACTTGTATGTACTAGCACAATTACAAAAATGCAGTTCATTGTGACAGCTTGAACCTGCTATACTGCTAACAAAACAAAACGGGTTGGGGATTTGGTTAACCTTGGTCGGAGAGGCGTCTAAAAATCATCCGTACCATGCGGGTGATGTTTAGGTCACCGAGGGTGCTGCGGTTGCGGTGGTTGTTGGCGTCGGGGAAGCAGATCTTGGCTAGTCGATGCCAGCGTGAGCGCGCTGGACGAGAGGATCACCGAGGTAGATCCAGTGTAGTGAACGGCGACGACCGAGTAGCTGGTCTAGAGCGGTGGATATGGAACTCCTTGGACTAGATCACATCCGGTGTACACCGGTGAAGCGGATCCGGTACGGTTGGGTAGCTTTCGGCGGCCGGGAACCAGAGCTTGGGCGGTCGATGATGCCATCGGTGCGGTGAACGACATCGCAGCTCTGGTGCAGTGGCAGAGAGACCTGGTGAACTAGATCCGACGGGTGAGCATCGGTGAAGCGGCTCCGCGACGGTGAACAAGATCGCAGGTCAAGCGGCTCCAGCCACCGTGGAATTGATGCCGGCCGGTGCGTGTTGTGGTCATAGAGGTGAGGGCGTCGGAGAGGGGATGGGATTTTTGGAAGGACCAGCGAGAAAATCTGGACGAATCAGGACTAAGGAGGTGAACAGAAATATAATTATGATCATGCCCCCAAGCTACCGACTTTAGTCAGAAGAATGGGTAGAATGGGAATTTGAAGTCAAAAGTTTTTGAAACGTAGGGGCACTAAATGCTTCAAGGTCGGTGACGAGGGGTTAACTCATAAATGCCCATTGTTAATGGACTTGGGTTTTGGAGAAGAGGGATGCACTAGAGATCTCATTCGGCTAACAGACAAGCAACGTGGGACATGATTTTTACCCAGGTTTAGGCCCCCGAAGGGAAAACCCTACTCCTGCTTGTCTGCTCTTGATTGATGATGATCCGAAGGATTACAAGGTCGCCGATGGTGGTGGATGCGCAGATTAGATCTGGCGTATGTGTATGCTCCGGGTGTTGTCTAGATTTGTTTTCTATTGTGGCGATCTCTAGATCTGTTGTGGGATGCCCTTCTAGCTGGACCCTCTTATCCTTTATATATGGGGAGGCTACATCTCAGGTTGATTCGAACTCTAGTCTTGATCTTTCCTTGTCTTACGTGGTTGGAGTCCGTGTCCATATGGGCTTCGTACCAGCCGAATCGTCATGGGCTTCGTGGACCTTGGCAGGTCGTCGAGTGGGCCTTTCGTTCAGCCGCACCGGGTAGGCCAATAGTAGGTTCATGTAGGGCATACCTATGTCAGTAGCCCCCGAGTGTCTAGTCGTATCGTAGATTCGGGTGGAGACTCAAAAATCTCGAGTTTCGCCTTTGGTAGTCACAGTCGACCATTGTTTCGAGTGCGAAACACTTCACCCGGAATTTCATCGGGTCAGCCATATTCATAGTAGTTCATAGGGATGATGGTAAACGTGCTTGGTGTGCTCGACGGATCGAGACTAGTTAACTGCTCTAGGGAAAAAACAACATTACCTACTCAAACTCGAGTCCCCGGCCTCGAATTCGGAAATTGCTGGTGCAGTTCGACTCATGCCGTGGAGGCCTTACTGAGCCGAACTCCAGTATTAATGCATATGTTCCCAACGAGTCTATCGGGATTTTCTTCATGTCGTAGAAACGGTATTTTTCTGGTAGGGCGAAGCAGATGCGGTTGCCAGGCCATCAGATTAGATCTGTAAGTCTTATCTTTGCGTCGTAGACACATCATCCGATTATTTATCATCGTGGAGGTGTTTCGGGTGGTCAAGGAGACATTGTCTCTGAACTTGACATTGGAATATAAGTGAGGTGGAGTCGCTAATGAGTTTGATTGCTATAAGTGAGTCGACATTATGGACGTAGTCGATACAATGGACTATAGGGTGCAGGACTAATGTTCCCTATGACAGTAGCCCCCGACTGTTTGTTCGAGTCATAGACTCGAGCAGAGACTTGTAGTCGTAGGTTGCATAGACATAACGATCCGAAAGTGCTTCGGATCGTCTTGCGAATGCCATTAACGCCAGCACTTTTTGGAATACGCGACCAACGCTCCCTATGGGAGTAGCCCCCGAGTCCTTAGTCGAATCATGGATTCGAGTGAGGATTCAGAGCGTGCGACTCAAAGTTCTTGTATATGCGCGTCGAGTGGTCCAGTTTGGAGTAGCCCCCGAGTGTCTGGCCGAGTCGTAGAATCAACTCGGGTAGAGACTTGAGTCTTGTGTCTTGTAGACGCAGTCGACAATCATGCGAGAAGAAACCACTGACCTGGAAGTGCATCGAGTCACTGTCTCACGCATAAGTCAGTGTCTCGATGCGAGTGGTGTTGGTCGACTCCGTTAGAGGACCCGATAGAATGGATCAATATAGTCAACGTCTTTGTAAGCTGCATAAAACATTAAGAATTATGAAGTACTTGTGTCTTGTAAAGAATATTTGCCTATTAGCTTATAAAGTATATTTCGGATGCCAATCGAGTCAACACTTTTGCACTGTATGCTAGGATTTTTCATTAGCCTGATTACCCTTAGTCTTAGTACCTTGCCGAGGTACTCGGAGTTTAGGGATGTGACAATCGGGAATAATCAGCTACTCGGGCTGTCGCGTATAAGGTGCTTGAGTGTGCGGAGTCGATGGCACATTACGTTACTCGAAGAGGGCGCAACCCCAGAGTGTATCGAGTGTGATTAAATTAAATGGTTAAAAAAGAATCATCTCTAAGTATAGAGTAAATTAGCTTTATTGGTAGTCGCCACGGTTGAAGGACTCGACATGACAGCGAGTCATGCGGCGTGTCGCGAGACGCGATGGATGCATGGTCTAGGTCAACGGAGTCGCGAGGTGGACGGAGTCGACATAGCGGCGAGTCGCATGGTGGAAACGGAGTCAACACCAGGATGTAGTCAACGTGGCGGCGAGTCGTGCGGCAGAAGGAGTCGACGTGGAAGCATGTCACTTAGCGGACGTAGTCGGTGCGGCGGACCGAAGTCGTGTGGTGATGATGAGTTCCGCATATGAAGACTATAACGGGCCACAACAGTCGAATACCATATCGGTTCGCGGTCGTGGAAGGCGATACGACCGGTGGGTCGCTGGAGTCGATGTAACCTGCGGGTCGCCATAACCGAAGATTGTAGTGGATCACCACCATCGAAGACCGCAGTAGGTCACCTGCAGACGAAGGAGGCCAGAGGTAAAAGCCGAAGATCGCAACAGGACTCCGCAGTCGAAGACTACAGAGGGCCGCATGGTGGAATCGGCGCAGCCGAAGGCTGAGCGGGTCGTCGCCGAAGAATTTAGCGGATCATCGGAACCGAAGGAGCCTCTGAGTCGCTGGAACCGAAGACCACAGCAGGTCGCACGAAGGAGTTGGGGCAGCTAAAGGCCGTAGCGGGTTGTCGCAACCGAAGGCAGCAGCGGATCTCGTGGCGAAGGCAGTGGACCCGCGAGCGCAGAGTCGATGTGCTCGCAAAGTCGATGCAACAGACATGTGGTCTAGATCGATGGAGTCATGCAATGGACATGTCCGAAGCGGCGCAACGGAGTTGACACAGACCCCGGGTCATGTGATGGCATACGTAGTCGTAATGGTGGCGAGTGGCGTAGCGGACTGATCATCTGTATCGCAGTCGCGTCCCTCTTATAGTGATTTCTTTTTCGATGACTCTGATTGATGAATCTGGTACCAGATGTACTGTGCAAAGGGCCATGCTAGCTGACTTCGATTGGTCTTTTTTTTTCTTTTGCATGTTCTGCTTGACCACCGCGACATGCGAGTCAGCACACAAACAGGAACCTGCCGATTGATGCAAGATAGCAAAAATATTTGGTATTTTCTTTGCTCATGTCGGCTGATCTGACTATGTAAACTATGGCCTTCTCATGACGGATAATTATTTGGTTCTGACGCAACCAGAGTTGTAAGAAATTATGCACTACGTAATCCGAGGCGGAATACCACTCACGTATCTTGGTCCTCTTCTTTTCTTTCTTCCGTGGATATTTAGAAGTAGGACCACGTCCCTCTAGATCGGATTTTTACTTTATGGAGCTTGTGCTCAACGCTCACACTTTTCTTCTTAGTTTTTCCGACCGAACCAGGTAAGAACCGGAGATTTGTCGTCGGTCTGGTATGTATTTTACCAAGTGTGATATTGACGGATCGCAAGAATGGAAAAGCCGGTCACTACCGAATAAGCTCTCGATCTTGTAGAACGGATCAGCGGTGCACGAGGGAAACATTGATGTCGAGTCCCACACTGGTGGTGGTGAAGATAAATTTGGCCGCAGTGAAGATGTCGATGATGAAGCTCTGCGCCTACGCCGTTGTTGATGAATCGACCAGGTGCGATCTGGCTGTTGTTGATGGTGAGGGAGCCAAAGTGGATGTAGTTCTTCGATGCGGATGAATCGTAGATCGTAGGTGATGGTGCCGTCGAGATCGCAACATCAGCGCGCCCAGTTCCCACAGACGGCGCCAATTGACGAGGGTTAACTCATCAATGCCCATTGTTAATGGAATTGGGTTTTGGAGAAGAGGGGTGCGCTGGAGATCTCGTTCGGCTAACAGACAAGCAACGCGGGACTCGATGTTTACCTAGGTTCAGGCCTCCGGAGGTAAAACCCTACTCCTGCTTGTCTGCTCTTGATTGATGATGATCCGAAGGATTACAAGATTGCCGATGGTGTTGTATGTGCAGATTGGATCTGGCGTATGTGTATGCTCCGGGTGTTGTCTAGATCTGTTGTCTATTGTGGCGATCTCTGGATCTGTTGTGGGATGCCCTTCTCATTGGATCCTCCTAGCCTTTATATATGGGGAGGCTATGTCTCAGGTACCAATATGATTCGAACTCTAGTCTTGATCGTTCCTTGTCTTGCGTGGTTAGAGTCCGTGTCCATATGGGCTTCGTACCAGCCAAATCGTCATGGGCTTCGTGGATCTTGGCAGGTCGTCGAGTGGGCATTTCGTTGAGCCACAGCGGGTAGGCCAATAGGAGGTTCCTGTAGGACATACCTATGTCAGTCAGTGTGTGATTTTTCCGCTTGATTGAGATTTTGAATTTGACGACCGTCTATCTAATAATAATATAAAAATGGTACTGCCCTGGTGGGATATTTTACCTCAAAGTTTTTGAAACAGAGGGGTGGGAAATGCTTCAAAGTTGGTGTATGGTTTAGCCGCTCGATTGAGATTTTGAATTGGACTAGTGCCCATCTGATAATAATACCAAAATGGTACTCCCGCGGTGGGAGATTTTGATTCAAAGTTTTTGAAATGGACGGAAGGGAAATGCTTGAAAGTCGGTGTGCAGTTTTGCCGCTCGATTGAGATTTTGAATTTGGCTAGCATCCGTCCAATAATAATAATATAAAAACGGTATATCCCCGGTGGGAGATTTTGCCTCAAAGTTTTTGAAATGATTAGGCTAGAAATGCTTCCAAGTCAGGGTGTGTGACTTTGCCGCTCGATTGAGATTTTGAATTTAGCTAGCATCGATGTACTACTAGTAGTGGTAGTAAAAAAGGTGGTAGAACGTATGGCTATCTGATCAGGATTTCATGTCCGAGAGTCACATCAACTGATCATCCATATAACCATACTTGAGGTACTCCCTTTTTAAGAGGATTAAACCGGTTGATGAATTTAACAATGCAGTTTTCCCACCATTTAATGTAATGGCGAGGGACAAAATATAACCAGTCTAGAGCTTTGCCTTTAAGAGACCATCGAAATAATTTAAGACGAGAAAAGTCTCTCGGCAAACCTTTGGGTCCAAGCGATGTTATCACATCATCAAACTCTCTTATATGTCTTCCTGGGTCTTAATCTTTCCTTCCACTGAAAGCTTTCTCCTGCAAAATTTTAATAATTTCACCATCCAATCGATATTCGCGAACTTCAGGATTAGGGAACTCTATTGGTTTTTTAAGAAATTTAGAACTTAGAGCATTGTATTTCCTGAGAGTTTTCAAAGGTTTCACATAAGCTGTCCTGTAAATAGACATAATTTCCATAAAATCACTCAGGGTATTAACTTCAACTTTATTTGATCTTAAAAGTTTTTCAATAATTTCTTCGCGCCTTTGAGCAGGCACACGTTCAATATAATCCGGCAAGTAGGTTTTACCAGAGCGTGTAGACCATTTGTCTCCTAACGAGAACATTTTGTAGTAGCAACACCTGAAATGTCAAAAGATAAACACTTAGCGCTTATCTCCCCGGCAACGGCGCCAGAAAATAGCTTGATGTCTGCAAGAGCACAAATCGTTTGTAGCTAATTTCGAAGTTCAGATATCGATCCCACAGGAAGCCCAAAGGTAAGTGTTTATTGATGTAGTCTCTGTCACACCCAAAATTGTCACATGTCTTCGAGTGAAATGACTACAAGTGTTGAAATAAGAATAGAGTTTTGATTAAATGCGGTAGATTTAAATAGAACTAAAATGTAAACTTCAGAAATATAATGCATAATTTTATATAGTGATGTCGCACGTCTATTATCTAAGCCTCACATGTAGAGAATGTGTAATTTACTAGTACTTGTAGTGTCAAATTTGACCTAATTTTGATAAATCGACATTAAGTCATTCTAATGGGCGGAGTTAGCTAGGAAGTTTGAAAACTCATAAAATATGGGAATCATTGGTACAAAATGTTGGTCCACTATATATGCCTGTAAAGTTGGCTTGTGGCATTCAGATCCAATATTCTTCGGACTTTTCTTTAGGAAAAAGAACAACATCGCTCGTGTTTACTCGGAAAATATAGAATTGAATGTTCTTTCTTGATAGTTGGAAAATCACACTAACAACACTATTTACTACAACAATATGCACCGATCTACCTCTGAAAAGAAATTTATTTTAAGAGCAATCTATGGCATTTACTTGTACCTCCAGTTTGACCTAATTTCGTTAAATTGTCAAGATTCAAAGTCTTAGCAAGAAGTTGAACCTATCGTCGAAACTCTCGCTGGTTTCTGATATATTAATTTTGACCCCTCAATGGGTACCTCCAAAAGATTTTTCGCAAAACTTTCAAAGAAAAACCTACAATTTACTTGCAGTTTCAAATTTGACCTAATTTCAAGATATCAACATAAAGTCATTAAAATGGGCGCGGTTAGCTAGGAAGCTTCAAAACTCATAAATCATGGGAATTGCAAGTAAGACATGTTGTCGATCTACTATATATGTCTATCAACTTGCCTTCTGGTATCGACATCCCATATTTTTTGGACTTCTCTTTAAAGAAAAGAACAACTAACCTCGCTCATCTTCATTCAGAAAATATAGAATTGAATGTTCTTTCCTGGTAGTTGGACACTCACACCCACGACAGTGCTTACTACCAGAAGATGCACCCATCTACCTCCGTAATGACATTTAATGGAAGAACAATCTATCGCGCTTACTTGTAGCTCATGTTTGACCTAATTTTGTTAAATTGTCAAGATGAAAAATCTTAGCAAGAAGTTAAACCTATCATCAAAACTCTTGTTGTTTTCTGATATATTAATTATGACCCCTCGATAGGTACATCAAAAATATTTATTGTAAAACTTTCAAAGAAATGTACAATTTACTTGTAGTTTCAAATTTGACCTAATTTTGATAAATCGACATAAAGTCATTCGGTCAAATGGGCAGAGTTAGTTAAGAAGTTTGAAAACTCATAAAACATGGGAATTGTTGGTACAACATGTTGGTCCACTATAGATGTCGGTAAACTTGGCTTCTGGCATTCATATCCAATATTCTTCGGACATTTCTTTATGAAAAAGAACAATCTCGTTGGTCATTACTCGAAAAATTGAGAATTGAATGTTCTTTCCTGATAGTTAGAAAATCACACCGACGAGACTGTTTACTACAAGAAAATGCACCCATCTACCTCTGAAAATTCATATATTTCAAGAGAAATCTATCACGCTTACTTGTAGCTCAAGTTTAACCCAATTTCGTTAAATAGTCTCATGATGCAAAATCTTAGCAAAAAGTCAAACCTGTTGTCAAAACTATCGGTTGTTTCTCATATATTTATTGTGCCCCCTAAGGGGTACCTCAAAAAGCTTTTTCGTAAAACTTTCAGAGCAACCTACAATTTACTTGTAGTATATAGTTCAAATTTGACCTAATTTTGATTAATAGACATAAAATCATTCAAGTGGGCAGAGCTATAAGCTAGGAAGTTTGAGAACTCACAAAACATGGGAAATCGTAAGTACAATATGTTGGTCCACTATATATGTGTTAAAACTTGCTTGTGGCATTCAGATCAATATTCTTGGGACTTCCTTTACAGGAGAGAATAATCTTGACATCACTCAGAAAATTGAGAATGTTCTTTCCTGATAGTTGAAAAGTCACACAAACAGCATTTTTTACTACAAGAAGATGCACCCATCTACCTCTGAAAAGACATTTAATTCAAGATAAATCAATCGCGCTTACTTGCTTGCTTGTAGCTCAAGTTTGACCTAATTTCATTAAATTGGTAAGATGCAAAATGTTAGCAAGAAGTTGAAACTATCATCAAAACTCTCGGTGTTTCTGATATATTAATTGTGACCCCCCGATGGGTACCCCCAAAAGATTTTTCATAGAACTTTCAAAGCAACCTACAATTTACTTGTAGTTTCAAATTTTACCTAATTTCGATAAATCAACATAAAGTCATTCATATGGGCAGAGTTGGCTAGGAAGTTATTCAAATATCGACAACCACTTAATTCAAGAGCGATCTTTCGCGCTTACTTGTAGCTCAAGTCTGACCTATTTTTGTTAAACTGTCAAGATGAAAAATCTTAGCAAGAAGTTAAACGTGTCATCAAAACTCTCGGTGGTTTATGATATATTAATTAACCCCCGAATGGCAAAATACAATTTACTTGTAGTTCAAATTTGACAAAATTTCGATAAATTGGCATAAAGTCATTCATGTTGGTGGAGTTAGCTTGGAAGTTTGAAAGCTCATAAAACATAAGTATCATTAGTACAACATGTTGGTCCACTATTTATGTCTAAAAACTTGTCTTGTAGTATTCAGATCCATATTCTTCTGAGTTTCTTTATGTAAAAGAACAATCTGGTCATCACTCAAAAAATTGAGAATTAAATGTTCTTTCGTGATAGTTGGAAACTCACACCGACAGTTTTATTACTACATCAAGTTGCACCCATCTACCTCTGAAAATACATTTAATTCAAAAAGCAATCAATTGCTCTTACTTGTGTAGCAAAAGTTTGACCTAATTTCGTTAAATCGGTAAAAAGTCACTAAAGTGTGCGAAGTTAGCTGGGAAGCTTGAAATATTCTATTTCTAAAAACTTTGGAATTATAAGAAACCATGGTCCACTTTGTCTGATAATAGGGGCAGTGTAATTATGGTAGGTACCATAGGAGCGAGGTGCTTTAGTTAATACACGGTCGGTGGAAGTGCAAGTTACCTCAAGGACCTCATAAAAATGAAAATTATATCCAAGTCCATGCATTTAGCACAAGATCCTTGAAACTAAGAAATGAAGTGTCTTCTGAAGTTTGCGCATATTCTAGATATTGTAGAACCAAAATTTGTTCTAAAATAATCTACATTCTATCTTTTACTACTAGTACGTACTACCTATGTTTTGGATTATTAGTCGTAAGGGCCAGGTTGCTAAGACCAAGACACTACATAAATCTCTCTCATTAATCTACTATGGATACACCAATAGTTTTACATGCACGAGAGAAGTAAGGACAAAAGGAGCTATTCGACGTAGACGATGCACCTCAGCCGTTAGATCCTAGTCTAATCGTAGCACTGAGATTGAACGATGCCATTTCGGTTTAAATGAGCCACTAACTAGTGGGACCCCTCTGTCAGTAGCCCACCGCGCTAGAGCAGTGCAGCTGGGCCGACCCGTTTACTTTCCTGCGCAAGCCTGTTGATTTAAATAAGCTATTTCCATTTTAGTTAGAATTAGATTATGTCAGTAGATTCAAAAATCAATTCAAAGAGATTCACTAAACCAAACTGCATGATTATAATTTTATTAGAAAGGTGTTCAAATTATCTATCCAAGCCCATGAGATTCAAACCATTTGAAATTATAGATCACCTATACCAAAATTAACAAGATAGAGACTTTTCCAACTTCAAACATTTTTCAAAAATCAACCATAAATGCATTTGAGTTGATTTCAACTCTCAAAAATCACATTTAACAAGATCTATCTGAATATATAAAAATATTTAGGTTTACATTCAGTGATCTTGGACTAGTACTAAAAGAATGCTATATAGGCATTTCTAGTCACTTTAATTTTATTAAATAGTAATTTAAACTTTATAAAATGTGACCACCCCTTTAAATCACATTCCCAACTATTAAAATATGTGGTGATGACATGTGTCAAGAGGATCCCATATTTTAATTGGAAAATATTAAATCTTAAGTATTTTCAATGAGTAGAAATTACTTTTCTAAAATAAGATAAATAAGACTAGGTCTTTATTTCATGTAATGATTGTGATGATGCTAAATCATCTAGTGTGAACCTTAGTTTGCTAAATAGAAATTGTTAAGTATTGTTTGGTGATTGTGTACCCCGTATTCATTTATGGACGCTAGTACCTGATGGGTTCGTAGCATGGAAAAAAAATTCTACCGCAAGAACGAACAAAACCCAGATCTAATCTAGATAAAAGCCAAGATCTAATCTATTAGACATGTGCAACGAGATAGATAGGAACTAACCCTCGTAGATCCGAAAGCGTTAACGAGATTAGATCTCGTGGTTGATGTAGTCGATCACTTGCCGATCTCAAGATCGTGTGGACGATCCTTCCGGCGTCGCGTTCCGGCAGCGCTTCCGCAGTCGGTCACACGTGCGGAGTCGAAGCAGACCTTCCTCTCCTTGTTCTAGCGAGCAGCGGAGGTAGTAAATCTTCTCTACGGAATCCCAGCAGCACGACGACGTGGTGGTGGTGGTGGAGTAGAGAATTCTGCAGGGCTTCGCCTATGCCTGTGCAGAAGAAAGGAGGAGGGGAGAGGCGGCGGAGATTTGGTGTTGTGGAGGAGGGGCTAGAGGGGGCGCCCCTGCCCCTCTATTTAAAGGGGGGAGGGCGCCTTGGGAGGGGGAGTCCTAGTAGGAATCCCCACCTCCTTGGCCGGCGGATTGGGAAGGGGGGAGGAGTCCTCCTCCCCCACGACTCCTAGTCTTGATCCACCAGGACTCCTTGATCCCTTCCTTGGTTTTCAAGCAAACTCCAAGAAACCTTCCAGAACCTTCCAGAACATTCCGAAACCTTCTAGAATCCTCATACAAACACTCCGGAACATTTCCTAACTCAGAAAATGATCCCCAATATATGAATCTTATTCTCCGGACAATTCCGGATCTCCTCGTGATGTCCCGGATCCAATCCGAGACTCCGAACAACATTCAGTCTCCAACGCATATTCCATATCTACTTAAAACAACTTCGAACCTTAAGTGTGTCACCCTACGGTTCGTGAATATGTAGACATGACAGAGACACATCTCCTATCAATAACCATCAGCAGGACCTAGAGATCCATAATGGCTCCCACATACTCAACGATGACTTCGTGATCGATTGAACCATTTACATACGAAACCAATTCCCTTTGTCTCGCGATACTATACTTATCCGAGGTTTGATCGTCGGTATCTCCATACCTAGTTCTACCTCGTTACTGATAAGTACTCTTTACTCGTTCCGTGATATGCCATCCCTTGTGACCTAGTCACATGCTTGCAAGCTAACTAGATGACATTCCACCGAGAGGGCCCAGAGCATATCTATCCGTCATATGGATGGACAAATCCCAATCTCGGTCCATGCGCTTCAACACATACTTTCAGAATACCCAATGACACCTTTATAACCACCTAGTTACGAAACGGTGTTTGATGTCATCAAAGTACCCATCCGGTGATGGTGATTAACACAACCTCATGGTCGAAGGATTAGGTTACTATGTATTTGAAATCTTATAGCAATACGAACTTAATGACTTGATCTTTATGCTATGCTTACTATGGGTGTGTGTCCATCACATCATTCTCCTAATGATACAACCTTGTTATTAATCACATCCTAATGTCCATGATCAGGAAACCATGATCATCAATTAATCAACAAGCTAGTTCAACAACAGGCTTACTAGGGACTCTTACATGTTTACAAAACACACATGTATTAGTGTTTCCTAATAATACAATTATAGCATGGGATGTAAACATTCATCATAAACACAAAGATATAATAATAATCACTTTTATTATTGCCTCTTGGGCATATCTCCAACAGTCTCCCACTTGCACTAGAGTCAATAATCTATATTACATGGTAATATACCTAACACCCATGGCGTTCTGGTGTTGGTCATGCTTTGCCCTCGGGAGAGGTTTAGTCAACGGATCTGCCATATTCAGATCAGTGTGTACTTTGCAAATCTTTATGTTACCATCTCGGACATACTCGTGAATATCGTGGAAACGTAGCTTGATGTGCTTCAGCTTGCTATGTGACCTTGGCTCCTGTGCATTAGCTATGGCACCTGTGTTGTCACAGTAGATGGCCATCGGGTCCAACGCACTGGGAACCACGCCAAGTTCAGTAATGAATTCCTTCATCCATATGGCTTCTTGTGCAGCCTCCGAAGTAGCTATGTATTCTGATTCAGTTGAAGATTTCGCCACAAAGCTTTGCTTTGCACTCCTCCATCTCACTACAGCACCATTCAAAATAAATACGTATCCCGACTGTGACCTTGAGTCTTTCGGATCGGTGTTCCAACTAGCATCGGTGTAACCGTTTACAACAAGTTGTTCATCACCTCCATAAGAAAGAACCATATCCTTAGTCCTATTTAGGTACTTTAGGATATTCTTGACCGCTGTCCAGTGCTCCATTCCAGGATCACTTTGATATTTGCTAGTCAAACTAAGAGCATGTGCTATATCCGCTCTTGTACAAAGCATGGCATACATGATAGAACCTATGGCCGAGGCATAGGGAATATTATTCATTTTCGCTCTATCTTCTGCCGTAGCTGGACTTTGAGTCTTACTCAAGGTCTTACTTGACAACATGGGCACGAACCCTTTCTTGCTCTCTTCCATTCTAAATTTCTTTAGAACTTTGTCTAAGTATGTACTTTCTGAAAGCGCTATTAGGCGTCTTGATCTATCTCTATATATCTTGATGCTTAGAATATATGCCGCTTCGCCAAGATCCTTCATTGAAAAACTATTATTCAAATAGGCTTTGACGCTATTAAGAAGTTCTATATCATTCCCAATCAACAATATGTCATCTACATATAGTACTAGGAATGCTACAGAGCTCCCACTCACTTTCTTGTAAATACAAGCTTCTCCATAAGTTTGTATAAACCCAAAGTTTTTGATTACTTTATCAAAACGTTGATTCCAACTTCAGGATGCTTGCTTCAGTCCATAAATGGAGCGCTGAAGTTTGCATACCTTGTCAGCATCTTTAGGATCGACAAAACCCTTGGGTTGTACCATATACAACTCTTCCTCAATGTCACCATTAAGGAACACTGTTTTGACATCCATCTGCCAAATCTCATAATCGAAATGTGCAGCAATTGCTAGCAAAATCCTCACAGACTTTAGCTTCGCTACTGGTGAGAATGTCTCATCATAGTCAACTCCTTGAATTTGTCGGAACCCTTTCGCGACAAGTCGAGCTTTATAGACGGTAACATTACCATCAGCATCTGTTTTTCTCTTGAAAATCCATTTGTTCTCGACAGCCTTACGACCATCCGGTAAGTCCACCAAAGTCCACACTTGATTTTCGTACATGGATCCCATTTCAGATTTCATGGCTTCTAGCCATTTGTCGGAATCTGGGCTCACCATAGGTTCTTCATACGTCGCAGGGTCATCACGTTGTCCACCAACATGACGTTCAAGGCAGAGTCATACCAATCAGGAGTGGTACGAACCCTTGTTGACCTGCGAGGTTCAGCAGTAACTTCATTTGAAGTTGCATCATCATTATCATTAGCTTCCTCTCCAATTGGTGCAGGCGGCACAAAAACATCTTCCGGTGCTGCGCTACTCTCAAATCCGAGAGAAGGTTCAATAACCTCATCGAGTTCTACTTTCCTTCCAGTCACCTCCTTCGAGAGAAACTCCTTCTCAAGAAAGGATCCATTCTTTGCAACGAAAACTTTGCCTTTGGATCTATGATAGAAGGTATACCCAATTGTTTCTTTGGGGTATCCTATGAAGACGCATTTCTCCGCTTTGGGTTCTAGCTTATCAGGTTGTAACTTCTTTACATATGCTTCGCAACCCCAAACTTTAAGGAACGACAACTTAGGTTTCTTACCAAACCACAATTCGTACGGTGTCGTTTCAACGGATTTAGATGGTGCCCTATTTAAAGTGAATGCGGCTGTCTCTAATGCATAGCCCCAAAATGATAACGGTAAATCTGTAAGAGACATCATAGACCGAACCATATCTAAGAGGGTTCAATTACGACGTTCGGACACACCATTACGCTGTGATGTTCCCGGCGGTGTCAACTGCGAAAGTATTCCACATTTCTTTAAATGCATGCCAAACTCATAACTCAGATATTCACCTCCGCGGTCAGAACGCAGAAACTTAATCTTCTTGTTACGATGATTTTCCACTTCACTTTGAAATTCCTTAAACTTCTCGAAAGTTTCGGACTTATGTTTCATAAAGTAGACATACCCATATCTATTCAAGTCATCCGTGAAAGTGAGAACATAACGATATCCACCACGCGATGCTACACTCATTGGTCCGCACACATCGGTATGTATTATTTCCAATAAGTCCGTAGCTCGCTCCATTGTACCAGAGAATGGAGTCTTAGTCATTTTTCCCATTAGACATGCTTCGCATATTTCAAGTGATTCCA
This sequence comes from Avena eriantha, assembly GCA_910589775.1. Classification (NCBI taxonomy): domain Eukaryota; kingdom Viridiplantae; phylum Streptophyta; class Magnoliopsida; order Poales; family Poaceae; genus Avena; species Avena eriantha. The sequence goes on from OU342746.1 coordinate 129,553,138, forward strand.
GAAGTCCATCTGAATGGAGTTTCTTCATACGCTTCACTCCAATGTGACCAAGACGACAGTGCCACATGTATGTAGAATTATCATTCAATTTTATTCGTTTAGCATCTATGTTGTGAACATGTGTATCACTACTATCGAGATTCAGTAAGAATAAACCATTCATCTCAGGTGCATTACCATAAAAGATATTACTCATATAAATCGAACAACCTTTATTCTCGGACTTAAAAGAGTAACCGTCTCGCAATAAACAGGATCCAGATATAATGTTCATGCTTAACGCAGGCACCAAATAACAATTATTTAAATTTAAAACTAATCCCGAAGGAAGATGTAGAGGGAGCGTGCCGACGGCGATCACATCAACCTTGGAGCCATTTCCAACGCGCATCGTCACCTCGTCTCTTGCCAGTCTTCGTTTATTCCGGAGCTCCTGTTTCGAGTTACAAATATGAGCAACCGAACCAGTATCAAATACCCAGGCACTACTACGATTACTAGTAAGATACACATCTATAACACATCTATAGCGGAGGTAGTAGATCTTCTCTACGGAATCCCAGCCACACGACGGCGTGGTGGTGGTGGTGGAGTAGAGAATTCTGCAGGGCTTCGCCTATGCCTGTGCAGAAGAAAGGAGGAGAAGAGAGGCGGCGGAGATTTGGTGTTGTGGAGGAGGGGCTAGAGGTGGCGCCCCTGCCCCTCTATTTAAAGGGGGGAGGGCGCCTTGGGAGGGGGAGTCCTAACTAGGACTCCCCACCTCCTTGGCCGGCGGATTGGGGAGGTGGGGAGGAGTCCTCCTCCCCCACGACTCCTAGTCTTGACCCACCAGGACTCCTCGATCCCTTCCTTGGTTTTCAAGCAAACTCCAAGAAACCTTCCAGAACCTTCCAGAACATTCCGAAACCTTCTAGAATCCTCATACAAACACTCCGGAACATTTCCTAACTCAGAAAATGATCCCCAATATATGAATCTTATTCTCCGGACAATTCCGGATCTCCTCGTGATGTCCTGGATCCAATCTGAGACTCCGAACAACATTCGGTCTCCAACGCATATTCCATATCTACTTAAAACAACTTCGAACCTTAAGTGTGTCACCCTACGGTTCGTGAATATGTAGACATGACAGAGACACATCTCCTATCAATAACCATCAGCGGGACCTGGAGATCCATAATGGCTCCCACATACTCAACGATGACTTCGTGATCGATTGAACCATTTACATACGAAACCAATTCCCTTTGTCTCGGATACTATACTTATCCGAGGTTTGATCGTCGGTATCTCCATACCTAGTTCTACCTCGTTACTGATAAGTACTTTTTACTCATTCCATGATATGTCATCCTTTGTGACCTAGTCACATGCTTGCAAGCTAACTAGATGACATTCCACCGAGAGGGCCCAGAGCATATCTATCCGTCATATGGATGGACAAATCCCAATCTCGGTCCATGCGCTTCAACACATACTTTCAGAATACCCAATGACACCTTTATAACCACCTAGTTATGAAGCGGTGTTTGATGTCATCAAAGTACCCATCCGGTGATGGTGATTAACACAACCTCATGGTCGAAGGATTAGGTTACTATGTATTTGAAAGCTTATAGCAATACGAACTTAATGACTTGATCTTTATGCTATGCTTACTATGAGTGTGTGTCCATCACATCATTCTCCTAATGATACAACCTTGTTATTAATCACATCCTAATGTCCATGATCAGGAAACCATGATCATCAATTAATCAACAAGCTAGTTCAACTAGAGGCTTACTAGGGACTCTTACATGTTTACAAAACACACATGTATTAGTGTTTCCTAATAATACAATTATAACATGGGATGTAAACATTCATCATAAACACAAAGATATAATAATAATCACTTTTATTATTGCCTCTTGGGCATATCTCCAACAGTACCGACCCGGGATACGAGGAGGAGAAGTACTACCAAGAAGAAGAAGAAAACTTCAACCACTACATTACCCAAGGACAGCTAGAACTATGCAAGTTAACACTTGCCAAATTCATGACCTAAGCAAGATGCATTAGGCATGCTTTGGTTATGCAACTTTGATTACACCAATCCCAAGTTTTACTTTCAAGCTTTATTCTTTTACTTTGACTAAAGTTCTTTACCTTTAGTTAGTGAATTGTGAGTATTGGAAAATAGGATAGATACTACAAACAGTATAAAACTAGGACTAAGTAGTTATACTTAGATGTCATCAAAAGGCATAAAACTAGAGTTGGATAGTTACACTTGATTAGCACCCCTCATTAGTGAATACCCTCAACTTTAGTGGCGCTAAGCATAAAAGTTGGTCACTTTAGATGGAAATACTTGGCTAAAATGATTATGAAAACCTTGGAATGATGATTCATTCTAGTGAAATGTTTTGACATGTGTTGAGAAACACAATGGTTGATGATGAAAATGTTGAGGCATAAGCCTTGGCCCTTTCTAAAAACTAATGGTTGGGTTCGGATGCGATACCATTCCAATTTTACCGTACAATCGCAATACCCGAATTGGGTAGGGCTTAACTGGAAGTTTATATGCCTTAGTATGGGTTCCCTTGCGGAAGAGGTTGAGCTGAGGCGACCTCGTGATGAATGTCCACCTATGCAGTGCCCGGGATGGCAGATGGCCATGGCTGGGAGGCCAAGCTCATAGGGGAGGTGCCTATAATAGATTGTGTAATTGAAGGTTATGATTGATTATCTGCATACTAAGTATGATGATTCAGGGTTATCCCTGACGGATGTATCGAATTTTCTGGTGAAAGTGTACCACCTCTGCAGAGTGTCAAACTATTCGAATAGACGCGTCCATGGTCATGGACAGTTGGAGTGGCCATATTGTTCCGTTGTCAGATGTTTTCAAAAATGACTTGTGAATTGAAGTATGACTTTGACTTGACCACAACAACATTGTGGACATGAAAACTAGTTTCCCACTTAACTGATGTAGAATATTAAATTAGTTTTCTTTACTTCTAAACTCAGTATGAAATAAACCTGGCTTTTTTGCAAATAAACCTAGAGCTTAAGATTCCTACTAGAACTACCGTACTTGTTAGTGATAGTTTGCGAGTACTTAAAGAGTACTCATGGCTTTATCTCTAGCTATTCCTGTGGCCAGACTATGAGGAGGACTACTAGGAAGATGGACAGCAGGAGGTCTATGACAACTAGGATCATCTCCCATCGTCAGCATTACCTGTGACCCTGAAGATGGAGCCCCTACTACGTTTACTTTCCGCTGCTTTGATTGTATTAAGACTGGATCATGAGATCCTTTAATTGTAAGACCTTTATTATGGTTTGTAATGGATGATGTACTTTGGTACCAATACTGTTATGTCTGGTAAAAATGGTAATCCTGGGATTGCGATGTATGGCATAACACGCATCTGGGATTAAAAATCCGGGTGTTGACAAATTGGTATCAGAGCCATCCTGACCATAGGAGACCCTAGTTAGAATGGACGTCCGAACAAAAACTTAGTTTCAAAACAAAAGAAGTGAGTATTTAGGAAAACCTATTCCCACTCTTATCATTGAGATTCTTTCAAAAAAATTCATGTTCCTTAAAAATTCTTGCAATTCTACATAAAATTTAACACACTTGATCACCCCACTAACTTTCTCACCCTAAATTCTTATAGATGGAGGTCCAGTATTGCAAGTTCTACGAGCTGGGCAACGGAGGCAACCTGATCTTTGAGAGGGATCTAGATGCGCTGTCAGAGTATCTTGAGCGCCCGCACCCAGAGTTCTTCAGGGCACAACTCAATGATCACGTAGGAGGAGATCTACAATGCCTGATAGCTGCAGATATCAGAGGCAATATGGAAGCACCCACTTCGCAGAAGATCCAATTCAGCGTTTGGGAGAACAACTGGATAGATGGATTAGCTAGGGCTATGCGTGAAGCTCTTGCCCGTCTGTGTGGACAAAACATCAACCAGATCCAGGGAACTCACTTTGCTCACTACGCAAGGCGTGATTCTATGGGAATGCCCTTGGAGATGCCAGGACACGCAGAGCAGAAGCACCAGGTGGATAATCTCGACTTCATGTTGTATGATAGATAGAAGGAGTTGGACAACGCCCGTGCCTACGCCAACCACAACCATGCCATTGTTGTCAAGAAGGACCAGACCCTCTCTATCCTCGCCAAGGAGCGCCAATCACTTCGTCGTCAGCGTGATAAGAAGGATCGCATCATCGATCGTCTTCGCAAGAAGGTGGACACTCTCGAGAAGACCATCCGTGAATAGGATATCCAGCTTGAAGTGAAGGAGGAGGAAGGTGAAGATATCGAGGGAGATCTTTACTCTTACCTTAGTGATGATGACGACTACCTGGAGGATGAGGCCATGGAGTTCCACACTGATGATGATGATTCCGCCTTCATTGATGATGATTAGATGCACTTGAGCACTACCGTAGGAGTGAGTTGAACCGGTCCCACTGTATCGTAGTTTCACAGAGTGGTTCCTAAAACCATCTGTTTCTATTTGTGTTGAGGTGTGTGTTTGTATTGTGTGCTATGAATGAATGAATGAATGAGAGGAAGTTGTTAGTTTGGAAAACCTGAGTCAAACTCAATGTTTAAAACTTTTGAAACAAAACAATGAACCTTAGATATTTCCCTCTTATCTCGTTATCTATCTCAACCTTCAGATGACTCGCGGAAATCCTAGAGGAAGCAGTTCATCTCAGGACCCAATGTTGGAGATTCTGCAAATGTTAGTTTCTAACCGTGAAGCTAGTAGAGCAGAACGTCAAGCCAACTTCGCCACTCTTCAACAGATAGCTCAGATGGCTCACAATAATCAAGGCCATCGAAACCAAGATCATCGTGGATCCAAACTTAAGAACTTCCAGAACACCAACCCACCTATATTGTAAGTCTGAGGATCCCTTAGATGCTGATGACTGGCTGCAAACCATGGAGAACAATTTGGAGGTCGCAGGAGTTGAAGCCAATGAAAAAGTACTGTTTGCCACCCATTATCTGGCAGGTGATGCAAGAGCCTGGTGGAATAGCACTCGTACCATGAACGAAGGGTAAACATTGACTTGGGAAGAATTCAAGATCAAGTTCAGTCGGACCCATGTGCCCCAAGGTTTAGTCACCAGGATGAGGGATGAGCTCAGAGAATTGAAGGATGGGAGAATGACTATGGTAGAATACTGTGAAAAATTCTTACCCTTGGCTAGGTATGCCCCTGATGAGATTAACATCGAAGCAAAGAAGAAGGAAAGGTTCCTAAATGGATTACATGATGAGATGCAGACAGTGTTAGTAAACATCCGTTTTGCGGATATAGAAGAACTAGTGGACTCTGCTATCCAAATGGAAGGAAAGATCAACCAAGCCAATGACAACCGCAAGAGTCACATGATGCACCAGCCTAGACACCATCATACCCAGAAGTATCGCCCCAACCCATCTGCAGGATATGCCCCAAGAAACAACATACCCCCTATGTCTCATCCAAACTATCCCAATCGTGGCAGAGGAAACTTCAAGTCTAGAGGAAACCACAACAACATCCCCGGCAACTCCAATAACTTCAACCGTGCAGCTCCCAAGTCAAACAACAACAACACCAACAACAACAATACTGCCCCAAGGACTAGAAGCAATGATGTGCCTATTGCAGGAAAAGACAAGTCCCAGACTACTGGTTTTCAATGCAGAGTCAAGGATCACTACTCCAACGAGTGCCCTAAGAAGCTTGCAGCAACCACCAATGTGAATGCACCTGCTCAGCAGCAACGCCGTGTTCAGCCTGGAAAGAGATTTGCCCCATGGAACTCTCTCAACCACAACGGCCGTCTATTCCACATGAGTGTTGTAGAAGATCAGGAAGCTCCAGATGTCATGCTAGGTATGTTTGCTGTTAACTCAGTACTTGCAAGAGTGTTGTTTGATTCTGGAGCATCGCACTTGTTTGTTACAGAAGAATTTACATTCACTAGTAAGATTCAACCAACAAAATTGAAGCATGTTATGATAGTTCAAATACCTGGTTCAACCACCAAAGCTAGAAAAATTTGCAAGGTTGTACCTATCAGAATCCATGGAATAGATTTTTATACTAATTTAATTGTACTTGGAACCAAACGTTTGGAAGTAGTACTAGGGATGGATTGGATGTTGAAACATAAAGGATTAATCGACCCTGCCAAGAAAGCCATAACCATGACCAGTAGCACTGGAGCATCAGTAGAGCATGTATCTGAGACACTGCCCCTTCAATTCAAATGCAACAAGAGTCTAGCCCAACCAACGCTAGACCAAGTCAGAGTAGTCTGTGAATACCTCGACATATTCCTAGATGAGTTGCACGGTATGCCCCCAGATCGGGATATCGAGTTCATCATTGAACTAATTCCTGGAACTGGACCCATAGCTCAGAGACCTTATAGTATGAACCCATCTGAATTAGCGGAGATGAAGAAGCAACTTGATGCTATGCTGTAGAAAGGTATGATTCAACCAAGCGCATCTCCATGGAGATCGCCTGTTTTGTTTGTGGATAAGAAAGATGGAGGTAACCATTTGTGTACGGATTACCAGAAGCTGAATGATGTCACCATCAAGAACAAGTACCCACTGCCAAAGATAGAAGATATGTTTGACCAGTTGACTGGTGCCAAAGTGTTTTCTAAGATTGATCTTAGAACTGGTTATCATCAACTCAAGATTCAGGCAACGGATATCCCAAAGACCGCCTTTACCACCAGATATGGATTGTATGAGTACATTGTCATGTCTTTTGGATTAACCAATGCCCCCGCTTACTTCATGAATCTCATGAATAAGATTTTTATGAACTTCCTGGAAAAGTTTATTGTTGTTTTTATCGATGATATTCTGATCTATTCCAACTCAGAAGAAGACCATGAGCTACACCTGAGAACCATCCTTGAAACCCTTAGAGAACATCAGTTGTATGCCAAGTTTAGCAAATGTGAGTTCTGGTTGAAGGAAGTAGGATTCCTAGGACATATTGTGTCGGCAGGAGGAGTCGCTGTCGATCCCTCCAAGATCAAAGATGTTGAAGAATGGAAAGCCCCAACCATTCAAACCCAAGTTTGTGCATTTCTCAGATTAGCGGGATATTACCACAAGTTTGTTGAAGGATTTTCAAGAATCGCAAGACCGATGACCCAACTGTTGAAGAAAGACAAGAAGTTTGACCGGATCGACAAATGTGAAGCAAGTTTTCAAGAGCTCAAGAAGAGATTGATTTCAGCCCCAATCTTGATTATGGTAGATATCAAGAAGCCTTTTGATGTGTATTGTGATGCATCCAAGATTGGTCTCGGATGTGTGTTGATGCAAGAAGGCAAATTCATAGCATATCTATCCAGACAACTGAAGCAGCATGAGCAAAACTACCCTACCCATGATCTTGAACTAGCAGCTGTAGTTTTATCATTGAAGACACGGCGTCGTTACCTTATGGGTAACTACTGTGAGATTTATTCGGATCACAAGAGCCCGAAGTATATTTTCACCCAGAAGGAGTCAAATATGAGGCAAAGGAGATGGATAGAGTTAATCAAGGATTATGACCTTGACATTCAATATCACCCCGACAAAGCCAATGTGGTAGCAGATGCTCTTAGCAGATTACTATGTAGATTAAACACCATGATCAAAGAAGCTCAGCCAAGTTTGCATGAAGAGTTGGTGAAGTTTAAAACAGAGCTAGTTAGCAAAGGATTTTTAGCTCGCATTGAACTTCAACCTACGTTCATTAGCCAGATCAAGGAAGCCCAGAAGGGAAATGCAAGCATCGACGGAATCAAACGTCGTATTGGTACAGGAAAGGTACCCGGATTCACCAAAGATGAAGAAGGAGTTTTGTGGTACAAAGGACGTATCTGTGTGCCAGCAGATTCGGAGCTGAAGGAAGTTATCATGCAAGAAGCTCATGATACTATTTATTCTATCCATCCTGGAGGAACGAAGATGTATCAGGATTTGAAGGAGCAATTTTGGTGGAACAAGATGAAGAGAGAAATCAGAAGCTACATAGCCAAGTCTGATATCTGTTAGAGAGTCAAAGCGGAACATCAGTGACCCACAGGACTTTTGCAACCATTACAGATTCCAGAATAGAAATGGGATTCTGTTGGAATGGATTTCATCACCGGTTGGCCTACATCTAGTAGGGGAATGACTCTATTTGGGTCATAGTGGATAGACTGACCAAGGTACATTTTATACCTGTCAAGACCACCTACCAGAGTTCTAAGCTAGTAGAGCTATACATTGCTAGAATCGTCAGTTTGCATGGAACCCCTAACACCATAGTGTCGCATCTAGGAACCCAGTTTACCTCAAGATTTTGGCAGAAAGTCCAAGAAGGATTAGGAACCAAGTTGAACTTCAGCATAGCTTATCATCTGCAAACCGATTGACAAACTGAAAGAGTCAACCAAATCTTGGAAGATATGTTGAGAGCTTGTGTGCTAGAATATGGATCAAAATGGGAAGATTGTCTACCTTTCGTAGAATTCTCATACAACAATAGTTATCAAGCAAGTTTGCAAATGGCCGCATTTGAATTTCTGTATGGAAGGAAGTGTCGTACCCCCTTGAATTGGTCGCAAGTAGGAGAGAGTCAGATTTTTTGACCCGACATCCTACGAGAAGCTGAAGAGAAGGTTCACAAAGTCCGTGAACATCTCAAGACCGCCCAATCCAGACAAAAGAGTTATGCTGACAAAAGACGTCGAGACCTGACCTTCAATGTCAGAGATTTTGTGTATCTCAAAGTATCACCCTTGAAAGGAATGCAACGTTTTCAACTGAAAGGGAAGTTAGCCCCCAGATATATTGGACCCTTCAAGATTTTGAATCGCCGAGGAGAAGTATCATATCAACTGGAACTGCAATAGGAGATGTCAGCCATACATAATCTGTTCCATATCTCGTTACTTCGCAAATGCCTAGAAGTTCCGGAGAAGATCGAAGTGTTCAAGAACATCGATCATTGAGCCATAGATATCAACAAGGATCTGACGTATCGTGAGGTACCCATTCGTATTTTGGAAGAAGCCTTCAGAACCAACAGGACCCGGAGTATCAAATTTCTCAAGATCCAGTGGAGCAACCATATTGAAGAAGCTACTTGGGAGCGAGAAGATTATATTAGGACTGAGTTCCCAAATCTCTTTAGTTCCTAGTTTTTCTTAAATCTCAGGACGAGATTTTGTTTAAGGAGGGAAGGTTTGTAACGTCCCAAAAATATTAATCAAGATTATCAAGTTCTAATCACCCAAGTTTAGGGTTAACAAAAACTTTTATTATTAAATTGAATATGAGTGTATGTGCGAATTGCATTAGTGTATGAATGAGTGAAATTTCCATGTTTGATTGCTACAAATGATAAGGAATGGTTTAAAGATGACTACTACATCATCTAGGCCAATTACAAACAAAACCAAAAGAAAAGAAATTCAAATATGAATCATATGATCAAATGGTCATTTTGACCAAAACTAACCACTAGATCACTTTGGGTGTTTCTAGTAAATGATTTCTAATATAAACTTTCTCAATTCTTTTCATCCCTTGCTAGACCAAGTAAAAGTGAACCCAAGCCCACTTTACAAACTCACAGAAACTATTTACAAATCTATTTAAAGGACAATTCAAAATTGAATCAAGTGTATGTACGAAGATCACCATTTTGCAAAAACCACTCAAATCAATTCACCTTGGCAAACCCAAGCAACCATAGACACTCAAGCATGTGACAAACACACTCACCAAATTTCATTCAAAAATTCAAAACCTAATCTCATGTGGCCATTTGGTCGAGCACCTGGCACCTAACTTCTACTGTTCTGTGCAGTAATCACTCGCCACTACTGCCCCATTTCTCTCCCCTGGTCTCCCCCCAGCACCTAGCATTGCAGTGACACACTTCCCCCTTTGCCGTTTGCGCTAGTGCCGCGCCGCCCGAAGCTCGCCGTGCCGGCCAACCAAGAACCCCTCGCCACAGACCACACTGCCCTCTCCCATGATGTCCAGGAGACAGGCAACGGTCCACCGCCACCCTCTGTCCAACCCTAGACCGCAGGCAAGCCGTGGCCCACCCGAAAACGCTACACCCATTTCTCTGTGCGCCATGCCGAGAGCGCGCTAGAGCGTCGCAGCCGACACATGCACACACACCGCCCGTTGCCATCGCCATGTGTGCCCGAAATCAACACGACACTAGCTATCCCCCAGACATGCCCGTTCGCCACTGCATGGACCGTAGCCACTGGATGCCGTCTCGAACGCCGCCGCTCCCGCGCAGAGCACCGACCGTTCCCGAACGTTCTCGAACACCCCTTGACGCACCATCAAGCGCATGACCACCACCCCGAAGCACTGTGTTGACCCCTACCCTCAGCCTCGCCGATAGCTCTCAGTACCGCCATCGCTGGAGGAGCCATACCATGCCGCTCTGTCCCTATCACCGGTATATAAATAGAGGCCACCCCACACTCAATTCAACACACCATTCCACTCCCCACTCCTCACAGAACCTCCCACACCTCTCCCCGGAGCAAGGAGAGCACCATCTCGCCAGATTTTAGCCAGAGTCCGCCACTATAGAGGAAGAAGGAAGCCGTCGATTGGAGCCATCCCAGGAGCTTCCGTGACCGCGCCTTGAACCGCCATCGACAATAACCTCATTCGCCCCCATCGCCGACCCTATATGGAGCCCTGGTGAGCCTCACACGACCCCCACTGCCGCGTTAGGTTTAGTTTCTCACCGGAGTTGTTTGACGTAGACGATGCACCTCAGCCGTTAGATCCTAGTCTAATCGTAGCACTGAGATTGAACGATACCATTTTGGGTTAAATGAGCCACTGACTAGTGGGACCCCCTATTAGTAGGCCGCTGCGCTAGTGCAGTGCAGCTAGGCTGGCCCGTTTACTCTCCCATGCAAGCCTGTTGATTCAAATAAGCTTTTTCCATTTTAGTTAGAATTCGATTCTATCAGTAGATTCAAAAATCAATTCAAAGAGATTCATTGAACCAAATTGCATGATTCCAATTTTGTTAGAAAGGTATTCAAATTATATATCCAAGCCTGTTGGATTCAAACCGTTTGAAATTATGGATCACCTATACCGAAATTAACAAGACATAGACTTTTCCATCTTCAAACATTTTTCAAAAATCAACCATAAATGCTTTTGAGTTGATTCCAACTCTCAAAAATCACATTTAACAAGATCTATCTGAATATGTAAAAATATTTAGGTTTGCATGCAGTGATTTTGGACTAGTACTAAAAGAATGCTATATAGGCATTTCTAGTCACTTTAATCTTATTAAATAGTAATTTAAAACTTTATAAAATGTGACCACCCCTTTAAATCTCATTCCCAAGTATTAGAATATGCGGTGATGACATGTGTCAACATGATCCCATATTTTAATTGGATAATATTAAATCTTAAGTATTTTCAATGAGTAGAAATTACTTTTCTAAAATAAGATAAATAAGACTAGGTCTTTATTCATGTAATGATTGTGATGATGCTAGATCATCTAGTGTGTACCTTAGTTTGCTAAATAGAAATAGTTAAGTATTTTTTGGTGATTGTGTACCCCGTATTCATTTATAGACGCTAGTACCGACCCGAGATACGAGAAGGAGGAGTACTACCAAGAAGAAGAAGAAAACTTCAACCAGTTCACTACCCAAGGCAAGCTAGAACAATGCAATTTAATACTTGCCAAATTCATGACCTAAGCAAGATGCATTAGGCATGCTTTGGTTATGTAACTTTGATTACACCAATCCCAAGTTTTACTTGCAAGCTTTATTCTTTTACTTTTACCAAAGTTCTTTACCTTTAGTTAGTGAATTGTGAGTATTGGAAAATAGGATAGATACTATAAAGAGTATAAAACTAGGCCTAAGTAGTTATACTTATATGTCATCAAAAGGCATAAAATTAGAGTTGGATAGTTATACTTGATTAGCACCCCTCATTAGTGAATACCCTCAACTTTAGTGGCTAGTGCTAAGCATAAAATGTAACATCCCAATTTCTGCAACCCTGATATTTGTCCAGAATGCAAAAATCAGGGTGAACAACAACTTTTTCTTGCTTAATAGTGAAGTGTTTACTTGTTGTTTGGATATGCTTATGCATATGTATGTGTATTAGATGACATACTCCCTTACCTTAACACCAGTTTACAAAAGCTACTTCCCAAAACAGTCCTGGCTCATTTTACATATTCTCAAATGTTCTGGCATTTCAAAACCTGAGCCAAGAAGCCTTTGCAAACCAACTATTTTAGTAGCTTCTATTGATAAAACTATGGAGAGCTATATAACATGATCTCCTTATGTTTTCAAGACAGAACCTTCAACTATTCTTATCCCTGGGTTTCCCAAAAACTCTCTTTAGAGATTCAAATTCTAATCTTGGTAGAGATACCAAGGACCTTACCTTGTTCAAACTCCAACATATTCAAAAACACCCATCCTTACCTCAAGCTAAGCTTGATGGTAACCCTAGTAGTAATTGGTGTGATTGTAAGATGAGTTGCCTTGATCTGTTGTCTGATGAGTTGCCTTGATCTGCTATTTGAATTGTCTACTTAGGAGATAGTATGAGCTAATCTAGGATCTCATCACTAGGATCATGAGGTTTCCAAATCACCACACCCTCAACCAGAATGCAAAGCAAGATCAAATCTCTAGTTACTAGAAATCATCTGAAACCCCTAACCAGATCCATTCTAAAGATATCCCTTCTAGAAGTTTCCAAGTCGAAGAAGCCCAATAGCAAGCATGGATCCCTTCTACTCAATATACTCTTCAATATCATACACTTGATGATGCTTGGGTACTTTGCAACCCATTAAAATCATCTCCACCAACATTTTAGTCAAAAACCCTAAATCTGCCAAATTTGGCTAAGTCTGGAAATCTATTTCCAACATCACCTTTTTGAATTCCTCCTTTTCTCAACCCTTGTGCATTTTTGGGAATGCACTTGGACCATATTGTTATATCCTAAGGACTACCAAGGCCAAGGACTACCAAGGCCCACTCTTTCCATTGGTTATATCCTCCTCCTACCCACTTGTTCTTGATGGTTTTGCAGGCAAGAAAATAACTTTTCCTACAAATCTAGTCAGCATGCCTACTTTGGTAGAAGCTCACACCACCATCTAACCTTATTTGGACCAAATCTTTGCATGGTTATGTTCTACTCACATAGGTCTATCATTACCTACTTCACTTGATCCAATTGGATCCTTGAGCTATTTACACCCACAAGGTTTTGAAGGTTAGATGATAATCTTCCTTGGTAGGCTTATTTTATTCAAAGTTTGAAAGCCTGCCTTGGTGATCTCAAGCAGGTTCAAGCTCAAACCTCTACACCATTGCAATCTACATAACTTGGTGTATCCATCCATATATCCCATGCCCCAAGTGGAGCTCTGAGCTCCAAGATCCAACCTGGTTTTAAGGGTATGAAATTAACATCACCCTAGATCCTAAATCTAGGGTATTTCACCAAGATCAACTTGGATTCTCCAGTCCCAAAGTTGCAAATATTTGCTACCCCTTGTATACATCATCTACCTTGATCATCAAGATTGATGAAATATTACCCATATTTATTTTGGCTCCAAATCTATTTAATCTCTTTAATTGTCAAAATCTCCAAAACTCCTCTCACAAAGGAAAGTTTGGTTTTTGCCAAAACACTTCCCCAAGTTTCTGCTCAATTGGGATCCATATATCATACCCTAACTTCCAACTTCAAAAATAAATATTTTTGAAGGGTCTTATTATTTCTTTTTGCCCATTTTCTTAAATGGCTGAATTAGAATAATAAATGTTTAAAATACTTTTAAGCCCCAATAAATCTTGGGATATTTCCCCTAAGTGTGTATTCACATTTGGGACCATCTCAAACTAAAAACCAACCTTTCCAATGTAAATTTATCAAATGAGCATCTATAAACCACTTTTGTATTTTTTTCATAAATGATTTTAAGTGAAGTAAAAATCTTCAGAAAAATCCCAAATAATTCCTGGACATCTACCTTGACCTAACCTATCTACCAGTACCATCTCCCCACCTTGTCCTATAAAATTTTTGGAACTTACTTCACACACCTCCAAGTGATCAATCTTGCCAAATCAATCTAGCATTGAACTAAACCAAGATCAAACCACCACCAATCTTGCAAGGCAATGCACCCTAGAACCTAGCACTCACCGTGGTCGTGTGCACTGTAGCTCAGCTACTGTAGCAACCCCTCTCCCTTGTCCCATGTGCTTGAGAGAGAAAGAGAGAGAGAGACTAACAAGTGGGACCAAGTTTGCATCAGCCATTCCACCTCTCCTCTGCCCTCAGCATAGACCAGATACCACTCTCCATGCCCACAGTAACAAGCCCCTGGTTTCCCTCCCCTCTCACATGCTCCATGGACTAGATCCACCATGAACCCCTCCCCTTCGGTATATAGCTCCACCGGCCAGCACCCCTCTCCCCATTGGCCTCATTTGCCTCCTACCCCTCTACCTCACACCCCAGAGCACCCCTCTCCCCCTCCACTGCTCTTCCCTGCTCGAGAGAGAGCAAGGGAGAAGCCTCGGCCGCCTCCCCCAAAGCGAGCTAAGCTCCTTCTACTCTGTCCCTCCCTCTCTGCATGTCATATGCTACAATTCCCTCCTACCCCTCTCTCTGATGGTGCGGTTTCTGTGGCCAGGTACTGCCCCGTTCATTGCCGGTGTCGAGCTCCGACGAGTTCTCCCTCGGGCGTCCTCGCGCGAGCCATGCACCGCCGTCGAACTCGCCCTTGCCGCCCACCGTTGAGGTCGCTGTCGTCCTCCGCGTCACCTCCGCACCTCCCCGGCATCACTCCGTGCCCCAGGTGAGCTCCCTGCCGTCGCCCGAGCCACCCTAGGGTTTCCTCCCTCTGTCGCCGGCGCGAGGTAGAAGACGCCACAATAACCGTCGATCCCAACTTGATCGAACGGCCCCCAGCCCTCCATACCGCATCGGCCCCGCAGGCCGTTGACGGGTGGGCCCCACCCGCCGGAGTTCGCACTCGTCTCCCGCCCGAGGCTGTGGTGGTGATTGGGCCGGCCCACTGGCACCGTTTGGACCAGCCCAGTTCCGGCCAGCCTTT